>OX439380.1:30578842-31887554 GCA_949319315.1 Zelleria hepariella | reverse complement strand
AACCGGTAACCTTTTACTCTGAATTAAGTGCATTTTTGCTTACGTTTGACCTTAAATTTCTCATTGATGCGGCGGGTTAGGAACTTCAAAAATTAGATGTTTGTACCCAGAATGACGTGCTTTACAACATATCAAAAGGGGAACCGGTAACCTTTCAAGAAAATTAAACGGTCGCTGGCGACTGTACTATAGGGTTTGATATGTGAAAATTTTCGATTTTTTTAGTGTATTTGATACAAGACTCGATTGTGTGCATTTTTCGTTGCGCGCGGGCGATTCACTATGCACAGCGCCTTAACGCGCGTTTTGGAAACGCGCGTTTACAGCTACATACATAAAACGCGCGTTAGCATGTGTACGGCCAGTGTAAGTAGTTGTAAACGCGCGCCTGTCATCTGAACTTACCAATCTAAGGTCTGAGGAGCTGTGATTGATATTACGGGAGAGTACCTACCTACTCCAAGTCCTAATGAATAGTTGGGAAAATGCCTTCTTTCAGAGAGAAAGTTCTTAGTCGGCGGTTATCCCGGGCTTTACCCCCACACGTACCCACTACAACGTATTGGTGATTATGCCTCAGACTCTCAGGTTTCTCCACGATGTTTTCCTTCTGCTATTGCTACTGCAAATTCACTTTACGTAACTTTGAAAATAAACTAAAATCGATCAAATTATACCCAGAACGGAATTGAAAGTTCATAGGTCAGAAGCTCACACCGGACCGGAACCGCAGGGTCACTCGCTTCCGAGTCCACTGTATGCCCACTATACCTTTGATTTTCTTACCGTATTCGGGTTTTAGTTTTCACCTCCCAGTTGGGGGGGTATAATTTATCATCACAGCGAGGGGGGGAAGCCCCGGGTGAAACCTAATCAGTGGCCAATCATTTGTGTAGCGCCGTAGCTTGACAGCGGTTTTGACCGGCTATGTGGAGCCGGCCGCAGTTAGTTTGGGCACTTCATCGGAAAACTGTACGATTTATAACTATTTCTTAGGTACACTAGCGCCTCCAATGAAAAAAATAACATATTATCTTCTTTTTGGGTGCATTTTTGGCTAAAAACTAGCTGTCAAATGAGAATCACTTTTCTGACTTGTGCAGGATTTATTCGTAGGTTCTAGGATCTGGAATCTAGGCCTTTGGTCCCAGAAAAATTTTATTTTTTCGTCCAAACAGAAGATATGATTTTTTTTTTCATTGCATTTCATTTTCATTTTTCATTGGCATTTCCAGATTTCGCAAAAAATTGTGTAGTACGGTATAATACACCTCTTTATAAGTTGACTAGCCGCTTTTTAAAACAGCGCTTTCTTGATAGGTGGTGGACGTGTAAGCGTGTTGTCATAATGATATGTTTTATAAAATGGCTGCTAACGTTTAGCCAAATTCAAAATTAATTCCAAGACACATAGCATATTTCTGTTATTTTAACTGATTTTGCATGCTGTCACTGTTACATTCGTTACTTTATAATATTATCACTGTTTCCTTTATAATTATGTGTTCTGGTAATTCAATAAATTATTTATCTATCTATCTAAAATGGCTGAATGACATCATTATTAGGATTAAAATTTTATTGTCCTTCTAAACCAATTCTAACCTTATTTTATGAATCATAAATCATTCCATACGAATCGCCTATAACAGTAGCACTAACACAACATTTTATGCTAGTTTGATTGTGAAATAACTTAGCCGGATTCATTAGATTGCAGTCTTTTTTATTTGTATGTATAAAGGATTGAATTGGGTGTTTTCCAGGGGCCTTAGCCTGTAACACAATGGCATATCAATGGCGTCCTAGGTAGAAGGACAAAACCGGGATTTTTTCGTTGTTCTCCTACAACCAGCGAACTAATCCTCTAGGATTAGACTCATAATATTCTTTGCTGTACTACAATAACATTAAAAGGACCGACACTGGACCGACAGCATCAATAAATCGTAATTAAAACCGACAACCGGAAGCCCATTTTGGCACCATTGTGTTACAGGCTAAGGGCCCAGGTACCCGCTGTTTTATGTCATGCATGTCCAGAGGAAAGTAAAAATAAATAAGGATTTTTATAAGGTTAAAAAAATCGCTCGGGCGGGGCAGGATTTGAATCCGTAACCGCTTGCATTCCGTGCAGGCGCTCTACCAATTGAGCTACCGAGTCAAGTAAAGGCTCTCAAGTCCCACCACACAGGCGCGTTTTTGCGTTTACGTCATTGCGTTTGCGTTATTGCGATACATGTTTTCAGTACATTTTGTATTATGATTGCCATGGAGTTACACACTGCTGCGGTAAGAACGCAGTGGCATTCCTAATACAAAATGTACTGAAAACTAATATCGCAATAACGCATCCGATCTAACCGAGCGATAAAACGCACCTGTGTGTGCCTTTACTTTCGATGCGAATTTTCTAACCTCATTGATACTCGTCTTACGGAATATGGGCCTGCACGGAATGCAAGAGGTTGCGGGTTCAAATCCTGTTCCGAGCGAATTTTTTTACCTTATAAAATAACTAGTGGTTCGCCCCGAACTTTGAACTCGCGACCCTCTATCTCAGTAACCCCTCGACCGATTTGGCTCATGTTCGAACTTAAAAATTCTCTTTGCCTCATTTACCCGCCTACCAAATTTCATGACGATCCGACTACATTTACTCAAGTTATCGTCGAACGAACATTCATACATACATACATACATACATACATACATACATACATACATACATACATACATACATACATACATACATACATACATACATACATACATACATACATACATACATACATACATACAAACGCCGGATTGTTCCAGTAGACTCGGAGAACTTCGCTCGCTTCGCTCGCTCGTTCAAAAATCTTTATAAAGATCCCTAGCACGGGTTAGTGCTTTGGAAAATATTAAAAAAAAACTAGTTAAGGCCCAGTAGGACGCACAACTAGCGCCGACAATGAAAAAAATAAACATATTATTATCTTCTTTTTGGATGCGTTTTTTGCTAAAAAAAAACTCTCCTGCGATTTCTCAACGCGAGGCTTAACTATTTTTAGGACCTAAGGTTTGTATTCCAGATCCTAGAACTTAATAATGCAATCGATTCTCGCCAAAAGTGGCCAGAATTGATTGCATTCGTAGGTTCTAGGATCTGGAATCCAAACCTTAGGTCCTAAAAATAGTTCCTGTTAGTGCCTTAAATCTTCTTTCACATTTCTGGAGTGTGACCGAAGAAGAAAAGTCGCTGTTGCCGAGTACTGTCTGAAAACGGAGGTTAATTTTGAACTAACAACCATCGTAAGTATACGGTTTTTGTCGAGAAGTAAGCTAGGGAGAAACTTATTGAACTAGTGGCAGTGGCTGGGATCCCTTCTGACCATCTGAGCAACCTATCTAAAACACGCCTTCTTGCGATGACAGGGGGTTACCCTTGACGGTATTGCGATCATATTGTATTGACAAATTTTTAAAATTTATTTCTCTTTAAATTCGTATAGTAATGCTTTGATTTATACTTTGTAATTTTTATTGAAAGGTAAGGCTGTTTTGTTCAATAAAAACATAAAATGCTTCTTAATTCGTGAAATATTAATTTTTTTTTGCGTCAAGGGTAGAGGGGCTGATCTGAGTTGGTCGGTCGAAGTCTGAAGAGTAAGGATTATAAGATTGTCTAAGCTCTGCGTTGGAAATCTTCTCGAGCAGAAAGTACCAAATACCTATCCATCTGCACAAGCCACTTGCAGCAGTAAAGTTTTATCATCATCTATATCAGCCCACATTTGCTCCCTGCTAAGCCTCTGTCAACTTGAAGATGTCATCTGACCATCGGGCTGTTGATATCTACCCACTGATCGCCGCGCCGTCCAGGGGCCTTAGCCTGTAACGCAATGGTGCCAAAATGGGCTCCCAGTTGACAGCTCCAATAACGATTTATTAATGCTGTCGGTCCTTTTAATGTTTTTGTAGTACAGAAAATAATATTCTGATTCTAATTCTAGAGGATTAGATCTCTGGAAGTAGGAAAAAAACGAGGAAACCCCGGTTTTGCCCTTCTGCTGGGACGCCATCGACACGCCATTGCGTTACTGGCTAAGGCCCCTGTTCTTGGACGCACCCTCACTTTAGTCAATCTGCAGTCTTCCCGCCTTGCCAGGTGTCCTGCCCATCTTCACCAAAGCTTCGAGCTTCGGTCACCAACATCATCGACATTGGTCTGCCGGTCGGATGATTAGAGATACAAGACGAATCCTCCCATACGAGTCCTGGGGGCTAATCTCGGGAATCTCGCTTTCGATACATCTCTAAGAAAAAATCTCATTTCATTTCGATCTCGACTGCTCCCGACCACTCAAGTCATGTCGACTGAAAAAGACAAACATCTCGCAGAAATCTCGTGCCTTATGTCAAGGATGACTTCGTGAGAATAGGAGATGTGATATTTGCCGCAAAATTATATTTTTCCTTCGAGATGTGCTGAATGTGAGATTCCCGAGAAAGAGCCCCCAGTAAAGTTTACTTGTCGGCAAAAGAATCTGGAGTAGTCTTGCGTAAGCCATAATTTATGAATAAATAGAATTTATGGGCTTCATTTGCCAACAACAAAAGTTTACCTGGCGGGCGTAGAGTCGTTGTGAAAATTAATTTTAAAGCAAGTTCATGTAACAGGGGCCTTATTGTTTAACTTCAACATCTATCGCGATTGATTTCAAAGGTGATTATGATCGTGATCGAGATTTAGAAGTGTTGCAATGACGTTGGCCAACGGAACGAATGATTTTCTCCTGCGAATCCTTAAAAAAATTGTCGTCATCTCATCACTTTCTCTATGATGTCTGGTGCCAAACAGAGACCATAGATCTGTAAAGTTATATCTCGTGTTAGCCCCGATGCCTGTAACAAACTCAGTAACTTTCAGTTTATCAGTTCCACCAAAAAAAATGGACTTAATTTCTTTCAACTCAAGATCAAAACACAAACTTGCGGGCCCATCAAGGCGCTTAAAAATGTTTACATAAAGTCCAAAAGTCTCAGCAATCAATATTTACAATAAAATCCCATAATCTAAAATTAGAAAAAAAGGCCTAAAAGATTTGCAAGTCGACTAAAGGAGCTACTGATTAGCAAACATTACTATTCATTTGAAGAATTCATAACAGACAAGACATTGAAGTGAAAATGGTCCCAATCTCACACCCCAGCAAATAATCTAATCTACAATCTAACTAATATCAAATATTTTATATAATCAAATTTTAATTAATGCTTTACTATTGAAATTAATTATTATTACAACCTAATCTTAATACCTACTCAAATATTTGCAATGCCCTTACAGGGTACATAATGTGATACTTTAATTATTATGTAAGACCTATGTAATACCATTATGATGCAAATAAATTAACTATGAACTATGTGCTAGGTCGCGCACACACTTCTCGCTTAGTTCCGGAACACACCTATTTCAAAAACAGACCTTAGATCGGGGAAGTCACCTCTCATGTTAGCCGCGATGACTGTAAAGGTAGCATTCCGATGTCGGCGACCTGTGACCGCTTCTGGGTCGCATGATCAATAAAATTTATTGAAGGCGGTCGGTTTCTCCAGGGGCCTTAGCCTGTAACGCAATGGCGTGTCGATGGCGTCCCAGCAGAAGGACAAAACCGGGGTTTCCTCGTTTTTCTTCTACAACCAGAGAACTAATCCTCTAGAATAGGGATCAGAAAACTCTTTGCTGTACTACAAAAACATTAAAAGGACCGACAGCATTAATAAATCGTAATTGAAGCTATCAACTCGGAGCCCATTTAAGGCCCCAGGTCGCGCGACGCTGTCGCAGTCGCCGGTCGCCGACATCGGAATGCTGCCTTTACAAAACATCAGCCTATCAGTTTATTAGGTCGCGCACACACTGCTCGCGTCGTCCGGAACACACCTATTTAAAAAACGTACCTTAGATCGGTGAAATGACCTCTCTAGCCCCGATGACTGCAATAAAGCATTAGCCTATCAGTTTATTAGGTCGCGCACACACTGCTCGCGTCGTCGTCCGGAACACACCTATTTCCCGTCGGCGGGCGCGCCCTCGCTTCCTCAGGTTAGGGCGTGTGAATACTGTACATACAGTGTATTACAAAAAGGTCCTGTCATACTGGAGAGGGTCATACTGTCATACTGGAGAACTTATCACTACACGCAACTTTTTCTATGGAACCAACATCGAAATCTCGAAAAAAATATATTTCTTTCACAACATACTAAAATATACTACCCTGTGATACTACCTACTGCACCAAATAGTATATTTTGTAAGATTCGCAGTTGTTTCTACAGTGAAAGTTGCTTGTTCCGTGTGACAAGAGGTTCCTGTAACACCCTGTGTTGTTGTTATTGCTACTAAGTAAAAATTAAGAAAATTTACGAATCTTTAAACGTACTAAAGTCATACCCTTGTAAGTTGAAATGGAATGGAATGACGCACTGAAAAAGTACTTACACTGATCCTGGTTACAGCACCAAGGTTGATACCTTCTGAGGCGGACTTGCGTCAGTCTGGGTTAGCCAACTAACTCTGAGTAAATTTGACATTTCCATACAATTTTTGACGTTAACTCAGAGTTAACTGGCTATTCCTGGTTGACGCAAGTGGACCTTAGCTCTCGTCTCGACGAAGCATGTTATCAATATAGGGTAACGATCGACAGCCATTCTTATTTAGGAAATTAGGAGAAAAAAAACACGTTTTAAAAAATATTTATAACAGTAAAGCATCCTGCCTCATCCTTGGTCGTCGAACGTGCATGTATCGTGTGTACGTGCAATTGTGCAGTTTAATTTTTAACTAATTCAAATTTACTTCATAATCGCAACTATTCAACCTTTGCTACTAAATCCCCAATAATAACTCGCCCTTAAAATTTTACATTTTACCGCCCCCACTTAACTGTCAAAACGTTAAACGGAAAAATCGACCGCCATTTTGCCGACGAAAAGTGTTTCCGGTTGCCCGCTTCCGGCTTATTTTGTAACAATGTGCGCACGCCCTTACGGCATCAGACAGGCCGCACCTTTATACATATTTGAATCAGAAGTTTAACTTATGACTAACATTTTTTTTTAATAGCACCCTGTGATAGGGATCACAACTTCACAACTAAACCTAACTTTTTGTTTGCTGTATGACGTTCCGCTGATTATTAAATTAATAAAATGTGAACGCTATGGGGGGAGAAAAGTGCAAATGCACCTACACACACAAATATATATTTATTTTTATTTAAGTTAGCAAAAAACAAAAAAGTTAAAAAATAAAGTTTTGAAGTTATAGATTTAAAAAAAAACAACTTTTTGACCAGTAACTGCAGGTTACACCCTGCAAAAAGAGTTAAGATGTTTTGTAACACGATGATACTACTATTAGATGTAAAGGCGGAAGTATGATTTACACTGGTTTATTTTTATTTTTTTACTAGTTGTGCCCGCGACTTCGTATGCGTTTTTACACATTTGACATTTAATTTAAATTCGACTGTGGAGGTAAACTCAAAAGGAAGGTTTTTTTTTAACCCCCGACCAACAAAGAGGGGTCTCATAAGTGTGATAGCTTTGTGTGTGTGTCTGTTTATGTGTTTATGAGGGTGTGCCTGTCTGTGTGTGTGTGCCCTAATCTAAACAATACGTTTATGATAAAATATGTTTTGTTTAGATTAGGTATCGCCCGTGTAAGATACCAGGAAGCTTAGCATAAGAATTGCCTGGGAATTATGGGGGTTTATATGTATCTCCCTCGACGTAGAGTGGGATAGATAAAGTTATAAGCCCATAGATAAGGTCTTACCCATTCTCATGCTAAGCCAGCAAGCAAAGCATAAAGTTGGGTTAGAGCGTATCTACCGCAAATAACTCTGTCTATCCCGCTCTACGGCAAACAAAATATATTTTTTTAATATCAAATTGGGCTCAGTAAAGTAAATATTAAAAAAAAGGCACAAAAAAAATTTCAACCTTGCGTGGTTTTAAACCCAGAACATTTCGACCGCGACGCAACAGTACTACATTTCTAACATCGATAAACTTTGTCCGACCTCCACCGAAAACCACTCACAATTCCCTCCAGCAAGCATCATAAGGCTGGGTTAGAGCGTATCTAGGCTCTGTCCATCCCGCTCTACGTCAAACAAAAGAGTGAGATACCTATTGTTTTAAACCCATAGATACGCTCTAACCCGGCCTTATGCTACGCTTGTAGAACTAACATTTTCCGCCAAAATAAAATAAAAACAAATGCCGATTTTTCATTTACAATATGCGCCCCAAATGCCAAAAGTCGTAGCGTGCTATTATACAGAGTGTTAAAAGACCGCCAACAAAGCGGGAGACCACGTATACGTACGTATACGTATAGTCCTCATCATAACGAACATTTTTGCCCAAGGAACTATGCCTGGGAAATCAACGGTTTCGGAGATAATAAAGTCGGACTTTTCAATTTTTTTTTTTCAGCAATGTTTTTAGTATCTCGTTCTTAACATACCTTCTCAAAAAGCCATATCAAAATTATGGATATTTCTTACAAAAAATCAAGTTAAAATTGCAACCCGCAATGTAGGTTTTCGAGAGAATGTGGTTCAAAGTCGGACTTTAAATTTTTTTTTTGCAGAAATATGTTTAGTATCACGTTCTTAACATACCTTCTCAAGAAGCCATATCCAAATAATGAATATTTCTTACAAAAAACGAAGTTCAAATTGCAACCCGCAATGTATTCTAAACATCGGATAGCCTAAGTTACTCCCAGAAACGTGAGTTACGACCATGTTAAGTTTGGTTGAAAACTATTCAGCGGTTTTCACGTTTATCGTGTTCATACAGACAGACAGACAGACAGACAGACAGACAGACAGACAGACAGACAGACAGACAGACAGACAGACAGACATAAACCGTTTTTTTTGCATTTTTTGATTTAGTATAGTTTACTTAGTAACCCCTGCTAGTTTTTTTCTAAAAATATTCAATGTACAGAATTGACTTCGCTAGAGTTTTATTATAAGTATAGAAGATAGATAGATTTTTATTGGTACAGACGATGACACGAGAGCACGTCCAGAGTGTACGTACACTTTTGTTGTAAATTCGCCTTTGCCGTAACGTAGCGTGAAGCGCTCACAGCCTAGTATGTACTAGCCGTTCTTAATCGATTGGCAAAGTTAAGCAACAACGGCCGCGGTCAGTCCATGGATGGGTGACCGCTAGTGGCAATAATATCTGAGCGCTTCCGTGCTTCGGAAGGCACATTAAACCGTTGGTCCCGGTTGTTGTTGATTAATAACAATCGTTAAGCCATGTCAGAGACCCTTTGGGTGGCCTAAAAACTCTGACACGGGTGGCCACTACCTCATACGATTACCTACCCGCCGTAACGTAACTGAGTTCAGTGCTAGATTGTGGTGCTAGGGTGTAAGCGTCTACGTGCTGTCGTGTGTACTAAGTAAACGTTCTATAATGAAAATATTGGCACACCTCTGCCCAACCCACTATGACAATAAGTCGCCTGCTGCCCGCTGCTGCCTTTTAATTATTTTACTGTTTTAGTTCTTTAAAGTTTTATGGCATTGTGGTTGCGCAGTTCTTTGATTTTACAGCCTTTAGGCTGGCTAAGCTCGGAGGGTGGTGTTGTATTATGGGTGGCAAGCCTACTGTTCTCCTGGGGCTTTAGCCTGTAACGCAATGGCGTGTCGATGGCGTCCCAGCAGGAGGACAAAACCGGGGTTTCCTCTTTTTTCTCCTACAACCAGAGAACCTCTAGAATAAGAATCAGAATATTCTTTGCTGTACTACAAGAACGTTAAAAGGACCGACATCATTAAGGAGGGTTGGTACCTAAACGTGCCGCAGTGTTTCTGTCATTCATGACAGAAAATATTTGTATTATGACCATTAAATAATTACACAAGTTTTTGAAGAGTTGTATTACATAACGAAACAATTGATTTTGGCATAGAATTGATAGCAAGCTATAAAAAAAAATCTATAGTTTCTAAAAAACACGTAAAACTGCTCTTAAAGTTTCTGTGATTGACGAATTCACCGAGCATTTTATAAGCTGATTTTTAGTTACCAGCAAGTTAAGAGTATGTAAAATGGCGTAAGCTTTTTATTTTTGCAAAACAAAAATGGTATTTGGAGCATTAATTCGTCAAACATAACCAAATTTTGCGTGCGATTTCTCCATACGAATTAGTATGGAGTAGGGAATTGTTTTCTACGCAAGCGTCGACCCCGTCTCGGAGTTCAGAGCGCTGCGTGCCATCGAGGAGAGAGCACGTCGCTCGGCTCCACGAGGCCCCGATGCGTAGGAATATAGCTCGCGCCACGAAAGAAGACCGATGAGTTAAAGCATTTTGGTTCTTAATACAATGAATTTAAGATTCCACCGAGAGACTTGATTGGTGGCGCGACCTCGCCCCACTGTAGGGTGGGGACAAATTGTATCAAAAGTGGACTAATAAATGAAGGACTGCCGGCACGTAGGTTTACATACTAAGTAAGGTTCATCGTAAGCTGGTTTGCTTGCGCGCGGGTTTCGATTTTCAAAAATGGAATGCTGTCGCTTGACTCAAGAGTTGCTTCGTGGTATAGTTATTGCAATGCACGAAGGCGTGTACATAAGTAAATGAAAAAATGCAGACTCGTAGGACTAACTGGTCCACGCGTTTTCGTGAACTACTACACATCAAAGTAGCAAACTGATTTTTCTACGCAAGTAAAGGAGGGTAATGAATGTCACGTAATGTTTTTCGCGTGCATTTATGGAAGTATTAATTACGAAGTATTTTTTTTATGACCGTGTCGAAAGAAAATAATCGGCAAGATTTAGGGCCGAAACGCGGTACAACGTTTTTTTTTTATTGAACGAGCGAGCGAAGCGAGCGAAGTTCTCCGAGTCTACTGGAACAATCCGGCGTTTGTATGTTTGTATGTATGTTTGTATGTTGTATGTATGTTTGTATGTATGTATGTATGTTTGTATGTATGTATACTCTAACCATTTTTTGCAATCTCTGAAACTGTAACTGTCTGTATAATTTATGTGTGGTTTTTAAATAAATACTTTTTATCTTTATCTTTATCTTATGTATGTATGAATGTTCGTTCGACGATAACTTGAGTAAATTTAGTCGGATCGTCATGAAAAATGGTAGACAGGTAAATGACCGGTGTGAAGTTAGCTGACAACACTTGGCTGACAATATAAATTATAATACTGCTAAATAAGATTGTATTTTTTTTAAATGCATTTTTCAGGCCTTGTAAGTATCCTGAAAGCCTGTAACTGTTAAAAATATTGCTCAGATCAAAACGGTCAAGTTCGAACCGGAATGAAATAGTATTTTTTTTAATATGACTGTTCTTAGTTCAACCTTTTTTAGGCGAACCGATTAAGATTCCAGGCTAGATTCGTTTTTTACCATTCTAGACGCTATGCTTTTCTTTAGCACATACTATAAGCTATCCAACAACACCAAAATCAAGCTTGTCCATTCAGAAGTACCCAAAAAAGTTAGCTGACAAAAATAATTTCTCGATTTTACCAACTATTTTCAGTTTGGTCAAAATTAATAGCCGCCAGAGGTTTTTACCACTCTAGACGCTACTGTTTTCTTTAGCACATACTATAAGCTATCCAACAAAACCAAAATCAGGCTTGGATTTCATTCAGAAGTATCCAAAAAAGTTAGCTGACAAAAATAATTACACTATTTTTCCAAAACTATTTTCAGTTCTTTCAAAATTAAAAGCCACCAGAGTTTTTTACCACTCCAGACGCTACTGTTTTCTTTAGCACATACTATAAGCTATCCAACAAAACCAAAATCAGGCTTGGATTTCATTCAGAAGTACCCAAAAAAGTTAGCTGACAAATATAATTTTACGATTTTTCTAACTATTTTCAGTTTAGTCATAATTAAAAGCCGCCAGAGTTTATTGCCACTCTAGACGCTATGATTTCCTTTAGCACATACTATAAGCTATACAACAACACCAAAATCAGGCTTGGATTCCATTCAGAAGTACCCAAAAAATTTAATGTCAAAAATAATTTCACAAATTTACCAACTATTTTCAGTTTGGTCAAAATTAAAAGCCGTCAGAGTTTTTACAACTCTAGACACAATTCTGAATAGAATCCAAGCCTGATTTTGGTGTTGTTGGATAGCTTATAGTATGTGCTAAAGAAAACCATAGCGTCTAGAGTGGTAAAAAACTCTGGCGGCTTTTAATTTTGACCAAACTGAAAATAGTTGAAAAAACCGTGAAATTATTATTGTCAGCTAATTTTTTTGAGTACTTCTGAATGGAATCCAGGCCTGAGTTTGGTGTTGTTGGACAGATTGTAGTATGTGCTAAAGAAAATCATAGCGTCAAGAGTGGCAAAATACTAATCTTGCCTGGAATCTTAATCGGTTCGCATAAAATTAAGATTGAACTGAGAACATATTTAAGAAAAACTATTTGATTTCGGCTCGAACTTGACCGTTTTGATCTGAGCAATCATTTTTTACAGTTACTGGCTTTCAGGATACTTACAAGGCCTGAAAAATGCATTAAAAAAATTACCATCTTAATTTAGCAGTATTATAATTATTATTGTCAGCCAAGTTTTGTCAGCTAACTTCACACCGGTAGGTAAATGAGGCAAAGAGAATTTTTAAGTGTGAACATGAGCCAAATCGATCGAGGGGTTGCTGAGATATGGGGTCGCGAGTTCATAGTTCGGGGTGAACAACTAGTTATTTTTGTTTCTTTCATCAGGTAGAGGTAGAGCTAAGACTTATCTAGCATTAGCCATTTAGGAGATATGGGCAGTTAAAGTTTTGATACTTGAGTCGGGTAGATTTTGTCGAGTCCTTTTCTTAGGGTAGGCACCATGAACGAACATGGGTTTAGCATTAGCCGTTTAGGACATATGGGTTATTCATAGAATTGGTAACCGGAATACAGTGGCTATGTCTGGCACAGGATCGTGAGAGGTGGAGGTGGTTCATAATTCCCATAATTTCCAGAACGTGAAAAACATAACCCTCCTTTGGACAGGCGGGTAAACAACGTGCGCAAATGCTAGTTTGAAATAAAAAGTACATTTTCGATTCTTCAATTTTACATCACTATTCGCGCAGTCGACCGTGCAAGAGTGTGCGTGAGCGGTCGGCCGCGCGTCGATTGCTGTGTGCGTGCGAATTCGAGAAAGGTGCCGGCAAGAGAGGGCCCTTAATAAATCGTAATGGAAGCCGTCAACTGGGATCTCATTTTGGCACCATTGCGTTACAGGCTAAGGGCCCTGGTTGGCACTGCAGTTAGTTGAAGTTGGTGTTTTTCGGGTTGAGTGGATGAAGAGCAGCCCCTGCAGATCAGCACCGTAAATATTTCCATTAAAAAAACTAAGGCCTTTGCATCTACGTAATGAGGTTATTTAAACAGCGTCCAGTGGCATCTACTCATTAAAAATGTAAAAAAAAATAACAAAAAGGGTATTTTCCAGAATATAAACAGGTTTTGAACTCGGTTAGGGTACTACAGTATACATAACAAAAATTTCTGATAGATAAAGGATTTTTTTTTTTTAATAAGTAAACTATAAAAATTAGGCCGCTCAAAGCCTACGGTTTTGTTTTCTACATTTATTATTACGTTATAAAAGCGAAAATTCTATAAGCAATCAATTACTTTTTGGCCAACTCCTCCGCTAAGCGGCAATAGTAATGCGATATGAACAAGCACGCGTGACATTGACAGCGGAAAGCGCGGGAAAGGCGGCCATCTTGGATCGCGATCGATTGTCTATCTAAGCCATTGAGGAAGGAAATCTATTCATACGGGAAAAATCACAAAATCCGACCTCCACTCACTGATACAAAAGAAACACATGGATATCGTCTGTTGTGTAATGTGTTGACAGAATAATCTACTAAGTAGGTATGGCTAAGTTTTTTTTATTCAGCATTTTAAATTACTTAAATATTCCTTAAATTGACTCCTTAAATTCCTCAATTTACAGTTAATATTTTTTATTTTCATTCGGAAGACCTGCACCCTTAGCACGCTACCATTTTGTCTACTCTCAACTGTCACCTTAGCCACTGTTAACTGTCACCTCAGTAGTGTTAAGCGGCTAAGGTGACAGTTGAAAGTAGCGGCAAAATGGTAGCGTGCTGCCCCTGTATTATCTAAAATATCCACCGTAAAAATAACGGTTTTTAAATGTCAAAATAAAGATTGTTCATTTCAATAAGGGCTATTTTCGAGTGTTTTGACGCTCGGAGGTTGAGTGGAATTTTTTGATAATAGGGATTTTTCCAAATGTCAAATTTGACAGCGATTCGCGAATTATCGCGCAACTAAATCTGTGGTTTGTATGGAAAACACAGATTAATAGACTGATTTTGACAGTTATTCCGGCTATTTTTGATGCCTGGAAAAAACCCCATAGAGGCGCAGGAGCTTATTATCTCAATGGCTGCAATGGCTGTCGAGCGACAACTGCGGTACTTCCTACCTCCATGCTCTATCTAACTCTGGTGTCAGTTTCAATGCGTCTAAGAAGAAAAAAAAACTAGTTTCTTGAACTTTGAGAGAGAAAAAGCGGTCTCAGTATGCTTAGCATGGTCGTTTTGATACTCTCTCGAACTCGAGTGACAGACGTGCCATGTCTATTGTGCGAGCATGGCAGGCGGGACTCGAGATGGCAATAGATTAGGTCCATGTCGAGCAAAAAGTTGTTATCCAACTGTTGTTTCCATTTTAATAAAAATGTTGTATTTTTCTCTCCATCGCCATGTTGGCGTAGAGCCAACTCGAGCCCGACCGACAAGTTGACAGTTTTGCATAGAGAAGGGCCTATCTCGGGCTTACCATGCTGCCCGTACAGTTCGAAACTGTTACCGCACTTTGGTACGGTCGGCACAGTCTCGGATACTCCATGGCAGCCCTCACCGCGCGCGACATTAGGGCGCCAATTCGGTACGCAAAGTTTTTTGTTCGAAAGTCCGTTATTGGCTTAAACTTATCTTTAGACATTATTGAGAAACTAATTTAAATATTTTTTATTTTGGTCCAGTAGTTTTGTTTTTATGCGCTAAAATGTTTTGTTCCTATGACCGCCAACAGTATGCAGACCGTCGCGTGACGTCATAAAACCGTATCTTTGAAACGTTGTAAAATCCAAACTACTGAACCAAAATAAAAAATATTGAAATTAGTTTCTCAATATTGTCTAAAGATAAGATTAAGCCAATAACGGACTTTCGAACAAAAAACATTGCGTACCGAATTGAACAAAAAGGCGTATCCTAGCGTGTGGCTGACTGAACTATAGATAAGTTAATTGAGATGTATATTTCTTTCTCTTCATAGGATCTTCATTTAATTTAATTGATCCCACTTAAGGTTCAATGAAAGTAGCGTGGCCGGAAATGCACAATTTTCAGTCATTTTTTATTTTGTATCTAAACTGAGCTAACTAACTTACTAGTATAGGTTCGCCCCGAAATGTGAACTCGCGAAGAACTTTTTGCTAACACCATTCACGTATGCGCGCGTAATACACCGTGGAATTTTAGTGGTATTAAAGCCGAAGGTATTTAGTTGCACTCGTGATTCTGAGCAAAATTCCAAAATTTTACTTCAAAAATGCGAAAAAAAAAACACTTCAATACAAACGGCTATCGCCAATCGACACCATTTGTATGGAAAAGTGTTTTTTTTTTTCGCGCGTTTTGGAATGAAATTTTGTAATTTGGCTCAGAATCACTAGTGCAACAAAATACCTTCGGCTTTAAAACCACTAAAATTGCACGGAATATAAACTTAACAACCCCATATCTCGGCAAGCCCTCGATAGGCTCATGTTCAAACTTAAAAATTGTTTTAATTTCATGACGATCCGACCAGATTTACTGAAGTTATCGACATACATACATACCTACAATACATAAATGCGTCCGATTGTTCCAGTAGACACGGAGAACTTCTCTCGCTTCGCTCGCTCTTTCAATAAGTAGGTAGGTTTTTAATTTTTATGTTACCACTCAATACTGTGGTAAATAAACGCGCAGTCTTAAGGGACCATCTGCCTTTTAACATCTACTATTAAGGGGAAGCAATATAATTTTATTAATTTATATCTAGGTTCGAGTTAATTGTTACGTTTATGACCATTGATTTACAGTTTCTTTTAAATCTATTCGTATATTTCTTTTAAATATACCTAAAATGTAGAAGAAGCAAACTGAGTAAGAATTTAGTATTGTACTCGCTCGCTCGTTCAATAATTATTATTCTACACTATACTCAGTGTTCACCACAAAAAAAATCTGCTTAATATTATTGTTTTTCTATTGTTTAAAATTAAATCGTGAAATAAAAATCCCTGAACAAAAATATTTCAGTTTAGCAAAAAAGTTTTTAAAACTGCGAAAATTTCCCGCCACGCAACGTTCGAAACCAAGACAAGAAGAAAGACAAGACAAGAAACAAGATACAAGAAATTTATTTGCTTTGAACGTGATAGTTAGATACATAGGTAGGTAGATCCATTTGAAAAAAGTTTGCAACAAGCAAACAAGGATTTATTTATCGTCCCCATTCAGTCTGCAGTCCTTTGTTGAGCAGAGTCATCACTAAAATTCGTAAATAAACGTTCCATGCTGACATATCATCATCATCAGCCTGTTAACACCCACTGCTGAGTGAAGGCCTCTTCATGCTCACGCCACCGCTCACGATCCGCTGATATATCACCTTGGTCTTACTCCAAAAAGTCTAACATCATAGGCAGTATGATATAAAAAAGACAAAAGAATCGCTTGGCTCATATTTTATAAATAATCAGCGTGTTTTTTTTTAGAGTTTCTTCGGAATTTTGAAATATTTAATTTCAGTTGACACCTTGTTTACGAAAAATACCCAAAAAATCATTAAATTGTGGCCTCCCTAACTCTTCTTCTCCCTTACTATTAACCCTTACTTTCGCTTGCGGCGAGTCGGGCGGGCGCCATATCGCGCGCGCGCTTTGAGAAGGGTGTCCGCACGTCGCGGTTATTGGACCATTCCATTTTGCCCCACCAGAGATGCCCCACTGGTGGGGCAAAATGGAATCGCACAAAAAATAATTCCATTTTGCCCCACTGGCCACCCCACTGAGTGGCTGGTGGGGCAAAATGGAATTTAAATTCCATTTTGCCCCACCAGCTTTTTATTGACAAGATTATTATTGGCGAGGCTGACTCATTACAATGATGCAGTTACTGTAGCCTAGCCTAATTTTATAATAAATCGGCATAAAATTATATAAATTTTATAAAATTTGTTAACTTGACTAATTCGTTTATTTGTTTAAAAAAAATAACTTTGGTATATTATTATGGCATCTAACATTACAACATTGTTAAAATAGTACAACATAACTCAAAGACCGCTTATAATTCTGAATAATAATTTCTATAAAATATGTGTCATTTATGAATAAATATACATAGATTTGTCATTTTAAAATCTTTACAAAACATTAAAATTAAACAATTAATTCAAGTTATTGCTTTCTTGATTTAAATAAAATATCACAAAAAATACCAAAATAAACGTTTGCTTGTTCCCATTGTTGTCCATAGCTTAATCAGTCTTTTATAATACTAAAATATACAGATATGCAAATAGTACAGTCACCCGTAAGGTCTTAAAAGATACAATAAAAGTATTCAAATTGAGGTTTAAATGTTAAAAACTATACTAATTCAGAATGGTCTTGCGACTGAAAAGAAGTTTGTAATGGAGATAATATGACAATTAATTGAGATATTAACCTGAGTGAAATCTCGTCAGTAATACACGCTAGCACTCTACTCGTTTACAATACGGGCGACTTTACAACCAAATTGTACTCTGACTTGAAGTCGTGGTACCAAGGTAACTCATTTATTTTTTAAACATTTTGTTTGGTCTTTGGTTGATAATGATAAAAGAAACTCGTTACAGCTTGTGTCTGGCGGTTTTATTTTGTAGGTATTTTCAAACATGACTATAAAATAAAATTTAATGAGATTTTTAAATGGAAAGTGGTTTCTTTTGCGCGATCTCATATAAATTAAATAAGATTTTTATTTTATAGTCATGTTTGAAAATACCTACAAAATAAAACCGCCAGACACAAGACAGACCAATCAGAATCTTGAGCTGTCTTTGACGGCGGACTTTGTCAAGTACTTATTTACTTACTCCGATGGCTCAGCGACCCGAAGTGGGTCTTGGCCTCAGACACAAGAAGTCGCCACTGGTCTCGGTCCTTCGCGGTCTCCTTCAAGTACTTACAAGTAAAAAATATATAAATACAACAAATAAAAGCTAGAAATTGTTTATAAAAAAATAGGCACACTTCTCCTATTATGCACTCCCAAATTGACGAATCATTTTTGTAATTTTTTTTTGGCAATTATGGTGCCCAGCACGAAGAAGTTTTTCTTTAGCTTTAGAATTCTTTAAAAAAAACTAATGCACTGCCTGTACCACTTGAACACGAAGCCATTATTTTCACTCAAAAAAACCTAGTCAACGGTTGTAAGCAAACTGATAAGAATCCAGGTAGAAAACTACAACGCGCACCGGGTCCTTTGAATTACTAGAACAATAGACAGCGCGGCACCAAATAACCAATCAAAAAGTAGCATACCCAAAATGGCATCATGGGCCTCGACCTTGGACGGGTAAAAGGCTCTTTTTCAATTTTTTTGTATTTTATGCAGTAAATTTTACACAAGCAAAGGAACATCAAAGTAGTCGCTGTCGAAATGTACTCTGACTTTGAAGACGCGGCTGTAATAGATACCAATTGGAGGCTATTAGTTCTTAGCCACAGTTTTGTTTTACCACAATTTTTGTGTTCATTTATTTATTTATTTATTTATTAAATTAGGAAAGCCAACAGAATCCTTAATAAACATTAAAATTATAATTAGGTACATACATACATTCATACAAAATTGTGATTTAGGTATTTTTTGTGATATTTAATTTAAATCAAGAAAGCAATAACTTGAATTAATTGTTTAATTTTAATGTTTTGTAAAGATTTTAAAATGACAAATCTATGTATATTTATTCATAAATGACACATATTTTATAGAAATGATTATTCAGAATTATAAGCAGTCTTTGTGTTATGTTGTACTATTTTAACAATGTTGTAATGTTAGATGCCATAATAATATACCAAAGTTATTTTTTTAAAACAAATAAATGAATTAGTAAAGTTAACAAATTAATTTTATTTATGCCTATTTATTATAAAATTAGGCTAGGCTACAGTGACTGCATCATTGTAATGAGTCAGCCTCGCCAATAATAATCTTGTCTATAAAAAGCTGGTGGGGCAAAATGGAATTTAAATTCCATTTTGCCCCACCAGCCACTCAGTGGGGTGGCCAGTGGGGCAAAATGGAATAATTTTTCGTGCGATTCCATTTTGCCCCACCAGTGGGGCATCTCTGGTGGGGCAAAATGGAATGGTCCCGGTTATTATACAAGGTGTTACAAAAGTACCTAACTCTTTTTACAGGGTGTAACCTACTGGTCAAAAGGATGTCAAATCTGTAAAAAAAGTTGAAAAAAACAATTTTTATTTTATAACCACAAAATTAAAAAAAATTCATTACTTTTTTGTTTTTGTTATTAGCTCAAATTTAAAAATATGTTTGTGCGTGTAGGTGCATTTACATAGCTTTGAGTTGTTACAACATTGTGAAAGTCAATGAAAACAATATTTAAAAAATACTTTTCTCCCGCCACATCGTTCACATTTTATTAATTTAAAAATTAACGGAACGTCATAGAGCAAAAAAAAAATTTAGGTTGTGATCCCTATCACCGGGTGCTATTACCTTGTAAAAAGAGTTAGGTACTTTTGTAACACCTTGTAGAACAACTTAAACAAGGTAATTTGTCCATCAAAAATTTTTTTGAAAAAAATACTTATTTTTAGTTACAAGTGTTACTCAAACTAAACTACCGACCAAAACAACACCCTGTTTAATAATTAAACTTAGGCAAAATTATAATATTTGAATCACAAAATTAAGGGTAACCTTCTGGTGGTTCATATTCTGTGCCGTTGGTAGTAAAAGATTTTCTTTTGATTCGTTCCTCCTCTGTTTGTCTATTTTAGTTCTTTTCTCATAAACTATCTGTTGAGGGCGTATGACGTATACCGGCATACCGCCTGAATACCAGTTTCAGGTGGTTTCAGAGGGTTCTAAGGAAAATGAAAAAGTTTTAATTTCCCATCTCCGTGAATTCGTATTCGTGAGCATTTCTAATAAACTTGCGAAGCCTATTTCACATCCAGGCCCTTATAATTCCCTAAGGCTTAGGGGATGATACTATTGTATAATTTCATGTAATATAATTATCAGTAATAAAACGAATGTAAAAAAAATAAAAAATAAAAAAGTCTTTATTCTGACCATAACGTAAATGGTAAATGTTTGGTTTGAGAAAAAATACATTTTGCAATTATTATGAAGATTATTTAAATTAAATTGAATTCATGTTATTATTACTCTTGTGTTTCTATTTATAATTATTACTAATTTAAATTCACATGCAGCATGCATTATTTAATATACATACAAGGTGTTACAAAAGATCCTAACTCTTTTTACAGGGTAATAGCACCTGGTGACAGGGATCACCACCTAAATATTTTTTTAGCTTTGTGACGTTCCGTTAATTTTTTAATTAATAAAATGTGAACGCTGTGGCGGGTGAAAAGTATTTTTTAAATATTGTTTTCATTGACTTTCGCCATGTTTTAACAACTCAAACCTATGACAATGCATCTACACACATAAACATATTTTTAATATTGAGCTAATACCAAAAGCAAAAAAGTTTTCAATTTTGAGGTTATAAAATAAACATTGTTTTTTTTAACTTTTTCTTACAGAATTGACATCCTGTTGACCAGTAGGCTACACCGTGTAAAAATAGTTAGGATGTTTTGTAACACGTTGTATATGGTAGTTGCCTCCTCGGCGTAGGCCTCCCCCTGTCTCCTCCGTTCTTCTCTGTCTCTGGCTTGCTTTCTCCAGCTTGCGCTACATCTCTGTTTGAAGATATATTTTTCTTGGTTTTCCCACTTTTCTTTTTCCATCTCGAGGATACCAGTCAGTTATCTTTTTTGTCCATCCGGTGTTTAACAAGTCTCTTCTCATCGTCTTTCCTTGAAGTGGCAATCCTCCCCTGCCTGACCTATGGATGCCAAATGGGCCATAAGGAATAAAAAAAATGTAGATATGTATATGTGTATGTACCTGTTTCAATTATTGTATTCATGTGAGTGTTGTGGTGTTTAAATAAATGATTATTCTATTCTATATTCAAATTTAAAATAAACCAGTGGGGCCGGGATTTCTTTTTTTTTTTGTCCTATTTTTCACTTAGTTTTTGGCAAACGATGCACCAAACGCCGTACGAGTCGTTATCAAGGCATTGTGTCAAGGCTGACAAATTTTGCTTTTTCCCACAGATGTAAGCGAAATTTGACAGCCACTCTCCGATAGATCTATGACCAATTGGCCACGCCTATAAGCGCCATATATTCAGCTTTTAACTGTCAGTTGAAAACGGGCCATTATCCTGTACTAGGGAAACTTTTTCTGACATCGCAGTCGCGGGCAGTATAATCCGTGCGGTATCAGAATGGGAAAATACCTTTTGGAACTGGGGCGCTCGCGGTCCGGTTGTCAGCTGTAGCGTCAGCATTTCGGCAAACTCTAGTTGTCTATGGCAAACTCGCGTCGAAACTTGCTTGTGTTTTCTGTGCGCGTGGGTGTCTGCTCGAGTTTTTTCACGTTTTATTCAATTAATGCAATAACATTTAATCCTTTTAGATTACAACCATTAAACATTTTTGTGTATTTTCAATTTCATAATGCTATGATAGAACTGGAACTAACAATTTTTTTACTGACGCTACTCGAGAACTGTCATTTTCGATTCAGTTCCAAAAGATATTATCACATTCTGATCCCGCACGGATTATAGCTAGTGATACATTTTATCCGGTAGGCTAACCACACGTGGTACACCAGCTGACAACTGACACTAAACAGCCGAAAATTCCGAAGAAACTCCTATAAAACAGTCTAAGAACAGACGCAAGTGTAGCACAGAAATAGAAATAACAGTACTCCCCACAGAAGGGATATACGATATAAGTTTGAAATATATATATATATATTTTTATTGTTTACTAGCGAGTCTAGAGACCTCTTAGCGCGCATATAATTTATAAAAAAATAAAATAATTATAGCCTGTACACTTGTACAGTCGGCCACACGCTAGGATACCCCTTTTTGTTCGATTGGCGCCCTTATGCCGCGCGCGGTAAGAGCTGCCATGGGGTATCTGTGACTGTGGCCGACCGTACAATGAGCCGTTTTCCTATACAATGAGATGTCGATCGAAAAAGGCAAGCTCTCGCACAAATCTCGTGCCTTATGTCGAGGATGACTCATTAAGAATAGGAGATGTGACATTTGCCGCGAAGTGAGATTTTTGCTTCGAGATGTGTCGAATGCGAGATTCTCAAGAATTCTGTCTAATTGCCTTAATGTGACAGAAAGTGTCTACGAAATATCGTCAAAAACTAGAACGGACTTTCCCGCAGTTCGAGTTACCCGCGGCCGCTTTGAAATCGATACGCCGCCGATAGAAAATGTTCTGTCGAAGTGACTCGGTTGACTTGCTGAGATAGAAAGATAGAATGCTATTTGCGTTCGACCTTCTTGACATCAGTGAGTTGGGGTTTACCATTGAATGAGCTGTTTTCAGCACAAATTCACAAAGCATTTCATAGATGCCGTTTACAGACGCGGCCATAGAAGAACCGGAATACGGCTGTCAAATAATTTATTACTTGTTTTGACGAATAATTGTATGAATTTGTATTTTTGATTCAATTGTGATAATTTGTGTGTGAATAAATATTTTTTAAGCTAGTTTTCTGCCGAAGAAATAGTTAGATTCGCTGTGTGTGGCTGAGAATCTTCTGTCGTCGCAGCAGTTAGTGACGAGGGCGGAACATCTTCATCCTCATTCTCCCGGCATCCTCATTACCGTGACCGTCGGCTTCCATGCTCCAGGGAAAGTCAGCCACACGCTAGGATACCCTTTTTATTCGACTGGCGCCCTTATGCCGCGCGCGGTAAGAGCTACCATGGGGTATCCTAGACCGTGGCCAACCGTATGTTGTACGTTCACATGAAGTACCTGGTAGCGTCCTCAGATGCTATTTCAGTGGGTAACTATGATCCACTAGCTTTTGCCCGCGACTTCGCCCGCGCAGACTTCGATAAAAAGTTGCCCAATTGGTTTTTCTCTATCGATGTCAGCGCGGACGAATACTTATAGCGACACCATTATTTAATTTTATCACATGCATAAGCTTTATTCTACCATTATTTATCACTATTCCGAATTTCATCCAAATCCGTCCAGCCGTTTCAGCGTGAAATCCGCGTACAGGTATTTAGGCGGCTGAGTCGCGCCGCCCGCCCGCTGGTGGGCAGTCCGTTTTTTTAACGCTATGGCGTATGGATGGGGTCGTAGTAGAAGGAAAAAACCGGGTTTTCCTCGTTTTCTTCCTACATCTAGCGAACGTATCCTCTAGAATTACAATCAGAATAGGTATTGTTTGCTGCACTAGAAAAAACATTGAAGCCGTAAACCCATTTTGGCACCATTGCGATACAGACTCAGGCGCACGGTAGCGAGCGACCGCCAAGATCGGAGGTGAAGTCGTAGGCTAGTGTAAAATAACTGTTATTTCCCGACTAATTTTCTTTATTGGGGGTGTGATCATACCGAGCTCCATGTCTCTCAGTACAACTTAGACAGTACAATATACGATCTTTAGTGGGCCTCAGAGTGCTTATAATTGAAATAAATTACAGAAGAGGCGATAAATTACTACGATGATAGTGAAATATGTCAAAATATTAAGCCAAACGGCGGAGACGCGAGAAAACACAATCGGCGAGAATGTCCCCGGCGAAATTGTAATCAAAATAAACGACTAAATATTCAAGGAGAGAATAATCGCACAGTATAGACGTAGAGGGATGTCTGCTTCCCAGTATTGACACTTTGATCAACCATTTTATGGTAAACTAGCTTTTCGCCCGCGACTACGTCCGCGCTGACTAAGCTAAGAGGTTGCAGCTCTATTTTTCCCTCGTTATCGACGTTTTAGTCAAGGGAAAAACTATGGTAACTATAAAAAAAAACTTTCCTGTACTAAGTTTGGTAGCCTGCCTGCTTGCATGTAGGGGAGAAATAAAAATAAAATTGTATCTAATTGATGCTGTAGATTACTTAACAAAGTTTCAAGTCAGTTGAACAAAAATAAATATTTCTCTATGTATCCAAACTTTGGCATCGCCTTTCACCCTCTTAGGGGTGGTTTTCGAAAATTCCTTTCTTAGTGGATATCTACTATTCATAAAGAACACATCCTGAAAATTTCATGTCTCTAGGACCAGTGGTTTAGGCTGTGGATTGATAGTAACTTGGATCACGTTTGTTTAGACTTAAATGGAACTCTTAGGGATGACTTTTTTTCCAAAAAATATATTTTTCAGTAATAACGAATCCTACTGTTGAAAGCACTGAAGTTTTCATCGAACCTCTTTGTTGTGACGTTTTAACATCTAATAATCTCTCAATTCAGCATAATAGTAGCATTTTTGGATCATTAATGGCATAAGCCTTGTTTTTCTACACAATATCCACCAAAAGTTGCGAGCGTGTGTTAAGAGTTTACGAGCCCACGCCATGACGCCACGTATCTACCCATAAGATGACTCGTAAAAGGATCGAAAGAGATGATTCTCTTACCAAAACCGCAAGAAGAATATCATTTACAAAAGTGGAATAATTTTCTTCGCTCGCCATTTTAACCATCAAATACATAGTGAAAGAAGGTCTTACACGTCGCGCGCCGCTAGACTATGAGAAAAATCCAAAACCAAGAGCGTTTTATTTTAGCCGTCTTCGGAACGATTTTTGTACAAATGAAATTTTACAAATACTTTTATGCTGAAACTGTACATTGCAACGAAATAAATATTTTCCTTTGGAAATTTTGGACTCTCGTAAGGACATGAGTAGGAAATTAGTTTTGCTGGACTCTGTACTAAATAAGATTGGTACAGAGTCCGCTAACAAAATAAGTTCTTAGTTATGTCGTTTTGTTCATAAGTCGATAACAATCTGTGGTCTCGACTGACAGTTTTGAAAAAAAAACATATTTTTTGCGACTTTCAACACTTTTCTATTTTTTGCTCTATCCTCCTTAGGGGAAGCCATCTTGGGTATAATGGTGGCTTATTAAAGGTCTATTATCCATTTGACATTATTCAAATTATTCATTTAATCTGTCTCGTCTCGCATACGATCGAGGCTAAACTGGCTGGATAATGAATTTCCGTTGCCTGCCAACAATAGTTACGAGGATAATGTAAAAGAAGAATGGTATTTTTATTGTAATTTTTTTAATAACGTTTTCCTACCTAAGTAAATTATATAAAATTTTATAGAATTATTTTATTATTACATATTTTTAAAAGCCTGTTACAATCCCACTGCTGTTTTTTTATATATTTTTTTTTATATTAGGTACTGTTTAAAAACTCTTAACTATCTCCGAAGAGATTCTTTACAAAAAGGTGTTTTATCTTTTTAAAACGTTCAAATTCCATTCACAAAAACTTTAACGAAGACCGGTTCACTGAAACTTAAAAAAGTGACGTCATACGAAATTCCTGAAAAATAACATACACGCTTTTAAACATAATTCAACGTCCAAACCCCATCAACCTTTCAATGAACGTCATAATAATAATAAAAAAGCGTTAAGGCATTCCGCACTGGCCACTCAAGTTCCAAAATTGATTAAATAATGCATTTTCCATCGGGACGGAAGCTAGGCGCGCCCGCGGGGGTGCGGAGCGTCGCGCGGGGGGCAACATGGCGCCGCGATTACGTCACTTTCTCGTTGTACGCTTTGAAATTAGATCAGTGGACGAAGCGAGAGCTCGCGAGCGGGCGTGCGGGCCCCACTTCCCCCAATAATTCCAAAACGGACGCGACTATATTACGTGCTTTTCTGTTCTGTGCTTTACCGAATTTTGTTTTTTTCTCTGTGGACTTGGCCGGATTGAGCGCGTAAGTTTTTCCCTTTGAATGACGTCGCAGCGGCCAGTGATCGATTAAAAGCTTTTAAGCTTTTCTTGCGGCTACGGAAGTTTCAGGCCGTTTTTTTGTCTCGTTATCGGATTTTGGTTTCCGTTCGCGGGTGAAAGTCGAGTTTTGGCGAGAAATTGATGTCGCGCCTTTTTATGACCTGTTTTATTAAAACTAGGGCAAAGTAGGGTTAAGAGGTACATAATATAATAATTGTCATTAAATAAAAAATATAGAACAGTTTATTTTATCTTTTATTATGACTGACATTAAATATTTGTTCTAACTTTTCGTGGTCAAATTAATAAGTCTGCCTATCATGGGAAAAAATGTACTTACGGCGAATTCAATTGGAACGTATTTTTTTATTATGGTCATAAACCTATTATGACAACAAAATTACTGATTTGGATACGACGAAGTTGTGAATAAAAATTGTCTTTGTTACCGGAAGACAAAAGAATTGCGTAGGTATGTACTTGGAAAAACGTGCTAAAATTGGCAGTAAAAACTGTTGCATACTTAGTTACCAAAAATAAGGGTAAAAGATAACTAGCGCATTCTTAAAAAAAGCTTTTCGTTAACATTTTTCTTTTTGGAGGAACAAAATCTTAATAGATACCTACCAACTCCTTGGTTGAAAATAAAAGGAAAACCCTAAAATGCATCCAAAAAAACAAATAAAACAAAGGAAAAAGAAGAAGATTAATGGTAGTAGTTGGTCAGAGGCGCGTTTTGTCAAGGCGCGCCGTTTTACTCATTTAATTTGTTCCAAGGCCTCAATTACATTTGACAGATGCTACGTTTAGCCGTCATTGTGTCGTGTCCGACGTCTAATAGAACATTGTCTAAATGCCTCAGTTTTTCCGGGAAAACTTTATGGGATTTTTTTTATTTGCACTTGTAGTGTAGGTTAGGTAGCACCAAATATTTGGAAATACTTATATTTTTGCTGAAAAATGTTAAACTGTTTTAAGGCTATTCAATAAAAAAAAAACTTCAATAATAGAAGGAATAGTCGAATCAGAATCTTAATCGAAAAGATGAATAGCCAGTCGTAGAATAAGAAACTGTTTATTTGAAATACTTAACTGAAAAATATTTTAATATCACCACGCCAGCTTAAAATAGAAGAGCATTCCAATTTTGAAAAGTTCAGAACATAAAACGGATCCATTCATAATACGACTTTGTTCTAGAATGCTTTTGAATTCAAATAAAGAACAACAGGGACCGCATACAACCGAGGTCAACCGTTGGCCAGTATTAGTTGAACCCAGGCTTTATGCTTCTTTAGTTCTTTACTGACCGGTATAAAAAAAGTTCAGCTGTTTTAGTTCGTTTGTGAAACGTTTTGTAATTCGATTTTTTTTATTAAACCTGTAATTCAATTCAATTCAAAGCATTTATTTCGGAATATTAACACTTCCATAGATTACAAACTAAAAAACAGATAAAAATTAAATAAATTAAAACATCACAATTTGTACAGTTAAAAAGTAAGGCAGTTCATATTAATAGTCCAGTCTGTAAAAATTCAGTTTTTCCGAATCTGATTCCGATGTTGAAATATTATAGTCATCAACGTCACTGTCTTATGCCTACCATTTCAACACAAAAAAAAAAACTCATTAGTTACTAGGTAGGGTAGGTAATCGTATGAGGTAGTGGCCACCCCTAGTGTCAGCGTTTTTAGGCCGCCCAAAGGGCCTTACTGAAAAAGCTGAAGGGACTGTATTTATTTGTAAGAAAAGCTTTTTTCCAATGCAAGAACTCAGTTTCCAGAAATCGTCCACTCAGTTGATAAAAAGTCCATATTTCACCTCTCAAAACTTTTCACTTCAAACTCTTCCAAACTCTCCCTTTGAATTTAGACCTAGTTTCGAGACATCGAACCTTTTCCTTCCTACTTGAGGTCAAAGCTCTGGCCAGTATAGCTTGAACCTCGGCTCTTCGCCTCTTCGCTGACCCGAATAAAAAAACACAGTTCAGCTGTGGCCACGGTTGGTTGAGTTTTCGCGGAATCTTGAGCCTCTTTAGATTGAATTCAAGTCTTATTGTTTTTTTTTTTTTACTTTTTAAGTTTCATGTGAAATGCGCCGGATGCCAGCACCTTCTTTTTCAAACTAAGTAGGTATACTGCAACAGTAATAATTAACGGAAGTCAGAAGAAATAGTTTTGTCGAACATTTTTGTTTTCAAATGTTTATTTTGTTTTTATTTAGGTGAATAATAATAAGTCAAGATAAATACCAACTAATTTAAAATAAAAAAATATATTATTTAGCATTACCCACTACATCTTGCAATAATAAAAATTACCAATACCAATGCTTTTTAATCCAAGACTTTTCTGCATGTTTATTTACATTATCAACAATCAAAGGATAGAAAGAACTTCCCCTTAAGGCGCTGTACATAGTGAATAGCCCGCGCGCCAAGAAAAATGCACAAAATCGAGTCCTGTATCAAATACACTAAAAAAATCTAAAATTTTCACATATCAAACCCTAGAATTAGGTGAGAACTATCTAAAACAGCCAGTTTCGTGTTGACATTCTTAAACGTTTTGAAGATATTTTTGATGAAAAAAAATAGGCGGCGCACTTTTTTTCAAACAAAATATCTTGCAATCTGTTATGGGTATCAACACAAAACTGGCTGTTTTAGGTAGCTCTCACCTAATTCTAGAGTTTGATATGTGAACATTTTCGTTTTTTTTTGTGTATTTGATACAGGAATCGTTTTTGTGGATTTTTTTTGCGCGCGGGCTAATTCACTATGCCCAGCGCCTTAATGATCTCATTCTCAAGTCTAAGTTATGTCACGTTAGAAATATGTACCGTAAAGAATGCAGATAACAAAGGTGTTTACTAATGAAGATATCTTTCGTTATTTGCATAAGATAATGATACCTAAGTCTAGCATTGTTTCATGAAATTCTAGTAGGCTTATTACTACATAAATAAGTAGAAACATACATCTTAATTTTAGGTAAGTGAAAACTTTATACAGGGTGTTAAAGAAAGGTCCTTTGACACTGAAAGGTGTCGCTTAATTCATCAATTCAAACAACTTTTACTATGGAGCCAAGTGCGAAATCTCGAAAAAAATATCAGCTGCTCCATACATTTCGTACGGTCGGCCACAGTCTAGGATACCCATCCTAAAGTCTAATTCTTTATTCAGGATAGTAAACTGACAGATGCTGACTGTCACTTTGCAAAATAATGTTGCCATACTTATTGTAATAGTGATGCATTCCACTCGTTGTTGTGCGATTCAGCTCAGTCACAAAAAAAAGCAAAATACGAAATTCCGCATGGTAGCCCGTGCGTCAGGAATTCCGGATGGAAAAAAAAAACGTTCGGAACGCAATATTTCCATAGATCATTTAAAAAACACAATTTTTAACGCATCTAACACTCCTCAAAAAACTGGACCAAAACACACTTTCTCATTACTAATTATTAATGCATTTTTAGTTAATTTCATATAATAAGCTTTCATAAGTTTTCATCAATCGGCCTATAAATCGATTATATCGATTACGCAATTAGATTACACCTTACTATTTAATTTTCACCAGAGACTGGTCACACCATAAACGTCAGTGTACTATCTTGAATGAAAAATTAGACTTTAGGTCCTAGACTTTGGCCTACCTACATTGCACACGGTCGGTGCGGACATGAGCGTTTACCACACTGAACGATACCCCATGGCAGTACTTTCCGCGCTAGAAATAAGGACGTGAATTGAACAATAAGGGGTATCCTAGCGTGTGGCCGACTGTACCTATGACTTTAGTATTTTTTTGTCAACGTTACGTCCATTTGTAATTTGTAAGTGTACACACGACAGCACGTCAGACTGTACATTTTTGTTGTAAAGTCGCCCGTAACGCAACCGGGTAGAGTGCTAGCATGTAAAGGTCGACGTGCTGTCGTGTGTACCATAATGTACGGTCGGCCACAGTCACAGATACCCCATGGCAGTTCTTACCGCGCTCGGCATAAGGGCGCCAATCGAACAAAAAGGGGTATCCCAGCGTGTGGCCGACTGTACCATAACCTAACAGTGTCAAAGTCAAATAATGAAGCTTAGAGCCACAAGCGATGGTCCCATCCACCAATAACTGTGGGTGTGGTACGTACAGTAAAGAGCACCGAACAATTACATTATCGTTGCAAATTCGCCCGTAACGTAACTGAATAGAGTGCACGAAGCGTCGCGTCGCGCTGCTGTCGAGTATACGACCTACTAGAGGTGTGTAGTTCGCGAATGAATGCTTCGATTGAAAGCATTCGTTATATGATACCATTCATTCATTCATTCACTACCAATCTTTACATATCCCATTCACTCTAGTCCACGTAGTTCATTCTTCAAGAAACATTCTTAAATCTACCACACTAGGAACCAAAATTCTTTAACTCATGTGTCTCGCCTTTGTCACCTTTGTCATTCGCGGACTACCGTGAGTCAAAAGATACGTGAACGAACTACTGAGCTATGAACTATGAATGAACTGTGTATGAACTGTGAATGAACTATGAACTATGAATGAGCTGTGAACTATGAATGAACTATAAGTGAACTATGAACTAAAAGAGTGAACTAGTTCAGTGAAGGAAATGAACTATATCATTATTTTCTTTTCACTGAAGCGTTTCGCGCACCTCTACGACCTACATCGCACAGTGCGCCGGGCAGGCGCTCGCCGCTCCAATGTGGGCGAGGATTATTGGTACACTGGCGGACAAAAGTGCAACGTTGATAAAATGAATGGAAAATAAAAGATAAAAAAAAATAACAGTTTAAAAAAAACTAAAAAAACACGCTCTCATAGCTAACCGAACTAAAAAGTATAAAATAGCTACCTGCCCATACTGCCCCGTCTCAAAAAACCACCCTGTATAATGGCACTGTAGGGGTATAATGGGAAACTGCCATCAAATTATTGCATTGTCATTGGTCCTTGATACGTATGCAAAGTTTCAAATTAATCAGACTTCTGGAAATTGGTAAAAATTATGCTCAAAGATTCCGTTACATACATACATACAGGCCAAGCTTATAAAAGCGTGTTAAAAATAAAAAAACGCGACATTTTAATTTCAAATTAGAAACGGCTATAACCCGATTATTATGAAAACACTCTCGATCAAGTCGTTTGGGAGCTACGACGATGCCACAGACAGACACACAAATACTCAGATTCACAGATGCACACATATTATAACACTCCTCTTTTTTCGTCGGGGGTTGAAAATTTAATACGGAGCGCTGCGGAAACACACTAAAACTACTACAACTAAAACACTAAGTACTACTAACTAAAATAGGGGTCTTTTAACCGCCTTCTAATTGTTTGTATTACAAAAACTGGGTAAAATGTAGAACATAACCTTTGGGCAGTTAAATGACACTTAATGTTGTTATGCCCTTGTACACTTTCTCCTAATATCATGTTATTTAAGTCTATTTTTTTTTGTGTGCAATAAAGTGTGACAAACAAAATGTTTAACAGTAAAAGCTTTCTGGCTCAGCATCTATAGAAAACCCTTAAATGTTTTAAAGATTTAATATAAGTTGAAAAAAAATCGCTTGGAACAGGAATTGAACCCGCAACTTCTTGCATACCGTACCTACAGGCGTTCTACTATTAGTTGAAGAAATTTGCATCGACATTATTTGGCTCGGTAGCTCAATTGGTAGACCGCCTGCACGGTATGCAAGAGGTTGCGAGTTCAAGTCCTGTCCCGAGCGAATTTTATCAACTTATATTAAATCTTTAAAATCTTTAAAATGATCACCAGCTTTAGAAAAAACCAAAACTGTAGATGTTTGAAATAGCAGTCAAGAGTTATTTACAGTTATTTACAAAGCTGATCTAAACGTTATTGCTGTACCTACAACAACTCTATCAAGAAGTATTTCAATGATAGATAAAGTTGTTATAAATCCATAGATTCCATTATAATGGATAGATCGGAGTGCGTCAAGTAGGCGCCTGCCTGCCCCTATATGTGGGCGAAGATTATTGGTACGCTCATCAACCAAAGTCTTATTATATCCATAAATGTCCACAATGCAGTATTGATAGCCAACTCTCTTTTTTGATAATGCTGCTGCTAATGCAAATTCATCTAACGTAGACAAGAAATATCTATTGTGGATAAAAGAAGAACATAGAAAATTTTTAAACTGTTCACTTCACAATACCTTTTGGGGATTCTCAGGGAGGCATACTTGGGCCAACCCTCTTTCTGATCTGCATAATGTAATTCATACATCCACTGTGCTATTCGGCTATGCTATATTGAAATAAAGTAACAAAAAAAAAACTTAACCAGAACCAAAAACAGGTGGTTTAATGCTTGCCCTGAAAAACCAACAGTGTTCGGGGTAAATTTGCATTTTTTTCACACTCTTTTAGTTGCATAAAAGTGAGTAGTACAAACCCATCTTCTTTTTCACTTTGTGTCTAAATCAAAAGTTTCAAACTTGTGTTCCCACCTGTACCTGCGCCTGGGCAATGAATGAGTCAGCCCGCCTTCGCGCGCGTGTCCTGTTTATCTACGGCGCATCTGCTGCCATCGCTGTGCTATACCGACTCGCGGTACACAGGAATACAGTATAGTTTTAAACCCATAGATACGCTGTAACCCGGTCTTATGCAACGCTTGCAAGTTAGTTCATCGTACACAAGACAGCACGTAGACGCTTACACGCTAGCACTCGACTCGTTTACGTTACGGGCGACTTTACAACAAAAGTGTACACTCTGACGTGCTGTCGTGTGTACAATACAATGCACGGGCTGGGCTGAGGTGATGAGTTTAGTATACAAGGTGTTACAAAAGATGCTAACTCTTTTTACAGGGTAATAGCACCCGGTGATAGAGATCACAACCTAAATATTTTTTTTGCTCTATGACGTTCCGTTGAATTTTAAATTAATAAAATGTGAACGCTGTGGCGGGAGAAAAGAATTTTTTAAATATTGTTTTCATTGACTTTTACAATGTTTTAACAACTCAAAGCTATGCAATTGCACCTACACACACAAACATATTTTTAAATTTGAGCTAATACCAAAAACAAAAAAGTTATGAAAAATTTTAAATATTGAGGTTATAAAATAAAAATTGTTTTTTCCAACTTTTTTTTACAGAATTGACATCCTGTTGACCAGTAGGTTACACCCTGTAAAAAGAGTTAGGATGTTTTGTAACACGTTGTATATCCTGGATGACTTAGGTAGGATGTGTCGTTGTCTATACAAGGTGTTGTTTTGTGAAGTGACACCCGACTCAGGTGTGATTATTTACACGATGCTAAAGCAACAAAAAAAAAATGTCGGTGAAAACTACTCAAAAATCATTAAATTGTGGCCTCCCTTACTATTATACTAACGCTTGCTGCCGCACTCGCATTATCGGGCGCCACATAGCTAGGCCGACTAAGCTGTCAGGATGGTATAGGTGCTGGGCAAGCCTACTCCAGCTAAAACAATGTCCCAGGCACTGCAGCGCCGAGTGGTCTCTTCACCCATCTAGTATGTGTGAAGGTGCCACTGGACGCTGTATAAATCATCTCATTACGAAGCAAAGGCTTTAGTTTAGGCGTGTAGCCAGGAGATGTATAATCCGTGCGGGATCAGAATGGGATAATTAATACCTTTTGGAACTGAGACGCTCGCGGTCCGCCTGTCAGCCGTAGCGTCAGCATTTCGGCAAACTCTAGTTGTCTATGGCAAACTCGCGTCGAAACTTGCTTGTGTTTTCTGTCCGCGTGGGAGTCTGCTCGAGTTTTATCACGTTTTATTCAATTAATGAAATAACATTTAATCCTTTTAGATTACAACCATTAAAAATTTTTGTGTATTTTCAATTTCATAACCTTAAGATAGAACGTAGAACTAACAATTTTTTTACTGACGCTACTCGAGAACTGTAATTTTCTGTCACGGATTATATAGGCGTTGCCTTGTGCCTGCAGTCATAGCACGTCATAGGGGGATGTTATCAGGAGCAGCTGATAATCAATATCCCCCCCCCCCCCCCCGTTGGCACTTGACGATGAGTTGACGCACGTGCCGGGTGACCAAGCTGTCGAATGCTTTTGGGACTTTTGAACCCCGTGTGTGTATCTGTCTGTGTGTGTGTATGTCTATCAGGGTGTGTGTCTGGCTGTGGCACCGTCCGTAGCTCTTAAAAGGGGGAACCGATTTGGATGTATTTTTTTCTTTGAAATCAGGTTTTTTAGCGAGTGTTTTTAGATATGTTTTATCAAAATTGGTTTAGCGGTGTATGATCGATGCTTATTTGAAGCTAAAATGTCGGGTTTAGATTATGGTCTGTGGATAATGGTGTTTAATCTGTTTTCCTCTTCAAGATCGTCGCATAAAAAAAGGAGTAAAAAAAACATATTTTTTATTGAACCATCACACGGCACACCATTACATCAGCACAAAATATTATGAGGCAATCTCTCCAAAACGGCCAACCCCGATGGTCACCCCATAAAAAAACGTAATTCTATATCACGCCACCACACCCCATCAAATGCTGCGTTCGATCCATATCCATACCGAGACTTGGCCTTGTTTAAATATTTAGTTTAATTGATAGATGGAGCTTTGATTGATCGGTTGCTTAGTCTACCCTTAAGGGCGCCTATTCGGTAAAAATCTATTCGGTTATCAAAAGTGTCAAAACCGGTTCTTTGCTGGAAAATATGTCTATAAGAAAGTACAATTTTTTTACACCACATTCGCATGATAAACCGATGGCCACCACATTCGCATGATAAACCGATGGCCACCACATTCGCATGATAAACCGATGGCCTCCGAACACGATTAATTACCTATGAGTATATTTTAAGGATAAGAAGGTCTTGTTTCAAGCCTTTTAGTAGTGGGGTTTTAGTTTTTTATGTACGGTCGGCCACACTCACAGATACCCCATAGAAGCTCTTACCACGCGTTGCATAAAGGCGCCAATCGAACAAAAAGGGGTATCCTAGCGTGTGGCCGACTGTACCTAGTTGTCCATTGTTTTTTGGTGCAACATAATTATTTCCTCGTGAAATGAAATGTAATTGTGTGTTTCACACGGATACTATATTATTTTTGAACTCGCGACTCAATGCAAGCACTCCCTGCAAACAATAGTTTTGCACGTGGCGTGAGTTGGTATCTCTGATTTACCCCTTCAGAAGAAGGCATGGGCATGAAGGGTTATTTTATGTTTACACCGTGTAGTTTTTAGTCTGAAACTAAGACGTTTCAGGCCTCAAGGCTAAGTTTCTCTCTTAGAGCCTCATTTGTAAGATAAGATAAGCATCGTTATGTAAAATGTGTGTGTGTGTATATGTGCGTGATGTGAGTCTTCTACGGCAGTTTTATCGTGTGATTCGGTACTGATAGGGCCTGATTCGAGTCTGTACCGCAATGGCGCCAAAATGGGCTCCCAGTTGATGGCTTCAAATGCGTGCTGTCGGTCCTTTTAATGTTTTTGTAGAACAGCAAAGAATATTCTGATTCTAATTCTAGAGGATTAGTTCACTGGTTGTAGGAGAAAAACGAGGAAACCCCTGTTTTTTTCTACTGCTCTGCTAAGACGCCATCGAAACGCCATTGTGACTGTTTAAGGTAGACTATACAAGGGTCAAACGCGACCTGCAAAAAATAAATCTATTTCGTGATCAGCAGAGTCTAAACAACCAGCCTAAAAGCTCCCAGCCTTGTACGACAAAATAAGTCGTTTGGATAGAGATAGAAAAGAGACGAAAATAGAGATATAACATTCGCCTTATGGCCATATTCGTTTGTGATGAAGTCACCAACACTGTGAAGTTGCCTTTGCTTCCACAATGTGTGTGAAGGCAAAGTAGGCATTAGGGGGCAAATTCTCGGGAATCTCGCATTCGACACATTTCGAAGGAAAAATCTCATGTCACTTCGATCTCGACTGCTCCCGACCACTCGAGTCATGTCGAGCGAAAAAGGCAAACATCTCGTAGAAATCTTGGGCCTTACGTCGAGGATGACTTCGTGAGAATAGGAGACGTGACATTTGCCGCAAAATGAGATATTTTCTCCGAAATATGTCGAATGAGAGATTCCCGAGAATTCGCCCCCTGAAAAGGCCCGGTTGATTCAATCTATGAATCATGTAGACCGGAAAATCTGAGGCACATATTTCGTGTTTCAACTATCTACATACCATGCCGTATTGCTGCCATTTGCTGCTATTTTTGTTGACTCGCATCCTAAATTAGATTCGGTTTGGGAAATCGGGACCGATTCAATTTGTAACATACTACTTCACTGCTTGAACATGAATCAATTTGTTCGGGTTGTTCCGTATTCATTCTACAATTTTACATACCATAGAAATACTGTTCCGGATTCATGTTACGAGGTATTATTATTCGTAATAATGATTATTTTCCGTTTTCATTTTACATGTGTTTCGGTTTTGTTGTACCAATAAAATACAATTTAGTATCGGCACATTGGTATGATCAGCATGACAATTTCAATTTAGACAGAGAGGCGTATAATGAACAGGTCAATGACCGAAATTGCCTTTGATCGGCATCCGGATCCGGACAGGTAGTAGTCTCTGGGATACGGAACCCTAAAAACCAATGAAATTGGACAGAATAAATGGAATAGCGCGATCCAACAAGAAATACGGCTGGGATTAGCGGAACAATGTCCTAAATCACTCGTAGGACTACTAACATAGACTGAACTGGCTTGAACTGGATTTCAGTAAATAAAACATGATGTTTCACGCTAAACCTCGAGAGTAGTTTATTCTTTTCTGGGTATTGTAGTCTCTTAGTGAAAAAAAATATCGTGAGGAAACCTGGGATGGAGAAAGTCCATTGCGGAATGGCGACCCCCAGAGGGGAAGAGTACGGTTGGCAGACCACCAGCCAGATGGACCGACGACATAGCCCAAGTAGCCGGAAAACAGTGGCTCGTGAGGTTCGAGCTAAAATTAGTTTCCCGGAAAATCAAGTGGGAGAATTCCTAGTAGAAGCCTGAAGGATAGACACTTAAAATTTTCAATAGAACAGTTTCCGGATGAGTCTACATATATTTAGATGCAAATGTATGGATTTTGGTCCTGCCGCGTTTTTTTAAATCCTAAAATCGTTATGGTTCTCCAGTCATGCTATCGGCATTAGGCATGCAGAAACTCTGTTTTTATTTGTTTATCACCACCATCATCACTTATGTATTGCATCACTTTGAGCCATACCAGATGGTCATACTCGATTATTCATAGTCATACGCCAGCGTCAATCTACAAGGCATGAGTCAGTTTGCAAGTTGGTACCTGACGTTAACTAGGATAATGTGGTTTGTGATTGTTGTGATTAGTATTGAACAAGCCTAATTTGTACTAAATACCTATACTTACCTATAATTGTGGGAATATGAAATCAAAAGTTTGTCCACAATTCGATAGCTTTGTTATCTATGTCTGCAACTATATTTTATCGTCCAACGTAGAGAAGTGCGAGCGAGAGAGCTGTGTGTCCGTCCAAAGTTTTTCAAATAAAATAAAATATGCTTTTGACAAATTCGGGGATTAGGGTTTCGAACTCACAGAAATGCCATGATAATATTTAGATAAAAAATTGGAATAAATACGAAACATGTCAAAAATAACGAGATGTGAAAAATATTTACTTAAAAAAAAAATCCCACAAGCAAATAACATACCTACTCAAATAAACCACCCGGGCACCTCCGACCCACCTCCGACGGCGGTGCAGCGTGGAAACCTTGCAACGTTTCCACGCTGCACCGCCCCAGGGAGATCCTCTGATGCATCAGAAATGCCCCGGAGCGGTAGTTAAAGCGGTGATAGTAATTGCTCGGTAGAAAATAGTTTCCCATTTGACACCCTTTGGCTACACACAGAACCCTGATGCTTTTATCTAACACAAAAATTACTTAGTGATCATTCCAAATGATTATTGGCTAAAATTATCCCTTTTTGTTACAGGTGACGCCCAAAATGGAACCACATGGCTTGCTGAACAACAGCCTTTCTGAATAAAGATGTATTAATGCGGTATGTACTTTCTGCTTTATTATTTCTTTGATCTCGACTTTAAACTGTAACTGTGCCAACCAAAAAATATGTCCCAGACGCTGCAGAGTCTGAGTGGTCTCTTCACCCATCTAGTTTGAGTGGAGGTGCCACTGGACACCGATCTTAACTTTCCATACGTTTCATTATCATCAGCCTACCCAAGTCTCTCGCCAGTAACGGTAATATTATCTCAAACGCTCTGAGTTTTTTTTTATATTACGATGCATCATGCACGCAGCACGATTATTGATGTACACTTGGAAACATTCCCACTCCCGGCAATGTTTCCACTGGCAATGTTCCCGGAAAGTTTCCGAGAGTTTCCCAATGTTTCCATAAATTCCCAGTTTTTTTTTATTCATGCTAATTCTTAAAGTATCGCGTTGGTTAGTCACGTGACGTGCATATTTGCAGTGTCTTATCCTTGCAGTGTTGCCACAATGGAGACTGCATGAAATCGGTATTTCATTAAAAAAATCCATCTTAAATCCGTGCTACCTATCAAATTCGTATGAATTTTGTGTTTAATAACATAAATAATCCAAAACCATTTACAAGTCAGTAAACAAATATTGAAATATCCAAAGTTAAGAGCAAAGTTCCCGTTAAATTCCCAGTTGGGGAAAGTTGGCAGATTGCCGGCAATGTTTCCGGTAATGTTTCCAGCGATTGGCAATGTTCCCGGGAACGGAACATCACTAAGCACGATGCCAGAGTAAACCAATAGCGGTCCGTTGGCAAAGTTATATCTTATTCGATTCAGCTCAGCCTTTGCTAGATCGCACTGTATCCGAACTTCAACAACTTTGACTGCTACACTTGCGTGCAATGAAACTAAGGGTGGCATTCTAGAACGATACTTAAACTCAGTTCAAACTAGAACGCTACTTAAACTCTGTTTAAACTCAGTTCTAACTAGAACGCGACTTGAACTCTGTTTAAACTCAGTTTCTTCTCAGACTCAGACTGTCGATAAAACAATGCATGTTTTGATTTAAATATCCCTCCCTTCATATCAAAACATGCACTGTTTTATCGAAAAAAAAAAAGTCGAACTCTGTTTAAACTCAGTTTAAGTATCAATACCACCCTAAGGGTGGCATTAATAGTCGTCATCTCGAGCTCGAGCTCAAGTTTCTGTTTTCCGAGATCACCTACTTGAGCTCGAGCTGGGACTGACGACTATTAATGCCACCCTAAATGCTTTAAAAAATCTGCTAGTGTCATTTGACCCATACTTTTTGGATGGCTAGTCTACGTGTGATCAAGAATGCTTAAAATCTTTAGATCTCAGAATCGCAAGCGAGGTTAACGTTAAAGCTTTTGTGTTATTTATTTTTTAACGTCTACTACCTATGTTAATCGTAATTAGCAAACACCAAATAGGGTAACGCCTAATAATGATGTAGGAAGGTAAATAAATACCATAAAAGCCTTGTATAATGTTACACCCACCCACATAACATCCATGACACGCTGGCAACTGCCTTAGTGCCAATTTAAAAATCAATGATCAAACATAGGGCTTACAACTTAGCCTGTAACACAATGGCGTATCAATGGCGTCCCAGGTAGAAGGACAAAACCGGGATTTTTTCGTTGTTCTCCTACAACCAGCGAACTAATCCTCTAGAATTAGACTCATAATATTCTTTGCTGTACTACAAAAACATTAAAAGGACCGACACTGGACCAACAGCATTAATAAATCATAATTGAAACCTTCAACTTGGAGCCCATTTTGGCACCATTGCGTTACAGATTAAGGGCCCTGAATACTAAGGGTGGTATTACAGAACGCTCATAGATGATAGTTTAAACTCTACCATAGTAATTCATCTATCTGTGAGAGGTTAAACCATGTTTAAACTGTACTTAATTGTTGTGATTGTTTTGTAATACCACCCTACAATAACAAAGGTTTTTGAGTTTTAAATAAATACAATAAAAAACTTAACTAAATTAGGCAGAACATTAAATGAAAAATTTTGGTCCTATCTCTTTTGTCCTAAAGTAATTTCGCTATCGAATTCGTTTGCACCATGCACGTATCCAGCTTTCCAAAAAGAATCATAGTCTACTAGACTCTAGTTTTTTTGTTCGCGACTGTACACTGTACAGTGAGGATTAAAATCTATTCCCAAACTGTGTACCGGTGATGTCACGCCCGCAAACTCTGGGAGATTTTAGTGCTTCCTACTAAACCTTAAACACCTAATCTTACAGCGAAATCACAACCCTATTCTCATTGTTTTAGAGATAATTTCGGCGTATTTCATTTCAACTTATAAAACACAATATAAGATAACGTTATCTGAAAGGATGGCCAATGGATTTATAGCGGAATTTATCAGGTTTTATTAAGGTTTTAGTAGCGTTAAGCAATGTTTCCTGTGGCCTAGAAAGTTTAGGGCCCTCTTATAAGTTGGTTAAGCTCTCAAAAGATTAGGATATAACCGGTGAAGATACAATATTTGTATTAGGTACGGTCAGCCACAGTCTAAGATACCCCATGGCAGCTCTTATATACCGCGCGCAACAAAAGGGCGAACAAAAATGGGTATGCTAGCGTGTGGTCGACTGTACCTACTTACATCGTATCAGCTAAGACTGAAGTAGGTACATACGACAGCACGTCAGAGTGCACACTTTTGTTGTAAAGTCACCCGTAACGTAACCGAGTAGAATGCTAGCGGGTAAAGGTCGACGTGCTGTCGTGTGTACCTTAGTCCGACTTACCAATCATAGAATTGAAATTGTCGTACTCACTATACCAATGTGCCAATATTAATGGTATTTTCTTGGTAGAAATGTATAAAAACGGAACACATGTAAAATTAAAACGGAAAATTAAATAGAAAATAGTCATGGGTAGGAATAATAATACCTCGTAACATTAGTACGGAGAAATATACCCATAGCATGAAAAGTCGTAGCATGAATACGGAACAACCCCTATTATCAAACCGACTATTCAACGTAGTGGTAGCCCAGCAAGCGTAGCATAAGAATGGGTTCGTATCTTTGGGTTTATAACTCTACCTATCCCACTCTACGTCAAACTGAAGAGTGAGATGCATATAGTTATAACCCCCTTATGTACAAACGACAGCACGTCAGAGTGTACACTTTTATTGTAAAGTTGCCCGTAATGTAACCGAGTAGAGTGCTAGCGTGTAACTAAGCCTCGACGTACTCCTGAAGTCCTGACCCATCCTTATGCTACACTTGCAGTTGGTAGAGCAATGGACAATGGAGCAAATATGACTTTTTTCCTATGTTACTGTTCCTACCTTTGAGTTTATTTTGTTTCAAAACCACTCTTTTAGAGATACGCTGCGAAGAAAAACATCGTGAGGATACCCGTGGATTCAAAACCACGTTTTTATGTCTTTTGACCGCGCTTGCATCTTTTAGCCAAAATAATCTAATCTCAAAACGCATCAAACCAACGATTTCCGCGTTTAAAAATATAACTCGGCGAAAAGTTCAAATATAGATCACCAGCCGTCATCACCTTGACAACGGGTTTGTAACACATCTAGTTTTTGTGTTCTCTAGTTTCTTGTTTATTCCTTTGACGTATAGATTACCATAGGTATCATCTTCTAACGATGCTAGAAAAATACTACAAAAGAACATGCCTGAACGTGCATGAAATGCCTGTACCAAAAAAACTGTAAACATGCACGCCCGTTTTTCACAACAATTTCGATCCTCCAAGGTTTGCTGGAAGAAATCTCTTACAGAGATAAGCTTGCCTTTGTACTTGTGTTTTCTTAAGTGTTATCCTCTAGTTTTTTTATGTGTGCAATACGTAAATAATGATGTACTTAATATTATTATTTTTTTACCCCCGACCACAAAACAGGGGTGTTATAGGTTTGACCGCGATGTGTGTGTGGCTGCCTGTGGCGCCATAGCTCTTGGACGGACCGAAACGGGTTCTTAGGCAGAAAAAAAAACCGTCTGGGCCATCGTCTGGCTCCGTTACGCTGGCTTACGCACGATAGTCGGACCCTCACCCTTTTATAAAAAACAACTCAATGTTTATTAATAGAGCGGCCATCTTTTTTCACGCGTTAACGTTTACCTCGCAGCCAAGACAAACTAATTATTATGATGGGAAAGGTTATGGGTTCGAGATATCACTTGCCAGATGGGTGAAGATGGACATTACTACAGGGTGCACTCTAAGTCGATAGCGAAACTTTAACTAGGCTGTCTACTTAACAATACAAACAACTTGAACTAGGTGGCGAAAAAAATGGAACTAAAAAAATATCTGCTGTTCCATACAAAAGGTCGACTCAGTACTGCACCAAATGTATGAAACAGCTGATATTTTTTTCGCTTAATTTTTTTCGCCGCCTACCTAGTACAAGTTGTTTGTATTGATCAGTAGTCAGACTACTTAAAGTTCCGCTATCGACTTAGAGTGCACCCTGTAGAACTAAGTACGCAAAACCAACGATAGCAGCGTGGCATGAAATTTTTTTTTTCACACTTTTTTAAATTTTAAGCTAAACTCTCAGTTCACGGCAAGAAAATAGTATTATTTTCATTATTGTAAACAACAGTACAAAAATAATTCAGCCGATTTTGTTGTGTTCTGGTCCTAAACTAGTTTTTTGGGCAGTGTGTGTGTTTTTCGACCAGAAAACATAATCGGCTGAATGTCTGATTCCTTAGAGGACTTAACCGATTTTGATAAATAAGAACGCCCACTAGAAAACCTATTTTCAAACTAAAAAAAACCGCATCCAATCGGTTCACCCGTTTAAGAGCTACGTTACTACGTACGGTTACGGTTCCACAGACAGACACACTCACACACAGCAGTCAAACTTATAACTCCCCTATTTTTGTGTCGGGGGTTAAAAAATACAGCCTAAACTAACCAATATTGGCAGGTTGGCAAAAGACTGGCAGTTCCAATAAAAAATATATCGAAAGAAAAATTCAAAATTCGAACTCCGCGCTCCTCTCCGTTCGTAAACGTAAACTCCCGCTAACTCTGACGCAACACTCACAGACAACAAAGGGATTTGCATACCGATTTCTGAACACAACTGGGGCAGCGCACGTGTCCAAAAACCATACACCACTCTCGACTTTAAACCATAAGACTTAGGGTCCATTTTCGTCGCGGCTCGTCGATGAATGGTCCTCATTGAAAGAAGTATGTAGATCGTGGATGAAGACTTTTATTGTACGTGAAAGCCTTATCTGTTGTGAAAGGCCAATATTTGTTGGCCTCTGCCTACGTATAAAGTGTAGAGTCCAAAGTTTATAGTGATTTTAACCGACCGAGAGAAAAGTGGGCTGACTGACATCGCAGTTTTGATGAATTAGATAACTTAAAATATTTAACAAAAAACCAAAAACCGACTTCACTGGGTGTAAAGGTACGGTCGGCCACAGTCACACGATAACCCATGGCAACTCTTACCACGCGCGGCATAAGGGCGCCAATCTAACAAAAAGGGGTATTATTGGGTGAGGCCGGTTGTACCACGACAGCACATCTGAGTACTCTTGGACTAGGACTCTTAGTACTCTGGTTGTAGGAGAAAATAGAGGAAATCTGATTCAGAATTACATTCTGAAGTACATTCTGATTCAGAATGTACGCTTTTTTTGTAGAGTCGCCCGTAACTTAACCGAGTAGAGTCCTACCTGGTGCCTTAGCCTGTAACTCAATGGCGTGTCGATGGCGTCCTAGCAGAAGGACCAAACCGAGGTTTCCTCTATTTTCTCCTACAACCAGAGTACTAAGAGTCCTAGTCCAAGAGTACTAGAGTCCTCTAGAATTAGAATATCCTTTGCTGTACTACAAAAACATTAAAAGGACCGACAGAATGAATACATCGTAATTGAAGCCGTCAACTGGGAGCCTATTTTGGCACCATTGCGTTACAGGCTAAGGCCCCTGCACTTATCAGCCCCTCTACCCTTGACGCATTTTTCCAATACGGCCGCAATATGGCGCAATTTACAACTTGTATTTTTTTACAAGTTAAGACGCCTTTTGTGTTTTTATTGAATAAAACAGCCTTACCTTTGAATAAACATTACAAAGTATTTAAAATCAAAGCATTATCTATGCGAATTCAAAGAGAAATTAATTTTAATAGTTTTTCAATTTGATCGCAATAGCGTCAAGGGTAACCCCCTGCTGCTGTCCGTTGAGGAGTTCCGTTCTCCATCTCCGAAGTTCTTCATCAGATCTTCACCATGTTTTTATGGGAGCACACCCCCGAGTCGGGTGTCACTTTAGAAAACAACGCCTTGTATTTTCAATACCTAAAAAAAAACTAAGGCCTTTGCATCTACGTAATGAGATGATTTTTACAGCGTCCAGTGAAACCTTCACTCTCTGAAAAAAAGTTTATTTTTAGCTAAAGAAAAGCAATAAGTACAAATTGAGGACACAATTAAAAGTTATGAGTATTATAAACTTAGGGATGTCAATAATTCAGCGTCAAGCGGGAACTGGGTGAAAGGGCAGGTCATAAGTTCATAACGGTACTGGAAAAAACTATTTAAAACATCCTGGTCGTTTCGGTAGATATTATAGGCATTTTTTTGAAAAAAAAAAACAGTACCGTTAAGACCTGCCCCCCTCACCCAGTTCCCGCTTGACGTTGAATTTCGGGACACCCTGTATATGGGTGAAGAGACCATTCAGCGCTGCAGTACCTGGCTGGGACATTGTTTGGAATATGCTAGGTACTTATTAATTGCAATACAATACTATTCTAGTTTAGCTGAATCTGCGGTACCTATTATCTATGTTGACGTAATCGTAAAGATAGCGTCTGGTTCGTGGCAAACAAAGAAATGAGTTCTCATTCGAATCAAAATAATAATAAGTAAGTAAGTAAGTAAGTAACTCTTTATTGCACAAACGAAAACATTTTACAAATAAACATTTAAAAATAACAGTACAAATGGCGGTCTTATCGCTAAAAGCGATTTCTTCCAGACAACCTTTGGATGGACAGGACTGAGAGCGAAAACACAGTAGCAGCAGATGCACAATAAGAAATATATGATAGGATAAGAAAAACAATTTTATTTCAATTACGTATATTTACGTAGATAAAATACTTACGAGTAATACATAATTTATTAATAGATAAATCCGAATAAGTTTACTTATATAATTGACTAAAATATATATCTAATATTATATATACAATAAGAACTACATAAATACATTATAATATATACATGAACATGCATAATAAAAATATAACAACAGTATCACAGTTCACCAGTGAGGTAGAACTTTTTTACAAGTGCCTTAAAAATTGGCAGGGATTTAGCCTTTCGTACCTCCTCCGGGAGGGCATTCCATAATCGGACTGCCGTCACTGTGAACGAGGAGCCATAAAGTTTGGTGTGGTGGGACGGCATCTTGAGGCGTAGGTTATGGGATGATCGGAGATTAAGGTTGTTGGAGGAATGGAGATATTCGAAGCGTTCTTTAAGGTAGGAGGGGGTAGCTGGATTGAACATAATACAGTATAAGAGAGAAAGAATATGTGCATTCCGGCGGAGACGAATGGGGAGCCACTTGAGCTGAGAACGGAAATCAGAGACATGATCATATTTGCGTAAGCCAAATATGAATCGTATGCAGAAGTTTTGAAGACGTTCAAGCTTATTAAGTTGCTCCTCGGTAAGGTCAAGATAGCAGATGTCGGCGTAGTCGAGAATTGGTAAGAGGAGCGATTGTGCTAACGCAACTTTGGTAGCAGTGGGGAGAAAATTACGTAATCTTCTCAGTGACCCTGCGGACGCGAACATCTTTCGACTCACCAACTCCATTTGCGGCACCCAAGATAAGGTACTGTCGATCATTATACCTAGATTTTTTACAGCCGGACTAAAGGGTATCCTTACTCCATCAAATAGAACCGGGGGGAGCGAGTCCATATTGACCCTAGAAATATTCCAACTGCTACCTATTACGATAACTTGCGTTTTGTTAGGATTTATGCTGAGTCCGTACGACCCACTCCAGTCAGCAATACGTGCAAGGTCACTATTAGTTGTAGCAATAGCTGCAGGAAGGTCGTCTAATATGGCCTGAGTGTATATTTGGAGATCGTCTGCATAAAGATGGTAGGAAGAAGAGAGCTTACAGGAAATACTATTAATAAAAATGGCAAAGAGAAGAGGAGACAACACGCCACCTTGCGGTACACCGGCAGATATTCCACACCACCCAGAGAAAGAATCTTCAATACGAATACGCTGCCGGCGCCCGTGTAGATAACTACGAAACCAGTCAATTACTGTTGGAGATATGTTAAGGGAACGAAGCAAAGCTAACAAGATGTCGAAGTCGACTGCATTAAATGCATTGCTAAAATCAAGCAGTGACAGTATAGTGAGCTGCCCTCGTTCCATACCTTGGCGCATGTCGTCGGTAATTTTGACAAGAGCCGTAACAGTGCTATGTGCGGGACGGAAACCAGACTGGAAAGGATTGAGGAGATTATTTTTGGTAAGGAATTGGCTTAATTGATAATGGACCAGACGTTCGAGGACTTTAGAGAGGAACGGGAGAATGGATATGGGGCGGTATTCGGAGAAGGTGGCGGGATTAGCTTTTTTAGGGAGAGGTGTAACCTGGGCTGTCTTCCACGAAGTGGGGAACAGACCAGTGGAAACGGAGTGGTTCAGGATTTTGGTGATGACGGGAGTTATGATGTCTAGGATGGGTAATAGCATGTTACGGCTGATGTCATCACTACCGACTGCGTTAGATGTAATCGTTAAAATATTCCTCTTAACATCACAATCAGCAAATTGACTAAAATTAAAAGAAGAGAAATCAGGAGTTGGAAGCGAGGAAAGAAATTTGAGGGTTTCAGTTTTTTTAGTACCATCAAAGGTAGACACGGAGGAAAAGTGTTGATTTAGTAAGTCAACGTTCAAATCTTTTGGAATAGAATCTTGACGAGATTTACCAACTCCTAGTGAACGAAGAAATTTCCAAACTTTAGCTGGATCTCCATTTTCGACAGATTCGTGAATGTGGCGTCGTTGTGCATCCCTACACATCTTATTGCAGCGATTCCTGATAACCATATACCTTTCTTTATTGTAGTCAGTTGGGCGACATTTATATTTAGATTTGGCTACAGATTTTTTCGCTAGCAGCGATTTCAGGTCATCTGTTAGCCATGGCGCTGGATGATGCTTCATCTTTACAGCTCGGACAGGGGCATGAACATCGTAAAGCTGGATAAGAAGAGAGTTGAATACTTCCACTTGTTCATCCACACTTTCCGCGTCAGTGGCTAATGACCAGTCAATACCTTGGGCGTCATCACGGAGTTTATCGAGATTAATGCTACCAAAGCTACGCTGCAGAAGAACTCTCGGCTTAGCTTTAGGGGGTCGAATTTTATAAGAGAGGAATATTAAATCGTGATAGGAGAGGGCATCAGCCGAGCATTGGCCATGGTGAGCAACATGGTTGGTCGAAGAAACTGATATGAGATCCAGAAGGGAAGGGGTACAATTTGGGAAGTGATGCGTAGCGCTAAGAGGGAGAAGATGCATGTTGCTCCCACGGAGGAGAGATGTAAGAGACTTGGACCGAAGGTCATTTTTTAAGAGACAAGTGTTGAAGTCACCCATGATAATGGTGTGACTGTATGAAGGGGTTAAGTCTACTAAGAGGTTTTCAAAAGAAGAAAAATAATTAATGTCTTTGGACGGGCTGTAGTATACACCAAGCAAAATTTTGGTGTGAGATAGGAGGACTTCTAAAAATAAGTGTTCACCTGCATTGGAAGGAGGGGGCTGTGCTGACATGCTTATAATAGAGTAGGGGATATGGGCACGGAGGTATATTGCAACCCCGCCGTAACCCTGGGGACGGTCGTTCCTAATGAGCTGGAATCCTGGGAGGGAGTAAGAAGTAGAGGGGAGACACGGTTTGAGCCAGGATTCAGAGACAAGGATGGCGTGAATATATTTGCTGTTAAACGATGCTAGCATGTCAGGAAAATGCGCCGGAATACTTTGGGCATTTACATGAATAACATTAAAGTTCTTTGGGAAAATAGAAAAATTTGAATCTAGTGTGTCAGCTAGAGAGGGTAAACTATGGAAACTATCACTTGTACTGTTCAATCCATCGGAGGAGGAAAAAGATTGGAATTGGTCACTCGCATCACTGCTGTTCAACTGTTGCATGATATACTAAATAATAATAATATAATAAACTAAATAATGTCGATAATATGTGTATAAATAAATAAGCTACCTACTTTAATAAATATGAATATCACTTTTCAGTGAATGTCCACCCGCCAGTTGAATGGAAAAAAAAGTAATAGAATAAATTATTGTGAACGCGTCCGAACTGGATAATTCCAGATTCGGAACGCACCCACAGTGACAGCTGACAGCTAGTTGCCGTTGACATTTCACACACGAGTGACAGTGACAGACAAAACAAATACAAATACCTGCACCAAAAACAAAAAACGTGGAAAATTAATTACAAAAATGACGCCGTGGTGATTTTACCCTCAGTACCTAGCATGAATATTACACGGACGATGCAGGCAAAGAGATACAGACAACACTATGCGACGGAGTCAAACAAATGGACCATTGGGGCTCATTTCCGCGCCGCTGCACGAGCGGCGCGATCCGCTACTGCAACCTTCGTCTTGGGAGGCTTCTGTGAGCTGGCGGCCTTCGCAGGCTTCTCCGCGGGGGCCCCCGGGAGGGCATTCAGCTCGGCCAGCGTGACGAACCGGTGTCGCGACCCGTCCGGCGCCGACACATGGACTACGCCCTCTCTTGTCCAGCAGCTGCCAAGACCGTAGCGCTCCCTCGCCGCCATAAAGGCTTCGTGCCGACGTTTAGTCAAAAACTCCGACAATGTGATGCCGGAGCCCTTCAGCTGCGTCTTTTTAAACCACAGGCCATCCCGGACACCAACATCTCGGAATTTGACCAGGATTGGTCTGGATTTGTCCCCGGTCGCGCGTCCCAGTCGCTGACATCTACTTATGCCACGACTGTCGAAGTCAGCTGCACCCAACTTTGTAGCAACCACCTTGACGACGGCTGCAGCGGTGTCTTCCTTCTTCTCCTCTGGCACTCCATGGAGAAGGAGTATCTTGCGCCGGCTCCGCATCTCGAGACTGTCCGTCTCCCGCGCAATGAACTCCACCTGATGTTGCAGCAGCTCCAGTGACTTCAGTATGAAGCTGCGGAAGGCTTGGAAGTCCGCCGCTAGTCCGGTACTGCTGGTGGTGGCTGGGGATCCGTGCAGTTCCTCCTGGAATGCCGACATACGGCTGTTGAAGTGCACCATCATGTCTGTAAGCGTCTCCTTGAGGCTGTCAGTGTTGGCCATGGTTGAGTGAGCAAATGAAGTGAGCAAATAGTTTTGTGCTGTAGCTGTCACACACTGAATGGATACTGGCAGGTAATAACTTCACTGTTATCTTAAATAAACATATAAATTACGACTATTTAGTCCGTTAACTAATTTTATTTAATAAAATTAGCAAGAGCAATAATTTTTGATGTATCTTTTTTGGCATCTACCGCCCAAATAATAACAGAACCTAACGGCCTCAAAACAACGGCACAAACAAAAGTAGAACCAAATCTAATTTCTCAATAATCATTAACATAATCGTAAGCCACCGACGGATAAAGTCAAAACATAGAGCTGACGGTTTAATAACAGAAGTTCCACTTCAATTTGAATTTGCCTAAGAATTATTTAGAATGCATGGTTCCGGTATATTGCCGGATGTCAAAAAGACAATTGATTTGGATATTAAAAATGTGTCATTAAAATTGAGAAATATTAAATGGAAAAAAATAATAAAAAAATAATATAATAACAATTCGGTACGCAAAGTTTTTTGTTCGAAAGTCCGTTATTGGCTTAATCTTATCTTTAGACAATATTGAGAAACTAATTTCAATATTTTTTATTTTGGTTCAGTAGTTTGGATTTTACAACGTTTCAAAGATACGATTTTATGACCTTCACGTTACGGTCTGCATACTGTTGGCGGTCATAGGAACAAAACATTTTAGCGCATAAAAACAAAACTACTGGACCAAAATAAAAAAATATTTAAATTAGTTTCTCAATATTGTCTAAAGATAAGTTTAAGCCAATAACGGACTTTCGAACAAAAAACTTTGCGTACCGAATTGTTATTATATTATTTTTTTATTATTTTTTTCCATTTAATATTTCTCAATTTTAATGACACATTTTTAATATCCAAATCAATTGTCTTTCAATTGACATTGAATAATTAAACATGAACACTTTTTTCCGGTTTTTTGTAATACGTTGTGCTCGTGCAAACGTGCAGTGTAGGTCCTTTAAATAATAAAAAAGATAATAAAAAACTAAATAGAATCTGTCAATAAGTTTTTTTTATTTTAGTAATCTAAGGATGTAGTGAAAATAATGTAAAAAATAAATAAATTTTGCTGTATAGGAGTAAAGAAAGACTGATTTTGTAGATCCCTAATTGTGTGACCTTCTGTTAGTTTTTTCCATAATTACCATCATAACCATACAAATGGCGTTTTTTCTCCGTCGCTTTTCTCTTCGCTGCAGCATTGCTCCACATTTTCGTCATACAATGACGAATTTCTACACGGACCCATAATTCACACTCTCACGTCAAACCAAACAGAATCATTACGCGAGATAAAAAATACGGTCAAGCGTTTATCCCAATATACGAACTGAGGTTCCGTAGTTTAATTTTATTTTGTACTTTACTTACTTCCCTTGGCAAGTCTTTGAGGGCCTTGGCCTCATGCACGATATTGATTTATATTTTGTCTCTACAGGGTGCACTCTAAGTCGATAGCGGAACTTTAAGTAGGCTGTCTACTGATCACTATAAACAACTTGTACCAGGTAGCGAAAAAAATGGATCGAAAAAAATATCAGCTGGTCGTCTCAGTACTGCGCCAAATGTATGAAACGGCTGATATTTTTTTCGCTCCATTTTTATCGCCACCTGGTACAAGTTGTTTGTAGTGATCAGTAGACAGCCTACTTAAAGTTCCGCTATCGACTTAGAGTGCACCCTGTAGATCTTGCTTATTTTCGCCTGTTGATGTATTTTATTTATTTATCCATCTTCCTAAGGTATTTGATGCAGTCAATCCAACGCTTTTTAGACCTTGTTTAATTTCTAGCTGACGGTATAGAAGCCACAGGGTGAATACAAACGCAATCAGACCATCTCTTTTAAAGTTGCCAAACAAAACAATGGGCCGGCACTTTGCTGCAACCACAAAACATTTAACCAAATACCTTTAGTAAGTAAGATATTTTACGTACACACGGCAGCACGTGGACCCTTACACGCTAGCACTCTATTCGGTTACGTTACGGGCGACTTTACAATCAAAGTGTACACTCTGACGTGCTGTCGTTGGTACGGTCGGCCACAGTCACAGATACCCCATGGCAGCTCTTACCGCGCGCGGCATAAAGGCGCCAATCGAACAAAAAGGGGTATCCTAGTATGTGGCCGACTGTACAATCTGGAGAAGAAAGCCTGCACAAAACACCCCTTTCGCATAGAGACTTATTAAGACTTATTACTTCGGCGGAACCCTAAAAAATCACGTCGCAACTAAGATTTGTCTCGCCTTCTTTTCGGACAAAGAACGTATAAATCAAACCATCTAAAACCAGCTTCCCTGATCCCGCGCTCTGCTCTCGTCTAGCGGGTTTTTGGACCAACTAGGGCCACTACAAAGAGGTGTTGGGGGTCAAGCCGTCTGGTCATATTTTGTAAGGCTGGCCCACATGTGTGTTGTGTCTTTGTGTGGATTGCTTCATGAGGTTTTCTGCTCCGCTGGTCGCCGCGCAACAGATGGGAGTTAGTCCGGGGTTCGGTTTATAGCTGTGTTAAAATAGAGCATCGTTCGTTCCTGAACCTAGTAGCTAAGTAGCTACCTGCGGCACGTCTGCATGCTAGACGTGCTGTATGAAATGAAAACGAAATGTGGAGGTGGCTGTTCCGCAAAGTAAGTAAGAAATTTATTTCAGGATAAAATTGTACAATAAGATCTTAAAGTTACTAAGGCAACGGTGCCTGCTTCCTAAGAACGTAAAACCTGTATATAGGGTAAGAAGTTCCCTCTGAAATCTTTGCAAAACAAGGGTCAAAACAGAACAAAAGAGATAAGATAAAAAGATTTAAAAAAAATACAATCATGGCCCGAAGATGGAGTACATGAACTGAAAATTTAAATAACCTGTGAGGTTTTTAGGAGTGTCGTGTGAAAAGATAAAGCAAAGTGGGGACCCCGGAGTAACGTGACCTCAAGAAGTGGGGCCCTGAAGGCAAAACACCTTCCACCTTCGGAACAACAACGACACAAAGGTTTTCCCGTGTTTAGTGAAAATGCGCACAGAAGAAAATAGTCCGTTATTTTGAGAAAGGATAAAAAAGGCACCAAGTTAAAAGCTGAATTTAAAGTCCTTGGTAGATGGCGCTCATAGGCTTGGCCATACAAGAACCGGGATGTGGCTGTCTTTCTTATACACAAATTAATAATATCTTCACAAAAAGCGAAATTTGACATCCGTGAAAACGACTCATTGTCAGCATTACAACTACCTAAAGGGTGTTAAAATACCACCGATAGACCCGACAGGCACGCATACTAGATAACAAAACAAAGTAGGTACTTTTCCCATGTGGTTTCCCGCTTTTCTGGTGATCTTTTAACTCCCTTATAGGTACGTACGGTCGGCCACAATCTCAGATACCCCATGGCAGCTCTTACCGCGTGCGGCATAAGGGCGCCAATCGAACAAAAAGGGGTATTTGAGACTGTGGCCGACTGTACCTACTCCAAACGGAATTAGACAAAAAAAAATAGAACTTTTTTTGCGCGTCGCATTTCGCACATTTCACGTGATTTCACAGATAAAAAAAGTCAAATAACTGTAAAAAATTTCTTCTGTAATGCCTACTTGGAGTTTGTCGTCGTAAACCCATTTTAACAGTAAAAGCTTTGTATCGACAAGAGTGTTATGTACTAAAAATAATAAACCTTGAAAGCCACTAAACATCCATTCACAGAAATACGATTCTGACCCCAATATGCGCCTACAGTACAATACCCGAAACAATAACATCATTTGCCGCAGTCGGTTAATAAAGCGCACAAACACAATTACGCAATCAGAAACGGCTACAAATATTATTAGGGCGATCAATTTTCCAAAACGCTTCGGCTATTTTATGGAACAAAACGCACCCACAGATTGTGAAGATACAGAAGTAACAGAAGGCCAATTTATTCTAAAGGTAATTCGGTACGCAAAGTTTTTTGTTCGAAAGTCCGTTATTGGCTTAATCTTATATTTAGACAATATTGAGAAACTAATTTCAATATTTTTTATTTTGGTTCAGTAGTTTGGATTTTACAACGTTTCAAAGATACGGTTTTATGACCTTCACGCGACGGTCTGCATACTGTTGGCGCTGTTTGGCGGTCATAGGAACAAAACATTTTAGCGCATAAAAACAAAACTACTGAAGCAAAATAAAAAATATTGAAATTAGTTTCTCAATATTGTCTAAAGATAAGATTAAGCCAATAACGGACTTTCGAACAAAAAACTTTGCCTTCCGAATTGTATGAGAACAGGGGCCTTAGCCTGTAACGCAATGGTACAAAAATGGGCTCCCAGTTAACGGCTTCAATTACGATTTATTAATGCTGTCGGTTCTTTTAATTTTTTGTAGTACGGCAAAGAAAATTGTGATTCTAATTCTAGTGAATTAGTTCTCTGATTGTAGGAGAAAAACGAGGAAACCCAGGTTTGTCCTTCTGCTGAGACGCCATCGACACGCCATTGCGTTACAGGCTAAGGCCCCTGGCCACCCCTGATTTTAAGCCGCCCAAAGGGCCTCTGATATGGCTTAGCGATGTAATCAACAACAACCAATGGTTAAACGTGCTTTCCGAAGCATGGAAGCGCTCTGGTGGCTCTGGGCCAAAGTCTGTGACGCAATGGCGTGTCGATAGGTTCCCAGTAGAAGGTCAAAACCGGGTTTCTCCAGAAATAATCCACTAGAATTAGAATCAGAATATTCTTTGCTGTACTAGAAAAACATTAAAATACCAGACAGACAGCGTTGATAAATCGTAATTGAAGCCCACGACTGGGAGCCTACCGAGGCACCACGACGTTACACGCTCAGGTCCCTGGTACTGTTGCCACTAGGAACGAGGTTTCCGGTTATTCCTTCCCCGAGGTTTTATTCTTTACAGAAATTTCTAAAGGCATAAATAACTGACAGACATAAGGACATTATTTATATTTTCTAAAGCACTAACCCGTGCTAAGGAACTTTATAAAGATTTTTAAGTGGTGTAGATAAGTGCAAACTATCACACTAGATGGCGCCCCATCGTCCGTAAGACGAGTAAAATTGAGGTTGGAAAATTCGCATCGACTGTTACTTTATTCGGTAGCGCAATGGGGTTTTTTCCAGGCATCAAAAATAGCCCGAATAACTGTCAAAATCAGTCTATTAATCTGTGGTTTCCATACAAACCACAGATTTAGTTGCGCGATAATTCGCGAATCGCTGTCAAATTTGACACTTGGAAAAATCCCTATTGGTAGAGCGCCTGCACGGTATGCAAGAGGTTGCGGGTTCAAATCTTGTCCCGACATTTTAGTCTGTGAGTTAAGCTTCTGTGGGTATACCTTCGCGTCGCTTCGTAACGAAACACCAAAACTGACGAGAACAATAACTTTTGTTTTAACGAACGAGTCAAATTGTTTTAATGTTCTGTTATTTATGGCAACACAGCATCATTACCGGTGGAGCAAGCAGAGGCACCGACTTATTTTGACGAAAAAAATCAGCTGTTTCATGCAGTACTGACTTACTTGAGTCTACTTTATGTATGGAACAAACAGTTGATCTAATTACTTACCCATAACTTTAGCCGCATAGGTTCCACTATCGAATTCATGTGCAACCTGTAGATATCGCGGTCATAGGTACACACGACAGCACGTCGACCCTTACACGCTAGTACTCTACTCGGTTACGTTACGGGCGACTTTACAACAAAAATGTACAGTCTGACGTGCTGTCGTGTGTACTAGGCCTGCAGCAGGTGATAAAAAAAAAAAAACATCTTTTACCCGACTGTCCAAAGGAGGGTTATGTTTTTGGATGCGTTTTTTTGCTAAAAACGGGCAGTCAAATGATCTGGATACTTATGCCTTAGGTCCTAAAAATGGATTCTGATTTTTAGCGCATCCAAAAAGAAGATGTGATTTTTTTTACTGGCAGCGTTAGTGGACGGGGTTCCCTCTTCTTAATAAAACCACCGCTGGAACTTCTGTTTCTTGTTAATTTGTCTTCAATATCTCAAATATGGCTCAACAAAAATGTACTTTAGTCACGAGTAATCTCACGACTCTACCTATCTACGAGGAGGTTAGCAAAGGTACTTAGGTACCTTTTATGTTGCGTTGTTTATGGTCAGTGACCCTTATCTACTTTTTAGGGTTCTGTATCCAAAGGGTGCCAAATGGGACCCTATTACTCTGCCTACGCTGTCTGTCTGTCCTTTGAACTTTGAAATACTGTATCTTTGAAACCGTAATAGGTAGCCAGTTGAATTTTTCACAGATTATGTATTTAGCGGATAACCCAAAAAAATATTAAATGATAATAAATAATAACGGGGGTCCCCATACAACAAACGTGTTTTTAGACTTTTTGTCTGTCGCAAAAACGGTAAAACAAACAAGCATCAAACTTGGTATGAATACCTAACAACACATAATAAATAACGGTCAAGCGCGAGTTTGGGGTGCGTGAGTCCGAGAATTTTATGGCTGTACTTTTTTGAATTTTATTTTAGAGCGCGAATCCGACTCGCACTTGGTTTGTAATTGAGTAATGACATTTCCCCTTCAACCAAGCATTTCCCACACTAATCTGTTCCTCATAAATTTCTTTCGAAGAATAAAATGGGTATGTTTCCAACTTTGCACTGCCTATTTCTACTTTACTTTTGACTAGCGACCCGCCCCGGCTTTGCTCGGGTGCAAATTAGCTACAGGGTGCACTCTAAGTCGATAGCGGAACTTTAAGTAGGCTGTCTAATGATCAATACAAACAACTTTTACTAGGTGGCGAAAAAACTGGAACGAAAAAAATATCAGCTGTTCCATACAAAAGGTCGACTCAGTACTGCGCCAAATGTATGAAGCAGCAGATTTTTTTTTCGCTCCATTTTTTTCGCCACCTAGTAAAAAAAGTTGTTTGTAGTGATCAGTAGACAGCCTACTTAAAGTTTCGCTACCGACTTAGAGTGCACCCTGTAGTAACACGCCATTGTGTTTGTGTTACAGACTTAAGCCCCAGTTCCTAGCTAGATCTTAGAAAAGTTTGCCTTTTTCCAAACCTGTTTTATGTACTTTAAATATTAAGGCTGATTGTTTAAACTAAGCGAGTTGCTGTGCCTTGGAGGGGTCAGGTTCGACTCCCGAGGTCCCAACTGTGAATGGTTTTAGTGTTATGGCTGCCATGGAGGACAATGGTACTAAACATTGAATGTTGATGGTTTTGATTGGCGTTGGATTATGTTTAGGGCGCCGCCGAATGAAACGCCTGGGCAAAAAGAATCAGCAACGAAATATTTACAAAATCGATTCCCATGCGAGGAACACTAAACAAATCGAAAAAATATATTCATATGAAACCCTTTAATTAGGTCAGAGTTTTATGGGCAAGTTATGGCTTGCCCATAGGTGCTGGGCAAGCCTACTCCAATAAGGACTACCAACCAACGACAAAAGAAAACTTTAGTTTCAATGACGCTTTAAACAGAATATTTTAACCGAGTTGTAGGTTTTTTCGAGTTCAAATCTAGAGTCAGCAGACAGTTGGTAAGCTCTCCGTTCTAATTAAGACCCGACCTTTAATAAATCAACCTTGGCGAGGTCGTGTGTCACTGTTACGGTGGCCAGCGAAATTATATGAATGAAACCAAAGATAACACTACTTGTACCCTCACACCTATTCCCACTTTCAGGGCCTAACAGTGTCACAGATTCTTTAGTTTATTGTTAATGTTGGTTGGTTCTAGGACTCTATGTACTGTAACAAAAATTGCTGAAAAAAAATATTCGAATCTTACTTCAAAATTGAAAAGGGCTCTCCCGCCACGCTGCTTTATTTTCACGTTAGATTTTCTCATTTTTTCTCGACTTCTCCTTATTTGCAAACAAAGAGGTGTATATTTTTTTTTTGTAATGATAATACTTTTACCAGCTTTTATTATTAGAAACTTAGTATTTTTAGTCTTGTATTGTATTGTATAATTTATTTCAGATAGTAAAACCCATACAAAATATAAAATGTTAATCACTAATAATAAATAATAAATATAATTAGATCAGCTATGCGCATTGCGCATGCTATGCGGAGTGATTTTTCTCGAACAACCGTCGAGAAAGTCCACGAAGTAAATTCTCTAAAATACACTGCAAATATTCAAATATTCCCATTATTAAATGTCAAAAGAACATTTTAAACATTTAATTTTACGGGTTCAAATCCTGTCCCGAACGAATTTTTTCAACTTATAAATGTTTATAATTGTTTATTTTTGTAAGAGGTATTTTCTCGTAAACTAACCGGTTATGACGATAGACGCGTGAGTGGATTTTTTTAATTTATTGACGCGCTAAATTATTTTTTGGCGTCGACTAACTTTTCTCAAGAATGCAAGCTAAAAGCATAGAAAAGCTTTCACCTGCCAAACAATCCTTGCCTCAATAGACGAGAAATTCAACCGTCTAAACAAGCCTTTATTGTCGGTTTAATAAAGCCCATACCTACGACCTACCCTTGCCGCACCCACAAGAGACATAAACAAAGCAAACGCTTAGACATTTACCTACCTATCCCTAGGGTGTGGCCCTTAGATTGTCCCATTTGCCCCTATATTATACCCCGACCTTATAGCCAGACGATTCACATCACTATCACATTATTAGCTCGCCCCCAAACAGCGCAATAGGTCACAAAAGGCAACAAATAAAAAAGACAATATGCGGTCTTAAAATAAAATCAACAACCTTTATTTTCCGCACTCAATCCTGCTTCAGCCTTCGCTTTTCGCGTACATTTTTCTCGGTTTAAAGACTGTATAGTCCGCTAGATTTTGCCCAAATGAGGGGCGTAAGGGGACTATAAAGGTGTACTTTCCGCCATGTCATGCCCTTTTCCTAATGAGGGGCAAGTTTATGGGCGCGCTAGCATTTACGTCTATATTGTCTATGGCTTGTTTCTTTGTCTACGGTACACCTAGCTCTTATAGCACGTGACATAAGCTCGAATATCGACTCTACCTTTGTTATCTATGGGGTTACGTGGGCATTTGCGTCTATATTGTCTATGGTGTATGGGGTTGTCTATGGTGCGTGCGCGCGCAGTCTTAGAGAGCGTTTATAAGGAGCGGTGGTGACCTGTCATTGGTCAGTTCGACACGTGCTTCCGGTCGCGAGTGACCGTTGTGTTTGAATTTATTTGGAGTGCGTTCTTTTTTCGAAGTTTCGTGCTATGTAACTAAGGTATGGTTCCGTCTATTCTTTCTAAGTAGGTATGTCTGGACTTTTTTGAGAAAACCTGCACTAAACTCTAATTTTTAATTCGAGTCCACGGAATGACAGTTGCTAGTATGCAACTGTCAGAAAAAGCCTTTGTAGCAACTGTCATTCCGTGGACTCGATTTAAAAATTAGAGTTTAACTAACTTTGTATTGCCTACAGACTAGACTGACTATAGGTACCTATACGTTGAGATCACTTCATTAGTGTGGATAAAGGCGCTACAATCGAATGGTATTGTCTGACCGTGTTTTTTTTTTCATTTTCTCTAGTTGTCTAATAACTTCGACTGCTTTTGACATAGAAGGTTTACTGAACTCAATACAATAAACTTTTCCGTACATAATTTTCAACACCAAATCTGTAAATTTAGATATGGAATTTAAAGAAAAAAAGTATTGTAATTTTTTATTTTGACTAAAGTACGAAACAATTATTTTGGGATTTCAGTGTTTTCTCTGTAATCAATTTCTGTACCTATACCTACTAGAGGTATTAGGCCGAAATCTTCAATCTTCAAACTCAAGCACCCCAGTAGATACAGTCAAGTCGATAGTCTCTATCCTTGAACAAGAATAAAGTTGCTGGTCCAAGGAACGATATTGCACAGTTACCACACGGTAGGATACCCCTTTTTAGGGTTCTGTACCTCAAAAGGCAAAACGGACCCATTTTAGGATCACTCGTGTCGTGTATCTGTCTGTCCTTCTGTCACACACAGCCAATTTGTTAGACTGATAAAAAAAAGTTTTGCAAATCTTATCGTGTGACTTATCAAATGAAAGGGCTCCTTGTAAGAAACAATTTTATTTTCATAATTTTCAAAATGAATTGTTTTGAAGATATTTAAGAAAAAAGTAAGATGTAGCCTGTACAATTGTACATGTCCCACTAGCTGGGCAAAGAGAGTTCGAGCTTAATCACCACGCGTGCTCGGGTTGGCGATTTTTGCGTTGAGGGTATAATGCCTCATACGCTCAGGTTTCCTCACGATGTTTTCCTTCACGGAAATATCGTATTTAAGAAAATAGGCGAAAATTGATACCGTGTCACTGGCCTACGCTGCATGATGCACCTCACCCACACGATCGTTTAAGACAATAATTTCTAGGCTACCCACTAATTGTCGGAATGTAGGCGATGCCGGCAATGGCTGACTCACCAATTTAGAGTTGGACGTTGGGTGAGACGAAAAATTATCACTTATTAACGTTTCGCTAAGGGGCGGCGGTAGCCTGGTGCGTTTTGTAGAGTATTTCCAGTGAACGGAAAAAAAGTTTCTTAAGAGGTCCCTCCAGGACCGGGGGATCTCAGTGACGGCCAAGCGCGTGAAACACTGTTTTCTATAGCTGTTTCAGTTCAGTTCAGTTCATTTATTGAACTGACTGAACTGTTTGAATCACCCAGATTGACAGTTCAGTTCAGTTCATTTATTGAAATGACTGAACTGTTTCACCCAGATCAGTCTTATTGAACTGAACTGTTTCACCCAGAGCGAGACGGGGCGCGGGAAAAGTGAGAGACAATGCGGCTGTATGAGTCTACGTTCTTGTCCTTTCGCGAGTATCTAGTAGTTGTAATGTAATAGATGTATTTTCCCAAATTTTTTCGTAGTTCAGCTGCCATTTCTACATTTTATGAGCTATTTCAAAAATCTTTTTTCCTGACAAGTACAATACGTTATTGATGTTCCCAAGGTACTTAGACTCCAATAGACAGTGTAATAATGTAAGTAAATAACAGTTGAAAGTAACCCCTTTTTCGGCGCGAAAAACGCATCGCTCTAATTTCTTTCAGGCTATTTTTTTTATTACTAGTGGTTCGCCCCGAACTTTGAACTCGCGACCCCAGTTACAGATGTGTAACTTTGCTTATGTCATTCACCCAGGCGCGCTTTGCATATAAACTGTACAACCCCATATGTCGTCAACCCCTCAACCGATTTGGCTCATGTTCGAAATTAAAAATTCTTTTAATTTTATTTACCCGCCTACCAAATTTCATAACAATTCGACCAAATTTACTCAAGTTATCGTCGAACGAACATTCATCCATACAAACATACAAACATACAAACATACATACATACATACAAATGCCGGATTGTTCCAGTAGACTCGGAGAACTTCGCTCGCTTCGCTCGCTCGTTCAATAAAAACTATTTGCAAACCTCCGTGTCTTGGTCATCTTCTGATATAAGCCAAGTTTAAGTAAAATCCAGCCTGTAGTTTAGAAATTAAACCTGAACTACGTTTGTATGGGAAATCGCTGCTTCGGGGCGTTCTTAACTCAAACTTTTTAATGCCGTGAAACTACCCTAAAATAGCTGAACAAAAATAGCTCAGCTTAATATTGAAAACTCCGTGAAAATTTTGCATTTCCCGCCCAAATTAGAGACTTGAGAGAAGCCCTGCAGCTAGTGAGTGTGTAATCTTACATGTTTTTAGGGTTCCGTACCCAAAGGGTGCCAAACGGGACCCTATTACTAAGACTCCGCTGTCCGTCCGTCTGCCTGTCTGTCTGTCACGGCTGTATCTCATGAACCATGTTAGTTAAATAGTTGAAATTTTCACAGATGATGCATTTCTGTTGCCGCTATAACAAAAAATACTAAAAAGCAGAATAAAATTTATATTTAAGGTCCCATACAACAAATGTGACTTTTTGCGTTTTTATACATTATGGTATGGAACCCTTCGTGCGTGAGTCCGACTCGCACTTGGCCGGTTTTCTTCTTTTGACACCTTGTTGACGACGTTGGTACTTATGTGTTTCTTCCTTACAAGTCACGATTGCTCACGCGCATCCTCGTGAATTTGAATGAAGAACCAACGGAAAAAACTCATTGTTTGGTTTGGACAGATTCTTGGAAATAATGACTTCGCTTATGGCGTAACGTACCATTGCGCCATTATAGTTAGGGGGTAAAAAGAGGCACCAAACTATTTGATGTTTCGGTTCCCAAGATGTTTTGCCTTCCGACCAGATGATGACTCTACTAAGTTGATACAAAACTTTAATAATTTGTTAATCATTTTTACTAATAATTTAGACAGAAAACGTATAGGCGAATCTACCTACTGAAGATAGAAAATTTATTGTTCATGTTTCAACTAGGATCAAAAACATAAAAATATTGTTACACAAAGCTTGATGACTCAAAACATTACATAGACAATTTCAAAACAAATATTTTTTTTTACACAGGAATGAAGTCGCCGGGAACGGCTAGTTTGTCCATAACATGGGCAAGTATCAAAGTTCTTATACGTAAAATAGTTGAGGGCCTGAAGGAGCACTTTTAGGCTTCTTTGAAAAGTTCAAAAAGGCCTTTTCTTTCAAGTTGCTGACCCTTCCAATTGAATGGAGTCCTTCAAAAGTTACTCAAAAATCTGGTGGCCCTGCGTTTCATACTCTGGGGTTTAACTGGTAGGTCCCCAGTTTAGTGGGGCTAAATTGAAAGATTTTTTGATGCAGAAATAATGTTCCTTGAAAGAGAAATTGTTTTGACTTATTTTGGATGAATAGAAGATTATCCATTTACGGAAGTGTACGAGTATCGTAGAGAAACAGCATGGTTTGAATTTTGAAAGATAACCTAATCACAACACATAATTTGGTTATTTAGTAAAGTCTGTAGGTATTGTATTGGGGTTCACTACGCCTTGCCGAAACACGTTTCACCTAGTTACACTTCACCTATGACGTCTCATCTAACCTACAGTAGAGCTAACGTTCAATTCATCTAATATTGACGATTGAATCATAATAATATGAGGCCAACCCTAGTGTCAGTTTTATTATAGGTCGCTCAAGATTTACAAAGACGAAAAATCGCAGCAAATAGAACAGTGGTTCCCAAACTGTGCGCCGCAGGGAGTAAAAAGGGGCAAAAATTCACGTGTTTTCTCCAATAAAAAATACAGTATAAATACTGAATTTCATGTAGTAATAATAATGTACCTACTCCATTTCGACTAGCTAGGGCGAAGCGATAAAATACTAAACCAGGCCCCCGTTTCACGAACGTGACAACGACAGGTGATAGGCGACAGGTGACAATCCGACAATTTGACAAGTTTCTGTTGCACAAAGATTTCGAGTGACAAATAAGTCATGGTGGAAAATTGACAAATTTGTTGAATTGTCGCGACAACTTGACATATTTCTGTTGCACAAAAGATTTTACGCGACATGAAAAACTTGTCGGATTTGCTTTGTGCAACCATAAATTGTCAAGACGACTCGACTTATTTGTCAAATTGTCAGACAATTCCGACAGGTGACTGTCGAGAGCTGACAAATTTGTCGAATACAATATTGTCGGTGAATCCTACCATGGTTTCTTACAATTGTCGAGCTTTGTGCAACGCTTGTCAAGTCCTGACAATTTGTCAATAATTCACCTGTCGCAGTCTGACTTACTTGTAATGTTTGTGCAACACCATTTACTTGATAATCCGACAAATAAGTCAATTTTCGACAAATAAGTCGACTTGTCGCGTAGGTACGTGCAACAGGGCCCTGTAAGTGCACCGCGAACTGAAATACAGGGTGCACTCTAAGTCGATAGCGGAACTTTAAGTAGGCTATCTACTGATCAATACAAACAACTTATACTAGGTGGCGAAAAAAATGTAAAAAAGGTCGACTCAGTACTGCGCCAAATGTATGAAACAGCAGATTTTTTTTCGCTCCATTTTTGTCGCCACCTGGTACAAGTTGTTTGTATTGATCAGGAGACATCCTACTTAAAGTTCCGCCATCGACTTATAGTGCACCCTGTAGTTTGGGGACCCCTGTCCCAGAATAGATAACTGTTCTGAGAGCTCCTTGTCCCTGACAAGGGATAATATGAAGTGATGATGATGATGATTTTAATAAGCACCTCTGACCAGCCCCTCTACCCTTGACGCATTTTTCCAATACGGCCGCAATATGGCGCAATTAACAAAATTTTATATTTTTCAAATTAAGACGCTATTTCTGTTTTTATTGAATAAAACAGCCTTACCTTTGAATAAACATTACAAAGGATTTAAAATCAAAGCATTACGATGCGAATTCAAAGAGAAATTAATTTTAAATCTTTTTCAATTAGATCGCAATAGCATGTATTGTATGTGGGATGTATGTATGTGGGATGTATTAAAATTGAATTTTTATTTGTTGCAGATTTTTCGCACTAAAATGAAAAGAACAAGTGACGTGCGCTACGTTTGTGGATATTGGGTATGTATCGTTTATCCTTTAAGGGTGGCATTAATAGTCGTCAGCTCAAGCTCGAGCTCAAGTAGGTGAACTCAGAAAACAAAATCACTGACTTGAGACCTTGGCTAATGTCAATGTCAAGCTCAAGCTATTGTTTACGGAGGGTGACTGCTACTCAAGCTCGAGCTTGAGCTTGAGTTTGAGCTCGACATTGACAAATTGACCTCTTAGAGCTTGACAAATTTCAAGCTCTAAGGGGTATTTTGTTTTCTGAGATCACCTAAATGAGCTCGAACTTGAGCTGACGACTATTAATGCTACACTTAGTCAAAGATAATAGTGGTTTGTTATTCAAGGATGCAAAACATTTTTTTGCAGCGAGTGTGTATTTTATTATACCGAGTAAGACGTTATATTTAAGACAAGTCTCAAGTCATATACTCGTAGTAAAATAGCGATTTCTCCCAGACGGTTCCACATTTCTCAGTATTCAGCTATTCTAATCTATTCCCCAAGTCTCATATCCTCGGGCAGAGCAATAAAGCAGGCTTCGTCCCAAAAGCGGTGCATTCTAGAGCGGGATTTCCCCTAGGGCTGACCGTCAGTCACGCCTGAAACGTAAAATCGACGACCAGTATAGAAAGACCTGCCGTTTCCTCTGACTGCGTGCGACGTCAGAGACCATACAGGTTTGGGCCATAACACCACGTTTGCAGGAGTCTGCAATCGCTTTCTTAAAAGCTACAATAATACTTCATTACTGGGGGTCTACCGGCTAAGACGAAGCCGATTACCATTGGCGAAAATCGAAGTTCGATTTATGAAAAATTAAGGGTGGCAGTAAAATGAACTGGGTGGCAGTTCATTTTTCAAAAATCGAACTTCGTTTTTCGCCAATGGTGATCGTCTTCGTCTTAGCCGGTAGACCCCCAGGTCCTTTGTAATGGAAATCAATCAGGTAATATAAAGGATCTCACACGGAAAACTTTATAGTTAAAAGTCTTCCGAGTCGCGCGCGACGGAAACGAACGACCGAATCGACAATTATTATTAGTAGTAGGTAGTAGTGGTTGTGGTTGGTTCCACTGTTAGTTTTAGCTAAACGTACACACGACAGCACATCAGAGTGTACACTTTTGTTGCAAAGTCGCCCGTAACGTAAGTGAATAGAGTGCACGCGTGTAAGCGTCTATTTGCTGTCGTGTGAACATATCATTTGACCGAGTCAAATGATTGCACGAGTCGAATGATTTCATTAGTATCATTCAAAATCGCGCATCACTAATTACAATGTTAATAGTAGTATAAAATAATAATAACATAATGTAATGTAACTGTGATAAATATGAATACTTGTAGTTTATTCGAAATAAAGATATTAGATAAAAAAATAAAAGTAACCCACTTTACCGGCACTAATGTTGAAAAAATAATTTTGGCAAAGAGCCCCGAAATTATTTTTTCCGACCAAAGTACCTAGAAATAAACAAACCGAGAGAAATCTCTTTGATACCAAACGTGTGACGTGATGGAAACCAGATGGGCTTGGAAATAAATTAATATCGATTGGGCTCTAAAGGTTGGGTAATTTTAAATCTGATAGTAATGTACAGCAAGCATTTTTTTATATAAAAAATTCTGGTTTCTTGAAAGATTAGGCGATTCGAGGAAACTGATGGACATACAACGTGTTTTAAAAGGTTCTAACTCTTTGTACAGGGTGTATCTAACATACTCGTCAAGAGAATGTCATTTCTGCAATAAAAAGTAAAAAAAAAAACATTTATATTTAATAATAACAAAAAAATAACATAAGATTATTCTATTTCAACTTAGTTCAAAAATTAAAACACAGTCATGTTTTTATTTGTATAGGTGAATTTACACACATTTTAAATGTTAAAACATTGTGAAAATCAATGAGAACAATAAATCATTTTGATCCGGGACAGTGCTTACTTTTTTTTTATTAAAAAATCAACGGAACGTCACAGAGCAAAAAATATTTTGGGTTATGATCCCTCACCGGGTGCTATTATCCTGTAAAAAGAGTTACGTACGATCTTTTGTAACACCCTGTATTATCTACAAACATACATAGTTACATACGCTTCTGAAATCATTGGTAATATCTGAGTAGCTCTCCTTTTTCTTTTACGTACGGTCGGCCACAGCGACAGATACCCCATGGCAGCTCTTACCGCGTGCGGCAAAAGGGCGCAAATCAACAAAAAGGGATATCCTAGCGTGTGGCTGAATGTACATTCCGGAAAAACTAGAAGGTAACCAAGTAGTAGGTACGTTTGTACAGAGAAAAAACCGCGACCGCTCAATTCGAAATCGGAAAATGCAATTTTTCTTGAGAACCAAATGGATTGCTTTGCTATTGAAATATTAGTATAATAATCGTCTTGCTGCAAGAGGAGAGTCGGCTCGTTGAGTTTCTGCCAAAAAATATTAATCTCGAGCAGTCGTCTGCTAAAAATATATTTTTTAATGCGAGTACGATCGGGTTTTTCCAAAGCTACGTTATTAATTTTCTTACTACCGATTTCTGAATTGAGAAATTCACTAAAGCAAAGACGTAAGTATCGTTCTGTCTCTGCAAATTTCTCACAAAAGAGCGTGACAGAACGATACTTAATTATTTACTTAGTAAAATACTCAATTCAGAAACCGGGCCTTAGACCTTTTAATCGCCTCGCACCTAGAATCCAAAAGAAAGGTCATTCAATTTATGACCTTACTTTTGGATATTAGGTGTTGTCTAAACTAAATGATGTAATATACCTATAAGGTTTTTTCTTAGAGATAGTAGGTATATTCAAAGTTACGATCGAATTCTGCAAGACCAATCAAAATGCAACAGGTGATGAATCGAAGATGAATTCAATAGCGGCATTATGATTGGCTGAAATGAATATGTCATTTACAGGGGGGTTACCCTTGACGCCATTGCGTTCATATTAACAAAGTTATAAAATTAATTTCTCTTTATGTTTCTCTTTTCTCTTAAATGTTTATTTGTAAAATGTTTTCGTTTGTGCAATAAAGAGTTACTTACTTACTTACTTACTTATTCTTATAATTTCCAAAGTCATCCTTTGATTTTATATATTGTAATGTTTATTCAAAGGCAATTTTGTACGATATCAATATGAAATGAGTGAAATTCGTGAAATATTGAATTTTGTAAATTCCGCCATATTGTAAAAAATGCGTCAAGGGTAGAGGGCACCAAACTAAATCCCATAGAATCCGCATTAGGTATAAAATCACAATAACAACTTGTCCCCACAGAAACAAATGATATCAGCAATAGAACAATACGAAACATCATTTCGACCATACGTCTAATATTCGAATGTCAACCTTATTGCATTAGTGTACAGTTTTACTTTAATTGCATAGACTACGAGCAAATAAGCTCCCAAAGGCAGTTTGGACATCTATTTTTCCAGACACATTTCAGAGTTCGATATTGTATCTAGTTTTATCCTTGATCGAAGGTAGAGGGGCTGTTACATTTGGTCGCTCATGTAGAAATCGTCTTGAAGAAAAAAGAAACTATGTAGTTACGAATTTCACTTGAATTTATTAGGAATTTAACTCAGACCCTGTATAATACAGGTGAGATACCGTTTTATTACAATAATTATGTCTTATAATCAAGAACGTTTAAAAAAACACAACAAAGAAGTTTAGTAGAAGAAGTCGATTTTAGATTATTTAACTTTTGAATAAAGTTCTTTTTTTGATTTATTTAGTGTTTAAAGAAGTGATGGCATAGGAAGAGTCCGTAAGACCGTACGCACAAAACGTCGGGTGACGTAAAGACGGTCTGGCGCTCGTCTGTCAGTTCACTTTACGCGACTGCACGGGATTTAGATTGAAAAATGCTACGGCATTTTATACGACATATCTATAACGTATTAACGTATTTATAAGAGTCGAGCCGGGGGGTAGTTCAAATAACAAATGACATTCAAAACAAAATGTTTAATAATCCACAATTAAATTTATAAATAAATAAATAATAATAAAAATAAAAACTACTGTCACCTCAGTCTACCGCGACCATGAGCCCTGTGTAGTCTCGAAACTTTGGAAAAGTTTTAAAAAGTCAATAAATGGAATTTTAAAATTTTCCGGAACAAAAATTTGAGAAGAAAAAATATTTGATTTTATTTATTTGCACTGTAGATTATTGTTTTACATGATTTTGGGGTCATTTTCAGCAGATAAATCATGATAATGATCATTACCTAATCTTGGTGGCTATTTTTATTTCTGGGTTTTAGCTGATGATGTTGATGTTGACATCACTTTCTCTCAAAACCCACAAATAAAAATTCTACCAAAATTTGGTAAAATTTCTCTGAAATGACCCATTAACAATATTATTTCCAACATGGAGAAATAGAAAGGTATGGAAATAATGGCAGCTTAATTTTAACAATTTCGGATGCTTTTCAGTTTTCGTTTTCATAAAACACTGGGCAAACCCAATGACAAAAATGTGAGGAGTTTTTTAGATGATTTCCATTAGAGTTTGATTTATAAATAAAAAAAACCACTCTCTAATAGTTTTGAAAATACATCGATTCTGAATATGACCCATTTCGTGGAAAAGGCTCAAAAGCAACACATCATAACTTGCCTATGTTTTTAATTAATTTTAATCCACAAGCCATTTCAAAGCTGTCATTCACAGCGACCAGAAATGAACTAAATATATTACAGCCCGTTAGCTTTAATAAAAACCAATGTAAACACTATTCCAAATGGCATCAAAATAAATTAACAGCCCTCAAAGTAATACCGGCCTTACCCATTAGAGTTTTACGTCCACAATCAAATGCACGTCAGGGCACCTTTTATATCATCTTTATGGGCGCTTTCCTGGGAGGTCTAGTTGTAAACTCGGTCTAAAAATTAGGTTAACAGCAATTTTATGCTCTATCTCTACTAGGAATAAGGTCGATGTGATATAAAATATCGTCAATGGTACGTCTTTGTTATGTCGCTCAGTTATGCTGTGCATGTACAGGATTGTGTTACAAAAGATACAATCACAGACTTTCCTGCTGTTAGAAAGGAAATAATTTGTATTTTACAGCGGTAGTAATCCCAAGCTCATGTGCAATGTTTACCACAAGCAGTGTGATCAAGAAATGGAAATTTAAAACACAGTAGCAGATACAAAAACAGTAGCAGTGGGTCTACTGGCTAAAACGAAGCCGATTACCATTGGCGAAAATCTAAGTTCGATTTATGAAAAATTAACTGGGTGGCAGTAAAATGAACTGGGTGGCAGTAATTTTTTCAAAAATCGAACTTCGATTTTCGCCAATGGTGATCGGCTTCGTCTTAGCCGGTAGATCCCCCAACCAAACATTTAAACTAGTTACCTACTTGGCCAATATAATGATAGGGTACTTTCTTACTTAAACAGTCACGTAACTAAATCCCCTGTGGGTGAATACAGACGTTACGTACCGGAATTTATATTCCACAACTACTGGAGATGATAGGGTATTTGACAGTATGAAAGGAAAAATATTTAATATCAGTTAGAAGTAGTCAGAACATGAAATACCTGAAAATATTTGCAAAAAAAAACCAGCCAAGTGCGATTTGATTCTAGCATTTCTAAAATATTTTTTATTGGATTGTTGTCGCTTCGCGCACGGATTTGTATTACATACCGTTTTTACAATAGGGTAAAAAAAACAGTTTTTCTTGTAACATAGTTTCTTGTGCGGTAAACTATGATTATTTCCACATTGAGGTCCATCCATTCTCATCCCAAACGCAATAACATTTAAATTGAAACGCATAAACCTCCCATTTTTCTGTGCTGTTGGACAAACGACATCCTTACATCGGCATAATGACATTTGCAAATAATATAGGCAACGCCTGACCTATATTGCGATTGTCATAAGCAAATACTCTAGTAAAGGCTTGCCCAGACGGGGCAAGTTTGTTGCGTGTGCAACAAAAATGGCTTTTGATTTAAACTAATTTGATATTTTTATATCGCTTTAACGGTTTCACTCACTTTTATTTTGTCGGAAAAGCCGACATGTTTCGACTTCGTCCGGAAGTCTTAGTCATGGAGGAGGGATGGACGACGCGTTCGTCTTGGCGTTCATACGCTAATACAAAATAAAAGTAAGTGAAACCGTTAAAGCGATATAAAAATGTGCAGTGCTTACGAAAGTTTAAGTTTTTAAAATAATTTGATATTATTTTTTGTGACGTCCAAATGTCGTGAATGGGATTGCAAGATAGGTAGTTTGTTCGAGTTAAAGTTACCTAACTAAGTTGTGTTGTGTGAACTGTGTGTGCCAAATTGAAAACACAGTTTTTCAATGTAAAATGACGTCCACTTCTTTCATTGACTAATCTAGTATCAAAAACTACATAGTTGTATGTATAAGCGCTTTCCGTTTTTTGGAATTTTCCAATAGGTATACTGGTCTGGTCTATCAAGACAGTCTGAAAGAGCTTTACCTACACTGTAAGTAGGCCGCGGCATTATTATGCAAAGTGGGTCATTTTTATTGCTAGACAGTAGAATGAGTTGGTTAATTGCTCGTCAGTGCTTTTCAAAAGGCAGCAGGCCTGTTGTTTTGGCTTGAAGTGTAATATACGTTTATTGTCTGTTAAGTTGGCACATGGATGATATAATCAGTCCTTCCTTTCTGAATGGCCTTATGGGGCTATAGCACCGAACTAAATCCCATAGAATCCGCATTACGTATAAAATCACAATAAAAACTTGTCCCCACTGAAACAAATGATATCAGCAATAGAATAATACGAAACATCATTTCGACCGTACGTCTAATATTCGAATGTCAAGCTTATTGCATTAGTGTACAGTTTTACTTTAATTGCATAGACTACGAGCAAATAAGCTCCCAAAGGCAGTTTGGACATCTATTTTTCCAGACACATTTCAGAGTTCTATGTTGTATCTAATAGCTGTTGCCCGCGACTTCGTCCGCGCTGAAAAGGTTGCAGCTCTATTTATCCCCCTCTATCAGCGGCGCCAGTCAGGGAAAAAGCTAGCAATCTACAAAAAAATATTTTTCATCTACCATGCTCGGAAAGTTTGCTGTTACTAGTAACTTACGATCGTGTAAAGGCCGGATTTAAACTATCTGCATTTTAGTGCGCTTCGAAATTTGAACGCGACGCCGGGAAAGTCTTTCCCGCGCCCTATGGTGTTGAAAAAGAAAAAAACACTGGCCGTTTAAGTAGATGCCAGATCCCGACCGAAAAAAGATCCTCATTCATAGTTCGTTTACACGCGTACTTCAGCGAAAGTGATTGTTCGTACCCATTCTCTATACAAAACTGTGAATGTAAATGGGACATAAGGATCTTTTAAAAAGGTAAAGTCACGGAATAGAACATTCAGAAACGCGGTTTCTTCTTATAGTCTTTTCAATATTTTGTACACTATATTTATTTTTAATACCAGTAAATAAAAAAAAATGCTTCTCTTCTGTTTTATCAAATAGATAATTATGTTTTGGTTTGTTAAATACATTTTTTCAAACGATATTACTAATTTAATTTGTTATCTCGTACAAATTTTTATTTTATATGGTACATGTTCAGAATGTACCCGGAAAAAAATACATTCTTTTATTTACATTATTTTTGTGTCTGGATAAATAAGCTTCAGGAAATTATTAATAAAACGAATGGTTTTAATACCAACGAAGCTGAAAACTTTAGTGCAGCAGCCATAACTACAGTAAAATATGCTTCTAAAAGGAACTTATTCGACTCAGCTGATTTGCCTGTAAGTAGTTGTCTATAGAGTTTTTCCCGCTTGGCTAACAAAATCATTTCCTCGCTTCTGTGAGATGAAAACTTTTGTGTTTCGCACGAATGCAATATTATTTGCGTTTCGTGCTTCTGAATACCTCGCTACGCTCAGGTTTCTTTTTTTGAACCACTCGCTACGCTCGTGGCTCAATTTTAGAAACCTTCGCTAGCTCGGTATTCAATACAAGCACTCGCCGCAAACAATAATTTTGCATTCTTGCATAACAAATAACTATTTCCTGTACAAAGTTTGGTAGCCCGTTTAATATAGTTATTGGTGAAATTTCGAAAAAAAAAAATGTATCTAATGGATTTTGCTGTAGATTATTTTAACAAAGTTACAAATCAGTTGAACAAAAATAAATATTTCCCTATTCAAACTTTGGCACCCTCTATCACCCTCTTATACCTTTCTCAGTGGATGTCTTCTCTACACAAAGATGACACCCTGAACATTTCATGGCTCTAGGACCAGCGGTTTAGGCTGTGCGTTGATTATAAGTCAGTCAGCACGATGCGAACCGATGTACACATGACAGCACGTCGACCTTTACACGCTAGCACTCTACTCGGTTACGTTACGGGCGACTTCACAACAAAAGTATACAGTCTGACGTGCTGTCGTGTGTACTACCAGCGCAAGAGGTTGCGAGTTCAAGACCTATCCCGAGCGAACTTTTTAACCTTATAAAAATCTGTATAGATTTTTTCAAGAAGATTTTAATATCAAAACTGTTCAAAAACTCCGTCGTTTCCACAATTTCATCAGGCAGGCTTCTTTAACGTTCCTAACGAACCGTTTCTTCATCGAACCTTTAACTAATACTAATTGAACGAACTAGGTCGAACCGTGGGTGCATTTAGACTGGCCAAGTCGATTTAGTTGATGAGTTTCTATCCGTGACAATGAATGAAGTTGCTGGGAATCTAAGGAAGGATTTGGGTTCTTCAGCAACACAAGAGGATATACTCCCATATTCTTCGTATGTGCTTTCACTTTCGTTTCCTGCGTTTTTGAAGTAACAAAGCCAGCAGTGTTTCCTCGTCAGAATCTATTTTGTCACTTAGTGTCCAAAACTCTGATCGCACGTCGCGAATTCGCGGCGAACTCGCTGCGAACTCGCCGCTTATTCGCTTCGCTTTCAATTCGCCCGCAAATCACGATAGGTCTAGGGCGTCTACCGGCTAAGACGAAGCCGATTACCATTGGCGAAAATCGAATGAACTGGGTGGCAGTAAAATGAACTGAGTGGCAGTACATTTTTCAAAAATCGAACTTCGATTTTCGCCAACGGTAATCGACTTCGTCTTAGCTGGTAGACCCCAGGTTCCATACCCGAATAATGCCAAACGGATGGCCAAAAATAAATTTTGGGAGGACCTTTTTCTAACACGCCCTACCCTATACCTAACTCAGCCCTTATCAATCGCTATCACACACGAGCCCCGTCTAAACGATGCATCAGCCAGTTGATAGCGTAAAGTGGATGGAATTGAAACAAAACTAGGTATATTGCCTAATTCAATTAGCCCATTAGTGATCGCTCCGTCTCTACGTAGGTGGTCAATGGTCACGCGAACTATTCTGCCCTAGTAATCAAGAACGCAGCACTTGCAAAAAGGCGGTTCGGAGATAAACGCGGGTAACTTAATTTTAGTTATTTAAGTATGAAATTCATGTTTTTTAACAATTCACTTAGATGAAAAAAATGGGAAAAAATTCAAGCTTTTAAATGGCATGCATTTTTTATTCCATTTAGCGTTACTTCCGACTATAGTGTGTATTACGGCGTTTTAACTTAGCATGAGATATAGTGAGAATAAGATTACAACTAAGCATAAATGCAGTACTTGCGCTGATTACTGCATTTTACCCTAGCACTTGTCAATTACTGCATTATTTGTTAGTATTTATTCATTATTTTTATGTCTTGTGCCAACCTAAAGTGAGGGTTACTAGGGTGATTTGTAAGTATATTGTGTTTATATTATATTGGAATTAAAACAAAATCGTAGCAATCAAACTTTATTTCGCTTGAGAAATCTTCTTCTTCTTAATCGATTCCTCATGGCTGAGGATCGCGACCATGTCGTACTCGCTTCCATTGGGAGCGGTCTTCCGTCATATGAACTGCCCGGTGAATGCTTCCTCCAGCCGCTGCTTTTATAGCATCAGACCATCTGGTTGGTGCCCTTCCCCTGGCGCGTTTGCCATTCACCTGTCCCAATATTATGAGCTTCTCTAGACTATGCCTGGGTGACCGCATTATGTGTCCAAAGAAGCTGAGGGTCTTTTCCTGGCATATAGTAGATAGGCGTTTTTGGACTTTATGTTCTTTAATTATGGACTCGTTAGTGCGCTTTGCCGTCCAAGGTATTCTAAGCAGCCTCCTCCAGCACCAGATCTCGAAGGCGTCTATTTTGTTGATGTCTTTTCTTTTAAGACACCAAGTCTCTGCACCATAAACGAATATCGAGAAGACAAGGGCTCGAACCAGCCGCACTTTAGTGTTACGACTGATACTTCGGTTCTTCCATATTTTGTCGAGGTTAGCCATTGCACGCATCGGTTGACGGGAGAAGCTGTGCTCTGTCTACCACCATCACCTTGGTTTTGGTTCTGTTGATCTTAAGACCGAGTTTAGCACTTTCTGTCTCGATCTTCTTTAGAAGTTCTGCCATTTCCATCTCACTCGATGCAACTAAAGTCGTATCATCCGCGTACCTTAGGTTGTTAATTGGTCTGCCTCCCACTGTTACACCGCCCTCCCATCCTTCCAGTGCTTTCCTCATTATGTACTCGCCGTACAAGTTAAATAGTTTTGGAGACAAAATGCACCCCTGTCGAACACCTCTCTCTGTATGGAATGGCCTGGACTGCTTGTCTTCTAATCTTACAAAGCTAGTGCCATCCAGATACAAGTTTTGTATCAGAAAAGCTAGATGCGGGGGTACACCCATCTCCACAAGGACTTCTAGCATGGTATTCCACTGAACGCAGTCGAAAGCTTTGGCATAATCTATGAAGCACATGACCAGTGGTTTATTGAATTCACGACATTTCTCGATGAGTAAGTGCACATTCAGTATTTGCTCTCGAGTTCCCTTTCCAGCCACAAAACCAGTCTGTTCGCTCGGTATCTGGTTATCTATGTATGGTGCTAGCCGTGAATTTATAATGCGTAGCATTATTTTACTGGCATGTGCCATAAGCGAGATAGTTCGATAGTCCTCGCATTTACGCGTGGAACCCTTTTTGTGAAGAGGTACTACAGCCGATTGTGTCCAGTCTTCTGGCCATTGGCCCGTCACCCATATCTTGTTGCATATCTGAAGCAGGATTTTCGTTCCATCAGTGCCAAGATGTTGAAACATTGCAGCCGACACTCCATCGGGACCCAATGCTTTATGTTTAAGCCTGTCTATGGCGTCTTTTACCTCGGACATTAGTATTCTGGGCTCTTCTGTGTGTATGTCCCATCTTCTTTTTGTCATAACGCCTGTTTCGTCCCGATAAAGGTTATAGCAGTAACTACCCCATCTCTCCAGAATGTCATTAAAATCGGTTAAAGCGTTCCCATCACTGTCGTCGACGACACAACATTTAGGTTTGAAAGTGTCGGTTATCTGTTTCACTTTTTTAAAAAGGTCCTTCGATTGTGTCTTATCAGCGTGTATCTCTATTTCTGCACAGATGTTGTTGATGTAGTTGTCTTTGTCCTTCCTAGTTGACTTTTGTACTTCTTTGTGCAGCTGGTTGTATCGGGACATTTGTTCTTTCGACAGCAGACCTTCACCTTTCATCGTCCTTCTTTCTTCTATCAGTGCCCAGGATTCCTTGCTTATCCATTCTTCCTTTTTCTTAACCTTTCTGAATTGGTTGCTTGTCTCCTTGGCAGCACTCAGGATAACTTTTTTCAAGTTGATCCAGTCCGTTTCGCTGGAGTTAAAAGGACCAATTTCTGTAGACTTGATATTCTCGTCAAAGGTTTTTCGGAATTGATCTAAAGCTAGTTTATCGAGAACGATGTTCTTCTGAGAAGTACTACGGACTTTCTTCAAGCGTAGTCTGAAATCTGCTACGACTAATTGGTGATCGCTTCCGCAGTCAGCACCCGGAAGAGTTTAGGCTTTGGTAACTGATGACTTCCACCGTGACTTAATCGTGATGAAGTCAATTTGGTTTCTGTGCCCTTTCGGTGACGTCCAGGTTCATAGTCTCCTTGGATGATTTTTGAACCAAGTATTCATGACAGTCAGCTGATTCTCCACACAGTAGTGTAAAAACTTTTCATCTCTGTCGTTTCTTACACCAAGACCATAACTGCCCACGATTGATCCCCTCAGAGGGTCTGCTGTGGTTTTGCCAATTTTCGAGTTCCAGTCGCCCTGAACAACCGTAATCTCTCTCGACGGTATAGTCTTCAGTAGCGCGTCTAAGTCGGCGTAGAACTGGTCCGACACTTCCTCGTCAGATTGCGCGGTTGGTGCATAAACCTGGATGATGTTCATGGGTTAGCGTCTAATTTTATTTGATGATTCTATCATTCGGGGTCTGGTATCCCTTGATAGTATTTTTCAGGCGTTTGGGCATAATAATAGCCACACCATTGCCACTATGGTCTTGAGCACCAGAAAAGTAAATTGTGTTTCCACTATTAGTGTCCAGATGACCGCTGCCTCTCCAGTGTACCTCGCTGAGTCCCAAGATGTCGATACCACATCTTTCCATCTCCTTCTCGACTACCTCCAACTTCCCAGTCTTCAACAGCCCTCTGACATTCTATGTCCCCACGCGCAGATGTTTTCGTAGCGGGGTTTTCGTCAAAACAGTACCAATCAAGAAAATCAATCAATCAACGCACTGATTTACTAAGACAATACGCAGCACATGATAATTTTCCTACGACTCCCGTCAAACAATGCTACGCCCAAAAGCAGTAATGTCAAATACTGCGTTTTAATTTAGGAACTATTGGATTGACGCTAGATCAAAATGCAGTAATAGCAGCAAGTACTGCATTTTGCTCTAGTATACATTGCGAGTACTGCATTCTTTTCTAGCACATGATTATTACCCCACTTCACTTTAGCACAATCACTATTTTCATGCAATTACTGCAAAAACCGTTAGCAAAAACACATATTTCCAACAAAAAAAATCATGAAAATATATTTTTCCCGTGTAGATAAAACCTTTAGGATGCCATTTTTGTAAAAAAGTGAAAATCGCAAAATTGTCGATTACTGCGTTCTTAATTAGCAGGGCAGTATTGGAGGGGCGTGGGCGGAAGAATAGTCTAGGCGGGCGGTAATAAAAATGAGCTTATTTCTTAATAACTACTAAATAAAAATAAAAAAATATCCTTGACATTTTAGCTTATCTCATAAACGGCTCAACCGATTTCGATAAAACATACTTGGTTAGAAGACATAACAGCTGAGAAGACTTATTAGAAAACCAGCTTTCAAATTAAAAAAACCGCATCCAAATCGGTTCATCCGTTTAAGAGTTCACGTTTCCACAGACACACAGAGAGACACACCCTCCTATTATGAAATGGGGTGCGTTCTTAATTTGTATGTACGTATTATAAGGGAATTTCATGAAAATCAGACGTTGCTGTACAAAACTGAAACAAGCCGATAGTGGCCGACGGAATTTGTCTATTGAATTATTCCACTAGTTAATCTTTCTGGCTCAAAATATTATTTTTTTGCAAAATAGAGGATAATAAAATTCATGTCTTTTAGTTTTTTGCCTCAAAACCCCTTAAAGGTTTTTTTGAAACCTATTGGAGTTACAGACCGCGCATTACTTATTTTTCGCCTGGAATAGTAGGCACGGTCGGCCACAATCTCAGATACCCCATGGCAGCTTTTATCGCGCGCGGCATAAGGGCGCCAATCAACAAAAAGGGGTATCTGAGACTGTGGCCGACTGTACCTACTAAGTACGTCATTGACACAACGTATGTACCAATTAAAATGTACTTATTTAATATTTTAACTTCATCATCATCATCATCATCAGCCTGATGACACCCACTGCTGAGTAAAGGCCTCTTCACTTCATGCTCACGATCCTGTGTTAGACACAACCACTGTGTAACATTTCCACTTGCGTGAATGAAAATTCAAGTAGGGCCTTGGGAGCTTTTTAACAGCCACCCTCAAAGTAGCTACTTACACAAACCATGTTTTTCCCTTCAACGGATCCTCGCCTAGCTTCCCTAACAAACATGAAAAAAAAAGACATGTAACTACCCAATGAAGATGGATTGCCATCGTGTCCCATTTTAGTAATGGATGCCATTTAGCCCCCTCCCTTAGAAGACCCTGGTCTTCAAACAAAACGTATGCCTGGAAGGGCCACCAAGTGGAGTTTATGGTTATTTTATGTAATAACATAGTAGTTTCATAATACGATAATGTTAGCTTCACGTGTAAATAACCTATATTGGTTAAGTGTACGTTGTTTTTGTGGTCCAATGTGTTAATCTTCCTATGGACTTAGTTATCACAGAATGTTACCTGTGGTGTCCAACCAGGGGTCTTTCAGCTTTTAAATACGAAAGGGTTGTTGAAAGTGCCTCTGCATCATCGGAGGTTGGCAGTCGTTCTAGCAGAGATTATTCAGACTTAGACTTAACTGGGGTTTAAGTCTGAAACGCAATGACGTGTAGAATGCATCCCAGTGGAAGGACAAAACCGGGGTTTCCTCGTTTTTCTCCGCGGAAGTGAAGCAAACTAATCCTCTAGAATATAATTAAAACACGTACTACAAAACATTAAAAGGACCGACACCATTAACAAAAACGTAATTGAAGCCGTCAACTTTGAGCCCATTTTGGCACCATTGCGTTATGGACTCAGGCCCGGACATACTGTTACAAAGCATGTGTTACTTTTAAACTTTTTTCATGAAAGTCAAGGTTTATAAGGTAAGTTTATATTTTATCATTATTAGGTACCTACATACGTGACCGTTTGTTTTTAACAATATATAAAACATAAATATATGTATAATAATATCAACTTAAGTCCACAATTCCACCGCGGTAGACATATTGTAGAGATAATCTTAGTTTAAAACTTCCCTTATTTCTTATTTAAAAAATGTAAAAGGCGCATCCTTTTTAGCCAGAACATCCCTTATTTACACCATCTTTATCACTGTTGTGTCCTATTTTTCTTGTTATATTTCTCCAATGGCGTGCAACACGATCGTGAAAAGGAGAGAACAAAATGGCGGAAGCGTTTGCCAGTTCCACGAAACTAGACAGAATTTTCCAGACCTCAAATAAATAAATGTGTAATAGGATCCTCATGTATAAAACACTACCTTCCTTGGTAGACAAACTTGACGCGCCTCTACCAAGATTAAGTTGACACTTGCTGACGTCATCTCAAAAACGTCACAGCCCGGCTGGGATGACAGGCTGCGACGAGAGTTTTGTCTACGCTTGCCCGCGAGATACTAGTCTACGGGTAGTAATGTTAGTGTCATGTCTTTTCGCAAAAAAACTAAGGCCTTTGCATCTACGTAATGAGATGATTTATACAGCGTCCAGTGGCACCTTCACTCACACTAGATGGGTGAAGAGACCACTCGGCGCTGCAGTGCCTGGGACGTTGTTTTAGATGGAGTAGGCTTTTCGCGAAACGCAACTAAATCTACAATAGTTTGTCACTTACAGACTTGCTTTTGCATTCAAAATCTTATCAGTCGCGGAGGGTACCTATGTTATCTTTTGCGACATATTTCACGTCGAATTCTTTTCGCGGCGCGAAAGAAGTCGCGGTCGACAGGACACAATATATCACATTATACTTCAGGGTACATCTGAAGGTGAATTTCACCGTTTTAGGAGTTTTCGTATCTCAAACGTAAAACCTGTTGACAAGCGGGATCGAAGTGCCCGTAACGATTAAATTAATTGCCATAGTTAACAAATCAAGGAATGTTTTTAGTTCACCACATCTTGCAGTACTCTGTATAACTTTGCGTCGTCCGTTGACGTGATAAAGTATCATAAAAAGATATTATAGCATTTCTACGGTGTGTTGTTTTGGTTAGAGACACCTGACTCCGGAACGATGGTTTTAGTAACGCTTGAATCAAAAAATTAAGAATATTTTTTTTATTCCCAATTTACTTTCTTCAATTTGTTCTATAATACCGCGACGTGCGGACACGTGCGGATAGTATAAAAGTAAGGAAAAATGTGAAATGATTTTTGGGTATTTTTCACAGATTTTTATTAAGTAATATTTTTTTCTTCAGTATCGTGTAAATAATCACCCCTGAGTCGGGTGTCACTTTACAAAACAAGACCTTGTATTAAATGTGGACACCCCACAGCCTTCTTTATCTCTCAAGCCGTGCTGTGCAAGTCCTGGCAACGTCGCCCGTGAACCGGTTTACGCAGTGCACTGTCTGTCAGAAGCCATTATGATAGTACGACCAAATTAAAACTAATCCGAGTCTCACTAACTTCAACTCTGGCTGGAAACCATTAATTTTAGTCACATAATACATACCCGGCTAAATAACATGGCAGTTATGCTGTTTGTTTTTATACCATTTTTCTTGTAGTTTTAAGTTAGCTGGATAATACGTCATCTTCATTTGACGTAAGGATTTGTTTTGATTTGTTGGTGGCTGATATTGTGAGTGAAAATTAAGTGATTTATTAGTTATTCATTGCTTTAAAACAGCCTAACTTGACTTGACAGCTTAAGGTATGTTTTTAGAGTATTTTCATAGTTTTAGTTACGATTTGTAGTTACAATCTGATCCTAGAGAACCAATCGTAACACAACATTAAATTATGAATTTATTTTCAAATGCCTCGCCGGTGTTGTGTGCCCTGCTGTAAGTCGAATTACGACTCAAGTCTAAAGAGAGAAGAAAGACCTTTATCTACGTTTTCTTTCCCACGGGAAAACGATTTATTAAGTCGCTGGAAAAATAATTATTAGATAGTCTTACAAGACAGGCAACCGGTTCACGCAGTCCTTAAATGCGAGGTTGCCAAACCTAACAGCATGGCTTGAGAGATAAAGAAGGCTGTGGGACACCCACATTTCTAGTACTCCCCAGGCGCAATAAGGGATTTTCTGCCAGCTAAAAAAAATAAAAAAATAGTTCTAAAAGCTGTGACAGATGGCGTTGACCCGACATGTTCGGTCTATCACAGAGAAAATTAGTGCTTACAAAAGAGAAAAGCCTTCTTCACTTCATTGCTCTGTGACTTCATCTTTCATCATCGTAGACGTCATTCCATTTTGGTACATGAAAAAGTGCACGACTTTGTTATTGTTCTTGTATGAGTGGATGGTAAAACCGGAAACACTTCATTTTACTCCACCACTAATACCCAATGTGTTTGGACGTTTCTACGAAGGCCATCGAGCGTGAACTGGCATAAAAAAAGAACACGTCTCGTCAGCGACATCTAGTTACAAATTTGGAACTACAACTTATGAGCTGTCAGAAAATCCCCTATTTATCAGGTGGCCACATTTCACCGCCGCCATCTAATTGACAGCTGTCAAATCTAGAGTCGTTTCGCGCCATTCTGTCGGCGGCCATATTTGTTTGTCACTATCGACGAAAGCAACGCTAATGATGTAGATTCGTCCACACGATTGCGCGGAAATGGGAAGTCAACATATGTGCTCGCTGCTCGCTGTTATGTTTTATTTGTTTCAGATTTTGTTCTGTTTTCTGCCTAGATTTAAGAGGCCCCTCCAGGACCGTGGGAACTCAGTGACGGCCAAGCGCGTGAAACACTGTTTTCTATAGCTGTTTCACCCAGAGCGAGACGGGGCGCGGGAAAAGTGAGAGGCTGTATGAGTCTACGTGTGTCCTTTCACGAGTATCTTGTTGTAGTTGTAATGTAATAGATCTATTTTCCCATTTTTTTTCGTAGTTCAGCTGCCTTTTCTACATTTTATTAGCTATACAGGGTGGCCCAAACATAGACGTCAAGCGAGAAAATCTAGATAGCTGACACCGAGGGCTACCCGAATCACCCCCATGTATGTTCAGCCATTTTTTGCCGTTTAGAAGTTATGAGGCTATTAAGGTTTTTTTGAAAAAAATTACCTTGCATTGGATTTTATTTTGTAACTTTTTTTTCTTTTGACTTTTCAAAGATATTTTTTATTCTTTAGGGTCTCAGATAATTTATCTTTTACCATAAAAATAATGATTAGTTAGGGACTTCCAAAAATTACCGCAATTTTGGTCCAAAGTCCAAAAATGTTGTTTTCGAGAAATCATCACTGAAATAGTTACTATGGAGAAAAAAATAAGTAGAGGTCTGAAGGACTTTATTTTAATTTCAAAAACTTCCCTTAAGCCTTAGTGGTCAGAATAGACCAAAAAACCTGTCACTTTATGGGGCTTTTATTCAAGTAATTAGCGATCAAAGTCTAAGAACTGGAGTTGGAAGAAATTTTATTTCAATAGATTTTAATTTATTTTAGTTTATTTGGACAAAAATCATTGCAGGTAGGCTTAATATCGCCTGTCAGCATGGCCTGCATTCAAAATTCACGAAAAAATAATAAAAAAATCCTCATTTAATTTTCGATATTTTTTTTTATTTTTTTTTTCTAAATTTAATTTTTTCATTATTTTTTGGAAGTAAATTCAGTAATAAAACAATTTAAAATTCAAGTAATGAAAAAAAAGCACAAAAAAATTAAAATATTTTATCGTTATTTTTTTATTTTTTCCGTGAATTTCGAATGCAGGCCATGCTGACAGGCGATATTAAGCCTACCTGCGATGATTTTTGTCCGAATAAACTAAAATAAATTAAAATCTATTAAAATTTTCTTCCAACTCCAGTTTTTCAACTTTGATCGCGAATTACTTGAATAAAAGTCCCATAAAGTGACAGGTTTTTTGTACTATTCTAAGCACTAAGACTTTGGGAAAGTTTTTGAAATTAAGAGAAAGTCCTTCAGACCTCTACATAATTTTTTCTCCATACTAACAATTTCAGTGACGATTTCTCGAAAACAACATTTTTGGACTTTGGACCTAAATTGCGGTAATTTCTAGAAGTGGTTAACTAATCATTATTTTTTTGGTAATAGATAAATTATCTGAGACCTTAAAGAATAAAAAATATCACTGAAAAGTCAAAAAAAAAAAAAGTTACAAAATAAAATCCAATGCGAGGTAATTTTTTTCAAAAAAACCTTTAAAGCCTCATAACTTCTAAACGACAAAAAATGGCTGAACATACATGGGGGTGATTCGGGTAGCCCTCGGTGTCAGCTATCTAGATTTTCTCGCTTGACGTCTATGTTTGGGCCACCCTGTATAAAAAAAAAAAATTTCTTACAAGTACAACACATTATTGATGTTCCCAAGGTAGTAGCGAAAAACGCATGGCTCTAATTTCTTTCAGGCTATTTTATTTAATATAAAAATTATTTGCAAACCTCCATACTGGTCATCTCCTGATATAAACCAAGTTTCAGCAAAATCCAGCCTGTCGTTTAGAAATTAAACCAGAACTACGTTTGTATGGGAAAATGGTGCATCTACGTAATGAGATCATTTATACAGCCTCCAGTGGCACCTTCACTCACACTAGATGGCTACAGTGCCTGGGTCATTGTTTTATATGGAGTCAAAACCAACGAGTAATTTGAACAACAAACCATTTTGAAGAAAAAAGAAGAAGAAAAAGGAAGAAGAGAAGAACAAACAGAGCCACGAAGAAAGAAAAGCTAAAAGAAGACAGAAGAACAAAGAAGAAAATAGAAGAACAAAGAAGAAAACAGGAGAACAAAGAAGAAGACAGTCTGGTACACTGATGGGCCTGAATTGTTGCTCGAACCTGTATTTTAAACTAGGTGAGCAAACTTTCAGGTGTGTTAGTGCCGACTTTTCTACAGTTGGGGTTTTCTACAGTAGGGATTTTCTACATAAATGAAGAAAGAATCTCCGAATGACTCACGACCGAAGAAAAATCTGCAAAGACACGTAATCTAATCTATCTATCCAGCCCATAAATAAAGCCCATAGGTCATAGGCCTCTTTCTTTTCACGCCAACTCCCTTGGTCTAATGGCAATCTCGTCCATTGTCCTTCCGCTGTTTTGACAATGTCATCGACCCATCGAGCTTTCCGTCTACCCACTGACCGTCCGTCGACCCATTCTAGGCCACCATTCCGTGACTGCTCTAGTCCACCGTCCGTCCTCCCGTATGACATGTAATAAGAAGCCTAAACCGTAAAACCATACAACTATAGTCCTGCTATACCACTTTACTATGGTCCAAAGACACTGTTAAGCTTCGAATGTCATTATGCTGTCATATGTGCCATCTGACATTTCATAACTGCATAATTTTATTTTCGGTCAGTTTTTACTCTACTCTACTCTGGATGTTATTAAGGCAAGATTGTAAACAGTTTATTCAATAAACTAGTTGTGCCCGCGACTTCGTATGCGTTTTTACACATTTGACATTTAATTTAAATTCGACTGTGGAGGAAAACTCAAAAGGAAGGTTTTTTTAACCCCCGACCAAAAAAGAGGGGTGCCATAAGTTTGATAGCTTTGTATGTGTGTCTGTTTATGTGTTTATGAGGGTGTGCCTGTCTGTGTGTCTGTCTGTGTGTGCCCTAATCTAAACAATACATTTATTTTATAATAAAATATGTTTTGTTTAGATTAAGGTAGCGCCCGTGTAAGATGCCAGGAAGCTTAGCATAAGAATTGCTTAGGAAGTAAAGGGGTTTATATGTATCTCCCTCGACGTAGAGTGTTATAAGCCCATAGATAAGGTCTTACCCATTCTCATTCTAAGCCAGCAAGCAAAGCATAGGGTTGTGTTAGAGCGTTAGAACTAACATTTTCCGCCAAAATAAAATAAAAACAAATGCCGACTTTTCATTTACAATATGGCGCCCCAAATGCCAAAAGTCGTAGCGTGATATTATACAGAGTGTTATAAGACTGCCAACAAATGGGGAGACCACGTCTAGTCCTCATCATAACGAACATTTTTGCCCAAGGAACTATGCCTGGGAAATCAACGGTTTCCGAGATAATAAAGTCGGACTTTTCAATATTTTTTTCCAGAAATGTTTTCAGTATCTAAACGTAAGTTAGTAAGTAAGAACGTAAGTTCTTAATATACCTTCTCAAGAAGCCATATCAAAATTATGGATATTTCTTACAAAAAACCAAGTTAAAATTTCAACCCGCAATGTAGGTTTCCGAGATAATGAGGTTCAAAGTCGGACTTTTAATTTTTTTTTTCCAGAAGTATGATCTGTATTACGTTCTTAACATACCTTCTCAACAAGCCATATCCAAATCATGAATATTTCTTACAAAAAACGAAGTTAATATTGCAACCCGCAATGTATTCTAAACATCGGATAGCCTAAGTTATGCCCAGAAACGTGAGTTACGGCCATGTTAAGTTTGGTTGAAAACTATTCAGCGGTGTTCGCGTTTATCGTGTTCATACAGACAGACAGACAGACAGACATAGACAGTTTTTTTTGCATTTTTGGATTCAGTATAGTTTACTTAGTAACCCCTACTAGTTTTTTTCTAAAAATATTCAATGTAAAGAATTGACTTCGTTAGAGTTTTATTATAAGTATAGATTATATTAGAATACGTACAAACTATGTAGAGTCGACAGCACGTAAACCTTCACATTTTCGTTGCGAAGTCACCCGTAACGTAACCGAATAGAGTGCAGCTCGTTTGTAAGGGTCGACGTGCTGTTGATTGTATCTACTGATACATAGGTACTTTGTTATGCTTACTGAAACTTAAGACTATTTTGTTAATATAAAACATATTATTTCTCTCTTTGCTACAATGTTAGCCTCAGTTTATATTTTCATTTAATGTGTTTGGCTGTGCAATTTTAAAACCTAGAAAGAGCCATTTGACAAATACAGGAGAGCCCATAAACGGTTTGGTTACTTTGTTTCGATGCCGATAAAACTATGAGACACACACAGTGACACTGAACGGGAGTAAGATCAAAAGAAACGGGTGATTCTTCGAGTTCCCACCGCTGTCACAATGTTGTGAAACTCGGTCTGCTGGTCAAACACTGATTTATTAATCTAAGTGTGGGTACATAGATATTATGAAATACACCACATTTAAGGTTCGATTTTAAGGGTCACACCCTAGTATCTACTAAAGTAGACATCGCACAGAAGGTACTTATAATCGTCTACTTGTGTTGTTTTCTACTTTTTTTCTATATTATTCTCGAAATTTGAATTTATTCTTCTTATTCTATAATCAAGCAAACACCATGTTGTACTTTCTACTTCGGTACTTTAATTTTATATTTCTGTAACTATTTATTTCTGTACCATTTATTACTATTGTTTCTTCTATCTGTGAAAACTTTTAATTGGCTTTTTTATTAACTATGTATTTGTTACTCTGATATTATGTTAGCCGTAAGTTTTCCTCTGAAAATAAAATAAAATAAAATAAAATAAAATAAATTAACTAACAGTCCATTGAGGCATATCAAATAAAATCAATATTTTCATAGAGAAAATAGCCTAAATATCCCTTGAAATTAAAATGTAGAGTTTTCCATGTGGGTTACGACTTACGAGTACTTACGAGTACCTAATATCTCTCTGATTCTTGCCAGTTGGCGTATTTGGCCATTCTTCCTAGATCTAAAAACTAATAATTATCTGACCAAATTCTACAAATATGGTGCCTCTTCCAACCTCTACTCGTCTTCATATTGTTAGTATTTTCTCAGCTATTTGACAAAACGGATTATCGCAAACTTCGTCGCCGGCCCCGAGTTTTCCACCATATTACTTGTAGGTTGAGAGCTGGCGACCAATCGAGATAAATTTTCGTACAAGGCTGGGAGTTGGTAGGCTTGTAGAAAAAAATACTCAAATCATACATTTACTCTTTCAAAGTCAATAGAATCGAACTTTTAACCGCGACCGGCCCGATTTTTTTTTTCCCAGTCTCCGCGAAGTTTACTCTGGCCCGGTTTCTGAGTTGAGAATTTTGCTAAGCAAATGGGTAAGTATCGTCCTGTTTCTGCAGATTTCCCACAAAAGAGCGTGACAGAGCGATACGTAAGTATGTGCTTAGTAAAATTCTCAACTCAGAAACCGGGCCTCTATCAGCCTGCCAACTCCCAGCCTTGTACGAAAAAATATCTTGATTGGTCACTAGCTCTCAACCTATTAGTCCCTCCCATAAAAAGAGGTGAACTTTTTACCACATTACGTACCTACGGTCGACCACAGTCACAGATACGCCATGTCAGCTCTTACCGCGCGCGGCATAAGGGCGCCAATCGAACAAAAAGGGGTATCCTAGTGTGTGGCCGACTGTAACTACCCGTAGGTATTTCGATTGGGTCATTTTCTCACCCCTTCTTCCTACGAGATGGTAATCCTTGGGGGTTAAAGAGGAAAATGTCCAAGTTAAGGGTCATAAAGGCCCCGGGGTCATAAAGCTGATGTGTTAATGGGGTAGACATGATAGTTTGTGATCTTGAAGGGTTATTGGTACTCTTTTGGCATTTTGGGCCGGCTTGTTAAGTTTTTTAGGGGTTGTGTGTCATGTTCCAGTGGTTTATTATTTAACAATCCTTTTTCTAACTTTCAAACTCAAAAGCATTTTTTTTTAAAAGCGTCAGAATGTACAGTACAGTACAGTCAGAACCTACAGTAAAAGCAAATTATTTGGCAACTTAAATTTTATCAACTTAAAACCACGCAAATTCACCTCCGCTCACGATCATGTTTTTGAATTTTATTTAAATCCTAAAACAAAAAAGTTAATTTGATTTTCCAATTTTGTGGATATAAAATAAAAAAAGTTTATTTTTTTTAACTTTTTTTACAGGAATGTCATCCTGTTACCACGGTTTTTTATAAGGCTGTGGTTACACCCTGTAAAAGGAGTTAGGACCTTTTGTAAGACGTTGTATTTCTTAACCCTTTATAGGGCAGAGGTAGTCGAAAATGTTCATTGGTTTTGGACTCTATTCCGAAGCTATAAAGTTCAAATTATGACGGTCATATGTTCGACAGAGCCCTAACTATTTATATTTTAGTAACTTTTACACTATCTCGCAACTCGGACTCATCCTATTAATTAATGTAACACAACCTTGTGGAAGCACGTCCGTCTGTCTATCCTATTCAGATCACGTTGCGAGACGACTACCCATTGAAAAATAACCCCTAACTCCGTTGACATAGGGCCCAAAGTATTTTCCATCGAATGCCATTGTTAGCTAATGTAATATGACATCTGTTTCTATAGTGATAGGGCCCAAAGTGTTGAATGGTTGATGTAATTGTCATAAAGGAATGAGTGACAGAGGTAGGTGATGTCACGTTCGTTTATTGTCTATGCTGGGCCAATGTTGGAGCCAATAATTGGGCCGTAGCAGTGTATTGTATGAGCCTAGATCCAAATCCAAGGCCTAGATTGGTCTGGTTTTTAGCAGCTAATTTAGTTTATTAACTCTACAATATAGGTCGCATAGGTACTTAGATGATTTATTTGTGACATCATCGGGGAAATTAAAGTACTTATCCCTTTTTTTAGGCTGATTCTCAAAATGCTTACCTAACAAAATGCCTAATGCCTAAAAAAGCTATGTCAATGCACCTCACAACATATTTTTAAATATGAGATAATAACACAAACAAAAAAATGTGATTTTTTTTAAATGTTGAGCTTAGAAAATAAATATTTGTTTTTTTTTGTTTAACAATCAATCTCAATCATATGTCAACGACGTATCTCAACGTTCTTTGGACACATAGCCCGTAGAGGACCTGATAGCCTTGAAAAAACAAAATTATGACGGGAAAGGTGGAGGGAAAGAGAGCTCGAGGCAGACCACCCGCTAGCTGGACGGATATTATAACCAAAGCCACGCAAAAACACCTGCACGAACTAATCCACATCGCGAGTGATAGAGCGCAATGGAGAACTCTCTCTACTCTCCGCCACCTTCAATGATGGTCACGATCCTCAACATTGAGGGAACGACTGAATGGATGGTCATGCTGTTGACCAGTAGGTTACACACTGTAAAAAGAGTTAGGATTTTTTGTAACACGTTGTATACTCTAAGAAGCTTTAGGATACATTAGGTAGCCATCATAATATAAATACTAGGAATAAGCACAAGCCTACAATTTCTAACTCTTAGGCTTAAGAAGGCTAGGAGCTCATTTCTCGGCGTCATGTATATAATAAGATTCCAACAGAGAGGCCCGATTAAAAAAATGTGTAAGGCAGACGCTGTGCCAAAAGGCCTATTACAGAAGAGATGATTATCTAAATGACAAAGAAGTCTGGCACTAAACCAGATCAGCGCTCGATCACCACACTTACCAATGTGTTATTTTTTAAGTTCCTACCTGCATTACAAAATGTATTATTTTTTAAGCACGAGGTCCTTGGAGTTTCTTTACCATGCTTCTTCTCCAAGAACGATCAGAGCTAGTGAAGCTGGAGAAAAAAAGTAGCTAGATACATAGTATTAGATAGTAATAAGTATCTGATTTATACATTTATATACATTTTTACTTTTTAGATAATATTTTGACGTTCAATGTAAATAACTAGTGGTTCGCCCCGAACTATGAACTCGCGACCCCATATCTCAGCAACCCCTCGACCGATTTGGCTCATGTTCGAACTTAAAAATTCTCTTTACGTCAATTACCCGCCTACCAAATTTCATGACGAATAAATTTGATCAAGTTATCGTCGAACGAACATTCATACATACATACATACATACAAACATACATACATACAAACATACAAACGCCAGATTGTTCAAGTAGACTCGGAGAACTTCGCTCGCTTCGCTCGCTCGTTCAATTAAATTTATTTATGGCATATTGAATAAAAACATTTTATTCTTGATTCTTGATTCTTTAATACTTAGCTCGATAAATTTAATAGTGAGAGAGTACCTGTTTTAGGAGTTCTATCCACCGATCCGTAAATTGTAGAGCTCTCTACGAATATCACTGAAACTGGCTCAAATATTGGCGGCCAACACTTTTGTACAGTGCGGTAGGTTACCCCGCTCTTACGACACACGACATAAGTGCGAGTTTCGAATATAAAGAGACGCTACGTTGCTGGTAGTACGGTCAGCCACACGCTAGGTTACCCCTTTTTGTTCGATTGGGACCCTTATGCCGCGCGCGGTTAGAGCTATCATGGGGTATCCTAGACTGTGGCCGACCGTACACACGACGCACGTCGACCCTTACACGTTAGCACTCTACTCGGTTACGTTACGGGCGACTTTACAACAAAAGTGTACAGTCTGACGTGCTGTCGTGTGTACGAATCATGGCACAAGCGGATGCATGTCGCAGGTCAATGTGGACATTGGGCATTTGCCGGATTCCCGCTGTTAACGAGCTGTTGGAAAAAGTTAATCGGATTTATCGTCTGTCTAGAGTCCATAGTAAAAGTTAATAAGAGCTACCTTGGAGCTATCTAACCTAGACAAAGAAACTGTCCTTTGGTTTTCAGCCCGGCACAGGGGGGGCTATCCTTGACGCTATTGCGTTCATATCGACGAAGTTTTTTTATTAAATTCTCTTTGAATTCGTATAGGTAGTCCTACTTTTATTTTTATATACGTAGGTAGGTAGGTACTTTGTAATCTTTATTCAAAGGTAAGGCTTTATCTATACTTATAATAAAACTCTAGCGAAGTCAATTCTGTACATTGAATATTTTTAGAAAAAAACTATCAGGGGTTACTAAGTAAACTATACTGAATACAAAAATGCAAAAAAATCGGTCTATGTCTGTCTGTCTGTCTGTCTGTGTGTTACCTCATCACGCGAATACCGCTGAATAGTTTTCAGTCAAATTTAGGACCGTGATAAGTCCTGGTTCTGGGAACAATCTAGGCTATCCGATGTTCAGAATACATTGCGGGTTGCAATTTTAACTTCGTTTTTTGTAAGAAATATTCATAATTTTGATATAGCTTCTTGAGAAGATATGTTAATAACGTGATACAGAACACATTTCCGAAAAAAAAAATGCATTTTCGGAAAAAAAAAACCGACTTGGAACCTCATTATCTCGGAAACCGTTGATTTCCTAGGCATAGTTCCTTGGGCAAAAATGATCGTTATGATGAGGACTATACAGGGTGTTAAAAGATCGCCAACTGACCCGAAAGCTACTAGACACCAAAACAAAGTAGGTACTTTTTGGATAAATTATTGTTGGGAAATTATTTTGGTTTTTTAGGTTATAATTTTGGAAAATATTTTTTCACGCAATGGACGTGTAACGCACAGAAGTCATATTGCGCAAGCGTAGGTATCAGATTATGTTACTTAAGCTTGAAGTGCCGATGTTTAGAATACATTGCGGGTTGCAACTTTAACGTCGTTTTTTGTAAGAAATATTCATAATTTTGATATGGCTTCTTGAAAAGGTATGTTAAGAATCCCCTGAAGCTCTGCAGCCCTCTCGCTCGCACTTTTGAGCATTTTAATTTATTGTAAGAGAATGATTCAACTTTGGACGATAAAATATAGTTGCAGACATAGATAATAAAGCTATCGACATGTAGACATACTTTAAATTTCACATTTATAGTTTAAAAAATAAATTACTGAACTAGTAGTTCAGTAATTTATTTTATTCTTTTAACAGAAGTTCAGTGTTTTTTTATTTTTTATTAGTAGGAATATGAAATCAAAAGTGTGTCCACATGTCGATAGCTTTATTATCTATGTCAGCAACTATATTTTATCGTCCAAAGTTTAATCATTCTCTTACAATCAATTAAAATGTTGAAAAGTGCGAGCGAGAGGGCTGCAGAGCTTTAGGGGATTCTTAAGAACTAGATACTGAATACATATCAGCAAAAAAAAAGTTTTGAAAAATCCGACTTTGAACCTCATTATCTCGGAAACCGTTGATTTCCCAGGCATAGTTCCTTGGGCAAAAATGTTCCTTATGATGAGGAAAATACGTGGTTTCCCGCTTTGTTGGCGGTCTTTTAACACCCTATATGTGGTCTCCCACTTTGTTGGCGGTCTTTTAACACCGCTCGGTATTCAATACAAGCACTCGCCGCAAACAATAATTTTGCACTCTTGCATAACAAATAACTATTGTTTACCGTTGAGCTGGATAGACAGAGTTATTAGCCGTATGCTTTGCTTGCTGGCTTAGCATGAGAATGAGTAAGACCTTATCTATGGGCTTATAACTTTGTCTATCCCACTCTACGTCGAGGGAGATACATATTATAAACCCTTTTACTTCCTAATCAATTCTTATGCTAAGCTTCCTGGTATCTTATCACGGGCGATACCTTAATGTAAATAATACATATTTATTATTAAATTTATAAATGTATTGTTTTTTTAGGGTTTTTATTCTATTTTATTCTATTGCTTTCTTTTGAGCCCTGCTACCGCAAGTTAAGAAATAATAACTATTAAAATACCCCCGACATTTTAGCTTCGAATAAGCATATTTAATAAATTGCTGAACCAATTTTGACAAAACATATCTAAGAACATTAGCTAGAAAACCTGCTTTCAAATAAATAAAAAAACCTAAAGCTTCCAAATCGCTCACCCATTTAAGAGCTACGGTGCCACAGACAGACACACCCTCATAAACACTTATACAGACACACTCACAAAGCTGTCAAACTTATAACACCCCTCTTTTTTGGTCGGGGGTAAAAAAAAACCTTCCTTTTGAGTTTTCCTCCACAGTCGAATTTAAATTAAATGTCAAATGTGTAAAAACGCATACGAAGTCGCGGGCACAACTAGTGTACAATAAAAATATTAATAATAATAAAACTTTTATTGAAATGCGTCTTAATTCGTGTTATATTGATTTTTGTAAATTGCCCCATATTGAAAAAATTGCGTCAAGAGTAGAGGGGCCGGCCAGATGTTACAAAATAAATGGAGGTCACGCAAATAACTATCCTTTCAGAAAATATCCTGGAGATTTTCGTGGAGAAAATATGACTCCCAAAATAGCATTTTTTATGAAAAACAAGATACCTACCCTATCTCTGAAATTAAGTATGCTGCACCAGCTTTTGCCTGCGACTTCGTCTGCGCAGACTGCTACAAAAACGATAGCTAGGTTAAACGAGTGAGCGAAGCGAGAGAAGTTCTCCGAGTCTACATGAACAATCCGGCGTTTGTGTGTATGAATGTTCGTTCGACGATAACTTGAGTATCGTTGGTCGAATCGTCGTGAAACTTGGAAGGCGGCGAAATGAGACAAAAAAGAGTTTTAAGATCGAACATGAGCCAAATCGGTATAGGGGTTGCCGAGTTATGGGGTTATGGTGTTATGGGGTGCGTGGCATAGAAAAACCGAAATACGGTTATCAAATTTTGCTTAGCGCAGATTTATTTTGATAGCCGTATTCCGGTTCTTCTATAGCCACGCATGTCGGCACCATCTATGAAATGCTTTGTGAATTTGTACTGAAAACAGCTTATTAGTGTGATCTTTAAATCTCTACGTGTAGGAAGGAACACATAACGTCACAAACTCGACATTTTCCCGTCGCGTCGTGCTCGTAAAGCTGGTCCTTATTTCGGAATCGATTACCGTCATCCTAAATCGAGTTAACGACGTCAATAAAATGTCGTAATTAGTCCCCTTGGAAGCGTGAGGCGGTAGCCTTTTGGGTTAAGCAGCTGTCTCTCAAGAGAGGTCCCAGGTTAATGTAGTTTTTGAACTAAATTAGCAACGCCCGCTACCGCTAGCAGTGTTTTGAAAGTGAAACCGAAAAATATTAATGCCAAAAACACATGAAATAAGAATGAAATAACAAAAATTTTGAGTGAAGAAGGTTAACAAAAGGTGAATGTAGAGGTAGGTAGGCACTTAAAACTAAACTTTTGACAAATGGTCAGCTCGGCTGCGTGCCGTGTGTGCCGCGCTGATTTTCAGCATGTGCCATGCATGGGTTCTTGTTGATTCCTTAATGTACCTAACACCTAATGTATGTACAACAAGAAAGCTAAATAAACATTATCTTATCTTATCTTAATTCGTAGGATATTTTTAACCGACGAAAAAAGGAGGAGGTACACTCGACGTCTCGTGCCCACTTTGTTGCCCGTAACTTAACCGAGTAGAGTGCTAGCGTCATCCGTCGAAAACGATATATTTACGGGAAATTTGCCCTTATGGCTGACCCTTATTGCCAGTTCGAGTTGGTTTCAGGAAAACTCATAGGAAGCGGTTTACGGCGGTCTGACTAATCGTGGAAAGCGGTGGTGGTGCCCCGCGCGCGAATCGGTACCGAAATAGACGCATCCGCAGTTGGACGCTGGCGCAAGCTATGAGCTTTGCGCCCAAGAAAACTTGAACTTCGATTTTCGCCAATGGTAATCGGCTTCGTCTTAGCCGGTAGACCCCCAGCCTGATAACACCCGCCGCTGAGAAAAGGCATCTACATGCTCACGCCACCTCTCACGATCCTGTGCCAGACGCAACCACTGTTTTCCGGCTACTTGGGCTATGTCGTCGGACCATCTGGATGGTGGTCTGCCAACCGATCTCTTCTTTTCCGATCTTTTCCTCTTTCTTGGGTCATTAATCATTATTAGCAGAGAAATACCTACTTTCCTAATTTCGTTGGCACTTTTATCACGTTTTCAGAGAAAAGGTGTGTGATAAGTACTGTAGTTCTCATACCAGATAAGTGGGAAAACTGTACTCAGTAAGAACGTCAACTTATAAACCCATTTAAAAACACAGTTAGACCTTTTCATTTACGCCATGAAATTATTTACCTATAGCGTCCAATCACTGACACTAAATATTTGAAGTGATCACTGGATCACGCTACAGTGCCTGGTAGATATACTTGTACTACAAACATCAACCGAGGAAAAAAAACATCATTCATAACAGTTACTGTTTTCATCTGTAAATTCTTCTTTCTTCTTCTATGTAGTCGGTCCTTCGTGTCTGAAGATTGTGATCAATGGTCGTCAAATTCCGGGAATGGATGAATCGTCTCCATTGATTTCTATCAGTGGTCACTCTCGCCACCTTCTGGAACTTTGTGGTTTTGTCCTCTTTAAGCTATTTGGTCCATCTAGTCGGTGTTCTGTAAATAATAACTACATAATGTGATGATAGATGACGCGACTGACGCATGACGTAAGTAGTGCCTACGCTTCAAAATGCCACTGACCATTAATTTCATATCGAGGGGCACCAGATAACTCAAGAGTGCTGGCTAACCCGGTTTTTTTTAAATATACATATGATCATGTTTTTCCTGCAGTGGGACATAACCATAAATTCTACTAAAATAAAAGGAGAATCTAACAATAGATGCTTCTAACAATTCGCGATAGTCACACATAATTCGGTTCGAAATTTTTGTATGTAGGTAAATTAAATACCTTTACCATCCCGCGTTTCGTTTGGCTGATTCGACTCGTGTCAAGCCAAATCAAAACTCAGTTGCTGATATTATGAAATAATAATCGCGTCTAAATCGCTACCGCCCACGCTGAGCCCTACAGAAACCCGCTATCGCTTTTAACTTGGGCCAGCGGTTTAAGCCAACGCCCATAGAGGTGCGGCCTGCATACAATGTTCCTAATGGATTGCTTACTAACTTCCTTCTTTATTATAGCTACTGGGGGCCCGCCCTGGCTTCGCACGGACAACGCTTTATACACAATTACCTTCAGCGGGAGACAGCTAACATAGTATATTAGCTCTTCATATTATGTATTCATATTCATATACAAGGTGTTACAAAAGATGCTAACTCTTTTTACATGGTCATGGTACCTGATGATAGGGATCACAACCAAAATATTTTTTTAGCTCTATGACGATCCGTTGATTTTTAAATAATTAAAATGTAAGCGCTGTGACGGGAGAAAAGTATTTTTAAAATACTGTTTCCATAGACTTTCACTATGTTTTAACAGCCTGAAGCTATTAAAATACAGCTAAGCAAACAACCATATTTTTTAATTGGAGCTAAATCAAAAAACAAAAAAGTTTTTAAAATTTTATAATTTTGAGGTTATAAAAAAAATGTTGTGATTTTCAACTTTTTTTGCAGATTTGTCATTATGTCTACCAGCAGGTTACACCCTGTAAAAAGAGTTAGTATCTTTTGTAACACGTTGTATATTCATATTCATGCATTTATTTATTTTTATGTCCCTTGCAAAGCGGAATAGATTTTCGACGCTGGCTATCTCCGTCCATTTCCTGATGTTTCTGAGCCACCACTTTTGTCTTCTACCAGCCTCTTACCCTCAATCTTGCCCATCATGATCACTTGAAGAAGGTAGGTACAGTCAGCGACACGCTAGGATATCCCGTTTTGTTCGATAAGAGCTACTTTCCTGCGGAATCCATGCGAATGCGAAAATTCAGAGTCAGAACACGCCATGAGCCATGAGAAGGGATCCATCCCTGATGCCATGAAGACAGCGGCTGAAGGAAGCATTCACTGGGCGGTCTACAACGTGTTACAAAACATCCTAACTTTTTTTACAGGGTTTAACCTACTGGTCAAGAGGTGTCAATTCTGTAAAAAAAGTTGAAAAAACCAATTTTTATTTGGTAACCTCAAAATTTAAAATTTTCATAACCTTTTTGTTTTTGGTATTAGCTCTAAAAATATGTTTGTGTGTGTAGGTGTATTTTCATAGCTTTGAGTTGTTAAAACATTGTGAAAGTCGATGAAAACAATATTTAAAAAAATCTTTTTTCCCGCCACAGCGTTCACATTTTATTTATTTAAAAATCAACCTGATAGAGCAAAACAAATATTTAGGTGGTGATCCCTATCACCGGGTGCTATTACCCTGTAAAAAGAGTTAGGATCTTTTGTAACACCTTGTGTATTATGGCGGAAGATCGTTCCCAATGGAAAAGAGGACGATATTATGGTCGCGGTCCATAGCCTTGGCGGTCTTTTAACACCCTGTACGTAAACTTACAATCCCTATTTTAAGCTCACTTATCTGCGAACGCCTATGAAATCAAAGATAGCCAAATGCAACGAAACGGTACACCGTAACCACCGACGATTTACAAAACCACGTCGCCATGGCAACCGAATAACAGATTTCAGAGTTGATTTCCCCTTGATTTCATTTATTCAGTTCTTTCCTATCGAACGTTGCGACGACACGCGTTCGAATTTTGAAATTTTCAAAATAAAAGACCATCATAACTCTTAAGCTTTTGATAGCTTTCTTTTGTTTTCATCGTACAAATGACGCCCTAAAGGTGAAGCTTCATCGTTGAGTAACGCGCGTTTAAAAGTGAAAAGGCGATCGATTGTGTGATGGATGACCTTAACATTTAAAATGGTGCAACGTATTGATTGAAGTTTTAGAACTCTGGAAGTGGGCCAGGTAGGTGGTTTCTTATTTATTCGTCATATCTAGTCTAGATAGATAAGTGTTGTAACTTTGACCGCTATGTGTGTCTGTCTAGTACCGTAGCTCTTTATCGGGTGAACCGATTTAGATGCAGTTTATTTTATTTTAAAGCAGGTTTTCTAGCAAATATTCCTAGATATGTTTTATCAAAATCGGTTCAGCCGTTTATGAGATATTTGAAGCTAAAATGTCGGATGTATTTCTAATTTAGTCGTTATTGGAGACCAAAGCAAAATATCTAGTAACTATAGTTCTTATATTCGTAGATAATAATAAAATTATCATTTATATTTGTAAACTTTCTGGAATAAGCAAACTCGTTGATTTAGAGATGCTTTTTTGACAGTTTTTCACCCAAATACCCACTAATTTTAGCTGATTTCCTCACTCATCAATCATGGATGTTATAGATAACTCTGCTCTATTGTTCTTTTATAATCTAATCTAATCAATGCATCGTTTTGATTTGAGCTAATGTTCTGAAGGTTAACGGTAAAAAAATGCATTCGCTAATTGTGAAGGAAAACATCATGAAGGAAACCACGGCTAGGTATAAAAGTAAATAAAGCAAGTAAATAAGCTCCAAAGTGTAAAGAAACTAATTAAATCTATAGATATGTTTTCGATACCTCATCATAGTTTTATAGAGCGAGACATCCTAAAATATACTATTTTAAAACCTCATAAAGCTATAAATCCATCAACACCCAATCTGTAACGATAATTAGGCTTTTTTTTTCACTATTTTTATGCCTCTGTAAAGGTGTATACTGACTATAACCTATAATCTTTTAATATTTTATAATCTTTATTGATTTTGGTTGACTTTTTTTTATTTTATTTTTTATAAAACTTGACTACACGTTAGCACTATATCTAAATTGTTGTGGAAAAAAAACAACGTGAAAATATAGCTTTTTGCGATAAACCATTATCGCTTATTACGCAGATGCATGTTATTACAGTTTTTCTCGGTTGGAGCCAATTTGTTTGCCCTATTTCTGGCTTATTCCGCTGAACTCTAAAAAATATGATTTATTTAGAGAGAATGAATAGAGCCAGAATATACAATAGAGTCAAATATTTTGTTATTACTGACTTATATTTTTTGGAGCCCGGTTCTTGGCAAGGATTTCTGTATTGTCTTTAGTGTGAACCCATTTTTTCCATTTGGTTTCTATTTTCTATTTAGTATAAACCCACCTTACAAAGCCGTTAACTTTTCAAAAGACAGGAAGGTGATGACCGCGGCCCGGCAATAATTTGTAACCGATAAACTTTAACACGTCGACTGCCCAAAGCCGTTTAGTTTATTATTCAGTTTCGGGAAGCACACGCGGACAGATTTACGCGGTTTCCCGAAATGGGTGTAACCTATTACGGGTTAAACTGTTCGCTGATAGATCTGTGTTTACCTTTATGTTACCTGCAAGCGTAGCATAAAACTGGGTTAGAGCGTATCTATGGGTAACTTTGTCTATCCCGGGGGTCTACCGGCGAAGACGAAGCCGATTACCATTGGCGAAAATCGAAGTTCGATTTATGAACAATGAACTGGGTGGCAGTAAAATTAATTGGGTGGCACACCGAACTAAATCCCATAGAATCCGCATTACGTATAAAATCACAATAAAAACTTGTCCCCACAGAAACAAAAGATATCAGCAATAGAACAATACGAAACATCCTTTCGACCTTACGTCTAATATTCGAATGTCAACCTTATTGCATTAGTTTACAGTTTTACTTTAATTGCATGGACTACGAGCAAATAAGCTCCCAAAGGCAATTTGGGCATCTATTTTTCCAGTCACATTTCAGAGTTCTATGTTGTATCTAGTTTTATCCTTGATCGAACGGCAGTACATTTTTCAGAAAAAGAACTTCGATTTTCGCCAATGGTAATCGGCTTCGTCATAGCCGGTAGACCCCGCTCTACGAAGGAACGGCCTGTGATTGAAGTGCATGGAGAATGCTGCACTGACAAGAGGATAACTCTTAAATATAATGATGATTCCGCTCTACATCAAACAAAATAGTGAGATACGTATACAGGGTTATTGGTAATTCGAGCAATTCCCGTTAGGAGGTTATAGACTTTCCCAACCAATTTCATGATGTTTTGTTAAAATTTTTAATTTTAATCTAACTGTGTTTCTATGTTTTTTTTACTTGTACGTTATTTGGAGCTGTATTTACTTTCACGAGATAAATATTTTTTTCAATTTCAATCAACGTTCCAGGCGTAAACTACAGCAGCCATGGACGACCGCACGGTGGATCTCATCTTCGGAGGCTCCCTGAAGTCTCTGCCACCAGTCAGCTCCAAGATCGTGAGGATCTTCACCAGCTCTACCTTCACAGGTGAGGGGACAGTTCTGTTATTCACCAGTTCTACCTTCACAGTTTCCATTCTTCACCAGATCTCTCTTTACCAGCCTTCAAAATTCCAGTGTTGTCTTGAAATAGCTCAAACTTCACAGATGATGGACTTCTTTCACCAGCAATACATTCAATCATACGTGAGGTAGTTTATCATCCGCCCTAGCTTCACAGGCCAGTTATTTATTCATCAGCTACACCTTTCTTTCTTTCTTCACAGCTTAGGGGATAGTTCATGGGCCTTAGCCTGTAACGCAATAGCGTGTCGATGGCGTCCCAGCAGGAGGACAAAACCAGGGTTTCCCCGTATTTCTCCTACTACCAGAGAACGAATTAGAATCAGAATATTCTTTGCTGTACTACAAAAACATTAAAAGGACATTAATGCATTGGCATTAATAAATCGTTATAGAAGCCGGCAACTGGGAGCTAATTTTGGCACCATTGCGTTACAGACTATGGCCCCTGTTCTTCACCAGATAACCTATATTTACCAGCCTTGAGCTTTCCATCAGAGTCCTGAAACAGCTATACCTTCACATGTCAGCTTTAAATAAACAGTTATTTCTTCACCAGCGTGTAAAGGTCGACGTGCTGTCTTGTGTACAATAAAGAATATTCGATCTATCTATCTAAAACGAAGATTTTGGCCAAGTTCTCCCGACCATAGTCCCTCGTCCGAATGTCCTATTTAAAACCGTTTACTGGACACTGAAGCAGTAAACTCCAGCTTAATGTTTTACTGCATGTAGTTGTAGATACCTACAACTAACCTAGTAAATGTACATTTGGCACGTGGCTTCTTTACGAACGGACACAATCACCAGATGTGAACTTTACTGTAAGTAGGTACTAAGGGTGGCATTAACAGTCGTCGACTCAAGATCGGACTCAAGTAGGTGATCTCAGAAAAGTCAAATGCTAATGTCAAGACTTGGCTAATGTCAATGTCAATCTCAAGTTAGTGTATATTAATATGCTGACAGCTACTCAAGTTTGACATTAGCCAAGGCTTGAGATTAGCATTTGACTTTTTCGAGTTCACCTACTTGAGCTCGAGCTTGAACTGACGACTATTAATACCACCCTTACTGTATTTTCAAATCAGCTACCACTACGAATGTTCGATAGTACCTACAGTATTCGAGAGGGGAGAAATTGGGCCAAATGGGGGTGAATATGGACAACTTTTAATTAACACCCATTTTATCTGATAGTGACTTGATTGCTTCGACGAAATTTAATTACAGTTTATGAATATTTTATTATTATTAACCACGCCCGCTTCGGTTAAGGTGGGGCCAAAATATTATATTTTTAACAGGGTAAATATGTATAAGTCAAAATCTAGAAATAGAGTAGGTACGGTCGGCCACAATCTCAGATACCCCATGGCAGCTCTTACCGCGCGCGGCATAAGGGCGCCAATCGAACCAAAAGGGGTATCTGAGACTGTGGCCGACTGTAATATGACCACAAAAAAATAGGCAGACAGACAGACTTGAAAAAAAAAACTGAAATGGGTGAAGTGTAGCGCTTACATGCACCTATCTACTTAATGTAACTCCCTACTTTGTGTATACTGTGTGTTGTGGCTATTGAATAAACGTTTTTCTTTCTTTCTTACATTAAAAAAATATATAAAACTCAAATTAGACCAAAAAACTTTTGTATGGAAAGTCATAAAAAATAACTATTTGGGACGAAAATATGTGAGCTGGGTGCTATTCCCTATGAACAAAGTTAGAACCATTTGTAGCACTTTATATTGGTATACAGCTCAACCCGGCATCAAACCTTACCCCATGATTACTAATATCAAAGCTAATAGTGTACCACCACCGCGTTCTATTGGGTAGAACAGTGGACTCTGAAGCAAGAGGTGCCCGGTTCGATTCCCAGTGCGGGCATGTATCTATGACTTTGTTTAATTTCAAAGTTACGTACATTTGTGAATTTGTAGTAGCAATACCATTCGCTAACCGTGAAGGAAAACATCGTGAGGAAACCCGCGGCTCAGTTGGCTCCACACGTTGACCTGTCTTTCCTGTGGGCTAGGTCGACTAAGCTGTCAGGATGGTATAGGTGCTGGGTAAGCCTACTCCATCTAAAACAATGTCCCAGGCACTGCAGCGCCGAGTGGTCTCTTCACCCATCTAGTGTGAGTGAAGGTGCCACTGGACGCTGTATGAATCATCTCATTACGTAGATGCAAAGGCCTTAGTAGTAGTGTACCAAATCGGCCACTATGCTCCATTACCTACTCAATAGAGTCACGAAGAGTAAATAGAGTAAATCGCGTGATCCTTATCATTGCGAGTTGCGACATAAAGTTACCTATCTAAATGTCGTCTGGAAGGCATCGCTTTAAGCAATAAGAACTCTAAGCTTTTAGCTTAAGTGAATCAAAGGGGTGCAGCTTTTATCACGACGTTCTGTCGTCGTCGATGTTAACCATAAGTAGAGGTTTATTTCTAGGAAGTCCCTAGCCTTTTCGCTAAGTTTTTCTTTTTTTTGACTTCTAAGCTTTTAGTTTAAGACGCCTCTGGATAACTGCAGCCCTCTCGCTCGCACTTTTCAGCATTTTATAATTTTATTGATTGTAATAGAATGATTCAACTTTGGACGATAAAAATATGTATGGTAGACATAGATAATAAAGCTATCGCCATGTGGACACACATTTTTTTTCGTATTCTTAGTAATAAAAAAAATGTCACTGTGCTTCGATTAATATTAAAAGCAATAGTTCAGTAATACCTAAATTTTTTTAAGAAATATGAAATCATGGCTGTGTTAGATAGCTCTCACCTAATTATATTTTTATAAATGATGTGTCCTATTTCGATTCGTGTAGTGTATCTGATACAGGAATCGATTTTGTACATTTTTCTTTGCACGCAGGCTAATTCACTATGTACGGCGCCTTAAGTAAAAACGGAACAAAGCCTTAACTCGTGTTTCAAAATAGTAGTAGGTACTCATTTTGCAGATATTATTATTGTGAACAATTAATTGAACATGGATTCAACGGGATTAAACGAAATGGGTGGAATTAATTACTATGTCAGTTGGGCTGTTTTTGGTGCAGCATTTTCCGCGAATCTACCTATTCCCGTATACTCTCTTACATTATTCTCAGTAAGAGGAAAATACGGCGCTTATTTACCTAAACTTCAAAAGATTAACATAGAGTTGATACCACGAGATTGATATAATAATATACAGGGTGACTGGTTGACCTCATCTATAAGCCCGTAACAGGAATTCATCCTATTACCAGTCACCCCGTATATTTTTTCCGAACTGTTTATTTCATACCTTAGTAACAAACTTTTCAACAATCAATAATATTATGATGGAAGTATTCTAATGTGTTAGTTCGTAAACTAATACAAATTTCCTCAAAATTGTAAGTTGAAATTGAAGATACCGAGCGTAAGGTAGGGAGGGTAGTCAATAATTTTAGACATGCAATTTAGAAGCTGACGAGTCTATTCTTATCGACACGCGAATCTATTACAAAGTTCTATCAAATCAAGGCACAATAGCGGCTCCACTGAAAACAAAATCATAATCTTCTTTTTACCCGACTGACCCAGAGGGAGGGTTATGTTTTTCGTATCTATGTATGTATGTAATGTTTGTATATTTGTATATTTCTTTGGCACGCTCTGTAGCCTAAACGGCTTTATGGATTTTCGCATGCGAGCTGTCGACGATAGCAACGTGGCGGGAAATTAAAAATTTTCACAGTTTTTTACATTTTGTAGCTAAACTGAGCTATTTTTGTTCAGCGATTTTTCGTTCGCGGCAATAACAAAGTATTCTTTTCATTATTGTAAACAACAGAACAACAATAATTCAGCCGATTATGTGTTCTGGTCTACGAAGCAGTGGTACTGCCCAAAAAACTTGTCGTAGACCAGAACACTTAATCGGCTGAATTATTGTTGTTCTGTTGTTTACAATAATGAAAAGAATACGGTTTTATTCTCGCGAACGAAAAATCGCTGAACAAAAATAGTTCAGTTTAGCTACAAAATGTAAAAGTCTGTGAAAATTTTGAATTTCCCGCCACATTGCTATCGTCTACCCTTAAGAACACGATCCCCGCCTAAGTAGATTTGGGTCATCATAGTCATGATTGCCAAGTGATTCATGACTATGATGACCCAAATCAGTTTTGGGTCAAATCTACCGTGAGCCCATTTTTGACAGTTACTGGCCTACAAGCGTAGATCATGTATTCTGTGGCTCTACAAACAATTATTTGTATAGTTTTCTTTTCCTGCAAGTAAAACCAATTTTCCTTGTACTATGAAAGAAAACTCCGCGAGGAAACCCGATACTGAGCACATGGGCTTAAGTCTGTAACGCAATGGTGTGTCGATGGCATCCCAGTAGAAGAACAAAACCGAGGTTTCCTCGTTTTCTCCCTTCAACCAGCGAACTAATCCTCTAGAATTAGAATCAGAATATTCTTTGCTGTACTACAAAAAACATTAAAAGGACCGACAGCATTAATAAATCGTAATTGAAGCCATCAACTGGGAGCCCAGTTTGGCGCCATTGCGTTATAGACTCAGGCCCAATCTAACAACTGCATAGCGTCTCATTATAAGGCTGTCGCAGACTGTACGTCACGGGAACTGGGTCGCCTCGCCCGCTGGACGGTCGACCAACACTGCGGACTAAAGACGAGGCTTGGACGCACTTGCATCTGTAAAGGAATATCTCAAGGAAGCCTAGTTTTAAGTTACAAAGCTAGTAAACTAAGCGCCAGTTTTAAGTTTTAAGTGTCTAGTTTTAAGTTACAAAGCTAGTACAAGAGATTAATTAGAGCGAGAGGGCGAGTGTTTTGAAGTTCATCCTAAATGTTTTCTTTAATGACACGGGTTATATATGTAGATATTATTATAATAGTATATGTATAGATTTATATTTATAGGCCTCTTTACCGGTCTGAGCACGGGAAGAAACCGGGCATATATTGGGGTTTGAAAAGAGTGCGGGAGGCGCAGTCAAGTCTCATCTTTCATGGCACGTATCGTACAGTGTTTTATTTAAAAAACTTCGTGAGGAAACCCGGTGGAGCAAGCTAAAAGCTGCAAAGCGTTTCATTATAAGGCTGTCGCAGACTATACGTCACGGGAAGTGGGTCGCCTCGCCCCGCTGGACGGTCGAGCAACACTGCGGACTAAAGATGGACGCACTTGCAACAGTGAAGGAGCAGCTTAGGTTTAAGAAGTTTTTTAAAATATTTATTTTATGAATACACGAAACACACGATTAAATGTAAACAAGGCCGTAAGAGAAGCACCAGTTAAAGTTAAGTAATTGATGTATATTTTTATCGCAAAAAATGTAGAGATGATAGTTTTTCAAAGAACCAAAGTTCACTAACTTGCGCGTAAAAAAGTTACATAAATAATTATCAAAATCCTAATGATACTGCTTAATCAAAAAAATTAATACATCTTGGCTCACAAAATTTTACGACATCTAAATTGAAAACAAAACACGCGTGTGTTGTGTATGTTTTTCTAATTTTCAATCCCGAACTGACATTTTAAACCCAGCTTACCTAACTCTCCGGTGCACGCGGGCTCAGCTTTCAGCAGGGAAACAGTCCTTGACACATGACAAGCCTCTGATGACAGAATGACGTCATTTATCTAATATTCGACTATCAGGGGGATTAGCGGATTAGCGTTTTGTCTCCTCAGTGTAGCGTTATTTTGGTGTTAGATTTTAAGCTCAGATAAAGATTTTTGTGGCCTATAGAAGCACGTCAGCGTCTTATTCGCCGCATTTTCTTCTTCTTCAGCATTTATATCGTCCACTGCTGGACGTGGCCTTTACCGTGGCCAATAGGGGCATCTCATACCCAACAAGTTTTTTATTTTAAAAATAATTGTAATTCTTACTTAAGAATATTTTTAATTAAGTTCAGAGTGATATATTTTTTAACTTATAATACTTTAAAAAACAACTTATTTTACCTTTGCAAATAATTTTATAATTATGTTACTTTGAGAAGCAATAAAAGGCTATTTTATTTATTTTTTTATTTTACTGCTGGACGTATGCATGTCTTTTCCTTATAAGCCGGTCTGTGGCTGTTGTGGTTATGAATAAAATCTCGGTATAGTTATAAAGCCGGGGTTGTTATATTGCTGTAATTGCGCTTTTTCCATGGGTTATCTTATCTATCAGTTTATTACTGCCAAGAATCGTCTTGAGTTTATTCTTGCTGTAAAAGTACGTTGCTGGCCTTGTCAAAATACTCAGGCCCGGTTTCTGAATTGAGAATTTTGTATTTTCTAAAACACTAACCCGTGCTAGTGCCTGCACGGAATGCAAGAGGTTGCGGGTTCAAATCCAATCCCGAGCGAATTTTTTTACCTTATAAAAATCTTGAGTATTTCGCTAAGTAAATACTTAAGTATCGTTCTGTCACGTTATTTTGTGAGAAACCTGCAGAGACAGAACGATACTTAAGTGCTTGCTTAGCAAATTTCTCAATTCAGATATCGGCAGTCAACCTAGACAGTATTCATCAACCGTACATTGTGGCTAATACTATAAAACACAAACAAAGAAAAGAAAGGCGTGTGCTTTACAGTTCTTTTGCGTGCCGTGTCAACATAAACCAACCACTAATATGGCAACTCTACCTTGTGTGCCTTATTGTACTAAGAAACTAGGTGTCATTTGCTCTGTCGTTATAAAACTTTACTACCATTTTGCCCGTGGCTTCGGCCACGCCACTGCAAGAATCAGGAATCGTATGAAACTACATAAACAAGGTAGGTATTCAAAACTATTCAAATGCAACTACGTACAAAAACATATTTTTAAATTTGAGCTAATACCAAAAACAAAAAAGCAATGATTTTTTTTTTCGTTTATAAAAGAGAAAATGGTTATTTCAACTTAACTAGATCAATATAGAGGGAGAGAGATTCATTTATCTATGTAGATTTGGCGCTCGTGCTAAGCCTGCAGACCATCTTCACAAGTTGTGAAACCACTGCCACTAAACAAACTATCACAATGACATTTTCTTTATAGTTTTATTTATGTCGATTGCGTGACCAAGAATCTTCGTCTTCGCCGGTTTAGATAGTGTGATGATTATAGAATTGCTTTCAGTAGACGCCTGAAAGATAGAGTTAAGTGATTGGTGTTTAGATCCACCTAAGCATAGAACATTTTGATATTTTATTTTACTTTAAAAGAGGGTTTACTGCTGCTGATATTAATATAAACTATTTACTGTTATTTATATGTTTTTATATTTGACAGCTTGTACCTTTTTCTCTTCTGCTAAAACCAATGTCGGACGATGTGCCTTTTGTGTTTCACAATATTTCTAAATTAAATAAAATCAGTTTCCATACGATATAATACACGCATTTTACTATACATGCGTAGTGGTCCTTCGAAAGTAAAGTTACAGTGCTATAACAGTTCGCGAAGTGAAAAATTCCGTCTTTATGTGGTGCCTCTCTATAACGTGTCGCCCGGCGGAACTTTCCCCTTTTCCATAAAAAGGTGAAAAATATTCAGCGATTTCCTGAATAAATATCAGCCTATGCCTGATTTCAGCCTATGTCTGAACATATCATTGTGAAATATAAAGCGATTGCATCATTGTGGCATCAAAATTGTGCGCTAGTTTTGAAAAGTAAAAAAACGCAAATTGACCAAAGCGGCGCAGAAAAACACGTCTTTTTTCGACAGTTCCTCATCTATGGAGCATTGAGTGTGACGTATGCAGTACGAGAACGCAAAGAGTTTACGACAATGGCTGTCATAACAAAACTCAAATTGAAAAGGGCTTACTGCAAATCGGTGCTGACTAAAACTGAGAACTACGTAAGTGATCCAGCAAATTATTTATCTGTAGAGGTTTTAGAGTCCCGCAGAGAAAGACTAATCAACATATTCAAAGAGTATGAGTCCGTGAATCTCGAGATAATGTACGAGGACGTCGACGACACCGAGGATCCAGATAAGTTCGAGACAAGGTACCATGAGGTCTTAGCCCTGATAAACACTTCACTAAAAGCACAGACAGCTCACGCAAACGTTCCAGCGATTAAAGCCAAGGTATCTCCGGTATCCTCATCTAACTTGCCGAATATTGACATCCCCTGCTTTGATGGTAGAGACTTCACGAAATTTAAACCCTTTTATGAGCTCTTCATAGCCGTCATTGGGAACAACGAGACCATCACGGATGTTCAAAGGTTATTTTATCTAAGGAAGTATTTATTAGATGATGCGTTATCGGTCATAATTAATCTCCCGCTAGTTAATGAGTCATATGATGAAGCAATTAAATTGCTCAAAAAGCGCTTTGATAACAAAGCTAGATTGGTGTCAAATCATATAGGTATCATTTTGGATGTCCAACCCATGCAGAAGGGCACTGCGTCTTCTATAAGGTGCTTTATTTCCCAAGTTCAACAACAACTTCTGGCTTTAAAGAACTTGCATCAACCCATCGATAAATGGGACATGCTTTTGATTTCAGTATTGACCAGAAAGTTGGATCCTATCACGAATCGTGCCTATCACTTAGATAGGGATCAAGAACAAATACCTTCCATGGCAGATTTTATGTCATTTTTAGACAAACGTGCTATGGCGTTAGAGGATTCCTTACCTCACTCAAGTACTTCCTATGAAAGTGCTAACAAAAATAAATCAACATTCCCAAAAGTGAGTAATGTTGTTACTAAAACACCGCCGCCGGTGTGCAAGTTCTGTTCAAAAACAGGGCATGCGCTATACCGCTGTCCCGCTTTTCAGATAGCTACTATAGAGTCACGAAAAGATTTTGTTAAAGAACAAGAACTATGTTCAATTTGCCTTAAAAGTCACAGAAAAAAGTGCAAATATAATTTCAAATGCAAAATTTGCAGACTGAAGCATAACACACTTCTGCATGCTGTGGACACTCAAGATGATAGAGCTATTACATTCCTATCAAACAAATTGTCAACTAACGTTTTGCTGCCTACAGTTAAAGTCAAAATCATAGATCAATGTGGTCGTGAGACGAATGTAAGAGCATTGCTCGATAGCGGTAGCCAGATGTCATTAATAACAACTGATCTGGCCAAAAAATTGGCTCTGAATTCTATAATTCAGCCAGACCATGTAATAGGTATTGGTAATAGAGCCACAAAACTAAATGAAAGTGTTGATGTGACCATTCACTCAAGTCTAAGTGACGTGAAATTCGATGTAAGGTGCCATGTAGTTCAGCAAATTACCTCACAGCTGCCACAACAATTTGTTGACACTTCAAACTGGGATATACCAGAAAATGTGAAACTTGCCGATGATCAATTCTTTAAGCCCGCAGATATTATGATGTTATTAGGCGCTGATCTATACTTCAATGTATTAATTGATGGCTGTATAAAGCTAGCTAGCGGCCCCGTGTTACAAAACACTGTATTTGGATACGTAGTTGGTGGTAGCTGTGTTAAATAAAAACAGAACATGTCTCGGCGTGGCAAGCTCACAAACTATTTTGTGACAATGCTAAGGAGTAATTTAAACTGCGCATCTAACGCTCTATAAAAATTGTATATCTTACAAACCTCAAAAGGTCGCAAATTCTGATGACTTATTTACCGCAGGGTATTTTCTAGTTAGCACTGCTTTGACTAGCGCGTAATTATTGATCTTACAGAAGTCCCAGTTAATCGTTAACGATTTTGGAATCTATGTACCAAGCTGAAACAAGACCAATGACAAGCCATTGGCCATGCCATTTTGTAAGTCGTAGTCCAATGACTATTTTCTCATAAATTAAGTATAGAAACAAACTGCAATGTCGTTCCAAAATACCAGCAACCCAATATTAAAAGAAGATTTAGTTATTTACACCAATGTTAACACTCTCCATTAGACTAGCCTATGGCTCTCATTGAACCTTGAATGTTAGGTACAGTCTTGAATGTTAATTTTTAACTTTATTGATTGCTGGGCACCAATTATGTTTAGATCCACCTAAGCATAGAACATTTTGATATTTTATTTTACTTTAAAAGAGGGTTTACTGCTGCTGATATTAATATAAACTATTTACTGTTATTTATATGTTTTATATTTGACAGCTTGTACCTTTTTCTCTTCTGCTAAAACCAATGTCGGACGATGTGCCTTTTGTGTTTCACAATATTTCTAAATTAAATAAAATCAGTTTCCATACGATATAATACACGCATTTTACTATACAATTGGAAAACTATCACGAATACAATACCCCAATGCAGGATGTCAATAAAGATATTTATAAGATGAAACAATTCTCTCGGGACTTGTGTTGTCTTGAGGTTGCGGGTTCAAGTCCTGTCCCGAGCGAATTTTTTAGAATGCTTTAGAAGTACATTTCAACAAGTTTGCGAGCGTTTGAGAGCGAACATAGTAAATTTGAGCGTCTTCCTGCCAACCCCTTTTGTGCTGCCTTCTGAGAGTCTCCCGCCTGGACATCTGTTGCCATGGGCGACCTGATCAGCTACCACGAGTGCTTACTGTCACTGTCACGGAAAGTGATAAGTTGGATAAACAACCTTACTAATATAGTATTAGGATACATGACAGACGTCCGGCAGATGTTCGGCACAGCTTTTACGCACTCGTGGTAGCTACACTGGAAGTCTCTCAACCGCCTGAGGACCCAGTTCGGCCGAAGTAAGGAAAATTGGGCAGGCGGGGATTCTCGGATGGCGGCAATTTGAACTGTCTGTGTGGTAGGTACCCCGCAAACAATGATGCACCTCCCATCATGTCCTGCGTGCCCTAACACCTGCATACTGCAGGACCTAAAGGTGGCTAATGACATCGCAGTTAGCGTTGTGGAATTCTGGGCTAAAGCCATTTAAATTAGAGTAATGCCCGTTTTCACCAACGACCCCTAATTTTTAAAGGCCTTTTAACGAAAGTTATTTGCACCTCTGCAAGTCTATGGGGCATGGATGAAGGATCATACACACTCAACTCATAACGCTTGTGAGTGGAATTCGTATGGTCCTTCATCCATCCATGACCCCTAGACTTGCAGAGGCGCAGATAATTTTCGGTAAAAGGTCTTTTAAAATTAGGGGTGGTTGGTGAAAACGGGCATAAGATATGGGTCTGCCACCGATACGGAAAGAAGAGAAGATACCCACTTACTAAATGTATTTTTTTTGTCACCTTACGAGTTGTGTTGCAAATAAAAATACAAATAATACATAAAATATGTCATCACAATTATTTCTAATTTACACTTTTGTTGGTACTCCCTTTTAAGTATAAAATACCTAAAGTATAAAAAATCCTATTAGTATAAAATGCCAGGGAGCCCCGCTCCATTATTTATATATCATTATAAAATTATCATATTATGATTTGAATAATTGAATTCTTAATCATTATTATTTAACAATTTATGAGTTATTAATCTGTACCTGATCTGTACCCAGCTTAAAAGGAACATCATCTCTCTATGATTTCAGACACTACAATGGAGAGAAACACTCTGATGGCGAAGTGTTACCCCAAGATCAAGGATTACTGTCGAGAGAAGCATGGGCTTGAGTTCCAGGTCAGTAGTTTGATCATCATCATCATCATCAGCCTGTTGACACCCAGTACTGAGTAAAGGCCTCTTCATGCTCACGCCACCTCTCATCCCCTGCCAAACGCAACAACAGGGTGCACTCTAAGTCGATAGCGGAACTTTAAGTAGGCTGTCTACTGATCACTACAAACAACTTGTACTAGGTGGCGAAAAAAATGGAGCGAAAAAAATATCAGCTGTTTCATACATTTGGCGCAGTACTGAGTCAACCTTTTGTATGGAACAGCTGATATTTTTTGTGCTCCATTTTTGTAGTAACTAATTTCACCAGGAGACTAACTGCCGGTTTCTGAATTGAGAAATTCGCTAAGCAAATGGGTAAGTATCCTGCTGTCTCTGCGGATTTCTCACAAAAGAGCGTGACAGAACGACAGTTAAGCATTCACCTATTAATATTCTCAATTCAGAAACCGGGCCTTAATCGTGAGGAAATCTGAAAGTTTTTGTCTTTCTAAGCTTGGATTAGTTTAGCAAAGGTCGTATTATCATACTTAGTAATATTTTAGGTAGAATTAATTAGCGCCTTAGGCCCGATTTCTGAATTGAGAATTTCACTAAGCAAATACTTAAGTATCGTTCCGTCTCTGCAGATTTCTCACAAAAGAGCGTGACGGGACGATACTTAAGTATTTGCTTAGTAAAATTCTCAATTCAGAAACCGGGCCTATGTACCTATAGCTAAACATCGGCGCGGGGTTTCATAAAGTTTAATCCATTAGGAGATTTTTGCTAGCTGTTATAAATTTACTAATACTTACTTATTAGAAATACCAGCTCCAGTATAATTTGTACCTACAGTACAATGTACAAAATACATGCAAACCCTGGGATTTAAACTGACGCGTCTAACGTGAAAATCTACGGTCTAGCAACTGTGGTGGCACCGCAGCTTTAAGAAAACAAAACAAAGCCACAAAATAAATAATCCTGTTTCTCCTAAGCAGGATTTAGATTGACAAATCGACTTAAATTATTATGAAAAATCTAAGAAATATTTCCTTGGAGGAAACTGTTCGCCGAAATTCCCAGTGAACTGCTTATTTTTAATGGCGCCATTAAAATTTATATCTTCCAGCAATTGGGCTTTGAAAAATCTTCATTTGGATTAAGGGGAAGCCGCTTCTTTTTCCTATTCTCTCGTTATTCTTTTCGCCTCTTTCGTCTGTTGTTATTATAAACTTGTGAAGTGAAATGAATTTATTGCGCTGGAACATGGGTAAAGCCGCGTTTTCACGGTTGTAGTGCACTTGGACCGAGTCACATAGATGCTTCTTGGATCGTTTACACCGGCCATTTTAGCGTATACAGACCGCCAATAACGCGGGAAACCACGTATTGTCTTGATCATAACGAACATCTTTGGCCAAGGAACTAAGTATGCCTAGGAAATAAACGGTTTCCGAGATAATGAGGTTTAAAGTTGGACTTTTCGATACTAACTCTTTTTACAGGGTGTAACCTGCTGGTCAACATAATGACAAATCTGCAAAAAAAAAGTTGAAAAACACAACTTTTTTTTTTATAACCTCAAAATTGTAAAATTTTCAAAACTTTTTTGTTTTTGGTTTTAGCTCCAATTAAAAAATATGGTTGTTTGCTTAGCTGTATTTTAATAGCTTCAGGCTGTTAAAAAATAGTGAAAGTCTATGGAAACAGTATTTTAAAAATACTTTTCTCTCGTCACAGCGCTTACATTTTAATTATTTAAAAATCAACGGAACGTCATAGAGCAAAAAAAAATATTTTGGTTGTCATCCCTATCATCAGGTACCATGACCCTGTAAAAAGAATTAGCATCTTTTGTAACACCTTGTATTTTTGCATGAGTACGTACAGTCAGTATCAGAATCTTTTTTTTTTTATATATCTTGCAAAACAGGACGATAAAATTGCAACCCGCAATGTATTCTAAACATCGGCACCTCGAGCTTAAGCATAGGTAGGTACGTACGTAACTTTGAAATAAATTAAAGTCATACATGCCCGCACCGGGAATCGAACCTGCCTACCTGCCTCTCGCTTCCGAGTTCATTATTCTACCACTAGGCCACCACCTTATTATTAGGTAAAAGTAAGATGTAGCCTGTACAAATGTACATATCCCACTAGCTGGGCAAAGGCCTTCTCTCAGAGAGAGAGTTCGAGCTTAATCACCACGCGTGCTCAATGCGGGTTGGCGATTTTTGCGTTGAGGGTATAATGCCTCATACGCTCAGGTTTCCTCACGATGATGTTTTCCTTAACCGTCAACGAGTGGTATTGCTACTACAAATTCACAAATGTACGTAACTTTGAAATTAAACAAAGTCAGCATGCCAGCAATACATGCCAGCACCGGGAATCGAATCGAGGTCCTTTCGCTTCAGAGTCAACTGTTCTACCCACTAGACCACCACCGCCTATTATTAGGTATTCCCCTTAAAATTATCGATATCGCAGCCCTCTCGCGTAATCTTTCAATATCACTAAGGCCCGGTTTCTGAGTTGAGAATTTTGCTAAGCAAATGGGTAAGTATCGTCCTGTCTCTGCAGATTTCTCACAAAAGAGCGTGACAGAGCGATACGTAACTATGTGCTTAGTAAAATTCTCAACTCAGAAACCGGGCCTAGGGGTGGTATTCTGAAACGCTACTTAAACTCAGTTTAAACAGAGTTCAGACTGTCGAAAAAGCAGTGCATGTTTTGATATGAAGGGAGGGATATTCAAATCAAAACATGCACTGTTTTATCGACAGTCGACACTACTAAACTCTACTTAAACTGAGTTTAAACAAAGTTCAAGGAGCTTTCTAGTTTGAACTGAGTTTAAACAGAGTTTAAGTAGCGTTCTAGTTTGAACTGAGTTTAAGTAGCATTCTAGAGAGCGTTCTTTCACACCCTAGTGTGGCATTAATAGTCGTCGACTCAAGATCGAACTCAAGTAGGTGACCTCAGAAAGGTCAAACGCTAATTGTCTTGGCCTTGGCTAATGTCAATGTCAATCTCAAGATAATAATCTATTAATATGCTGACAGCTACTCAAGTTTGACATTAGACAAGGCTTGACATTAGCATTTGACTTTTCTGAGTTCACCTACTTGAGATCGAGCTCAAGTAGGTGATCTCAGACTACTATTAATACCACCCTTAAAGGCATTTCCGATCCCTAATCCACCCCAGTCATTTCATTGGAAAAATCAAAAGGTCTTTTCGATTTGTGGCGTCCTAACTCCTAATACCGGTAATACGGTGGGAATGTTGATTTGGTCGGATTACGTCCTTTTTCCTAGTCGTGTGAGAGTGTCAAAATTATTATAAGTCATGCAGCCAGTGCTTCATGACCGCTATGGCTTTGGGTGTTGCTTTCAGCAGGGGCCTTAGCCTGTAACACAATGGCGTAACAATGGCGTCCCAGGTAGAAAGACAAAACCGGGATTTTTTCGTTGTTAACTAATCTTCTACAGGGTGCACTCTTAGTCGATAGCGGAACTTTAAGTAGGCTGTATACTGATCACTACAAGCAACTTGTACCAGGTGGCGAAAAAAATGGAGCGAAAAAGATATCAGCTGTTCCATACAAAAGGTCGACTCAGTACTGCGCCCAGCGAGACTGCGCCAAATGTATGAAACAGCTGATATTTTTTTCGCCACCTAGTGCAAGTTGTTTGTAGTGATCAGTAGACAGCCTACTTAAAGTTCCGCTATCGACTTAGGCCCGGTTTCTGAGTTGAGAATTTTACTAAGCATATACTTACGTATCGCTCTGTCGCGCTCTTTTGTGAGATATCTGCAGAACAGGACAATACTTACCCATTTGCTGCTGGCACCCTGTAGAATTAGACTGATAATATTCTTTGCTGTACTAAAAAAACATTTAAAGGACCGAAACTGGACCGACAGCATTAATACATCGTAATTGAAACCGTCAACCTGGAGCCCATTTTGGCACCATTGCGTTACAGGGTAAGGCCCCAGGTCTTCGGTGGTGCACGTGAATGGAGAGTCTGGGCACTGTAGGAGGTGTTGGGTGCTATGGGTATCTTGCAGTGATTGTGCCATAACTGCGATAAGGTTACCTTTCTTTCATGGCCTGAAAAATGGCAACCGGAGCCATACAAATCTAACCATATTTAACCAATTGGTATTACTTCGGCTCATAGACGCCCTGAGGGTACTGGATTTTTTTTTACGTCAAACAAGCGGTTAACCGCTCGATGGTGCTGAAAATTAATGAATTCTAGTGTGAGTGGTGGTGCAATTTGGCTCGATGTCCTTCACGATGTGTCTCGCTCGATAGTAAAAGCATTATAGGTGAAAAACGAGAAAGAACCGGTTTGGTCCTAACAAGTGTGAACATATCTGAAACACGATTGAGTTACAGACATGACCAGTGTGCTTATTCTGTGAAAAAAAAACCGCACAGTTGTTGGTCGTGAAAATCGGTTTGTTTGCAGGAAAATAGCTGTTATCTAAATAATTTTTCATGTTTTATTTTATATTCTCCCTTAATAAACCACTTTGACGACTAGCAACTGTGCGATTTTTTTTTATAACAAAAATAGCACACAGGACGCTGTTAGGTAAAATCATCGAAAAGCCTAAGTTTTTTTTTAAAGCGCCAAGAACCCTAAAGGTACGTCTACAAAGGCGCGTTTTAATAATAGTGCCGCGAGTAAAGGCGAGCGCACACGTGCGTTGCGCCGAGGGCATCCGCCGCCGACGGATTTAGACGGCTTTTTCTAAATGTTTACAAGTGTGCATGGTGGCTTGGGCCTGAAGTGTTAGGGCGGGTGTCCTCTAAAAGATAATAATACTAGAAAAAGCTTCTTTTCCCTTACAACTGAGAGTCCCGGTTCCCGAACAATGAAAAAGCTTTGACTAAAATTAAATGCAAAACTCCCAAAAGCTTACCTAAGGCATGTTAACAATTTAACTCTATTTTTTTTATCGATTCCACGGAATGACAGTTGTTAGTATGCTACTGACAGATAAAGCCTTTGTAACAACTGTCATTCCGTCAACTCGATTAAAAAAAATTGAGTTTAGTTATCTACTCTACGGAAAATCGGGGTGAACCTATCGAAAAACGCATTTTTTTCACGCATTAATGTGACGTCACATCTAGCTTCTAATACGCGGACAATCTCATTTGTAAAATTATGAAAATTAGTTTAGAAGTTAGGAGGGAACAGATGAACAAGAACATACATACATACATTCACAACATATCGGTCAAACTCAATTATAACTCTCCTTTTTGCTTCGCCGTAGTCAGGTTTAAAGAAGCTCTTTCTCCAAAAGAACCAACGACAGAACTTAGCTCTACTAAAGTGAGCTTAGGCCCGGTTTCAGAATTGAGAATTTTGCTAAGCAAATACTTAACTATCGTTCTATCACGCTCTTTTGTGAGAAATCTGCAGAAACAGGACGATACTTACCCATTTGCTTAGCGAATTTCTCAATTCAGAAACCGGCAGTTCGAGAAGCACGAACAAAGTCAACTGTCAATGACCGCTGTAGCTCCCAGTACACAACCGCCCTTACAATTTTACTACAGGCGGATGCAAGGTGCCTAACCTACCTATTATTAACTAGGCAAAAATACAGACCGCTGGCCGAGCAAAATGTTTACACCTCTACGAATTTCGTACGTGCCACAAGTGACGTTTATGGCACCCACCACCGCTTTTAATGGAGTTTCTAGCTATTGGTGGTTCAGTTATGGTTCAGTTAGAGTTAGTTCTTGGGCTTTGAGAAGCTCTGCTTTGATCGCAACGTTCATTTAGGCCTGCCGTACAGTATACAAAATAAATTATGTAAGTGTAAGTATGGATGGATAGATGGATGGATGTTTGTTACTCTTTCACGCTGAAACGGCTGAACGGATTTGGATGAAATCTGGAATAGAGATAGCTTAGACATCAGAATAACACATAAGCTACATATTATCACGCTTTTACACTTAGGAGCAAAGTAAAGTACATATCCTTTTCCTGTAGTCCACGCGGACGAAGTCGCGGGCAAAAGCTAGTTTATAATGTTTTAAATGGAATAGGGCTGCCTGCAAGCGTAGCATAAGGCTGGGTTAGAGCGTATCCTAAGCGTTTAAAACTATATATTGTTCACTCTTTTGTTCGACGTAGAGCGGGATACACAGAGGTATAAACCCATAGGTACGCTATCACAGCCTTAATGCTACGCTTGCTGGTCGGTGGATGGTCGGTGGTCGCAGCCCGATGGTCGGACGATGTCGTCTTTGCTGTGGAGGATCCCAACAGTGGGCTCAGGTTGGCTGATGATGTTGATGTGACTTGCCCAACTCCTTTAAGATCCTTAGCTCTTGCTTAGCTCTCATATTAAAGAAGAAGCTCCGGCACGAATGTTTTCCTTCTCAATTAACGAGTAAGACACTGTTCCCGGTGGTTGTTGGTTTCCAGGTGGTAGACATGCGCTGGGGCGTCCGAGATGAGGCGACAGACGATCACATGACCACAGAGCTCTGCATGAGGGAGATCAAGAACTGCCAGCGACTGTCCATGGGGCCCAACTTCGTAGTCTTCCTGGGACAAAAGTATGGTTATAGGTGGGTTTCAGCTCTATCTATGGGACTTAGGACCTTTTGTAACACTTTGTATAAATAGGCTCTACAACTCTTTATTGTGTTCACAGACCAATCCCCACCTACGTACTCTCGTCAGAGCTCCAGATGTTGCGCGACGAGCTGGCAGCTGGAGGCGTCGACGTCTTGCTTCTGGACACCTGGTACAAGAAGGACTCGAACGCGGTACCGCCGGTGTCCGTGCTGCAGCCTATATCGTCGATTCTGATCAATTTTAACAACAAGGTAGCTCTATGGTGGAACTTTTTATTTTCCTTCTTCTTGGCGTGTCTCTCCCCTTATAGTTAACTATGTATAACTAGCTTTTGCCCGCGACTTCGTCCGCGCAGACTTAGTTTTTTTCCCGTTATCACAATAAAACATAGCATATAGCACTCAGCAATAAAGTAGCTTCCCATTAGTGAAGGATTTTTTATAATCGGATGAGTAGTGTTGGAGATTACCCCCTACATACGTACATACTTACAAACTTTTCCTCTTTATAATATTAGTGTTGATAGCTAGTGCCCACGACTTCATTCACGTGGCTAAAAGAAAAAGGATAAACGTGGTGATTTTGCAAATTGTACCTAGCATATTTTTTACCACCTAGTTGGTATGATGTACTTAAAACACACCCCCTGCACTATAAAAGCGTTGGCCCGAGATTTCGATCCCGTGGACCACGCGTTGGTGTCTGCTTCTACCAAACTGAACGGAGCAAAGATGCAGATACCTACTGTTATAGGCGTCTAACTGATTTAACGCGGGTTACCTACATTTCAAGAAACACTCAAAGATTATCTTTTCTTTTCAGCCCTATCCTATTATTTTGAGTCCGCTAATCTGCTACTCCTTATTGCAAACTTTCAGTCTGGGTTGTCTCTGTTCAGTTGGTCTCGCTCCAAGTCTTCGTGCCTTTGTGGCCTTTGTGGTCGTTGTGGACACTGCATCTACCGATGTTAGATAGCCCTAATGCGTAGTTTGATACCTAAGTACACACGACAGCACGTCAGACTGTACACTTTTGTTGTAAAGTCGCCTGTAACGTTACCGAATAGAGTGCTAGCGTGTAAGGGTCGACGTGCTGTCGTGTGTACATCTCGTTTGCTTGCACATTTTGGTGAATGAATATTTATCAGCATTCTCTGCAGTACGTCACAGGTCTCAACATCTCTCTGGCGTTCAATAAAACTGTAAAAGATCTCCAACAGAGCTAGTTAGCGTCACCTACTCGTATTATAGGCACAAAGTTACTTAACAGAGAAAAACTTTAAAAAAAAATATTTTATTTAATCGCATCATACCATTTCAAAGAGAACGATCATAATAATTGGGTTCTGACACCAGAAAATATGAGATAATATCAGGAGATACTTAACCATATTATTTCAATCACATTGAATAGTGTTTTTTTCTATGAGCTACTCTTCTGAAACACCTAACGCGTCTTCTTAGCATCTACGATGCCATAGTCTGAAACAACCGTTTTGAATCGTTGGTCTTATTCTTCTTTCGTGTTGAAAGTGTCACACACACACGTCGCGCTGGGGTCGCCTCCAGGAAATCCGATAAGCTGGACTGTGGAGCATCAGGACAGGTATGACGACGCGAAGTTGTCGGTATAGTTTAAGATTGTAACAAAACATCTCTTCTGGCTCTATTTCTAACATATCTTTCATGCGGGCAACACCACCACGCAGGCCGTTCAGGGATTTTCACATGCTCCAATCTTCTCGTCAGTCTGAAGTATGTGGAAAGCCTATCAGAGTTGTCAACAATGAATAGGCGACTATGATATTATGTAAAAGTGCACCTGTCCAGTGTCCAGTCCTAGGTACTTACTTAATGGAAATAAAGCGATCATGTTACTGATGTTACACCATCAATAGCTGATGTTATGCGACTATGGTCGCTCGGGACTCTACACTTGCACAGTATGCACAGCTGATTTTTTGGTCAGAACATCGTATCTTTATTTTTCTTCGAGGTCTGGTGCATCCTATTCTTCCCTGAATAACCAGCAATCAGCAATGCACTCAACGGACGTCCCATTTCGTCTGGCCAATAGATCTCAGGATGCAACCGCAACTTTGTAAAGAGCTTTGATAAAACTGCCGGATGCAGAGTTTTTAAAGTAAGGATTTATTGGCTCTTTCAGAATGTAAGTAGCTATCACTGAAGTTATGTTTTTTGCCTGTTTTGAGTAATTAAACTTGTAGATTTTTCCTTTATTGCTTTGTTGATATACCATTTTTGTGACAGTGACGGAAGACAGCGATAATTAAAAACAACTTCTTCACTTTTGTGCATCGTTTGAGTTTTGCGGCACATTTGGGCCTGTTTGGTGCATTAAAATTCAGCGTTGTTCAGTTTACGATGGATTTAAGAAAGTAAATAGCTCAACGCTACGTGATGACAGAGGGTCTTTGGTAAATGGTTGTGTCGTTCACTTTTATACAAATAGCCACTATATGATAATCTTTGTGTGTTTATTTTGCTCCTAAGCACCAAAGCGTGATAATATGTAGCCTATATGTTATTCTGATGTCTCAGCTATCTACATTCCAAATTTCGTCCAAATCCGTCCAGCGGATTCCGCGTTATAAGGTAACAAACACACACACTCACTCACTCACTCATTCACAAACTTTCGCATTTATAATATAAGTAGGAAGTAGGATAGAGGCTAGCCATCAGTTTTCCATAATTATAAAGTCAGGCCAAACAGGTCTTCAACTTTGACTATACCGTTCCATTCTCTGCTGTGTCTCAACCACGACATTACTTTTCTACCAAAATTAAATGTCCGATCTCATTCATCTGGGGGCACGGCAGTGCCCCCGCCAGGTCGAGCGCGAAGCAAACACTGCCGTACCATCCTTTACTGGAACCATTTCGCCGCATTTTCAGGCCCCTATTTGAGAACCTCTGGATAAGACCAGAACGCAGAAATTTTCGTCATCTAGTAAGCTATAATCACATACTTAAAATCCAAAATTTCAAGTCTGTAGGTCATTTAGTTCCGAAGTTAAGCGAAAGCAAAGTTTCGCATTTATGACACACACTCACTCACTCACTCACTCACTCACTCACTCACTCACTCACTGATCATCATAATAGAACTAGTACTTCCCATAAACTCAGAGAGCTGAAATTTGGTACAGAGTTAGGGTTGAATGGCCACATAAAGGGAAAACTATAAAAACTAGGATAATCGAAGATCTGGAGTACCTGGTGACCCTGATTAGAAAACACAAGAGCCCTAATAGAACTAGTACTTCCCATAAACTCAGAGAGCTGAAATTTGGTACAGAGTTAGGGTTTAATGGGCACATAAAGGGGAAACTATAAAAACTAGGATAATCGAAGATCTGGAGTACCTGGTGACCCTGATTAGAAAACACAAGAGCCCTAATAGAACTAGTACTTCCCATAAACTCAGAGAGCTGAAATTTGGTACAGAGTTAGGGTTTAATAGGCACATAAAGGGACAACTATAAAAACTAGGATAATCGAAGATCTGGAGTACCTGGTGACCCTGATTATAAAACACAAGAGCCCTAATAGAACTAGTACTTCCCATAAACTCAGAGAGCTGAAATTTGGTACAGAGTTAGGGTTTAATCGGCACATAAAGGGAAACTTATAAAAACTAGGATAATCGAAGATCTGGAGTACCTGGTGACCCTGATTAGAAAACACAAGAGCCCTCATAGAACTAGTACTTCCCATAAACTCAGAGAGCTGAAATTTGGTACAGAGTTAGGGTTTAATGGCCACATAAAGGGAAAACTATAAAAATTAGGATAATCGAAGATCTGGAGTACCTGGTGACCCCGATTAGAAAACACAAGAGCCCAACCAAACTATTATAGATCGACATATACCGCCCTTACAAAAAATATTCAACTTGGTGGGCCGCTTCATTTGATGTCAAAAATCTAAGGTCTGGAGTATCTGATGAAGAACCCTCAGCTGGTATCAGCTTTATTAGAGATATTATGGTAATGCCCCTTCTACTATTGGTACATAAAAAAATCGACTGTCATTGCAAAAATCCAGCGTAGTGGGACACATCTTCATTTAATCTAGCCTATAGCGTCCCACTAGTGGTTCGCTCCGAACTATGAACTCGCGACCTCAGTTACAGATGTATAACTTTGCTTACGCCATTCGCGCAGGCGCGCGCGCGCTTTGCATTTAAACTATACAACCCCATATCTCGGCAACCCATCGACCGATTTGGCTCATGTTCAAATTTAAAAATTATTTTAATTTAGTTTACCCGCTTATCAAATTTCATAACGATCCGACCAAATTTACTCAAGTTATCGTCGAACAAACATTCATACATACAAACAAACGCCGGATTGTTCCAGCAGACTCGGAGGACTTCGCTCGCTTCACTCGCTCGTTCAACAAGAAATAGTCGGATGATTAACTTTATTCTACTCCAACGTTACACAAATTTAAAAACTGTGTCAAATAAGAAAATCTAATAAAATTAATCAATATGCCCTCGTTCCTACAAAAAGAAGTGAAATCCCACCAAAAACATTCTGTAAAAACTAGCCAGGTCTCGATGGATCTGCTTGTTTATCTCTAAAAAAGTAATGAAATCTCTCTAAGATTATCTCTAACAAAGTCGTGCCAAGTCTAAGGTTCCTTACTGCGATTTCTTTATTATTATAGTTAATGTTGTGAGACTTGGCTGTTGAAGGCTACACAAGGGTACAAAACCAGGTGCTCCATGACACCATTGCACCAATCTGTCGCCAGAACCGCTTGTGTACCCTTCAACGGCCAAGTCTCACAACATTAACTATAATAATAAAGAAATCGCAGTAAGGAACCTTAGACTTGGCACGACTTTGTTAGAGATAATCTTAGAGAGATTTCATTACTTTTTTAGAGATAAACAAGCAGATCCATCGAGACCTGGCTAGTTTTTACAGAATGTTTTTGGTGGGATAAATTACTTACTTGAAGAAGCCGTTACCCGTCGTGTCGAACCGCATGCATCTTGAGGTAACGTAGATTTATTATTGTTTCCTTATTATATAACTCAATTGGAACAAAGTATCGAAGAAAATACGTCAAAAACTGCTCTTTATTCAACTTACTTCATTTAACATCGGCCCAAAAAAATTTAGATTCATTGTAGGTATTCTTTGACCACAAAAGCTCGTGCAATTCCATGCACCTCTTGGATTAGTCCTGGTCATTTTCACTGAAACTATGATATCGTGATCCTTCCAGCGAGTCCCGAAGCTCCAAGCCGAGGACCAGGCAGTCTGGTGGGATACCCTGGTGAAGATGCAGAAGATGTTCCGCAAGGCATCGTCCCAGCTGTTTAATTCTGGCAAGATTGACCAGGAAACTATGCACAATTACTTTATGTCTGGTAAGCTCGATGATATTCTTCTCCTTATATTCTTTTTCTTCAGCATTTAACAAACATATTCTTGGAATTATGTTTTCTTTTTCCTGAAAACCCACTATGGTCAGAAACGAAGATTGTCATCAAATTGGATGATCATGATGAAATACCAAAAATTGGGTCAAACATTAAACCTTCTTCTATCCTCAATTCCTCAGTGACCGAACGCGAAGTCATCAACGGGGTTCTAAACGTCAAGAACACCAAAAACCATTGCTTGGCCTACGTCCGCTACATCAACAACATCAACTTGCAAAACTTGAAGAAGGCCAGCAACTTCGTGGACATTCTGAACAGGAGTCTGGACTCGGAAGCCTCGAAACTGCTGGCGGATCTGAGGGATGTCAGGCTTCCGAATAAGATTGAGACAACTAATATACAGAAGTAAGCCTTGTAGATATGAGAATGAAGATTATTTTTCTACCTACACATAAACCTATATGGCATCGCAAAAAGACCCCGTCAGTTAGACCTTAGGCGATTGTACTACACATTTTTTTTGCGACATACTTCACGTAGAATCTTTTGCGCGCCGTGAAAGAAGTCGCGATATCTGTGACAGATCTGTCTCCCGTGCGAGCCAAGCTTAGATTAAATTAAGCACTTTGAGATGGGTGGGCGGTAATCCGAAACTATAGGTATGTTCTTATTTAGGAACCATGTCATCGATTTTGCAGATGAGAAAAATTACATTCATAGAACGAATAACAGTAGCGAATGTAACCCGTCATTTGGAAAATTTACTTACCACCACCATTACACTTTTAGATACACCGTGGAGTGGATTGGTCGAGAAGGTCTGGACACCGAGTCGCATGGAGAGTATCTCAACCATTTCATCTCCCATTTCTACAAGAACATCGTCAAACTTGTGGACAGGTAAGTAAGACAGGGATAGAAAGATTTACAATGAAATAAGTTGAAAAGAGAAAATTGTAACAGGTAAGTAAGACAGGGATAGAAAAAAAACTAAGGCCTTTGCATCTACGTAATGAGATGATTTATACAGCGTCCAGTGGCACCTTCACTCACACTAGATAGGTGAAGAGACCACTCGTCGCTGCAGTGCCTGGGACATTGTTTTTAGATGGAGTAGGCTTGCCCAGCACCTATACCATCCTGACAGCTTAGTCGACCAAGCCCACAGGAAAGACAGGTCAATACGTGTGGAGCCAACTGAGCCGCGGGTTTCGGTGAAGGACAGGGATAGAAAGATTTACAATAAAGTAAATCGAAGAGAGAAAAAGGACCCATGAAAAATGTGTTTGGTTTCAGAGCAATGAGAAAGGAAGACAGCAGTGCTCAAGGACAAATTGTCACTGAAATTCTTCAGCATCTTCATGCGTGTAACAATTCTGTCAAGGTGATTATTTCATTTTTACAATAGTTACAATAATACCGTCAGAATTTTATATAACTAACTACTCCAACTAACTACACAAAACCAATCTGAACATAAACTGAGAATGTTTTACAGGTGTTCCACGGAAGAGAAGATGATCTCAAATTCATTGAGAACTACATGAAGAATAGCTGTGATAAACCTCTAGTCCTTTATGGAGAAGGTAATGGCTTCCACCTTCCCAACACTAAAGTTCTGATTTAAATTAGTAATTCGAGTAGAAGAAGGGGATGTTAATGGTATTGTAAATAATCGCTACATCAAACACAATGGTTACGGCAAAAATAACATTACAGTTGTAGCAGGTTCGGAATAAGGAAGTGGTGAAAAACGTATGCCTTCAATAACATAAGTAAACATGGTATGACACTCTATGCTACGAATACAAGCCGCTGGGCGCCATACTTTTAAAATGGTCCTCCTAATTTCTAAATCTTATTCTTCTACCAGGTGGTTGTGGCAAGACAAGCCTCCTCTCCAAGTCAGCTGCCAATTCCCTGGACGACTGGTTCTCCGAGGTCCGCCCGACCAACATCATCAGGTTCTTGGGGACCACGCCCGACTCCAGCGCACTGACTCCGACGCTGATTTCTATCTGCCAACAGGTACAAATAATGTATTTTTTGTGGCAGACAGCATTTCAATGCAGCAATGTTCTGTTCGTGTGCTTTTTCATTGCTGCTGACAGATTTTACTCTAAAAGCCAATATCGGCCTAACTGTCGAAAATTATGATTATGGAAAAATATCTCCATGGGCGATCCTCCTAAAAGAAAATGAAAATACGAAAGTGTTTCCGATGTTAAGAACTATAACTGCCGGGGATTCTGATACTGCGTGTCTCTCACAATACCAGGATTTTTATTGCAATTCAATGCCTGTCAATGTCTTGAGCATTGGCTTCTTCCAAAAAAATCTTTCACTGGCCTGGCGATTTGCTGCTTTTTACATTCAGTCACACACCAGCAGAGCTCACTTCTTTCTGGATGTAACCCACCCAGCGCTTAGGTGCATGGCCTATTATTACAGCCTTCTAAATCGAATCAAAATCTAAAATGACAAAAAAAAAAATAACATCTCCCTCCCCCAGATATCCTACAACTTCGCACTTCCCTTCGAGAGCATTCCGGACGACCTGGTGCCGCTCACCGCCCACTTCAAGCAGCTCCTGACCATCGCCACTCAGGCGCAACCACTCCTGCTCTTTCTGGACTCGGTCGACCAGCTGACGGGGATCGGCACTGAGAACAACAAGGTTTCGTGGCTGCCCACGCGCCTGCCGCCACACGTCAAGGTGATAACTGAAAACTATCTGTAGAAACGGCCGCGGGCTCCTCCGCTCCACCTCACCCCAATTTTAGGAATCCGAAACAGTCGCTCATCTGTATCTGTGTTGTTCTTCTTCATCGTTGCACTCTTGTCAGAGCGGTCGTGGTCGACATGTAGTATCATCATCAGTGGCTGATGTTGCGCGCCTTACGATGCCACGCCATTTCTCTCGGTCAGAGGTTTCTCGGGTGCATTCACACAGTGTTTTGCCCACAGTGGTCTTGATTTGGTCAGTCCATCGCATCGGCATGTGTTGTTACTGCAGTGATATTCCCCTTTTTTAGTGATGCTCAATTAGCATCTGAATCACTAGTGCATCACTTTTGTCGTTCGTTGCAAATGTGACACATCAACATTACATAGATAGTTGGGTGATTAACACTGCAAAAAGTCCTTTGTGGGTTAACCAGCTTTTGACAGACCTAACCGAGGATTGAACCTAGATCATCTACTATACAGATCATCTCAGTTTCTCATCACAAATTTCTCATTCCAGATTATAGTGACCTGTGCGTGTGAGGAAGCGAATCCTGAAGTGTCCAAGGAGTATGACGTACTGCGGCGCATGATAGACTCCGAAGAAAACTTCCTGGAAGTCAAAGCCTTGGGTGACGACTTGGCTATGCAGGTTCTGAAGTAAGTTGGTGTTTCATCATTAATCATTCATCTCTAATCATCATGTCCTGTGTGCCCTAACACCTACATGCAGGACCTGATGGCGGCTAAAGATATCGTTTTGCCATCGAAAAAAATGCAAGGAAGAAGGTCATTACGATAACTGTCAACTGCTAGATAAGGGGGCTCTCCATCTCTGACATAACATCAGTCCGACAAAGTAACTATTTGTTTAATTCTAGACAAGTGTTAAAGAGATAAAGCAATTTCTTCTTCTGTTTGGCGTGCCTCTCTGAGGTTGAGTTCTTCATATATTTTTTTGGTTCCTTTCCAAGCGAATAAATATTCAACGCTGGCTATCTCCGTCCATTCCTTTATGTTTTTGAGTCGCGGCTTTCTTATTCTACCAGCATTCAGCACGCTGCTTCCCCTCAATCTTGCCCATTAGACTTAGTCAGCACCCTAGCTAGCCCTTATGCCAAACCCCAATACAGATTGCAAAACGTACATAATATCATATTAGAGCCTCTGGGGGAGAACTACTTTATGTGCAGCAGTTTTAAACCAATCACTTGAAACTCCTTGTTTCAGATTGTGGATGGCATCAGCGGCTAGAGATTTGAGCAACTATCAGTGGAGATTAGTCTCTAACGCTATTGGCCAATGCTCGCTACCTATTTTCGTCAAATTGGTGTTTGCTGAGGTAATTACTAACAAAAACACATCTTACGTGGCCTTCGATAAGCCTTCGATCCATCATTAGAGTCATTCAGAGATGCCTTGATACGATTATTTTTATTTTATTAAGACCATATTTGTTTCCCATTTTTTTTCTAATTTTTCTGACTAAAGGGGCTGATAATTATATTGTTTCTAGGTCTGCAGATGGAGAAGCTATACTAAGCCCCAAGACACTCACCTGGCTTCCACCGTCATGGATTCCATTATGATGCTCTTTGAAAGGATTGAAAAACAAGTAAGCACCAAATACCTAAGTCTGCTATCACAAGTAAGCACCAAATACCCATCTATTCTATCCAACCATTCATTCGTTCCCTCAATGCTGAGGATCGTGACCATCATTGAAGGTGGGGAAAAGCAGAGTTCTCCATTGCACTCTATCACTCGCGATGTGGATCAGTGTATGACATCTAAAACCATCTATGTATAAACGTCTCAAAAGCCTCATCAGTTCTTTTTGGGCTAAAGCCTCTTCTTATAAAGATGTTATGATGGATTAGATATTTTTTTAGTTCCCCAATAATCTTTGCCTTACTACACATCTAATCACCCCTGGCTAGACTATGGAGGTATCATTCGTTTGAATCATCGATCATCAATAAAAATACTATTGATCTGCCGATCTAGTAAAATGTTTGTTACATTATATATGTCCAAGTACCTACACGATTTTTGCAAGGTTTCTCGTCCTCATTAAATGTAAGTGAAAAAATTCCACCACCAGCACGGCCGACTGCTGGTCTTCCACGCGTTGGCGTACATCACGGCGGCTCGGAGCGGCCTCTCTGAGACCGAGCTCGAGGACCTGATCTCCCTTGACGACAAGGTCCTGGATGACGTATACCAGTACCACCTGCCGCCAACGCGGAGGATCCCACCGCTGCTGTGGACTAGGTAGTTGTCGATTTGGCTCATTGTTGACATGCTATGGTAATGGCAAAACGGGCTGTTTTCCGAAACTTGAGCTGACTACTTGTGCCTATTTTACGTCAGGTGGAATTTTTATCCTCGCCAACCCAGCTTCTCCAAGAAGTTCAATAGTTTTCGAATGTTCTGTAGTACTTCGGGGAGCGACACCGGCAAACCGAAGTGGGTAGCCCGGTAGCTTGCCACCTCCCTGCATTCGAGCAGAACATGAGTGGCTGTTTGGTCTGTCTCCAGGCTCTGAACAGAGGACTGTCGGGGACACCTATTAAAAATAGATAAGATTGACATAATTATTTATTCATGGACTGCGTACCGTGTAACAATCTCCAGACATGTGCTAATCAGCTAATCAAAAATTTGGGAGCCTTCATTCACTCTTGATTGTACACCAAAAATAATTAAAATTACAATCTCTCCCAGAATCCGCAACGACCTTCCAAACTATCTCTCCGAGAGAGAAGCCGACGGAGTCTCCGTGATGAACTGGTACCACAGGCAGTTCCGCGACACCGCTAAGGAGCGCTACTTCAAGAACATGAACATGGCCATGTACTTCCATTCCATGATCGCTGATTATTATCTTGGTAAGTTTCATTATGTTGAAGGGATGAGACTGCGAGGCAGAACCCTGTCTAGCCAGATGGAACGATTAGCTGTAATCTGAACTTGGTGAGAGTGAGAGTAGCCACTGATAGAAATCAATGGAAAAGGTTTGTCCATGCCCCGAAATTGACAAGTAGTTGATTACGATCTCCAGTCATAAAGAAGAGAGGTTTTATACAAGAAGTAGCCAATCTAAGTATCAAGTATCAATTTGCATCTACGAAATGAGATGGTGCAGTGCCTGGGACATCCCTGGGATTTGGGACAGCCATGATCATTTTCCCATGTAATTCCTAGGTATTTGGGGTGGAGGCAACCCAAAGCCATTCAAGTACACGGAGATCCAGCGGCATCGCTTCAATCTGGCTGACAGGGAGGGCGTGGCTGACAGGAAGGTGCCCCTCCAGCCTCTTGCCTTCACCTCCGCTGACGGGGCCACCAAGAGATACAATTTGAGGAAGGTAGGCACCATACAAAAGAGATAGATAAAGTACTTCAGACACGAAATATTGCCTCCTTCAACTTATTTTAAAAAGCAAGATATCAGGGAGAAGACCTGGAAGATATGAAGGCTACAAAAACTACTACTTACGAGGGATTCCGTAAAATACCAGCGCTTGCGCTTGGCATTTGCGTCAGATATTATTCTCAATGCTTATAGTCATCGCCATTCTGCGGCCGAACGTGGTGAATGATTCCGAACCTTATCTTTGAGTGCTTGGCCTGTTTCCAGCAGTTGTATGAATAGCCCATATTGTTAGAGCTACATTTACATCTAACTCAAAAATTTCTGATCAAGAAGTATGCATGGCGAGGCATCGTAAGGCTTGCAACATAAAAACCACGGCCTTACGGTCAATAGACTCAAGAAAAAAATGAAGAATTGTACGATGAAGATGCAATGTAAAACAACCTCTTGTCCCCAGTTCGGCGAGCTGCCCTTCCACCTCGTCCGCTCCAAGCGCTTGACGGACCTGTACGCCGAAGTGCTCTTCAACTACGACTGGCTGCACGCCAAGCTCAACTGCTGCCCGCTGCAGGCTGTACTCGCAGACTTTGAGGACGCCAAGCTTCATGTTAGCAAGGACGCTGTGAGGTGAAAGAAAATTGCTCGCACCATGTAGGATTCGTAGCTAGGTAGTGTTATAGTAGTGTAATGAGCACCTAACAGGGTTCAATATCATCACTTTGCACTAATCATCAGGTTATGCGGTGGCAGCTCGGTTGAAGCATGTCCCATGCTTATCTACTAGGGTGTTGATGTTGGGAAGTTAATCATGACTCATGGCAATCATGGCAAAAACGTCATCTTTCTCCATACTACCAGTTTCCTAGTGAAGTTCATTCAGATCTTTAACTAAGTAAGTGGAGAAGTCGTCTGTCAAATCCCGACTTCGCTTTATCGGTTTGTGGCTGGTAGAAAGCGCATGACTCAACGTGTCTCGCTTCAGCTAATCCTCTGAAAACTTTCCATCTTCCAGAGAAATAATGCTAGTAGCCGACGCTCTACGCCTGGGCGGTGCTATCCTGGGCACCTACCCTGACATGCTGGCTCCACAGCTGGTGGGCCGACTCCTGCCTGAAGCCTCGAGCAATGCTGGCGTCTCGTCACTGTTGAGACAGTGCGTCGAGAGAGGAAAGGCTCACTGCGCCCTGCTGCCTGCTCATCACTGTCTTCACACGCCTGGGGGGCCATTGAAGGTATGGACATGAAAATTACTATCAGATTCATCCACTGTCCATGAAGCAAGCCTCTCTTAGAGTAAATTTCATTGATTCGGGATTCGCGAAGACGCCAGAGATTCCTTTGGCTTGTAATACAGTCGAATCGGCGTTTGATCCGCCGTTACGGGATGGCCGATTGTTTCAACCAATGCTTTTTTCTGTGCGTGTGCTATCCGATATTCCGGATCATAGCCATAGGGTATTGCAACGCGCTGTTGTTCCCAATGTAACTTGCTTAGACATCATCGATGCTCCCAAGAGTTCGCCATCCCGATGTCATTAATTGTCTGATCCTCCAGTTTTCCAGCTTACATTTCCAGTCCATCCAAAGGTTGTCAAAGATCTTGACGCCGTCTTGATCTTGTCTTCTTCCGTGTTGACTCTTGGTAATAAGACCGCCGTAATTCTTAGGTTACGAAAATTCTTGTCAATATATTGTTTGGTACAATAAAAATATATTTTTTGGTACAATAAATAAGTATTCTCTATCTTCTCCCAGTACTCTCTCGAAGGCCACCAGTTCGCCGTCTTCGGCATCCGCCTGAGCTCGGACAAGCGCTACGTGGTCTCCATCTCCAGCCGCGTGATATCCTGGGACCTCTCCACCTCTGACCTCTCGCGTGACCTCTGCCCGCAACTTGAGGGGATCATGCACAACCTGGAGCTGTCGCCGGATAATAAGTGGGCCGCCGCATCTACGAACAACTCTGTGGTAAGTTTAAAAGAGCAGAATAGTGTACCTATGCCTAGCCTTGGAACTTTTACTCTTTGTGCCATGCTCCTTACTGTTTTGAATAATTTTAACGAAGATCCAAATCTGTATCGTATTTTTGCAGTCAATGCTGCTGAACATGCTGACGAGTGAATACATCACCATCAACAATCCTTTGGACGAAGGTAGGTGTTGTTATTGAGTTGTTCAATGATCTTTGATGGGTGACACTGACGTACAAATCCTCAAATTGTTGAATTTATGTTGATCTGTGGCTTTCTGATTATTGGCATGGCTCACTGAAACATCTCAAATGATTTTATAAACAAAAAGCTAATATGGTGCTTGTGCAAACCTAAGAAATAATTTAATATTTTGTTGTTATGTGCATGCGTGCAACTTAAGTATGTCGAGAAAGGAAGTGCTCAAAATTATTTCATAGCATAAAACAAACACTATAAAATTCACCATCATGTTTGTATGTACCTATGTAGTAGGGAAAACGGTACTGTGACCAAACTCGTGTCACAGTACCGTTTTACCTTCATACTAATCTCAAAGTCTTCTGGTGATAAAGTACCTGCTAACTGATACTGTAAACCGCCGTCCCACTCACTCGGAGCTAGAACAAGAACTAGTCCAAACGCAGATCCAGTTGGAGTACCTTGAATCTCAATACCAGGCTAAGCGAGCGCTTCTGATTGCGAGCGATCCTGCCTGACAGACCTTTTTAACTTAATTTATTAATTTTGGCCACATTATGTGAAATGAAAACTACAACCTCCTCCAACTAATCCTGCAAGGATAATACAGGGCCGCCGAAGACCTGGCCGCCCAAAAACGCATGGTTAAACACGAACTGTACTCTTCCGAGTCGCAACATCACGGGTCCGAGTGGCCATAGGTAGGTAATCGTATGAGGTAGTGGCCACCCCTGGTGTCAGAGTATTTAAGCCACCCAAAGGGTCTCTGACATGGCTTAACGATTGTTATTAATCAACAACAACCGGGACCAACGGTTTAACGTGCCTTCCGAAGCACGGAAGCGCTCAGATATTATTGCCACTAGCAGTCACCCATCCATGGACTGACCGCGGCCGTAATGATAGCCGACCTCCAATAGGAGCTGGCACCTAAAGGAGACGAATATTTTTTACAGATATAACCCGTGTCATTAAAGAAAACATTTAGGATGGACTTCAAAACACTCGCCCTCTCGCTCTATTTAATACAGTCAAAGCGAGACAACGCTAGGTTTTTAACTCCGTCCTAAATGTTTTCTTTAATGGCACGGGTTATACTCTATCTCACGAAGTCTGTTTGGTTATGAATGTTGTCGGCGTTTAGTCTGCGTAAGCACGGCAGCGGTTCAGTCACGCTCAGCCGCGCTTACGCACACTAAAGCATTGTATACATGCACGCCTGACAACATTAATAACCAAACGGACTTCGTGAGATAGAGTCTGTAACATGCCTGCTTGCCGGTTACTGTACTTTTTCACGTCCCCAATTTTCTTTGATGATTGTTTGACGACTCCTTCCAGGCGAGACCGTCCGCGGCGTGTACGTCCTCAACCATAACATGTTCATCTATGGACCCAACTCTTGGGTGCGGTACAGCATGAGGGGCGAGCACCAGGAGACGGTGCGAGCGCCAGACCCACAGCCGTATGGGGACGACACTTGGGAGATACTTTGTGAGATTTTATTAAAAAAATACTTCATATTTTGTCTTTCATACCTAAGCATAGTTTCTGTTTTTCCTAAAGTATTTATTATCCAAACATCCACTAGCTAACCGTGACGGTAATCGTAAAGGGGAGTCGGGCTTACCACAGTATCATTGTCAGATTTCCTCCTACCCGAGAGCGAGAGCGAGAGCTTTCTCCATACGAGTGGTCACTTCAGCCATCTGTTGTGGCAAGTGGAATGTAGGACGCTTTTTAAATCGTCTCACTAAAAAACAAAAGCAGACATAATGTGTCTCACTAGGTAGTATTCCTTGAAACCATCTTCTATCACCAAATAGGTAACACAGAACAAGTAAAACACCTCTCTGTCCCCAGCCATGGAATTTCGGGATCTGGAGAACTTCATGGTGGTGATGTGGAGCGGAGACCTGGATGAGGATCGGCTGCTCCTCCACTACTGCAGGCAAGGGAAGTGGGTCAGGCCGCTGCGGTGCAAGGGGGCGGTGGCCTTCCACAAGACTTGGAGCAAGGTGTACTCCAGTGACCCGGAGAGGGGGTATCAGGTATGGAACCTTGAAAGCTTATTCTTATCTCCTTCTTTGAGTCTCCTACCTATCGAGACCGGCGGTCACCAAGAACAGTCAGTCACGCCTGATCTCATCAGTTGTCTTACCAACATTGTCGATAAATTAGGTTGTACCCATCGTTTTTAGTATTTCGCTTCTTCATCATCATCATCTTCATCCCACTTCTGTCCACTATTGGTTATAGACCTTTTTTTCCCCTCACGCCACCTCTCACGGTCCCTAGCCATCTGCATCCATGGACCTTGCACCGTTATGACAATGTCGTCCAACCATCGGGCTGCTGGTCTTACCACTGAGTGCCATATTCCGCTTCATCATCATCATCAGCCTCAACACCCTCTGCTGAGTAAAGGCCTCTTCATCTTCATTGTACTGTGTTTTATCTTGTGAATAAATATCTTACTTACTTACTTACTTACTTCTTCATGCTCACGCCACCTCTCACGATCCTGTGCCAGGAGCAACCACTGTTTTCCGGATTCTTGCTATGTCGTCGGACCATCTGGCTGGTGGTCTGCCAACCGATCTCTTCCCCTCTCGGGGTCACCATTCCGCAATGGATTTTATCCATCTGCCATCGGTACGTCTCGCCAGGTATCCAGGTATTTCGCTTACCCTCATCTAATTCATAGGTGACAATCTTCGCGCTGGACGAGGAAGAGAATTGCTGGAAGAAGGAATTGGAGCTTTTTCATCAGGAAACTGACACCGCAGAGGCAATGCTGCAGCTCAAACGGGGGAAACGAGACCGGATGTTACTTGGTAATCTCATATCCTTATCTAACACTTGAAAAGTTGCTCCAACTAATAATAATTATTATAACGTCATCTACTGGGTGCACTTGGATTCGATAGCGGAATTTCTAGGTACACTTTAATAATAATAAAAACAACAATACCAATGTGACAAAAAAACCTGATGATTCATACAATTAGTGCAATAAAGTAGAGTCTACCTTTTATCCAGTATTTTCTTTCCTTATTTTGGTCACATAGTAAAAGTTAGCCTGAAGGTTAGATAGCCTGCTTGAAGTTCCACTATCGAATCGAGTGCAAGTAGTGCAACCTGTATTGTAGGTGTAGATTTCACTGGACACTGAATAATGTACTGCAGAAAAAGATAATATTTTGGAACTATGCGACTCAGTAAATCTAAATACTGATGCATGAAGTTTTTCAGCGACAACAACCTACAGTTTCGTAGTCTGGGACTTTGATGAACTGATATCAAGAGAAAAGCACGGACCAGAGAAGAAGATAGAAGATGAGGAAGTCCAAAAGGAAGAGGGTGAAGACGAAGTAAGTAGGTATAACTAACCCACATCATGAAAATGATAGGCACCCATGCAAGCAACTAAAATGTTGCTGAAATACCTAAACATAAACTCAAAATTACTATAAAATTATGAGGTGAGGAGCCCATTTTAAAAAAAATTATGAGTAGAAGAGTTGCCATTTAGGGAATACAGATTCAAGATGTATAACGGGAATTAACAAACTAAAATGTTGCTGAAATACCTAAACATAAACTCAAAATTACTATAAAATTATGAGGTGAGGAGCCCATTTAAAAAAAAAAAATGAGTAGAAGAGTTGCCATTTAGGGAATACAGATTCAAGATTTATAACGGGAATTAACAAAAATTCAAAAACCGACTTCACTGGCGAAAATGTACACTGTTATTAAGCTACTGCACAGATTCCTAGTGATCTGCTGCTGTCGGTTGAGGAGTTCAGTTCTCCATATCCGAAGTTCTTCATCAGATCTCCACCATTTTTTTAAACACGGAAAGTATATACCTACCCTTTCAATAAAAAAAAAACATCGATATCGGTCTGTACCTATAGAAAAAAGTTCTGAGGTAACAAACATAAAAAATTAAAATACAAATCAAATTGAGTATGTCCTCCTTTTTATGAAGTTGTTTAAAAACGTTGAATTATTTCAGGAAGAAAAAGCAGACGAGCCAGAGAAAGACCTGAGTCTAGAAGGGATAGTCCTAAAGCTTCCACACACGATCCGAAATATCTCGACAAAGATGACGCTTTCCAACTCCTTCATGGTCAGCAAGAATAACACGTACGCAGTCGCTGGTGTGAGGTAATAATATCTTTCTATTTTAACATGTACACATACATAAACTCACGCCTGTATATCAGAGGGGTAGGCAAAGATGATAACTTGCCATTTGCCACGTTTCTGACCTCTTTCCGATATTTTGGGTACTAATCCATTTTTGTTATCTTATCTTATACCTCTGATTTGCTTCTGATACGAAACTCTAAAAAGTGAAAAAATATCCTAAATTGTATCTTCATACTGGTTGTTCTGGTGGTGGTAGATTAATTTGATTTCGGTAATCTGTAGCCACCGACCCCTTGATCGAAGTCTGTAGAAATAACTGCTTACTCTGAGAGAAAAACATTGTTAGGACATCCGAATTACAAAGTTGAAAGGGAGCTTGATTTGACAACAATAACAATGTTCCATGTTCTGTAATACCACTTTATCATCCCCAGGAAGAGCCTCTACGTCTGGAGCCTTGAGACCACCCAGCTCATCAAAGTCCTGGATGCTCACTTTGGCAGGATCGTCCAATTAGAACCCCTCACAGTTGGCAATTGGAACAACGTCATCACCTCTTCCATAGACAGGACTGTAAAGATCTGGAACATCGACAACATCTTTGAACAGGTCCACAAGATAGATCGGCAGGAACTGCCGATTGATGCCATCAGGTACCTATATACTTATTAAATTTATTTCACTTTATGCTATTTTTAGGCCTTTTTTCTGTTTCGGCCAAATTTAAGTCGGGTTGTAGAATAATCTCATATGATTGTAGGTACCTACCTAAAGACTCAACGGGCCTAATCCCACGCAATCCAATGGATACCGACAATGACGTCCAGGCTCTATCTTTACTGTGAAGTTAGGCTATATCAGCTAGGTGTAACACAGTCACGAATTCACGATACACCAAGAAGAAGTAGGCCACTATTTTCAAAATACGTTCCTTCCAGGCTTGCCCGAGACAAGCGCCTAGCAGTGACCGTCACCCGCAGTTGTTGGGGCCTATGAGACATTAGTACGGGGTGGCTGCTGGCTGAACTGGCAGAAACTTGTAGCCTTATTTTTTAAACTAGTACAGGCTACATTTTAGGCATTTACGAAAATAGTCAACATCACAGGAACAAAGCTTACCCAGCCTTCAACCTTTATATCATCGTCTTCGAATACCGTCATCATCATCAACTTCAATTGCAGTTTGGCCCGTGACAAGCGCCTAGCAGTGACCGTCACCCGCAGTTGTTGGGGCCTATGAGACATTAGTACGGGGTGGCTGCTGGCTGAACTGGCAGAAACTTGTAGCCTTATTTTTTAAACTAGTACAGGCTACATTTTAGGCATTTACGAAAATAGTCAACATCACAGGAACAAAGCTTACCCAGCCTTCAACCTTTATATCATCGTCTTCGAATACCGTCATCATCATCAACTTCAATTGCAGTTTGGCCCGTGACAAGCGCCTAGCAGTGACCGTCACCCGCAGTTGTTGGGGCCTATGAGACATTAGTACGGGGTGGCTGCTGGCTGAACTGGCAGAAACTTGTAGCCTTATTTTTTAAACTAGTACAGGCTACATTTTAGGCATTTACGAAAATAGTCAACATCACAGGAACAAAGCTTACCCAGCCTTCAACGTTTATATCATCGTCTTCGAATACCGTCATCATCATCAACTTCAATTGCAGTTTGGCCCGTGACAAGCGCCTAGCAGTGACCGTCACCCGCAGCTGTTGGGGTCTATGGGACAGCAGCACAGGCCGGCTTTTAGCTCAACTTGCGGAGGCACCACTTGGAGCCATCGTGACGCATGCCAAGATCACGCCGAGCGGCGAGCACGTCGTCACCGCCGAGTCCGGCAATGTCCTCGTTTGGGACCTCAGCGAGCAAAAGGTATTCTTTCTTCTCCAACAAACTCATTGCAGTCGGAGATTGAACACCAAATTTTACCAGACTCCGTAAAGTATAATAGCTAAGGAGTCTTGATGAAGTTGAAATTTAGTTTCTACGCGGCAAACTCAACACATGAATAAAAAAGCATTAGAAATGTTCCTAAAAGAAATTCTGAGCACCTGAGGCATAATCTTACGTCTCAACGGAAAAATCGCTAATTACTCTTTCCTTCCCTAATTCTTACTTATCACCTACCATAATGAGCGCTACCGTGTTTTAAAAGGCATGTTAAACCGTTGGTCCCGATGTCAGAGGCCCTTTAGGCAGCCTAAAAACTCTGACACCAAGGGTAGCCACGATTACCTTCTTCTTTTTACCACACTCATCCCGTGAGTAATATCTTGAAAATAGCTTGAATATTATTTCTCTTTCAGCCAATATTCAAAGAAGAGCAGAAGGGAATCAAGCAAATCCTTCTTCTGGAAGACGGCACCAAGTTCATTACAATTTCCATGGAGGTGAACAATACGGAGGCCGTTGGCAGCATTGCTATAGCCCAGATGGTCGCAAGGACTATACCTGGTGAGTGACACTATTTTTTATTTTATGTGTTGACAAAAATATTGTTCTTCCGTATTATTCTTCTTGACTTTGTTTGCCCACACTGGAAAACATTTACAAGACAGTAAGCGACTGTCTTGTAAATGTTTTCCAGCAACAACTTCTAACTTAAGATTACCTAGACTTGCCTGCCTATAGAAGCTTGCTCAGAGTACCTTGGTAACCTTGGTAATAAACAAGTCATGATCATCCTCATCCTTCTGTTAACACTGCTGGGTGAAGGCTTCTCCATGTTCATGCCACCTCTCACAATATCATGCCAGATGCAAACATTGCCTTTCGGCAACTCGAGCTATGTTACCTTCATATCTCGAGGTCGCCACTCCATAATAATAATATCACTGCTGTCCTGTCCAGTGGAAGTGTACCCTTGTGGAAGTGGAAGTGAGAAGTCGCGCGAAAGGTACCTAAATGGCCTATATCTACCCAACCATGGGCAGAGTTGGGCTGATGTTGATGATGGTGATTGTGCGTTCACAGACGGAGACCGCATGTACTCAGTGGACTACGAGGTCCGAGGCACCGGGTACAGGACCGCCGTAGTGTCAGCCGACGAGCACCACGCGGTGGCGCCAGGCGTAGACAAGTCGCAGCGGGACTGCCTCCACGTCTTCCACGCCAAGACCGGCACCAGGTTACATAGGTGGGTGAGGAAGGTGGAATCTGCATTGTGAAGGCTGTCGGGGTCACTCGGGGTTCTTGTGGCAAGGTTTTGATATTTCTTCTTTTTCAAATTAATGAGTTAGCTTATACAAAAGCCGAGTCTACAGCATTTCATGTTAGGGCATCTGGTGGTGTACACATTTCAGAATCTCTCTCTCTATCTCCTTCTCTCTACTTCCCAAATAGCCTTCTATACAGTGCTCTCTTGCTCTCTGCTTCTATTGAGTCGATGGTATCCGGTGCCTCGGAATGCGAAGTCCGAGGCACCGGAAACGCGGTGGCACAAGATTACATAGGTGTACACTGCTTTTCCTGCAGATTATTCTTCAATTAAAACTTCTTCTTCTATTCGGCTCTTGACCGAGATGATTTATGCAGCGTCCAGTGTGACCTTCAATCACGCTAGATGGGTGAAGAGAAGCTGCAGTGCTTGGGACATTGTTTTAGATGAAAAAACCATATCCTAAGACCCATAGTACCTATTCGTAGAGAGTAGCCCCCTTTTTGAAAACGTTTACTAGTTGGTAGGTATTACTTTGCCCACCAGTTGCTGTCTGTACTGTCCCTTTTATTGCTACGCGTTTTCTGCAGGATACCAATAAAGAACAGCGGCATCAAAGACATGCAGTTCATCGTGGCCCTGCCGCACAAGCCACACTGGGTCGCCGTCATCGGAAACGACAAGGCTGGCATACTGGACATCAAGACGAAGCGGCATGTTCGGTGAGGAAGACTTGTCACCTTTAAGCTGTCCATTAGCGGCTGATCAGGTCGTGTCGGGGCGGGCCGCAAAATGAAATGCGCCTGCCTGTATTTATATGAAACAGCGTCCACTGGCGGCGGACTATTGCGCTGCGGCCCGTCCCGCCCCGATCCGCCGCTAGTGGACGCTGTTTCATATAAATACAGGCAGGCGGATTTTTGCGTTGCGATGCGCCCCGGTCCGATCCGCCTAGTGGACGCCAGAATTTAGGCCCATAATCCACCAAATACCACATAACTCATTCTTATGCCAAGCCAACTAGCTGGTCTCTCTAGCGTTAACTTCACATTTTTTTAACCAGTTTCGTGCCCCGCTGGAACGGTGCGTGCACGAGGGACGGCAAGATCGGCCTCTGTGCTCCGACCCGGGGCGGCCTCGACCTGATCGAGCTGAAGAGAGGAACCTCGGTACAGCAGCTCATCACCAGGGCCGCCGAAGGTGTCTTCAGCATCATCACCATGTTCGGCTCGACGGATAACTACGTGTTTTATTATCATAGCGGGAGGAAGACGCTTAGGGTTTTCAGGTAGGACTCACCTTATCTTATTTCATCGCATCTCATGCCACCACAACATCCTATTTCATCTCAACTCGTTTGGACTCATCTAAACTCATCTAACCTCATCTAAACTCATCTTGACTCATATCAACTCATCTCAACCTTGTCATATTCTTATGCCTTGGTAGTCTGAGATTAGAAAAAATCGAATAATTTCCCTAAAAATATTGGACACATCGCTCGTTTGTGAGAGAAGGGATGTTTACACGGTCGTACCTATGTTAAAAAAGCTTACAGACGACAAATTTTAAAACTTCCAAGATTTGACCTAACAGTGGTCTCATCTGTCAACAGGACGGACGGTAAAGCAATAGCCGAATACCGAGCCCCAGCCGAAGTGACTGCTGTGGAGAGCGCCCATGGAGGCCGAGCGGTAGCCATCGCTGGACAAGATGGCTGCCTCACCATACTTGATATAGTAGACCCTTACGAGTAGATAATAGATACTTTAATAGACTAGTAGATTGCCTGAGTACCCTGACCTGGGTAGGTCAATAAATGATACAAAATAAATAATCTACAGGGTGCACTCTAAGTCGATAGCGGAACTTTAAGTAGGCTGTCTACTGATCACTACAAACAACTTGGACCAGCGGGGGGAGCATGACTTTTATCGAGGCGGATTTATCCAACAAAATGTCGCTCTCGACGATATATAACCCACTATAGACGTCAAAAATGCTGATAAACCGCCATTTTGTTGGATAAATCCACCTCGATAAAAGTCATGCTACGGGGACAGGTGGCGAAAAAAATGGAGCGATAGGATCGATAAAAATATCAGCTGTTCCATACAAAAGGTCGACTCAGTACTGCGCCAAATGTATGAAACAGCAGATATTTTTGTCGCTCCATTTTTTTCGCCACCTAGTTTAAGTTGTTTGTAGTGATCAGTAGACAGCCTACTTAAAGTTCCGCTATCGACTTAGAGTGCACCCTGTATATTCGGTAGGTACCTACTCTCCCTCCGAAATCCATAATTTCCTACGTGCCCTAACACCTGCACTCCGCAGAAGTTTAGAGGGCATCATTTGATAATGCAGTCAGTGTTGCGGAATTTTGCCCTACGGGGCACTTGTACCACTGCCCGGTACTACTGGTGGTACTAGTGGTACTACAGGGTGCACTCTAAGTCGATAGCGGAACTTTAAGTAGGCTGTCTACTGATCAATACAAACAACTTGTACTAGGTGGCGACAAAAACGGACCGAAAAAAATATCAGCTGTTTCATACATTTGGCGCAGTACTGAGTCGACCTTTTGTATGGAACAGCTGATATTATTTTAGCTTCATTTTTTTCGCCACCTGGTACAAGTTGTTTGTAGTGATCAGTAGACAGCCTACTTATAGTTCCGCTATCGACTTAGAGTGCACCCTGTAGTTTGCCCCAATTTGGGCCCAGATACGCTAAGAACAACTAGAACAAGAAAGACCTGTTCGTAGATACTGTTCAGAAGGATGTTCCTGTTGTGGATATGTTTGGTGTTTGGTATTAACCGATGAGATGAGAGGAAATTAAGTGATAAATAGCTAAGTTACCTGGGTACTATATGGTGTAGGTGCTGGGCAAGCCTACTCCATCTAAACAATGTCCCAGGCACTGCAGCGTCGAGTGGTCTCTTCATACATCTAGTGTGAGAGAAGGTGCCACTGGACGCTGTATAAATCATCTCATTACGTAGATGCAGGTAGGTAAATAAGATATAAAATGTAGAATAATATGTATACAGGGTTATTGGAAATTCAATATATTCCCATTTGGAGGTTATACAGGAGACTATGTAGATATACTACAGGGTGCACTCTAAGTCGATAGCGAAACTTTAAGTAGGCTGTCTACTGATCACTACAAACAACTTGTACTAGGTGGCAAATAAAATGAAGCGAAAAAAATATCAGCTGTTCCATACAAAAGGTCGACTCAGTACTGCACCAAATGTATGAAACAGCTGATATTTTTTTCGCTCCTTTTTTTTCGCCACCTAGTTCAAGTTGTTTGTAGTGATCAGTAGACAGCCTACTTAAAGTTCCGCTATCGACTTAGAGTGCACCCTGTATAATAGTAGAGTAGGAATTATTTTAACCCTGAAACGGTAATTGGAGCCGGGGGTCATTATGGGGTGAAATTCGTTGAGTCCCTTTTACAATCTTTTATCGGGAATACCTCAAATTTCCAATTACCCCAAGTATATAAGTTTTAGCCTGTGATTTTATGTTGCGTAAAGGCAGCGAATGAAAGTAAAGGTCCAAAAGTGAAATATGAAGTAAGGTTAGAGCGCGGCTAGATAAACAAAACGGAATGGATCTCAACTAGTTTTAACAGAGTCTTATTAAATAAATACTTATTCTTACAGATGACACTATTTTAAAGAAGCACTTAGATGAAAGAAGAAGTTGGTAAAACCACAATAACAATAGCCTAACAGAGCATTATTGATAATCCTGAATTGAAGCTTTTTTTCAATAATCGTTTATAATTACCAACATTGGAACGATACTTGCCTTACATCTTAAAATCAGATAGCGGTTGCAATGCAAGGATAATGATTAAAACGACAGAGGTTTATAAGTAATTTCCACTTAATGGTTTTCTCTCAAAACCTTTATTGAGCATATAGAAATAATAATATTAATTAACAAAAATACTAAGTACAAATATAAGCTTTATTTACACCTAAATGTTCTTTCATTTAAGAGATACCTACATACTAAAAAGGTACCTACAGCAGACAAGCATTCGCTTGTAAACTGACTGAATTTAAATTAGACAGCAAGATGGAGAATTGGAGACTATAATTTTTAATTATCTTAAAGATCACACTCATCAAACGTAAAGATCCCAGGATTAGACCACAATCACAAGCAACTATAAAGTCTTGAAGTCCAAAAATATAAAGAAACCGTAGGAAATGTGACGTGGGTAAAGCTCAGCACAATGCTACGACTACGAGACTTTGTATATCAACCACACAGTCAAAGCAAGTTCAGTACTTTGTTCAGTTCTGAAATTTGTTTTTGCCTAAGGCCCGATTTCTGAATTGAGAATTTTACTAAGGTAAATACTTAAGTATCAGTCTATCACGCTCTTTTGATAGGTACTTACGTTGATACTTACATATTAGCTTAGTGAATTTCTCAATTCAGAAATCGGCAGTAAGTCTGTTTTTTCTTAGGACTTAGACCCTGAAAGTCATCATTGTTTTCGTTCCCAAAGTAGGTACTAAGTAAAGTTTCAGTTTCAGGATTAGCAGAATTTACCTAGAGATATCCAAATTTTTAATAATCTGTTCAGCCGGGTCCACTCCCGACGATCCAGCGCGCTCCAATCGCGCGCGGCAGGAGCAAAACACATGGAATTCGCTGCTGCCGCTGATCGGAGCGAGCTGAATCATCTGGGGCCTTAGCCTGTAACGCAATGGCGTATCGATGGCATCCGAGTAGAAGGACGAAACCGGGATTTCCTCGTTTTTCTCCTACAACCAGCGAACTAATTCTTTAGAATTAGAATCAGAATACTCTTTGCTGTGCTACAAAAACATTAAAAGAATCGACAGCAAATTGAAGCCGTCAATCGGGAGCCCATTTTGGCACCATTGCGTTACAGGCTAAGGCCCCTGGTGCAGACCCGGCTATTCGCAAACGAATAGCAACTGATCCTAGAAATGTATTCTGAGACGAAGATGAAGAGCTTGGCGACAGCGACTGCTGCTAGAACTCGTATTCTGAGACGAAGATGAAGAGCTTGGCGATAGCGACTGCTGCTAGAACTCGTATTCTGAGACGAAGATGAAGAGCTTGGCGACAGCGACTGCTGCTAGAACTCGTATTCTGAGACGAAGATGAAGAGCTTGGCGACAGCGACTGCTGCTAGAACTCGTATTCTGAGACGAAGATGAAGAGCTTGGCGACAGCGACTGCTGCTAGAACTCGTATTCTGAGACGAAGATGAAGAGCTTGGCGACAGCGACTGCTGCTAGAACTCGTATTCTGAGACGAAGATGAAGAGCTTGGCGACAGCGACTGCTGCTAGAACTCGTATTCTGAGACGAAGATGAAGAGCTTGGCGACAGCGATTCCAGCGAAGCTCTCTTCAGAGTACAGCTCCATGGAGAGCTCCAGCTCGATGCTCTGAGGACCTTCCAGAGACTGCACGATGGACACCACGGCGTTCTTGTTTGTCGATGTTAGCCTGGAAGAACAATGGCGATAAAACGTTGATGAATCCCTAACTATGCGGTACTCATGCCCGATTTCACCAACTATACCAAATTTTTAAGAACTTCTTAACTTTTTTAAGAAGTTCTTATCGTAATTTTTGCTAACAAAATTACGCTAAGGTCTTCTTAAAAAGTTAAATAAGTTCTTAAAGATTAAGTATAGATAGTTGGTGAAATGATCAGATGGTGAAAAGATTCGATCAGAGTCGTTTTTAATTGTCCAATAAGGACGACTTAACGAAAGAATTCAATAGAAATCCTTCGCTTAAGTCTTTGTGAGTAAGGCAGTAAGACATTGTTTTAGCCTACTCCATCTAAAAGAATGTTCCAGGCACTGCAGCGCCAAGTGGTCTCTTCACCCGTCTAGTGTGAGTGAAGGTACCACTGGAAGCTGTATAAATCATCTCATTACGTATTGTTCTGGAAGAACAAAGCCAACTAAATGTAAAGATCCGAATTAAGTATCCTTCTGACCGCAAATACTTTTTTCAATAAAGAATATTTTATCTTTTTATCTTTATCTTTAAATACTTACAAGAAAGACTTAATATGGGCCTTCTCCTTGACGGTCGGCGGCGCGTCCACGTTGACTAGTCGCAGTTCGAACTTGGTTTTCGCGTTCGGCCAAGCTGGCACACTCATCGTGTAGAGATCCACCTGAAAGAAAAAGCTTAGTGTTTAGAAAAGGATTTTTTTTGTCTTTCTCTTTCTCTCCCCCTCCCCCACTCTCTTTTTCACCGTCTGGAGAGGGAGTTTTCTGCCACTCCTCTCTCGCGTTCCCTCTTTCGCTGTGTTTCTATCACTCTTTCTCTCTCTATTTCTCCCACTCTACCTCTCTACCTCTATCGCTCATTCTTTCTTTGTTCTCTTTGTCTTGCTCTCTCTCTCTGAATCTTTCTCTCTCTTTATCCTTCTCAGCCTGTATCTCTCTCACTGTCTGCCTAGCACGTTTTACATTTTTCTATCCATGTTTTATCTGATCAAACTGAAATCAAACACCTTATTTACCTTTGAATCAGGGATTTCGAGCTTCGAAACGAAGGTGATATAGTGGTACGAATACGTGCTCGGCTGGTGTATGCAGTTCCAGTCTCCCACTTTGCACACCTGGTCCACCTTCGTGCAACGGCTGAAATAAAACATAAAGATGTAAATAACCAAAAACACGAAAAGTCCCGAGTTCTACAAATAAATTCCAAACAATTTCATCCTTACAAAATATAATTTGTGAGTTTTAAGCATTATCATTTTTTCCACCTTGTGCCAAAGGGTATGTACCATATAGGTAGGTATGAAATGGAAAATTATATTGGTAGAACTTCCACTTCTTCATCTTTTTCTGGTGCCTCTCCACTATAGGAGCTTAGCTATCAGATCTTTCTGTACCTATCATACTCGGTGGTAAATACTTCGTTGTTTTTGAATAAAAGAAACAGATCCTTCTACGTCAGCCACTCCAGTCCATCATTTGATGTTTCTCAACCATGCTCAACCTTAAAAACTTCTTAACCAACCACACATCTCTTCTTCCAGGGACATCTGTTTCCCCTAAACCTTTCCAATCGTGATTAAAATATGGCTACACATGCATGCTGGAAGTATTTAATAGATGGATGATTAAGGCCCGGTTTCTGAATTGAGAATTTTGCTAAGCAAATACTTAACTATCGTTCTGTCACGCTCTTTTGTGAGAAATCCGCAGAGGCAGAACGATATTTAAGTACTTGCTTAGCGAATTTCTCAAATCAGAAACCGGCAGTTAATAATGGTTTAATAATTGATGATTTAATAATGGTTTAATAATTGATGATTTAATAATGGAGGATTTAATAGAAAAAAAAAACTTACTGCTTGTTTTCGAGCCTGTAGCCAGGCATGCAGGTGATCTTCTCGCACCGATAGCTGCCACGGATGTTGAAACAGAAGTTGCTGCCCGACAAGCCGTTGTTGCCGACCGCACAGACCGCCTCGCCGATCTCGCATTCGTCTATGTCTGTTGAAAAGTAATGTTAAAGGTATCAATAATAACTGCCAAAGAAAAAGAAGATGGGTTGAAAAGTAGGTAACTCATACAATGTTGGACCTATGGGCTCAGATGGTGGGTGAAAATCACCAACTGTACCTACTTTTTGTATTTTATAAAGCACTAACCCGTGCTAGGGAACATTATAAAGATTTTTATAAGGTTAAGTTCCCTAGCACGGGTTAGTGCTTTATAAAATACAAAAAGTGGTTAAAAACGTAGTGGCAAAATCAAATAAATTCCAATGAGCATTTAGTCTGTAATGATGAACGCATTGGGTAGTGTAGATAAGTGCAAACTATTACACTAGATGGCGCCCCATCGTCCGTAAGACGAGTTTCAATAAGGTTAGAAAATTCGCGAAGACAGTACTTAACTCGGTAGCTCAATTGGTAGAGCGGCCTGCACGGAATGCAAGAAGGTTGCGGGTTCAAAAACTGTACCTATTCCACACGATTTTCACCAGCGTTGAGGCAAGCCAAGGCTGAGAAGGTGGGACGACCTCGTAATATTTTTCGTAGCCTTAGGCCAATATAAGGAAGAATTCCAGACAAGTGAAGGCCTTTGCCCAGTAGTTGGGAGTGGGACACGCAAGAAGATACTTCAAAACACATGCACCTATGGTTAGACAATTCAATTTGCTGTCAATATCTTAAACTTACCAATGCAGCTCCTCTTATCTTGTGACAGCCGATAGCCCGAAGGACAGGCGCACTGGTAGCTACCAGGCTCGTTCAGACACCTCCCCACGCAAGGGTGCTTCGACTTGAACACCGTGCACTCATCTATGTCTGAGCATGTCCTGGGAATGGAGGTAAATCTTCTTATTCGTGTAAGAGTGTCATGTAAGAGATCTTCGATGGAAGAAGATGGAGATTATAGGAACTGTAGGAGGCTGATGTGGGTTTGCCCGCAAGCAAAGTTATTGAATAGACAAAATTAAAAGTATGAACAAAAGTGGGCCTAGATAGGAACTTTGAGGTACCCCTAATTATCAATAGGACTTTTTATTCTGGGTGTCTTTTCGCTCTATTGAGCTTGCTTCAAGTGAATTGTGGACTTCCTCACAAACAACAAAACGTCAGCATGTGGGATATCGGGATAGTATTTGCGTACCGCATGTCGTGGTGAAACCCGCGGCTTAGTTGGCTCCGCACGTATTGACTTTTCTTTCCTGAGCGCAAGGCCGACTAAGCTGTCAGGATGGTACATGTGTCGGGCAAGCCTCCTCCATCGACACAATATCCCAGGCACTGCAGCGTTCGCGTGGTCTCTTCACCCATCTAGTGTGAGTTAAGGTACTTCGTAGATGCAAAAGCCTATGTTAGTTTACCTGTTGTCCGCATTGAGTTTGTACCCCCGGTGGCAGGAGCACCTGAATCCGCCCCAGACGTTGTTACACCGGTGCTGGCAGAGCGAGCCGGCCCTGGACTCCACACACTCGTCTATGTCCATGCACACCTGCACCAAAGAATGGAGTTGAAATGTGATTTGAAACCATTACAATCACAACTAAAATTACGATAACCATATACCAAAATTAACGAGATGGGTATACGTACATCTTAGGTAGCGTCTGACACTTCAGGTTGTTTTTATGGCGAATACTAATTACTACCCGCAAGGGGTCCCCGGTGCACTTGGCAGTTCTCATGATTGAGGGACTTCCTAACATAGTACATTGTACTTTTTTTTTTACTTAAGCAAAACTCTCTCTCCTTCTCTTTGTTTCACTCCCACAGCACTGTGACTGTGACTTACCTTGTTATTCGCGGGAGCTGTCCGGAAACCTTCGTGGCACTTGCATTGGTAGGACCCAATGGTGTTGATGCAGTCAGCTCGTTCCGAGCAGATAGGCTGGAAAATTTGATACGTTTTACAACATAGGTAATTCTGTTTAAAAAAAGTCTCCAGTTTGATGGAAAATATCTTGATAAAATAAACTCTCTCCAGGACTTTCTGATACCTACTGTAACCGTAGATTTTAATAGACAACGACGTAGCTACTCGTATTTCGGACAAGGCAATCGGTGGCTAAAATATGCATTGTGTAAAGTTGAGGCATGATATTCGCTGGTTTCATAAGATACACGTATCAGAAAGTGATTCGTGTCAAAATATGTAGAACAACCCTATCACTAACCATAACAAGATAAAAGTATGGTTTCGGTCAACTCAAAATAAATAGTCTGATAAGCAGCTTACCCTGTCTCCGGCCAGATCGCACTCATCGATATCTTCACACTCGTTGTCTCCGAGCTTGAAACCCATGGGGCAGGCGCAGACGTACCCTCCAGGCAGGTTGGTGCACAGTTGCCGTGAGCCACAGTTCGCTATGCCGGTCGCGCACTCGTCTATGTCTGGAAGAGAGCAATCAATGTTGGATACATCTTCATGTAACCCTCGACTTTAAAGTCCAACAAGCCCTCGTCATAGTCATGGATAGAAATTAGAAACAAATGTACAAAGTTACAGCGATATCCTCGGGAACCACGGCCCTCAGCACTGGGGTGAGGAGAACAATTCAAGTGATTAAAGCCTGGCTTAGGCGTCAACTGGAAAACAAAAAATCTTGCACTAACTACGAGTACCTAGTACCGATGGATGGGAGGTATTGTGTCATATTGGCACGATATTCCTTCGACATTTTTACTGTTTATCCCCTCGAAAACTTGCCCCTTATAATGGCTGCGGGATGAGAATGGGATGCGACCTTTTGGAACTGAAACGCCCGCGGTAAGCAAACTCGCGTCGCGTCGATGCAACCTTGTCAAAGTAAAATAAAGTATGTTTTCAATTGACTTTGACCAGGTTCCATCCTATTCCCATCGCGCGCGGATTATACCTATCTATGCTGTCACGCTTACCTTGGCAAGTATTGCCATCTCCAAGGGTGTAGCCAGACCGACACTGCAGGACGCTGGCCCGACCTTCGTACTTCGTGACAGTGGGCACCGCGTTGGCTCGGTGGTCGCTGGGGCTTACTATTACTTCGGACCGACCTGGGGGAGAGGACGTGTTGTTGGAGATAAAATAGTTACGTGATAAAAGCTCAGGCTGCTGTACACGAGTAGAGTAAACAGTAGAGTAGAGCGGTAGAGTACTAACTATCCTACTAACTATACCAATGTAAACAGCTGCATTGGTAGAGTAGAGCACCTACTGAAATTTGGTAGAGTAGAGTAACTAGCAACGTGGGCGAGCTACTCTACCACTTTCCTTTCCCCACTCCAGCGTCCACTCTACTCTACCGAATACTCGACCCATGTAAACAGTTAGTAGAGTAACTAGTTCAAACATTTTTATAACACGCAGCACTAATTGCTCGATTAGTGACGTTCATTGTTTTAATGCTTCTTACCTAGACAGTGACAACTCTACCGACAAAATGAAAATTTAAGGTACGATATTTTCAATCGATACTGACTCTAAGTCGTAAATGTGACACTGATCTTATCTCTGCGTCGGCGTATCTTCATATAAAAAGTTAAATTTGAATGCCCCTTGTTCTTCTCTCACTTTCTCACCTCATAAATAAAAAGTGTCGAAACCTCATCATCCCACCAATCCCAAAATCACCTAGGTACTGCTCGCAGCAGGCTTAGCAAAACAAAGTGGGAGATACCGCTGGTATATACAGTTGTTTCATAAATATTCACACAGATTGATTGCTATGTGTTGCTGGCATGATCTCCTAAAGGTGACTTCAGGCGCGATCAAGGGGCATTTTGGAAGTGTGGCATTTTCGACACAAGAGAAGAAGACACTCACCAGTTTTGCTGGGCTCGTACCCGGGCAGTGGGCGGCTGCGGTCCCTATTAGGAACGCACCGGTGCTTGTTGTCGTCGTATCTCCAATTGGGCGGACAGTCGCAGCGGTAACCGCCGTCGGTATTTGCACAGATCTCCACTGCGGCGCAGCGTGCCAGGCCGTTGGAGCACTCGTTTATGTCTGGAAAGGCGATGGCAAAGAGTAAGAGTGTGTCAAAGAAGTGACACATGGGTAATTCTACGGCAGAGCTGCATTATGCAATTCCCGTGGCATTTTTTATTTAAGGGTTTTCAGATAATTTGATGTTCTCACATTACTTTAGAACACATTAGTAACAATTTTATTGTTACATGATTATAAAATTGTTACTAATGTGTTCTAAAGTAATGTGAGAACATCAAATTATCTGAAAACCCTTAAACAAAAAATGCCACGGGAATTGCTCTGCCGTAGAATTACCCACATAGATCCACGGATAGGGCAAATAGTAGTGCAGGTAGGCAACTGGGTTACGACTGGATGAGAACCGCAATCAATGGAATCTTGGCAGAAGCCTCTAATATCCAGTAAAGGACCGATAGAGCTCTTAATGATGATGATGATAAATATGAACCGATTAAACGCACTGATGAATGACAAAGCGGCGGAAACATCAAAATAAAAAGTCCAAATAAGTCTGAGTAGATCTTACAAATAGTTTCTTATTCGAAGCCAGTCGACTTAGGTACCTACCTACTGGTTAATAATACCTAAGTTGAAAAACCAAGTTAATCATACCTTCACATTGTCCGGAAGTTGTGTTCATGTGGTATCCAACGTCGCAAAGCGTGACAGGTTTGAAAGGCCTAAACTTTGGACGGTATACCTTGTACCCGAAGAAAAGAGCTGTAAAAGAACAAAATCAAATATCAAAATAATAAAGATACCTATGACTTCTTCGCTGTTCACCAGCGAGCGTGCGTGAGGTGCACACTGGTAGTGGAAGTGGTGGTTCTGGTGCTAGTGCTAGTGGAGGATGTGGTGAAGAGGTCACAAGCCCTGATAGCCAGATCCCTACAGAACCCAGGCGCACATTCTTATAGCTTCAAACCTTAGAAACCTACTTCTATTTTCTTCAAAATCCGCACTTACCTTCAGCAGGCGAAGAGCTGGGCACTTCGGTTGTAGCCGAAGTTGTCGTACTAGGGCTAGTGCTAGTGGAGGATGTGGTGAAGAGGTCACAAGCCCTGATAGTCAGATCCCTACAGAACCCAGGCGCACATTCTTACAGCTTCAAACCTTAGAAAAAAACTTCTATTTTCTTCAAAATCCGCACTTACCTTCAGTAGTTGAAGAGCTGGGCACTTCAGTTGTAGTAGAAGTGGTCGTACTAGTGCTAGTGGACGATGTGGTAAAGAGGTCACACGCCCCGGTGGTCAGATCCCTACGGAACCCAGACGCGCATTCGCAGACGTAACCGCCGACGCTGTTGCGGCAGGTCTCTGTGAGGCCTGAGCACACGTGGCGGTTGGTCACGCATTCGTCTATGTCTAGAATGTGGAAAAAGGTTGAAAATAATAAGGACCATTTTTGGTACTTACAAAGGATCAATTTGTTAAAATTGTTATCAGAGTAGCTACCACGAGTGCGAAAAAGCTATGCCGGACGTCTGCCGGACGTCTGTCATGTATCCTAATACTATAGTAGTAAGGTTGTTTATCCAACTTATCACTTTCAGTGACAGTGACAGTAAGCACTCGTGGTAGCTGCTCAGTATGCAGAAAAAACTTTTTGATTTTGACGAAGTGGTCATGTTCTTTTTGATATAGCACGATATAATAAATCGAAGCGCATATTTAAGGTTTTTAAACATTAAAAAGATCTCGGAACAGAGCCGTCTGAACCGACCTGCATATTTTGACAAAGAAGTACATGCATCAGTTCTTCTTTAATATTATAGATACCTAAGTCAAAATATGTGTATAGCACAAAAATAAAAATAGCTCAAGCTGGAGTGTCTAGCCCAAGTCAGCAAAACAATATCTCACCAACGCACTCTCCAAATCCATTAGGTTCAAATCCGGAGGGACAATTCCTCTGCTCCGGTTTGCTTGCAATGTTAGTCCATTCGTTCTTTGGCACATCTTGAGTGTTCACGATCAGGGAACCATCTTCACCTCTTACTGCTTCAAACGTAGCGGTTTCTTCTGGAGGTGTCAGTAGGACTAGATGTGGGGACGCATTATCTTGTGTTACTGTTTGAGTTGGTTTGTCGTAGTTTGTCTCCTCTGGGGCTTTCACTTCGTTTGTAGTTTGTTCTTTATCATTTGTTTCTATTTGGTTTATTCTAGGGTCAATGACAGGTTTTTCTGGTTCTTTATTTTCTTGTTGCCTTGGTTCTTCAGGGTAGGTAAAACGTTGTTCAGACTTTGGTTCTTCAGATTTTGGTGTAGTAGGTTCAGTAGAAACCGGGATAGGGATGGTTGGTGCCTGTGTTGGAGGAGAAGGTACTTCTGTGGTGGAGGTCGTAGTTGGTGCAACATTGGTTTGGTTTTTCCGTGACGCAGGTTGTGAGTTTGTGCTGTTTGTGTCTGGTTCTTCGCTAAAAACAAATAAAACGAAATCAGTTTCTAAATGGAGCACCGATTTTATGTAGTCAAGATAGTTCGAAAAGTATAATATCATCATTGGGTGGCCTAAAAATTCTGACACCAGCGCTGGCCACAACCTCATACGATTACCTTCCTACCAGAGTGTAATATGAAAAACCGAGCTTCGCCCCGCCCTAAAAAGTAAGACTTGCTTGGGTTTGGTGTAACTACAGTCAAATGGAATGGATCACACGCAGGTAAGTAAACAAGCTACCAGACCAGACCAGACGAATTTTTAAAAGGTAACTTCGAAAATAATGTCAAAGCTACTGACGGAGAAGAGACAAAAAATTTGCGCATGGCAAGGAAGACACAGCTGAAAAGTTAGGCACTGAGTTAACAAAAGTTGACAGAAGTTGATGATACTTACTCAGAGTCATAAAAGTACTCGTATTCGTACTCTGGAGCGGCGGTGGTGGTGGTTGAAGTGGTGGAAGGTTGCTTCCTGTTACAGCGGAACGAGCCTGGTATGTTCACGCATTGGTAGTTAGGACCTGCGCGATTGCAGTTGTGCTGACCGAGCGCGCATTCGTCAATATCTGTAGAAGAAATTAATTAAATCGGTATTTACGATCGCTTGAGATAGCAATTATAGCAAGATAGTGGGAGCATTAGGGTCTTTGGAATACTCAAAGAACCCCTAACCGAGAGAAATGAAGAGGCCTCTAAAGACATGCAACATCGACCACTTGTTTATGTAAGTATGATAACGACGAAATGCCACGTATACTATAAAGTAGTGAGCAAATAAAGTCCTTTTATTGGGATTACTTTTCCATATTTCGGATTTCAGACGTAAAGATTTGAGATGATTCCATTTTGTAAACGTTACATTAGAGAGGACAGGGGATCTACCGGCTAAGACGAAGCCGATTACCATTGGCGAAAATCGAAGTTCGGTTTTTTAAAAATGTACTGCCACCACCCAGTTAATTTTTCATAAATCGAACGTCGTTTTTCGCCAATGGTAATTGGCCGGTAGACCCCCAGATGTGGAACAATTTGTTTTAAACCGCTATCATGTGATGATATTTACTGACTGATAGCCCTAGCTACCTACGTGGATTAAGATAAACGTTTTTCTTACCTTCACAGTTTCCAGTGGCGTGGTGCAGGATGTACCCAGTCCCGCATGACAGGAATCTGACGCAGATGTAGGAGCCCACGGTGTTGTCGCACCGCTGCGATTCAGCTATGCAATCGTTCTGGTCCGTGGCGCATTCGTTCATGTCTGGGAATGAAATAACTTATGAGAACCACGGAGATAGGTAGCTGAAGCAAAAGCGCAGTTGGTAGATCTACGGTACAGTAAGCTGCTAGTCATCGCTTAAGTCCAATTTCTTTGGCTATGGCTGTACTCGCCCACCGTGCTTCCAACTTTAACAACTTCTCTAACATGGCGATTCATACCGAGCTGGACACTGGACAGCACGAGATACAGTGCTCTCTCTTGCTCTGTTGATCTGGCTAGAGTGAGATAGATAGATATGCATCTAGCTGTTAAAGCTCGAATTGGTACATCATACTAGAGATGCAGTGCCAGAGTAACCACCTATCTCGCTCTGTCAATTTAACTTAGAGCGAGAAAGACCAACATGCTCCTCAACATGCTTCTTCGTCCTAGATGCACTAAAAACCAATAAGATCCAAACAGGATGATCAGTTCATCACCATTTATAACAAAACCTCACCAACACAAGCTCCAGTCATGTCAGGTTCGAAGCCAAGCTTGCAGCGGCACTCGTGACTGCCATTGGTGTTTAGACAAGTCTGGTACAGATCACACAGGTGGGTACCTTCTTCACACTCGTTGATATCTGCAAGATACGCAGGAGTTAAGTTTTGTGTCTTAGAGATCCTGACCGCTGAAGAGATGGTGATGAGTGATGACATCTAAGATACCTTCGCAATAAGGGTTTCCAGGGTTTATCCTCATTCCATCTGGGCATTTGGTGGTTGACCTGAAAATTTTCGATTTGTAGTATTTTTTATAACAGTAGGAAGGTATTCGAAGCAACGTTGAAACTTGACAAAATAACTATAGTAGCTCAGTAAAAAAATAATTCAACTACACTTTTAACAAATTATCACTTCAAGGAAACTCGCATATCTAATCAATTATTGGAAGGCATGTCAATTTGCGCCAGTTTAACGGCGCGAGCTTCGCAAACTTTCGAATTAGCGTTCAAACTTTTGGCTGTACTTTTCCATTATTGGTATCTTACCTGGGCAAGTCATACTTGGGTTTGCAATCGTAAGCGCCGGGTACGTTGACGCAAACTTTGTCAGGAGGACAGAGGAAGTGGCTGTCTTGACACTCGTCCACGTCTGCGAAACAAAGCTATAATTACAATTTTATTCCCTTGACACTAGGTATCTTTCATGGTATTTTTCAGACTTCCTAGGAACCAAACAAAACAGTCTTCTTCAGTGTCAAGAAACTTTCATTCATTATACCTATTACTTTATACTTTTTCTTCTTAAAGCGCCTCTTCACCGATTGAGGTTGGCTCTTCATATCCTCTCTATTTCTTGCCAAGCGAAACAGTTCTTCAACGCTGGCTTTATCCGTCCATTCTCTGATGTTCCTTAGCCATGACTTTCTCTTTCTACCGACTTCCTTCTTCTAAGGCTACCTATCGTCATTACCTATTGAGGATCATAGTTATTAATTTGGAACAAACTTCCTTGTACGATGCATCGCCAGTTTTCAGATCTGCAGCTTTAGTTTAAGGCATTGTATCCTGTATAAATCGGCCTACCTTCGCAATTATTTGAGGCAGTATCAATCTTGAACCCTGGAGGGCAGTGCTTGGAAGACTTGTCCTGGCAGTAGAAGGATCCCAAGGTATTGATACAGGACTGGGACTGTTGGTTGCAGTCGTGCTTGTTGCTTGAACACTCGTCGACGTCTGGAAAAATAGAGCATTGGCTCTATCACTTTTCGGATTAGGCTCAACATTGGTTTAGCTTAATCCGAAAAGTGATAAGATTAATGTTAATAACTGAAAGGACTTCGAAATTGTCTCTAAATAATTTATTCGTGTACCTAATTCCAGTGGCAGTTGAGGCGAAGAGGAGTTAGATTGACACCACATTACGTTCGCATTTCTCCCTGGTGCCACTCTTGAAGTCCTGTCTACGAATAAGGACAGACGTCAAGTTTTTAGAGTCCCTTGTACATTTTGTATTCTCAGTCTCTTCCAGACGACGAAACCCCACATACCTTTGCACCTTGAAAGCGCGGCGGACACCTGTCCTCAAGCGTGGCCAAAAGGTGCAACGTTGGCAGCCTAGTTTCCAGGGTCACATTTGCATCCGCAATCTCTTCCAGACGACAGATAGACAGACAAACCACATACCTTCGCACTCCTCCATTGTCCCACTCTTGAAACCCGGCGGACACCTGTCCTCGAGCGTGGACAAGGGTGCTACGTTGGCAGCCAAGTTGCCAGGGTCCCCGGCGATGCCATCACACTTGAAGCCGCCAACTGTGTTCTCGCACATGTACCTCGAGCAGGGCGGACGCGGCAGCTCGCATTCGTTTATGTCTGTCGTAGAAGCGGAAAAATCGTAGAGTCGGACGGAAGTCTGGACATATAACCCTTTCAATGATGATGATAATTATGATGGCCCTTATCAGAGATATAGGGCTTGAAGAAGGATTTTGGTGTTCTTGCGAGACGATATCCTTTCATCAGGGACCAAAACCCTTTCAATGGTATGGCTCACTTTACAATTCTTAAAAAGCGAGACGTGATGTCGATCTCGACCGCAATACATTCAAATGAAAGTTCGTATCAAATGAATACTTGAATTTTGTGAACATCTTTCAAAACGGATTGGTAGAAAGGTATAGCAGTGAGCGACGACGCGGTCTGCGATATGCAAGCGAATAAACTGCTACACAGATGGATATTGCTAGCTTTTCTTGGCTTTATTTCACTCTTTGGCAACCTCCGACAGCACCTTAAGAAGAAGAAGGGTTGCCAATCAGTTTAAATATTTTGCCCTTTGAAGCTCTTCCTGTCGCATTCGTTGTCTGGTGTAGCCTCCAGCTTTTAGTTAATGTTACGTACCGTCGCAAGCATTGTTGGCAGCGTTCCTCGAGAAGCCAGCCGGGCACTGTCCTTTGTCTCCACCGTTGTGTTTCTTGATTGGTACACACTTGTAGTAGCCGAGGTAGTTGCGGCACTCAGTGCCGGCAAGGCACAGGTTGAGTTTGCACTCATCTATATCTGGAACAGGAGGTACTTTCTTTATACATGCGGTGGATATTGAAAACTGAATCAGTGGGCAGACGTCCTACAGACGTTCGACAGACGTCCGGCAGACAATTTTTGCACTCGTGGTAGCTACTCAGAAACATTTGAAACAAGACACTACAGGGTGCGTTCGACGGCTGTAGCGGAACTCTTTTTCCATAAATATGGGGGCGAAAGATCAAAAGTATGATGCCATGGTAGACTCGGGCTACAATGAATGTGACCATTGTCAATGAACAAGTTAGATCAACATGGTACTCCATATCCATACGACATAAGTACGACTCTTTGTAGACTTTAAGGTGGCATCCGTAGAATCCGCTTTTGCCTACTCTTGCCGAAGATACGTTTACTATGGGGTTGGCAAAATGTCAAAAATATTTGTGCAGTAGGTACCTACCTACCTATCGGTTTTAGTACGGAAATGGTGATATTTTTTTCGATGTTTCGTACTTGGTCTCATAGTCAAAGTAGCTTGTTCAATGTTCAGTGTCACAGTTTTTACTTTGTTTGTTCTTTAAAATAATTTATTTATGTAACCCACTTCAAATATTTACGCACCTTAACCTACTTGCTAATTTATTTTCGCATCCAGTCCTGTCCATCCCAAGGTTGTCTGGAAGAGATAGCTTACAGCTATCGGCCGTCAGTTGTACCAATTGTAAAAGTGATCTGTAATACTCTTTCTGTTGTGCAATAAAGAGTTCTCTATATCTATCTATCTGTAGACAAAAGCCCAGCCCCGCCCAGCTGTAGCTTTTATCATGCAACAATACATTGTACAAACCTTCACACGACTTCCCGTCAGCTTTCAGCTGGTAACCGCGCCTGCAGGAGCACTTGACTTCCACTCCGTTGTCGTTGCACTTGTGATGGCACGGGTTGTGGGGCTTGCACCGGTTCTTTACCACCTGGAATCAATAGTGGTTACCAAAATTGTTTTGAAAAGAAACTAGTACAAATCGCGGATTCAAGTCCCTAATCGAGCGAAACTCTAATTCCAGAATTCTAATTTTAGAAGTAAAACCTCCTTTGTATTTTCTTTTCTCATATCCCAATTTTCTCGTCTGTCTCTAGTAGCTCTTCCTCTTCCAATTTCTCATCCATTATGGCTAAATAGTGCTGCATCAGCTCTAGGTAAACCATTCATCTCTTTCATCTCACAGAGAACGGATATCTTCTACTTATGGTTTGGAGTTCCAGTACCGTGGACCTTTGTGTATCTCTAGCTGGTTTCCAGTTCGGAACTACTTTTGGAATGTTGTGGTCGGGTTGTCGGAGGGTGTATCCCATTTGCTTTATCTGATCTTCTTCTTGACGTGCCTCTCCACTAAAATGGAGGTTGGCGGTGAGCTCTTCATGGATGTTCGACGCTGGCTCTCTGTCATTTCTCTGATGCTCCGAGCCACAACTTTTTTCTTTTACCAGCCTCTTTCCCTAAATCTTGCCCATCATGATAACTTGAAAAAGGTGGGTACAGTCGGCCACACGCTAGGATACCCCTTTTTGTTCGATTGGCTCCCTTATGTCATTGTAAGAGCTACAATGTGGTATCCTAGACTGTGGCTGACCGTACCTGTCGTGGCGAAGCACATGCCCTAGGTAGCTTATCTTCCCTTTTTTTTCACGGTCAAAATCAGTTACCTAGGGAGGGACCAGGCTGCAAAGGAACTGGCCTGTGATCGAAGTGCTTGGAGAATGCTGCACCGACAAGAGGATAACTCTTAAATACAGGTTGTTAAAAGACCGCCAACAAAGCGGGAAACCACGTATTGTCCTCTTCATAAGGAACATTTTTGCCCAAGGAACTGTGCCTGGGAAATCAACGGTTTCTGAGTTAATGAGGTTCAAAGTCGGACTTTTCAAAACTTTGTTTTTGCAGAAATGTATTCAGTATCTAGTTCTTAACATACCTTCTCAAGAAGCCATATCAAAATCATGAATATTTCTTACATAAAACGACATTAAAATTGCAACCCGCAATGTATTTTAAAGATCGGCACTGAAACTGAAACCTACGCGTGCGCAATATGACTTTTGAACGTTACACGACCATTGCGTGATAAATTTTGTTTCAAAATTATAACCTAAAAAACCAAAATCATTTCCCAGCAATAATTTATCGAAAAATTACTTTGTATTGGTGTCTAGTTTGCGTGGCTTTCGGGTCTGTTGGCGGTCTTTTAACACCCTGTATAATGATGATGAGGGAGTAATTAAGGCTGCTTTACCTCCATACAATTCTTCTTGTCAGCCATGAGCTGGTAGCCAGGGTTGCACTCGCACCTGTAGGAGCCCGGCACGGGGATGCAGTGGTGCGCGCACAGCTCGTTGGGCGCATACTCCTCGCACAGGGACGCGATGCTGCTGTCTGGAAATTACGTCATGAAATTATACAAAAGAAAAGAAAAAAGTTTGATGCTGATGATGATGATGAAAACCGTAGACTTACCGACAGTTGGCTTTTTCACAACAGTGTGAGTTTCCTCCTGAGGAGTACGACTTGCATTTCTCGGTGACTGAAAAATTTAAGAAATCACACATGTAATAACTGAACGAGCGAGCGAAGTTCTCCGAGTCTACTGGAACAATCCGGCGTTTGTATGTTTGTATGTATGTATGAATGTTTGATGATCATTATATTTAAGAGTAATAAGAGTTATCCTCTTGTCCATGCAACATTATTTCTTCGATCACGGGCCATTCCTTCGCAGCCTTGTACCACACGACATCCACCTTCTCTTTAACTTCGTCAGAGTAGGTCGACGTTCGACAACAACTTGAGTAAAGGTCGGATCGTTATAAAATTTGGTAGGCTGGTAAATGAAATAAAAATGTTTATTTAGGTTTTAATATGAGCTGAATCGGCCGAGGGATATGGGGATATGGGGTTGTAAAGTTTGTATGCAATGCGCGCGCGCCTGCGCGAATGGTGTTAGCCAAAAGTTACACATCGCGAGTTCAAAATTCGTGGCAAACTACTAGTGACAAATTCCAGGAAGTGTTTTCGCCGTTTCTAGCCGTAGGCTTGCCGATCATAATCATCTCAAATAACAGAGCTAACGCTGTTTCCCATCCACGTCTCTGTAACTAATTCGTTCCAGAATCTAATAACAGAGCTTTACAGTCAGTTATTGAAGCATGAATGTTATAGTAAATATTTACTCGTAGTTATCAATCAGTGATACCAAGAATATTATGATTGTGTTTTGTTTGACTATCGTAAGTGGATAAGTGAAAAACAAGCTCTACATTGCTTTATTTCATTGTTAGATCATTTTATTGAACGCCATGATACTTATTATCTTTTGCAATGATCTCCATATCCAATTTATACCCATACATGTATTTGGGTCAAGCGTACCTACTTTCGTTCAGATGTAGCCAAAGAGAAATGGTAAGAATACGTAGTTTTACGAATATCTTCCAAGGAGATTCGCATCGATTGGTATCAAAGTATCACAATCACTCTTCTTCTTCTTCTTCTTCTTCTTCTTCTTCTTCTTCTTCTTCTTCTTAAGTGTTCTCTCTCTCTCTCTCTCTCTCTCTCTCTCTCTCTCTCTCTCTCTCTCTCTCTCTCTCTCTACTTACCGAACAGCATTGTTCAAATGCACCTTGAAGCAGGGCGTCTTCAGGGCTGCTCCCTGTAGGCTCTGTCTTACACTCCAAGCCTGCTGTCGCGGTCTCCGATCCTCTCTTGCACTGACTGCAGCAGTGCTGGAAAACTTTACTAATTAGGTAAATTCATTGAGTACCTACATAGCTATAAGCTTGACCTAGCTCCAAGATTAACGACAGATTAACGGTTGTATAATCCACCATTTAAAGCCCTCCTTCAAATGGAAACTATCACAGCTAACTCGCGACGTTCAATCCCATATGTAGAATGTAGGCATTTGATAGCCGATTAATACATATATGCGCTAGTGTACACTGTTCTAACATACTTTTAACAGCAAAACCAACCTATAATTTTACGTTTTATCGTTACAATGTAAACCAGTCGAAAACTCGCCACCGTACATTACGTGATTTGAACTCTACAAAAGTTTGAACATTTCTATCATAATGGAACAATGCCGATTTAATTTTCGTGGTCAAGTCACTTCTTTCGTGGCGCGTATTGTACCTCTACATTACAAAAATCTACATTACCTTTCAAAAGATAACCACGAGGAAGAGGAACTAAGTAACTACTTGCATGCCACAAAGATAAAAAGGCTCTTATTATGACGTAACATTTCTCTGAACCACTTTTAAGTTCATGTAAGCAAACCAGAGGCACGATTCATACAGCTGAGTGCAACTTCAAATTAAAAATAATGTTTGATGATGTTTGAAAAAAATAAAGGGTCAGTAGGCAAGTATGTATAGGACTCGAAGATGCACCAAGGATGAATCATTTAAAACATCATCTAGATTCACAGTCAGAGACCAACCCAAATGAAAGGGTACAATTCAAAATTAATCGAAGACAGCAAACGGAAAAATCTAAGTCTTAGTAGGTATTACTTCAAGATACTACAGGGTGCACTCTAAGTCGATAGCGGAACTTTATGTAGGCTGTCTACTGATCAATACAAACAACTTGTACTAGATGGCGAAAAAAATGGAGCAAAAAAAAAATCTGCTGTTTCATATTCCATTTTTTTCGCCACCTAGTACAAGTTGTTTGTATTGATCAGTTGAGAGCCTACTTATATTTTCGCTATCGACTTAGAATGCACCCTGTAGAACCATTTAAAATTCTGTAATTAGGTATGCCTTTCTGCGTACGCACTTGAAAGCTCCATTGCACACTTACATTTTTGCCATCCTTGGCTGCTCTTGGCCCATATTGGCCAATGCCCAGTCTCGCCAAGTCTTGCACGCCAAAAAGTGCCTACATCAAGCGACTGCTGAGTGTCTGAGGCCCTCGACCGGCAAAGCAAGTTTCATTATGGCAACACTTGTTTTGCCGGTATAACCCGTGTCATTAAAGAAAACATTTACTCAATACTCAATACTTTATTGCAACCATAAGTTTAGGACGGAGTTAAAAACCCAGCGTTGTCTCGCTTTGACTGTATTAATTAGAGCGAGAGGGCGAGTGTTTTGAAGTCCATCCTAAATGTTTTCTTTAATGACACGGGTTATACCGTAGGTCTGCCGGCCGTAACTCGTGATAGACGGCCGGCAGACCTCTGAACTCGTCAATCAAAAGTCCAAAGCAGTACTTCTGCACAAACTTCTTTTATCGTTAAGCCCTCAGAAAACACTGGCGCAGTGGGTAACTAGGTAATTATCGTCCCTATCAGAGTTCAAACACAAGTCGTAGATTACACCGTTGGGTTTGGGAATGCGGCGGTTTTGCCGCGTGAAATTGCTGCTATCTGTATGTTGAAGACTAATTTCTCCTGACAAAAATTGAGAAGATCATGTTCTGTAGCCTAGAACTTCTCGACGTCCTGTGGGCATTGATAAGCGACCCCTTTCAGTGCCACAGGACCTTACTAAAACAGCCTGTATCAATGCTGTTTCCGAACGGTCCTGTAACACTAAGCAGATTGAGTTGTATTGAGACAGAATGAGCGGGCGAAGCGAGAGAAGTTCTCGGAGTCAACTTGCTTGAACAATCCATAATGCATGAAATGTATGTTTGTAATGGAACGAGCGAGCGAAGCGAGCGAAGTTCTCCGAGTCTACTTGAACAATCCAGCGTTTGTATGTTTGGTATGTATGTATGTATGAATGTTCGTTCGACGATAACTTGAGTAAATTTAGTCGGATCGTCATGAATATTGGTAGGCGGGTAAATGACGTAAAGAGAATTTTTAAGTTCGAACTTGAGCCAAATCGGTCGAGGGGTTGCTGAGATATGGGGTCGCGAGTTCATAGATCGGGGCGAACCACTAGTTATTATGTTTGAATTTTTATATGTTTGTATATTTGTATGTATGAATGTTCGTTCGACGATAACTTGAGTAAATTTAGTCGAATCGTCATGAGGTAGGCAGGTAAATGAGTCAAACATAATTTTTAAGTTCGAACATGAGCCAAATCGGTCGAGGGGTTGCTGAGATATGGGGTCGTGAGTTCACAGTTCGGGGCGAACCATTAGTTGTAAGGAATATCGCGTTGGGCGTCGTCGGACAGTCGGAAGTCGGCAGTTGGAATCGCTGGGACCTGCGCGAGCTCTAGACGAAAGATTGGATAGTCAGCGCAGGGTAAGGAAAAGAGGCCAATATCCTCTTTGAATAAAATTAATGGAGAGCAGAGGCTATACCACGAGGTACGTCCGGAAGACCGCCAGCACCGGCAAAACCTGTTTTGCCGGTACTGTATGTCTGCCGAAAGTAACTCGTGGTATAGCCTCTGAGCTCGTCAATCAACAGCCCAAAGCAGTACTTCTGCACAAACTTCTAGAGAGCTTCAGACGGCAAACCTCCGATAGTGGAGATTCATACCAAGAAGAATGTATACGAAGACGAAGTGGTTTGCGTTGGTCGGTACTACACGTGGTGACCTTGCATTACAGAAAGGATTAATGAAGCTGAGATCAACTTACCCGTCCCAACACCTTTTCAGAAAATTGGGCCTTATCGCAGCTACTCCCCGCTAGTCCCACCTCGATACCTTCGTCACAGCCTTGCTTCTGGCTGAAAAGAAAAATTCCATATTTTTTTCCAAATGGTTTTTTGACCCTATTTTTCCCGATAATAATCGGCTGATACTAGATTTGATTTGATTTTAGATTTGATTTGAGCAAGTGGTTGCAGGAAAAGACTGGATGAGAAAATCCCAGGACTGTAAAGAATGGAGTGCAATGGAAGAGACCTAAACTCAGCATTGGGTGGCTATAGGTTGAAGGAGAAGAAGAAGTAGAGAAGGTGGTTGCTCCTCGTTCTGGCCGGCTAAAACTATGTGTGGCTGTGCTGGTCCATGGCGAGATGGCACCTCCAAGGCATCGAGGAGGTAAGCCTAGTCTGACCCAACAGAGATTGGCAGCACTTCTGATCATGCTATCATCAGCACGTTAAATACCAGAGTCATAAAGGAGGTACATGGACTGATGATGATGATTACTGGGCTATTGGTACTCACTGAGACAGGGAGAACGTTGCTGAGGACAATAGAATGCAGAAGATGAAAGATGCTAGGCCACTTGCTACGTCACGACAAATTCATAACTAACATAATAGAAGGAAAGATAGAAGGAAAGAGAGATAGAGGAAGGCCACATTAAAGAGAAGGTGGATGTCGTAACGTACCGGGCTGAAAAGGACCTGGCCTGTGATCGAAGTGCATGGAGATCTTAAATATAATGATGATGGTACTCACTGGCGGAACTCCTGGCAGCACTGGTCCATGGCGAGCTGACACAGGGAGCTGAAGGCCAGGGGTACCTCCGGAGGCACTGACGAGGTACAATCGCGCGCATCGTGACTCCGCGCGTACGCATCGCCCACGGAGCAACATTTGTTCGTGACCTCACCCAGTTGCTCGTAGTAGGATGCTGGAAGGATTTGTAGGTATACAGGGCGTCCCACGGCTATGCCACATGGAGGGAAAGTACCTTAAATATTGTAGATGGAACATTTTACTGAAAGAAGACATTATTTGAATTTAAAAAACAATTTAAACTGCATTCATAGATATCTAAATAATTACATGGTTGAACAGGGAATCGAACGTTACATGAGAAAAATAATTACCTTGTAGTTTTATCATACCGATCGAAAGGCTTCATCATAAGGATTATTTTTTGCTAAATAACATAGTGTCAGAAATAAAAGGAATCCGAATTTCCCTCCATGTGGCAAAGCCGTGGGACGCCCTGTACCTATAAGTTGAACGAGCGAGCGAAGCGATAGAAGTTCTCCGAGTCTGCTTGAACAATCCGGCGTTTGTATGTATTTATGTATGTTTGTATGTATGAATGTACGTTCGACGATAACTTGAGTAAGTCGGATCGTCATGGAATTTGGTAGACAGGTAAATGAGGCTAAGAGAATTGTTAAGTTCGTACATGAGCCAAATCGGTCGAGGGGTTGCTGAGATACCTATGGGGTCGCGAGTTCATAGTTCGGGGCGAACCACTACAGGGTGCACTCTAAGTCGATAGCGGAATTTTAAGTAGGCTGTCTACTGATCAATACAAACAACTCCTACTAGGTGGCGAAAAAAATGGAGCAAAAAAAATAACAGCTGTTTCATACATTTGGCGCAGTATTGACTCGACCTTTTGTATGGAACAGCTGATATTTTTTTCGCTCCATTTTTGTCGCCACCTAGTACAAGTTGTTTGTATTGATCAGTAGACAGCCTACTTAAAGTTCCGCTATCGACTTAGAGTGCACCCTGTAGTTAGGGGTATGTCAAGTGCAGAGATGGGCGGTGGATATATACCCAATCTACCCATTTGGGTATTTACCGGGTACATTGGGTATATACCCGGTAAATACCCGTATGCACCCATTTGCTGGGTATATACAATTTGTGACTTAAAATGAACAACAAATTATGCCAATCAGTTCTAACCCATATTCCCTACGCGAAGTACGTCTTAGCAATTTTTCGTTAAACGTATATTTACTGAGTTATGAATTTGTTTGTGATTTATTTTTATTTATAAGGCCATTTTCTTATACTTAACTTAGAATGACAATCGATATAAATAAAAAAAAGTACTTTGGAGGACTGATAAAATGGTTTCTCTTAAAATGACACTTCAATTTCTAAAAAAATTTTAAAATCCTTCTATAAATTATTATGATTGAACCAAAAGCTTCGAAAATTGATATTTGTATTGAAATAGTAGACAAGACAAGTGTTCCTAGTATTCCAACTTTCAATGGTAATTCATAAAGTGTATTAAAGAATTGACGACCGAGCCAGTTACCAACCAATCTCCTTTCTTTGTACAGCCAGCCACACGCTAAGATACCCCTTTTTGTTCTATTGGCGCTCTAAATGCCGCGCGCGGTAAAAGATGCCATGGGGTACCCTAGACTGTGGCCGACCGTACCACGTACACACGAAAGCACGTCGGCCCTTACACGCTAGCACTCTACTCGGTTACGTTACGGGCAAATTTACAGCAAAAGTGTACAGTCTGACGTACAAACTCTTCGAACGAGTACTTCTCGCAAGAATGACGATAGTAGTCGAGCAACACCTTCCTATGCAGGTGGGATTTTGACCGAACCGGGGTTGCTGTGACCAAGTTGCACTAACTTCTAAGATCGAAGCAGGATTCCAAAAAAAACTCAAAACAGTGGCGGTGTTCGTGGATTCCTGGGTGCGGTGAGCTTGTAGGGTAGTCCCGGTTTCCAGACATGTTCCAGACAGTGTCAAATGCTGCTCAGCTCAGCCAAATGTTTAAATCCAAACGCACGTATGGCTTTTTTGACGCCCTCCTTTCAAACGTCAAACTCTGAACAATGGTGTTACGCAGGGCTCAGACCTGGCACCTACGCTTATCAACAGCTACGTCAGTTACATACCAAAAGTCTCCGGGCGATCATTTATGTAGAAGCAGTGCCATCACAGCACAAGCTTCAACACTGGACAAAGCGACAACACTGGTTTAGGAAGCCGTTGCAAAGTTCGAGCGCTATTTCTTCGACTGGGGACTTTAATCTAACCCACGCAAAACTGTGAGCTGCTCCTTTTACCTCCACAATAAGCAAGCTAGTGAGTGAAGGTGTTAAACGCAGTTTCTGCGATGAGGCACGACCCGAACCCAGGCTATCTTGGTGTAACTCTGGACAGAACTCTCACTTTTAAAGCCCCCCTCCAGAAAGTAAAGAAGATGGTATCAAGCAGATGCAACCTGATATGGAAACTGCAAGCGATAACATGGGGCTGCAAAGCGGTTACACTGCGCACATTAACACTAGCCCTTGTCCATAGTGCGGCCCGAGCCGGTGTGGGCCGGCCACCATAATGACCTGGTTGACGTTGAACTGAACAGTGATTTTCGCCTACCATGAGAAAGATCTTTTGCCATGCCATGCAGGCCCACGAACTCTAGCAGGACGACAGAACACTGATGGAGAAATGGCGGAATCAGTGGACATCTGTGGACCTGCTTATTCTTTGTTCGGGGAGAACTAACATAAAACCATACTTCATGATTATAAATGTATGTTATTTGCAACACATAACCTGTCTTCCCATTTTAATTACACCTAAATGACCTGACTTCATCATTGTATTGTCTACCGTTTCAATGTAAATATCAATTTTTGACACTTGATTCCTAATCAATAATAATTATTGTTAAATTCATATTCAAAACTATTTTATCAGTCATACCAAGTATGACAAAGTACTTTTTAAAAATACCGGTTGTTAATTCTATAAAAATATAAGACAAATTTCCTTATGAATATTCGTTTCCATACAAAGAAATCACTAAAACATACATAACTTTGTAAATATGCGTTCAACGAAAAATTGCTAAGACGTACTTTACGTAGGGAACATAGATTAGATTTGATTGGCATACTTTGTTTTTCATTTTAACAATTTTCGTTATACTTGAAATCACAAATTGAATGTACCCAGCAAACGGGTGCTTACGGGTATTTACCGGGTACATATCGGGTAAATACCCACAGGTGGGTATATACCCGGGTACGTGCCCATCTCTGGTCAAGTGTGTGCAGTAAACAATGCTCTTGGCGCAGTGGAAAAGTGGGACGTGTAGCGAAGCGTTCATTCCTCGTATTGGGCGAACAATTTGAAACGCAAAATGCTGTGAGACATACCTCAATAAAAGTCTACATACATACATTGAGTAGCCTTGCGTGCACGCTTGAAAGAACGCTCCAAAACCTAACTAACCTAACCAAAACCTAACACAAAAAAAGGCTGCGTTACCCCTACCCCTCGGCCACAGTCACCTGCGGCGCGGTTTGCGGCGCGGTTTGCGGCGCGGTCTGCGGCGCGCAAAGCGGCGAGCGGCAAAAACAAATTGAGCAAATTGTTATAGTGCGACATACGAAAAGTGGTCGGCTTTACTATGAAAAATTGTTGCCATTTAATTTCTACTCTTTTATGTACGCGCCGCCTCCACGGTAATCGTGTTTCGTAAACAGGGTGTTAAAAGAGTGCTGACAGAGCCAAAAGGCAGACCTAGACTCCAAAACAATGTACATTTTCCATGAATTATTGCAGGGTTTTTTTTAGGTGATAATAATTTTGGAAAATATTTTCTTACGCTATGGACGGTCACGCAGAGAAGTCATATTGCGCAAGCTTTGACATAAATCTAGGTTATTTAGCCTCGATGTAACGATGTTTAGAATACATTGCGGGTTGCAGTTTTAACGTCACTATTGTAAGAAATAGTCAAAATTTTGTTATGTATGGCTTCTTGAGAAAAAAATATTTTTTTTAAGTCCAACTTTGACCCTCAATATCTTGGAAACTGTTGATTTCCCAGGCATATGTAGTTCCTTGGGCAAAATATATCCTTATGGTGAGGACAAAACGTTGGTTTCCCGCTTTGTTGGCGGTATTTTAATACCCTGTAGATTAACAGCTTTGAGTAAAATTTTTACAGATTTTTTTTTTGTTAAGTCGGATTTGACACTATTTTAGAAAGTACAAGAATGTAAATCGAGTGTTGACATTATTTCAACCAAATTGCTGAAAGTTGTTGAGGTAGAGAACAAAACAGTTCCAATACACTAGTTTAATTCTCAAATCCCATTAAATATTATTCGCACCAAAGTATTAATAGGAAACGCTTATTATAACATTTGTTTGACATAACTCCGGAGAGATATGTATCAATGTCACAAAAACTGGAGCAAGCAAACTAATCTTGACCAAGATATCTACGAGTAGGTAAGTTTTTATTCAGCGAAATGTGTTCGATGAAAGAAGTTAAAGAAATGAAGCATGCTACAGTGCAAATCAGGCAGAAAAGTCTCTAAAATTCGTCTACTCTTCTGTAGATTGTAATAGCATCCACTCACACTAGGTAGTAACTTTTATTGATTCGCGATATTCAAACATAATTTCTTAACGGGTCGAATCGCGGTTAGTTTAATAGATGAGATGTGAGCCTTGAGGAGGGTAAGCAGAGTGAGTTCAGTTGTCAGCCCTACTTTTTTGTAGAGATAATGTTGTGGACTCGGAAGCGAGAGACCCAGGTTCGATTCCCGGCACAGGCATCTACCAATAACTTTGTTTCTTTTAAAAGTTACGTATATTTGTGAATTTGAAGTAGCAAAACTACTCGCTAGCTGTGAAGGAAAGCGTCGTGAGGAAAGTCGCGACTTAGTTGGCTCCACACGTATTGACTTGTCTTTCCTGTGGGCTATGCTGACTAAGCTGTAAGGATGGTATAATGCTGGGCAAGCCTAATCCATCTAAGACTATGTCCCAGGCATTGCAGTGCCGTGTGGTCTCTTCAAGTCTTCACCCATCTACCCATTTATTGTGAGTCATCTCATTACGTAGATGCAAAGGCCTTAGTTTCTTTTTTATGTATAAAAATGCACACAAAAATTTGTCTACGGCAGCCATCTTTATCTAACTCGTCAGAAGACCAATCGACAGTCCAATCGATCAAATATAAGTAGAAAATGCGCGAAAACTGAGGGTTCCGTTTGTTTAATTTTCTTGAGAACAAAACTAGGTTGAAACTTTTCCTGTGTACGTACGTACAAATAACGTTGTGATATCGAACTTATAAAATGAAGATAATATTATGTTAATAAATCGGTACTAAATTAAAAACATATTTTAATTGATTTAGTTCAGATTTTCGGTCTACATCAAAAATACATAAACTTCTTAAAATCCATTAAAAGCTTCGATTAAAAGGGATTAAATAGCAACTTTATTGGCCAGCCTATGCAGAAAATGGAGGTCATTGAGCAATCAAAATATCGTATTTCAACTCGTATCATATTTTACTGACATAACTTGATCGTAAATATGCACTTAAAGCTTTTATCACTGCCAGAGTCATCGAAATTACTTACTTAACAACTATTTGAACTGACTTTACAAATAAAGTTTGGAACAATAACTGCATAAACAACTTACCCATCCCACAGACAGGTCTAAAAGCTTCTAGCACAAAACACAACACTAAAAACAACTGCATTTTAATACTGTACTTTTTTCTTAAAAATAAACTCTACTATATTTTTTAAACCACTAAAACGCACACGCTTCAAAGAGTCCACTATCGACAAACCTCTCGCAACATCTAGACTTAAAAAAATAAAAAGGCGCGCATCGTAAGTGGTCGTTGTTTTTTTCTTAAATTTTTAAATAAAGAACGTTCCATGGATCCTTCGATAGGCGCGTGCACAGGACGCCGCGACGCAGTCTATTTCTGGCCAGCCTCTTTGCCGCAGTCTCTCTTTTCCGTCAAAGATCAAGTAGGATGGACAGACTTGAACTTTGGGTCAATTGGGTGCATTTGTTTTGATAGACGTTTGGTCGAAGTCCAAGGTATCGACGTGTCTAGATTGATTTTGTTGCCGATGGGCTAAGTAGGTAAGTTGTTCATGATAATGTAAAGTACCACGAGTAACAAATAGCAAGAACAGTGTCACTTGGCACCGGGTTTGCACATTGTTCTTCGACGACAAATTCTTCAAAATTTAAAAAAAAAAAAAAAAAAAATAGTTTTAAGTGTTACTAACTAGTGGTTCGCCCCGAACTATGAACTCGCGACCCCATATCTCAGCAACCTCTCGACCAATTTGGCTCATGTTCGAATTTAAAAATTTTCTTTACCTCATTTACCTGCCTACCAAATTTCATGACGATCCGACTAAATTTACTCAAGTTATCGTCGAACGAACATTCATACATACAAACATACAACGCCGGATTGTTCCAGTAGACTCGGAGAACTTCAACTAAAACTATCTTCCCTGAGACGGGTATCACTAACCAAAACAACAACCTGTCTAAAAGTGCTACCATATTGTACCTTCTACACTTTTACGAAATATATATTTTTTTAAAAACGAAAATGTTTTCACGCACCAATTTAACATTATAGTGGATAGCATATAAAAGATAGAAGCGTGGCGGGAAATTCAAAATTTTCACAGTTTTTTACATTTTGTAGCTAAACTTGTATTTTTGTTCAGCGATTTTTCGTTCGCGGCAATGACATCGTATTCTTTTCATTATTGTAACGATAATAAATTCAGCCGATTATTTGTTCTGGTCTACGACAAGTTTTTTGGGCAGTGCCACTGCTTCGTAGACCAGAACACATAATCGGCTGAATTATTGTTGTTCTGTTGTTTACAATAATGAAAAGAATACTGATTTATTACCGCGAAAGAAAAATCGCTGAACAAAAATAGCTCAGTTTAGCTACAAAATGTAAAAAACTGTGAAAATTTTGAATTTCCCGCCACGTTGAGATCGTCCACCCTTAAACTCTAAATATTTTTGCAAAAGCTTGTAATTTTTCAAAACATGTAGTACACACGACAGCACTCTACTCGCTTAGGTAAGTTACGTTACGGGCGACTTTGCAACGAAAGCGCTCTGATACTCTGACGTGCTGTCGTGTGTACAACCACTATCCACATTCCACATGAGGCATATATTTTTTAGGCTTATCCAGTCTGTGCTCTAACGTAATCTTTGCCCGTCTGAGAAGCTGATAAGTTAGTGTCGCCTTGTCTCAGGACATTTGCGTACTGTCACTGTCACGACATTATTGTTGGCTTGGGTGTGGGTCGCATGATACCCACTTGCAATACAGTTGCGAGCAAAATAACTGTACCCGTCTGAAAAAAAACACACAAAATTCCGGGGGTTCCGTACACACACACTATTTGCATTACAGAGCAAAATCATCGGACTAATCTGAAAAAAAAAAACAATATATTTCGGTTTTTGAGAGCAGTTACTTAACTTACTTATTAAGAGCAAGCGAAAAACAATTTCGCAAACACGTCTTGTGTAAAAACAAAAGTTATTTGAAAGAAAGTTGTTTTTAACTCAACCCAAACCACTAAAGATGCAAGTAATCGTGATTTTAAAAAATGTATATTACCCTTTCCGGGTGTGTATTGGAGGTGCTTTAAGAAAATCATTCCTATAGCAAATAAAACGGTTTATAAGATTATAAGAGAAATATTCAAAGGAACGAAGTCGCGGGGGAGGGCTAGTATACAATATAAAGCGTATTACAAAAAGGTCCTTTCATTTAAAGGGGATTTTTTCTAGATTTTGCAGTTAGTCCGGTATGACACGACCTTTCTATGACACCCTGTAGATTTAATAGCCTAACTTTTTTTTAAGACCTTTTTTAACCACCCACTTCTTCGTTTAGTATTTACTACCTTAGTGTAGGTAGATACTTAAACATATGAATGAAATTCAAATAAAATTCAACTATTTAATTTAACGACTATTTTAGTGCTACGTTAATGAAGCACATAAGTACTTAGATTTTACGTCAGTGGGTTTACTATGCACTCCAGTCAGTAGATATGAGTTGATATGACGCTCAAATGAAAAAAAATTACAGATTTTGTAACTTAAACTTTTGTTAGCACTGCACATTAAAATGCACATTGAAATTTTACTGATATTTTGATTTATTGTAATCAAATCACTTTCATTTGCAATTATCTATGAACGCTTCCTTTGCAATATAGTGTAATAAAGAGAGTTTACTCTACCAGACATTCAATTCCACTAAATTCAGTAGGTATCTATGTATACAGGGTAATTTAAATAGCTTTAATCCTGAAACACGTCCACTTCTAAAATGTGACTTGCGGCAACTTTTGTTCTACGACTTTTCGAATAGCTCGATGCTTTTTATTTATTGAACGTTTCTTATTCTTTAAAAGTTTGCATTTGTACCATTTCAGCCGTGGTCACGGGCAGGTCTACACTCTTTTGTCCCGACTCTACCAATCGATTCTGATGCTAACCGTACACGGGGACATTCCGAAACCCGTCGCATTATTCTTGCGTACGGTCAGCGCCATGCTGAGATATCCCATTGTAGCTCATACCGCGCGTGGCTTAAGGGCGCCAATCTGACAAAAAGACGTACCTAACTCGTGTCGCTGACTCTACTGACAGACGGACAAGCCCCATAAAGGCTATTTAATATTAAACATGTCAGCAGAAGAAGCGTGTCAAGGAAAGCTGTGGTTTATGCAGTCAGAAACATAGTAAGACGTACTGAAAGGTTAGCGCAAGACTAAGGGCGGATTACAATTCTGGATTCACATAAATGGGTCATCATTTATTTACCTTAAATCCACACCAAACTTGATCCAGTAGCTTGGATGGTAGCCCATTCCAAAGACATACTCCAGATTTTGAGGTCTAAGTACGTTGACAGCTCCCCCTTCCACCCATGAAGCAGTGATTGGCTGGCTGATTGACCACCCTAACAACTCTACCACGATAGCCAAGCTTTACGCGAAGATTTAAAGGTCTCCATACAACGCTACTCAATAGAAAACCCACTGCTGTCCTATCTTGTAATGTAGCAAACAAAGATTACTATGAGCACAAAGCCAAAATTATGGAATACCGTGATGTTACATAACTTAACTATGTCAGTGAAAACTGCTAATTACTTTAGTTTGTTCAAACAATTTAAAGCCGAAGGCCAAACTTTGCGGCAAAATAATTAGCGATCGTGTGCTATTGCGCCGGTCATAAGCAAAAAGGCCACAAACAAAAAGTTTTTTTTATTTATAAAAGTGGGTTTAAAGATTTATCGGGTGTGCAAAAAAACACTCCTGCCCTTAGATGAAAACAAAAAAGGGAAGATACGGCACAGTCTTATTAGCAGCCGTGAAAAAATGGGCTCGAACGCACTCATGCACATAAACTCACACAGCTTTAACTCGGTGAATAAGCGATACGCTAAACCAACAAGCCCGAGCGAGACAAGAACAGTGTCCAACCGGCGGCGACTGAATGAAAGTGAGTCCATGGACTCAGTTTTGCAGGACCACGCGTAATGGGTGAGTGCCGTATCTTCCCTTTTTTGTTTTCATCTAAGCTCCTGCCCTAAATCTCCTGCAAGCGTATCAACTTCTAAATGTGATTTCCTACAATTTTTGTTCTACGACTTAGGTGAAAGCGCAATTTTTTTTTCATACAAAAAATATATTCCAAATGTTTGAATTTTTTGGGGTGTTTGATAAATTAAGCTATTTAAAAGTTGCCTAGTACAGTGGCGGATCCAGGATTTTGGTTTGGGGGGGGGCTTGGACGCAATGAGCGTTTTCAAGATTGAAAAGTATACAAATTTTATTTTTATAGAGGGTCTCACATGCTTTTTTTGGGCTAAATCCGCTAGTGCCTGTATATATGCATCTCACTATTGTGTCAAACCCATACGCTTGGCACAACTCAATGAGGCCCCTCCCCGTTTCACTAACTCTTATTCGAGATACTGATACAGAAAAGGCACATTTTTCCAGTTGTGCCCTCTAGCCTTATGACGGCAGTATTGTGGTAACAGACCTTTTATCACCACTTATACTTAGTTCTTATGACGTGAAATTAAGTGGGTTCTGCATTTGTCTGCATATTATCTGTTTATATAATACTAGCTTTTGCCCGCGACTTCGTCCGCGCAGACTTCGTTTTTTTCCCGTTATCACAATAAAACATAGCTTATAGCACTCAACAATAACGTAGCTTCCCATTAGTGAAGGAATTTTTATAATCGGATGAGTAGTTTTGGAGATTACCCCCTTCATACGTACATACTTACAAACTTTTCCTCTTTATAATATTAGTGTTGATAGCTAGTGCCCACGACTTCATTCACGTGGCTAAAAGAAAAAGGATAAACGTGGTGATTTTTCAAATTGTACCTAGCATATTTTTTACCACCTAGTAGGTATGATGTACTTAAAACACACCCCCTGCACTATCAAAGCGTTGGCCCGAGATTTCGATCCCGTGGACCACGCTTCTTCCAAACTGAACTGCAGATACCTACTGTTATAGGCGTCTAACTGATTTAACGCGGGTTACCTACATTTCAAGAAACACTCAAAGATTATCTTTTCTTTTTAGCCCTATCCTATTATTTTGAGTCCGCTAATCTGCTACTCCTTATTGCAAACTTTCAGTCTGGGTTGTCTCTGTTCAGTTGGTCTCGCCCCAAGTCTTCGTGCCTTTGTGGCCTTTGTGGTCGTTGTGGACACTGCCTCTACCGATGTTAGAGAGCCCTAATGCGTAGTTTGATACCCAAGTACATCTCGTTTGCTTGCGCTGTTTGGTGAATGAATATTTATCAGCATTCGCTGCAGTACGTCACAGGTCTCAACATCTCTCTGGCGTTCAATAAAACTGTAAAAGATCTCCAACAGAGCTAGTTAGCGTCACCTACTCGTATTATAGGCACAAAGTTACTTAACAGAGAAAAACTTTAAGAAATTTTATTTTATTCTTTAGTTTGCATCATACCGTTTTGACACCAGAAAATATGAGATAATATCAGGAGATACTTAACCATATTATTTCTATCACATTGAATAGTGTTTTTTTCTATGAGCTACTCTTCTGAAACACGCAACGCGTCTTCTTAGCATCTACGATGCCATAGTCTGAATCGTCGGTCTTATTCTTCTTTCGTGTTGAAAGTGTCATACACACACGTCGCGCTGGGGTCGCCTTCAGGAAATCCGATAAGCTGCACTGTGGAGCATCAGGACAGGTATGACGACGCGAAGTTGTCGGTATGGTTTAAGATTGGCACAAAACATCTCTTCTGGCTCTATTTCTCACATATCTTTCATGCGGGCAACACCACCACGCAGGCGGTTCAGGGATTTTCACATGCTCCAATCTTCTCGTCAGTCTGAAGTATGTGGAAAGCCTATTAGATCAGAGTTGTCAACAATGAATAGGCGACTATGATATTATGTAAAAGTGCACCTGTCCAGTGTCCAGTCCTAGGTACTTACTTAATGGAAATAAAGCGATCATGGTACTAATGTTACACCATCAATGGCTGATGTTATGCGCCTATGGTCGCTCGGGACTCTACACTTGCACGGTACGCACAGCTGATTTTTTGGTCAGAACATCGTATCTTTATTTTTCTTCGAGGTCTGGTGCATCCTATTCTTCCCTGAATAACCAGCAATCAGCAATGCACTCAACGGACGTCCCATTTCGTCCGGCCAAAAGATCTCAGGATGCAACCGCAACTTTGTAAAGAGCTTTGGTAAAACTGCTGGATGCAGAGTTTTTAAAGTAAGGATTTATTGGCTCTTTCAGATTGTAAGTAGCTATCACTGAACTTATGTTTTTTGCCTGTTTTGAGTAATAAAACTTGTAGATTTTTCCTTTATTGCTTTGTTGATATACCATTTTTGTGACAGTGACGGATGACAGCGATAAGTAAAAACAACTTCTTCACTGTTGTGCATCGTTTGAGTTTTGCGGCACATTTGGGCCTGTTTGGTGCATTAAAATTCACCGTTGTTCAGTTTTCGATGGATTTACGAAAGTAAATAGCTCAACGCTACGTGATGACAGAGGGTCTTTGGTAAATGGTTGTGTCGTTCACTTTTATACAAATAGCCACTATATGATAATCTTTGTGTGTTTATTTTGCTCCTAAGCACCAAAGCGTGATAATATGTAGCCTATATGTTATTCTGATGTCTCAGCTATCTGCATTCCAAATTTCATCCAAATCCGTCCAGCGGATTCAGCGTTATAAGGTAACAAACACACTCACTCACTCACTCACTCACTCACAAACTTTCGCATTTATAATATAAGTAGGATGTTAATAGTCGGCGTAGACTATAGGTTGTGTTGAAAGATTTTTATGAGGTTAAAAAAGCTGGTAAAGCGCCTCACGGTATGCAAGAGGTTGCGGGTTCAAGTCCTGTCCCGATCGAATTTTTAAACCTTATAAATAAAAATCTTTATAATATTCCCTAGCACGGGTTAGTTCTTTAGAAAATACAAAAAGGTAGGTATACAGTGTGCTTGCTTATTCTGTAAAAAAAAAATCAGATAAGGTTATCTGAGAATAAAAACAATCTCTGAAAAGTCAAAAGGAGAAAAGTTACAAAATAAACCCCACTGCTAGGTATTTTTTTCAAAAAAAACTGTAAAAGTCTCGTAACTTCTTAACGACAATGAACATACATGGGGATGATTCGGGTAACCCTTGTTGTCAGCTATCTAGATTTTCTCACTTGACGTCTATGTTTGGGCCACCCTGTATATATTTTTAATAAAACAATGTTTTTCTCTAAGTATTTATTGAAATAAATAATAAAATGCTAATCTACTACTTTACTTATAAACTCAGTAACGTATTTCATAGAAATTAATCCCTTTAGCTTTGTATTATTAGAATTACGTTTGTGTATAAAGAGTTTAGGTATTTTAATTTTCAAGCTCAAGATTTTGGACCGTCATGACAAAGTTCTACAAATTTTATTATCATCGATCAACAAAGATATAGGTATTATTTCTAACAAAAAAGTGGTTTTACTATAAAATTTTAATTGATATGATTGACAGCGTATTTGTTAATATTTTAAATCAACGTAAACCAACATAGATACTAATTTTTATGTATTCTAATTATACATAATTTATTTATTAATTAAATACATGGAAGCACATTTATCTTAAACAATACGCGCTAATTATATTTGCTAAAATATTGTTTCCTATTTAAACTAAAATAAGTTCGAGCTCTGCATTGAATAATAAATCAAATTAATCTATAAAGAAAATGTGTATAATTTTAAGATTGACTTACGTTCTAAAAGTGACTAAGCATTTAATATTAATAATTAATAATAAATATTGTCTTATATTTAAGTTTTATTTTTCGATTAACAACTACGAATGTTCACTAAATTTTTTGTTTAGAAATTGACGTATATTTGCACATTTATATAATATTAATATGAGCATAATAATATAATTGGTATATAATGAATAATATGACACTACTTTTAACACTTGTTCTTTTAAATATGTATGAAAAGTTATATAAACAACAAGATGATACTTAATTGGTTTCATATTTTTAAGATGAATGAATAGCAAAGATATTTTTATTTTCTCAAAACTACAGTAAACATTCAGAATATTTTTTGTTTATATCAAATTCCTAAAAGTTGGTCTCGGTCGGAACACAGTTTACAGTAATCATTACTTCCCTTATATTTTAATTAGGTCGCTATGACTCCGAAATGTTACAGTTTTCCTATAATGATATAATTTATTATAATAGGTAAAATAGTTTATTATATCTATGTAGTGTATAATAATAATATGTTGATTGTAGGTATAATCATTATAAAAGTTGTAAGTATTTATTAAAAAATATATGAATGCTTACTTGATAAATAATAAATTAAAGCTCAAAAACCAACAATATAGCAACTTAACTTTAAAAAATATTATTTTCTTGCCTCACTGATATGATATAAAACAACCAAGTTCTAGAATATTTGGCTAATAAAGAAATAATTACTATTTTATTTTAGGCCGACCTACTTTGATAGCATATACATATTCGTTTTGTAAAATTTATTTGTAATAGTAGATAAATATAAACAATCTACTTTCTAAACATCAAAAGATTAAAATAATCTCGCGTCCTGATGCGAATTTACGAACACCGTTGTGTTTTTATTTATTACAATTGTAATCATAAACTACTTACATGTTCTAAACATCAATTAAAACTATTACACAAAACTCCTTTAAGGATAACAACGACGAAATCACAAACACACACATATCATTATAATTATAATAATTATATTTTTTTTATATAAGCAAATTTCTACATCTTATTTTTTTTAAGAGAAACATAAACTATATAATAAACAACTACTTACATAATTTATAGAGCAATAGCTGTAATATGGAAGACAACAGTAAACGAGATAACACATTTTTCAAATCACATTCAGAAAGTTTTAACACAAACGTTCGTAAACTCTACCACACTAAAAAGTCTTTATAACTTAAACAAGAGCTATAGTATTATTATTATAATGTAAAATAATAACTTACCAATGTAATTATCGTAAAACATAAACATACATGAACGCGTCGCGCGCAAAACCCAAAATCCAAAAAATAAACACAAATATTAAACTTACAACAACAATAATAATCAAAGTAATAAGTCAGTAACAGTAGTACTTTAAACAATTCTCATCGCAATTCTAAATTACAAAAATTGTGCGTGCTAGATTATTATAATTTGTATAAATATTGGTTTGGCAGAATAATTTATTGATCGACGCCGATTGGAATGGAAAAGGCGCGAAAAAATTGACACATCCGTTGAATCTCACTCGTTAACATTGGATCCAAAACACTTTGAACGTTACAATACAATTTACAACCTAACGAGCGATATAAGACTTCTTGTTAACTTCCATTTGACCGATGTATGGGCCATTTCATCGAAAAGCCATTTAATTGAAACACCAAATGTAGGTACGAAAATATTACTCGATCGGTGAATGTTGGTTGATACTTAAGTATGGTCTAAAAGTCATAGAATATCCTAGGATGTTGAAAATCGTTGTCAAAGTGTTTCAGAGTACCAAGTTCTATCCGTTCCCCCATGAGATCTAAAGGTTAAGTCTTCATCCAGCGTTTAGGCCTTGTGCTTGGCCAGTTCCTCCGCCTGCATCTTGGTTCTCAGAGTTGGCACGTCTTCGGGGATACGCACTATTTTGTTGAATTTCTGAAATTAAACACAAATATGAATAAATCGTATGAAACTTTATACCATAAACAACAACCAGTCATCAACTTTTGAGTTCAAGTACTCAAACAAAAATTTTTTTATTTGTTGGTTCCAACTATGAAGAACATGGCCCCTTTTCGATCGTGGAAGATCCAGTTGGCTCTATTTGAGCACAGAACCCTAAAAAAGAGCATAAAAATGTGGAGAGATTAGTAATGTTGTCTGAAAACTGCCGGAAGATGCAGATGTTCTGTGACAATTTGGTGCCATACAGATAAAGTTGCATCTTCACAACAGGCTTCTAAAATTCAGTAAGCAGGATCTCTGAAATGTCACCCAGCGCTATTTAAGTGGCGAGTTTCTGGGCGCGTCTACGCATGACTTGATGCTCCACAGTGCAGATGATACAATCTCATGGTCGTGTCAAACAGCACTAATTATAGCACTGGGAGCGCAAAGTGTGAAGAAGAAGTGGAAACTAGCGAAGTTACTAACCTCCATCTAGGTGCCGGGTGTGACGCAACACAGATAGATCATATACCCGGGTAAACACAGCATGAAGAAGAGGGTGGTGAACCAGCCGAAGGCGTAGGACCACCAGGGGGACTGTTTTTATCTTATGAGTTTTACGGCCGCGCTCATAGCCCGCGACACTTTGTATGACCCAGTTGAACCCCATCCATTTCTATTCGTAGAATAGGCATGCAGAGATTGAGGTTGTAGAAGTGGCGTTGGATAGGTCATACTTTAAACTCGAGAACTAGGTACTTCTCCAAAACAACATTTACATAGTGTGCAACTGGAACACGGAAGAGATGACTAAAACTACCTGGCGTCGATCAGTCTAACAGAAAGCGAACAGTCTGAAGATAAGCATATCCGAACTTGAGCTGCAAGTGCAGAATCGGCCGGAATGGTAAGCTGAAACTTTTGATGATGATTCTTACCAGAATAACCTCCGTAGTTACTAGTAGTTACTAAGTTACTAACCTCCATCCGGGTCCCGGGCGTGACCCGCCACAGGTAGATCATGTACCCGGGTATGCACAACATGGAGGAGAGGGCGGTGAACCAGCCGAAGGCATGGGACCACCAGGGGTACTCGTAGTTCATGTACTTGATCGGGGTCCACTGCACGATATTGAAGATGAACACGCTCTGAAAGAGATTATAGAAGGTTTTCAATAATTAAATTAGAAAGTAGATCTAACAGTAAAACAATTTTCTGGCAAATAGTTATTAGCGAGGAATAACCACCAATAGCCAAGAATCTAGGACTGGTTGGATGGATGAAACTTTCAAGACCATATTTAGCAGAAAGGCGTAGGTAATATAGATACTCGTAGACATTACAATCTGTTCCATAATATTATTCTGATTGAAAAATAATGCAATTAGCAGCCTCTTTTCGAAAAGCAGTTTCTTTATGGCTTTCTAATACGCTTTGCCATCAATACACTAAAAAGAAGAATAAGTACATCAGTTCTAGGTATTTGATATAAAAGTTTAAGCAGAGCACTAGATTTATCATCATACTGTCGTACCAAATAATATTATACTCACAATACAGATAGCCGGCGTGAACCCGACCCAGCAGAACTTCCACCAAATCGTCGGGTAGTAGCCGATCATCTCCTTGATGCCGTCGTAGAAGCGGTTGACGCCAAATGCCCAGGAGATGGACACGCACTCGAAGAAGATGAGGAACAGCAGACAGAAGCCAGACACGGCGTACGAGTCGAGGATTTGGAAGACATACATTCCGCCCTGGAGGAAACACGAGGAAATTTTGTGTTTACACATTTGGATAAATGAAGAATGCCGACTGCCATTACATGCTAAAAATTTTATCTAAGCCTATCGTGCACTTTTATTAGTTAGCTGACATTGTTGGTGTCGGTGGAGGGTAATAGTGGCAGTAAATAATCATGACAAGTGCACTGCACAATTTTACAGTAAAAAACAATGATTTTATAGTTGCATTTCACCACATCAGCATTATTAATCAATCCAAGGTTTCAGCAAAGCCTGATATTATCATGATAATCTTAAGTTTGTTTTGACCACGTACACATGTAAAATAGTCTGTAGAAAACAATAATACGAAACCTTCATACACTCACCTGCGAAATACAGGACAATCCAACCATGTAGCTGATCAGGCACGTGATAGCAATGAAGATCTCCTTCCTCCTGCGCAGGAGTCGGGGCCACTCGTCAATCACCGCCGTGATGAACCCTTCCATGGTGCAGAACTGGCTGTCGAGACCGATGAGTAACAGCATGAAGAAGAAGAGGCAAGACCAGAGTGGGGCGCCAGGGAGTTGCAGCACTGCCGAGGGGTAGGCCAGGAAGGCTAAGCCGGGACCTGAAAAAAGAACAGGATTAGATTTGGAGCTTGGTGTAAGATTGCCTGGGTGTTTTGAAATATGTTGTATGGCCAGCCGTTATACTCGTATCAAGGTTTACGTCATCATTGATATCAAAAAATAAGTATTTACCAAATTCTTATTTTTTTATAATATTGGACCTTTATGGGCTGGATACTACGAATATGGCCGGATAGATAGATAGACCAAAATATTGACAGCACCTGGCTATGCCCAGAAACAAATCTGTTTCTTCTTCTGCTTCGTTTCATGGTCAACCATCAATGTCAGATTTTGCTTATTTGGTCAGTGCATCGCTTGTTTGGTTACCAACGGTTACTTGGCTATCAACGAACAACAACAACAAAAGCATAATAGACATACCAGAAGCAGCCACCTCAGCCACGGGCCGCTGCTGCTCGTGCGCCATAAAGCCAACCACGGAGAAGATCACAAACCCGGCGAACATCGACGTTGAGGAGTTCACCGTGCAGACGATCAGGGCATCCCTGAAAGATAGAGATGAAATCAAAATTGAATTGTCAAGTTAAGCAGGCTGAGGCGAAGATGTCGAGAAGTCCTCTGCTTTTGCCCTTGTGGCAGGCGGGAGCTGGCCCAGGATAGGGAAGAGTGGTGAACAAAGAGAGGCCTTTGTCAAGCTTTGGACAAGTGGACATGCAAGAGAATGAAATATGTTCAGTCAATTTTGTATTTCGTAAACGGTACAGCCGACTACACCAACATAATACAAGTAAGTTTAACCGTTTACGAAATACAAAATGTGCAGTGCTTACGAAAGTTTAAGTGTAAAAAATGTTCAGTCAAGTTTTTTTTTTGTCAAGATAGATAGGAATAATGCAGTACTAGCTATTAGGTAGTAAGAATGAAGACAATCTAAAGAATCCTCCATCTATAATACAGCTGGCTTTAAAAAGAGTTCCGTCCCTTAGTATGTACATTATTTAGGAAAGAAGCAAAAAATACCATCTTAATACAAAGTCAAAATATTGACAATGGCCAAAGGTGCTGATGGTGAGGATGATGATGAAGAAGCTATATTTGTTACCTAGATAGACATGAGAAATGGTACAATCTGCAACTTACTTGTAAACGTTGTTGTTGAACTTATTGTAGCTGCCAAGCGCGACCAAGGTGCCCAAGCCGAGACCGTATGAGAAGAATATCTGCGTGACGGCGTCGATCCATACTTCGGACTCCATCAACTTGCTCATGTTGGGCATCACGTAGAACTTGATGCCTTCGAACGCGCCGGGTAGGGTGATGCCTGGAAGAAAGTTTATTTGAATATGAAGCTGAGGATCATAGAAACTTAAGAAAATATAGCAGACCTGTGGTGGTGCCTACGCCTATCTTCAAAACCTTAACTTCCAGGTTTACGTTCTATTATTTCATTCTGAATCGAACATTTTTGCCAAAGGAACTATGCCTGGAAAATCAACGGTTTCTGGGATAATGAGGTATTTCAGCACCCTCTATAACCAGTTGAGATGAACCTATTGGATGTTGTATTTGGGCCACAAAATCAACCTGGCTAACAGTTGGTTTTTAGGGAAAGAAATGGTCCGACCAATAGCAGTGTGAAAACGCTACTTTATACCTAAGCCGTAAAGTAAATGACCTTGAGGCCAGTTTCTTACCTCTGATCAGCAGAACAGTCAGCAAGAAGTAGGGGAACAGCGCGGTGAAGTAGACGACCTTCCCGGTCCAGCGTACTCCCTTCCAGATGCAGAAGTAGCACATGACCCAGACCAGGGCGAGGGTCCCGGCCAGCTCCCAGCGGATGTTGCCCAAATCCTCGATGCCGCTGGAGATCTGGAGGGCGCGGCGCCTGCAAGATGAGGGTTGGGTCAGATTTTTGGCCGATGTAAGAAGTTTTTTTTTTTCAGTCATTGCCTGGAGATTTTAAAACAACAGAAAAACTTTCGACATTCCAATGGTAACAAAGCTGAGACCGAGCTCTTGTATTCTCGGGATAAGATCAAAGACCAAAAGTTCGTCCTAGAGAAAAATATGGATGGAAATTGGGTCTAACATAACATTCAAGATACTAGATGGATCAAGCATCCCGGGTTGTAAAACCCGGCCCTTTGAGGTTTATCTCTAGATGAGAATCTGATTTGCGGCTCCATTGACTCAATAAGGTTTACTTCAACTTCTGCCAACTGTTGATAACAGTTTATGTCTCTAATCTCTGCTATTCAAGTATGAGTCGAAGAACTCACTCCCAAAACTCCTTGACTGGGTCGGAGAGCATGGCCTTGCTCACGTTCTTCCCGCCCAGGTTGCACAGGGTGGTCAGGTTGTCTCGTGACGTGAAGCAGGTCAGAGCGCGCCGGTTGTAAGGGTTGACACACGTCGCAGTGTTCCACCAGTTGTCGCAAGTTCGCCAGGGGACGTCTGGGAGAGGGGTAAGTGTAAGTCAGAAGTCAAAGTACCTTCTTTGTTACACTCAAGACGCAGATGGATAATGATGGATTATTTACGCGCCGCACACACAGCCTGGAGTTCTGCGTTCCGCGTTCAGAGTTCTGTGTTCCGCGTTCTTTCTAATGTACGGCGTTGCATGGAACCGTTCACACTGAAACTGACAGAATGCGGAGTTCTCGTGAAGCAAATCTGAGAATTCTGAACGCGGAACGCGGAACTCCGGGGCAGTAGGTATGTCCGGCGCCTTACGATTCAGTGGATTCGATGTCTTATAATGAATTTAGGTTTTCATCGTTCAGTAGTTCTAAACCAGATTCAGGACTATCCAAATTGCTTTCGTGCTAAAAACATTTTACAGCTTGTCGGTCGGCTATATCGAGCTTAGATACCGCACTCTCCTACTCAAAATATCATTTTACCTAGACCTGCACAGACAGTGATGCTGTTGTTTGAGGTTCTGCTCACCTGATCGCATGGACATGAAGAAGTAGAACATAGCCCAGGCGAGGATCACGATGTAGTAGACGTTCATCCAACAGGACATCACGGCCGCTGCGTACCCGATACCTGTTGAAAAACCATAGCTTTAATGGAAAGTGCAGGGGATTGCTCTTTGAGCAAGATTTCTGATGTAGCTGTGGAAAAAAATGTAGAGTTTGAGAATCTGGGAATATCGAGATCCACGCTAGGATTGCCTTTCGGTTAAGCTTGTTAGACTTATCGTGCGATAGCTTTTATGGTCTCGCTTGAAGCAGCAACCCTCGCTCACCTTTGAAAATGGGTGCAATCTTGAACACTCCAAGCCCACCGATAGTCAGCATCTGCCCCATGGCCAGCTCCATGAAGAACATGGGTATCCCAGCGAGGATGAGCGTCAGGAAGTACGGGATAAGGAAGGCGCCTCCTCCGTTCTTGTAACAGAGGTAGGGGAACCGCCAGACATTGCCGAGGCCGATGGCCAGGCCCACCACGGAGAGGATAAAGTCGAGCTTGCTGCCCCATGACCCTCGCTCTGGCAGGTCCGATTTGGTAGCCACGTCGCTGTGGATAGACGAGGGTTGAAACATCAATCGGTTGAGAATCGGCTGTCGCTGGTCTAATGTCGTTTATCAGGTTAATCAGGTTTGGTTTCGTGTATTATTCTGTACGTAGAGGCATAGCATTGGTATAAATCTTGTCCAAGAAAAAACAAGGCAAGTCCTTGAAAACATTTGAGTCTTGGGGGAAATGAGGATAGGTTACGATTTCCATATTACGTAAAAAGATAATTATGTATAGAACTCCTGCGCCTGCGTATCACGCGCTAAAAGATATGAGTGATCTTTCGGTTCTATTTCATAGCCACTCAATGCTGAGTGTAGGTTTCTTTCAATGAACACCGTTCTTTCGGCAGGAGGGCCGGTTTCTGAATTGAGAAATTTACTAAGTTAATACTTGAGTACCGTTCTGTCACATTCTTTTATGTGACATCTGCAGAGACAATTAGTGAAATTCTCAATTCAGAAATTGGAGGACAGTCGTTTAACACCAGGACATTCACATGACAGCTTTTTTACAGCCTTCTATCTCTTTTACCTTCCTTACTCACTCATATTTGTGTAATTTGTCCTTACCTGGGCTTGGTGCTAGCTCCCTGCGCACTCAGTTCGATGTCGTCCGTCCTCGCTTCGTTTTTCGCGTCCATCTTGTTCGTCTCACTCTTTCTTTTCCACTTCAATATTTTCTAATCTCTTTTTTTTCTATTTTTTTTTATTAGTATTCTTTTAGTCGCTATGGATCTGTATTAACATGTTGGTGTGGAGTGGGACTAGATGTGGGAGGGTGATGTTCTTTGTTGACGTTTTGTTATCTGAAAAGATGAGAAAACAAATTGATGACGACAGAATTTTCACATAGCACAGAATACAGAATAGTAGAGGCACACACACGTAGTAACTTAACACGTTCACGGACCGTCTAGGACAGTAGGAAGATGATATTGTAAGCTTCAATTACAATTGAATAATGCTGTCTGCCCTTTGAATGTTTTTTAGATCCTGAATATTCTGATTCTATTATTCTGATTCTATACTATAAAATTGTCAATCTCAATCTCATTATGACATTAGACAAGGCTTGACATTAGCATTTGAATTTTCTAAGATCACCTAGAGTTCGATCTTGAGTCGACGACTATTAATGCCACCCTAATTCTAGAGGATTAGTTCACTGGTTGTAGGAGAAAAGCGAGGAAAACCTGGTTTTCCCATTACAAATTAGGAATCTATCGACATGCCGTTGGCACCTAGTTGACTTATTTTACCTCGGAATGAGCTAGCAAAATATCCCTAAATTAAATTGTGTTTTGATCCTGAACTGAAGTATCCTGGATGAAGTGCTTAATTCACTTCATACCTAAATCACTTCATCGGTGATAATTGATCGAGTTTTCTAATTCCAGACTCATCCGAATCGGCATTTTCTGCAGCTAAGAGGATTTTGTTCATTTACCTCACACGGTTTTATATTCTTTGTATGAAATGCACCGTGTTTCTACAACAAGAATTTAATACTATATTTTATGTCTGATAATAAAACCCTCGGACTTCTGAAATCTAGTTGTAAATTCAATGTTTCAGAAGACGCCACCTTGCGTAGACTTTTACGAGTCTTGATCTCCCGTTGAATTTACGATTCTTGTTATTTACCATTTTTTATTAAAGGTATGCGAAGGGTAGATAGGCACAGCTTTTAGCTATCCACTTGCGAAACTGTAAGATACCTAGGTACTGATTATTTAGGTAAAGGCTGACATAACCACTAAATTAGAAATTTTAAATACCCACGAAATTTTTGCTTCAAGTAAGCATATCTTATAAACGGCTGAACATATTTTGATTAAACGTATCTAAGAACACTCGCTAGAAAACCTGCTTTCAAATAAAAAAAATCGCATCCAAACCGGTTCACCCGTTCAGGAGCTATTACGGTGCAACAACCAGACACACACAGACAGACACACACACATAGCGGTCAAACTTATATCACCCCTCTTTTATGGTCGGGGGTTAATAAAAAGCTAAGGTGTAGGTAACTCAAACATCTTTCAAACTGGCTACCATTTCCCGTAATAGAATCGACAACACTTTTTTTTGCATTTTTTTCGCTGACTGTACATTTTTCCAAAATCTGTGAATGCAGTTCCTAATAATATCTCAAAAAGTTATGGACTCCCAGAACATTTTCCTGTAATCATAACGGTTAAGGTACCCTTACTGCCACGATTTAATTTAATTTTTCAAAATTTCGTACTTTTTCCTATAGTTAATTTTGCTTGTATTGGTGAGTTAAACGACCCCCTTCTGTGTCACAGGACCGTTTTGAAACACCCTGTATAAATACTTTTATCTGGTACACGCAGCAGGCAGAGCCGACAACTTGAGTTCATAACGTATTTATCCCGACGGCGCGTGTCAAAGTTCGCGCCAAACTTGAAAACATTTCCCGCCCAAGTTACCGGAAGTCACGGATCCAAGATGGCGGACGGACGTTAAATATTGCCCTGTCGGTATTAGAAGATAAAGATTAAAATATAGAAGGCTTTGGCCTTTGTAAAAGCAAAGTTAATTTTCGACTCTACATTTTATCTCACACCCCCACATTTTGCCTGTCAGCTATGCTGTCTGCCCATTTCTTGACCCTGCACAAGTAATGGGCAGACAGCATAGCTGACAGGCAGGATGGTATAGGTACTGGACCTAAAACAATGTCACAGGCACTGCGTCGCGTCGCTGGCAGTGTTTATCCATAATATTGTTAGTGAAGGTTCACAAATTCACGAATTTTGAAAATAAACAAAGTCTTAGGAACATGCCCGCACCGGGAATCGAACCTGGGTCTGTTGCTTCTGAATCCATTGTTCTTCCCACTAGGCTACCACCGCATTATTATAAGCTCAGTTTCGGCCTATCCTATTTCTGAGTTTCCATGCGCCTATCTTACTTACGGAACGCAAATGGGTGCTGAATATATATGACCAAGAAAAAGTATCAATTTGTTTTCCTCTCCCTTTCTCTCTTACTCTGTCATGACATCCGAGGCTATCTCATTCACCCTTTCTCTCACATAAAGGATACTTTGGCGGGTTTAATAGAACGGCTTGCGTTTCGGTTTCTCATTTCCTACTTTGTATCTTTGTAAGGTCAGCATGGGTTCATATCTATCCTACTTCCTACTTATATTATAAAGGCGAAAGTTTGTGAGTGAGTGAGTGTGTTTGTTACCTTATAACGCTGAATCCGCTGGATGGATTTGGATGAAATTTGGAATGAAGATAGCTGAGACATCAGAATAACATATAGGCTACATATTATCACGCTTTGGCGCTTAGGAGCAAAGCAAAATACACAAAGATTATCGTATAGTGGCTATTTGTATAAAAGTGAACGACAAAACCATTTACCATAGACCCTCTGTCATTACGTAGCGTTGAGCTATTTACTTTCCTAAATCCATCGAAAACTGAATAACGGTGAATTTTCATCTACCAAAAAGTCCGAAATGTGCCGCAACCTATGCATTACAATCAAACGATAGACAACAATGAAGAAGTTGTTTTTAATGATTGCTGTCATCCATCACTGTCACAAAAATGGTATCAAGAAAGCAATACAGCAGAAATCAACATTGTGTAATTATAAAAAACAGGCAAAAAAATATTGTTTCAGTAATAGCTACTTACAATCTGAAAGAGCCAATAAATAAATCCTTACTTTAAAAACTTCAGCATCCAGCAGTGTTTATCAAAGATCTTTACAAAGTTGCGGTCCGGCGTCCGACCTGAGATCTCTTGGCCAGACGAAATGGAATGTCCGTTCAGTGCATTGCTGATTGCTGCTTATTCAGGGAAGAATAAGGATGCACCAGACCTCGAAGAAAACTAAAGATACGATGTTCTGACCAAAAAAAGCCGCTGTGTGTACTGTGCAAGTATGAAAAACATTGTAGAGTCTTGAGCGACCAAAGGCGCATAAAATCAGCCAGTGATGGTGTAACATGAGCAACATGACCGCTTTATTTCCACTAAGTACCTATTGAGTACCTAGAAGGACTAGACAGGGGCACTTTTACATAATATCATAGTCGCCTATTCATTGATGACAACTCTGATAGGCTTTCCACATACTTCAGAAGTTCAGACTGGCGAGAAGATTGGAGCATGTGAAAATCCCCGAACCGCCTGGGTGGTGGTGTTGCCCGCATGAAAGATATGTAAGGAATAGAGCCAGAAGAGGTGTTTCGTGCCAATCTTAAGCTGTACCGACAAGGTCGCATCGTCATAACTGTCCTGATGCTCCACAGTGCAGCTTATAGGATCTTTTGGAGGCGACCCCAGCGCGCTCAGGTTAGCGCGTTTCTGGGACGGCAAAGTGTGACGCTTTCAACACGAAAGAAGAATAAGACCGACGATTTAAAACCGTTGTTTTGACTATGGTATCGTAGACGCTAAGAAGACGCATTAGGTGTTTCAGAAGGGCAGCTAATAGAAAAAAAATATACTATTCAATGTGATAGACATAATATGGATAAGTTTTTCTGATATTATGATCGTTGTCTTTGATATAGCATGATGCAAAATAAAATATATAAAAAAAACTACACGAATTTTCATATAGTTTTTTCTGTTAAGGGTGGACGATAGCAACGTAGCGGGAAATTCAAAATTTTACAGTTTTTTACATTTTGTAGCTAAACTGAGCTATTTTTGTTCAGCGATTTTTCGTTCGCGGCAATAACATAGTATTCTTTTCATTATTGTAAACAATACATTCAGCCGATTATGTGTTCTGGTCTACGACAAGTTTTTTGGGCAGTGCCACTGCTTCGTAGACCAGAACACTTAATCGGCTGAATTATTGTTGTTCTGTTGTTTACAATATTGAAAAGAATACTATGTTATTGCCGCGAACGAAAAATCGCTGAACAAAAATAGCTCAGTTTAGCTACAAAATGTAAAAAACTGTGAAAATTTTGAATTTCCCGCCACGTTGCTATCGTCCACCCTTAAGTATCTTCGTGCCTGTAATACGAGTAAGTAACGCTAACTAGCTCTGTTGGAGATCTTTTACAGAATGCCAATCAGATGTTGAGACCTGTGACGTACCTACTGCATCGAATGCTGAATGCTGATATGATTATTTACACAACTGTGCAAGCAAACGAGATGTACTTGGGTTTCAAACTAAGCATTAGGAGTCTCTAACATCGGGAGAGGCAGTGTCCATATGAGCCACAAAGGCACGAAGACTTGAGGCGAGACCAACTACAGACAACTACAACAGAGGCAACCCAGACTGAAAGTTTGCAGAAAGCAGTAGCAGATTAGCGGACTCAAAATAAGAGTCGAAATATTCGAGTGTGTCTTGAAATGGGTTACGTTCAATCAGTTAGATGCCGATAACAGTAGGTATCTGCATCTTTACTCCGTTGAGTTTGGAAGAAGCAGATAACAACGCATGGTCCACGGGAGCGAAGTCTGATAGCGCTGGGGGTCGGTTATAAGTACATTTAATACTACCTAGGTGGTAAAAAATGCTAGGTACAATTGCTAAATCACCACAAACTTTTATCCTTTTTCTTTTATCCACGTGAATGAAGTCGTGGGTACTATCTATACATTGCTAAGTAGGTAAAAACTTGGGGAAAAGCCCTGACTGACTTCGATGGCGGGGGAAAAATAGGGCTGCAACTGTTAATCTTAGTCAGCGCGGACGAAGTCGCGGGCAAAAGCTAGTGGGTTTATAACTCTAACTACCCCACTCTACGTCAAACAAAAGAGTGCGATGCATAATAGTTGTAACCCTAATCCATCCTTACGCTACGCTTGCTGGAGTTGTTCGATATGGTGAAAGTTGTACGAACAAGGTGGTTTTCGTTGTTGTTATTAACGTTTTAATGCTCACTAGTTAGCGCCACTGTCGAGTAAGGTCACACACACACACACTAAGACCACCGATAAAAAATAAAAAACCAGCCAAGTGCGAGTCGGACTCGCGCTCGAAGGGTTCCGTACCATTATCAATAAAAACAACAAAAAAATAGGTTAAAAATAGCTAAGAACATTTTGTTTGGGTATCTTAGCCCGTTGTCTAAGTTTAATGATGGATGCTTATGGTCAGTGACACGCTAAGATATCCCATAGAAGCTCTTATCGCGCATCTTATCGTGCGGCAATCGAATAAAAAAACGTATCCTAGCCATCGCTTACTGTAGTAGAGAAGAGTAGTATCTACTAGTAATTTCAATTGGCTAACTGAATAAATACGCTGTACAAGAGCAAGGGCCTTAGCCTGTAACGTAATGGTGCTAAAATGGGCTCCCGGTTGTCGGTTTCAATTACGATTTATTAGTGCTGTCGGTCCAGTGTCGGTCCTTTTATTTTGTAGTACAGCAAATAATTGAACGAGCGAGCGAAGCGAGCGAAGTTCTCCGAGTCTACTGGAACAATCCGGCGTTTGTATGTATGTATGTATGTATGTATGTATGTATGAATGTTCGTTCGACGATAACTTGAGTAAATTTAGTCGGATCGCGATGAAATTTGGTAGGCAGGTAAATGAGGCCAAGAGAATTTTTAAGTTCGAACATGAGCCAAATCGGTCGAGGGGTTACTGAGATATGGGGTCGCGAGTTCATAGTTCGGGGCGAACCACTAGTATTATGAGTCTAATTCTAGAGGATTAGTTCGCTGGTTGTAGGAGAACAACGAAAAAATCACGGTTTTGTCCTTCTACCTGGGATGCCATTGATACGCCATTGTGTTACAGGCTAAGGCCCCTGGCCGATCTATATTCAGATTAAATTAATGGGTAAGGAATTATTCTATTAAAACTTTCCGAGAATGCCAACGATAGGACAATCGCAAAGGTCAGTCTTAGGTAAGTTTGTGACATTTTTTTATAGAGACACAATACAGGGTGTTAAAAGACCGCCAACAAAGCGGGAAACCACGTATTGTCCTCATCCTAAGGAACATTTTTGGCCAAGAAACTATGCCTGGGAAATCAACGGTTTCCGAGATAATGAGGTTCAAAGTCAGACTTTTCAAAACTTTTTTTTCTCAGAAAAGTATTCAGTATCTAGTACTTAACATATCGTCTCAAGAAGCCATATCAAAATTATGAATATTTCTTACAAAAAACGACGCTATAATTGCAACCCGCAATGTATCCGAAACATCGGCACTTCAAGCTTAAGTAACATAAACTTATACCTACGCTTCCGCAATATGACTTCTGCGCGTTACACATCCATAGCGTGATAAAATATTTTTCAAAATTATAACCTAAAAAACCAAAATCATTTCCCAGCAATAATTTATCAAAAAAGTACTTTGTTTTGGTGTCTAGTATGCGTGGCTTTCGGGTCTGTTGGTGGTCTTTTAACACCCTGTATACAGGGTAATTTTTAAATAGCTTTATTCCTGAAACGCGTCAACTTTTAAATGTTGAGAAAATGCATTTATTTCAAAGAACTCTTTCTAATTCGATTTTAAAGTTTTGGCAGAAGGTGGAAATAAATAATGTCAAAAGACGCGAAATTCTAATGATCTCAAGGACTCTATAAATTATGGAGCCGTTGTCAAAATATGTCATCAAACAAAATACTAAATGAATTCCATGCTTGTAATAATCTTGGAAGTCAAATTAATTAACCAAGGACCTTCATTCATACTGTTTTATTAAGAGGAGTGTCACAGTGTTATTAAGAGAGTGTTGATATGTAAGTTTGTAAGTATGGATGGATGTTTGTTACTCTTTCACGCTGAAACGGCTTAACGGATTTGGATGAAATTTGGAATGGAGATAGCTTAGACATCAGAATAATACATAGGCTACATATTATCACGCTATTACACTTAGGCGCAATGTAAACCACATATATTTTTTCTGTATTTAACGCGGACGAAGTCGCGGGCAAAAGCTAAGTATTAAATAATAAAATTATAACCAAGAACCTCTTTTTTTAGACGCTGGCAACATTTTTGTGTTAGTTTTATTATACATATTATTTATAGTTTAAAGATTTTTCAAGTTTAAAAAATTTGCTCGGTACAGAGCAGCTTCCACGAGTGCTTACTGTCACTGTCACTGAAAGTGATAAGTTGGATAAACAACCTTACTGCTATTATTATTAGTATTAGGATACATGACAGACGTCCGGCAGACGTCCGGCAATGTCCGACACAGCTTTTTCGCACTCGTGGTAGCTACTCAGTACTTGAACCCTGCACACTGTTTTATTCATTTACTTTTCATAATGATCGTCCTTTGTTATTTTTTTTATAAGCGCTCTATTTTTTTAAACGTGTTTCATCTTTTAGGTACGTATCCAATCTCTTCATATTTTGTCTACCGCAAACCCACATTCGACAGAGGCATTGACTGGACGACCATCATTAATTTTATTAATAAAAAATTTGGGATTTTATTCACACTTGGTGTGGTCATGACAAGCGAATTGACAGAGGATTGAAAATCAATAACCTACCCGTATTTAATTAACAAGAACGAGGTCATCATTCTGATTTAAAAAAGTGAGGATATTTTTTTTTTAATCAAAACACCTAACTATCGTAAACTATGTAGAGCGATTTTTTTATGTATCTATAAATTCTACCCTATTTAATTTCTCTAAGTGGTTGTACTATACGAGATGGGTATGGTTTCCATACAAATGTGTCTACGTAATCACCTTACGAGTATTACGATATTGTGTTTAAGTGACTGTTTGTTTCTAAAATACTTAAAAACAAAATAAAAAATAAAAAAATACAATCGTTATTATACGTATAATGAACCAATAAAAATTGTTGTGCATGTCTACAGTATACAGGGTACCATTGGGAAACAAGTTTGCAGACTTGACAACTTGTGGCCACGAAGTTTCAGAATGAAGGCACTGTAGGATACGAACACGAAACGGGAACGGAAATTAGAAACCTATTTCAATATTCCTTTTTCATGAAAATATAGGTACCAGGGCATAACCGGAAATTACCTTTTTTTTTGTAATATTAGACTTTTGCTTCAGTGGCACGAATTAACTTTGCTCTGTGTGCCTATAGCCTGCACAAACGTTAACCAGGGTAACTGATAGATAAAATCTTCTAGCCTGCGTTTTAACTTAATTTAAGCACTAATATAAACATACCTAAGATCCTCGTTCAAACCAGCACGCACGCACTCAAAATAAACTATTCACACTCAAAAACACAATGCTGCGTCCTCACAAAATTCCAAAAACGAATTATTTTAAGTCACCACGCACTGGCCGAAAGAACATCATAGTAAAAACCAGGCACTCGCACACGATAAAAAAACAAACAAATAAAAAAATAACTCACTGCCACTGGCAGCCTAACCTCAACCGTTTCTGGGCGCGAAAAACGAGTGACAGACTCCGCAAGATGGCCGCCGCTCTGAGCGTTACGTCTGTCCGCGCCTCATGCTGGCTCCCGAATGTGATATCCAGCTCCATCGTGGACCCTAGACCCCCATACAGGATGGCACAGATGTGAACGGCTCAGCTGTCAGGTGTGGAAAGAATTTATGAGCTCTGGGGACCCGTAGCCACGATCATTTTGGACCCCACCGGAAAGCGAGATCGGATGGCGCGATCACGCTTAAACGCTAGCGTACCTATTTGTTGCCCCACTATCAGACACAATGTCCTAGTTCAAGATTGGAGTCTGCTTCGAATGTAGAGTTGCAAGCCAGTCTTATTGCCAGGTGAGTGGTAAAATTTGTCTTTTGCCAGATTTTTCCCAGGTTTTTTAATTAAGTTTTCCTTCACCCCCACGTCGCAAAAGCAACGTTCAACCATTAAACCCAACCATTCAGCCATTCGCGCTTGAGGTCCGTAATACTTTTCAGGCGTCACATTGTTATCCGATCCCCCTTTTCCTTTGAAGCCTATTCAGCTTTGACTGGATGTTATTGGCATCTGGGACCCCGATGAATCGATATTGTTACACCCAAGAAAAGCCGATATTGGCTAGTAGGTATAATTCAACCAGACGCTCAGATTTGCATCGGATTTGGCGACGAGCGAAAAATCTTCACGTAGGAGCAAAAAATCTTTGAAATAAACAAAAATAATATAGAGCTTAGGTACTTAATTGAAACTATCTATCACTTTCGAGCATGTGTGTTGCAGGCTTGTGTGGCAAGAAATGCACAATTTTCACAGCTTTATTTTTTATTTTTTAGCTAAACTGAGCTATTGTGAATCATTATTTAATTAATATTTTGCAGAATTATTTTCGTTCTGTTGTTGAATGAAAAGAAGTAAGTAGATATTGCTCTGAAACAAAAATTGCGCTACAAAATATAAAAAAACAGAAAATTTGCGCTTTCCTGCCACGCTTTGGACTTACAATCATTTATCATTTGGCAAAAATATTCTAGGTAGCGTCTGAGTGGTCACTTCACCGATCTTGATTGGATATAGTATATGTACTACCATTTTAAGAGGCCTGTGATATATTTTCTACGATCCCAGATGTCAAAGCCGAGTTTTTATCCCCTCTCACATACATGACTTTAGGTATGTACCTAATTGAAAGCACCAAAAGCCTTAAAAGTATGCAAACTTGTATTAATTATTCATATCAATATGTAGAGCATTCTCTCAGAAAAGGAAAATCCGCGCGCGATGAAAATGGGATGGAACCTCGTCGAACTCAATCGAAAATATACTTTATTTTACTCAGACAAGGTTGCTTCGACGCGAATTTGCTTACCGTGCGCGTCTCAGTTCCAAAAGGTCGCATCCCATTCTCATCCTGCGCGCATTATACCTATTTACCTACTTAGTGTGTAGCTCTTACAACTTTCCAACAGCCGTTTCCAGAAAACGTAGTAGGTATAAGCTACGCCCCTCTACAGGTTGTTTAGCAAAGCCTGGGGCCTTTGTCTGTAACGCAATGGTGCCTCAATAGGCTCCCAGCTGTACGCTTCAATTACGATTTATTAATGCTGTCTGTCCTTTTAATGTTTTTAACCCCCGACCCAAAAAGAGGGGTGTTTTAAGTTTGACCGCTATGTGGTGTCTGTCTGTAACACCGTAGCTCTTTTTTTTTTCTTTTTTTTCTGGCGTCTACTGGGTAAGCTCGTTGTCGTTATAAGACCTAAAGTGCCGAGAGGTATCGTAGGCCCCATCATCAATTACCATCATAGAATATCGTTGCGTAAAAAAAAAAGAATATTCGCACTCCACACTTTTCCATTAACCAATAAAAAAGGAAACTCCTTCGACGAAAAAGGAAAACGCGCGCCGAAATAAATTTTTCGACACACACTACAATGTTCACGGCTATTATAATTATACCCCGTAAAAGTAGGCAGAGGCACTAACTTATAGAACTAAGCCCGCGTTTTTCGGGTGACAAGATGACAAGTGACAAGTAGGTAGCTACTTAGTCACCAACGTAATATAAAAAATTTACAAGCAAAGCCAAGTAAAATAATACTCACAATTTTCACCGAACCGAAAGGGGCCTCAAAACTAGGGAGACCACACTGTGTAATTAATTTCCCATGGGATTTTGGAGCGAAGAACGTGGAGTTGAGTGCAAGGAGTGATGGGGAGTGCAGACAAAGGCTCTGAGAGGGTACTCACAGCATCCTTTGCGCCTGCGCCGTTGAGCCAAAGCCTCTGAAAATGCTCAAAAATACATACAACGTAACCGCCGTAACAAATGTACGGAAAGATAAGACTTAGAAACTCAGTTTTACGGCTGATATTCGCATGGAGAATCGATGATGGGTATTTCGTCCTGGAAAGTATTATGAATTGCAAAACGTAATAAGTGCAAAGAAAATGTAGAGACGGAAGATCTTGTGGATATGGGTTTAGCGTCGTTTTTCGCTGAATAATGTGGTCTATCCTGAGTTTAATGACATATCTAGGATAGCAAGAGACGATTGAGGGAATAGAGTCTTTTGTTCCTAAAGTTTATGGTGGACTTTGCCTTGGCATCGAGGGGAAAATATTTACTGGAATTTTCTTTATAATGCAATCTCTGAATGCGATGTCAGTTTGTGGCTTTTACGACAGTACAGTCTCTATCAGAAGCTAATGAGGGGTGACCACAGTGATAATCCAAATATGTAGCCTTCATTAACTTTTCTAAACGGTTACTTACTTAGTATGCCCTGTCCAGAAACTGAAAACCTCGCTGCATATCTACAGTCTATTAGGTAGCAAGGGCTTTTCAGTTCCTGGACCGACTCCACTGTGTAGATACCTAGCTACCAAAATCTCTCTATTTTCATATTAAGGTGGAAAGATAGCGACGTGGCGGGAAATTCAAAATTTTCACTGTTTTTTACATTTTGTAGCTAAACTGAGCTATTTTTTTATGAGATTTTTCGTTCGCGGCAATAACATAGTATTCTTTTCATTATTGTAAACAAAAGAACAACAATAATTCAGCCGATTATGTGTTCTGGTCTACGAAGCAGTAGCACTGCCCAATAAACTTGTCGTAGACCAGAACACATAATCGGCTGAATTATTGTTGTTCTTTTGTTTACAATAATGAAAATAATACTATTTTATTGCCGCGAACGAAAAATCGCTGAACAAAAATAGCTCAGTTTAGCTACAAAATGTAAAATACTGTAAAAAAAATGAATTTCCCGCCACGTTGCTATCGTCTACCCTTAAAAATATACGACTACGACTTACAGGAAATCTTTCATGATTTTAAAACAATGACGGTTAGATACGGAGTTATTTAAAGTTAGGAAGGTACATTTTCTGAGTGAAAAAAGGTAAGGGTGTAAAAAATCATATCAAATATAGGTCCTGCGGTTTGCTATACTACCGAGCTTCCGATAAAGGCACTAAGTGCGAATTGTGCGATCCGTCGCGCTTACGAAAAACACACTTTTTGTGCGTCCGTCACCTCGTGCGTTTTTCGTAAGCGCGGGCGGTATTAGCAAACCGCAACAAATCCTTCTGTCTGGGATACAAACTTTAGTTTATCAGATTACATAAGTAAGTACTTACGAAATATCAGCGGGCGACCATCTCAACAAGCTTAGAAAACAACTTAAAGTCCTGAAGGCTGCTTATCTCGGCTATTTCCCCGTTTTGATACAAGAAACTTGCCACGAGCTTATATTATAATTTGAAGAAACTGAAAGTTTCTGGATTTTCGTAAATAGGACCAGTGTACTTATTCTGTAAAAAAAGACCGAGTTGCTAGTGCTCAAACCTGGTTTATTTGCGGGAAAATATGGAAATCCAGAATCAAGATTGTTTATTACGCTAATAGCTATTTTCCCGCTGAGTTAGGTAATGTACTAATATCAATGTTTATCTTCACTGTATTTTTTTTAATAATTTTTCTATGTGTTTTAGTTTTATAAATAAACGTTTATCTATTTATCAAAATTGCTCTACATTTTCGGTTGCGGTCCCAAAATTCAAGTTCACGTAGCTCCATCGATCCTGTGACCCAGTTTCCGCTGCATGCACCCTCCCCATGGGTTAAGGGGTAGCTCTATTAGGTACACCCCTAGGTTGCCATTGCCCTTGTTACGTAATGGGATTTGTGCGAGGTTTCGTGTGCCAAGGAGCTTCTTACAAGGAAGTGTAGTGAGTTTATAGGATGTACGTGTAAGTGAACCAGTGTAATGCCAATTAAAACTACCGTCACACTATATTTGCTAATTTGAAAACTACTCGTATTGTGATTTGGCTCTTGTTTAAACTTAAAAAAATATTTTAATGTAAATTATTCTATTACAATTTAACTAAGTATAGTAAGTATCTTTGAATTTCAACTTTCGTAACATTAAGTATCTCCCTAGAAAATGCTGAATACCTATACTTACTGAAAAAGGTCAAATGAGGGCTTACCCTTAATTACTTGAAAAATGTGAAGAATTCACAGTAACATTCCGGTCCCGTCCGTCACAAAATAACGTTGGGGATAGCCATACCAGATACCACACAACCAAGATAATTATCAACTCTTCGTTTTCATGAGTATCTATCTACCTACTGCAGTTAGGTAAGGTCCTCTACACTATTCCACTACAGGGCAATTTTACAGCCACTGAAGAGACCGCTCGACGCTGCAGTGCCTGGAACATTGTTTTTGATAGAGTAGGCTTGCCCAGCACCTTTACCATCCAGACACCTTAGTCGGCCTAGCCCAAAGGAAAGACAAGAGGTATTGACTTGTCTTAAGAGTACATATCAGACGAAGTAACTCCGCCATGTACACCACTACTTTTCTGTATGCAATTTAGGTTGTATTTTTTTTCTCGTGTGCAATAAAGTATAAAGTATATTTGAGGGGGGGGGAGGCTTGAACCCAATGAGCGTAGGTTTTCAAGATAAAAAAGCATACAACATTTTGTTTTATAGATGGTCTCAGATGCTTTTGGGGAGCTTGAGCCCCTTAGCCCCCCCCCCCCCCCCCCCTAAATCCGCTAGTGCCTGTAACTGTAACAAACCTTCACGTGAAAGTTTCAGTAACTTGCCGCTCCAAGACACCGGAAGAGAAGCTTCCAAGATGGCGTCGTTTCCGGCCCCTCCCGACCTCGACAGGCAATTTAATGGAGATTATACGAATTCGCTGAGACTATGGTGGTTGATTGACGTAATTATCTATTTAGGCTTCGTAACAAATTAATCTATTTGTTTTGTATAATGTAGACGAAGGTACAGTAAAATAGGGCAAAAGGCTTTAAAATATTCATTGAGAAGGTACACTCTACATCACTCTATTACTTTAAGTGTGTCTGTCTTTAAATTAAATTAATTAGGTATCTACTATCACAAGTAGGTAGTAGACAGTAATATTAATTTAATTTTAATCGTGACTTTCTGCAAGAATTCATTTTGCTTTTACGTTAATATAATATGGGTAGAAAATGAAAAAATGACTTCTGTTCGGAATTTCGGAAGATGCATGCTTGCATGGCCGCCTCGTATCTCTGTTGGTGACATATTACAAATGACTTTAGCCTGTGCTTTACAGTCAACTCTCTCTCTCGACCTCATATTCTTCTGAAAATATAATAAACAAGGGCTTATGCATTGAGGTTAAATAAGCGAATTCGTACGTAACTCGTTCCTACGTGCAATGAATAAAACTTGGGTTCTCACCGATAGAGACATACTTAGGTAATGTAAAGTAGAATTACCTATGTAGAGTATACTTTTTGAAGCTTTCGTGGTTATTTAAGCGCCTTCCCGTAACCATGGCGCCTGCTGCGGTGTCAAAATATCGGGTGCTCTGGTACTCAAAACAAAAAATGTAATCGTGCTAATAATCCCGTTTTTTTACTTTTAAAAAATTAGGCTCCGTATTTTCATCTTTTGTGTTTGTTACCTCAGAACTATTTTTCTAAACTCTAATTTTTAAATCGAGTCCACGGAATATCAGTTGCTAGTATGCAACTGTCAGATAAAGCCTTTGTAGCAACTGTCATTCCGTGGACTCGAATTAAAAATTAGAGTTTAGGTGGACCGATTTTGATGATTCTTTTTTTGTTTGAAAGGGTATACCTACTTCCCGTGTGGTCCCGTAAAAAATGGTGAAGATCTAATAAAGAACTTCGGAGATGGAGAACGGAGTTCATTCCTCAACGGAACTTGAGGAGTTCCTCAACGGAACTTGAGGAGTTCCTCAACGGAACTTGAGGAGTTCCTCAACGGAACTTGAGGAGTTCCTCAACAGAACTTGAGGAGTTCCTCAACGGAACTTGAGGAGTTCCTCAACGGAACTTGAGGAGTTCCTCAACGGAACTTGAGGAGTTCCTCAACGGACAGCAGCAGATCACTCGGAATCAGTGCAGTCAACCTTTTCACCAGTAAGTAAGATGTAGCCTGTACAATTGTACATGTCCCACTAGCTGGGCAAAGGCCTTCTCTCAGAGAGAGAGTTCGAGCTTAATCACCATGCGTGCTCAATGCGGGTTGGCGATTTTTGCGTTGAGGGTATAATGCCTCACACGCTCAGGTTTCCTTACGATGTTTTCCTTCACCGTCAGCGAGTGGTATTGCTACTACAAATTCACAAATGTACGTAACTTTGAAATTAAACAAAGTCATAGATACATGCCCGCACCGGGAATCGAACCTAGGACCTTTCACTTCAGAGTCCACTGTTCTACCCACTAGACCACCACCGCCATTCACCAGTGAAGTCGGTTTTTTAAAATATATTTGTTATTTTTTCTCTATAAGTAGATATTGGAGCGGGCGGGAAGGCCTCACGGACGGAATTGCTAAATTCCGCCCAAATCCTCCGCCCGCCCTGTCACACATTATCCTTAGTGAGGTGTGTTCGGAAATGGCAATGCGTAATTTTTTGGAAAGGTTTCGCAGATATCTAAGCGCTACCAGACGTTATGCTAAGAGTAAGTAAGTAAAAGTAAAGTAAATACGTATTTATTGCTTATAATGGTTTACGTACCTAGGTAGGTACTTAGGTATCAACTGGCACGAAATTAAATTTACCAATACAAGGTGTTACAAAAGATGCTTACTCTTTTTACAGGGTAATAGCACCCGGTGATAGGGATCACAACCTCATACATGTTTTGCTCTATGACGTTCCGTTGATTTTTAAAATTAATAAAATGTGAACGCTGTGGCGGGAGAAAAGCATTTTTTTAATAATGTTTTCATTGACTTTCACAATGTTTTAACATCCCAAAGCTATGCAAATGCACCTACACCCACAAACATATTTTAAAATATGAGCTAAGTTATACGAAAAAAGTTATGAAATATTTTCAATGTTGAGGTTATAAAATATATTTTTTTTACAGATTTGGCATCCTGTTGACCAGTACGTTACACCCTGGAAAAAGAGTTAGGATGTTTTGTAACACCTTGTATCATTATGTATCTCACTCTTTTGCTTGACGTAAAGCGGGATAGACAGAGTTGTAAATCCATATGATAGATACGGCCTAACCCAGCCTTTTGCCTTTAAAGTGGCCACTTAAGCTATCAGGATGTTTTAGGTGCTGGGCGAGCCTACTCCATCTAAAACAATGTCCCAGGCACTGCAGCGCCGAGTGGTCTCTTCACCCATCTAGTGTGAGTGAAGGTGCCACTGGACGCTGTATAAATCATCTCATTACGTAGATGCCTCAGTAGTTTTGGCGATAAAAGATTTTATTCGGATCTGGAAGGATCTGAAATCTAAACCTTAGGTCCTGAAAATAGTAACGCCTCGCGTTGAGTATTTGGTGTTTCGTTTTTAGCAAAAAAACGCATCCAAAAAGAAGATATTATGATTTTTCTTCCATTGGCGGCGCTAGTTCTGCCTAGGTTACCTGAAGTGATGGTAGCTGAGGCTTTATCCCCCCCACTCTGCCCACCCCGCGGCTACGCAGCGATTAGTTACGGCAGCGGTGACAGAGTTCCCATGTCGCTGAACGTCCGCCTAAAGCTAGGCTCACACGATAATACCTACTTACAGGCTATACTTACAGGGCCCTTAGCCTGTAACTCAATGGTGCCAAAATGGGCTGTCAGGTGACGACTTCAATTACGATTTGCTAACGCTGTCTATCCTTTTAATGTTTTTGTAGTACAGCAAAGAATATTTTGATTCTAATTCTAGAGGATTAGTTCTCTGGTTGTAGGAGAAAAACGAGGAGAGCCCGGTTTTGTGCTTCTGCCGGGACGCCATTGACCCGCCATTGCGTTACAGGCTAAGGGCACTGGTCACCTGGGCACGTGCGGTTCACAGTTCGGGGCGAACCACTATACCTAGCTATTAGCATCGGTTCGTCTATCCTCAGATGTATTCGCACACTATCCCGCCCTGCGTACAGTCATGCCCCGGTAGGAAGCGGTGTATCCGTCGACGGTTGTCACACGATCCGTGAGAGCGTGCGCCCCCTCGCCGGCCGCTCCGAAATGGCACTACGGGCGGGCGAGTGCGCCAAATATTTGACTTGCCTTACGTCTCACAACTAGCGCCGCCAATGAAAAAAAAAACATATCTTTTTTTTTATGCGTTTTTAGCTAAGGATTGGATTCCAGATCCTAGAACTTAAGAATGCAATCGATTGTGGCCACTTTTGGCGAGAATCGATTGCATTCGTAGGAAATCCAATCCTGGAATCCAAACCTTAGGTCCTAAAAATAGTTAAGCCTCGCGTTGAGAAATTGCAGGAGCGTTTTTTGCTAAAAACGCATCCAAAAAAAAGATATGATTTTTTTCCATTGGCGGCGCTAGTTGTGAGACGTACGGCGTCTTAAGTAGGTCTTCTCAATACTCAGTCTCCAGCAAGCATACTTACCTAGCATAAGACTAGGTTAGAGCATATGGGTTTATAATTCGCAGATGCGAACACGGACAGCTTTAGCACCATCGGTGCATGTCGATGTTGGGATTGGGACGTATCCGAGCCAGCCCCAACAGTCTCCTGTCTGCGCTAGCTTATAGGTTGGACTCTCCCATACAGAGGCGGTGGATACGACTGCACGCAGTCAAGTCTATCAAGTAGTCAAGTAGATTGCATCCCTCTGTGTGGGACAGACCAACCGTAAGTAAAATGCGTAAAATGTAATTACAATGAATAATAATAAGTAATTCATAAATTAAATAATAATAGAGTGTGTAGGTATCTACAGGGTGCACTCTAAGTCGATAGCGGAACTTTAAGTAGGTTGCCTACTGATCACTACAAACAACTTGTACTAGGTGGCGAAAAAAATGGAGCGAAAAAAATATCAGCTGTTCCATACAAAAGGTCGACTCAGTACTGCGCCAAATGTATGAAACAGCTGATATTTTTTTCGCTCCATTTTTTTCGCCACCGAGTAGAAGTTGTTTGTAGTGATCAGCAGACAGCCTGCTTAAAGTTTCGCTATCAACTTAGAGTGCACCCTGTAGTTCCTAAGTTTTATATGTGTTTAGGTATATGCACGAAATAAATTATTCAATTCAATTCAATAAGTCTAGCAACCTCATATTTGACTTGCCTTGTCACCTAGGTCTTCGAAATACGTCTCCAGCAAGCATACCTAACCTAGCATAAGACGTTAGAGCGTATGAGTTTATAAGTCTAGATACCTCATATTTTTGTTTGACGTAAAGTGGGATGGCTAGAGTTATAAACCCATGGATACGCGCTCACTCAAATATCCTGCTACGCTGGCAGCAGGCTACGTAAATTTTTTTTTCATGCGCTGAGGACAGCAAAGAAAAAATAAATCATAGCTACTTAATAAAAAAAATTAAATACCCCAGACATTTTAGCATCAAATTAGTATATCTCATAAACGGCTGAACAGATTTTGATAAAACATAAAGAACACTCGCTAGAAAACCTGCTTCCAAATAATACAAAAACCGCACCCAAATCGCTTCACCCGTTTAGGAGCTACTATAACTACGGTGCCACAGACACACATAGCGGTCAAACTTACAACACCCCTCTCTTTTTGGGTCGGCGGTTAAAAATAAGATTTATCATCGAACTAATTAACGAAATCTATGATTTCTGGCTAATTTTAGTGTTCAGACAAACGGATCAAAGATTCATTGAATGCGATCGATTTAGATTCAGTGCTCTGTGCTAGACGTAGCGGAGTTTCGTTGTAACGAAAAAATCCAAAGATAGGTACACACGACAGCACGTAGACGCTTACACGCGTGCACTCTATTCACTTACGTTACGGGCGACTTTGCAACGAAAGTGCTGTCGTGTGTATGTCAAATTAATTCAAACGCTGACAAACTATCAAATACATTTTATTTCTTACATTATTATTTGTACAATAAAATTATCTTTTACTTACAACTAAAACAGCCATTGGTACCTAAATAATTTAATTTAATTTATCTACAACTTATTCTAACAACTTATTCTTAAATTATATTAATTCACATGTACCTTGCAGATGAATTTCTTAAACAACGCAGACGGGCTATAATTGTAGGTTCGGCCGCAGTCTAGGATACCCCCACACTACACGACACTTATATAGATCTTTTAGACACACATAATTAGACTGTAAGTAGCTGACACACCCACAGGCCGAACACACCATCGACTGTTGGACATATTGTAACATAGTTTTTAACTAGGGAAATAAATACCATTCTGATTCTAGGATACCCCATGGTAGCTCTTAGCGCACGTGGCATAAGGTCGCCAATCGAACAAGAAGGGATAAAGGTCAGATCAGCTGTTTTTACCTTTATTACTAGCGACTCTGGTGAATACTAGGGCTAGTTATCCATTCTTGGAGATCGTCGGCTTGATGGCGCGATGCAGGGTTTCAAGCGAGGTAGTATCGATGGTTGCAACGTGGTAGTTTCCTGTACTCCCGATAGAGGTCTCTAGTCGTCTTCGTATCTTGAAACATGGCACTATTATGCAGTCATTTGATGTCGTGGTGATTTAGGTGACAGGATTATAAGCGAGGTTGTGTCGTTACCCAGAGTCACAGCCTTCTTTATCTCTACATAGTATTTTCCTGTGCTCTCTACTATTCACAGAGGTCTGCATTTTGTTTTTAGGGCCCGAGCGTCATGAACCCCCATTACTCCGTTATGAGTCTGTATGGTCTGCAAACTGCATCTTCTTGTTCCATTTTCTGCTAAGGTATCTCAGCGCTGTCGATTTTGGTATTGTTTTAATCTTCAGTGTTGCGTTCGGTCCGTTTTTTGGTGAGGGCACTGTTTTTATTTCTCTTTTTTATCTTAGGAAAATGTGCATTATTTGAGTGTTTAAGTTCAGCAGCCTGTGCCGTAACGGTATATTCTTTTTTGTTATGTTTTTGTCAGTTTTATCCGGTTTAGTGCCCGCTTTGCTCTGAAAACTGTTTGGATGTTAAGAGTTCGTGTGGTTTATGCTCAATAATAAAGGTCAGAACTTTTGTGTTTTTTTTAAATCTTTATTATTAACGTCTTGAACCCTCATTACTCTCCCTATTTGATCCCGTGCCCCTGTTTGGCGCGCACGTCGCGCGTGATCTTCAACTGTATCAGTTTAAAGGTGCGTCCGTATTTTGAACGCTCTGAACGTTTTGTATTAACAACACAGTATACTCGCAAGTAACTGAGCGTGGCTTTAAACATGACAATGTACCAATGCGATGCGAAACTTTGCTGGCGCGATAATATCGTTTTACCTATCTTTTTGGTTCCTGTTCACCCAACAGAGGTCATTTTACAATGAGTATGTTGAATATAGTTAGATTATTATTATTTGATCCCGTGCCCCTGTTTGGCGCGCCCGTCGCGCGTCATCTTCAACTGTATCAGTTTAAAGTGCGTCCGTATATTGAGCGCACTGAACGTTTTTTATTAACTACACAGCATTTTTGCAAGCAACTGAGCGTGGCTTGAAACATGACAATGTACCGATACGATGCGAAACTTTGCTGGCGCGACTCCTAGCAAGGTAATATTGTTTTACCTAAATTTTTGGTTCCTGTTCACCCAACAGAGGTCATTTTACAATGAGGATACGCTGAATTCCTGTGGAATATAGCTAGTAACGTATTATTAGACCTTTTTGCAACTCTTTTTATTTTCAAAATTCTTGTTATTATATCTTTTTTATTTTGATCAGTTTATCTGAGATTGTCTGATATAAACCATATCTTTTCGCGAGCTTTTCCCATAAACCTCGTATTTTAATAGTAATCGTTAACAGGTAGTTTGTTTTTATTTGATCCCGTGCCCCTGTTTGGCGCGCCCATCGCGCGTCATCTTCAGGTGTATCAGTTTGAAGTGCGTCCGCAAGACCGAGGACTGCGCGAAGGCGGCCGGACACGCGGCGCAGGCGTACGGACGCTCCCCCGTGTGCGTCCGTATGTGCGCCTTGCGGATCTGGTTGCGCTGGTGAGGAGGAAAAATCGGTATAATGCGTGCGGGATCAGAATGGGATGCGACCTTTTGGAACTGAGACACGCGCGGTAAGCAAACTCGCGTCGATGCAACCTTGTCAAAGTAAAATTAAGTATGTTTTCGATTGACTTTGACAAGGTTCCATCCCATTCTCATCCCGCACGGATTATACAATTTGCTGGAACTACAGGGTGCACTCTAAGTCGATAGCGGAACTTTAAGTAGGCTGTCTACTGATCACTACAAACAACTTATACTAGGTAACGAAAAAAATGGAGCGAAAAAAAATATCAGCTGTTCCATACAAAAGGTCGACTCAGTACTGCGCCAAATGTATGAAACTGCTGATAATTTTTTCGCTCCATTTTTTTCGCCACCAAGTAAAAGTTTTTTGTGTTGATCAGCAGACAGCCTACTTAAAATTCCGGTATCGAATTCGAGTGCACCCTGTAGAGGGAATGAGACAGGGAAAGCGTGCCATTGGTTTTCTATCACAGAGAAAGAGAAAGAAAAGCACTAGCCAATGCTTTCTACAAGTAGAAATGCTAATAAGTATTAATTGTAAAAAAAAATGCAAGTAAAAATTAATTTATGAGCGTGGCGCGCTCAGCCAGCAGCGCGGTTGTCAATCCCCTTAAATAGAAGCTTTTTTACTATGACACCCTGTATAACACTTACATCGAACACCTTGTCACACATAGGGCAGGGGAACGCGAGCGGTCGCTTGTATCCGTCGTGGGCGAGCCGTTTGTGGTCCTTCAGGGACCATTTGCTCACGTACGACTGAAACAATACAGTTATAATCCGTGCGGAATCAGAATGGGATAATACCTTTTGAAACTGAACAGAAAATGACAGTTCTCGAGGAGCGTCAGTAAAAAAAAAATTATCGCATCCCAAATTTTTTTATTTTATTATGACCTTCCGTTGCTTTTTAAATTAATAAAATGTAAGCTTTGTGGCGGGAGAAAATATTTTTTTTAATATGGGTTCCAATGATTTTCGCATTATTTTATCAATTTAAAACAATGCAAATTCACAAACGCATAAAATCATGTTATCAAAATTGAACTAAAAAAAAACTCTAGTAAAAAAATAAAATTGAGGTTATATAAAATTAAAAATTTCACCTTTTTCTTACAGGAATGTCATCCTGTGGACCATAAGGTTTTTTTTCACCCTTCAAAAAGAGTTAGGACCTTTTGTAACATGTTGCATACCTTGTCGCACTTGTCGCACTGATGAGGCTTAACCTTCAGATGTAAGCTGTTGATGTGGTTGTTTTTGTCCCTCCTGTTTGAAAATCGCTTGTCGCAGAGCGGGCAGGGGTGGCTGAAACAAGTAGTATTTATTTATTTAGTATTTATTTATTTTTCAAAAAGTAGTACATGCAAAAGAAAACACATAAAATTCAAAATTTAAAATTAAAAACAAAGAAAACAAGCATTATCTTATTTTAGCATGCACTGATGTGTAGGTATAAAAAGGATGCGAACATTTATGCACTCCATACTAGAGTAATCCGTATCATGGAGTTCATGTTTTTTCAGCTAAATATTGCCTAGTTAAATATAATGTTAATGTAGATAATACAGCGTTTGTATGTACCTGCATATTGTTCGATTTAAAATAAGCTCATTGTATTTGTCGATTTTTGTGTAAGTAACTGTGTATTGTGTGTTGTGTGATATTATGATGAAGATGACTATTGGACTATTGTAATTTTTGTTTTTTATTATTATTATTATGTTGGTATACTTTTCAGATTCACGGGTCCATGGGGACCCGGTCCTTTGAGGCTTGCGTGGGGCCGAAGCCAACGGCACAGAGGCTTTTTAAATACCATTTACTCTAAATGTGATAGGTGTATCTGCCGGATCTTATCTCTGGATAAATACAAGAATCTACCCAGAGACAATCTCCGTCAGATACAAGGACTATTGCAAAATAACAGAAAAGAAAAATCTGGGCTATGGGAGAGTCAGGATAAATGGACTGGGGTGCCGGGTTATGGGTTGAGACTACTATTGACGTCTGCCACGGAAAATGTCTCAAGGGGTTCATCATTGGCAGACGTATGACTTGCCGCTCACTAAATGGGCCACCTAAATATGCCGCCGCTTATGGACCTAGCCCTGGACAGCAAGGCGGCAACATCGTTGTGAGCAGCTCAGGGTGTCGAGAGGTGTGCGCCGCTTTCTACCCAGTGACTGTAGTGTGGTAGCTACAGTCACAGTGCCAACTCGCGTCTTATGCATCTTTCACTTCCACCCTGTGAGCATATAGCTCTAACGCCCCACTCTGGACGGCCGGCTAAGGCAAGCCAGAGGTGAGAGTCCTGCGGCCCCTCTTGAAATCCACTTCGGCCAACCAGTAAAGGTAAGCCGAAGACGAGGGGCCTGATCGACTCTCCGAGGATCTCAGGTTCGTGGTGTCGCTAATTCACCAACAGCCCGCCACAAGCTGCCCTGCGAAGACTGACTGCGCCAATGTGACACCTACTGCTAGCTGTCACATTGGTGGGCGATGGGGTCGTCACATCCCTCCCTTATTATTATTATTATTATTTTCGTTGGCAAAACAAAAGGCAAAATAATGTTTTGGTGAGCGTTCCTAAGACGCACCGTTTAAAAAGACCGTTTCATAGTCAAGAACGAACGGACCGTTTTTCGATTTCAGAAAAAGCAGTCCCGTTCCTAAACCAGTCTCACAATGAAACGGAACGGTGCAGACGAGACGAGACCGCGCGACGAGACGAAACAACGCGCGCGCGCGACGGCCGGCACAGACTACGCGACGAGACGAGACTAGTTCACGAGACGAGACGAGACACAGCCTTCTTTATCTCTCAAGCCATGCTGTTAAGTTTGGCAACCTCGCATTTAAGGACTGCGTGAACCGGTTGTCTGTCTTGTAAGACTATCTAATAATTATTTTTCCAGCGACTTAATAAATCGTTATCCCGTGGGAAAGAAAACGTAGATAAAGGTCTTTCTTCTCTCTTTAGACTTGAGTCGTAATTCGACTTACATCAGGGCACACAACACCAGCGAGGCATTTGAAAATAAATTCATGATTTAATGTTGTTATACGATTGGTTCTCTAGGATCAAATTGTAACTACAAATCGTAACTAAAACTATGAAAATACTCTAAAAACATACCTTAAGCTGGCAAGTCAAGTTAGGCTGTTTTAAAGCAATGAATAACTAATAAATTACTTAATTTTCACTCACAATATCAGCCACACAACAAATCAAAACAAATCCTTACGTCAAATGAAGATGACGTATTATCCAGCTAACTTAAAACTACAAGAAAAATGGTATAAAAACAAACAGCATAACTGCCATGTTATTTAGCCGGGTATGTATTATGTGACTAAAATTAATGGTTTCCAGCCAGAGTTGAAGTTAGTGAGACTCGGATTAGTTTTAATTTGGTCGTACTATCATAATGGCTTCTGACAGACAGTGCACTGCGTAAACCGGTTCACGGGCGACGTTGCCAGGACTTGCACAGCACGGCTTGAGAGATAAAGAAGGCTGTGGACGAGACGATAAGACGGCGGCCGGCCGGGTCATACGTTAGTTAACACGTCAATCGGTCGTCTCGTATCGTTTCGTCATGCAAATATGAACTTTATCTCCATGCAATAAAGACGGCAATTGCATCAAACAAAACCAGTCACTGACAAGACCGATTTGATGACTAGTTTTCCTATCGGGAGAACAGGTCTCGTCTCGACTTGAACACAGTGAAGCTGACGACCCACTCCTAAAATAATGAATAGAATAGAATAAACTGAGGGTCCTAAAATAATTAATAGAATAGAATATACTGAGGGTATAGTAGGAGCGGGAGATCATGCTCATTACTCTAAAGGGAAATTTCCCACCAATCGCATGTTACGCCTGGGGCCTGGCCAGGTCCAACAGAACATAGTTGGACGCTCTATATACAGGGTGTCTCAAAATTTTTTTTCTCTAAAACGGCATTTTTGAACTTTGGATCAAAATTAAAATTCTACAAGTTTAAAGCTGGTCGTTTTTTTTTTTGTAATAGACTAGGGCCCGGTTTCTGAGTTGAGAATTTTGCTAAGCAAATGGGTAAGTATCATCCTTGTCTCTGCAGATTTCTCACAAAAGAGCGTGACAGAGCGATACGTAAGTACGTGCTTTGTAAAATTCTCAACTCAGAAACCGGGCCTCAACTGAGAAAACGAATGCTAGGTATTTTTTTCTAAAAAAACCCTTAAAACCCTAATAACTTCTAAAAGTTAAAAAAATCGCTGAACATACGGTCGGCCACAATCTCAGATACCCCATGGCAGCACTTACCGCGCGCGGCATAAGGGCGCCAATCGAAAAAAAAGGGGTATCTGAGACTGTGGCCGACTGTACATGGGGGTGATTCGGGTACCCTTAGAAACAACAATACTAGTGGTTCGCCCCGAACTTTGAACTCGCGACCCTATACCTATCTCAGCAACCCCTCGACCGATTTGGCTCATGTTCGAACTTAAAAAATCTCTTTGCCTCATTTACCTGCCTACCAAATTTCATGACGATCCGACTACGTTTACTCAAGTTATCGTCGAACGAACATTCATACATACATACATACATACAAACGCCGGATTGTTCCAGTAGACTCTGAGAACTTCGCTCGCTCGTTCAATTAACTTACTGTAGATCTATGTTGTTAACATGGGGCGTGGCCGTCTTCAAATGGTGCTTGAGGCTCGTGCTCGACTTGAAGCTCCTGGGAAAAGACACAAGATGCATCGTGATCAAAACCTGCCTCGGCGGCACGGCGCATCGATAAACGCTTTTAAAGTCAAAGGGTTTTATTCAATAAGCCATAAATAAATAATTGAGGCGCTTTTTACAATAACAACCTTTGTCCCCAGAGTAAATTTGGCACTTTTTGGCCAAAACGATTGTCCTACAAGCAAACCGTGGTTGGTGGTTTTTGTAAAATTGCCGAAACTTTCCGATGGAATAACTGTGGGCATAGGAAGTTTTTGTAAAAACTGATAAGTGGGGCTAATGTTACATTGAACGTCATTGCATTGAACGTTATCAAAATAAAAAAAATCAAATATACTTTTTTTTGGTTGTCTGGAAGAGATCGCTTTAAGCGATAAAACAGGCATTTGTACTTTTAGGAAAATTCTTGTAAATAGTTTTTTCAAAAAAAGATGATTATGATTTTTTTTCATTGGCGGCGCTAGTTGTGCCTATATCTGGGCCTTAAGGCTCCGTATAAGGCTAACTAGCGCCACCAATGTTGAAAAAATCATATCTTCCTTTAGAAGAAGTTTCTGAAAAAATCCTAAGATGAGCTCATGCGCCATGCTTTTCTAGATTTTTAAGTGAAGGTACCCAACTCAATTTCTAGTCTTAAGCTAAAAAAATTTCGATAACCGCCAAAAACGGCCGCTTTTGGCGGTTATCGAAAATTTTTTAGCTTAAAAGTAAATTTCGAAGAGGGTATCTACACTTAAAAATCTAGAAAAGCATGGCGCATAGGCTCATCTTAGGATTTTTTCAGAAACTTCTTCTAAAGGAAGATATGATTTTTTTAACATTGGTTGCGCTAGTTAGCCTTATACGGAGCCTTAAAAGGTCTTCTAAAGTTAGGGGTAGTTGGTGAAAACGGGCATTAACCTAGGGTTGCGGGTTCAAGTCCTGTCCCGAGTGAATTTTTTCAACTTATTATAAATGTTTAAATTATCCCCTAGCACCAATGACATTCTAATACAAATAGACAAACTGTTCCTTACAATAACCAAGTCGAAACATGGCACACGCTAATTTCACCCTATTATGCTTCGACTGACTTTTTGTTTCTACATTGCTGCTGACACTTCAAGCCCTCAAAATGTATTGTGTAACTAAGCGGAAATGTAAATCAATCACGCAGTTTGAAGCTACGTAAGTTGATTTTTGAAGTTTATTGGAATATAGATTGCAGTGGAGTAGCAATAGCCTATTTTAGTTTTTTGTTATGGGGAAAAAAATCTGTGCCATGTTGCGGATATTATTTTAAACAGTTTATGAAAAATAGGCAGGTAATTATAATTTGTAAATAGCTTTTTTCCTGAAACATATCAACCCCTAAATGTGATTTCCAACAAATGTTGTTCTACGACTTTTCGAATAACTCGATAGCTTCTAGGAAAATAATAACAGCGAAGTTTAAAAAACCAGGTGATACAAATCTACTTATTTATCCAGCCCATAAATAAAGCCCACTGCTGGGCATAGGCCTCTTCCTTTTCACGCCAACCCCCTCGGTCTAATGCCAATCTCGTCCATTGTCCTCCCGCTGTTTTGACAATGTCATCGAGCTTTCGGTCTACACACCGACCCTCGACCCATTCTAGGCCACCATTCCGTGACGCCCTGGTCCACCGTTGGTACTCCCGCCTAGCCAGATATCTTCGACTTTGGTCTTCTGCCGAATGAAGAGGATGAAGTATTTGTGTATCAGTGTGGCGGGGCAGGCCCCGCCCAGGGGGCCTGAGTCTGTAACGCAACGGTGGCAAAAAGGGCTCCCAGTTGACAGCAACAATTACGATTTATTCATGCTGTGTCGGTCCTTTTTTTTGTTGCAAGTACAGGAAATATTATTCTGATTCTAATTCTAGAGGATTAGTTCGCTGGTTGTAGGAGAAAAACGAAGAAACCCCTGTTTTTTCTTTCTACTTATACTGGGACGCCATCGACACGCCATTGTGTTACAGACTTAAGCCCCTGGTAGTTTTTTATATTATTTTAACTAAAGCCTATCCCATCATCTAACTCAGTAAACTGGCAGATCGAACTGTCATGTTAGTGAAAATGCCTGCCCCTTTTCAACTGACTAAGGATAGGTTGAAAAAATTCACTCGGGACAGGACTTATAAATGTTTAAATTATTCCCTAGGACGGGTTAGTGCTTTAGAAAAAACAAAAAGTGACTAAGGATAGAGCAAGAACTGTGCGAAAAATTTTAGTCCTTAGAATTTTTACTTTACAAAAGGAGTCTCCATTGTTTTCTTTTCTGACTATGTTCTTTAAGCATCATTTTGTCTATCTCTTTCTGACCCGCGGGAGAGAAAGAAACAGGAACATTTGTTTACAATCAATGGTTTTTATTGAAAATTTAATAGTTTCCTCTTAATATTTGTACCTTTTCTTCTGTCATCATATGTAAATAATATTAATTAACCGATGGTAGGTCACACCATCTTTATTTCGCATTGTCAAGGTGTTATTTCGGCACTTTTTTGTACCACATTTTGGCATGTTGACAGCTGCGTAGTCATCAAACGTCTAATGAAAATATTGTGCTTACACTGAATTTAAGCACAATATTGCAGTTACCTTTTTCGAGCGCCTATGAGTTGTCTATTTGTATTAGAATGTCATTGCCTAGCACGGGTTAGTGCTTTAGAAAAAACAAAAAGTGGGCATTAACCTGTTCATCATGTGAACTTACTTGTCACATTCAACGCAGTAGAATTCTTTCCTGCTGGTGTGTTTGAGCATGTGTTTCTTGAGCAAGGACGGCGCTCGGAACGACTTGCCGCATTCCGGGCACACGTGAACCTTCAGAGGAAGGCCTTCTTTAGTGTGTATCCTGGTGGAAAATTATGTAATTATCTATTTGATAAAACAGAAGCGAAGCATTTTTCATTATTTACTGGTATTAAAAATAAATATAGTGTACAAAATATTGAATAGGCTGTAAGAAGAAACCGCGCTTCTGAATGTTCTATTCCGTGACTTTACCTTTTTAAAATATTATGCTTGTGCCCCATTTACATTCACAGTTTTGTATAGAAAATGGGCACGAACAAACACTTTCGCGGAGAACCGCGTGTAAACGGCTCTGTTATCTTTCGGTTTTGTGGCATCTAGTTAAACGGGCAATGATTTTTCTTTTTCTACACCAAGGGCGTCGCGTTCAAATTTCGAAGCGCACAAAAACGCAGATAGTATAGATTCGGCTTTCGAGCCTGGGAGATGAAAAGGTGTGTTTTTTTTTTTTGTTTGGTCTCATAGTGATTCTGAGAAACAGAATCTAATGATAAAAAACACCATTTTTATGGAGAAATCTTTTTTTTTTTCGTGCGTTTTGGAGTAAAATTTTGAAAATTAGAATAAGCAACGCATCTGTAGCGCTGACACTGTGTTCGACGATAACTTGAGTAAAAGTCGGATCGTCATGAAATTTGGTAGGCAGGTAAATGAGGCAAAGATAATTTTTAAGTTCGAACATGAGTCAAATCGGTTGAGGGGTTGCTGATATATGGGGTCGCGAGTTCATAGTTCGGGGCGAACTACTATTAAACACCAAGCTAAACACCTTTCGCGCGAAATCCCCCTTATAGCGGGGAGCATGTTCAATTGTTCACCCGCTCCTCCTATAAAACGATTTGTAGTATGCAGATATCTTACTCTATAATATGCTTGCGAAGCACTTCCTTGTTGCAATAGCTCTTCTGACAGTAGTCGCAAACCACGCGCGACTGTCCGTGCACGTAGCTTATGTGCTTGCGCAAAGTGAACGGACGTCTGGAACAAGACGAAACAACGATTACGTACCCAATAAGTACAATAGACACACAAACAACATATTTGCCGCGTCAAATTATAGTGACAGCCCTGGAGCTTAATTGTCTAACTTTTGAATCTATCACTATCCCCTTCAATGGTATCGGAATCATGATCGTGATTGCGACTTTAGAATTGAAGTTTTACACCAAAATCGCTAACAGAACGAATGAGTCAAAACGCCATACAAATTGAATGATATCGAGTGAACTATTTTGCTATTTTCTTCACTCAATATCCTTAAAAATCGAGTCGCAATCCTTATCCTTATCTCAATCGCTTTCAATGACAGTTTGTGTCAAATAATTGCAGTGTGAAGTTCGTCAGCACCCTTCAAACGTCAAATGGAAAGTGATCGCAATAGATTCAAAAGTTAGACAAGTAAGCCCCAGAGCGTTCAACTTAAATAGGCGGTCACTTGCGGATTTTTTTTCGGGGCTAAGGGGCTCAAGCCCCACCCAAAAGCATCTGAAACCGTCTATACAACAAAATGTTGTATGCCACTTTTGGTTTCTTCTAAAGCACTAACCCGTGCTAGGGAATATTTTAAACATTTATAATAAGTTGAAAAAATTCACTCGGGACAGGACTTGAACCCGCAACCTCTCGCATACCGTGCAGGCGCTCTACCAATTGAGCTACCGAGTCAAGTAACTGTCGATGCGAATTTCTTCAACTAGTCTCCGTTTAATGGATGGGGGGCGCCACCTGGTGTGATTAGTTTGCACTAATCTACGCAACCAATGCGTTCATCTTTGCAGACGAAATGCTCTTTGGAATTTTGATGTTGCCACTACATTTTAACCACTTTTTGTTTTGTCTAAAGCACTAACCCTTGCTAGGGAATATTTTTTTCAACTTATTATAAATGTTTAAAATGTTGTATGCTTTTTTATGTTGAAAACCTACGCTCATTGTGTCCTTTGGGGGGGGCCCAAACCAAAATCCTGGATCCGCCACTGGGCGGGCTTATAATGGTGATGGTGATGATGATGATGATGATGACAGTGCACACTCACTTGTAACTCTTCCCGCAGATGGGGCAGGTGGAGTGCAAGTGGTTGGTGGTCGCGTGTGTAACCACGTAGTGCTCGTGTATGGAGCGTCGCGCCGCTCGCCTCACGCCGCAGAGGCGACATCTGTACCGGCTGGAAAGATTACAACAGAATAGTGACTTTTTGAGGTCATCTAGCGCCAACATAGAAAATCATACTGTAATCCACTGTAACCTAAAATGGTACATTATAACAAAAATGGTTTCTAAAATTTGCAAATCCAGGAACCCCAAAATGCTAGTACTAAAATGTCCTAACAAGGATTGAGATTAAGAAAAAATTGTTACGTAAGAATATTTTTAATACAGTTGCTCAAAAAGTGGCGTATTGCAGGGACGTATAGCGTTCGGGATGTGGGCTATTACACACGCGTGCTTTTTTTTTACCTTTCCCGCACTCGTACGTTCTCTTTCCCAACTGTCAAAATAATGTCTATTAAAAAGAAAAAAAAGCCAACCATGAAGTTTTTACTAAAAAAGTTTTTATGATTCATGCAAATACGTATATTTCTAAAAAGAAGCTACTAATTTGTTTCAATATCAGATTTGATGATTTGATTGAATGAGTTTGGTTAGGTTTCATTTCATTAAATTTAATTTTCATTTCATATCAATAAAAAACTTCTACTCAAGACTTGGCTGTATGGGCATAGTTGCCTTTGCCTACCAGAAAGAATGGGTGAAGAAAAAAAAACTCTGCTTATATTCTACGGTTGGCGCCATTTTGATTTTTCAGAAATTTTCTTTGCTTTAGTTGTTTGTTGCACAAAATGAGTAATTTCGACCCTAGTTTTTTTTAATTAACACCACCGGAACTCAGTATAATTGCACAAAATGCTTCGGAGAACATTTTACCGGAAAAGTCAAAAATGTTAAGTTAGTTGAGTTTACTGTGTTTTTATTATTTTATTAAATTGCTTAATTTTTTCGCAACTGTATTAAAAATAGTCGTTCAGTACACGTGCGGAACCGTCATTGCAACTCGTTCCGACTGTCAACCCTCGCCTTCGGCTGCGCCTCGGCTCGGGTAGCCATTTGTCGGAACTCTTTGCAATGACAGCCTTTCCACACTTGTAATGAAATATACTATTCTCGAAGTATTTTATACAGTGCCTAAAACAATGTCCCAGGCACTATGGCGCCGAGTGGTCTCTTCACCCATATAGTGTGAGTGAAAGTATGTACCACTGGACGCTGTATAAATCATCTCATTACGTAGATGCAAAGGCATTTATAGTTATAGTATTTTATACAGAGAAAACTTATATGAAGATTTTTACCAAACTGTTTTGTCCTACACAGAAAAGAAAAGGGCAAAAAAGAGAAAGAAAATCTTACACTTTGTGATATTGTGAGTGATGTTTTAGTTTCTCGTAAGTTTTGGTCCTTTGGCTGCAGACGCCGCAAACAAATTCGCCGTAGTTCTGGAAAAGTTACGTTATGATGTAGCTGGTCTAGCACGAATGGACAGGCTTTAGATTAGAAAAGGCCAAGTACGTACTGTTAGATTAAAGTAAAGAGACATGATTTCATATATGTTTTTCAAGCATTACTATAGTAAGAAGTCTTTTAACGAAGAATGCAACACGCAACAGCGAAAGTTCATGTTATAAACCGTTCACTAAACTCATCGAATATAAGTACGCCACATCGAATGTCGTCTTTGATTTTGCTATTGTTGTAGCGTGTTCGATAATTTTATTCATCATTCGATGTATATGGCCAGTTTGTATATGGTACTAGCTTTTGCCCGCGACTTCGTCCGCGCAGACTAATTTTTTTCTCGTGAGTTTTTCCTTTGTTTTAATGGTTATTCTGCTATTCGGGGCGGAGAGAAATCAACAAATCAAAAATCATAAAAATCGTCACCACCCGTTGTCGAGTTATAAATGGTGTAACTACTTAACGCGACTTTGTTTTATGTATTAAGATTTTAAACGGGTTGAAGTTAGCGGTTACCTTATTATGAGTTTCCATGTGAGTGTCGTAGGTTGCTTTGTACTGGTATCCTTTGATACAGGTTGCACATTTAAACGGTTGTCTCAGGTACTTCTCGCTCTGGGCTAGAGTTTCTCTCTCTTGCTCGCACTCCTCTCGCGTTATGTGTATTAGTTCGCAGTAATCTGAAAAATAAACGTTTTAACTAGTAGTTCGCCCCAAACTGTGAACTCGCGACCACAGTTACAGATGTGTAACTTTTTGCTAACACCATTAGTGCAGGCGCACGCGCATTGCATATACACTCTATTTACAACCCCTCGTACGATTTAGCTCATATATTTATGACGATACGATTTAGCGATATAAAAAAGATTTAGCTTTCTTTTCGACTATGTGACGATCCGACTCTCCGTGCAACCTGTATTCGTATAACTAAATCATTTTTGTATTTTTGTTTTATATTAAGCTGTAAAAAGTATTTTAATTAGGTATCAAGTTTTAAATTTTTAACTGTAAATTAATGTGAGATCGCATGCTGTGGTGACCTTAACAAGCTAGGCACTTACCCCTTAGTATAAATTTAATTTTATTTTACAATTGTATTGGTGTACTAGATACTGGTCGTCCTAAATAAACAAAATAAATAAATAAATAGACTATACAACATCTATACATCAAGCGCCGGATTTTTTCAGTAGTCAGACAACTTCTCTCGCTTCGCTCACTCGTTCTATAAGGTTTCTGTTGGTGTCTGGTTGGCAGAGGATCCTGGGGATTTCCTGGCCACAGGCCATATCAAACGCCCAACTCTGGAGGCTGACTAAGCAGAAGGCGGTTAACGAAGAAATCCTCCTTAGAAAGTGAGGTTGGCTCGGACAAACGACACCTACCCATCAAGCAGGTGCTATCCTGGCTGCCCGAAGGCAAACGACTAGTGGTTCGCTCCAAATGGTTTGTCCTCCCATCTTTTGCGTTGTCGACCTCTGTTTCGATTTCCGTTCTAGGGTAACACAGAAACTTTCCTTACCTGTTTTATAATCAGGTCCCGGTTCAGTCTTGAAATTGGGTATTTTAAGCTTTTTTTTCTTCTTTTCCTTGTTTACCTTCTTTTTGGAACTTTTCTTCTTTGTATATTTCCTTGTGTTTTTAATAAATAGCTCATCACTATTAATCTCTTCTTTTATCGCCTGTACATCTGCATCGTCTTTTAAACTATGGAAAGATAGTGCTAGATCTGAAAAGAACACGTAAATTAATTTGATAAATTGTATCAGGACAACATTGGCAGATTGGCAGCCAGTCATAGTGGGATATTATTATTAAGACCTCTGGTGGAAGAACGACCAAATTTGGGTTAGGTTAGGTTACAGTGCAACATAGGCCCGGTTTCTGAATTGAGAATTTTGCTAAGCAAATACTTAGCTTAACTATCGTTCTGTCACGCTGTTCTGTGAGAAATCTGCAGAGACAGGACGATACTTACCCATTTGCTTAGCGAATTTCTCAATTCAGAAATCGGCAGATAGCCTAACGTTTTTACATCATAACAAAATGTTTATTGGTTTTGGACTCTGTTGTGGAACCAAAGAGTTTAATTTGATGTGGCTACTGGCTACCATAGTCGAGTTAAGGGTAGACGATAGCAACGTGGCGGGAGATTCAAAATTTTTACAGTTTTTTACATTTTGTAGCTAAACTGAGCTATTTTTGTTCAGCGATTTTTCGTTCGTGGCAATAACATAGTATTCTTTTCATTATTGTAAACAAAAGAACAACAATAATTCAGCCGATTATGTGTTCTGGTCTACGACAAGTTTTTTGGGCAGTGCTACTGCTTCGTAGACCAGAACACATAATCGGCTGAATTATTGTTGTTCTTTTGTTTACAATAATGAAAAGAATACTATGTTATTGCCACGAACGAAAAATCGCTGAACAAAAATAGCTCAGTTTAGCTACAAAATTTAAAAAACAGTAAAAATTATGAATTTCCCGCCACGTCGCTATCTTTCCACCTTAAGGGTCAGAAGCTTCCAAGAGTCCTTGTAAGCCTCAAACCTTAGCCACCTTGGGAAAAAATCATCGTGAAATCATCTTACCATCCTCATCTAGGAACCCGTCATCGAAATCATTCGCCAGACCCTCTTGCTTCACCTCCGTCTTAACATCAACATTCTTGTTCTCCTTAGAGCAACTATACACAACGTAGTTCTCATCCACTAGTGATGTACTTGGATCCTGTTCCAAGCCTATGGCTATGGACTCTAGCACCTGCGTGGTAAGAGTCTTTATAGGTGTTGCGATTAGAGCTTTAGTTGCTTGGAGTGTGGTGGTGTCAATCTGTAACAGACGAATGAAAAAAATAAAATTATACAGATTTTAGGCAGCAAATAAAATAACCGACCAACGAAGGGTTCTGTACTATTATATATAAAAACGAAAAAAATCACGATTGGTGTATGGGATCTCCCTTAAATATTTATTTTATTCCCTTTTTTAGTATCTCGTATAGCGGCAACAGAAACACATCATCTGTGAAACTGTCTAACTATCACGATTCATGAGATACAGACGGACAGACAGACGGACAGCGGAGTCTTAGTAATAGGGAGGGACCCGTTTGACACCCTTCCCGTACGGAACCCCCTAAAAGGTGAACAAGTCAACATGCATGTTAATGACTTGACTTCAATCCTATTATCCCGCAGGAGGTTCAATCATAGAGCCTTAAAAATAGTTTGAGTTTCCTCCAAGTAAATGACAAAATGAAGGGTACTCACTGTTTCAACTCCGAGAAATAGAAGTTGTGTTTGGGCAACATTTTGAGCGAATGATTCGAAGTACTCAGCCTGTTTGCCGCAAGTGGCGCAAAGAGTAAGCTCACCATTCTATAAAAAAGGAACAGAGATATGAATGGAAAAAGTAACAATTTTGTTAACGAATTTATTATAAGACTCCAACTTGAGATAGCGCTTCTAGCAAGACGCCTGTTAGAAAAGTAAATTAATTATTCTAAGCTCTAATCTAGTTGCAAAATGGTAAGGCTTTCGTGAAATACTAACCTGAAAGAGCGATAACAAAGGGCCATGTTTTAGTGATATTTTCTGCAATGTATGGCCCTCTTGATGAAAATAACATGAATGGCAGAAATCTGTTTTTGTCAACAATATGTCCGTATCCATTTTTTTAGCCCAAACATCGGAAAAATTAAGCCAAACCACTGAAGTGAAGAAAACGATGATTTGTTTGTTTTGTATTTTATAATGCCACAGATAACAAAGTATTTTTTTTTCCGCCTCAAGTGTCAATCACCGTTTCCACAGATAAATATAACTTTTTATTAAGAATAGCAACACTGTTAATTTTCACTTTTCCGGGTCATGCATGTAGCTCGGAAACAGTTGGAAAATTGGAAAAAGTGAAAAGAATAAAAGTATACTTATGAATCTGTAGGTGTAGAAGACCACTTTTGTCTACGCTGCACCGTTTTGAATAGGTATATTAGCGAAAAACCCTAAAAAAGTACCACCTATCATTAAATTTTTTTGTTGTTTTTTGGTCCTTAGAAAATATACTAAAATATTTTTTGGTCTAATGGAACTTATCGAAGAGATATTAAGGTTGGATGATTGCAACGTGGCGGGAAATTAAAAATTTCACAGTTTCAAATTTCACATTTTGTAGCTAAACTGAGCTATTTTTGTTCAGCGATTTTTCGTCTGCGGCAATAACATAGTATTCTTTTCATTAATGTAAACAACAGCAGCTCGCGTAGCATGAGGCGGTGTTAGAGAGTATCTAAGGGTTTAAAACTATATGTATCTCACTCTTTCGTTTGACGTAGAGCGGGATGGACAGAGTTTTAAACCCATAGATACTCTCTAACACCGCTTCATGCTACGCAAGCAGAGCTGATTATGTGTTCGGGGGGGTCATCAACAAAGGGGCAGTAAAATAAAATAAAAAACATATGGCAACATTTTTTTGCTGTCAGTTGTCTGTCACTCGTGTTTATAATCTGTGTTCAATCAACCGATCGCTTATTTTGAAAACAAAAACACGGAGGAAAAAAAATATTTTGTTTACTTTCATTTGTTTATTTTACTTCGGAGTCTTTTTCTTCTTCTAGCTATGTACAACGACAAACTATGCAGGTTGTGCTTTAGCTTCACCAAAGAGGATGGCTTGACTGATTTGCTTCACGACAACAATGTCTTGACAAAAATCCGATCGATCTCATCTCTTGAAGTAAGTTTAGTGTCATTTGTTTTATTTAGCCCTACCTCAGTATGTTGGGTTGGTTGGTTGCTGTAAGTTGTTAGCAGTTATTTTTTTATTGAGCCTATACGTGGCTCAATATACCTATACTCAGCTGCACGCTAGCATACCTACACCATGGTTTAATCCGCGCGGGATGAGAATGGGATGAGACCTTTTGGAACTAAGACGCGCGCGGTAAGCAAACTCGCGTCGAAGCAACCTTATTAAATTAAAATTAAGTATATTTTCGATTGACTTCGGCCAGGTTCCATCCCATTCTCATGCCGCGCGGATCATATACTTTATTTTACTTTTACAAGGTAGCTTCGACGTGAGTTTGCTTACCGCGCGCGTCTCAGTTCCAAAAGGTCGCATCCCATTCTCATCCCATTATAGCTAATATCGCGTGTCGCCGAATATGTTTATTGCAAGAAGAAGCCTCTCAATAGTCTCAATTAATTATGACAGTAGCTTAAACTTCAATATTTTAAAATTTTCAGATTCCTGTAAAAGAGGATCTACCATGCGCGATATGCAAAACTTGCCACAGTGAAGTATTGCATTGCTACAAATTCAATCAAATGATTCATCAGAATGAAAAACAACTTCTAGAACATTTTACAAATGGCCATGTGGCTCTGAATGCCTTTTACTCTAGTTTGAAAGAGGATGTAAAAAGTGAGGATGTAAATGTTAAATTAGAAATTGAAGATACAGGATCTCTAGACAATGTTAACAGCGTTATAAATTTAAACAATGCTGTTATAAAATCAGAAGATGTTTCAAACCACGAAGAAACTGCATTAAACTACAGTTCGGAAGATGATATATGCCTATCAAAGATTAAATCTAAACCTGAGGAAATGAAGATTTCAGAAGCCGAAGAATGGAAGTGCCTCACTTGCAAAAAACTATATTCATCAAGAACCATGCTTTTAGAGCATTACAAAACAGTCCATAGCGCCTCGAATAACGCTAAAGTCTTAGATAATTTCACCAAAATTGCGAAACCCGACGGAGATGAATACCGCTGCATGATTTGTCAGAAGACCTATGATAAGAAAAGAGATATAAAGAGGCACATGATCAGCCATGTGGAAGTGAGACCGTATGATTGCAGTATTTGTGGTGAGATTTTATTAAAATTTTACGGCATCCATAATTGCCAGCCACATCTGCCCACTGCTGGGTATAGGCCTTTTAACCTTCACGCCATCCTCCTTGGTCGCTCAGCGCACGCATGCAGGGACCCTCTGTCTCTGACCACTGGGCTGTTGGTCCACCTACTGACCGCCTACTCACGCCATCTTGAACCTGGGGGACCTTAATCTAAGGGGTTTCCTCGTTTTTCTCCTACAACCAGAGAGCTAATCCTCTAGATTCTAGAGTCTAGAGAGTTTTTTGTATTCTAGAGTCTAGAATACATAAACATTAAAAGGACCGATAGCATTAATAAATCGTAATTGAAGGCGTCAAGTCAACTGGGAGCCCATTTTGGCACCATTGCGTTACAGACGCCCCTGAACACGACTGTCAAATTTCGCTTAGCCCAAACAAATTTTGACAGCCGCGTTCCGGTTCTTCTATGGCCACGCCTGTAAGCGCCATCTACTAACTGACTTGAATTTGTTCTTTGAAAACAGCTCATTGTGTACACTTTCTGACTAGTGAATTTGAAGTAGCATTTTGCGGCAAAACATAGTGAGGAATCCCGCGGCTTAGTTGGCTCCACACATATTGCCTTGTCTTTCCTGTGGGCTAGGCCGACTAAGCTGGAAGGATGGTATAGGAGCTGGGCAAGCCTGCTCCATCTAAAACAATGCCCCAGGCACTGCAGCGCCGAGTGGTCTCTTCACCCATCTAGTGTGAGTGAACACTGGATGCTGTATGAATCATCTCATTACGTAGATGCAAAGGCCGTGGTGTTCTGACCGGTCTTTCAACAAATTCCAGGCCGTAAGTACAAGACCGCGGCCGACATAGTCCGTCACGGGCGCGCGCACCGTCACAAGCGGCTCACATGCTCCGAGGGTTGCGGGTTCACTACCGCCTACCGCAGCGCCTTGCGTCAGCACGAGAGACTGCACGGCACTGAGTTTAAGGTACCTAACCTAAGTATAGCAAAAACGCGAATCAGACTCTAAAATGCGAGCCGAACGAAAAACGCAAAAACGCGGGCTAGGCGTTAAAATGGGAGCGGGACGAAAAACGCAAAAACGCGAGTTAGGCGTTAAAATGGGAGCCGGACGAAAGACGCAAAAACGCGCGTCAGATGAAAAAATGCCAAAACGCGAGTCAAGCCAGGCGCAAAAAAGTATGCCGCGCGCAATGATATCGGTATTCTAGGTCAAAAATAATAATAATAATAGAGGGTCAACGCCATACTAGAAAAATTCCCAAAGTTATTCGCGCAAGTACAGCGCCAGTGGTGAGTATTGGGTACTAATACGACAATTAGCGAGGTCTATTTCTCAGATTGCGGAGCGGATTGGAGGAGACTTCTCTACGGTGCGGAGGCCTGGACACTCACCAAAAACATGGCCAAACGCTTAGTAGCCTTTGAGATGTGGGTGTACAGGCGGATGCTTAAAATCTCCTGGACCCAGAAGGTCCGTAACACCACAGTGTTGCAGAGAATGAGGAAGAAAGTAGAGATCCTGAAGACCATCCAAAAGAGGAAGCTAGAGTACTTCGGCCACATAAATTAGAAATCATACAAGGCAAGATACCAGGCAAAAGGAGACCTGGTAGACCCAAGATATAATGGATGCAAAATCTGCGCGAATGGTTCGGGCAGAGAACCGGCTCATTGTTTCGTTTGGCGGCTTCGAAGGACGAGAAAGCCAAACTGATCGCCAACCTCCGATAGGAGTCGGCACGCAAAGAAGAAGAAGAATTTCTCAGATAGATTGCTAGATGGCGATATATTCGAGGGCGCTCTAGCACAATATCAAAGACCATATAACTAACAGTAACTACTGCTTTAAATTATTTAAAAGTAAATGTTTAAAGTTTACAAATTTTGTATCCAATAAAAGAAAAACATCGTGAGGAAACCCGCGGAATAGTTAGTGCCACACGCACCTTGATTGATAGGTACGGTTTGCCACAGTCTACGATACCAATCGCCTATCAAACAAATAGGGGTATCCTAGCGTGTGGCCACAGAGGAAAAAAGTGTGGCCTACTGTACGGCGCTGTCGACTAAGCCTTAGTCACTAGGTCCTTTCTCGAGCCTAATGCTAAGACAGAGCTTCTCTGTTTTGTCTTTCAGTACACTTGCGAGCAATGCGGCAAGGGTTTCCAGGTGAGGACCTGGTTCGAGCAACACCAGAACGTCCACACTGGCGCGAAGCCCTACGTCTGTGACGACTGCGGCAAGGGCTTTCACATGGACAGGTGAGGTTTAAACAAGGCCAGAGGGCTTATTCTGTAAAAAAATCGCGCTATCGTGAACCGTCAAAACCGGTTTATTTGCTGGAAAAAAGCTAAGGACTTTGCATCTCCGTAAAGAGATGATTTATACAGCGTCCAGTGGCACCTTCACTCACAAATCTCACAATAGATGAGTGAAGAGACCACTCGGCACTGCAGTGCCTGGGACATTGTTTTAGATTGCAGCTTAGTTGGCTCCACACGTATTGACTCGTCTTTCCTATGGGCTAGGCCGACTAAGCTGTCAGGATGGTATAAGTGCTGGGCAAGCCTGCTTGCTGGAAAATTGCATAAAATATTTTTTATTGTAAGTACACCAATATAAGAAAAAGAAAAAAACTTAACTAAAGCAAGGAGGTTGAGTCACCGAGGTGTCTTAAATCTATTTTTTTCAGCGTCCATATTGCATCCGCCATTTTGAATTATAAACGGTTAGTTTCGACTACAGCAACCACGTGAAAATATAAAAAAAATACTGCCAAAAAACCACGTGAAAACAAAAATTTTTTATCACCGAAAATGGCCATAAAAGGCGATAAAAGATTTTATTCGTAGGTTCTAGGATCTGGAATCTAAATTTTAGGTCCTAAAAATAGTTAAGCCTCGCGTTGATAAATCTAATGAAGAGTCTTTAGCAAAAAACGCATCCAAAAAGAAGATATGTTTTTTTTCCATTTGCGGCGCTAGTTACTGTTGTGCCTTTGTTTGGGCCTTAGGTAGGCGCACCTGGTTGTAGGTATCTATTTTTTCTCTTACTTACTGTATGTTCCCCAGAATAACATTTGCTTGGCGACGATCGACGATTGATACTGAAGAATTCATCCTTAATATTTTCCCATCTGCTTAGGACAGTATTTGAGGCATCATAACTATAAACTATAGGCCTACTTCAATCCTTTCTCTCTGTTCTGTGGTCGCAGATATCTGGCAGTGCATCGCAGCAAGATGCATCCGGAATCCCTGACAGCGGAGCGACATTTCTGCGTACACTGCGACTTCCGGTGCGCCTCCAGGCTCGCGCTGACACAGCATTTGAAGGTGAATATACAGGGTGGATATTTGAGACGGGGCAGTAAGGTCAGGTTCCTTAACTGTTATACAAGGTGTTACAAAAGTACCTAACTCTTTTTACAGGGTAATAGCACCCGGTGATAGGGATCACAACCAAAATATTTTTTTTGCTCTATGACGTTACGTTAATTTTTAAATTAACAAAATATGAACAATGTGGCGGGAGAAAAGTATTTTTTAAATATTGTTTTCATTGACTTTCACAATGTTTTAACAACTCAAAGCTATTTAAATACAATATTTACACGCACAAACATATTTTTAAATTTGAGCTAATAACAAAAACAAAAAAGTTATGAATTTTTTTCAATTTTGAGGTTATAAAATAAAAATTGATTTTTTCAACTTTTTTTACAGATTTGACATTCTGTTGACCAGTAGGTTACACCCTGTAAAAAGAGTTAGGTACTTTTGTAACACCTTGTAGTTATAGGAAAACATTCCTAGGAGACCTTCCAACTTTTTGAGATATTATGAACTTCATTCACAGATTTTGGAAAACATGTTACGGTCAGCGAAAAAAAATGCACAACTAGCGCCGCCAACGAAAAACCGGAATACGGCTGTCAAATTTCGCTTAGCACAGATTAATTTTGACAGCTGTATTTCGGTTCTTCTATGGCCACGCCTGTAGGCGCCATCTATGAAATGCTTCCAGAAGAATAAGATAGCGTAGTTACTGATAATTTCGCTTTGTCGGGTAGGTAGATACCGATAGGTCAGTCGTTTAGAGCATTGGAATGGTACCCCGGAGATCGTGGGTTCAAGTCCTGATCAAGTCCCATTTGCCACAACCGCGGATGTTAATTTCTATAAGTCTCAAGTGTTTTTGTGTTAATATTAAGGGCGATTCTGTCTAAAACTATTACTAATCTGACAGCACTAAAGTGACAGATAATGCACTAAAGTGACAGATAATGTACTAAAGATGACAGCTATCTGTCACTTTAGTACATTATCTGTCACTTTAGTGCTGTCAGATTAGTAATAGTTTTAGACAGAATCGCCCTTACTGTGGCAATAAATCATTTCTAAAATTCTAAATCTAAAATCTGACTCGAACTTTTTCTAATACCATAATACTTATCCAATATTCATGTTCTGTAGGCACTAACTTGGTGTTACTTTAGGCAAAATAAATAACAAATATTACTTGTCTCAAATTGCCAATCAACTTTGTCACCTAGGAGCACGGGATAGCGGCGAGTTTTCTCTGCGACTTCTGCGGCAAGAGCCTCGCCACCGCCGAATACCTTAAATTCCACAGACGCACGCATCTAGGCGAGAAGCCTTATTCCTGCAGGTAATAGCTTTTTGCACTTATCTTAATACAACGTGTTACAAAAGATACTAACTCTTTTTACAGGGTGTTACCTGCTGGTCAACATAATGACAAATCTGCAAAAAAAAGTTGAAAAGCACAACTTTTTTTTTATAACCTCAAAATTGTAAAATTTTCAAAACTTTTTTGTTTTTGGATTTAGCTCTAATTAAAAAATATGGTTGTTTGCTTAGCTGTATTTTAATATCTTCAGGCTGTTAAAACATAGTGAAAGTCTATGGAAACAGTATTTTAAAAATACTTTTCTCCCATCCCAGCGCTTACATTTTAATTATTTAAAAATCAACGGAACGTCATAGAGCTAAAAAAATATTTTGGTTGTGATCCCTATCATCAGGTACCATGACCCTGTAAAAAGAGTTAGCATCTTTTGTAACACCTTGTATACAGGGTGGCCCAAACATAGACGTCAAGCGAGAAAATCTAGATAGCTGACACCGAGGGCTACCCGAATCCCCATGTATGTTCTCAGCCATTTTTGTCATTTAGAAGTTATGATGAGGCTTTTAATTTTTTTTGAAAAAAAAAAAACCGTTGTATTGGATTTTATTTTGTAACTTTTTATTCTTTAGGGTCTCAGAAAATTTTTCTATTACCAAAAAAATAATGATCAGCTATGGACTTCTAAAAAAAATAAGTCTGCGCGGACGAAGTCGCGAGCAAAAGCTAGTTTATAATAAAATAAGTGCCTAACGAATAAAACCCGACTACAGAAAAGCTTGAAATATTAGTTTCTTCTTTTTGTTTTTTCTAATGCACTAACCCGTGCTAGGGCTCCATTGGTAGAGCGCCTGCACGGTACGTAAGAGGTTACGGGTTCAAGTCCTGTCCCGAGTGAATTTTTTCATCCTATGTTTAAAATATTAGATTTTATAAAAATATAAAATCTATTTCGATCTAACATTTCGCTACACATGCTTTGTTCATGCTTTGTTCAATGGCCATACGCTCAAAGTAATTTTCATTCAAAGAGAACCGTGTTGGTACAAACGTGTTTCATTTCATTGACATTGGATGTTGAGATTTTTACCCAACTGCCCAAAAGAAGGGTTGTTTGTGAACTCGCGCGATGTGTATTTTTTTTGCTAACACCTTTCGCGGAGGAGCATTGCATATTATTATAAACTTTACAACCCCATAACTCTACAACCCCTTGACCGATTTGGCTCATGTTCCAACTTAAAAATTCTATTAACTTTATTTACTCGCCTCCCAAATTTCGTGACGATCCGACTATATTTACCCAAGTTATCGTCGAACGAACATTCATACAAACATACAAGCGCCGGATTGTTCCAGTAGACTCGGAGAACTTCTCTCGCTTCGCTCGCTCGTTCGGTAATTCCGCCATCTTGTCCCTCTAGCACCTGCGACAAGTCTTTCGCGAAGAAGTTCAACTTGACTCTCCACGAGCGAATACACAGCGGGGAGCGGCCGCACGTCTGCTCTAAGTGCGGCAAGGGCTTCGCGCAACGAGGCACTTTGGTTCTGCATACCAGGTAAGATTAACATCCTAACTACAGGGTGCACTCTAAGTCGATAGCGGAACTTTAAGTAGGCTGTCTACTGATCAATACAAACAACTTGTACTAGGTGGCGACGAAAAATGGAGCGAAAAAAATATAAGCTGTTTCATACATTTGGCGCAGTTCTGAGTCGACCTTTTGTATGGAACAGCTGATATTTTTTTCACTCCATATTTTTCGCCACCTAGTACAAGTTGTTTGTATTGATTAGTAGATAGCCTACTTAAAGTTTCGCTATCGACTTAGAGTGCACCCTGTAGTGGTTCGCCCCGAACTGTGAACTCGCGACCCTATAGTTCGGTAACCCCTCGACCGATTTGGCTCATGTTCGAACTTAAAAATTGCGTAGCGAGGTATTCAGAAGCACGGGACGCAAATAATATTGCATCCGTGCGAAACACACAACTTTCATCTCACAGAGTGAATTTTTAAGCACCAAAAACAATAGACAACTAGGTACATAAAGGATAGTGAAACAAGTTTCTTTCTTTGCAAGTGACAAATGAGTTCCTTTATTTATTTACAACTTTATTTCAAAGCGCGTAAAAAAGACTTGCCTCATCGTATGGTACTAGTCCGAGCCTGGGCCCCTTTTCAGACACCCTATGATACTAGTAACAGCATACTTTCCGAGCCTGTGAGATGAAAAAACCTTTTTTCTCCGTCCCTTAGGCTTTCGGAGGATACGGAGTTGACGGACTATCTCCTAATTGTTTTGAATTGTCATGTTCAGGGTGTCTCATTTCAGGTATCACACCGGTGCCAGACCTTATCAATGCACTAAATGCCTGAAGGCTTTCGTATCGAAGAATCAGTTGACCACACATCAGAAATCGTGCGTATAACTTGTACTACGTAAATAATATAAAGAAAATCTTGAATAAGGATCTATTGACTTGTACATTTTGACTTCGTGGGCCAAATCAAATGGATAGCTCCAGTATTAGTAGAATACATTTGTATTTTGTAAAGTTTGTAGTCTAATGGGCGGCCTAATGCCTATAAAACTGATAAGGTAATTAAATTTGCCTAAAAACAACCGCGATTCGACCTGTTCGAATACAATAATAAAAGACTGATTGTAATCATGGTGCCATGTAAAATTACTTATTTACTCTAGAAGTTAAACAGTTTTGGGTATAATAAGATTTGATCTAAATAATGTACAAATAAAACAAAAACTTTTAACATGAATCATTTATTAAAAAATATTATAAAACTACGGGTAATTAAAACGTATTTCGAATTAAATAATTACAATAGTTTTAAAACACGTATTTGTAAGTACGTTACCTATACTTGATAAATAAGATTGTTATACAGATCAGTCGGATATTTATTACAGAGCATTTCCGAAATATGGGATATTTTCGTTTACAAAACACGCATAGAACTTGAATTAAAAAGTCTTGGTATTTATGATTCAAATAAGTAATAAATAACCTAATTTAATGACGCTTCAATAGAGATTCAAATACTTGTGCTGTATGCAGAAGAATACTGGAAGACATATTTTTATACTTACACAAAAGGTTCTGTAGAATTTCATGTTTAAGGCACTTTTAATTTAAATAGGTACTCTTATTGCCTGTATGTAAATAATATGTATTATTATTTGAGATTTCTTTATATTTTTGATCAATAAAAAGTCGCAATCGACTTAAAATATCATAAAATCAGTCCTATAATTATGTTCTAAAGGTAAAAGAGATTATAAATTTACAATATCCGTTCAATATAAATAACTTCGTCAGAGAGTCAAAATTGGGTTACAACCTCAGTGGTTCCTTAGAAATATAAATAATAGAAATAAGGGCAACCATTCAACGCAAAATTGAACAAAAAAAGTACAACTTACGATAGACTTTCTATGTCTATCGAAGCTTTCTATGATACCTCCTCTTATGCGCCAGTTATTGCCCGTGGTAGCCCTGATTGGCAAGTTATAGGACCAATGAAACATACGTTTCTTTCAAACTGTTTTCAACATTTGATTTACAAGTTGCAGAGAAAAATCTCAAAGTTTAGGGGGTTATTCTAATTAGGCCTTTTCAATGAAACCTGTCAGTTTAGTTTAACCTAAATGACCTAGATGGCGCTGCAACAACGTAAGAGTCAACTTACAAAATTGACACCACAGATTAGGTTACCATAGATATTTCTGTCATCTACCATAGTAGCATTTATTCAGTGTTTAATTTCTTCAATGACGAAATAAAGATTCACCTCGCAAATACAGATCGCACTCAGGCAGAGACGACAGAGCACAGACTACAAAGTAGTGCAAAGGGCTCTGTGACGTGAGTAAATCAGCTACTCTGTGACGGCATTTTGTTTTTTTTTTGTTTTTATAAATGGCCCGTTTTCCTTTGACGGACAGATAATAAATTAATCTGTGTGTTACTTTCTAATCTGTGGGGCAAAGGTAAATAATACAGCCATGTGCTATCAGCGCCATCTATCAAGTGCTTTAAATTGAGCTTAAAAACGGCTCATTGCTCTTATTGTAAAATGAACCCCGTAAACTTAGGTACTCCCCGGACCTTTTCAGCCCTTTTGTTTACATGGAACACAGGATGTGTAAAAGGGTTAAAACATTACATAAATTATACTTAAATCGTAGGTAATAATAATGCTTTGGTTGATTTAGGCAGTTCTCCTCGTTGGTCGCGATCACTGGAAGGAAAAAGTAATTAGAAATCAATCGAAACCGTCGACTTTCTATATCTACACTCTACAGGGTGCAATCGAATTCGATAATGGAACTTTAAGTAGGCTGTCTGTCTACTGATCACTGCAAACAACTTGTTGTGGCTAAAAATAAAGCAAAAAAAAAAATTCGTTGTTCCATAAAGGTGCAGTACTGAGCACTAGCGGATTTAGGGGAGTGAGGGGCACAGTGAGACACTCAATAAAAAACAAAAATTTTAGTACTATTTAATCTTGAAAACCTACGCTCATTGGGTTCAAGCCCCCCCCAAACCAAAATCCTGGATCCGTCACTGGTACTGAGTCTACCTTATGGAACAGCTGATATTTTTTTCTCTCCATTTTTTTGCCACATAAAGTACCGTTGTTATTAACTTTGTAGACTAACACAGTATCACCCAAGTCATCCTCCGAAAAGATTGGCGTGTTAAACTCTTTGCCGAAGGACAGACAGCAAAGGGACCTAACAAAAAACCTCAGCGGACCGTAGAAACCATGGTTGTGAAAAGTGAAGGGACATACGCTCAAATTCTCAGCAAGATGAAAAGAGGCGTGACCCCGTCAGACATTAAGGAGACCGGAGTCACAGTAAAGTCCGTGAGGAAGGCAGGCGATGGAAAGGTGATCCTAAGGGTCGCGGGGAGCAGTAGCCAGAACGAGGCGTTTAAAAGTAAGGTGTCTACTGCCATGGATAAGGCAGAGGTTAGCCTCGGAGAAACGATTTACCACGTATCGGGTATCGATGAAGGTACCACGAACGATGAGCTTAAAACTGAGCTCCAGGCCCACCTTAATGTACCGGTCCTGGTTAAATCAATAAGGCCAACAAGCTCCAATAAACAGAGTGCGACGGTGGCCATAGTAGAAAGAGATGCCAGAGGGTTACCGAAACAGACCAAAATACAGGTCGGATGGTCTGAGTACACAATAAGAAAACGAGTTGAGCTCGAGAACTGTTATAAATGTTGGGGAGCTGGACATAAAGCCGCTAAATGCGCAGGACCTGACAGGACTAACAACTGTAGAAGATGCGGCAAAGAGGGACACAAAGCAGCCAACTGCTCGGAAGACCCAAAATGCCCGCACTGCGATGTAACGGGACACAGAGCAGCAACGACAGGATGTCCCATATTTAGAAGGGCATTGAAAGAAAACGGTGGCCAAAAAATACGCCACCGCAAAGGCAAAACCCGCAAAAATAAAAATGCTGAAAATCCTCCAGATAAACACTGACCGCGTCCGAGCAGCAAACCACCTCCTCTCGGTTACAGCAAACGAGCTGAACATAGACATTGCCATCATAGCGGAACCAAATCGAAATATTGCTGACAACGCCGGCTGGGAGAGAGATAACAGGGGAGATGCAGCAATAGTCCTATACAACAATACCATAGTCGTAGAAAAAACTGTCAAAGGAAACGGCTTCTTAGGCATAAAAACCTCTGGAATCACAATTTACAGCTGCTACATATCGCCAAACTGCAGCTTCGATGATTATAAAAAGGACATTGATGAACTTCTTGACAGTGTAAAGCGACAAACGGGTCCAATAATAGTTGGAGGTGATTTTAATGCAGCCTCCAAGGCGTGGGGAAGTAAGGCCAACAATAGAAGGGGACACTTCCTTCTTGAAATCCTAGCGGATCTGGATTTGCTTATCCTCAACACCGGAACACAACCAACCTTTGAAAGGGGCCCAAAAACCTCTAGACCTGACATAACAGCGGTTAGTTCAGACACTGCCAGCAAGGTCAAAGGATGGCAAGTACTTGAAGAGGAGACGATGAGTGGGCACAAGTACATCACCTTCCAAGTAGTCGAGGAAGATACAGTATTGCAGAGAACAATAAATACTGGTTGGAACTTGAGACGTCTAAACTGCAACATGTTCGAAGAGTCAATGATAGGAGCAAACATTAAAAATGCGGAAGAACTAATAAGCGCCACCACGATAGCCTGCAATAGAGCAATGCCCCAAAAGAGGCACAGCCGTAGAAAACCGGTACATTGGTGGAACGAGGATATTGCAGAAGCTAGAAAAAAGTGCAACTTATACAGGAGAAGGTACACCCGCGCCAACGGGAAGAAAAAGAACCAAGAAGGGAAGGATGAACAGGATGAGAACAAGACCCTTTACAAATCATGTAAAACGACACTCCAGGCATTAATTGCAAGTTCAAAAGAAAGACAGTGGAAAAACATATGCGAGGATGTGGACAAGGACATCTGGGGACTGGGCTATAAGATAGTCACAAATAAAATAAAAGGAAGTCCTGCACTGCCGATCGACCTGGCAAAAATGCAAGAAATAGCGGGAGTCCTCTTCCCAAGGCATGCCGACTTTCAACGGAAAATCTATATTCCCACTGAGGCACCAGAGATCACAATCGATGAGCTTAATCTTGCAAGTGCCCGAATCAAGATGAAAAAAGCACCAGGCCCAGACTGCATCGCTCCAGAAATTGTACGCTTGGCTGTAAAAATCATCCCTGACCAAATAAGGCAAGTGATGAACCAGGTCTTCCAGACCGGAGAGTTCCCAGTGACGTGGAAAACAGCAAAACTATTACTGCTCCGTAAGCCTAACAAACCTGCAGATGATCCCACAGGATACAGACCACTGTGCTTACTGGACTGCTATGGAAAACTGCTCGAAAGACTCATGCTGGACAGAATAGAGAAGCTGCTCCCAGAGCACGGAGGTCTGGCTGACATGCAATTTGGCTTTAGAAGTGGTCGCTCAACTCTCGGTGCCATTGAGCAAGTGATTTGCATCGCCAATGAGGCCAAACAAGGTACACAGCGCACCAGAAAACTATGCGCGCTGGTAGCCCTAGATGTGAGGAACGCCTTCAACTCGGCTTCATGGGAGATTATCACTCGAGAGTTTCAGGACAGAGGGTTTCCAGCCTACATCTGCAACCTAATAAGCAACTACCTTGACATGCGCAGCATCACTATAAAGGACGCAACTGGAAGATCTGACACAATTCAAGTCAGCAGTGGGGTCCCACAGGGATCAATTTTGGGCCCAACGCTCTGGAATATCCTGTATGACGATGTGTTCAGCCTATGGCTCGGAGACGGGGTGAGTCTGGTGGGCTTCGCTGATGACCTGGCGCTAGTCATTACTGCTCGCGAAGAGAACAAGCTCATGGAACTGGCCAACGATGCCTTAACAAATATAGGAGACTGGCTCGAGCGGAGACGCCTGAGATTGGCCCCTGAAAAAACAGAAGCCATAATGTTAAGTGGAAGGAAAAAACATGGCCCAGTGTGGTTTACTGTAAAAGGCGTTAACATCAAGCCAAAGGAGAGACTCAAGTACCTTGGAGTCTGGCTAGATTGTAGCCTTACCTTCTCCAAGCACATTGAAGAGATTGCAGCCAAGGCTGATAGACAGGTCTCGGCGCTGGGAAGACTAATGCCCAGAAAAGGTGGCGCAAGAGCTAGTAGGAGAAGAGTGCTTGCATCTGTGGCTCACTCTGCCATGCTGTACGCGGCGCCCATATGGGAAAAAGCCTTGCATGTAGCTAAATATAAGCTCATGCTGAGTAGAGTCCAAAGGAGAATGGCTATCTACGTATGCGGCGCCTATCGAACCATCTCGATGGAAGCAGTATTGGTAATTGCAGGTCTCATACCAATCGAAAGGCTGGCAAAGGAACGTAGCAGAGTCTATTTCCGAGAAGATGTTAAAACTCCAGAGGAGGAACGCAAAAGAACCCTTATGGAATGGGATAAGGAATGGAAAGAGAGAGGAAAGGGATCCTGGACCAGGCAACTCATTCCGGAACTGATACCCTGGATGCAGAGGGAACATGGAGAAGTGGATCGTTGGATAACGCAGGCACTCAGTAGCCATGGAGTGTTCAACACGTACCTAAATGCAATTGGCAGAGCTCAAAGCGATGATTGCTCAGACTGCGGAGAACTAGATACGCCTAAACACGCGGTGTTCGATGGTGCAGCGTCCGAAATAGAAAGGATAAAGGCAAAAGGCAGTGGAGAGGAGATAACAGCCGAAAATCTCATACCCAGAATGTTGTCATGCAAGGATCAGTGGGACAGATCTGCCACTATGCTACGCAACATCATGACCAGAAGGGAAACGGAAGAACGGAACAGACAAAACCAACAAATGGCCTAAGTCACAGTCTCCCCGCTGATGTAATGCTACCGCGGTTCCGGTGGGGTAGGCAGAAGAGAGAGGGAGGAGGTTTTAGTCCGTAGGCTCCTGGGAGAAATCCCCAGGGGAGTCGGGCATACCTTAGCACGGTATCATTGATGATTTCCTCCTTCCAGAGAAAAAAAAAAAAAAAAAAAAAGACTAACACAGTAGGCTAGGCTAGTGATTTTGAATTCTTCAAAAACCTATTTTGACGACAAACTACGCAAAAACCTGTTTGGTTGCTCAAAAATAACTAAATGTTTGTATACAGAGAATTTGAAGTGGAAGTGGTCGGGACACCTGGCTAGACGCACCGATGGTAGATTGACGAATTCCATTGTGAAATGGCGACCTCGAGAGGGGAAGAGAGAGATCGGTTGGGAGACCACCAGCCAGATGGTCCGATGACAACCCAAGTAGCCGGTAAACAGTGGTTGCGTCTGGCACAGGATCGTGAGAGGTGGCGTGAGCATGAAGAGGCCTTTACTCAGCAGTGGGTGCCAACAGGCTAATGATGATGATACAAAGAATAAGTGCCCAGCACTAGCGGGCTAAGGGGCTCAAGCCCCCCCCAAAAGCATCTGAGACCCTCTACAAAAATAATTTTTGTTTACTTTTTAATCTTAAAAAGTTATGTTCATTGGGTTCAAGCCCCCCCAAACCAAAATCCTGGACCACCCACTGGTGCCCAACCAAATAAAGGAATGTGTGCTCACCACAAATCGGTTGACCTTTGGCACGAAGTTCTTCGTAACGTTGCTCTGCACTTTCATGTTCTCAAATTTCTCACGGAGGCTGAAACAAATAGTCACACTTTTATTACTCTTTCTTTTAGGCTCAGTGTTTGTTTATGTGTACCGGCGAACGAAAAAAACATGGGAGCATTTCTTCAAGCGAACCCGTCCTCTAAAATCGGCGCACGCATCTACTCGCGCAGACAGCATTGTTAAAAATATTTTAAACCAATAACAAAACAAGAAACTCAGTCATTGGTGGATAGTTTTCACGCTATTGATGTTATTGGACGTATTATACTGACAGCGTCAAACTGACGTTTGCTCTAAGTCACGTCTATCGAACTACTAAAATCGTGGGAGGAACCATCTGTAGACTCCGCCCATACGAGAACCATATGCATTAGGTCATTTCTCAGGGCTAGTGAGATCTCCATGTTTTCTTCTGCTCGCTGATGAGTACTTATGCTTCTTGTAGCGAGTAGCAGGTTTCTACACCTGTGTTATTATTGACAAAAATTTCACTTAGTGCTATGGTGTTAGGGTCTATAGTCCTACCTCTTGGATGTCTCGAGCTGCAAGTCCCCTTAATCATCCTCCTGCTGTTTCTCTATGACCACCCCTGAAGGTGTACGTTGTGGTTCGTTCTCGGGCCAGTGTTGGCTCTTAGTGCTTTGGTGTTAGGGTCTATAGTCCTACCTCTTGGCTGTCTCGAGCTGCGAGTCCCCCTCGTCGTCCTCCTGTCTCTCTATGACCACCCCGGAAGGTGAACGTTGTGGTTCGTTCTCGGGCCAGTGTTCAAAGCGCTCGCGGAAGCTCTTCGTGCGGGCTAGCTGCTGGGCCTGGGACGGAACAAGAGTTTGTTTTTAGACTAGAAATGTAGAGGGCAATTTTTAAAGCTCGAGTACTTTGAATCCCTTGCTGCGCTCAGGATTCTTCTTTAGAAACCCTCGCTTCACTCGGGATTTTACTCTAGAATCCTTCGCTTAACTCTGGATTCAAAGAAACACTCTCGCCTTACAAATTGTGTTTTAGTCCCTCAGTCCCTTTTAGTCCCCTACGAGTACTATTTATTCCTGGAGGGACTAAAAAAGTGATTTGAATTTGGAGTGTTGATACTGTACGTAAAAGTTTAAATGACTAAAGAGTTCACACAATGTATGGACAAGAAACTGGCAGCATGAAAAAAATCGATCAAAGGGTTACCGAGATATGGGGTTGTACAGTTTATATGCAAAGCTTGCGCGAATGGTGTTAGCACATAGTTACACTCGCGAGTTCATAGTTCGGGGCGAAACACTAGTTTTGGGTAAGTGGTTTAGCTTGGCGCTCCGCGGCTAGACACTTTAGGATGAGTTTTTTTATGGCGCAACGCGGCTAGATACTTTTGCATGCGTCTCTCTTAAATGAGTCACTCTCTTCTCTGAGTCTTGTGTCAGGAAGCTCTACCAGGGCCAATTTTATTTATATTTCGTTTGTTTTAATTGTTCGGCCCTAGAAGCTCATTCCACTCACCTGTTTGTGCGCCTCGTCCCTCAACAGCGCCTCGGAGCAGAGCCGGCGGCGCTCGTCGTCACTATCCTCCTCCTCCTCCGAGGAGTACTCCTCCTCTGAGGAGGACTGGTGTGTGTAGGCGCCGGGCGGTGGCGGCGTGAAGCGCTTCAGCGGTTTGGGGCCTGGGGATAACGAAGGGTTATTTTAATTAACCACTAAGATTAACTTGCGTCAACTAGAGTTAGCCCCGGTTTCTGAATTAAGAATTTCACTAAGCAAATGCTTAAGTATCGTCCTGTCTCTGCAGATGTCTGACTGGCGATTTCCGAATTGAGAAATTCGCTAAGCAAATGCCTAAGTATCGTTCTATATCTGCAAACTTCTCACAAAAGAGCGTGACAGAGCGATACGGAAGTGTTTGCTTAGTATTTCTCAATTCAGAAACCGGGCCTCACTGCCGGTTTCTGAATTGAGAAATTCGCTAAGCAAATGGGTAAGTATCGTCCACTCTCTGCAGATTTCTCACAAAAGAGCGTGACAGAACGATAGTAAAGTATTTGCTTAGCAAAATTCTCAATTCAGAAACCGGGCCTCAGCCAGTTAACTCTGAGTTAACGTCAATAATTGTTTTGTAATGTCAAATTAACTCAGAGTTAGTTTAACCCTGACTGACGCAAGTCCGCCTAAGGCATGACGCAAGTGGACCTAAGGAGTTAGTTAATCGTATTAAGTAATTGCTCAGCGCCCTGTCAATTTTCACTACTAAACTTAGGCCTTTGCATCTACGTTATGAGATGATTTATACAGGCGCCCAATGGCACCTTCACTCACACCAGATGATTGAAGGGCTTGCCCAGCACACCTATACAGCTATATCCTATATCCTGACAGGTTAGTCGGCCTAGCCCACAGGAAAGACAAGTCAAAAGTCTAATTTACTAATTTACTAAAAACTGTTGCAGAAGAGTCGAGCGATCGAAGGCCGAGTTTGTTGTTCGAATTGTTAATTAGGCTGAGCCTTTTCAATGTATTTATCTCATTTTGTAAGATCGGCCAATGACCGGGTATGTTCAATCTGTTTCTCTCTTTTGGTTTAATCTATTTGTCTCATTAGGTAGGATCGACCGAAGGCCGTCTATGTTCAATCTATTTGTCTCATTAGGTGAGATCGACCGAAGGCCGTCTATGTTCAATCTATTTGTCTCATTAGGTAAGATCGACCGAAGGCCGACTATGTTCAATCTATTTGTCTCATTAGGTAAGATCGACCGAAGGCCGTCTATGTTCAATCTATTTGTCTCATTAGGTAAGATCGACCGAAGGCCGTCTATGTTCAATCTATTTGTCTCATTAGATAAGATCGACCGAAGGCCGTCTATGTTCAATCTATTTGTCTCATTAGGTAAGATCGACCGAAGGCCGTCTATGTTCAATCTATTTGTCTCATTAGGTAAGATCAACCGAAGGCCGTCTTTGTTCAATCTATTTGTCTCATTAGGTAAGATCGGCCGAAGGCCGACTAAGTTCAATCTATTTGTATCATTATAAAACTCAAAATCTTTTTGAACCCACCTTGTTCCTGGTCCCCTCGCGCCAGACTCTCCTCCATCTGCCGGAACACGTTGATCAACCTGGAGGCGGTGTGTCGCTGTGCAGCCAGCCCGGTGTCCTCGGTGACGTCGCCGCGAGCCACCTCCGGGTCTTGTACACACTATAGACGTTGTTGAACCCACCTTGTTCCTGGTCCTCTCGTGCCAGGCTCTCCTCCATCTGCCGGAACACGTTGATCAATCTGGAACAAGTTGATCAACCCACCTTGTTTCTGGTCCCCTCGTGCCAGGCTCTCCTCCATCTGCTGGAACACGTTGATCAACCTGGAACAAGTTGATCAACCCACCTTGTTCCTGGTCCCCTCGTGCCAGACTCTCCTCCATCTGCCGGAACACGTTGATCATCCTGGAGGCGGTGTGTCGCTGTGCAGCCAGCCCGGTGTCCTCGGTGACGTCGCCGCGAGCCACCTCTGGGTCTTGGTACACCTCGGGCGACGGCGACTTGGGCCTCTGCGGACGGACAGAGGTTTTAGTTCGGTGTTTGAGGTACCCATTAACTGATTTTTAGGGTGCCGAAAAACGGAACCATTATACTAGAGACCGGATTTTATACAAATGCATATTGCATATGCACCCTGGCATGAAAATTTTGCGAAATATTTGCATTTTCGCAACCGGCAACAAGCACATTTTTGTTTTTTTTATTTCGGTGTCTCAGTGTTTAGTAGACTCCTATGTACACGATCCATCCTTTAGTTTAGGACTGTAACGCGATATCCGAGAAATCATTACACGCGCGAAAGCGCCGAAAATTTATGGAAGGGGGGACAAATCTGTACCGAGCGAAACGTGGGTGTAGCCGTGGGGACTATTCTGTCCCGATTCCGAGCGCAGCTGTTAGTACCTTATCAGCGGTAGTTGCATATTTATGGATTTTCGTGCATATTTTAGCTATTTTACTTGCATATTTTGGGCATTTTTTGTAGCAATTATAATCCGGTCTCTAATTATAATATGTATAACTCTTTGTTGTCCGTCTGGGTCATGGATGAAGAACCATACGAACTCAACTCACAAGCGTTATAATGGCATAAGTTACACACACCTGTCTGAGATATAAGGAGATTTACCTGTTGCCTGGGCGGCGTCATGCGGAACTCATTCTGCCGATTGGGGCGGTATGTCGCGAAGAACCTGAACCTATCGCTAATGTCGGCTGCAATTCGATATCGGAATCTTGATTTGGCTGTCTACTGATCACTACAAACAACTTGTACTATGTGGCAAAAAAAATGGAGCGAAAAAATATCAGCTGTTCCATACATTTGGTGCAGTACCTACTGAGTCTACCTTATGTATATTTTGCTCCATTTTTTTTCCACCTAGGCAGTACAAGTTGTTTGTGGTGATCAGTAGACAGACTAGGTAAAGTTCCGCTATCGAATTAGAGAAGTAGGCTACTTTATACCGCTGTGAGCCTAAGATTATACCTACTCTGCCGGTTTCTGATTTGAGAAATTCGCTGAGCAGGCACTTACATATCGTTCTGCCTCTGCGGATTTCTCACAAAATTATACATACTCTGCCGGTTTCTGATTTGAGAAATTCGCTGAGCAGGCACTTACATATCGTTCTGCCTCTGCGGATTTCTCACAAAAAAACGTGACAGAACGATAGTTAAGTGTTTGCTTCGTAAAATTCTCAGTTCAGAAACCGGGCCACTATCTTTTATTATATGGATGGGATATCATACTTGTTGCCTGGGCGGCGTCATGCGGAACTCTTTCTTCTGCCGCTCGGGGCGGTAGGTCTCGAAGAACTTGAACCTATCGCTGATGTCGGCGGTCTGGATCTGGACGTCCTCCACTTAGTCTGCTCCTTCCTCTTTACACGTACTGTGCCTTTGTTCCGCTTTTTGTATGATTTACGCACTCATCAAAGCCTTTAAAGGAGGCTGCAGTACCAACGTTAACAAGCGTATTTTCTACTAGCTTTTGCTAAAACAAAGTCGTGTTAGTTACACCATTTATAACTCGAGAACTGGTGGACCGATTTTCATGTTTTTTGATTTGTTGGATTTCTCTCCGCCCCGAATAGCAAAATAACCATTAAAACAACGGAAAAATAAGTCTGCGCGGACGAAGTCGCGGGCAAAAGCTAGTCTTTTATAATTGTATGGGGATGGGATATCATACCTGTTGCCTGGGCGGCGTCATACGGAACTCCTTCTTCTGCCGCTCGGGGCGGTAGGTCTCGAAGAACTTGAACCTATCGCTGATGTCGGCTGTCTGGATCTGGACGTCCTCCACTTTGTCCTCGGCGCGGACCACGTCCTTGGGGATGAAGGGCTGACGGGGATGAAACGTTTGGCTCACTATTTTGACAATTGAGACGTTTTCAGCAGAAATTCTCGAAGCATTTCATAGATAGATAGAATAAGTATTCTTTATTGTACACAAAAACTAATTATTTACAGAGAATTTTCTTAAAACTAATTAGTATACAATGGGCGGTCTTTCGAATAATTCGAAAAATAGATTCGCCAACAGGACATGAGAAAGGCTCACTGGATGCATTGTCTCGGATAGTCATTTGAACTGACAAGTGAATGGCCCATTTTTGCACAGATTGCCAAGTTACGGATTACAGAAAAAAACGGACGATTTTAGTCACCAGCCGTCGCCTTTGGAAGTTGCAATTTTAGTCACCTGCCGCCATTTACACAGTAGTTTTTCGCCGTGCGGCGAAAGTTGTGTGGCTTTCTATCACCCTTATTGATCTTGTCTCAAAATGTTAATGGTACAGCTTGGTTTTATATTAGTTCTTGGATGTGATACAATATGTATAATGGAAAAAACAGCATCGATCCATTCGTATCGTAATGTCATTACGATACGAATATTACATATTGTATCACATCCAAGAACTGGATATATGATGGCGGAAAATTTAACTTAGCTCTAAACAGATAAACAGAACAGAGATAAAAAAAATCAGTATGCATTGTTTTATCAGAACCAAATCTAGCTCAAAGCTAACAAAACTAGCTCAAGCCGAACTCTTTCGGGTTACAGTTTAGCCAACAGTCAAGGGTTAAAGGTTGTAAAATAGACTCTGTGTGAATGACTCACGATCTCCTTTCGTTTGGGTGGCTCCTGCAGCGGCGAGGTCGGCGTGTTCTTAGCGTTCGCATCTAGCTCGAGGAAGATGGACCGAGACTTCTTGCCGATACCTTGAAAGGAAACAAACATTCCACTCATGTTTTGTGAACTTTTCTGGCGGTAGGCAGTAAATAATGGACGATTTTCTTCCTTCCTTAAGGCGTAGTGCATAGTGAATCGTACGCGCGCAAAAAAAAATGCACAAAATCGATTCCTGTATCAAATACCTACACTAAACAAATCGAAAATGTTCACAAATCAAACACTTATTATTACACGAATTAGGTGAGATCTATCTAAAACAGTCAGTTTAGTGTTGACATTCATAATCGTTTTGAAGATATTGCATACATATCATTAATTCAAAGACATAACGACGGCACATGCCGCAAGTTTATTGTAAAATTATAACCAACAGAAAGCAATATGTACATAATTAATGTAAAAATTATATATAATAAAGATCTTCTATTCTATATTGCAGATATTTTGCTTGAAAAAAAATAGGCAGCGCACTTTTTTTTTCAAGCAAAATATCTTGCAATCTGTTATGGGTATCAACACGAAACTGGCTCGGTTAGATAGGTCTCACCTAATTCTAGTGTTTGATATGTGAACATTTTCGATTTGTTTAGTGCATTTGATACAGGAATCAGATTTGTGCATTTGTGCAGATTTGGGCTAATTCGGAAGGCAAAGTTTTTTGTTCGAAAGTCCGTTATTGGCTTAATCTTATCTTTAGACAATATTGAGAAACTAATTTAAATATTTTTTATTTTGGTCCAGTAGTTTTGTTTTTATGCGCTAAAAATGTTCTGTTCCTATGACCGCCCACAGTATGCAGACCGTCGCGTGACATCATAAAACCGTATCTTTGAAACGATGTAAAATCCAAACGGACTTTCGAACAAAAAACTTTGCCTTCCGAATTCACTATGCACCGCGCCTTAACAAGACTTAGTGGGGATCCCTGCCACCAGACGCCAGCACCAACTGCGTCTGCGGCCAGACCCATAGCACCCAACACCTCCTACAGTGCCCAGACTCTCCATTCACGTGCTCCACCGAAGACCTGCTGAAAGCTACACCCAGAGCCATAGCGGTCGTGAAGCTCTGGCTGCATGCCTTATAATAATTTCGACGCTCTCACACGAATAAGAAGAAGTGAGATTTCGCTTTCTCCTACGTGAGATTGGGTGAGATTTGGACTGCCAGGCGTTCTATTCGCGATGTCCGATAAAATAATAATGTTAGTAGCTAGGCAGGCGTCTGATGTAAATAAAATATAAAGATTGTGAGAAAAGTGTAGATACGTGTAGAGCCAAAGAAACTTGTACGGAAAATATTGCTAAGTTCGTTGTTTTTGTATTTCGTAAACGGTTTAACTTACTTGTATTATGTCGGTGTAGCCGACTAGTTTCGGTTCTCATTCGGAGTCCTTAATCTTGGAGTTGAGACGGCCCTCGCGACGCCGTGGCCAGTCTCAGACTGCGTGTCGCCAGTCTCAGAGTTCGTGTCAGCTCCATGATTAAGGTCTCCGAATGAGAACCAAAACTAGTCGGCTACACCGACATAATACAAGAAAGTTTAACCGTTTACGAAATACAAAATGTGCAATGCTTACGAAAGTTTAAGTGTAAAAATAAGTTAGTTTTGTTCAGGCTTCTTTCCGAAGATGAATTAATATGTTTTTTTTTTGTGAAATAGGAATATAGGACCTACCTTCGTTAAAGAGAGTGGGGTCGTCAAGTTCCTTAGGCTTGGGCGGCTGGTTCTCATCATTGAACACCTCTCCTGACTCAAAGCGCTGCTTGATAGCGCGAGACTTCTCCGAGTCCAACTCAAGCTCCTTTGCGATCTTGTCTGCTGATGTTATGCCTGTGGGGAGAAGGGTTGTGGATCAAATGCGGGACCTAATACGTGAGGATAAGGGGCTTAATTGTCTAACTTTTGAATCTATCGCGATCCCTTTTTAATGGTATAAGGATCGTGATCGTGATCGTAATTGCGAACTTAAAATTGAATTGTCTAAGGGTGGTATTCTAGAACGCTACTTAAACTCAGTTCAAACTAGAACGCTCCTTGAACTCTGTTTAAACTCAGTTTAAGTAGAGTTTAGTAGTGTCGACTGTCGATAAAACAGTGCATGTTTTGATTTGAATATCCCTCCCTTCATATCAAAACATGCACTGTTTTATCGACAGTCTGAACTCTGTTTAAACTGAGTTTAAGTAGCGTTCTAGAATACCACCCTAAGAATCACAATCGCTCACAGAACGAACGAACGCCATACAAATTGAATGATGTTGAGTGAACGATTTTGCTATTATCTTCATTCAATAACCTTCAAAATCGAATCGTAATCCCTGCCCCTATCTCAATCGCTTTAAATGACAGTTGTGTCTAATAAATGCAGTGTGAACTTCGTCAGCACTCTTCAAACGTCAAATAGAAAGCGATATATTCAAAAGTTAGACAATAGCTTTTCAAAAGGTTTTCTTAGGTTTTCAAAAGCAAGAGGTGGCTTTGTGAGTAAGCATAATATTCAAAACAACTTGTTACATCAAAAATATATTGAATAGCCATCCATCACCAATATAGTTCACACTTTCATATAGTGACGAGTGGGTATACAAAAAAAGCGTTACGTTTTTCGCTTTCTAGTGGCACATTCAGGGATACAAAGTATCCAAGTGATCTCTGCCTTTTTTCGTTCCCGTACAATATACAAGCCCAAAGCCAGAGAAAAGGTATATGTCGATAATGAAAAAAGAGTTAATGGCAATGTGACAATGACCATAAATATCATACAAAGCAGTGAAAAAATACAAGGGCTTGATTGTTTTACTTTTGAATCTATCGCGATCCCTTTCAATGGTATCGGGATCGTTTTAAATTACAGTAAATTACAGGAAGTTTTAAATTACAATGACTAACAGAACGAATGAGTCAAAACGCCATACAAATTGAATTGTATTGAGTGAACAATTTTGCAATTTTGAAAGGGATCGCGATAGATTCAAAAGTTAGACAATTAACCCCCAGGTCAGTATATAACTATTCATAAATCCTTTATTCACCTTGTTCGCTCTGCATGACGGATTGCTCGTACATCTCTTTGATTTTAGCTTGCTTGCCCTAAAAATGCATGAGAAATGATTAGGAATTCATGTGAAACATAATAATATCTGAAGTGAAGTGGATATGTATAATGCCCGTTTTCACCAACCAGCAACTTTAAAAGACCTTTTAACGCAAATTATCTCTCTGCAAGTCTAGTGGCCATGGATGAAGGACCATACGAACTCAACTCACAAGCATTATTAGTTGAGTTCGTATGGTCTTTCATTCACGACCACTAGACTTGCAGAGGCGCAGATAATTTGCGTTAAAAGGTCCCCCAAAATTAGGAGTGGTTTGTGAAAACGGGCCTAAGTTTCATAGCGGTGAAATATCCGTAAAATGGTGAGCCCCATATAAATGAAGTCGAAAATATGGAGGTGGAGAAAAACTGGCACCTTGATTACGTATCTTATTAGTTCCCGATTAATACACGGCGCCACTTTATATAACGTGATACAAAAGGTCATAACTCGTATCTTACAAGCCAACAGGGGCCTTAGCCTGTAACGCAATGGTGCCAAAATGGGCTCCTGGTTGACGGCTTCAACGGCCCGTTTTCAACTGACAGTTAAAAGCTGAATTCAAAGCCCTTGGTAGATAGCGCTCATAGGCTTGGCCATACAAGAACCGGGATGTGGCTGTAAAATTTCGCTTACACAGATTAATAATATCTTCAGAAAAAGCGAACTTTGACAGCCGTGAAAACAGCTCATTAGGTTAATAGTCGGTTATAAAATTCTGATTCTAATTCTAGAGGATTAGTTCGCTGGTTGTAGGAGAAAAACGAGGAAATCCCGGTTTTGTCCTTCTACTGGGACGCCATCGATACGCCATTGCGTTACAGGCTAAGGCCCCAGGTTCTTGTATGGGCACGCCTTTAGGCGCTAACTATGAACTGCTTTGAATTGGTGCTTTGAAAAAGGCGCCTTGTCCCTTAGATTAAGGTCCCCCAGCTTCAAGATGGCGTCCGGGTTGTCACTTCACTCTTCTTGTGTGAGTAGAGATGCTACTGGATGCTGTATAAAACATCTGGGGCCTTAGCCTGTAACGCAACGGCGTGTCGATGGCATCCCAGGAGAATGACAAAACCGGCGTTTCCTCGTTTTTCTCCAACAACCAGGGAACTAATCCTCTCGAACTAGAATCAGAATATTCTTGGCTGTACTACAAAAACACTAAAAGGACCGACAGCATTAATAAATCGTAATTGAAGCCGTCGACTGACAGCCCATTTTGGCAACATTGCGTTACAGGCTAAGGCCCCAGTACTAAATTTAAAAGACCTAAGTTTTATCATGTCAAAAAAAACCGGACACAGCGACAAAAGTAAAACATGGCGCTAACGTACCATGAACAGTCTGGTGCGAATATTCTGGATCTCTTGCTTGCGATGACGGTGCCTCTCAGCCGTCTCGTCGCGTCCTGGATGGAATTTGTGACAATGAAACAGATAACACAATGTGAACTACACACTACACTTCTCTTAACGAGAAATAATTCTACAATTCATAATTCAATGTACAGTCGGCCACACGCTAGGATACCCCTTTTTGTTCGATTCGCGCCCTTATGCTGCGCGCGGTAAGAGCTACCATGGGGTATCTGTGACTGTGGTCGACCGTACCTACATTGAGTACTTAGACGACTTCAACAGATATAACTGAGTATCAGAATGTAACTGAGTATGTGTTTTTTTAAATATATGACGGTGAAGAACCAAATACGTTGGCGTCGTAGTTTCTTAGTCACAAATAAATGTTTTAGGGTTTGATTGTGTGTGGAAAAATATTTGGGTCTTATGAGTTCGCTCTTATCTGATCAAATGTTTGTTACTTCTATATTATCTTCGACATGTTTTTTTTGTTGTTTATTGACTTTTTTTTTGGACGAATATGTGAATTTTTAATTTAAAATTTTGATGCATGAATAAAATTATAGACTTTTAACAACTTGGACACACAAAAGGGAATGAGTCTATGCAGAAGTGAGGTAACACTTTAATTCTGTACCTGTCTCGAATTTCCCGACGATCTCGCTCATGTTGCAGAAAGTGACGGGCTGCTCGCGGTTTGCCGTTTGCTTGTACGACTTCTTGAGCACTGAGTCTTCGTCCGCTGAAACAAGAAGGGTTACATTTGAATACCTAATTAATTAAACGTGGTTGTCATATCAGTTTTTAGGGTTCCGTATCCAAAGGGTAACGACGGGACCCTATTACTAAGACTCCGCTGTCCGTCTGTCCGTCTGTCACCAGGCTGTATCTCAAGAACCGTGATAGTTAGACAGTTGAAATTTTCACAGATGATGTATTTCTGTTGCCAGTAAGGGCGATTCTGTCTAAAACTATTACTAATCTGACAGCACTAAAGTGACAGATAATGTACTAAAGTGACAGATAGCTGTCATCTTTAGTACATTATCTGTCACTTTAGTGCATTATCTGTCACTTTAGTGCTGTCAGATTAGTAATAGTTTTAGACAGAATCGCCCTTAATGATTACTGAAAAATGAGTATAATAGCCACAGATAACTATTGTATAGTAATAACATAGAATAGACACTGAACGATTCTGTTTTTTTTTTTTCTAGAAGAAACTTTTAATAGGTTTATTTTTTTGGCAAAATCAATCCTAATTTACTTTATAAACATTATATTTAATTAAATCCCGGAATGGCCGATGAGAGATTTTGAAACGAGGCATATCCAGATGCTGCTGATCCTGCTGATGAGGGTATGGACTCACCTTCGTCATCTTCCTCCGGCTCACTGGAGCTCTGCTCGACTGGTACTCCGTTTAGGTACTCATCCGAGACGCCGATGTCCATACCCTTGGCCTTGAACCTGACAAAGAGAGAGAAGCGACAGTTTAGAAGAGATAACAGACACATTCGCTGCCTTTGACGCGTTAACGCGTCATCCAGACATTCGCCCAGTGCCTTGGACGCAAATAATTGACCATAGTATACAGACCGCAGAGACGCATTGAGCACGTCGCACTCTCTCTCTGAGAGAAGGCCTTTGCCCAGCCAGTAGGACATGTACAATTGTACAGGCTACATCTTACTTTTGAGTATACAGACCAGAGGTACGCTTGGTGCCTTTCGACGCGTCGGTGCGTCATACACGTACGCTGGGTGCCTTTCGACGCGTCTGTGCGTCATCGTTTATTCCACGTTTATTAAACATTGTAAACTTCTCCACATTTTTAATGCCTATTGCCGAATCGTCCAAAGGCACTGCTAAATAATCTCGCGTGACGCACAGACGCGTCAAAAGGCAACCAGCGTACGTTCGCGAGAAAATTGCGACGCACATACGTGACCCAGACACTGTTCTAAGTGATACCTATACGCACTATTGCATTATGAGGTACTGGAGGATATAAAATAAGGCACCCGCAGCCAATGCGTCAGTCTACACTTTCTTACAATGTCTTTAGAGGAAATTCAAATCATATTTTTAACGATGGATTTTACAATATTTTTCATGCATTAAACAATCGTAATAACGTTTTTTTATTACAAAAGTTACTAAGTTAAATAAATGTCGGGAACTCGTCAAAAAATGTTAAATCGTGTTAAGAATTTTCAATATTTCATATTGAATGAGACAAAAGTTTTTTTTTTTCAGTAAGTTAATTAAACTTCTTATGTAAGTTATCAAAAGTTACCAAGTTACATAAATATCGGGAACTCGTCAAATGATAACTACAAAATCGTGGTAGGAATCACGATTTGGTGCTTATAGCACGAAAGTTTAAAAAAGCCATTTAAAACATCGTCAACAATAATAAAGTTGAACAAACCAAAGTAACCATTTTCTTCCGAGCCAGCCGCGGACTTTTTTCAACGACGATCGCACACCCATTCAGCTAATATTCTAAATGATTTCGACTGTTTTTTTTATCGGGAGCACACCCATCCGGGCTGTATGTGTAACGATCCGAATCCGATGAAACTTTGTCGAGTTACGCAGAAAGAAAAGGAGAAAATTGTGAAAAAGCGACAAATATGCAACGCATACCGCACCGCACACAACGAGTATCTAAGTTATAAAATGGCCCCTACTCTCAACACAAATAAAAAAACTATTTCGTCACAATTAAGCGAGTTTGTTAATTACTAGTTTTTCCCCCCGACTTCGTCCGCAGTGTTAGATAAAATGTAACCCATATATTTTCTCCTCGTTATGAAACTCAAACTCAAATGTTTTAATTCAATATGCATTATTTAAATTATTCAGCGAAGATCAAAGAACAAAGGGAAGGCCAAATTATTTACGTTGAACGTCAAATCTAAATTAATATTATCAAAAGTGAATAAAATCAAATTAATTTTTATTAAGTTATTACTATCCGCTACTAAGTAACTAGCTATTTTTTTTTTTGTTATCGATGTCAGCGCCTTGTTAGTATTGTGTGTAAGCGATCTTTATACCAAATTTCATCCAAATCCGTCCAGCAGTTTCAGCTTGAAATAGCAACGAAAATCTATATATCCAAGTAAACTTTCGCGATATAATATTATAGTGGAACTACCATATTAGCTTACATTTCCCAGAAATGGTAATGTTCATTAAAAAATAAGGCCACTTTGCATAAATAAAACAAAGTTTATAATTCCTGAAATACAGGCATTCAACCGTAGCGCATTTTTTGAGAACTTACCTCAAGAGTAGAGGAAACTTTATAATGAGTATTTATGATGGCTCTGTTTTACCTACTTGATGTAAGGCAAAACATAATTTATCATCATCATCAGCCTGTTAACACCCACTGCTGGGTAAAGGCCTCTTCATGCTCACGCCACCTCTCACGATCCTGTGCCAGACGCAACCACTGTTTTCCGGCTACTTGGGCTATGTCGTCGGACCATCTGGCTGGTGGTCTGCCAACCGATCTCTTCCCCTCTCGGGGTCGCCATTTCGCAACGGACTTTGTCCATCTGCCATCGGTACGTCTAGCCAGGTGTCCTGCCCACTTCCACTCCAATTTAGTTACCTACCTGTTCATATTTTAATCGGTCGTCCCAAAACACAAACTTCACAAAATCCGTCCGGTAACTTCTAAGCTCACTCAAGAACGCTCACTCATCACTTGTAATAGCGATTTTCAACGCTTAACTTTTGCCAACTATACGTGTTGTATTAAAATAAAATTTAACTGAAACCGAGTCGCATCCGGCCTGTTTCGCTGAAGAAATGTACAGCGCAGTGAATGACACGAATATGGAGAGAGTTTTTTTTATCTACTTACACCATCGTGCGTTACTAGCAGGAAGAAATGGGCGGGAAATGTTATTTGTCTTTCATGCATTGCTTCTTTGCTTTCCTTAGGCGGACTTGCGTCAGTCAGGGTTAGCCAACTAACTCTAATTTAATTTGACATTTCCATACAATTATTGACGTTAACTCAGAGTTAACTGGCTAACCCTGGTTGACGCAAGTGGACCTTAGAAGGGTGGTGGCCTAGTGGGTAGAACAATTGACTCGGAACCGAGAGACCCATGTTAGATTCCCAGTGCGGGTGGGCAGAACAAAGGACTCGGAAGCGAGAGACACAGGTTCGATTCCTGGTGCGGGCATGACTTTGTTTATTTTCAAAGTTACGCACATTTGTGAAGTAGCAATACCACTCGCTAACTGAAGGAAAACATGGTGAGGAAACCCGCGGTTTAGCAGGATGGCATAGGTTCGGGGCAAGCCTATCTACCTAAAAGTGGTCCCTTCACCATTCTTAACTGATTGGCCAAGTTAACGAGCGGTCAGTTTATGGATGGGTGACTGCTAGTTAGTTAGTGGAAAAAATCATAATAGCGCTTCCGTGCTTCATAATAAGTCAGGTTAATTATATCGTAAAGTGATATTTGCAGATTTTGAAAAATATACAAGGTGTTGAGAATATTTTTTTTGGTGCCATTCGATTTTGTTTCTTGTAAGGATCAAAAGTCATGGTCAAAACTGAAAAACAGTAAAAATTAAGGAAATGTAAAAAAAAAAAAAATGACACAGGTGGCGCGGTGCGTTGAAAGGGGGGGACTTCTAAACTATAAGAGATAAGAAATTGGTTCTTAGGAATGATGATACCAATTTGGAGGACATAAAAAACTGCATCAACAGAACCTTTTATCTATCGTACAAAAGCCTTAAAACGTAGGCCTTTGAATAAATAACGAGATGATTTATGCAGCGTCCAGTAGCACCTTCATTCGCACTAGATGGGTGAAGTGACTACTCCGGCGCTGCAGAGCGGCGGTGTATCACACAGCCTTATCTTACACAGCCGTCAATGTAAAGCGCGCCCGCACAAATAGTCGTCCGGCGCGATCGAACGCGGCCGTCTAAAGAGGGTTATAAAAATAGCTCCGTTTGAAAGCGCGTTGGTATGACGTAAAACAGCGCCCGATCGCGGAATGTATTTGTTTTTGTTTAGGCCGACTGAGCGGTTTTGATACTTTACTTATTAATTATTTTTAAATTAATTAAACCTTAGGTCCTAAAAATAGTTGAGCCTCGCGTCGAGAAATCGCAGGAGCGATTATTGCTAAAAATGAATCCAAAAAAAAGGCATGTTTATTTTTTCATTGGCGGCGCTAGTTGTGAGACCTACTGTGTCTTAAAATAGTTTTGTTTCAACCCCCTATTTTTAATGGGTATTTTTAAAAGTGTCTTAAATGACACTTGGAAAAATCTTCATTTCACCAATGCTTATTAATATTATTAATACAAAGCGGTATGGCGTAAAACAGTCAAGGTGGACAAAGTGGTCTTGATACGTACTTGGTTTAGTATTTAGTAATGAAAATTAAATTAAAATTGTTCAGTTTCAAATCGACGAAGAAGACTGGGTGCGTACCAACATCAGCGAGGCCGAAGGCCGAGTTCCGTGGCGAGCGAAGCTCGGAGCGGGCCAGACATTCCCAGCAAACATCTAAATGCCCGCGAGGCCGAAGGCCGAGCCCACGAAGAGCGTAGCTCGGAGCTTCCGGGATTGGCACAAAAGAGCGTTATGATTTTCATTCCTTCGCAGAGCCTAAATTACTTGGCCGATTTGAATGAATGAAAGATCGTTGGATTCGTCTCAATCAGCCGAATCCGTCTGGATTGTTGGGCTGCTTGTCATTTTAGCCTAGTTTTTTTCTCTTTAGGTTGCGTTTTTAAGCTGTTTGTATTTAAGCTATAGGACATATTAGGCTGGCTTTTTTGTCGTTGGGGTTGCTTGTCATATTAGCCTGCCTTTTTGAGTTGAATTTTTAAAGCTGTTTGTCTTTAGGCTATAGGACATAGTAGGCTGGCTTTTCTTGGATTTTTGCCCTTGGGCTACTATTTCAAAGATATATGTAGGCTGAGGACGAAAACCGGATCTGTGGCACAAAAGAGCAGTACTATTTTAATTATCTCGCAGAGCCTAAATTACTTGGCCGATTTGAACAAATGAGGCGTCGTTGGATTCGCCTCAAACGCCCCAGTCTTATAGGTTACTTTATATTTTACTTACTTGGCAAGTTTAGAGAGAAGGGCGGTGCTCTTCTCCCTGGGGGCCCTACTCTCAAGCGGCGGCGGCTCGTCCTTGCCCTTGGCCGCTCGCTCGAACACCTCGAAGCGGGACTTCACGTCCAGCTGGGACAGCTCCTCGAGGCCCAGGTCCGGCTTGTCTGAAGCTGTGGAGATGAGGGAGGTGATAAATTGGTGGAAATTTACGAAAATACTAAAAATAAACCGGACAAAAGCGAGGGAGATTGGCACACATGGGATTCGTACACACGATAGCACGTCAGACTGTACACTTTTGTTGTAAAGTCACCCGTAACGTAATCGAATAGAGTGCTAGAGTGTAAAGGGCGACGTGCTGTCGTGTGTACCATCACAATGTGTGTTCTGTATTTCAAATAAAATTATCTTGTGGTGCGGAAATCTTCGATTTACACTTATCTGGTTTTTACTATACATCCTTTCAAAGGTAGGATAGACGAACATAGACAGCGCAGTCCTATAACTGGTGGTTCGCCCCGAACTATGAACTCGCGACCCCATATCTCAGCAACCCCTCGACCGATTTGGCTCATGTTCGAACTTTAAAAATTTACTCGAGTTATCGTCGAACGAACATACATACAAACGCTGGATTGTTCGAGTAGACTCGGAGAACTTCGCTCAGTCGTTTCAAACCGTGTAGGCTACATGGGTGTGTGCGTGCGTCCGTTATGTGTTACTCACACTAATGCACAGTCAAACTTTGAGAGCTTATTTATTTCTGAAATATTGCATTTCACTACTAAAATTATAAGTATCTAGGTATTTATTTTAAGGAGTCTACCGGCTAAAACGAAGCCGATTACTATTGGCGAAAATCGAAGTGCGATTTATGAAAAATAAACTGGGTGAACTGAACTGTTGAAATCTTCGATTAAGGATAAAACTAGATACAACATAGAACTCTGATATGTGTCTGGAAAAATAGATGCCCAAATTGCCTTTGGGAGCTTATTTGCTCGTAGTCCATGCAATTAATGTAAAACTGTACACTAATGCAATAAGGTTGACATTCGAATATTAGACGTATGGTCGAAATGATGTTTCGTATTGTTCTATTGCTGATATCATTTGTTTCTGTGGGGACAAGTTTTATTGTGATTTTATACGTAATGCGGATTCTATGGGATTTAGTTCGGTGGTTGAAATGAACTGGGTGACAGTACATTTTTCATAAATCGAACTTCGATTTTCGCCAATGGTAATCGGCTTCGTCTTAGTCGGTAGACCCCCTGACTAGTCTGTAACCTAATGGACCCCAGGTTTCTGAATAAATAAAGATATAATTTACCTCTGACAACGTCTGGCGGCAGCTCGATGGGATTGCTCTCGCATATGATCATCTGGTGCTTCTTGGGAGGAGCGGCTGGAACAACATTAAGATAACTTTAGTTTTAAAATGACGCAATAACAAAATATTGATGAAATCGTTTTGGGGACTTCGTTTACCGATTTTCTCGTATTTTCTTAAATTACTTACATGAAAACTATTTATTAAAAAAAAAAGAACTATACACCGTGGAATTTTAGTGGTTTTAAAGCCGAAGGTATTTAGTTGCACTCGTGATTTTGAGCCAAACCCCAAAATTTTACTTCAAAACAAGCGAAAAAAAAAACACTTCCCAATACAAACGGCTATCGCCAATCGACACCATTTGTATGGAGAAGTGAATTTTTTTTTCGCGCGTTTTGGAATGAAATTTTATAATTTGGCTCAGAATCACCAGTGCAACAAAATACCTTCTGCTTTAAAACCACTAAAATTCCACGGTGTATGATGCTTAGAATGAGCCCTTTCATTTGATACGTCACATGATATAATATTAGCAAGTAATATTTTTAATTTCAGGTATACCCCCTCAAAAATAAAATTAATTGATTACGTTACACGTCCTTGTTTAGGTTACATTATGTGGACTTACATTATGTGTACCAAAAACTTAATCGATTCGGTACTTTCGTAGCAAATTGGGTTTGTTTTTTTGTTTTTCAAAGTTCTTTATTTCATTTAAAAACGACAAGACAACAAAGCATATTATGTAACACTATAACACACTTACACATAACAACTATACGAACACTTTACCGGGCTGCAAACACCCTTCAAAGTTTAGAAAAAATATAATGATAATTTTAGGTACTATTTAAAAGCTATGGCGAATATTACATAAGTATGAAAGACACTCTTTGGAATTATGGGTTTTATGAGCTCATTAGTACAGAGTCTCATTTTTATAAGTAAGTTGTAATAAGTTGTTGCATTTTGAATTAAATGCGGGTGGTGTAACAAAAATTATACACAAATTGGGTGTGACAGATGGTCAGACAGGCAGACACACGAGTGACCCTACACCTACTGGTTCCGTTTTTTTTCCTTTTGAGGTACGGAACTCTAAAACAGACTCTAAAACTAAAACAGGGCCACAAATCTAAGTCTACAGGGTGATAAATGACCGCCAACAAAGCGGGAAATCACGTATTGTCCTCATCATATAGATTTTTTTTGCCCAAGGAACTATGCCTGGGAAATCAACTATTTCCGAGATAATGAGGTTCAAAGTCAAACTTAAAAAAAAATTTTTTTGCAGAAATGTGTTCAGAGTACCAAGTAAGTACTTAATATTTCTTCTCAAGGAATCATATCAAAATTATGAATATTTCTTACAAAAAAACGACGCTAAAATTGCAACCAGCAATGTATTCTAAACATGTCGAGCGTAAGTAGCATAAGTTTATGTAAACGCTTGCGCAATATGACTTCTCCGCGTTACACTTTCATTACGTGTTAAAATATTTTTCAAAATATTATAACCTAAAAAACCAAAATCATTTCCCAGCAATAATTTATGGAACATGCACTTTGTTTTGATGCCTAGTATGGCGTGCCTTTCGGGTCTGTTGGCGGTCTTTTAACACCCTGTATAGTCGTGTCTCCCTTACCGTCAGGTTGGTCCTCTTCGTCGACAGGTTTAGGCTCGAACAGCTGTTTGAAGTGCTGCTTGCAGTACAGTGTCGTGTGGTCACTCTCGTACGTCTCCACTCTGCAATAGACCGAGGACAAATGATGAAAAACCGGCCAAGTGCGAGTCGGACTCGCGCACGAAGGGTTCCGTACCATTATCAATAAAAACGGCAAAAAAATCACGTTTGTTGTATGGGAGCCCCCTTAAATATATATTTTATTCTGTTTTTTAGTATTTGTTGTTATAGTGGCAACAGAAATACATCATCTGTGAAAATTTCAACTGTCTAACTATCACGTTTCATGAGATACAGCCTGGTGACAGGCGGACAGACGGGCGGACAGCGGAGTCTTAATAATAGGGTCTCGTTTGGCACCCTTCGGGAACGGAACCCTAAAAAACAAGCAGAGATGACCAAATATGAAGCAGTTTGAACGAGTATTGCGATTGAATGACGGTAAGAATGAATGAAGAAATTAATGCAGTGTTGGTCCCAAAACGACCACTTCCCAAAAGGACCACTTCCCAAAACGACCACTTCCCAAAAGGTCAACTTCCCAAAAATATCACTTTCCAAAACGTCAACTTTATAAGTAAGTTGGTACAGTCGACAGCTTTAGGCTGCTTGACATTAAGTTTAGCCACATCACAATACATTTCTGAGAATAACATTCAATCAAAGTATGGCCCCCAACTATCGCTCGCCGGGTTATCGTATCCTTCATCATACAGCTTAAAAGATACTTTTATTACCCGACTACGCGAAGCAAAAAGGAGGGTTATGATTTTAGCAGCGTATGTATGTATGTATGTATGTATGTATGTATGTATGTATGTATGTATGTATGTATGTATGTATGTATGTTTGTGTGTTCATCTGTTCCCTCGCAGAGCCTAAACTACTCGGCCGATTTCAACAAATGAGGTGTCGTTGGATTTGTCTTAATCACCCAGGTAACATAGGAGAGTTTAATTTTGAAAAAAATCAAGATGGCGGCTGTGCTGCGCCCTAAAGTGGTGGACCTAAAAATAAAAATTATCGGATACCATCGTCATGGGTATCAAATGAAAGGGCTTTAAAAGACCTTTTCAAAAATGTATAACACATGTAGCGTCAACATAACAAATAGAACAAAAAATTCAAAAATGTGTTTTTTTTGCCCTTCTTGGTTCTATTCTTGGTGATCGTCCCAAATGACTTACTAAAAAGCTCAAAAAAAAATAGAAGTTAAAAACTAAAACCCGACTACTAAAAGGCTTAAAACAAGACCTGTTTATCCTTAAAATAGACTCATAGATAATTAATCGTAGTCGGAGGACACCACATTCGCATTTGATAAACCGATGGCCTCCGACTACGATTAATTATCTATGAGTCTATTTTAAGGATAAACAGGTCTTGTTTTAAGCCTTTTAGTAGTCGGGTTTTAGTTTTTAACTTCTATTTTTTGGATTTAGTGGGCGACACAATATTTGATACCGTTTGCATTCGAGAGATGCCCTTATACCTCGCGCGATCAGAGCTCTATTGATGGTAGAAATAAGAGCGGTTTTGTTTCATCGATCCACCTCGGCAAGTGGTATTCAATAATCTTCGTCATTGGTCCTTCTTTTATACAAACTTCGAAAAAAATACTGCTGGCGCGATGCAGGATTCCCACTTTTCCGCAAGCGATAACAACCCCTATCTCGACTCACGTGAGCTGTTTATTGCACTGCACGCAGCGGAAGCACTCCTTGTGCCAGATTCGCTTCTCGGCCTTGATACGCTCCATGGCGAACACGGGCCGGCTGCACTTCTGGCATTGAGGGTTCACTTCACCCTCGGCCGCGCGCATCTTCTTGTGCAGCTTCTCCGAGCTCTTTGACTGGAATTTGGAAAAAAAAATGTTAAAAACACACACTTGAGTCATCGGATATTTTAAAAGTTATCGGTTGTATCGGGCGTTTTTACTTCTAGGCAGCAAACCGAAAAAAACACTTAATAGGGCGGACTTGTGGCAGTCAGGGTAAGCCAAGTAACTTGAGTTAATTTGACATTTCCATACAATTATTGACGTTAACTCTGGCTAACCCTCTGGTCGACGCTGGTTGATATGGATGATATCTCCAATACTGTGGTAGTTAAGTTGCCAATTTTATTAATAACAACTAAGACGTATTAGAAACAATGAAAACTAGAATGACTTTTCATAGAAAGAAATAACCGGATTAATACTTGAAACGACGATGTCTAATGTAAACATTGTATAAAATATATTAAGACCCGGTTGTGAGTTGCTTCTAACACGTTTAATGCTCATGCAAACTAATGACAGTTTGAGGAGCATAGGAACCAAAGAGGACAATATCCACTTTTAACAAAAATTTTTTTTAATCGCACTGAAAATGCTGCATTACATCGTTTTCAAACATGCAAAAAATGGTCATATTATCCCCTTTTTTTTCTTCAAAGTAGGTACCTTCTTCGATCAGAAAGGGTAGAAGCCATGATTGTTATTCTTGCTTATGCTTCAACCTTTTTTCTAGTTTTCCAACATTTTGTAAAAGTGGAGTTATCCTTTTTTCCCTAGTTATGCTCCTCAATAATAATTATGACAAGACTCAACTCACCACAGAGATCTTGCCCTCATCCTTGTGCCTCCTGCTGGATCTCTTCTTCTTCAGTTTAGTCTCCGTCCCGGTGGATCCATTGGTAATGGACCCAGTAGTAATGGACCCGGAGGTAGTAGTCTCAGTGTAGGTCCGAGAGACGCGCGACTCACTCTGTATGAGTGACTGGGACGCTTCTATCGTGGCGGTCGCCATCTTAGATTGTTGGGTGTGTTCGCGCGCTCTGGAATTCAAAATGGCGGATGGTGAATTTTAGGGATAGTGTGAGAATACGCGCGGTTCCATCTAAACGTTGCAGCGTCTAACTGCCATCTATGTGAGTGCATAGTATCCTATAAAAATTAATCTACTTAATACACTACTGCAAAATATGCAAAACCTACTCAGTAGTATACTAACTGCCGATTTTTGAATAGAGAAATTCGCTAAGTAAGCACATAAGTAACGTTCTGTCTCTGTGGATTTCTTACAAAAGAATGTGACAGAACGATATTCAAGTATTTATTTAGTAAAATTCTAAATTCAACATAATATACAATATTCCAATCACACAGTTTCAAAGATGTGTCAACTTTTGTTTGAGAAAGGGCTAAAATTACAACGCGCTCGGCAAGATTTTGGCACCAAACTTTACGATTTGTTTATTCAGTTCCTCAAATACAAAACTGAATGTCATCCGAAGTTTTGTTACAGCCACCGGCACTCGGCCCCTAGGTGTACGATATGGTTCCAGCAAATCATATTTATATTATAAACCTACTTGTTACCTACATAAATATAAGATAAAGATCCAATATTTAATTAAAAACCACATAATATATTAGGTCAGCAATGATTATTCCATGGATTCATGTATTAGTGAAATCCAAAGCAATATAATATCTCAAACGCAAACTTATGTACAACGGGCAAAACAAGAAAGAAATGGGTAGGTTCTTCATTATGAAGAGTTATTAGAAGAAACTATCCGCCGATTTCTGAAAAGTATCATTCGAATCTGTTTCATATTCCTACAAGAGCAAGATTGAAATGAATTCAATTCAGAATATAGGTACGCATAATATTTTTATTGTCAAGTTCATTATGTGGCGGAAAACCAAAGGAAAACAGATTGTATTTATTTAGGGACAGAGGATACATTAATGACGTGACGTCAGATTCGCTAGTAAATGAGTAGGTATGGATATGTTCTGTGGTATGGATCCAGTCACCGTTGGACTCATCTTTCCTGAAATAGCTCAATCTCTGTAACGTAACATTTTGTTTCAAAGTGTGAGTATTATGTTAGGAATCAACGGTACATGTTTAAAAGAACCTCATTAATTTAAAAAGTTAATTTTTATATTTTTCGGGGTAATAAAGATAAAGATAAAAAGGGGTTTATTGCCTCAAACAAGAAAATACAAATTACAATTAGAAGTAAAGAGATTTAAGACAAATGAGATAGTCCACACGACAGCACGTCAGAGTGTACACTTTTGTTTTAAAGTCACTCGTAACGTAACCGAGTACAGTGAGCGTGTAAGGGTCGACGTGCTGTTGTGTGTACATTATTGAAACTCTTTTTCCAGTTAATAATGGGAACCTTGCCACCCACTAGGGTGTCTGTCAGTGTTCAGAAAAGCCATTAATTTTACAAGAATTAATTTTACGCCCACCGCCTTCCCAACGAATAAACGTCAAACCGGTAAAGCAGAATGACACAACCGTTTCAGCGTTTAATGTTGCATTCGGACGCACTAACGTAACAAATAACAAAATGAGGAAAAAACTTTACGCTGGCTAATTATAAATGGCGCCCTAATTAAAGATCTGTGCCCTGGACGTTAAGGTGAAGCAGTTTGCTTTAAAATGTCGCTGCATTTATCTTCTTAGTTGAACATTTTTAAGCTATTGTAATCACTCCTTAAGTCTAAATCTAGTTTTTTTTTTTGATTTCCTAGTGACAGAGCCATAAAACGATTTCCTCATAATACGTATATTTTTTTCAACGATATCTTCAAAATTGAGATCGGAGGCAATAAAAAAACAAGTGCCACTTGAATAGGGCGTCAATCTGTGCAGGAGTTGTTTTTTTACAGGTTCATCATTTTTTAATTTTCGACGCTTCAGTAATTAATGGATGCCCCCTCTAAGTGACTTGGACGCTATGAAAACTGCCTTTTTCGTCGACCTTCTATGATATCGAACCACACAAACCCAGGGGGCTAATTCTCGGGAATCTCGCATTCGACACATCTCGAAGGAAAAATCTCATTTTGCGGCAAATGTCACATCTATTCTCACGAAGTCATCCTCAACATAAGGCACGAGATTTCTGCGAGATGTTTGCCTTTTTCGCTCGACATGACTCGAGTGGTCGGAGCAGTCGAGATCGACATGAGATTTTTCCTCCGAAAAAGGCAAACGTCTCGCAGAAATCTCGTGCCATAAGTCCGAGGATGACTTCGTGAGGATAGGAGATGTGACATTTGTCGCTATATGAGATTTATCCTTCGAGATGTGTCGAATGCGAGATTCCCGAGAATTCGGTACGGAAAGTTTTTTGTTCGAAAGTCCGTTATTGGCTTAATCTTATCTTTAGACAATATTGAAAAACTAATTTCAATATTTTTTATTTTGGTTCAGTAGTTTGGATTTTACAACGTTTCAAAGATACGGTTTTATGACCTTCACGCGACGGTCTGCATACTGTTGGCGGTCATAGGAACAAAACATTTTAGCGCATAAAAACAAAACTACTGAAGCAAAATAAAAAATATTGAAATTAGTTTCTCAATATTGTCTAAAGATAAGATTAAGACTTTCGAACAAAAAACTTTGCCTTCCGAATTATCCCGCAGAACAAGCACCGCAGCATCGTACAAAGAACGCGGCCTTAACAGGAGAGGAACAAAAGCAATGAAACTTGTGTTTATTTTCGAGTGGTCCGGTATTTTTGCATCCCGACGGGCAGTTCACACATCGGCGTTTTATAAGAGACTTGTTGTAGAGTAGTAAATACTTATTTATAGAGAGGGCAGGGCAGGAACTTTGCAACGCGATTACGTTTTGACTTCTCGCTTCTTTAGTTCATTTTAGAAATTGTCGTATGTACGAATATAATGTTTTCGTTTCGATAGACGCTTTTGGATAGTGGCATTTGTCTTCTGTGGAATTCAGTACGTCCTTGTACTAAGTATCATACACAGTCATTTCATTTGCATTCACGTAATGAAGACAGTCAATGGCTTTCTATAAAGAAGCTGTCAATCCATTAGTCTTCTGTGGCAATGTTATTTCGCGCGCTTCCGCCGAAACTACATCTCTATAATATATCTAGCAACTCTATTTCGAGCGGAATTTACGAAACTCACAGTTGGACTATGTTGGAAAGGTGTTTTTATTTTGGTAGCATATTAACTAACTAACATATAACATAGGTACTTCGGAAAATATTAATGTTAGACAGGATAGGCAGATGGATGATGTCAAAATGTGAGTGGTGACCCCGAGAGGGAAAGAGTTCAGTCATGCAGTTGTCTCACCACAATGTCTTATTATCTATAACCAGGAAAGTTTCAAAAGTCAGTCGGCAGACAACGGCGACGCTCAGCGCGGCAGACCAACATGGTCCGACGGCATAACCGTAGTAGCCGGAAAGCAGTGCTCGGTCTTTCACACACAGCCGGATCCGGAAACTACAACTTGGCCATGGCCAAAAAGATACAAGGGCTTTTCATTTTTTCTGGCCATGGACAGAACGAATGGGCCCCTGACTTCACGGATGAATAACGGGAAAGAAGAAGAAAATCGGGAGGCCTTTCCTCAACAGTGGGCGTTGACGGACTGATGATCAAGTAATACTTCGAAATAAAACTGCTACCGATGCCTCTGAGGCCGGCCACACACAGACGGAATTCCTGACGAAAAAAAAAAACGAATCGGGATTCTGAACGCAGTGACAGACAGCATACAACGTCTATGGACCGCCACACACATACGATTTTTTTCCGTCCGGAATTTTCATACATCAAGTACGGAGTTTGTATTGGTTTTGTTTTTCCGAACGGAAAAATTCCGTCTGTATGTGGCCGGCCAAAGGGTTATGGGTGTGAAGGATAACACAGAGTTGTGATATTATCATGTTTTGAGAGACACGGGCGAGCGCGATCTCAGCACAAGTGCATTACACCCACTCGGGCCGTTGGGTAAACATTTTGCTCAATTTATATCTCTCAGCGGGCGCGTGTGAGAGAATTTACACAAATACCACACGAATTAGCGAGCGGAATGGTGGAATGATAATCTAGTGAGGGGGGAAGGTCTAGGTATATTTGTCTGACTAAAGACTCACTAAAGCTAACATGGGGAAGTTCCAAATTGCACAGCTATGGAGCGGGTATGTCATTCCTTGTGCGCAACGTCGACATACGACAAAAGACCGAAGATGATGTCGATGATGTGGGCACACGAATCTTAGACTAAAGTGACGATGAGCAAGGCAAAGTCAGGCAGAAAGATTGACGAAGAAAGAAGGGCAGAAGATTTAAAGGACGGTGGACTGTCAGCCAAGTAGTTGTGGCCCATTGGGCCGCCGGGCGGTAGGTAGGTGCACCAAAAGATAGATAGATAACTCTTTATTGCACACCAAAATTATTTAGGTACAAGGGAATTCTTAAAACTAATCAGTAAGCATAAAGCTCGAAAGCTTGATATTGTAGAGACGGCGGAAAGACAATGGACGAGATTAGGTTCTAACCGAGGAGGTTCCTCAAATGGACAGGGCTTTACTAATGGACTGAAAGGATACATAGAGAAAAAAATTGCTAGAGAAGGGACTTGAACCATCCAACAGGAAGAAAAACATCTCAGGACGACCATATCTGAGGTTGACTACAAAATCTGCCAGAACGGAACACTGTTTTAAGAGCCCTTTGCCCCTGATGATCATGGATGACAGGAACTGATGAAAACACAGCCATACACCGTTTATGAAACATAATACTTTCCTCCAAGACATTCTCGCAAAACCCAGCCAGATATAAACTAAGCCCGCTCGCATAAACAGCGTCGGACCAAGCAGTAAATGTCAATCGAGAAATGGCAATATCATAACAATCGGCCGTTCGCACCTGAGTCTCGCTAACACTTGGCAGCACCCTTGCGGTTAATTTTAGACGCATTCCGACTGCAGCCGAATTCATAACCCGATTTTGGGATCAACACTCATAATTCCACACTCTCCTTCTTCGTAAGGGTAAGGGTCATAGCCAACGAAGACTTTGAATCTTTTTATTGAATACCCTCCTTCTTCTTCAACATATGATAGCCACCCAGGGGTTCCCTACTGTGCTGGATCTTTCCAGTGAAGGAGATGAGAACGATACTGAAGACGATATAATGCAGAAGAGGAAAAAAGTTGGGCCACTTGCTAAGTCACGACAAATTCAAAACTAATATAATACAAGGCAAGAGCGGTAGAAGAAGGCCACGACACTATATTGACCAAGTTAAAGAGAAGGTGGATTTCGTGGCGTACCAGGCTGCGAAGGAACTGGCCTGTGACCGAAGTTCATGGAGAAGGCTGCACCGACAAGAGGATAACTCTTAAATATAATGAATGAGTGCTGAGTGTACAATGCATTTTAGTTGGCCTTTACACAATAGATTTTGTTCTTGGGCTTTCCTCAAACAACCTTATCTTGCCTCTTTGACCAAGCCGTCGCTATATCTTATCTGCTGACTGCCCACATTTCTGTACCCGATTCTGAGGCTCTTTAAGGGCTACAATCTAGCCGCTAGGCCGCTAGATTTTATTCACAAAGTTTGGTGTCGTGGATTGGATAGTATGGGTACATGGATGGACATACGCGGCCCCACACAAATAAAAAGTGCCTCACCCAAAATGAATGTTACTTATTGCGAACTTCCACAATTCGGGTTCAACACCCGCAATTCGGGGTAAATTCGCGCACGGCCACACCGCCACCTGCAGCGATGCGCCCGCGCATACGGCGGCTAATTTTAGCCGCACACGGAACAACGTTATGTCACCGTCATCAGACAATGCTTCAGTTTGCCGCACCGCTGCATTGCAGCGCTGGATTTCGACACCTCATCAGTAAAGATGATTACAAAGTCTAGATGACTTTTCACGCTAGATTGGATTGTGATGGACGTCGTGAAAGACTTACCCAACAACTTGGAGAGACCCTCTCAGCGTAACATAATATTTCAAGACTGTCTTTTGATTTTACGCCAATCGACTCAATATAGTGGTGCAAATCGATTAAGCTACTTCATAAATGAGACTGGTGACGTTTCCTTCGAGTTTTGTGAGGATGGCAAACGAAACCGCGACCTGATGCTTTGCCAAACTGTTTGGCCCAAACATCATCAAATATCTATGCAGATTATCCCCGAAGCAGCTGCAGTCTTAGCCCGAACTTGGCTACAAGTAAGACATATTAAAGTTCTAGAATAAAGACCACTGGTGGCCACGCAAAAACGTGGTTGTCGGTACCTACCCGTATCCTCTCTCACTGGACACAAAGCACAAGCGCTGGAAAGTCGCTGTAGCTCCGAATGCTAGAATCTAGATGCGTTAAAATATCAGGTCGGTACAATCGGCGTCGTCGGGAAGTAATGCAATTGTGTACAAAACTCGCTCATATGCCGAGTGCGCTAAGAACGACAGGTGAAAGATATAACTACACCCAAACAGTGCATTTCCTGGTGCTTTGAACGGTCGCAGATGATTGATCTTTGCGTTTTGCTCCAGGTGAGCTCAGATTAAATTTTGGCAAGTGGTCCATTACAAACTAGTGTTTCTCTTTACATAATGTATTGGTGAACTCGGATTCTTTCTCCCTACCACGACAACAGACCTTTTCTGGACCACCCGTACTCAGATCGTTGCAATCTCGCGAATTTGGAAAGCGTCTGACTAAATGTCAGCAGTAATTTATAAAATAATGACTTGCAGTTTCAAGGAAAACCTTCCAGTGATGTAGTAAATGTGAGGTGAGGTGACACAGAGTGTCAGGATCGACATAACGTCATAGAATTTCAGATTTGAACGTTGTAAGCGGTTGAACAAGAAATGTTTCGGCTTTTTGTTATGTGTTGTACCTAATTTCAATAAATTATATGTTGTACCTACAGTTTAATGCGTTCTGATTGTATTTTTTTAGCACGTCAGTGTAACTACCGTTTCTCGCTTTCCCCTCATAATGGTTTTAGCTGAAAATCTGCTATTTATTCCTTTCCTTATGGAATAAATCATTATGTTCAGCATGGCCTTTTTGTTATAATTTACTGCAGAATTATTTTATTTTATAGTAAACTTGTAATGCTAATCGTATATTTTCCTTGTTATGTACCACTTGTTTTGTTGTGTTTTTGTAAGGTTTCCTGTGTGTGTCAGTAGTAACAAATAAATGATTTAACCGCTGATGAAGGAACCAAATACCTCAACTGTAAAACACATTCATGAACGGAGTTATAAATACACCAGTCTTTCACACTTCTTGTCTAATCCTAGATAATGACGAGGGCTCAACTTCGATCCAAGAATTTACATACCGACATAACTAAACTTAGCCCTTTATTTACATCAATTAAGGAGGTTTATGGTCTGTGCGATTTACTTATATGATTGTAGAGCGTCCAGTGCAACCTCACACTAGAATTCAATAGATAAGGTGTCGAGCCAAATCACACCCAATCTCTCGTAGGGGAGGGGCCTCGGTTATTGTGTTCTGCGCACAGTGGTCGATTTATACGATTTAGGCGGCCAAAAGTCCATTTCTCAAAGTTAACTTATAACAAAACTAATTGATTCCCGGAAAAATAGACACCCCGACTGCCCAAACCCCACCCCTCCCCAGTTCCTAGAACTGCGTGCGCGCCCCCACAGGTAGTCGGAACTTGATCGTCGCGCAAGCTGTACGCGTTCGTTCTCGACACTCTTAGCGCAACCGATATTCTAAAGTGAATATTTCATTGGATATTATTCAGTTACAAGTGAAAGTGATGGAAGTCGAAAATTCAGGTAAGCTCCTTCAAATATAATTTAAATTAAGATAAGGAATATCAATATTTAGTGCAGTTACAACGTATCAAAGATCGCCCTTTTTCATAGAAAATATTATCATTTTTTTATTTTCAATAGTAAAAATGTTGTACTTCCGAGACCGTCCGAGTTAAATTCCTTATGGTTTCTAATAGTATAGCTCTTTGAGCAGATAACCACAAAAAAAATAGCCACCACCTTTGACCACTTCGCGAGAAAAATAATAATTCATTAACTTAGGCAGAAAGTGAGAAAAATTCCTTTTTTGTTTCTTTTGCGTTAAAATTCCTTTTCGTTGTTCTAGGTTCATCAAGTTACTCGGGCATGGAGGTAGTAACTCGCAGATATCTTTTTGATAAGATGATTGAGGAAAACTCTCCATCAATAAACGACAAATTGGAATACTTACAAAATTATTTGTTAGTGTCTTACGGGGACTCCGACGAAGACAAAAAGTATATAAATCATAAATTTTCATATTTTAAAACAGAAATAAAAAAGAGATGGTCCAAAGCACGCAACACGCTAGAAAATTTTCTTATAAGCAATGATGCATGGTTAGCAGGAACGTTCGAGATGCCCATAAAAACGCATAATAAGTCAGGACGACCTAGCAAAACATTCAGTGAATGTAGTGAAAGAACTAAAAGGAGGAAAACAGAAGAAGTTCGCTCCTCTGTAGGCAAAGAAGTGATAGTTCACGCAGCGCAAGTAATTTTACAAAAAGAAGGAAAAAGAAACGCCTCGCAAGTCCTAAAAGATATTAAAAATTCGCCTGCAGCCGCAAACGAATGTAAAAAAAGACATTCCAAATCAAAGGCACAAGATCCCCTTACGCCTCGGGAGGCACTGCGAATGTGCGTGGACGCTGATTTGACACGAAGTCAATATGAAATTGTGCGAGCAACCAACAGAAGCTTTTACCCGTGCTACGAATTAGTGTTGAAGGCTAAACAGGAATGTTACCCACCCAAAGAGACGCTACGAGTGACCGCTTCCTGTGCTGAAAGTGATCTACAATCTTTGTTAGATCACACCGTCACGCGATTATCAATTTTCCTCGAAGAAGTACTAATGACTATTACAGAAACTGAGAGAAATTCCTTGCAGATTATCTGCAAATGGGGTTGTGATGGTTCACAACAAGCTCAATACAAACAAAAGTTAATGAATGACGCCGACTCGGATGCAAATATATTTTTGAGCTCATTCGTGCCTCTACAAATTGTTTGCGGCGAAGACAAAACAAAAATGGTTTGGCAAAACCCGACTCCTTCTTCACCACGATATTGCCGCCCGATACGATTCAGATTTATAAAAGAGTCTACAGACATTACAAAAGATGAAATAAATTACGTTCGGGACAGTGTGAAGTCCCTAAAAGCCACGGAATTGGAACTGAATGGGCAAAAATTCTCGGTTAGCCACAGTCTTAAAATGACCATGGTGGACGGCAAAGTTTGCAATGCGGCGACTGACACCAAATCAACGAGTAGATGCTACATATGCGGAGCCACTTCAAAAAACTTTAATGACTTAAGTAAAAAAAACGAAATTCACCCAGAATCGCTTGAATTTGGCCTATCAACTTTATATGCCAGAATTCGATTATTCGAGAGTATTTTACATTTAGCTTATAAATTGCCCGTTGGGAAATACCGTGAAAAAAGAACCAAAGCAGAAAAGATGCTAGAACAACAAAAAAAAAAAAGAGATTCAGCAAAGATTCAGAGAAGAAGTAGGTATCTTGGTAGATATGCCAAAATGTAATTTTGGTAACACAAATGACGGCAATACTAGTAGAAGATTTTTTGAAAACCCACATCTGGCTGCTGAAATAACGGGAATAGACTTTAATTTTATTTATAGAATTAAAGTTATTTTGGAAGCCATATCAAGCGGTCACAAAATAGATGTCCCGAAATTTGATGAATACGCCATGGAGACAGCAAAACTGTATGTAGAGTTATATGGTTGGCATTCTATTACTCCTACCATGCATAAAATTTTGGTACATGGTGGAAAAGTTATAGAAAATTCTCTAGTGCCTATTGGTCAACTTTCGGAGGAAGCTGCAGAAGCTCGTAATAAGCACTTTCGCTCATACCGTCTAAACTTTGCTCGAAAGTTTTCACGCGAAGACTGTAACCTTGATATTTATCACAGGTTACTCTTGACATCAGATCCACTCATCAGTTCAATGAGAAAAAAAAAGAAGATCCGATCAAAACCATTTTTGCAGGAAACTTTGGAGCTTTTGCTTCCTGCAGAGCCAAATACAAAAGGCACTTGTGATAAATGCATGGAAAGTGACGGTGAGGAAGAATTGTCTTTTAATGAGTAACATAACAATTTGTATGCTAAACTTTCATAAAATATTGTCTTATTGTTTATGATTCGGTACCTAACATTGTAAGTAACATTTAGTATAATAATGTGGTAATAACTGTTGACCATTTAATTTTAGTGTATACTGTATTTTTTTGTCATCCATATTTTATTTTCAATTTAAATAGGCATGCAGACTGTAGAGAATAAACATTTTTTTTTATGTACGGCCGTCTTTTACTTAACAAATTGTGATAATTCTTAACCCAAATATCAAAAACTACTAAGCCGATTTCGATAATTCAAATGAACTCAAAATATATATTTTACACCAAAGGGAGATTTAAAGAAAATTTAAAAACATTGGCGCTATTTACAAAAATATTTTCACAGAAATGTTTTTTTGTATAGAAAAATACGCTTTCAATGAAACGAATAGGGATAAACATATATATTCACTCTAAAATACCAGATTAGCATTTGTTGTCGTATTTATTACTGAAATAAAGCATAAAATAGTTTTGGCCGCCTAAATCGTACAAATCGACCACTGTGCTGCGTATTGGGGAAGGCAGGGGAGAGGGGGGGGGGCGAAAATCAGTTCCAATTCTTGACGATGTTAAATATCTCGATACGAGTATGATTTCTCATTCTTTAAAGCACGGTGGACTGGACCCACTGCGGACTTATTGGGCCCCGAAGATTTTGAGCAATCTCCCACTTGGAATGAAGGAAATTATTATTTGATTTGAGTGTTCACTGGTATCCACTGAAAAACGTCACATTCTCTCTTAGGACGGCCAAATCCCCAGAAAAGGCAAGGTCAACGGGGTTCAGGTTTACAAAATGGATATCAAATGTGCAGAATCGAACAATAAAGACAATACAATGGTGAGGAACTAAGGACACACGATACGTGGATCGTTGATGACAGCATCATATTATTATTGCAAACTATTTGTAGGTTAGCGTTGACCGCAAAACATTATGGCGTCAATAAATAAGATAAGTAAGACACATTTGTCATCGTCGAGGATAACTTGGGATTGGAAACCGATACGAACCTGCGTGTTGAACCACAACATTTTGATCAATTGAGGTGACGTTTGAATTAACACGCAGAATAGTGACGTAAAAACCAACAATGACGGTGACGGTAACCGTAACCGTTTTCGATGTGACTTGATTATCCTTGCAATCATCAAGGGAACGATTTGTTCCCGATTTCTCCGGGCGCCACTTACTATGCCAAAAAACGTTGATAGGTCGGGTCCGTAATCGTGGAGGTAGAAGGCCATCAGGCCACCCCTCCTTGTGTCATGTGGTTCATTGTCGTCACCAATACTATTCCACTTTCGCTGAAGATGACAATGTTCAGACGGATGAGGTTCTGCAAAGAGGCGCCAGAATCTATCTATAGATATAAATTTTATTGCAAAGTCAACGCACAGCCTAAATCGCTGGCCCTAGAGACATGAAATTTTCAGGGTCTGTTATTTATGACGGAAAGGAATTTTCGAAATTCCACCCCTAAGAGGGTAAAACGGGCCTCCAAAGTTCGTTCAGGGAAATATATTATTTTATTCGATTTACGAGTATAACCTTTAAATTGCTAGGTATCCTGACTGACGTCGATAAGAGGGAAAAAATAGAGCTGCAACTTTTTATCTTAGTCAGCGCGAACGAAGTCGCGGGCAAAATATTTGCCTAAAGACATGATTAAGACAATAGTTGTACCTATAGTGAAAAATAAAACCGGTGACCTAGCAGACAAGACTAACTATAGGCCTATCTCCCTTGCAACAGTAGTGTCTAAGGTGTTCGATGGCGTGCTTAATTCACATTTAAATAAATACATAACACCACATGATAACCAGTTTGGTTTTCGGCCTAGGCTGTCTACGGAAAGCGCCGTGTTGTGTGTTAAGCATGCCATCAGATACTACACTAGCCGCAAAACACCTGTAAACGCTTGTTTCCTCGACCTATCAAAGGCTTTTGACCTGGTCTCCTATGATATACTATGGAAAAAACTAGAAGAAGTTCAACTTCCATCTGAACTCATAAATATATGTAAATATTGGTATGGGGGCCAGGTCAACAATGTGAGATGGGCGGGGACCCTGTCGCAACCGTATGGACTAGAGTGTGGAGTAAGGCAAGGGGGCCTGTCCTCGCCGACCCTCTTTAACCTATATGTAAACGACCTCATCGTCGCGCTGAGCAGCAGCCGCATCGGCTGTCATATAGACGAAGTTAGTGTCAATAACATCAGTTACGCGGATGACATGGTGCTGCTCAGCGCGTCGATAGGTGGTCTCAGACAATTAGTGTCGATTTGTGAAAATTATGCAGAACGTCATGGGCTAATTTATAATGTAAAAAAAAGCGAGGTTATGGTCTTCGAGGTTGGAGGAAAAGATACAAGCCACGTACCACCAATAAGATTAAATGGCTCTGAGATGCAAAGGGTGTATTCTTTTAAATACTTGGGACACATACTTACCCCTAACCTCGATGACAATGACGACATTAAAAGGGAGCGGAGGGCGCTGTCGGTGAGGGCGAACATGATAGCTCGCAGGTTTGCACGCTGCTCCCATGAAGTGAAGATCACACTTTTTAGAGCATATTGTACATCTTTTTACACGTGCAGCCTGTGGGCTATATATACCCAAAAATCCTACAGCGCCCTGCGTGTCCAATATAACAACGCATTTAGGGTGTTGATGGGGCTGCCGCGCTTTTGCAGTGCATCAGGGATGTTCGCGGAAGCTCGAGTAGACTGCTTTTATACAACTATGCGGAAGAGATGCGCGTCCCTGGTGCGCAGGGTGCGCGCCAGCTCCAACAGCATCCTAAATATGATCGCGGAGAGGCTAGACTGCCCACACATCAGCCGATGCTGTGCCATATCAAATGGCATTAAATGGCGGCGTCTGCCCACTTAATTGCCATCTGTATATAATGTACATATAGTTAGGTAAGTACTAACATTAGGCTAAGTCACTTTCACTAACACAATTATGGATGTACGTCTGAAATAAATTGATAAATAAAATAAAATAAAAAGCTGTAATAATATAAGGAACACGTTTTGACAGGGATGCTCTTGCAAGAGTCTTCTCGGGATACCATATCCTGGACCAAGAAGGTTCCTAAACCTCGGGATCTCGGTAATTCTGAAGTCTATGAACTCGGTCTTTGCTTGTCCTAAGGAAAAATTGGGACGGAGGTAATACAAATGAAGTCCACAACTCTGCTGCGACAAACGTGATACCACCAGGTTGAATTGTCCTGGGTTTAGAAAGTCCTGCCCCAAAGTCCCCAACTTTACTGACTTCAAATCGACTTGCCTCGATTTTAGAGTCATTAATGTACCCTAAATCTGACTGTCGCCAGAGGCCCTCAGCTTTTTAGGGCATATTATGCGGTCACCGCGTCATACTCTGGAATAACAGATCATTCTGGGCCAGATGGAAGGCAGACCGGCGAGAGGCAGAACACCAATGCGCTGGTCCGATGCCCTAAAGAGGGCAGCAGGTGGATCCATCCAGCACGCATCCCATTGCACCCATGACCATGATGAGTGGAGAACCATTGTATATGGTCACGATACTCAGAATTGAGGGACCGATCCAGAAGAAGAAGAGTTTGATGATGTTCAAAGTGGAAGACTTCCTTTGGTCGAGGCGATGAGGTCATCTTTAGAGTGTCGGTGCGCCTTTCGGCCAAGGAATTCGGTCGAAACTAAATAAAAACACCGCGTCGGCACACCTAAGCGCGGCTAAATGTCAAGCAAATGTTGTGTCTCACTCTGCGTGGAGTCGTGGACTCGTGCCGAATCTGGGTCAGTTAAACCGATGCGGTAGGAATACAAGGTGTTACAAAACATCCTAACTCTTTTTACAGTGTGTAACCTACTGGTCAACAGGATGGAAATTGCTTTTGGTTGGTATAAGCTCAAATGAATAAATATGTTTGTGTGTGCAGTCGCAGCCCCCGCCGCCACCGCCGCCGCAAAAGTGGCCGTTTTTGGTGGCGGCGGGTTTTTTTTTTCGGCGCTAGGAGTTTGCGCCTACTCCTTCGCCTTAATTTGTGTACTGTACGATTTTTATTGAGGCTTAGCATGACCGCCAAGACCCTTCAAAGAAAGAAATACCCCTATAGTAGGTCTTGCATACCTAGGTACTTCGACCCAGTGGAATCTTTTGTGTCCCATCCTTATTCTCCTGCAAAGACCGACGTCATAAGCTTTAGAACGTCACCGAGGTTGAGGAATTTATATTCTTCCGGTCTAGGATATCAAGGATATGCTATCCCGAGAAGACTCATGCGTTTACTAGCTAGAGCCACTGCCCTTAAACGTATCGGTAGATAATGAATAACTATGTTTACGTTAGTTACGAACCGCTCGCGTATTATTGAATTGATTGCACGTCATTAATTGCTACATAAATGTAGCCCGGCTTTATGTTTTGATATCGTATTTTTGCTTGACACAGCCTTGCAAGTCGCATGAATCAGCCAATGCCCCCGTGTATAGTTGACTGGTAAATGCTCTCGAATGGCAAAAGAAAAAAACTTAGGCATCTTCTCTACAGCAGCATCTAACCACTCGGACGCTGCAGTGCCTGGGACCTGTGATATTATAGAGATTCCTTAAGGTTGGACGATAGCAGCGTGGCGAGAAATTAAAACTGAGCTAGTTTTTTATTTTATTTTGAAGCTAATCTGAGCTATTTCTGCTTAGCGATTTTTTGTTCACGGCAATAAAACAGTATTCTTTTCATTAAGTATTGTAAACAACAGAACAACAATAATTCAGCCGATTATGTGTTCTGGTCGACAAACCAGTGGCACTGCCCAAAAAACTCGTTGAAGACGCAACTATCTACATGAGATCTGATAGCTTTTTGACAGTGCGAGGTGTATGGTCTCGTCTTGGAATTTTTTTTTACATGAAAATGTTTTTTGGTAGGATTGAATTATACGCTAAAAGACAAAGGTGATAATAACTTGTGTCACTGAATGTACCGTGTATTTTCCGCAAAGCTTCATTGTTCCGCGACCATAACAATATATCGGGTATTTGTTATAACAATATTCACAGTATTACTAAATCCACTTTTACTGGGTGGGAAGACCACCATGTTTGATTGTCTGACGTCATTGTTAATATTTATTATGAATACTACATTAGTAATCGGCGTTATTTAAAAAAATATAGGTAGGTAGTGACCTATCTACTGTAGTAGAATTAGCTACATTATTTTTTACTATATTCACTTTTATTATTTTTTAAGTTTTAAAATGTAGATTACCTGGGCGATGGAGCCGGAGCTTCGCTCGGATGCTATGAGATGGCGCAACAAATTTTTTTTTTTGGAAAATTGCGTTTTTTCAATGAAAAAAAAATTTTATCAATGATTCATTATAAAATACTTATAAAATAAAATAAATTTATTGACCCAAACACAAAGTGCAAGTTACTAAGATCTTATTATTGATTGTATGAAGCATTAGGCAGATAAACTTTTAAAAATACATAATAATATTATCTAACTTTTAAATTTCATCCAAATCGTTGGAGCCGTGAACTCGTTCAATCAGAGACAACAGTCTTCTTTTTTATTTGAGAAGATTTTTTCATACTTACTGCAAGCTAAAAAATTATAATAATGGCTACCATATTGAGTCGAAGCCAAAAAGTTGAATAAACTAGAATACAGCAATAACTCCATTTAATATTGTTTACAGAAGCTATAGCTATAAAAACAAAGTTATGAGCGTTTATATTTAACTGGACTATTAATCTATTTTCATTAGACTAACTACTCTTTCGAGTTTATGATAGGACAGAAAACACAATAGAAATTTTTGCGGAAAAACCATGGAGTCTTATTAAAAATGTTTTACTTGTCACAACGGCCGCGGTCAGTCCATGGATGGGTGACCGCTAGTGGCAATAATATCTGAGCGCTTCCGTGCTTCGGAAGGCACGTTAAACCGTTGGTCCCGGTTGTTGTTGATTAATAACAATCGTTAAGCCATGTCAGAGACCCTTTGGGTGGCCTAAAAACTCTGACACCAGGGGTGGCCACTACCTCATACGATTACCTACCTACTTGTCACTAAAACTTTTACTGCAGTAAAAGTAAGAAAAACCACAGATAGATTAAAAACTGGAATGGAGGCCCAGAAAGGGGCATAGAAATGTGGGCAGGAATCTGATGAGATGGACTGACAGCCTGGTCAAAGTGGCCGGAAAACAATGGATGAGAAAAACCCAAAAGCAAAAAGAATGGAGTGCAATGGAAGAGACCTACTCTCAGCAATGTGTGGTGACAATACGAGTATGTTGAACAAGAAAAGTAAGATGCCTGTACAAGTATTTACCTCCAACTAGCTGGGCACAGGTTTTCTTTCAGCAAGAGATAACTAGGGCCCTTACATTTACGTAAAGAGATGATTTATACAGCGTCCAGTGGCACTCACACTAGATGGTTGAAGAGACCACTCGGCGCTGCAGTGCTTGGGACATTGTTTTAGATGGAGTAGGCTTGCCCAGGACCTACACCATCCTGACAGCTTAGTTGGCCTAGCCGCTAGCCCATAGCAAAGACAAGTCAATATGTGGAGCCAACAAAGCTGCGGGTTTCTTCACGATGATTTCCTTCACCCTTACTCATCAGTAACATCATATTTTAAACCAATAGTCATTAGTTAAAATTACTTTTTAAAGTTATCAACATTTGTCAAATCGAAACATACCGTTTGAAAGTAAACATTGTAACTAATTAAAGTAATCTTCCCTTATCTAGTTATTAAATCATTTCAAAATGCACTTACGTTGCAATGTTTTATCTAATGTAAAACGGCCACCTCGTGTTTTTAAAAATTAACTAGTAATGTTGTTAGAACTATGGCGTTGTTGGCATGTATAGAATTTTAGTTTACTAAGTAAAGTTACTATATTTCATTATTTTCATGTTGGTCCTGGTTGTTGTTGATTAATTACAATTTTTAAACCATATCGGAGGCCCTTTGGGTGGCCTAAAAACTCTGTCACCAGGGGTGGCTACCAGCTCATATTATCTACCTACCATTATGAGTTTTGAGGAAAACACCGTGAGGAATCCTGTAGTTTTAGTTAGATATGTGTTATTGATTTATGTAGTTAGTCTCTTTTAGGTTTGATTACATGTTTACATAATATAAACCATCTGATTGTCTGCTAAAGATATAGATAAATAGACTGTAGATAATGGTTTCAGAATAATAATGAACTTGAAATTTTTCAAGTAGCCTGCCAATATTTTTTCAGGTCAACAAAACAATTTTACCCCAGGTACACTAGGCTAAGGTGAAACGAATCTATTTCAGCTTAACCCTCACCTAAATTTTAAATACCAAGCTCTTTGCCAATTACCTATCTTCACTCAATCTTCAACTCTTCAAATGTAAAATGTTTATTTTTAGGAGTCCAACAAAAATGGGTTCAAATATTTCGTACAGAGTTCCCGCCGAAAGCAAGCCGGGTGAAGCCCTAAGCCCTTAGCCCTCACACGTGAATAATCTCATTGGAATGTGGCTGATGATGATACGGGTACAAAACTTTTTATTTTCTTTTTTTGTGCCTCTTACACCGCGGGACGTTTCCGGGGAATAACAGAGTTTTCGACTTTTATCACTTAAAACTAACCCTTATCGTGCAAATATTATACTTATTACTTAGTTAGAGAAATATTTTTGGCAAAATTACTTACGATTTCCTTGTAATCACTTCATGAAATAAGTTATTTCCAAAACCAAAACACGTTCACTCACTTCACCAAACCACCGCGATCTGTCAAAAAATTCGACTCTGTGTTGCCCACGTTAGCGGAGCGTTGGGTAAACCCCAAAAGCTTCAACTTTGTTAGAGCGTGTTACGTCGATCTTTTTATCACGAAAAATAACTTTAAAATTCTTTGAATTTGAAATTAAGTATATTTTAATTAAATCCGTGCTTATGGCACTATTTTTCTTACTGTCTATTGAAAAAAATATTTTAATTTAAATATTGCCAGTGGTGAAAAACGCGATATGCCCGAGGGGCAACTCGTCCGCGCTCGGTCCACGAAGAAAATTCTTTACCAGCTGAGAGGTTCACGTTACCTTTCCTTATTATTATTAGCGTTGACTAAAAATAGGTCAAATATTTAAAAATGTCCGCTGGCACTGTATCGCGGTCCGCGGTCGTAATCACATTCGCGGGTGACTGTTGCTTAGCCATTTCGTTTTAATAAACACGCAATAACGTTTACGTGTGGATCTAGTGTGAGTGAAGGTGCCACTGGACGCTGTATAAATCATCTCATTACGTAGATGCAAAAGGCCTTAGTTTTTTTTTTTAATAACGTTTAACAGAGGCCGACTATGCTAGACGGGTCACTCAATAGTCAAATAAGTACCTAGTAAAAATGAGTATGACGCAGTTTTATTTTATCAGATACTAGCTTTTGCCCGCGACTTTGTGCGCGCAGACAATTTTTTTTTCTCACGAGTTTTTCCATTGTTTTAATGGTTATTCTGCTATTAGGAGCGAAGAGAAATCCAACAAATCAAAAAACATAAAAATCAGTCCATCCGTTCTCGAGTTACCTTTAGGTGGTGTAATTAACACGACTTTGTTTTATAGGTATATTAAGATTATTAAGTTTTTTTACGTAGGTAGGTAGGTACCTACTCACCAGGTTCACCACCCACCCAATACGTAGGTATATGAAGCGCAAAAGTAGTCATCGTAGGAAGGCGATTACTTACAAGTAGTAAATATACTCAATTTAAATATACCCCCGGACATTTTAGCTTCAAATTAGCATCATAATAATAAAATTTTACTATCGCATTAACGGCTGAATCGATTTTGATAAAACGTATCTAAGAACACTCGCTAGAAAACCTTCTTTTAAATTAAAAAAGCATATCCAAGTCGGTTCACCAGTATAAGAGCTACGTACGGTGCAGACACACACACACATAGCGGTCAAACTTATGACACCCCTCTTTTTGGGTCGGGGGTTAAAAATTATAAACTTGGAGTCTCCAAGTTGGAGATGATCAAGGTACACTTGTACAGTCGGCCACATGCTAGGATAACCCTTTTGTTCGATTGACGCCCTTATACCGCGCGCGGTAAGAGCTTCTATGGGGTATCTGTGACTATGGCCGACCGTACCTTACTTAGGGCTTTGCTTAGGGTATGGGTTGGCTATGACGATGATCAACCAGGGAGTAAATTTTCGGGGATGTCGCATTCGAGATTATGGGAATCACATTATAGATTCCAAAAATTTTGCCCCGTGATCGTAGGAAAATTATTGCAAAGGTGATCGGCAGTCATTGTGGGTGTTTACTACAGGATTTTGGTTATTGATCAAAGACAGGATATTGGCGCAAAAAGGAACCAAACAAGGGTGTACCATTGTCGAAATTACACAAGAGGTAAACAGTAAACATTGTTTTTTATTGTAAATATTTTTATTGTATTCTCATACAATCGCGATGCACTCAGTGGCTCCCTCTAAGCTTAGTTACAGACTCGTGGCTCTGCAGTATTTTCCGGAAATACAAATCATGGTTGCGTATATTTATTAATTAAACCAAGAATTAATTATTTTAATAGGCACACCATCTCGATTAGGAAAATATTGTTTTTTTTACGCTGAAAACCACGAGTCCCACGATACAATGCGAAATTATAAATAAGCAAGTTAATTTTTTTAATGTAGGTATGCACATGGAATTCAGTCGATTCTTTGAATGCACTTAAACATCTATAGTTTCCAACTAATTCTTGCATTTTTTACTTGAGCTATAAAATTTAAACAATATAAAATGATTAATGGAAAACATCATTGTCACACAGTACCAATTATTAACAATTAACATTTAAATTGGTCGATTCAAAAGTAGGTATTAAATATATAGATATACAACAGATAGGTAGTTACACACATGTTTAATAAGGACAACGAAAGAATAGGTATCTTGTTATGCAGATAGTAAAGTTGTAAGCAAAATAGAAGAAGTAGGGTACCCTCGTGAATTATTATAAGAGGTGCAAAGTGCACTATGGAAACGACCTATTTTAATTTATACTTTTTATGACGAATATAATGAGCACTAAACTATCTCGTATTTAGTTCTTCTAAGTTTTAACGTGCATGATGTAACTGACCATCTCAAAATACGCCTCTTGAATTGTAATTTTTAAATATAATAAAAATAAACTATAATAGGTAGGTTCCTTAATAGTCAAAAAGGCAAAGATTTACAATTTCTAATTTTAGTTTTTCTACAAAATTAAATACTTAAGTTGTTTATGTTAGTCACTTTTCACGTTCTATTTCAAGCCGTTTCCAACTAAACTGTTCTAAGGCGAATCAACACTGCACGTTGATCCCTCTTTTAGACCTTTTATTATCTAAGAATTATTAGTTTTTTACTTTAAAATTTGTAAGGTGTTAGCGTAGAAGAATATTTTTTTAACAAATAACTATGATAGAATTTTATTTAGGTATTTATAATTTCCTGCAGACTAGTTTTCATGGTTTAGCAACTAGCTAGGTAGATTATCTAGAGAACTTTCCAACTATAAAAAATTTAAGTATAGAAAGTAGTAGGTACTTTAAGTTTTCGTTTTTTTTTTTCAGAAAAATATTTGTTTATATATTTTTTTGAAAAAAAAAGAATAATATATTACTAATTAGTAAATTACAAACATGACTTTTAAACTTGATTTACATACTTAATAAAATCCAAAGTAATAATATATTTAGTGAATTAGAAATACTATAGAAAAATACTGCATTTGAGATGTATAAAGAGAGGATTTTAAAAGCTTGTACATCTTTACTTTGGGTCAACGTTTTGTTGGGTCATTAACATGACGCTTCTGAGAGCGCGAAGAAGAGTGACTCTTTCAATACGAGAGAAGAAGAACGTTTAGTTGGACTGAACGCATACATTGTGTAGCATTTAAAAAAGTATATATAAATTGCAAAACAAAAAGTAATTTTGAAAAAAAAAAACTTTGTTTTTTGTTCACATTTCCAGGCTCTCGATTAATTCTTTCCCTCCTAGGTATATTGTTTATTCAATTTAGTTTATTATTTCTCATAAATACCGTTACACTATCGCAATAACACATTTTATATTATGTATAAGTAATCTGAACAAGCGATATGTTTTATTATTGTAGCACTGTTTTACTTGTTATGCACATACTCGTTTTTTTATTTTATTTATAGATATCTTTTTCTCTAAGTATAATTTTCAATCGTGTTATCAAATCTACTCTTATATTACACACCTATTACATGTTTTGCATCCACAAAAAGACCCTTAATCTGTACACAATAAAGCCTCATTAAAAATAAAATCTAAGTCGTTATCACTAAACTTTCCTAATCTAAACGCGTGTATGTTACTGGCCACATAAAGTTAGAATTATAATCTAGCGCGTTGCCATTTTGTTTTTAACGGTTATAAAAATGGCGGGTTTCCTTTTGTCTTAAAAGGGTTATTTTTACATCACAGAACATTTCAGACTGTTTTGTTACTACACCACAATTTTTTTTTTATTTGGGTGTAGTAACAAAAAGCAAAATTTTCATCTCATTACATCGATACAGGCAAAGAAAGGTAGATGAACGAGTGTCGTATTGTAAGGATGTAGAAAGCGCTAGAACCAAGACGAAGCTCCTCCCAGTTTGGTTGAGAGTTCACCGATGCCACGGCCAAAGATGTTTCCGACCTAAAAAAAGGAAGTTGATGTGAAATTTTACAGCTTTCGGGAAAAATCACTTTGTCCTGGCAATATTTTTGGACGAGGATGGATGGACCTCTGATCAAAGGTGATTTTCACCATATAAGTAATCGGTAGACCGGTGGTGTTTATTTAACTCTATCTATCCTACTCTACGTAGATCAAAAGAGTGAGATAGATCCCTAGGTACCTAACCTACGTCGGAACTTGGATTTTTATTGAACTTATTCTAATGCTAAGCTTGCTGCAGATCTTTACCTTCCCAACAACGGCGGTCATGTTTCCAAGTTTCGCATCCTCCGTGAGCGATTCCAACTTCGATTTGCCTCCCCTCGAGCCTTCCTCGGAACCTTCGTCGCCGCTGTAACAAAAAAAAAAAAAATAAAGGGGTTGGCAGATTAAATTTTTATGTTTTTTTTATATCCTTGGTTTTTAACCCCTACAATATTTTTTGCACCTAGGTAAAAAAAAACTAATGCCTTTGCATCTACCTACTACGTTCTTTAGAACTCGCGTTCAGTGGCACCTTAACTCAAACTAGATGGGTGAAGAGACCACTCGGCGCTGCAGTGCCTGGGATATTGTTTTAGTTAGATGGAGTATAGGCTTGCCCAGCACCTCTACCATCCTGACAGCTTAGTCGGCCTAGCCCACAGGTAAGACAAGTCAATAGTGTGGAGGAGCCAACTAAGCCGCGGGTTTCCTCATGATGTTTTCCCTCACAGTTAGCAAGTGGTTTTGCTACTTCAAATTCACAAATATAGGTAAGTACGTAACTTTGAACATAAACAATGTCATAAGTACATGCCTGCCCCGGGAATCGAACCTGGGTCTCTCGCTTCGGAGTCCAAGGTTTACCACTAAGCCACCACAACCTAGGTAATTATTGTTGGAGAAAACGGGCATAGGTGTAGGTATTTAAGAGCCTTTTCACACGTGTCGGATGCCGCGTATTAGGTGCCGGGTGTACGGCGGGTAGTGGAGCTGGAACATGGGCTTGCCTGGTAAATTACGCCGGTTCATTTGAAAGCTACCTACATTAGAGCCGCCTGTGTACTTATTATTGGACAAAATGGGCATAGATAGACGTAGATCCAGCCAATCACTTTCAAACGCCTGAGGTTAAGCCTGTAGCAACACGACAAGCTTGTTAAACTTGCTGTCTTTGCTATTGCGAAATCAAAAGTGGCCGTTTTTTTCCTGTGCGGGATTTATTCGAAGGTTCTGAAATCTACTGTGCTAAACAACATCAATGGTGAAAGACTATCATACATGGCGTTTTCTGACGACCTTATCCTGGTGGCTGAGAGCGCTACCGATCTCCAAAGTATGCTCGCAGCAGAGTTGCATGAAGCATCCGTTTGGCCTGAGGATGAACATGTCCAAGACCAAGATTACGTCGCACAATACCACTGACGAATAAAACGAATGACGATGTGGTTGACGAATAATCTTGGACATCGTTTGTCCTTTGGCCAACAGTTCCAGGTAAAAGAGATTGCTAGACGTACGGAGGTGTACAAATCCAAACTGCCACAATACCAAGGTTTTCAACCAGTGTGTGTTACCCACTCTTACTTATGGTTCTGAGACATGGACTACCAAAGACGTGACGAACTAAGTCAACGTTGCCCAAAGAGCCCTGGAGCGATTGCTCGGTATAAAGCTCTTGGACCGTATACCGAACGTTGTAATAAGAAGCCGCACAAAAGTGGCAGACGTCATAAAACGCATAACTTCTTTGAAGTGGAAGTGGGCAGGACACCTGGCTTGACGTACCGATGGCAGATAGGCTAAGTCCATTGCGGAATGGTGACCCCGAGAGGGGAAGAGCCGGAAAACAGTGGTTGCGTCTGGCACAGGATCGTGAGAGGTGGCGTGAGCATGAAGAGGCCTTTACTCAGCAGCGGGTGTTAACAGTGGGCTGATGATGATGAATAAATAAGCGTTATAATTTAGCATGTTTAGCTTATAAAGTGTGGAGATAAGATAAAAGAAGATGGCGTAATGTGTGGAAAGCTCGCAATAGTTGGCCACATCATGACCTTCCCCCAACTACCTTTCTACACTAAAACCACAATACAGATAAAGACTAAAACGGGTTCACCTGCGTTTTCTTCCGTTTATGAGCGGGAAAAATGAGAGCTCGATGCGGTTTGCCACACTACTTATCGGGAATTTTTTTGGAAGCTCGTGGCGGTCTCGCCACTCTGGAGAGTTGATCTTTCTAATTATTGTTTTATGAAATTAAAGCTTTGATTTCTTTGATTACTGTTATGATCTACACTAATATTATAAAGAGTATGTATGTTTATAGGGGGTAATCTATTTATTTATTTTATTTTGGTATATTTGGTGTACAAAACAGAAGATAATCTAAGATAAGGTACAAAGTTGAAAAGATACAATTAGTGCTGACCTAGATTAACTCCCAAAGTATATACACATGGAGATAATGTGAAAACAAAGGTTAAAATTTAAATAAACACAAAATATTTATAAAATTCACAAACGAAACAAATAACAATTTATAATTTAAGACTACTGAGATCAAGAAGAGCCGTATGAGTTTTTCTTTTAAATTTTGTGAGACTGTCATAGTGAATGTCACTATCACAGGCGGCGGAGATAAGATTATAAAGACGACACATACGAACAATGGGGTTATAGAATGATGTATTATTTTTATAAACTTGTAAAACGAATGGGATGGGATGTCTGGGATTGATACGGGTATTGAAATTTATAGTTGAAAGAAGCTTCGGTGAATCGAGAGTGGAGTGTATGATTTTGTGGAGATAAGTGAGGTCCTGTTGTTCACGTCTAACAGAGAGCGAAGTCATCCTAAACAATTTGAGACGATCTTCATATTTTGGAGCATTCCGACCATAGCCACAACGATAACATAGAATTTTTAATCCCTTTCTCTGAATTCTCTCAATTGAGTCTGAATGAACTTTATAGTGAGGAGACCAGACTACAGAGTCTCCTCCAAAACTATCTATCAATCTCCAAAACTACACATCCGATTTTTTTAATTATTTCACTAATGGGAAGCTACTATCGTGGAGTGCTATAGGCTGTTTTTTATTGTGATAGCGGGGAAAAAAAACTAAGTCTGTGCGGACGAAGTCGCGGGCAAAAGCTAGTGTTTGATAAAATGGGTTTGCTCAATTTAGCCCCCTTTCATCTGTGACAGTTCGTGAGTGACGTTTAAGTTTATAAAAGCGTTTATTATTCACTGTAATTACTGTTCATAATAATATTAGACACTATCTGAGATCGGTGGCCTTATTTCTGAGATCGGTGGCTAGTCAAAAAAAAAAATTTTCGACTGTCTGTCACACTTTCAGGAATACCCTGTATGTTTAACACCCTGTATGTCGGTTTTTAGAACACGTAGAGAAGTAAAAGGCTTGGTTCTGGGGATATTAAGGGGTTCGAAAATTTCGTTATTTTTGCGCTAAACCTCTTAGTTTATGAGATATGGTAACATTCATACCTAATCATTCGCCAATATCAGTTCGGGCTAGGCCATACTAGTTTATCCTGAAGCTTATATATTCTTGCTAGGCCAGACTAGATTGGCCTAGGCTAAACTGGTTTATCCATACGACGTTCGGATAAACTAGTTTGGCCTAGGCTATACCGGTTTATCCATACGACGTTCGGATAAACTGGTTTGGCCTAGGCGAAACTAGTTTATCCTTAAATCGGGTTTGGCCGGTAACATATATTTAGTTTTCTCCTATTAGGTAGATCTTGAGAAAAAATAAAAGCCACCGATCTCAGCGAAGAACGTTTGTCCCAGGAATCACCGTATTGAATATCTACTGAATAAAAAGATGTGGTCGCATGATGCCGACTTTCGCGTTGATAGGCATTTTGCGTTTGAGTTTTAAGGCTGGGACTACACTGGCGCGTTTTATCGGTCGATAATATCGCATGCGTTATTGCGATATCTGTTATCAGTACATTTTGTATTAAGAATGTCCTACTTCCATTGCGGCGTTGTTATGTTGTAGTGATCCTAATACAAGATGTAGCCTGTAGATAAGTACAATAAAATTGTACAAGTACATGTCCCACTAGCTGGGCAAAGGCCTTTTCTCAGAGAGAGAGTGCAAGCTTTATCACCAGTCACCCACCACACGCGTGCTCAATGCGGATTGGCGATTTTCGCGTTAAGGGTGGACAATAGCAACGTGGCGGGAAATTCAAATTTTTTCACGATGTTTTCCTTCACAGTAAGCGAGTGGTATTGCTAATACAAATACAAAAATTTACGTAACTTTGAAATAAAGTCATAGGTACCTACATGCCTGCACTGGGAATCGAACCTGGGTCTCTCGCTTCAGAATCCATCGTTCTTACCACTAGGCCACCACCGCTCTACATCTACCGCAATGGGCATCGTCAAATCCTATTTTTTATTCTATAAATCGAAAATATAGACAAATATAAGAAACTAATTTGAATATTTTCTTAATTTTTTATGTAAATATTTATTTATTAATTATATAAAATTTCTAAAACTTTTGTGTATGACGTCACCACTGGCATTTTTACTAAGTTCATTGCATTCATTCATGCTTTTAAAAAATAAAAATATGTTGACGTTTGACAAATGTCAGTGTCCAGTCAACGAGAAGGTTATTTTCTCAGTTATTTGACACTTTTGACAGTTGTTGTTGACGAATGTATTTTTTTTTATATTTGTAGGTAATGGAACTACCGCATTAGAGGCTATGATGACGTCGTCGAAAGAAAAATGAAGTGAACATTTTTGGCGATAAATATTAATAATCCGTTTTAATTTTACTTATTTAAACCCCTAATAGTAATCAGTATCCCTATTCCTCGGAATGGTTTTCAATTTACGACAATCGATGCCTCACTGATCAATGCCCATTACCGACCGATAAACACGCGCCCGTACGGGGGAGAGTTTATCCTATCGTGTCGCTGACTGCACCCACTCACCCGGTGTCCTGTTGCGCCAGCAGCAGACTGCAGGTGGCCTCTTCCGTGTGCATCCGCGAGGCCACGGTCTGGTACACCTTCGAGTTCAGCTTGTCGTCTATCACGCCTTGGAGCTCGAAGTCGCTGTACATTTTCTGTTCAAGGGAAAACAATGGGGATTAGACAGTGTTTTGCACTACCATAGTAAGAGCAAATTAACCTAGGCACACACAACTAAAACCCGCCGCCGCCAAAAGTACTTTCTTAGTTTACAAAACTTTTTTTGGCGATAAGGGGTTCTTAGTTTCTCGGATCTGGAATCTAAACCTTAGGTCCTAAAAATAGTTAAGCCTAGAGATTATCCTTTGACGTCTCGTTTTTAGCAAAAAACTCATCCAAAAAGAAGATACGATTTTTTTTCCATTGGCGGCGCTAGTTGTGCATAGGTTTGGGCCTTAAAGCAAGAAACAGAGGGCGCTAGAGCACCATTTTCCCATACAAACCTAGTTCAGCGGGGGGAGCATGACTTTTATCGAGGCGGATTTATCCAACAAAGTGGCGGTTTATCAGCATTTTTGACGTCTATAGTGGGTTATAAATCGTCGCGACGATATATAACCCACTATAGACGTCAAAAATGCTGATAAACCGCCACTTGGTTGGATAAATCCGCCTCGATAAAAGTCATTCTACGGGGACAGGTTTAATTTCTAAACTACAGGCTGGATTTAACGCGCTAGAGCACCATTTTCCCATACAAACCTAGTTCAGCGGGGGAGCATGACTTTTATCGAGGCGGATTTATCCAACAAAATGGCGGTTAAACAGCATTTTTGACGTCTATAGTGGGTTAAAAATCGTCGCGACGATATATAACCCACTATAGACGTCAAAAATGCTGATAAACCGCCACTTGGTTGGATAAATCCGCCTCGATAAAAGTCATTCTACGGGGACAGGTTTAATTTCTAAACTACAGGCTGGATTTAACGCGCTAGAGCACCATTTTCCCATACAAACCTAGTTCAGCGGGGGAGCATAACTTTTATCGAGGCGGATTTATCCAACAAAATGGCGGTTTAACAGCATTTTTGACGTCTATAGTGGGTTATAAATCGTCGCGACGATATATAACCCACTATAGACGTCAAAAATGCTGATAAACCGCCACTTTGTTGGATAAATCCGCCTCGATAAAAGTCATGCTACGGGGACAGGTTTAATTTCTAAACTACAGGCTGGATTTAACGCAGTTGTGTCTCTCGCTCGCTGAGCCAAGTGTTGATGGTTTACCATGACAATGATGCAGAGACAGGCGATGTTGATGGCTTAATACCTTGCCAACGATGCTGAGACAGGTGACCTGCTGCAAATGCAGCGCCGGCCGCTCGCTGAGCCAAGTGTTAATGGCTTACCTTGACAATGATGCTGACACAGGCGATGTTGATGGCTTACCTTGACAATGATGCTGACACAGGCGATGTTGATGGCTTACCTTGACAATGATGCTGACACAGGCGATGTTAATGGCTTACCTTGACAATGATGCTGACACAGGCGATGTTGATGGCTTACCTTGACAATGATGCTGACACAGGCGATGTTGATGGCTTACCTTGACAATGATGCTGACACAGGCGATGTTAATGGCTTACCTTGACAATGATGCTGACACAGGCGATGTTGATGGCTTACCTTGACAATGATGCTGACACAGGCGATGTTGATGGCTTACCTTGACAATGATGCTGACACAGGCGTTGTTGATGGCTTAATACCTTCACAATAATGCTGACACAGGCGATGTTGATGGCTTAATACCTTCACAATGATGCTGACACAGGCGATGTTGATGGCTTAATACCTTCACAATAACGCTGACACAGGCGATGTTGATCGCTTAATACCTTCACAATAACGCTGACACAGGCGATGTTGATCGCTTAATACCTTCACAATAACGCTGACACAGGCGATGTTGATCGCTTAATACCTTCACAATGATGCTGACAAAGGCGATGTTGATGGCTTAATACCTTCACAATGATGCTGACACAGGCGATGTTGATGGCTTAATACCTTCACAATAACGCTGACACAGGCGATGTTGATCGCTTAATACCTTCACAATGATGCTGACACAGGCGTTGTTGATGGCTTAATACCTTCACAATAATGCTGACACAGGCGATGTTGATGGCTTAATACCTTCACAATGATGCTGACACAGGCGATGTTGATGGCTTAATATCTTCACAATGATGCTGACACAGGCGATGTTGATGGCTTAATACCTTCACAATGATGCTGACAAAGGCGATGTTCATGGCTTAATACCTTCACAATGATGCTGACACAGGCGTTGTTGATGGCTTAATACCTTCACAATAATGCTGACACAGGCGATGTTGATGGCTTAATACCTTCACAATGATGCTGACACAGGCGATGTTGATGGCTTAATACCTTCACAATGATGCTGACACAGGCGATGTTGATGGCTTAATACCTTCACAATGATGCTGACACAGGCGATGTTGATGGCTTAATACCTTCACAATAACGCTGACACAGGCGATGTTGATCGCTTAATACCTTCACAATAACGCTGACACAGGCGATGTTGATCGCTTAATACCTTCACAATAACGCTGACACAGGCGATGTTGATCGCTTAATACCTTCACAATAACGCTGACACAGGCGATGTTGATCGCTTAATACCTTCACAATGATGCTGACAAAGGCGATGTTGATGGCTTAATACCTTCACAATGATGCTGACAAAGGCGATGTTGATGGCTTAATACCTTCACAATGATGCTGATACAGGCGATGTTGATGGCTTAATACCTTCACAATAATTCTGAGACAGGCGATGTTGATGGCTTACCTTGACAACGATGCTGAGACAGGCGACCTGCTGCAGATGCAGCGCCGGCCGCTCGCTGAGCCAAGTGTTGATGGCGCCGATCTGGATCCCGTACCACTGTTCGAAAAGCTGCAGGATCCAGAGCTCGTCCGTCACCTGGAAAAATGTGATTGTAATTTTCCGCTAGGTAGGTAGGTACTTAGTTGTGGCGTAACCATGGTAACCGATTTGTTTACGCATGCCAGTTGAGCAGACTCGTTTTTCCTGGTGGCTTTTTTGTTTCGTAGTTGTAAATATTGTTAAGATGTAAATACGGATTTTATTTTGAAAATAGCTCTGAAAATTCAGAAATAGATGTCTGGTGCACAGAAGGTGGCGATAAAAAAAGACTGAAATAAAAATGATGTACCTATGATGTAGGTAGGGTGTAGGTAGGTAGGTAGGTGTAGGTACCTAGTGTGGCAGATTTTTTTTTGTTTCAATTTATTTCTTTGCCATAGTACGGTCAGACCGCGACCAACGTTACAAAATAGCTGTGGTCGCAGAACTGTAAACTCTGAACTCAAAACTTTGACTCGCGATGAAAAAGTCAAGTGACAAGAAAAGACCGCCACACTATTAGTCATTTGTATGTTAAGTATTTGTATGCTACTAAGCTGTAGAAAAATAACTCTAGTTGACCTACCTTGGATCTAATTTGGTCCATAGAGTTTCTCATAAAGTTGACGTAGCCCTGGCCGATGTCCTTTCCCGACCCGGATACGTTGGCGATTGTCAGGATGGAGCCTATTAAGCTGGAAGAAAATAAACTATTATATTAAAGTCCTATCATAAATAGGTACGTACTCGTACATAGACTTAGAAAACCCCACAAAAAATAGAGTCACTTGTACAGTCTTGTAAATCTAAGATTTAAAACGACTTAACGATCTATAGTAGCGCGGCGAAATATGAGATACGTACACACCCTCACACACATAGCGGTCAAATTATAATACCCCTCCTTTAAGTCGGGGGCTAAAATCAAGTGCCTTACAGACTTGAAGCCCCGGCTTGAATGAGTCGTATCGCGGTCTCACCTCCCCTCATCGGAATATCGCCGTGTCACCTCCCCTCATCGAAATATCGCGGCCTCACCGCCCTCATCGAAATATCGCGGTCTCACCTTCCCTCATCGAAATATCTTGATCTCACCTCCCCTCATCGAAATATCGCGGTCTTACCTCCCCTCATCGATATATCGCGGTCTCACATTCCCTCATCGAAATATCGCGGTCTCACCTCCCCTCATCGAAATATGGCGGTCTCACCTCCCCTCATCGATATATCGCGGTCTCACCTCTCCTCATCGAAATATGGCGGTCTCACCACCCCTCATCGAAATATTGCGGTCTCACCTCCCCTCATCGAAGCGCGCTATCTTGGAAAGCGTGGCCTCAAGGACAGCCGACAGCTGCGTGGTCATACCGGTCGCCATGGCCGTCAGACACGACTCGATCTGCGCGTCCATCTTGTTATCACCTCCCCTCATGGAAATATCGCAGTCTTACCTCCCCTCTTCGAAATATCTTGATCTCACCTCCCGTCATAGAAAATTCATGGTCTCACATCCCTTCATCGAAATATCACGGTCTCACCTCCCCTCATCGAAATATCACGGTCTCACCTCCCCTCATCGAAATATTGCGGTCTCACCTCCCCTCATCGAAATATCGCGGTCTCACCTCCCCTCATCGAAATATTGCGGTCTCACCTCCCCTCATCGAAGCGCGCTATCTTGGCCAGTATGGCCTAAAGGCCAGTCGAAAGCCGCGTGGTCATCCCGGTCGCCATGGCCGTGAGGCACGACTCGATCTGCGCGTCCATCTTGGTCTCACCTCCCGTCATCGAAATATCCCCTCGATCCCCTCATAGAATATCGCGGTCTCATCGCCCTCATCGAAATATAGCGGTCTCACCTCCCCTCATCGAAATATCTTGATCTCACCTCCCCTCATCGAAATATCGCGATTTCACCTCCCCTCATCGAAATATCACGGTCTCCTCCCCTCATCGGAATATCGCGATCTCACCTCCCCTCATCGAAATATCATGGTCTCACCTCCCCTCATCGAAATATGGCGGTCTCACCTCCCCTCATCGAAATATGGCGGTCTCACCTCCCCTCATCGAAATATCGCGGTCTCACCTCCCCTCATCGAAATATGGCGGTCTCACCTCCCCTCATCGAAATATCGCGGTCTCACCTCCCCTCATCGAAATATGGCGGTCTCACCTCCCCTCATCGAAATATCGCGGTCTCACCTCCCCTCATCGAAATATGGCGGTCTCACCTCCCCTCATCGAAATATCGCGGTCTCACCTCCCCTCATCGAAGCGCGCTATCTTGGCCAGCGTGGCCTCAAGGACAGCCGACAGCCGCGTGGTCATGCCGGTCGCCATGGCTGTCAGGCACGACTCAATCTGCGCGTCCATCTTGGTGTGGTACTGGTACTGGAGGGACAGGTAAACATTTATGGTTAATCCTTCATAGAAACTGTTTTGATTGCTTTTTGTAACTTTTTGTTTTTTCTAAAGCACTAACCCGTGCTTGGGAATAATTTAAACATTTATAATAAGTTGAAAAAATTCACTCGGGACAGGACTTGAACCCGCAACCTCTCGCAAACCGTGCAGGCGCTCTACCAACTGAGCTACCGAGTCAAGTAACTGTCGATGCGAATTTCTTCAACTAGTCTCCGTCTACTGGACGGGGGGCGCCACCTGGTGTGTGAGTCCTGTCCCGAGTGAATTTTTTCAACTTATTATAAATACTTTTTGTAATTTATTAAATAACGCTCCTGGGGGCTAATGATCTGTTTTCAAATAACAAATTCAAAGCAGTTCATCGTTTAGAGGCGTGGCCATAGAAGAACCGGAATACGGCTGTCAAATTTCGCTTAGCACAGATTCATTCTGACAGCCGTATTCCAGTTCTTATATGGCCATCATGCCTGTAGGGCTGTAGGCATCTATGAAATGCTTTGTGAATTTGTGCTGAAAACGGCTCATTCTCAGGAATCCCGCATTCGAACCATCTCGAAGGAAAAATCTCATGTCATTTCGATCTCGAGTGCACATTCAGATTCAGATTCAGATATTTATTAATAATTTTCATTAAGTACAAGTCAATTAATCGATTATATTATCATTCATTATACCTAGTAGGTACATTTTGTTTAATAAGTGTAACATAAAATATTTGTTTATTATCTGAAGTAGGCATTTGCAATATCTTTGGTTTCACAGCGTGAGGAAACTCTTGAGCTCGCTTGGATCAAAACATTTACAGTTTCTACCCTTTCCTGGACTCAAAATTTACAATTTCCACCCCTTGTGATACGCACGTTTTTGCAGCACCTAGATCTTTGGGGCACCGGTAGGATGTAGTCACCCTAGAGACCCAGGGCCTAGGGCAATAAACTTACAATATCCACTCCTTCCACTGCACATAGCTTCAGCGCCTGGTTCTTGGCGTCCAAGGCGACGTTCACCATCGCGCACGTCTCGGCCGGTAGAATGTAGTCCGTCGACATGAACGTCACGCTCTTCTTCAGCCATTGCTGAGAAAATAAAGTAAACGCTTTTCTATTCTATTCTAAAAGAGGATGATAGCTGATTGTTTCGCTGGCACTATTATCTAAGGTACCCAATTGATGACAATGTAGAATGGATCAGTGGCATGGGGCTATTTGAAAATCTGCGCCGTCTGAAGACTGCTTCAGACGGCATATAGCTGAGATAGGTCCATTTCTGGTATAATGTTATGTAAATATTTTAAATTTTTATTTAATGGTGTTTCAGTGTTATTTTTTTTATCTTGTGCATTATTTTGAGTTGTATTTACTTTCCCGAAATAAATATTTTTCAATTTAATTTCAATAAAGACATGATGTTTGGGTCTCACTTATTAATCTCATAAATAGATTATGTCGTTAATTGTAGTTAGTGGCTGACTCAACGGAAATTTCACCACTTCGAGATCAGTGATTAAAAGCCTGAGTTTCGCCTCTCAAAGATGCCGTGGAATCGACGTTTGATCGGCGATCCATGGTGAAATGGCTGATAAGTATAAATACATGCCGGAGTGGTCTGATGTCCGACAGAAAAGTCTGGACTGAAGTGGTTGAGGCCTTAGCCCACACCGAGGCTCAAATAACTAGTGTCCAGAAGCTGAAAGCCTCACCTGGAAAGAGGACTCAGTCCGCTGCAGGCAGGTCTCCATCATGTCGCTGGCCATCAGCTTGAGCCGCTGCTCCAGGTGTGACCTGAACTCAGGCTCGGGCCAGTGCAGGTCGCGGATGAAGCACTGCAGCGCATCCAGCTTCCAGAACAACTCCTCACTCGTTGAGCAGCCGTTTCTGTCAACATAGTATAAGGTAAAAAAAAACTCGCTTCGGACAGGACTTGAACCCGCAACTTCTGGCATAGCGTGCCGACAATCTACCCGAGTGAGTAAATTGTAATTACGAATTTCGCTTATTGTTTGGCTTGGGCCTCAACTGGCACACAAAATCTCTGGGCATCAACTGGCACACAAAATCTGCTACTGATGCCAATTGAAAACTCTTCATAAAAATACTAGTGGTTAGGTATACAGCACACAGTCTCGTTTCAGTTGTCCGCTTCAAAAATCATTAGGGGTCAAATTGCACTTCTTGTATTAGTAGCAGATCTACATATATTATGATTGTTCACCCGGGTATCGAACTTGAACCTATGTCTAAGCTCTATGTACGTAGAGTCGTAGAGTCAGTGAGTGAGTGTACTCTACATTGATTGCATCGATGTGGCTAACAAAGTGGCTCAGGAGAGTACCTAAAAATATGGGCTGAGAGGGGGGAGGCCTTTGCCCTGCAGTGGGATATCACATTAAAAAAAATACCTATATAAGGTACTAAGATTTATATCATTATCTTTACTAACCCTTTGATCTCCCACTTTTCCTTCTCGAAACCCTTGTGCAGAGACTGGGCGATGGACGACTCCATTAGGTCGACGTAACGCACCACCAGGGGGGCGAAGGTGTCCCTCAAGTGCTCGTGGAAACGTCCCCCTTTCAAACCTGAAAGCTCTTTTCAAAATTAAAGTCAAAGTCAAATATTTTTATTCAATATGCAACAAAAACTTAATAACACTTACTTCGGCATTTGCATCAACGTAAAGAGATGATTTCATTTTATAGAGTCTCTATTGGCACCTTCACTTATACTAGATGAGTGAAGTGACCATTCGCTGCAAAACCTGGGGCATTGTTTAGATGGAGTAGGCTTGTCCAGCACCTGCCTACCATCTTACCAGCTTAGTCGGCCTAGCCCACAGGAAAGACAAGTTAATACCTACGTGCAGAGCTAACTAAGTCGCGGGTTTCCTTACGATGGTTTCCTTCACTGTAAGCGTATTGTTACCATTAGTAAGTAAGTATTGTTACTTTGCATCTTTAAACATTTTAAATAATAGAAGCTATACAAATGATTAAGATGTCTTTTATGAAACGGATGATGTGATCTAGAGAAGCTGGTTACATGAAGATGACTGAGGATAGAAGCTTACGTGGTCCCATGATTATGATGATGTTGTTCATGACCATGAAAGGAAATAGAGAGTATATTAATTTAATACTCTCATTCCCTTTCCTTCCATCCACCCGGTCTTCAAGTCCGAGCCTGGAGGCGCAGAGAAAAGCTGGAGGTCTAAAAAAGCTTACCATCGCTCCTTAAGTAATCGTTCAGGATCTGGAAGAGCGGGAAAGAGTCCCAGGTGTCTGGTGGTTGCTCCGCCAGGACCCGGTCCATGTCCACTCCGAACAGAGCCCAGAAGATCTCGGCATGCTCAACCAGGAGCTCAGAGAACCACGCGAAGGCCTGGGAAAGAGACAGGCTGGTGGAGACTCGGCGGTTTGACGCATTGTTGTGGCATCGATTATGCCGGTCCGTTTAGTTTTGAAGATATTGATTAGGCCAGCTAGTTTTTTAGGTTTTCAATGTCGTTCTTAGGCTTGTTGACGGAAACATTTCAGGCAATTTTAACGTGTTTTATTTTAAAGAAATAATCAAAGTTTTGAGAAGAAATATTAAACAACTATTGAACTGAAATATTAAACATATTTCTACGAAAAAATCTATATTGAAAAGTCTGACTTTGAACCTCATTATCCCGTAAATCGTTGATTTCCGAGGCACAGTTTCTATTTCGATGGGTTTGATGGTGTCTTGGTTGAGTTTCACCAGGCATCACACGCCTATCGAGCTATGACTAAGGAAGAATTTAGTGGTCCACATCGTGAGCCATGTCTAAGTAATTATAGTGTGACAATGCCCGATAGATCAACTTTTATAAAGTTTGGAGTAAATTTACATTGCACGCAACTGGTAAAATGATTGAGCTAACTTAATAAATATGTTTTTTTTATATTTTAAGTTTTGATATAATAAAAATTCAAGAGGTAACTTAGCCATACTTACAGATTACAGACTTACCTACCATGGACAACAAAACATGTGCGAGTGAACCTTGCGTTAAAATCGTAAATTTTGTCACATTGTTGGAAAAGCGTTTTTTTTTTAAATAACAATGATTTTAGATAGATATATTGTGAGAATATACAATTTTTTAATTTCTTCAGTCAAGAAACTAAATTAAAGATCTCTAGCAGGATTATTAGGACACTCACAAACATTTTGTTCCATTTCCAACAGCTTCAACAGCGACAAAATTACATGCAGGCATCATCAACAATAAAAAAAAACTTATTCGAAATCACGACGTAATTAGAAAAAATTATAGAAGGAAAAAAAAATCTTCTCCCAAGCTACCTACTTTAAATTACTATGGTGTAGAAAACAGGTAAACATTCTTGGGAAAAACATCTAGTTTTTGCAGATATCGAAGAAAATGTAATTTTTTACATTTAAAATATCACGTTTCTTTCGATTTTATTTATTGTGTGTAACCCAAGAATTGGGTCCCTTGACTCAAAAAGCTGTTGATATGTTTCTGTACCGTGTGATTGGTTTTATTTTGTAATGAAGTTTTAAAGCCTAAATGTAATTATGTACAAAATATGTAGGTATATAATGATCAATATCTAATGCGTCTTTCATCAAAGGTGTACAAGCGTATTTGTGAATCTAATGTTGCTCAAATCAATTCAGCCGACTACAAGCTAGAGTGTTCAATGTATGTACGTGAGAAAATGTTTGTGTCTTGCATCTAAATTCCGTAAACTTTGATTTTGCTGTACATTTAAAAACATTCTGTGGCAAAATACTTTTCATTTCAGACTTCTTTAAAATGCAACTTAACCTGCCAATTTCATTTACAGTTTTCCAATTTTATTAAAATTTTTGGAGCAATATTAAAAATATGCCCAGAATGAAAAGTTACATACTCATAGCAACAGATCTTGCGGAGTTCATCAACTATAAGTTTAATTTTTAATCTCATGCAAACAATGTTCATTTAAATAATGAAACGCCAATGAATCTAATAGAAGACATCTATGCATTTGCCCAAGCACCTGTCATCAATTTCAAAATATGAACATTGGCTTTGAACATTCTACTCCTTGATGGCAATTGTGATAAAAACGAGTGAAGTATGAATCAAATCAAGTGATATAAACTTATTAAGTGATCGATTAGCAGAGCAATCAATTATATGAAAATTGTTTAGAGTAGTTACATTTGGTTGACCACTAGAATCCGGTTTTTTGTTATAAACCTGCGGAGAAATAAAAATAAGATAGAAAATGCCAAAACACTTACTAAAAACTTATGTAGAATGTTTTGGCGTAAAAACACGGTCAAAGAATGAAATTGAAGTATGACTTCAATATTCACTCTATGATGAAGCCACATATACCTAATATAAATAAATAAATTCTGGAAGATAGATACCTTTACTATATAATAGATAGATATTTTACAATACCTTATAGTTTGGAACGCAACGAAAGTTGATGCTTATTTGTCTTTTTTTCTCAAAATAAGTTAGGTATATGGGATAGTTCAATACTTTTTAAACTAATTAATAGCGACAGGAGATTATAGAGTGCTTCAATATGTGAACATTGATATATCTTTGATACAACCCTTGAAAATTATATCAGTTTTCTTTTTTGGCCTTTACTTATCTTGTATAATTTGTGTTGAATCTTCAAAAGTTGTATCGTTTACGAAAATTACAACATTCAAGAATACCAATGATATAAATAATGTATCGAGGAAACATCTGGAGTTTTTTTTAAATAAAACCAAATTGTCACTCCAAAAATTTACCCCTTTTAATAAGGCGCCCCACAGCAAAAAGTTTACAGTTCTGAAATCACAGTTCCGCGGTCCAGCCATTGCAATTTTTTTATCGATCTCCAGCACATAAATAGGTCAGACTACAATGGCAATATAAATAAAAATGGACTCAGAACTAGGAACGTTAATTCAGACCAGAGAACTTTGGGCGCAGAACTCTATAGGTACTCGAATCTCTAGTTAAAAAGGGAATTTTGATAGATAGTTTTTTATATGTCACGCATCATATTTTCCATACATTTCACCAAATTCAAAAATAACTGTGAACATCTCCTGTTTAACTAGTGATTAAAGTTTCTATAGACCTCACGTAATGGAGCCGGCCCCTTTAGGTTTATATTATGTTCGGTTATATATTTCTCTCTCTATCCAATACCAGGTAGTTGAGTGAGAGGGAAACGTTACCTCAGCATAGTGTTCCTCATTCTGCTGCAACAGATCCACACAGATCTCGGCCAAATGGATCAGATCTTCCAACTTCTTTGCGGGCGTCACCATTGTATCGCCTCTTAGATCCTCTGAAAGAGATACAGAAGTTGATCATTATGTTTGTAGAATCTACTAGCTTTTGCTTGGGACTTCGTCCGCGTGGACTACCGAAAATCGAAAAATAAATTTAGTTTAGTCCTCCCACTGATGAGCTTAGGCCTCTTCGTTTTCACGCCAACCCCCTCGGTCTAATGCCATAGTCCATAGCTCCCGTGTTTCGGCAGAAGACCAAAGTCGAAGATGTGGTCGCGCGAATCTTAAGATTAAAGTGGAGATGGGCAGGGCATCTGGCTAGACCGGAGGACGGACTGTGGACTAGGGCAGTCACGGAATGGTGGCCTAGAATGGGTAGACTGAAAGCTCGATGACTCAATGACATTGTTATAAGTTAGATAAAGATAAAAAGGTGTTTATTGCCTAATGTCATTGATTGCCTCACAAAAAATTGTATCTGTACTGTATGCTATGTTTATTATGTGTGGCAACACTATTAAAAACAAACAGTCTTTGTCGAACCATCTTGACGTTTTATTACATGGTGACAGCGGTGCTAGAATTTTGAGAAAAATAACGAAAGCAACGTACATAGTATCTACAGGGTGCACTCTAAGTCGATAGCGAAACTCTAAGTAAGCTGTCTACTGATCAATGCAAACAACTTGTACTAGGTGGCGAAAAAAATAGAGCGAAAAAAATATCAGCTGTTCCATACAAAAAGTCGACTCAGTACTGCGCCAAATGTATGAAACAGCTGATATTTTTTTCGTAACCTAGTGCAAGTTGTTTGTATTGATCAGAAGACAGCCTACTTAAAGTTTCGCTATCGACTTAGAGTGCACCCTGTAGTATCAAGTTTAGTATCTACAGGGTGCACTCTAAGTCGATAGCGGAACTTTAAGTAGGCTGTCAGTCTACTTAAACAACCCTGTAGTGAAATAAAGCCTTGTGCTAGCTAGGCCTTCAGATGGCAATAGATAGTCAGTCGATAGAGGAATAAAACCAGGGCCCTTAGCCTGTAACGCAATGGCGGGTCAATGGCGTCCCGGCAGAAGGACAAAACCGGGCTCTCCTCGTTTTTCTCCTACAACCAGAGAACTAATCCTCTAGAATTAGAATCAAAATATTATTTTCTGTACTACAAAAACATTAAAAGGACAGACAGCTATAGCAAATCGTAATTGAAGTCGTCACCTGACAGCCCATTTTGGCACCATTGTCTTACAGGCTAAGGGCCCTGCCTACGCGCGTAGCATAGAGAAGTCGGTTACGAACTACGGCGTAGCACGTCTACGCCGTAGATCTTAACCTCTACGGGGCGTTTTGACCTGAGTCTGTAACGCAATTGTGCCAAAACGGCTTCAATTATGATTTATTAATGCTGTCGGTCCTTTTAATGTTTTTGCAGTACAGCAAATAATATTCTGTTCTAATTTTAGACGATTAGTTCGCTGGTTGTAGGAGAAAAACGAGGAAGCCCCGGTTTTTTCTTTCTACTGGGACGCCATTGACACGCCATTACATTACAGGCTAAGCCCCTGGTTGGCAACAAACGATAGAGCAAGATTGCGCTATAGCTGAAGAGCTGGTGACCATTCGATTTATTTTATCGTACAAGGCTGGGAGTTGTATGGAACCAAAAGTAATTATTGTGAATATCGCGAATAATTAAAAGTTAAGTATCGACAAGTCAAAAGTAGAACAAAAGTGGTTGGAAATCACATTTTGATCAGTTATTTTAGAAGTGGAACAAGTTGATCAAAGAGAACAATAAGTCACAAAACCAACATTTTTCATGAAACTTAAAAAATTATAATCTTAAAGTTAATAATAAATTATGTTTTTTTTGCAGCCTGACTAAAAACCTGACTTGTTCCCTTTCTAAAATAACCTATTAATTTAGAATTTGACGTTTATTCGCTAATACAGACTTTAGTCATTTAAAAATAGCCCGGCTGACTACAGGCTGGTCCGGTTGACACCCACCTTCAATATTGGCCTTCTGACTGAGCTGCGTGTAGTTGAGCAGGGCCGCATTCTCCAGGCTGGTCCGGATCATCTCTCTGACTTCCTCTGGCGCCACTGGAGTCACCACATCCTTCATCAGCACCCGCTCCAGCAAGGATAGCGTAGCCTGGCAGAGTTATGAGGTTAGTTTTCTGAACGAAGATGAAAGTTTTCTTCTATACTTATTTATCAGTTGGTACCTTTCCCGTCGATCAAGATAACAAATTACATTCGTAATCTATTCATCTGTCTTACTGTCCTACATTCAGCCAGTTTTATTATATCAGCTGATCGTCATCGGAAATGTTGAAGGGAAGAGATCACGAGGCAAAACTAGATTGGAGTAAATAGACCGACTAGATGGACCGACCAGGGCCCTTAGCCTGTAACGCAATGGCGGGTCAATGGCGTCCCGGCAGAAGGACAAAACCGGGCTCTCCTCGTTTTTCTCCTACAACCAGAGAACTAATCCTCTAGAATTAGAATCAAAATATTCTTTGCTGTACTACAAAAACATTAAAAGGACAGACAGCGTTAGCAAATCGTAATTGAAGTCGTCACCTGACAGCCCATTTTGGCACCATTGTGTTACAGGCTAAGGGCCCAGTACGTGCAGCATGGCAAGCCCAAGATAGGCCCTTCTCTATGCAAAACTGTCAACTTGTCGGTCGGGCTCGAGTTGGCTCTACGCCAACATGGCGATGGAGACAAAAATACAACATTTTTATTAAAAATGGCTGTTAATAAAACCCTGGTAGCAGAGATTTAGTGCCCCTGCCTTACCCCTTTCTCTAACATTTTGGTAGCAGAGCGTGGTTTGCGGTTCCTCTGGTTGAGGAAAGCTTCTCCTATAGTCTGTTGGTGCATTCCCCCCCTTTTTTGCGGTCTTATTTTCCCAAATTTCTCTTTTTATATCGATAGTCCCTTTCATACCTAAAGTAATCTATTACGCATCAATTCAAATCGTCTATAATTTAACACCGTCGACGGTCAGCCAACCGGTTCCCTTTGTATTCGCCAAGCGAGCGAGCCGTGTTTTTTCTTTATTGACTTTGTCCTATGCCTATTTTGCAAGTTGTTTACGAGTTGATAATTAGATAGTAATAATAAAAGCCTACTTCCGTAAATTCCTTTTAACATCTGTTGTTGGGTGATTGACCAGTTGCCATAACAATGCCTGATTACGAAACAGTATTGTATACTGAGACAGAGGAGTACAGATCGTCCTTGGGGTCGGTTAAGTTTTTTGTGAACTGGATAACAGCTACCTACGAAACCCTAGGTGCGGTGTCTCCTGCTAGACTCGTGTTTAGGCTGCGAGACCTAGAGCCCAACTTCGTGAAATTTGTAGACTGTACTTCCCGACTGTTGGGTGGTCTCGACCCCACCACGGATGCCGACGAATATAGATATGTTCAAGACCAGTTGCGGCCCATGTACGACATGGTAGATGACCTGCGATTGAAGTACTCGGAGATCAAGCCTACGGAGTATGTCGCACCTGTCCCTCCTCCTTCGATATATACCAATATGTCCCGCATTTCTGATGGGCAAATACGGCAAAAATTACCCGACTTGCCTATCCCAAAGTTCAGTGGCGTGCCCGATTCATGGATTAGCTTCATGGACCAGTTTGATAGCATCGTTGATTGCCAGCCAGACCTCTCCCCTACCCAAAAACTGCATTACTTGGTAGGCGCCCTCAGTGACGAGCCCCGCCGCCTGGTACAGCACCTGCGCATAGAGGCTGGCAACTACGAGGTCGCGCGTGATTTACTGAAAAGGCGTTATCACAACACGCGCGTCCTTGCCGACACCCACATTGCCCAAATCCTCAATCTCCAAGAGGTCAGCCATAAATTGAGTGGATTACGCGCCGCCTTCCTTAATCCACTCCTAACTGCATATAGGTGCCTCGAGCGGCTCGGATTACCAGTGAAAGAGTGGTCTTATTTCTTGGTCCACGTTATCATGACCAAACTTCCCTCCGAGCTTAAATCCCGATTTGAGCGGACCTATGGGGGCGAGAAGAGAAGCCTCCCCACCTTCGATCAGTTGATCGACTTCCTTGAGGAAGAATGTAGGCACCACGGTAATGTTGGTAACGCGGCCCTTATTGACAATAATCGTACCGTGTCTGTGCCCGTGCCTACTTCATATTCCCCACCTCCAAGGCAACAGCGCCCGCTACCTTTTTATCGTCGCGTGTATGCGACCGCAGTGTCTCCACCCGAGCCTCAACCGATAGCTACGAGTAGGTGCTACATGTGCTCCTCCTCCTCCCACTACCTGCGTCAATGTGACGAGTTTATTGGCCTTTCCCCTCGCGAACGATCCTCCTTTGTACGACAGGCCGGCCTGTGCTATCGCTGCCTAGACAAGCATTCAATAGCTGCCTGCCCACGTGAATATTGTTGCCGTACTTGTCGCCGATCGACCCATCACACCATGCTGTGCTTTAATGACCCTAACAACCCCGAGTTTCCTCGCCGCAACAATGTTAGTTTCCGTGAGTCTCCGCCTCGTCGTTTCTCTCCAGTAACGTCACCTCGTTCTTCACCTCCGCGTACTGGCGGGGTCGCTCGCCGCACGGGCGGGGGCACTCGCCGCACGGGCGGGGGCGCCCATTACTATAGTGACACATCTCGTCCCTCAAGCCGTCCCTCATCGCATTCACCTTTTACCACAAGGGATCACAATCCCCGTCGTTCACAGACCCCGCCGCGTGAGCGACGCCCTTACCAATCGCCGTCTCCCCCTCGTGATTATAACGGGCCTTCGTCCTCTTCTAGGTCTAGGACTTATAATCGCTCCTACTCATCTGACCGTCAGCCTCAATAACTAGCCTGCCCTCCAAACCGACCTCCCTCCAGTGTTACGATACCCGCCTCGTTAGTGCTTCTTCCCACCGCTGTCATACATGTGCGTTCCGCTTCCGGTTATTATGTCGAAGCGCGTGCACTCTGTGACACCGGCGCCCAAGGCTGTTTACTAACTACTGATCTAGTAGTAGACAAATTAAACATGTCTTTGTGCCCTACTTCCTCCCCCGTGCGAGGTATCGGCAATGTACAGTCTGTACAGGTTCGCGGCAGTGTTTCCTTTACATTTAGACCTGCGGATTCATCCTACCCTGAGATCACTGCCTCGGCCATGGTCCTCAACGTTATTGCCGGTACACATCCTGAGCTAGAGTTACCTTCAAGTTTAGTGTCATGTGTCTCCTCCTTTCCCTTAGCGGACCCTTCCTTTTATATGCCTGGCCCTATAGATTTGCTCCTTGGTGCTGACGTGTTTGGATCCTTGTTGTGCCCTAATATGCCCATAGTTTGCCCTTCCGGCCTAACTGCGGTCCCAACTGTCCTGGGACATATTTTGTCTGGTCCCATACCAACTTTAACTCCCCCCGAGGCCCCTATGACCGGTGTTAGCCTATCAAAAATTGTGGAACGATTCTGGAAGTTAGAAGAACCGCCAGAATCCCCTATAGACCCTGTAGATGATGAATGTGAGCTCATCTTCAAGTCCACTACCCTACGTGAACCAGACGGCCGCTTTACGGTTCGTCTCCCTTTCCTACCGGACCGTCCTCAACTTGGTGACTCTAGGTCTACTGCTCTTAGACGGTTTTTTAGCCTTGAGAAGCGCCTACATGCTAATCCTGGGCTGAAGGAAAAGTATGTGAGTTTTATGCGAGAGTACATTGAACTTGGCCATATGTGTCCCTCCTCATTTGAACCCTCCTCAGCAGAACATTATTTTATTCCCCATCACGGCGTGTTTAAAAGTGGTGATGAAGCTAAAATCCGTGTAGTGTTTGACGGAAGCTCCCCTACATCCTCAGGTGTGTCCCTAAATCAGTGCCTCCACTCAGGTCCCAAATTACAGCGTGATATTACGTGTATCCTCCTTAATTTTAGGCGCCATAAAGTTGTTTTTGTGACGGATATCCGGATGATGTTTAGAATGACATGGGTCCACCCTGAAGATAGAAAATATCAGCTCATACTGTGGCGTGAAGCCCCCAACTTCCCTTTGTGTACGTATGAGCTTAACACAAATACCTACGGCCTCAGGTCAAGCCCCTTTATTGCCATCCGAGCCTTGTTAGAACTAGCTGAGCAAGAACGTTCAAGGTTTCCCCTAGCAGCTTCAGTCCTAGAGAGTGATGTATATGTTGATGACTGCCTTACTGGAGCTGCCTCCCTGGATGAAGCTCGCGTCCTTATGAATGAGATGAATAGCATTTTGACTTCCGGTGGCTACGAATTGAGAAAGTGGATCTCAAACTGTCCTGAACTCCTGTGTGACCTACCCCCAGAACATTTGCAGTTGCCCCACTCTTTTCAAGATCCCGAAAATCCCCAAACTATTGCGGTACTTGGCGTCCAATACGATCCCGCGGCTGACGCCTTTACCTATCGTTTTTCCTCCGACCCTGTGACTCATGCAACAAAACGCAAAGTTTTGTCCCTCATTGCCCGTACGTATGATCCGTGTGGCTGGATCACACCGGTAATTTTTAAAGCTAAAGCTTTTATGCAAAAGCTTTGGCTGTCTGGCCTTACCTGGGACGAACCTCTGACTCCTACTCTAGCAGCGGAGTGGTGTTCCTTTTCCCAAGACCTTTCGAACGTGAACCACGTTGTCCTCCCACGCCCCATCATGTGTGATATTGTGAATACATTTTCCCTTCATGGGTTTTGTGACGCCTCTGAGGCTGGATTTTCAGGAGTGGTGTACTTACGTACGGAAAGCCCCTCTGGCGACTGTAAGGTCCATCTTCTCTTGGCTAAGAGTAAAGTCGCTCCAGTTAGGACTCGCTGTACGATTCCTAAATTAGAGCTGCTTGGTGCAACTCTACTGTCCAAGATACTCCACCACGTAGCCTTTTGCTTACAAAAGTCTATAGTGTTAGATGCTATCTATAGTTGGTCAGATAGTCGTGTGGTCCTTGCCTGGATAGATACCCCTATTCACCACCTACAAACCTTTGAAGCCAATCGTGTTTCACAAATAAAAAATTCGCCCACTGCTTCCCAATGGCGACATGTCCCTGGTGATATGAATCCTGCCGATTGTGCCTCACGCGGTGTGTCCGTTTCCTCCCTGCTACAGCACTCTTTATGGTGGTCACCCACATGGCTAAAGCAACCTTTGTCTGAATGGCCTACGCCGAAAACTCCGTCGCCTGGTGACCTACCTGGAATACGTTGTTTGCTCGCAACCACCCCTATTCCCTCTCCAGACCCGTCCTTTTTGTTGGATAGGTATAGTTCCTTGCCTAAACTCGTAGGTGTAGTCGGGTACATGCTACGCTTTGTGAAGAGGACGAGAAATCCTGAGTTTTCTGTTACTCATTCCTACCTTGATGCGGATGAACGTAGAGAAGCCTTGCTCTATATTGTGAAGCAAGTTCAACTTACATCCTTTCCTGAGGAGTTAGATACTCTACATCGCGGTGCCTTACTCAAGTCTTCACTCCGACGACTCTGCCCCTTCCTCGACGATAGTGGTTTGATTCGTGTGGGCGGTCGCCTTAAAAATTCGGACCTCCCTTATGACGCCCGCCACCCTCTCCTCCTACCCAAGTTTGGTAGTTTTGTGCAGCTTTTAGCGTCCCATTATCATGTGAGTAATTCCCACGCCGGCCCTAATGCCTTATTGGCCCTACTGTCCCGTGAATTTTGGATTGTATCAGCCCGCCGGTTAGTCAATCACGTGATATTTAAATGCCTTTCATGCTATCGTCTAAAGGCAGCGGTTACCCAGCCTCCCATGGGTGACTTACCTAGAGATAGAGTAGTCTCTACGAGACCCTTTGATGGAGTCGGTACAGACTTTGCCGGCCCCTTTTATACCAAGATCCAAGCTTATCGAAATAAAAGGGTGGTAAAATCATACCTTTGTGTATTTGTTTGTTTGTCCACTAAAGCGGTATATTTAGAGGTTGTCTCAGACTTGACCACGGAAGCTTTTATCGCGGCCTTAACCCGTTTTGTTTCCCGTCGCGGCTTACCTTCCCTTATTCGTTCCGATAACGGCAGGAACTATGTTTGTGCCAACAATTACCTCGGTGACTTGCACACCTTCCTTGTAGAGCATCAGTCGGAACTAGCCTCCGAGTCCTCTAAAAGAGGTATCAACTGGGTGTTTGATCCCCCCTGTGCCCTCATTGGGGCGGCCTATTTGAAGCGGCTGTTAAATCTGCAAAAACCCACCTCAAACGTGTGATTGGAGAGACCACCCTAACATTCGAGGAGTTGACTACAGTGTTCGCAAAGATCGAAGCCGTCCTCAATTCACGTCCCCTGTGCCCATTAGCTTCCAGTCCAGACCTTGAGGTCCTAACACCGGGCCATTTCTTGATTGGGCAACCCTTAGTTGCTGTGCCTGAATGCCCCTTCAACGAAGTTAAAGTTAGTCGTCTCACCCGGTTTCAGTTGATACAACAGGTGACCCAACATTTTTGGTCCCGTTGGCACGCGGAATATTTATCAACCTTGCAGAATAGGCATAAGTGGACCACTTCCTCGGATCCTCCCTTTGTTGGTGAACTCGTCCTTCTCAAGGAAGATAATACCCCTCCACTACAGTGGCGACGTGGTCGGATCCTTCATATTTACCCCGGCCAGGATAGTGTCGTTCGCGTTGTCGATGTGCAGACGCCCTCCGGTGTTAAGAAGCGCTCTCTCACCAAGCTCGTTCGCCTACCCATAGACACCACCCCCTCTATCCCTTCGTCGTAAACATTTGTGATGTTTAGGGCGGGGGTTATGTTAATTAAAAGTCCCTTTTTTGCCTATCCCATAGTTTGTGTAGATTTGCCCCTTTTCATCCCTTAGAATATTGTCCAGCCCTCCCCCATGACAACTAGACTGACTGACAGCTAGGTACCTACATATAGCACCGCATTGGCTCTGCGAGGGAGATTCGCGGGGCCCCCCACACCCTGCGCCCGAACGTGGTCGTGTGCGCACGTATATTTTGTGCTAAATAACCATAAAACTTTCCCTGAGCTTTCCTGGACCCTTACCAGCCTACAAACGCTTCCACTGTGTGTGTGTGCCCGTATAGTGCCTGTGAATCTGGTGCCCTTTGGATAATCTGGTGCCCCTTGGATTTGCGCTTATGCGCGCTGGTGAACCTGGACACGCGGTAAGTACCTAGCTACTTCCATACCTAAACCTCATTTTGAAGAACCCCCTCGTATTTGGCTTTCCTTATGGAACCTCCCTTGTGCCCATTTGTAAAACCCTGGTAGCAGAGATTTAGTGCCCCTGCCTTACCCCTTTCTCTAACAATGGCAATATCTACTTTCTGCTCGACATGACCCTAATCTATTGCCATATCGAGTCCCGCCTGCCATGCGCGCACAATAGACATGGCACGTCTGTCACTCGAGTTCGAGAGAGTGTCAAAACGACCATGCTAAGCATACAGCTTAAGATGAAATACGACGTACAACTAGCGCCGCCAATGAAAAAGAAATCATATCTTTTTTTGGATGCGTTTTTAGCAAAAAACGCTCCTGCGATTTCAAAACGCAAGAGCGTTTTTTGCTAAAAACGCATCCAAAAAAAAAGAAATGATTTTTTTTCATTGGCGGCGCTAGTTGTGAGACCTATTGCGTCTGAAAGACGACAAAACCACAAAATTCCAGACGATGGCGAGAGTGGCCACTGATAGAAATCAATGGAGAAGACTCCTCATCCATTCCCGGAATTTGACGAGCATTGATCACGATCTTCAGACATGAAGGACCGACTACAAAGAAAGAAGAATTACGAGTATATCAGCAATACTGTCCGTGTACCCGGTGCAATTTACAAATGAAGGCTAAGGGGAAAGAAGGGTCATAGTCAGTATTTTTCATAATTAAAGCTAACAACGCCATCTAAATTTGTGTTCTATGGTATAGTGAAAACAGAAACGCAAAAGAATGATCACTGTCTTCAGAAAGTCCGTATAAAAAAACAGGATTCTTTAAGAAAAGATCATTGTCAATAACGTTCTTCAAAAAAAGGCGTTGTTAGCTTTAATATTATGAAAAATCCTGACTATGACCCTTCTTTCCCCTTAGCCTTCAAATTTTAATATTTCACGAATCAAGATGCATTTTGATTGAACAAAATAGCCTTACCATTGAATAAACATTACAAAGTAAGTATATAAAATCAAAGCATGACTATGCGAATTGAAAAGAGAAATTAATTTTAAAAACTTTGTCAATATGAACACAATAGCGTCAAGGTTAACCCCCCTGTAGTTACATTCAATTCTGTACCTCGAAGGGATGTACTGACAGCTAAAAAAAATAAAAAATTGTTCTAAAAGCTGTGACAGATGGCGTTGATACGACATGTTTTCTATCACAAAGTAAATTAGTGCTTACTACAGCGAAAATACTTCTTCACTTCATTGCTCTGTGAGTTCTCATCTTTCATCGTCGTAGCCGTCATTCCATTTTACAGTACATGTAAAAGTGCACGACTTTTTTAATGTTCTTTTATGAGTGAATGGTAAATCCGGAAACACTTCATTTTTCTCCACAACTAATACCTAAATGTGATTGGACGTATGTACGAAGGCCAATGAGCGCGAACTGGCATAAAAAAAGAACATGTCTCGTCAGCGACATCTAGTTACAAATTTGGAACTACAACTTATGAGCTGTCAGAAAATCCCTTAATCAAATCTACGTCATTTTTTTTGGTAAGGAGCTTCATATCGAGCCTTTTCTTTTTCCCCTTTTTTATATTATTTAGGTATTTTTTTCACAGAATAAGCACACAGAGATTTTGTTTTGACTAGAAGAACGACACAGCCAACCTCCGATCCCTCGATCTCGATAATTTACGCAAAAAAAGTTAAAAATTATGTCTTTTTACCTTGAGCGCTCCCTCGGGTCTGCCGAACGGAAACGCGTAGCGGAAATTCGTGATCTGATGCTGCAAGAGCGCCTTCAGCCGCTCCTTAATCTCTGCGAACTTCTCCTTCTCTTGGACAGTGATGCTGCCCACCCCGTCTGGCCTGCCAGGAAGCGTCGCCGTACTGTAAACCACTTGGGCGTGGGGCTCACTCTAGTTACGGCAAGCAGGATAGGGTGGCCTGCGGAGCTGCCAGCGCGGCCATGTGGCTGTTTTTTATCTAGTGTTTTGACCGATTGCTTAGGAAAAGGTTGGTAGGTAAAGAGGGATGTGGTGGCTTCTGCCGCGAGCATCTCAGTGGAAATCTCTTCCGCGAGGATCTCATTTTTATTTTCCCTCTCTAAAATAATTTTAAATGCCAATATTGCTTAAAAGTGCCATTACAAAAGATCCTAAAACTTTTTACAGGGTAAGTAATAGCAGTCAGTGATAGAAATCACAACCTGAATTTTGTTTTGCTCTATGACGTTCCGTTGATAAAATTAATAAAATGCGAACGCTGTGGCGGGAGAAATGTATTTTTTTAATATTGTTTTCATTGACATTCTTATGTTTTAACAACTCAAAGCCATGACATTGCACCTAAACACACAAACGTATTTTTAAATTAGAGCCATCGATATTTTTATATCGATGATTAGAGCTAATACCAAAAACAAGAAAGTTATGATGAATTTTCAATAAATAATTCGTCCCATGTCTCTTCTGTGTCAGGGCCCCTAAGGATTTCGGTCAAAACACTCTCCGTACTCCTAAAACACTGGCAACCCCACAAGACCGGAATCAGAAACGGTTAGTCGGAGAAGAAAGCACAGGGCTCACATCAAGCACATTTAGGTATCACAAGTAAGGCGACAGTAGGTTAGTTCAGTAACAATCAGAATCTGTCGGTTCGTTGAGACTGGCGCATTTTTTCGAAAGTTAACTTGACGACAAAGATTTGAAAAAAAAAAATCACTAGGTTTCCCATAGGTACATACTTACTCGTAGTAGCAAATTGGTGGGCAAAGTTTCAATAAAAATTAGGAGTTTTCGAAAAGGGGGCAATCTCTATAAATATTATGGGTATCATACTAAAGGGGCAAAGCAGAACCGAACAGACCACTATAACTGGCAAAGGATGCAACTTTATCATTTGTTAGTTGTCATAAATAATTTAAAAAAAAAGGTACACTGTTAAAAAGCTACTGCACTGATTCCTAGTGATTTGCTGAAGTCCGTTGAAAAGTTCCGTTCTCCATCACGGAAGTTATTCATCAGATCTTCACCATCAACTACCTACCTAGACATTTAGATATAAACTTTGCACTTTGTATTCTTTGTGAATTCACCCAGAGAACAAGTGAAAATGTCCGTGCTGGTGTTAATTAATTGAATACTTACCTAAGCTTAAGGGCATATTAGACGGTTCAATTTGCAATGACAATGGATATGGCAATATCAATGGCAATATTGAACGCAAATTGAACCGTATAATATCCCCTTTATACACAGATAGATACTTTAGTCCCAACGGTCAAAGAAAAAGGCATTCCATTAGACTTAAATGCGCCAACCTTCACGTACAGTCGGCCACAGTCTCAGATACCCCTTTTTGTTCTATAGGCGCCCTTATGCCGCGCGCGGTAAGTGCTGCCATGGGGTATCTGAGATTGTGGCCGACCGTACCTACCAAGAGGCAAGTCAGTTAGTTGGTTAGTGAGGTTATTTGTAAGGTAACACAATCGTTGGTGCGGTCAGAGAATGGACATCAAAAGGTAGCTCAGAAGGAGGTATATTAAAAGCACCATCAAACATAGAGCATTCAAAGGGGAAGTTTATGGCTAAGGTAAGGTAACTCTAGTTTTCAAAGGCTAAAGTTTTAAAGGAATTCTGTACAGATTTCGTTCAGATAAAGAAATAACAGGAGAAACTAGTTATTTGTCCTCTCTTCAAAATATAATGTACCTAACCAGTAGGTTAATACCTATTAAGTACATTATAAATTATAATATGCAGCAGACAAATAGGGGGCCTTTCCAAAACTAGAGCTCCAACTTTACTACAAAAGGGTCTGTCTTAAAAAAAAATGTTGTTAAATATCTCCTTCTGTACAACATAATGAATTCGACAGAACCTTTTTATAGCACCTGTAGGTACAGGGTGTTGTCAGAAGGGTCCTGACAAACTTAAGCGAAACGATACAAGCCATTTTTTACTATGAACCAAAAGCAATACAGGGTGCACTCTAAGTCGATAGCGAAACTTTAAGTAGGCTGTCTACTGATCAATACACACAACTTGTACTAGGTGACGAATAAAATGGAGCTAAAAAAATATCTGCTGTTCCATACAAAAGGTCGACTTAGTACTGCGCCAAATGTATGAAACAGCTGATATTTTTTCCGCTCCAATTTTTCGCCACCTAGTACACACGACAACACGTCAGACTGTACACTTTTGTTGTAAAGTCACCCGTAACGTAACGGAGTAGAGTGCTAGCGTGTAAGCCTCGACGTGCTGTCGTGTGTACAAGTTGTTTGTATTGATCAGTAGACAGCCTACTTAAAGTTACGCTATCGACTTAGGTCCACTTGCGTCAACCAGGGTTAGCCAGTTAACTCTGAGTTAACGTCAAAATTTGTATGGAAACGTCAAGTTAACTCAGAGTTAGTTTGCTAACCCTGAGTGACGCAAGTCCGCCTTAGAGTGCACCCTGTAGTATACGTTTCTTATAGTAGGCAGCGAAGTTAAATAGGTTTTTTTCTCTGCCTCATTTCTTCAAAATTTCATTTTTGGCCCTATAGTAAAAGTTGTTTGTATCCATCCCAAAAGTTTGACTGCCCTTTCTGTAACACGCTGCACAAAAGAAAAAAAAAAACACCAAACGCCACTCACCTGTTGCCATGAACGTGGCTCGCGCAGAAAGCGAACGAGTAGTGCATCAGGGTCGGATCCACGGTCTGCTGGCCGCTCTCGGCCACGTCGAGCAGGTCCGACAGGTAGCACAGGTGCCGGTAGCACCCCCTGACGCCGTACCTGGCGCAGTACTCGTCTAGCACGAACACCTGCCCCGGCGAGAACCAGCCCTGGAACATTGAAGCGTAAGATGCTTTAGGAAATCTACAGATCCTTAACTATTAAGGGAAGAGCTTTCTCTACAGTTTCTCAACTATAAATGCGTCGGAAAACTCTGAAATTTTAACTGTCGTGACGTGATGTAGAGTTCGTAGTTTCTTATGTACTTAGGTAGGATTTATCTCAACTAAAACATAAAAACCTATATCTCAACTAAAGAAGACAGCAAAGCTGGGGTTTGGGCTCAACCACGACGCGTCCCCATCGTGGCTCGTTGATTTAAAAAAAAAATATGACAAAGTATTACCCATTACATGATGACCGGAAGACCGTGCCCGTTTCATATAAATAACAATTCACAGTTAATGGGCTACGCAATATACATCGAATTGTCATAATAAACTATTAATTGTACGTAAAGAAAAGTGCACGGCCGCCCAGAAACATCATGGCTCCAAAATCTCGCAACATGGTTCAACACGAGCAACACAGAACTGTTGTGAGCCATAACATCACGGGCCCGAGTGGCCAAGGGCGTCGTCAAGGGGGGGCAGGGAGGGGCAGCTGCCCCCCCCTAGAGATTCTAAAAAAGTTGCCAAATATAATGCAACCAAAGTCCTAAGTCTTTTAGTTAATTTGCTTTAAGTTCAAGCCTTGAACAATCATTCCCGTACGTCGAAACTCGAATGAATTCACCAATTCCACTCCTAATATTCCGTACGCTCAACTACGCTCTGGCTGTAGATGTAAGGCTCGTAGTACAAGGGAAAAGCTTCATGTGCTGTCGACTTTACCTACAATTCATACCTACTTTTCTCATTCATAGAGAATGAGACAAGTATGAATTGTAGTAGGTAAAGTCAACTTGCCCCCCCCCCCCCCTGCGCCATCTGCTGGCGACGCCCTTGCGAGTGGCCATATTTAATGATAGCCGACCTCCGATTGAAGATGGCACCAAAAGAAGAAAATAATTAAAATGGCGGACAGAATTACCAAAGAACAGTAAGGGTCCTGCAGGCGGTACTTGAGCGTGAAGGACTGGAGAGTGGAGAACAGCTGATGATGATCAAACTGGCACGGGTCGGCCTGGATGTAGTCCTCCATGCCGTGCTTGCGAGCCTTGTCCGCATCTGAAAAAGCATGTGGTTTTGTGGAACTTATACACATTTTCATGGAGCCTAGGGAACTTCCAGTGGTAAATTGAGTAGCCCGTTAGTACCCTCCAGACCACTAGTAAACTAAAATGTTTGTAACCTTTTTAATGCCTAATCGGCTCCGCAATGTACATGTCAGTTGTCAGTTTGCAGAGTCCCTTGAGACTATTCCATGATCTTATGGTGCGTGTCGAAGGTAGTGCGCACTCAGGAGCTTAGTTCTTACCTTTTAGGGACCTTGCTAAAGTGTTTGAGACTTTATCTAGTTTTTATATCGATTTAACGGTTTCACTTACTTTTATTTTGTCGGAATAGCATGTTTCGACCTCGTCCGGAAGTCTTAATCATGGAGGAGGGAAGAACGACGCGTTCGTCACGTTTATCTAGTTTCTTGAGAATAAAGGGGAAAAGACTTATTTCCACATAAAATATTACTGTATTTGTGAGTACTATGTTCGTGTTTAGTATAAGTGAAAATGTAAATTTTATTTGTGGAAATGAATAAACATCTTCTATTCTATTCTATTCTATTCTATTATACCCAACAGCAGGCAGAGGTGGGCTGATGATGAGGAAGTGTAAAGTCCTCACCTCCCATGATCTTATGGTGCGTGTCGGAGGTAGTGGGCGGCGTGGGCTTGTGGCTCTGCCCCGTGGCTCGGTACATGGCCATCACCCACAGATGGCACTCGTTCTCGTCTCCGACCCCCATCAGGACGGACTCCCCATCACGCACCGCGTTCATGAAGTATTTGGCGCCTTCTAGCTCTGTGGATTTTTAATTCATTTGTTAAGGCCTTTGCATGTACGTAATGAGATGATTTATGCAGCGTCCAGTGGCACCTTCACTCACACTGGATGGGAGAAGAGTCAGTTTTATGAAATGGCCCACTGGAATCAACAGTATTTGCCCACAGACTTATTTTTTTTACTTCCGTGTATTTTGCCAGTTTAAATCGAGGGCTGTTGTAGTCAGTACTGAAATTTTGGCTTACCTTGACCAACCATCAGTTGAGCTGAAACAATAAAAATCGTCATAGTGCATGAACCAGATTTAAAAGCCACTTCTGATGGGTAGTTAAATCAATAATTATCAAAACGGAATAACTTAGTTGAAGCCCCGGTGTCCTATGGGGCCACGCTTCATAGATAGGGCCTATAAGTCGATCTTGATTCTTATTTTGATTGTATGGGCAGTTTTAAATTTAGGAACCTAAAAACCTACCGCCTGCCATCTTAAATTATAGTCCAGTCCACCGTGAATGCTAGTCAAGCATTTTGACAACTAGCATTTTGACAGCGCCCTTTCACGCTGAAATTTTTAACCCCCGACCAAAAAGAGGGGTGTTATAAGTTTGACCGCTATGTCTGTCTGTCTGTCTGTCTGTGTGTGTCACCATAGCTTTAAAATGGGTGAACCGATTTAGATGCGGTTTTTTTATATTTGCAAGCAGGTTTTCTAGCATGTTTTTATCAAAATCGGTTCAGCCGTTTATGAGATATGCTTAGTTTTTATTTATTTTTTTGCTATTAGGGAAAATTTAAGATTTAAACATTTATAATAAGTTAAAAAAAAATCACTCGGGACAGGACTTGAACCCGCAACCTCTTAATTTTTGTTAAATATTTTTTTTTTACGTTAATAGGGAACATTTGAGATTTGTAAGAGAAACCATCGATATAAAATATCGATGAGAGAAACACGTAACTTTCGGGACCTACCGCTGGCCAGCTCGATGTAGTCGACGGTGAACCCGTCCAGCTGCATCATCTCGGCGGGCTCGGACTTCTTGTCCTTGTACGAGCACAGCGCGAAGGTGTACTGGCTGACCTGCACCAGCACCATGTAGCGGCGCTTCCACTTGCGCCACACAGCCTTGCCGATTACATGGAGGTAGCTGCGGAGAAGAGAAGTCAACATCGGACGATAAAAATATAGTTGCAGACATCCCATTTTCCCATTTTATATTATAAATGCGAAAGTTTGTGAGTGAGTGAGTGTGTTTGTTACTCTTTCACGCTGAAACGGCTAAACGGATGTGGATGAAATTTGGAATAGAGATAGCTTAGACATCAGAATAACACATAGGCTACATATTATCACGCTTTTACACTTAGGAGCAAAGTAAAGCACATATCCTTTTTCTGTAGTCCACGCGGACGAAGTCGCGGGCAAAAGTTAGTAGATAATAAAGCAATCGACATGTGGACACACTTTTGATTTCATATTCCTAGTAATAAAAAATATATCACTGAACTTCGGTTAAAAGTTCAGTTCAGTTATATATTTTTTAACTACAGGGTGCACTCTAAGTCGATAGCGAAACTTTAAGTAGGCTATCTACTGATCAATACAAACAACTTGTACTAGGTGGATAAAAAAATGGAGCGAAAAAAATATCAGCTGTTCCATACAAAAGGTCGACTCAGTACTGCGCCAAATGTATGAAACAGCTAATATTTTTTTCGCTCCATTTTTGTCGCCACCTATTACAAGTTGTTTGTTTTGATCAGTAGACAGCCTACTTAAAGTTCCGCTATCGACTTAGAGTGCACCCTGTAGAAATGTGAAATTAAAAGTGTGTCTAAATGTCGATAGCTTCATTTTATATGTCTGCAAGTATATTTTATCATTCAAAGTTGAATCATTCTCTTACAATAAATTAAAATGTTGAAAAGTGCGAGCTAGAGGGCTGCAGAGCTCCAGGGGATTCTTAAAGGCAACTTTATAAACATTTTCTAAATACGATTTTGCGTGTTATAGACGATGTGACGATAATTTATTGTTTCCCTGCTCGCCGCCAATTTCGTTTCCGCAGGGCCTAGGGAAGAGTCAAACTTCTACCACTACCGCCTAGATCTATGGTGCCCGACCACGGCGGCTGTAACGCGGCCGAAACGTCGGGATAAATAAGGTAATTAATTTGCCTAAAAACCAATCGCGATTCGACCCGTTTCGAATACAATAATGTTTAAATATCGCGAATCATTAAAAGTGAATATGGTGCCCTGTCTACTAACCCACAATGTTTCATGTTCAGAGGCTTGTCCATGCGGCATGCTATCTTGATCCTCAAGTCTTGATCTGGCAAGTTCTTTGGTACGTTCATGCGGTGCCATTCGGGAGCCTGCATGGAAAAAAATAAAGGGTTGGTCGAATTTCACAAACAATGCTAGACTAATAAATTGTATCATGTTCATAGCCTGAGCAACGAAGACCAAAAAATGCTGAATAGAAAAAATTATTCGTGTAAAGCCAAATTTTGGCACAGTTGTAGAGAAAAGTGTCCTGAACAACATACTAAAAGTACTGATGGGTAGGGGGGGAGCTAAGGGGGGGAGGGGGGTGTAAAGGTCCCTTTTTTCAGTTTTTTGTAAATAACTCGAAAACTGCAGCCTATAGCAAAAAATGACCAATTACTGAATTAATCTACATAAAATTCTCTACAAAATAGGTTAACTTTTTTTTTTCTAGATCGATAGAATAAGGAATAATGGCGGGAAAATGATTTTGTTGTCGCTTCAGTATAGGCCCGATTGTAAGCGAAAGTGCGACATCGCTCTGGTGTCGTGGGTTTTGGGACCACGTAGCTGATTGGGGTGTCAAAAGACGCGACTTGACAAGGGCTACACAATTAAAAAAAAAACTTTTGAAAAAACTTAAAAACTGTCTATTTTTAATCGAAAAAAATTGAATAATGCGGTTGTTTTTCGCCCGGTTTTGGTGAGAAAAAAATCATATCTCAAAAACGAAACAAGATATCGAAAAAATTAAAAACTCCCCTAATAGACATAATTTTGGACTATATAAAAAAAAATTGTAGGTGCGTAACACTGATAAATTATTCAGAAGTTGTACCTTCATGACGCGGAGCTTAGTGCGTGAGCGCGGTAGTGACGGTGCATTTGACCTAAATACTTACAGATACAACAATGATTCGGAAAATCCCTACCACTTACCTAATGAGGTTGGACCAGAGGAGACGATGGTCCTAAAACCAGTGACCACCAACGACCCTGTGGCACCTGACTCCATTCTCAACGCCATATTTAGAGCTCTCCGCGCGTAAACTCTGCATCACCAAACTACAACTTCTGAATAACCCATCAGTGAAACGCACCTCCAATTTTTTTTTATATAGTCCAAAATTATATCTATAAGATAAAATTTAAAAAATTTCAATATATTATTTTGTTTTCGAGATATGATTTTTTTCTCACCAAAATCGGGCATAAAAACGACCGCATTTTTTTAATTTTTTCGATTAAAAAACAAACAGTTTTTAAGTTTTTTCAAAAGTTTTTGTTTTACTGTGTAGACCTCATCAAGACGCGTCTTTTGACACCCCAATCAGCTACGTGGTCCCAAAACCCACGACAACAGAGCGATGTCGCACTTTCGCTTACAATCGGGCCTATACTGAAGCGACAACAAAATCATTTTCCCGCCATTATTCCTTATTCTATCGATCTTGAAAAAAAAAAAAGTATACATATTTTGTAGATAATTTTATGTAGATTAATTCAGTAATTGGTCATTTTTTGCTATAGGATGCAGTTTTCGAGTTATTTACAAAAAACTGAAAAAAGGGACCTTTACACCCCCCCCCCCTTAGCTCCCCTCCTACCCATCAGTACTTTTAGTATGTTGTTCAGGACACTTCCCTCTACAACTGTGCCAAAATTTGGCTTTACACGAATTATTTTTTCTATTTTTCGTTCGTTTCCTGGGCTATCAGTGTTTCATTCAAGTGGATTTGGGTGGAAAAGAGATTGTCGTTATGTATGACATTACTTCTTCTCGGTAGCTCAATTATTGGTAGAGCGCCTGCACGGTATGCAAGAGGTTGCGGATTCAAGTCCTGTCCTGAGTGATCTTAAATTTTCTATAATAACAAAAAAAAACTTCAAATAATTATAACTCATTTATAAACGACTCAACCGATATTGATAAAAAAAAATGCTAAATGTTAAAGAAGTTGCGGGTTCAAGTCCTGTCGTGAGTGATTTTTTTCCACACCTTGCTATACAGAAATACACACCTTGCTATACAGATATACATACCTTGCTATACAGAAATACACACCTAGCTGTACAGAAATACACACCTTGCTACACAGAAATACACACCTTGCTATACAGAAATACACACCTTGCTACACAGAAATACACACCTTGCAATACAGAAATACAAACCCTGCTACACATAAATACACACCTTGCTATATAGAAATACACGCCTTGCTATACAGAAATACACACCTTGCTATACAGAAATACACACCTTGCTACACAGAAATACACACCTTGCTATACAGAGGCGTGGGCCGCAGCACCACCTTGCCCAGCTCCTTATCCTCGAGCGCCAGCACGCCAGGGTTCTCGGTGTACAGCTTGACCTTGACCGCAGGAAGAGGCTGCGTCGTGCTGAAGTCACCTTGGGTGTCCCACCTTCAGGGAAGTGTTAGGTTAGTGGTACGCTACAAAGATGTGCTGATTTGCATCTACATCATCAAAAGGAGAAAGGTTGCATATCTAGGGGTGGAATTATTAGTCGTCATCTCAAGCTAGAGCTCAAGTAGTTCAAGTAGCTCAAATTTTCGTGCTCGATTTTGACTAAGCTGCCATAGAATAAATTGAAGTACTCTTCAAGAGCTTTCATTTGACATGAAGTTTATTGAGGTCGGACAATCTTCATAAAATGGGACAAATATGCCCAAAACACCACTTTCGCGCTCGATTTTGACTAAGCTACCATAGAATAAATTGAAGTACTCTTCAAGAACTTTCATTTGACATGAAGTTTATTGAGGTCGGACAATCTTCATAAAATGGGACAAATATGCCCAAAACACCATTTTCGCGCTCGATTTTGACTAAGGTGTCATAGGATAAATTTAAGTACTCTTCAGGAGCTTTCATTTGACATGAAGTTTATTGAGGTCGGACTATGTAAAAAATTTCATCAAGTGTCAACTGTCAGCGGGCCCAGACTTCATACTAATGTGCCCGTGGTCCTTTCTGTCATAAAACGATAGAACTTTCAACTTCGCCGTATTGTGAGCCCGTTGATATCTTTTGTACGGCAGGGATTGATATTTCTACTTACGAGCAACGATATTATAATGGCCCGTGACTGACAGTTAAAAACTGAATTCAAAGCCCTTGGTAGATGGCGCTCATAGGCTCGGCCATACAAGAACCGGGATGTGGCTGTCAAATTTCGCTTACACAGATTAACCACCTTTTTTATTTTCTAAAGCACTAACCCGTGCTCGGGAACTTTATACAAGAGGTTGCGGGTTCAAATCCTGTTCCGAGCGATTTTTTAACCTTATAAAAATCTTTACACAGATTAATTTAGTATCTTCAGAAAAAGCGAAAACTGTCGAAAATTTATGATTAACGTAACCACAAGGCTCGGGACAGAGACGATAGTTCTCTGATAATTTTTTCGTAACCTCGATGAGCTAAGGACTATGAATTGAGATACCCTGAGGGATTCGAGCTGGTTTATAAACGATATTATTTATTTAATCACCATATCCTACTCCTACTTTAATATTATATTTGCGAAAGTTTGAAAGTGTGGGTGGATGGATGGATGGATGTTTGTTACTCTTTCACGCTGAAACAACTGAACGGATTTGGATAAAATTTGGAATAGATGAGCTTAGACATCAGAATAACACATAAGCTACATATTATTATCACGCTCTTACACTTAGGAGCAAAGTAAAACATATATCCTTTTCTGTAGTCCACGCGGACGAAGTCGCGGGCAAAAGCTAGTAAGTTCCATAAAAATTCTCAAACTCACATAGGTTTCGAAGCTTCTGCTTGGTCCGTTTGCAGCTTGTCCCCTCCTTCCACCTCCATAGTGCAGTAGACGATGCGGTTCGGCGCCAGCGACTTGAGACCTTTCACCTCCATCACTACCACCTAGAACGAAGCCTCCCTTATTATAGTAAGCGGACAGATAGATAGATACGGGCTTACTACAAAAAAATAAAATTATCTGTTTAGCACGTATGTTCACCAATATCGTTATCACGAAACTCTCACTGTGATATAGACAGTCTTAGACATTGTTTAAAACCCGTTGAACACTGTCTTGTTAAACCCGTGTATAGCGGTTAGCTTAAACAGTGTTCACCAAGTTTTTGTAGTAAGACGGATACTCTTTATTTCTCTAGAGACACCGAAAACAGAAATTTATAAAATAAAAACTAAATAAATGTCGGCCTTGTTGCTTTCTCTTCAAGATAGGAACGCCAATTTGATGATCAGGCAAATCAAGGATAAGTGGACAGCAAAAATGCCAAAAAATACCGTTTCAATCCTGGAGGTCTACCGGCTAAGACGAAGCCGATTACCATTGGCGAAAATCGAATTTCGATTTATGAAAAACCAGTTCATTTTTCATAAATCGAACTTCGATTTTCGCCAATGGTAATCGGCTTCGTCCTGGCTTCGTCTTGGCTTCGTCTTAGCCGGTAGACCCCCTGCATTTTGGAATTATTCTGAAATGGAGGATGATGAAGGTAAAGAAGACCGTATATTCCTCTGATGGCGTAAGTTAGCAACTGAAATATTCAATTCAGAAACTAACGGGTAAAGGCCTTTGTATCTACGTAATGAGATTATTTATACAGCGTCCAGTGGTATCTTCAATCACACTAGATGGGTGAAGAGACCACTCGGCGCTGCACCGCCTGGGACATGGTGCATAAGAAAATTAACACACAACCAAAAAAACATCACACATCACACGACACTGTACCTCAATCTGGAACGTCAGAACGACGTCCATTTTGGTGAGCTGCGTATCGACGTCACCTTCGCCCTCCCCTGTCAACTTGTTGGCCAAAGACCCTTGGGATCTGAAACACAACTGCTTACTCAACCTTGGACTCGGGTCGGGACCAGCGTTGGATCTGCTTGGCCAAACATTGGGCGAAAAGATACCACCACCGTGAGAGAGTCCGAAATCGTTTACGAAGTTGATCCAGATGTTTAGCGTTGAGTTATGTATGTTTATTTATTAATATTGCATATTTGTTAGTAAATAAGGTAAGATAATTTGTATATTTGAAAAGTATTGACGATGTAAAGGAGGACCATAAATTTACAGTCGAAACATTATACAAAAAGATACCACCACCGTGAGAGATTCGGAAATAGTTTTCAATGTTGATCCAAGATGTTTTACGTTGAGTTATTGGAAATTGTATATTTTATGTTAGTTTAGAGATATTGCATATTTGTTAGAGTCAATATAGTGAGAAAGAATTTGTATATTTGAAAAGTTGATGATACAAGGGAGGACAGCAAGTCAACAGTATAAATTGTAAGGTTATAGTACAAATGTTGGGAATGCATTCACAATTAATTGGATAAAATGCATGGTGGTTACACAGGACCCATCACCGATATCCAAGAATGATTAAGCAAAGAGAAAACATTACAGTTTGTGCAACATACACTACAATCTAAATGCTAGGTTACTTGCGCTTAGAGGAAAAATTGTGGTAAATATAACATTTTGGAAACAGGATTATGATTTGTGTATGAGGCTTCTAGGGAAAGTAAGTATTCCACATTTACCTGGTAGATATAGAAAGGCAGATCTATTATTACGACCAATTTAAGGATTAAATTACAATGGGGACAAAATTATGATCCTGTTTTGTTAGTTATTTATTAAGCCTTGAGATAAAATATTTGTGTTAGAAATATTATAAAGCAAAGCGTCAGTACCCATTTATTAGCAATTTTAGTCATAGTATGCTTTTTGGTATATTATATTTATAATACCTAAAGTTGTAAGCTTGGTAAAGTAGAATGACATGATGTGTCTTAAAAAAAGTGAAATAATAAAGAAAAAGTAAATCGTGAAATCAAATCTAAGTGAATTATTTTATTTGTTAGGTTAAAAGCTGTGTGATTTACTTAATTAGATAAAAGCAGTTTGCTATCGTAAAATTAGCTTTTTAATTCTCATTTATAAGTACATCAAATTGCTTCAATATGCCTAAAAAGTTACTGTAGCTTGATTACTTTGAGCAGTTTTTTCAAAGCTTCATATTCTACTTTAAATGGTCTAAAAGCTGAGGATCTTATAAAAACTGGCTGTGGTTTTGTGAAAGCGACAAAGTATATCCTTTGTTGTCAAATATCAAAGAGCTCTCTATTTAGGACCACAAAGGTTAGGCTAAGCTCTACGCTATAGGTCAACTATTCAGCTACAGTGGTTGCCATGACAACATTAGGATCATCCAAACTTCGGGCAGGTGTTACACAAGACCGTGCTCAATTGGATTATCAATTGACTCATTACTTGTACTTCCTTTAGGCCCGTTCCAGTTCAGTGCCAGGGATCAGAAAAACATAATATGGGAAATGAATAAAGTGACTTTCAACTCAGTGGCCATCCATTTCAGTAAACAATCATTTCAGTCTACCATATCACAAAACTACGATTCATATAGTTTATTATGACAGGTAAATGTGCATTGCGTGGCCAGTTAGGATTAACCTTCTTCTTATTTTTTTTTGTCATCTAATCGGCTACGCAATGTACCTACATCAAATTGTCATAGTAAATTTTAATTTTATGAAATGGTCATGAAGAGACTTTGAATGGATGACCAAGCTATTTCGAAATCTATCATGGATGCCAAAGATAAACAGGAAACTTTCAGTGCAGACAGTAGAGGTTTAGCTGTCTTGCTTAGTGAAGATCACCACTCAGCAACACTACTAATAGTGAGTAACATATCACACACACAACACGTAAACACAGCAAACTCGAACAATGAACAAGATACATGTATAAAACATTTTGAAAAGACCAATTTTAGAAACGATGATGATGATGATTTAATAAAAATTTTCATCCACAAAAGGCATTATAGCCTGAATTCTTGTCATCGAGACGTCAGTCCAACATCTGTAGTTTTTGGGAATCATTTGGGAATAATATGCCAATACTCTGTCGCTTGATGTAAGAATTCAGGCTGAAGAAGAATATTTATAAACCGACACCAAGCAGTTTGCACACAACAATGACACACCAAATACACAATGGATCACAAAATTTTGATTTCGATCTCTTAATAATATTTTTTTTTATCGGTTGGCCAATTTATCGATAACACAAGGATTTCATCATCAAGGTCAAATATTTTTTTCGTACCAAATCGCACACATCACACGCAAGGAGTGAACTTCGTTGGCGTGTGTAGGTATAAAAAAACGATTGACCTGAGAATACCCAACATTTTTTGGTCTATCAGTTCTTAGGGGAACCTTGATGAGTAAAACCTCATATAAAACACCCTAAAGTCTAAATTATTGTCAAACTGACATCAAACGCGTGCGTCAGTCTTGAAAACAAACAGCTGTATGCCATCTGAAGACTGCATCAGACGGCATACGGCTGAGCTATGTCCATTTTATTGTGTAATTTTTTATTTTGTGATGTTTCCCGAAATAATATGTTTTAAATTTCAATTTCGTTACCGATTCACTCGCTACGGATCGTAAATTCTTACGCAAGACTGACATACGAATAATTGACAATCGATGACAAGAAATTCAGACACAAAATTTTGTATATCTTTGCGTCTTTAAGTTTCAGAATAAGTTTAAAGTTTAAATAAGTATGTTTAGAATCTCATCCCACAAGTCACAAGTTCATATAAAATCGGGGCTTGCTGAAAAACAGCGCTTTGCGCTCCCTTTTGATGCCAAAGCATACAAGGTGTAATATTATTTATTGTTTAAGTATACAATATTACTTTAATAGGTAGGTATTAAGCTTTTTTTGTAAGTTGGCATCAATAAAGTGTTTTAAATTTGAACATTTACTCATTTCGCTCTCGTGTAATTCCCAACACTGACCTGTGGTTATACCGCTTGATTTTATGCAGCCCGTATTTGGAGTCAGCGCCTCCCTTGGAGACTGGCAGGGACTCCAGGTTCGCCATGAGGAGGTTGATGGAGGACTTCAGCTCTTCGATGTAGAGGGACTCCATCTCTTTCAGGACGAACTTGGGCATCAGCTTTCGGTTCTAGAACATGGGTGGTGAGATATTGATAACCATGTTGGAAAATAACCTTGGCTAGCCGCCTGGCTTGCGCAAGAGGCAGATCAGGGGGACTACCCTTGACACTATTGCGTTCATATCGACGAAGTTTTTTGATTAAAGTCTCTTTGAATTCGCGTAACCATCATTTGATTTTATATAATTTGTAATGTGTATTCAAAGGTAAGGCTATACTTATTTTGTACGATAAAAATATAAAAGGTGTCTTAATTCGTAAAACATTGTTTTTTTTTAATTGCCCCGTATAGAAAAATTGCGTCAAGGGTAGTTACTTCACCTCGATAAGGTAGATTCAGTACTTCACCAAATGTATGGAACAGCTGATATTTTTTCGCTCCGTTTTTTTTGCTACCCAGAACTCCAGAACAAGTTGTTTGTAGTGATCAGTAGACAGCCTACAATTCGTTTGAACCCTATGTTTGTGCCATTAAAGACTTTCCTGAATGTTTTGTGTTCTACAACCATTGGAATTTGGGTATTATTAAATGGATACTCACTCTTTCCATTTCGTTGACTTTTTGCATTCGTCCATCCAGTTCTCTTCTTATAGCAGCTGCTTGCTCGTCAGCGGAATCCAACTGGGAAATTACAAAAAATAAACATCAGTAAATATCTTCTGGTCTTCGTCGTAGTCGGGTAATTTATCATCATCATTATCAGCCTGTTGACACCCATTGCTGAGTAAAGCCTCTTCACGCCACCGCTCACGATCCTGGGGCCTTAGCCTGTAACACAATGGCGTATCAATGGCGTCCTAGGTAGAAGGACAAAACCGGGATTTTTTCGTTGTTCTCCTACAACCAGCGAAGTAATCCTCTAGAATTAGCTCATAATATTCTTTTCTGTACTACAATGACATTAAAAGGACCGACACTGGACCTACAGCATTAATAAATCGTATTTAAAACCGTCAACCGGAAGCCCATTTTGGCACCATTGCGTTACAGGCTAAGTGCCCCGTGCCAGGCGCAACCACTGCTTTCCGGCTACTTCGGCTATGTCATCGGGCCATGTGGCTGTTGGTTTCCCAACCGAATTCTTCCGAACCTATCTTGGGTAATTTATAAGTACTAATTATTTTTCATGAATCAAGTCCAGGGGGGTTACCCTTGATGGTATTGGATGCATCTGTTTCTTAGGTAAAGCAGTCTTGGCCGCCCTATACCAGCCGCCCCCATCTTGATAAAGTTCGTTCACGGAAATACCTGTTGTCATCTTCTATATTCGTCATCTAAATCATTATGTCTAGATAGGAAAAACGCTGCGCGCGCGCCCAAATTTCAGAACGAAGAAGATAATTATGATATTCCAATTGGACAGCAACCTATACGCCTTCAGTTTTTTTCAAAAAGTAACTAAATATTAATTGAAAAAATCTATGCATTTTCTTTCCTGCCAGGGGGTTGCGAGTGCACCCCCTTGCACCTTGTTGCCGGCGCCCATGCTCCAGGTTGTCCCATGGTACTCACAAGTAAAACGTTGAACAGTAACTGGTGCTCAAACTTCTTTCTCCAGGTTGTCCCATGGTACTCACAAGTAAAGCGTTGAACAGCAACTGGTGCTCAAACTTCTTTCTCCAAGTTATCCCATGATACTCACAAGTAAAGCGTTGAACAGCAACTGGTGCTCAAACTTCTTTCTCCAGGTTGTCCCATGGTACTCACAAGTAAAGCGTTGAACAGCAACCTGGTGCTCAAACTTCTTTCTCCAGGTTGTCCCATGGTACTCACAAGTAAAGCGTTGAACAGCAACTGGTGCTCAAACTTCTTTCTCCAGGTTGTCCCATGGTACTCACAAGTAAAGCGTTGAACAGCAACTGGTGCTCAAACTTCTTTCTCCAGGTTGTCCCATGATACTCACAAGTAAAGCGTTGAACAGCAACTGGTGCTCAAACTTCTTTCTCCAGGTTGTCCCATGGTACTCACAAGTAAAGCGTTGAACAGCAACCTGGTGCTCAAACTTCTTTCTCCAGGTTGTCCCATGGTACTCACAAGTAAAGCGTTGAACAGCAACTGGTGCTCAAACTTCTTTCTCCAGGTTGTCCCATGGTACTCACAAGTCAAGCGTTGAACAGCAACTGGTGCTCAAACTTCTTTCTCCAGGTTGTCCCATGGTACTCACAAGTAAAGCGTTGAACAGCAACTGGTGCTCAAACTTCTTTCTCCAGGTTGTCCCATGGTACTCACAAGTAAAGCGTTGAACAGCAACTGGTGCTCAAACTTCTTTCTCCAGGTTGTCCCATGGTACTCACAAGTAAAGCGTTGAACAGCAACTGGTGCTCAAACTTCTTTCTCCAGGTTGTCCCATGGTACTCACAAGTAAAGCGTTGAACAGCAACTGGTGCTCAAACTTCTTTCTCCAGGTTGTCCCATGGTACTCACAAGTAAAGCGTTGAACAGCAACTGGTGCTCAAACTTCTTTCTCCAGGTTGTCCCATGGTACTCACAAGTCAAGCGTTGAACAGCAACTGGTGCTCAAACTTCTTTCTCCAGGTTGTCCCATGGTACTCACAAGTAAAGCGTTGAACAGCAACTGGTGCTCAAACTTCTTTCTCCAGGTTGTCCCATGGTACTCACAAGTAAAGCGTTGAACAGCAACTGGTGCTCAAACTTCTTTCTCCAGGTTGTCCCATGGTACTCACAAGTAAAGCGTTGAACAGCAACTGGTGCTCAAACTTCTTCACTCCAAGGATCTGCTGGAACATGTCGTAGAGCTGCTCCTTGCTCAAGATACACTCGGCGTTGAGGCTCTGCTGCTGCGCGCGCGACGGCCGCTTTGACTCGTCGTCGCCGGGGATGCCTGGACACACAGAATCATATACAGGGTGTTAAAAGACCGCCAGCAAAGCGGGAAACCACGTATTGTCCTCATCATAAGGATTATTTTTGCCCAAGGAACTATGCCTGGGAAATCAGCGGTTTCCGAGATAATAAGGTTCGAAGTCGGACTTTTCAAAAATTTTTTTTTGCAGAAATGTGTTCAGTATCAAGTCCTTAACATTTCTTCTCAAGGAAACATCAAAACAAAATTTTGAATATTTCTTACAAAAAACGACGCTGAAATTGCAACCCGCAATCAAATGTATTTTAAACATCGGCACCTCGAGCGTAAGTAACCTAAGTTTATGTCAACGCTTGCGCAATAGGAAATTGTCTGCGTTACAGTTCCATTACGCGATAAAATATTTTCCAAAATTATAACCTAAAAAACCAAAATTATTTCCCAGCAATAATTATCAAAAAAGTACTTTGTTTTGGTGTCTAGTATGCGTACTTTTCGGCTCTGTTGGCGGTCTTTTAACACCCTGTATTTTAGATAGATAGATAGAGAAATATTAATTGTACCTATCGCGCTCGCAATCTATTTAGTTGGACTGATTGGTAAAGTTAAGAGCCCTCCCCACGGCGACTTTTAGAAGCGATGCAGTAGCGATGCTGTGGCGCGTTTACGAAACGCACGACAGCATCGCTTCAAAAAGTCGCCATGGGCGAGATTTTGGGAATTATGTGTTCTGGTCTACGAAGCAGTAGTGGCACTGCCCAAAAAACTTGTCGTAGACCAGAACACATAATCGGCTGAATTATTGTTGTTCTGTGGTTTACAATAATGAAAATAATACTATGTTAGTGCCGCAGACGAAAAATCGCTAAACAAAAATAGCTCAGTTTAGCTACAAAATGTAAAAACTGTAAAAAAAATGAATTTCCCGCCACGTTGCTATCGTCCACCCTTAAGAGAATGGGGCGCGGTCAGTCTATGGATGGGCGACCGCTAGTGGCACTAATAAGAAGTATCTATATTTGATTTATACTTTTGATAATATTTTGACGTTCAATGTTAATTAATTATTTATTTGTGGCTTATTGAATAAAACCTTTTGACTTTGAATAATGGTCAGGACAAGACGGGACTTGAACCCGCAACGTGCCTGTCCTTTTCATTCAGAACAAAAAACAAGAAAAAATATGTCGGTATTTATACACAAAAGTGGGTTCTTTGTTTTAGACGTAGGTAAGTGACTTATAAATAAATAAAGTATACAATTCTTATACTTGCTATCCCATTGATTAATTTGTAGCTGTAAGTTAATACCTATTTATTATTATTATTCTTTCATAGTTTAGCCAAACAAAGCAATTTCAAGAAAAAACTTATAAATACTAAAAAAAGATTGTGTTTATAAAAAAAAATAGAGAAATAAGTTTTGAAGTTCGAAAGATTAAAAAACCTAAAAGCTCAAAGTTTCTCTTGCATTTTAGGTGTAATGCTTGATCAATAAATCGTAGGAGAAATGTGGGAGGTAGTGAGTACTTGAAAATGAAATAACACACTTTCAAAATCGTGAAGAAAATGCACTTTTAAGTATAAAATAGTAAAGGTCAAACGGGGTGAATAGAAAACAGAATATGAATAAAAACACAACTGCAACCAGTCTCTGTTTAGTACTGTAATGTTGTCCACTGTTTAGTAGGTCACCAGTAATTTTTATTCACAATTCAGTTTCTATTCACCCTGTTTTACGGTTCATTTTCAGGTAGAAGAATCGCTCTGTGATAATTGCAACTGAGAATAACTCACTGCAATAAACATGGTGTTACAAAAAGGTCCTGTTATACCGAATGCTTGATTCAGCAATACAAGCAACTTTTACCAAATGACCAACTGCGAAATCTGTAAAAATAATGAGCAGCGTACAAATGGCGGCCTTATCGCTAAAAGCTATCTCTTCCAAACAACCTTGGGATGGACTGGATGCACAGATGGACAGGACTGGGTGCGGATTAAAATACTTAGATGTCACATAGTAGGCAGGTATCGATTTTTTGGATTGGAACAGCTGACATTAGGTTTTTCCTGATTTCGTAGTTGGCTACTTAGTAAAAATGACTTTTATTGATGGATCCCGTTGACTCAATTGAACCCCTTCACATAAAAAAAATATAAGTACTTACGTTATATAACATCAAATTACAAGCAAATAGCACAAGACATAAGCAGAAGATAATGGGTACAAGCAATTTTCTCTCCAGTTTGTGACTTAACATTGTCTGGTGACAAGAAAATTTATGATGATTTCGTTTGAAAAACTTGGAGAGATATTGCAACCACCGATTAAAGTAAGACCGCACCCAGGAAGATAAAATCAAAGGGTTCATCTATGTATTTATCTCCCAATGTAGTTTGGACGGAAGACTCAAGTACAAGAACTTCAAAAAAGTGCAAAGGTCCAATTTGAACATTACAACAACTTCAAAAAAGGTTTCGGTACCAAATATTCGTGTAAATTTTGTTCAAGCAGCAAAGGTGCAGTCTTACACTAAAGAAGAAAAAAAAACCTAGAAAGAAAAGAAGAAGGAACAAAAATGACCAGTTTATCATGTGACCTGATACCTGTTATTCCTGTTTTCGGGTGTGTGAGAGAGACATGTCGTGAAAGAAAGGGACAGAATAACGATAGAGTGAGCAGGCGACACACATTTTTGGGAAAATAATCACAAAATACCTTCTGAGCTACATTCAGACAAACACGGTGATTGCGACGGTATGAGGAGTTTTAAGTTGAAAATTGGTTAAAAATACCAACATACGAAACGACAGGAAAACATGAGTTCTCTTGTACAAATTATCACAAAACTCCTCATTTCCAAAGGATTGATGATTTATTAAGAAGTTTTGTTCACAATAATGGAAAATAATTTAAAGTAAACGTGACAAAAAATAATGGAAATATCTTTTTTTGTGTCATATAAAATGTACTTATTGTTTGCAATGATTTTCCAAATTGTTTGTTATTGTTAGCTAGTACCTAGAAGGTGATAATTATATTTTTCTAGAATCATCAATCCTTATCCATCGCTTGGAAAATGAAATCATAATTATAACAGACACAATGAGAGGACAACATCGAATGCAGTCAGGCAGCACAGTCATGTTCAGTTTGTTTAAACGGTTCAGTTAAATCATTTTGAAGAGTAACTTGGGAGCATATGAGACTTGTAATAATTTACTATTATTACACGGCTTAGATGCCAATACTTTATTTACAACTGGTTGCATGGGAATGTCTGGGATAAGCTCATAAAATTAAACATTAAATAAACTCCACAGGGTGCAATCGAATTCGATAGCGAAACTTTAAATAGGCTTTCTACTGATTACTACAAACAACTTGTAAGCTAGGTGGCAAGAAAAATTAAGCGAAAAAAATATCAGCTGTTTCATACATAAGGTAGACTCAGTACTGCACGAAATGCATGGAACAGCTGATATGTTTTTCGCTCCATTTTTCTGCCACCTGGTACAAGTTGTTTGTAGTGATCAGTAGACATTACACTCTGTAAAAAGTTTTGATATCTAGGTAAATAAGACATGTATAATACAAAGTACCCATGCAACTGGCTGTCTTGTATAAATTATTTGAGAAAAGTTTATATCTGTTTTTGTAATCACGTAAGAAAATGGGCGTTTGTGAAGTAGAAAGACGAACAAAGGACATCACACCATATAAGACCAATTTGTATTTAATGACATATTTTTCGCTCTCTTTATTTTATGAATATAAAAAGTAGAAATTAGGCCATTTTCTTACGAGATTACAGTATTTTTGTAAGTCAAAAGATTTCCATTGTGTACAGTAAATAAATATGACAGTTGACTTTGCTGGCAGTCTCGACATTAAAATGCACATTGCACAACAGTTCAACACAATCAAGGCAATATGCAATCCCGAACAAAACTCTTATTTCGATTTCATTCATCATGTTATTAGGATTTAACTCCTACCTAGGGTGGTATTAATAGTCGTCTGAGATCACCTACTTGAGCTCGATCTCAAGTAGGTGAAATCAGAAAAGTCAAATGCTAATGTCAAGCCAAGGCTAATGTCAAACTTGAGTAGCTGTCAGCATTAATAGACACTATCTTGAGATTGACATTGACATTAGCCAAGGCTTGACATTAGCATTTGACTTTTCTGAGATCACCTACTTGAGTTCGATCTTGAGTCGACGACTATTAATGCCACCCTTAGTAAGGACGCAAAAGCCTGACAGGACCCAGTTTAAAATCATCATGACTCTATTTTCCCATGATATTAATTTCCTTGAAAAGATTCCAGCGGCAGCACTTCTGAAATTAACACTTTAGAACCATCGAAATAAGTGTCAGATCAAAGGCCTTAGTAAGCGGACAGGGCATAAAATTATGCTTGGTTTTGGATGAAGGGCGACTCTACATTAAATAAATGCACTTTAATTAGGATATGAGGTTCCTACATTTTGCATCACAGATTTCTGTCCACTTACTCAACCCGTTATCTACCAAGGCGGAAATGGAGCGGAGCAGAGACGTATTTGAACTGACTTAAAAAAAAAGAGGAGTTACTCAATTCGACCAGTATTTTTGTATGTTTGTTACCTGAGACCTCTTTTCCAGATGGACCGATTTTGATGATTCTTTATCGTTTAAAAGGGTATACTCCTCCGTGTAGTCCCATGGTGAAGATCTAATGAAGAATTTCGGAGATGGAGAACATAACTCCAGTGCAGAAGCTTGAAAACAGTGTAACTTTTTCAGTGAAGTCGGTATTTTGAATTTTCGTAAATTTTCTAGCCTGTTATGATGTTATCATACATTCGACATGGTACCCGGAAGATTCAAAACGGTATGAAAACAAATCCTACATCTCCGCTCAGTCCGTCTCCTCTTTGGAGGACAACGGGCCTTAGTGCAAATTTCACCGCTTAATGATCGGGGATTAAACGCCCGAGATTTCAGGTCTCAAACGTCAAACGTACGCTTTTGACAGGTGGGTCAAATTGCCACTATACTTAATTTCACAGTTTGTTGATCGCGTTTAAACGTCATGTCTCGCTTATCAAAAATGCTTTTGACTTTTTCATCTGAGGCGTTACATCGACGATCTCGAAGAGGTGAAATCCGCCCTTAGTCCCACCCAACCCGAACACACATGCCATAACAATTTCCGTCAATGAAGTCCATTTAAGGTACATTTAATCTCCATTTATTTCTTAAGCTACTTAACTGGTATCAAACTTACCCGTTCCTTTCATAATGCAGTCAAATTTAGCCAACCACGATGTGAGGACGGTCTCCTTGCTTAGTCCGTCTATTTCGGGTAAAGACCTGCAATGTATTTGTAGGTAGAGCATCACTCACTAGCATTGTTGGGCAAAAATAAATTGCAATTACAAATTCAAAATAGTACTTGGAATTGGCAAGTTCAATTACCAATTTCTCCAAAATAATTAAATTACCAATTGCAACTACTTCGAAGAAATGGGTAATTAGACTCCTTCAACTACTTTTTAAATTACTTTTTTCTGCTTTGATATCAGCTTAATTTTGAATTTTGAATTTCGACTCTTGAATTTAGAAATTGGAATTTGAATTTAAAATTGTAATGTTGAATTTGAATGATGACAAAATAATGGTAGACGTGCTATAGCGACGCGGAACCCCTTTACATAAAGATATGGTGCATACTAAAGCCTGCAGGGCTCGCGGGAATTCTCAATGTCGATTAATCATCATCATCATCTTCAGTATTGCTAATACCTGACTCGCTTCTAGATATTGTTCCTGAAAACCTCGCGGAAGTCGCACCATATTCTCGACTCGCTCAGACTTGAGGAACACGTCGTGGAACTATCAGCGACACACAAGGATTCCCCACGGTAGCTCTTATCACGTGAGGCATAGGTGCGTCAATCGAATAAAGAAGCGGAAATCGAATGATCATTATTTCCTAGTTGTTTGTTGAGGCTGACAATTAATATAATGTTGCGGTTTATAAACGAAGATTTTTCATTAAACTTACTGACAATTTTGAATGTACAACTTAATATTTTTATTATTTCAAATTTTGAATGTAGGATTTTGAAATTTGAAACTTGAATTTGAATAAAAGATTTTGAATAAATTTTACAGACAATTTTGAATTGTTTTTTTTTATGAAATTTGAATTTAAAATTTGGATGTTGAAGTATTGCTTATACCTGACTCGCTTCTCGATATTGTTTCTGAAGACCTCGCGGAAGTCGTGATGGGAGCACGCGCCGGAGCGCACCATCTGCTCGAATTACTCAGATTTGAGGAACACGTCGTTGTACTGTCAGCGACATGCAAGGACACCCCACGGTAGCTCTTATCACGTGAGGCATAGGTGCGTCAATCGAATAAAAAACCGGAAATCGAGTCATCATGTCATGTTTTCCTAGTTGCTTGTTTAGGCTGACAATTAATATAAGTAATTAATATAATGTTGCTGTTTGTCTCAAAGATTTTCATTAAATTTACCGACAATTTTGACTTAGCATTTTATTTTTCATTTTGAATTTTTAACGTTGAATTTTGAAATTTGCATTTAATGTTATTTACCGACAATTTTGATTTTTGAATGTTTTTAACTTTGAAATTGAATTTAATATTTGAATGTTGAATTTTAATTATGACAAAATAGTGGTAGACGTGCTACAGCGACGCGGAACCCCTTTGCATAAACATAATGGTGCATACTAAATCATCATCATCTTCAGTATTGCTAACCTGACTCGCTTCTCGATATTGTTCCTGAAAACCTCGCGGAAGTCGTGATGGGAGCAGGCGCCGGAGCGCACCATCTGCTCGACTCGCTCAGACTTGAGGAACACATCGTGGTACGACTGCACCGCGTTCTGGAATGCCTCGTCCGCCAGGATCTGCGTCTCGCCCTTCAGGAAGGCCTGTGGGAAGTTAAAGAAATAATTACTATTATGCAAGGATCTTATGATGTTATCTCTTTATGTCCCAGGCACTGCAGCGCCGAGCAATACCGAATTAGGGGGGGGGGGGGGGGGGCTAAGGGGCTCAAGCCCCCCCTAAAAGCATCTGAGACCCTCTATACGCTCTTTGGGTTCAAGCCCCCCCCCAAACCAGATCCGCCACTGGCGCCGAGTGATTTCTTCACCCACCTAGTGTGAGTGAAGGTGCCACTGGAAGCTGTATCAATCATTCTTTCATTCGTTCATCCCTTTAATTAATTGGCGGAGCCATTTTGGTGAAAACACTATCTGCCACGATGGCTACGGTTTCGAAAGTTGCGCTGAGGTAAACGAATCGCGCGTAATAAAATTCAAATTCTACGTTTTTTAGTATGAAAAGCGCCTATTTTTATTTTAGATTTCATTTTGTGTTGAGCTTAAATTAAATGTTTTGGAGAAATTACAAAAAATAAGACTAAGTAACCAATATTAAGTTATTTTTACAATGGGGCCAAGTGCGAAATGTCGAAAAAAATATGTGCTGTTCCATAAAATAAAATTCTATGTGCACCAAATGTACGGAGCAAGGAGCTGATATTTTTATCGAGATTTCGCCCTTGGCCCCGTTGTAAAAGTAGCTTGGATTGGTGAGTTAAGCGACCTACAGTATCACAGGACATTTTGTAAAATCCTTTAGAAGAAAACAAGGATCGTGAGAACACAAACTTTAAATTAGTCTGAGCTACAATACAATGCGGAAAAGTTAGGCGCACGCGAGTTAGTTAGACGTGAAGTGAAAAGAAAGAAGAATGAGTAAGTCTTTTGCGCTTTTAGGTACCTACATACTTTTCCATTGACCTACATTTTTGTGCTGAGGGAATCCTGCTCCTAGATTTGACTTTTCAATTTGTAGTGAGTTTCATTTAAAACTTTTGACAAAATCAATATTTTTACGCGACTGATTAAAATCACAGCCATCACGTCTGAATCGTTTTGAGCGTATGGGGTTTCACGTGCCAGCCACATCATTTCCGTGGGCTGTTGGGCGATGAATGGCGCCACTAACCACTATAATCCAAATGGAAACCGCTTTTTTTGCTATTTTACTTCCTTAAATCTCACCCGGAATTGCGCCTGAATTATTGTATTATGTTTTTTAGTTTTTAGTATTTATTGTTATAGCGGCAACCGAAATACATCATCCATCTGTAAAATTTTCAACTGTCTAACTATCACGGTTCATGAAAATCAGCCTGGTGACAGGCGGACAGACCGACGGACGCACAGCGGAGTCTTAGTAATAGGGTTCCGTAGGGTCCCGGTACGGAACCCTTCTTCTTCTTAATCGATTCCTCATGGCTGAGGATCGCGAGCATATCGTACTCGCTTCCATTGGGAGCGGTCTTCCGTCATATGAACTGCCCGGTGAATGCTTCCTCCAGCCGCTGCCCTTATCGCATCAGACCATCTGGTTGGTGCCCTTCCCCTGGCGCGTACCCTAAACCCCAAGACGGAACCCTAAAAACATGAAAATCTCAAACATTTATAATAAGTTGAAAAAATTCACTCGGGACAGGACTTGAACCCGCAACCTTCCGCATACCGTGCAGGCGCTCTACCAATTGAGCTACCGAGTCAAGTAACTGTCGATGCGAATTTCTTCAACTAGTCTCCGTCAACTGGACGGGGGGCGCCACCTGGTGTGATTAGTTTGCACTAATCTACACCACCCAATGCGTTCATCTTTGCAGATGAAATGCTCATTGGAATTTTTGGTATTGCCACTACATTTAACCACTTTTTTGTTTTTTCTAAAGCACTAACCCGTGCTAGGGAATAATTTAAACATTTATAATAAGTTGAAAAAATTCACTCGGGACAGGACTTGAACCCGCAACCTTCCGCATACCGTGCAGGCGCTCTACCAATTGAGCTACCGAGTCAAGTAACTGTCGATACGAATTTCTTCAACTAGTCTCCGTCAACTGGACTGGTTGCGGGTTCAAGTCGTGGCCCGAGTGAATTTTTTCAACTTATTATAAATGTTTAAATTATTCCCTAGCACGGGTTAGTGCTTTAGAAAAAACAAAAAATGAAAATCTCACCTGGAATCGCGCCTGAATGGTCTCCAGCTGATGAGGCGTCAACTTCGTGTGTCGCCGCGTCATGTCCGTGGGCTGTTTGGCGTTGAACGGATGAGCCACGCAGCGTGACACGAACACATAGAGCTGGAGGCGACGCTTCTTGTCTTCTTCCAGCTTCTCGATCTTCTCCTGGGTAGGAAAGAGAGGGGGTTAGAGGGTGGAGTCAGTTTGGTGGTGAAATTGGAGCTAAATGAATCAAAAGTGTGATTTTTTATGGAAAATTTTCCCGAGGGATTAAGAGATAGTGCTACCGATATAGCGACGATGAGTAGATAAGATGATTATTGAACTAACGAGCGAAGCGAGCGAAGTTCTCCGAGTCTACTTGAACAATCCGGCGTTTGTATGTTTGTATGTATGTATGAATGTTCGTTCGACGATAACTTGAGTAAATTTAGTCGGATCGTCATGAAATTTGGTAGGCGGGTAAATGACGTAAAGAGAATTTTTAAGTTCGAACATGAGCCAAATCGGTCGAGGGGTTGCTGAGATATGGGGTCGCGAGTTCATAGTTCGGGGCGAACCACTAGTTATAAACATGTTTTCCCAGACTCAGCGAAGTCTACTATATCAGTCTACCAACTCCCAGCCTTGTACGCTAAAAGAAGTAAAATGGTCAACAGCTCTCGAGCTATAAAAGAATGGGACTATAACCCAACATCAAGCAGCAAACGTTGCTTCAAGACCTAGAGGAAAGAAAATGATGGCGCCAAACAACAATAAATCATATCAAAGCGACACGAATTCTCTAACCACGATCGCTCGTAGAAAATGATAGGATAACAAGCTACGGCGGCGTAGACGTGCTACGCCGTAGCTCGTAACGACGAGCTACGGGCGTAGGCCACGCGTAGCAAATAGTGCTACATACAGCCTACAATACGTGCCACGAAACATGAAACTTGAGACACCACGTGTTTTCACTAGCACAGTAAATGATTTATATGATTAATGTCTCCGAATGAGAACCGAAACTAGTCGCCTACACCGACTATACAATCCTGCATTGCGCAAAATACTTCTCGTAGCTGAGTATATGTATATAGAACGTCCAGCGATGGTCAGTTGGACCCGGCCGGTCTCCAAGCATAATATCTGCTTGGCGGGACATTTCTCTTTATAGTCGAGGACTGTCGACTTGAGTCGCGTTTCGCGAAAAGACGTGACACTAACATGTCTACTCGTAGACAGGAGTATCTCGCAGATAAGCGTAGATAAAACTCGCATCGTGGCGGCATCCTAGCCGGGCTGGTTTCCTCACCTGCGGGTCCTGATCCTTGTCCGAATGGCTGGCCCCGGAAGGGCTTGGGGACGGCGCGGGCGCCTCGCCGCTGCTCGCGCTGCCGGTTGACGTCCTGCGCATAAACGCACTGCGGCGTGACGGGGACGTTGCGTTAGTGGCGATGCGATGGGGCGGGTGACGTGAGAGGCGGAGGCTCTTGAGCTAAGCTTGCTTCTGTTTTGGTAACCTTATGGATGACGATAAGCTAGTGTTTGTGAGCGTATGCGGTAGTGGTCACCCCTCTGACCGCACCATCCACGCCCGAAAAGACGAAAAGGATGTCGTCGATAAAATCTAAATGAAAATAGAAAATATGAAAATCTGAAACTTTGGCCTTTCTAGACCGAAAGTTATGGTTTTACTGTAAACCTCTTTTCTTTTCGTAACCTTCTTTTTGGTACTTTTCGAAAGAAACAAAACGATCACGTGGCCTGAAACAAACATTTTTAGACAGCAGCTTTGCTCAAAAGACTCCACCATTCAGATTTCTACTAAAAGCATGAGTTGTTACTTCTGCAGGGCTTGAACGGATTAATTTCGTAAGTACCTACTGCACATTCTATATTCATTAATCCTCAACATTCATAAAAAGTAAGTAAAATTATTGTTTTTTTTTATAAGAGCGCGATAAAATACAGTCTGTCCCGCTCTAAGTCTGAGTGAGACAGAGCTCGTATTATCGAGTTCTTGGACATCTCTACATTATTAATAGCCGAGTTAAAAAGCTTCACTACATATTTTTTTAATTTGGCATGATTAGGTACCTACTGTTACTGTAGCAATGAGGAAAAACTTCACAAGCAAGTAGATTGTGTCTGGTTTTTGAGGCGATCACAAAACACTTTGGGGCACGTATCACCTGGTACATTCGGCCTCATCCTAGGAAACCCCATGGTAGCTCTTACCGCGCGCGGTATAAGGGCGCCAATCGAACAAAAAGGGGTATCCTAGCGTGTGGCCAACTGTACGTGTACAAAGTAAACTCAATTTATTGGAGCCTCTTTAGTTCTGCTGCAAAGTAAATTAAAACGATAGCCGCTAGACTTGATGATTGTGATTGCATTCTACAGACTTCATGAGAATGCATTATGATCGTGAATTGAAATATGGAAACACTGTAAGATAATAAAACCTTTTCCATCATCGAAAGAAAGTAGTTTCTGAAAAGTTAAGTATAAGTAACAGATTTAGTTTTAACATCATTTACATACACAGCTTTGTCCAGTCCGAGCCCGATACCGACCTGCCCCTCTACCCTTGACGCATTTTTCCAATACGGCCGCAATATGGCGCAATTTACAAAATTTTATAATTTACATATTAAGACGCATTTTGTGTTTTTATTGAATAAAACAGCCTTACCTTTGAATAAACATTACAAAGTATTTAAAATCAAAGCATTACTATGCGAATTCGAAGAGAAATTAATTTTAAAACTTTTTCAATTCCATCGCAATAGCGTCAAGGGTAACCCCCCTGGGGCCTGAGTCTGTAATGCAATGGTGCCAAAAAGGGGCTCCCAGTTGACGGCTTCAATTTCGATATATTATGCCGCGGTCGGCCCCTTTAATGTTTTTCTAGTATCTACAGCAAAGAATATTCTGATTCTAACTTTATAGGATTAGTTCGCTGCTTGAAGGAGAAAATCGAGGAAACCCCGGTTTTGTCCTTCCACTAGGATGCCATTGACACGCCATTGCGTTACAGACTTAACGCCCCTAGACCTTCGCCTTACAAAAAGATTGTGAAGAAGAGAAGTGAAGACTTTAATTAATTAAATTCAGAAAATGTTATTGTTCTTTTAAACTTTGTTTTGTTAAGATTTTGGAGAGAACAGGCTTACCCTATAATACCGGTTTAACCTTCTTAGGTCCACATGTGGCAACCATGGTTAGCCAGTTAACTCTGAGTTAACGTCAATAATTGTATGGAAATGTCAAATAAACTCATTGGCTAACCTTGTCTGACGCAAGGAATAGGAAGCACTTTTGCCTTAGTAACTTTAAGGTCTAATTGTACAATTTATCCTGAAATTTTGTATTACTATTATTAATACTTACGCATGTGGAGGTGGTGCCAAGGCCTGCTCCCTTTGCCTGGTGGCTGGATGGAGAGGGGCAGCCAATGGAGCGGTGGTCAAGGGACTGGCGCCTGTACGGAATAAAGAGCCAATTATACAGGGTGTCCCAAAAGACAGTCAAAGATAGGCAATATAAGAAGATTGGGCTATTCGAAAGACAAATACACTAAATGCAAGTATAAGTTTCCGAAAGATTGCAAAAAAGTGTACATTCATTATTGCTATACAGGGGCAGGGGTGATTTGGGTGCCTTTGGCTTAGTTGTACGATTTAGGATACCTTGTATAATTAGTATGAAAATGTAAAAGTGTGCGTTGACGATTCAAGTCGGGGGCTCAAAATCAGTGCAAATTTCAGAGTTATGACGAAGGGATTTGCACTGATTTTTGTGATATAAGCATCAACCTTACTGTTTTTGATCTCACGATGGGTAAGTAAATCCTAAGCATATCAGCCCTTGTATTCTCTAAAATATCCACAGTAAAAAAAAAAAAACGTTTTTAAATGTAAAAAAATATTGTTAATTTAAATAACCTAAGGCTATTTTCGAGTGCTTTAACGCTCGAAGGTTGAGTGGTTGTCAAATTAATCATAATGTAAGCACCTTTACCTGGCAGGCCCGCCGTGGAGCCCCGCGGCAGTTCGGGCTTCCCTCGCACCGAGGGTCGGGCTGCGGCCAGGGACCCCGGCGGTGCCACTGCAACAGACACGTTACCCCTGTGAAGCCTCTTTTGATACATGCTAGGCCTAGGATAAGTCACGCATGTGGAATTTCTACGACGCGTCAATCGTTCCCGAGATGAGCTGACCATAAAAATGAAGAAGATTAGCTACCTAGGACATGTGGTTTGCCACGACAGCTACCGACTTCTTCAAGTGATCATGATGGGCAAGATTGAGGGGAAGCGGCGTGCTGGTAGAAGAAGAAAGTCGTGGCTCAGAAACATCAGGGAATGGACGGAGATAGCCAGCGTTGAAAAACTGTTTCGCTTGGCAATGAATAGAAAAGGATATGAGGAACTGACGGCCAACCTTCATTAGTGGAGAGGCACGCCAAGAAGAAGAAGGCCTCAGACTCGTGGATCGAGTACCAAATGTCGTTATTCGTCGTCGAACGATGTTGGTAATCGAATCCCGAGTCTCAAGTGGAAATGGGCAGGACACCTGGCGAAGCGGGAGGATGGCCGATGGACAAGGGCAGTGACAGAGTGGAGGCCCAGAATAGGACTTTGATAATGCCGATTTTGATAAAAGCCTGCGTTCAAATAAAATAAAAACGTATACAAATCCGTTCACCCGTTTAAGAGCTACGGTGCCACAGACAGACACACCCTCATACACACACACAGGGGTCAAACTTATAACACTCTTTCTTGGGTCGGGTGTTAAAAATAGAAAACACTGCCGGTTTCTGATTTGAGAAATTCGCTAAGCAAGCACTTAACTATCGTTCTGCGTCTGCAGATTTCTTACAAAAGAACGTGACAGAACGATAGTTAAGTATTTACTTAGTAAAATTATCAATTCAGAAACCGGGCCTAAGGTACGTAGGTAGTTAAGCCAATGTAGAGTATTCCCCATTGAGTTGAAGTGCCTACTTAATTCACGAAACTAAACAAATGAAACGGAGGCGACAACCTCCCTGATAAGACCATGAAAGGCCGCTGCCCTTATTAAACACACGACCTCGCGACCTTCTGGCAAACTCCGAGTTCAATAAACAAGTAAAGTAATAGACTTACTAGGCCTAGCCCCCGATTTCTCGTACATAGAAAACTTCGGTATTCTATGCAATACCTCAATAATTATACAGGGTTTTGGAAATTATAAAAGGCACCAATTGAGAATTTTGCTAAGCAAATAACTTAACTATCGTTCTGTCACGCTTTTTTGTAAGAAATCTGCAGAGTCAGGACTATACTTACCCATTTGCTTAGCGAATTTCTCAATTCAGAAATCGGCAGTAAGGCTTTTGCATCTTTGTCAGGAGATGGTTTGTAAAGCGTCCAGTGGTACCTTCACTAACACTAGATTGGCAAAGAGACCACTCGGCGGCGCTGCAGTGCCTGGGACTATTTCCAACCAATTTCACACAATAATGTCGAGACCCAAAGACCGTATCAGAAATAATTGGTGTTGTACTGAATAAAAAAAAACTGCTATTCTTTTAATTTTTTGACTGGATTTAGTATCTAGATAATCTAATCAAAAATATTTAATAATTAAATACCAAAAACATTAGCACGTTTACGAATGAAAGCTAAAGATGTATTTTCACAGTTTCACAAAAAACATTAATACATACATGGGGTGAAATTGGAGTTTCACCCTTACTGACGTACATAAGATTTCTGTACCTTTGAATAAACATTACAAAGTATATAAAATCAAACCATGACTATTCAAATTCAAAGAGAAATTAATTTAAAAACTTTCTATATCGTAACCTGGGACCTTACGCGTGTATATCCAACTTTCTACCCACTGGACCACCCCGTAACCTCGCGTAACCTTCGAAACTCCAACGACTTCAATAAACAAGCAAAGTAATAGACCAACTAACCAGTTTTGGTATGTAAATAATATCACAAATTGCTAAAAAAATAAAAAACCGATTTCACCGGTGAAGAGGTACACTGCACTGATTCCGAGTGATCTGCTTGCTGTCCGTTGAGGAGTTTTGTTCTCCATCACCGAAGTTCTTCATCGGATCTTCACTATTTTGTGCGGGACCACACGGAAAGTATACTCTTTCAAACAAAAAAATCATCTAAATCGGTTCACCCAGAAAAAAGTTCTGGCTTTCTGAGGTAGGTCCCAAACATAAACAAATACGTCGACCACTGTCTGGGATATCCCATGTTAGCTCTTACCCCGCGCGGTATAAGGGTATCAATCGAACAAAAAGAGTTATTCTAGCGTGTGGCCGACTGAACCTCCTCCTTTTTTGAAGTCGGTTAAATTATTGTTGTTTGTAGTGGAAATGTACTGAAAGCATGCGAAATAAAGCGTCTACATAAGGCCTCGTGTTTTATAAATATTGTTGGGAATGTCGTGTTTGTATTGTATTATTGTAGACTTACAAGGTGACCGGTAAAATCACTTGCAATACACTGAAAAGGTTGTAGCTAGAGAGCTGGGCTTAAGTCTGTAACGAAATAATGGCGTGGCAATGGCGTTCCAGTAGAAGGACAAAACCGGGGTTTCCTCGTTTTTTTCCTATACCAAGCGAACTAATCCTCTAGAATCAGAATATTCTTTTTTTAGTACAAAAACGTTAAAAGGACCGACGGCATTAATAAATCGCAATTGAAGCCGTCAACTGGGAGCCCATTTTGGCTCCATTGCGTTACAGACTCAGGCTTTAGGTGACCGACCGATCGACTTTGTCGTACAAGGCTGGTAGCTTTGTACGACAAAATACGTCGGTCAGTCACCAGCTCACTGATTTAATAGCTGAGGTGATTTCGTAGGCCTGACTCATGTACTTAACAATAAGATGGAAATTTTCGTAGAGATAACATTTAAATTGGCTCTTTTGTAATACTAAAAAAACTGAACAATGCGTAGGGTTTTGTGCCTTTAGAAAGAACAATACAATTATCAAAAACAATAGGAGAGCATAAACGTCTGTGATAACCAGTCACTGAAAGGAGCTAGAGGCTGCCGCGCAAGACTACGAAAAATGGAGATCCCTTCTTCGAGCCCTGATAAGGGATAAAAGGATATCATCATCATCGTCATCAACTACTCACACGCAGTAGTGTCCGTCAATGTGTTAAGGGATTACTTCACGAACCTGGTAGCTTGGAGGGCTGCTTCTTGTGTTCATCCTCACTATCCTCCTCCGACGAGCTCGGGTCAATCATGGCTGAACGGCTGTAACAAAAGAGATGGGTCTTAGAGCCTTATCACCACCGAAAAGCTTATCACACTAGAGCGAGTTGAAAAGGAAGCGAATGCGCGGCAGGTTCGCAACGTGTTCGCTGCGAATTCGCACCGAGTTCGGCGCGAGTGCCCAGCGTCGACGCCATTATGTACACTCGCGTTCGACAGCCCTTCGTTAGGAGTCAGGAGACACTGACAATCTTAGGTGTGTGTCCTCATATCCTAAGTCATTTTGTATCAGATCCAACAACTCGTAATGTAGAATTTGTCATTCGCACGTAGGACCGAAAATTAGATTTTTCCTTCGAGAGTGTGTCGAATGCGAGATTCCCGAGAATTCCCTCCCAGATCCTAGAACCTACGAATAAAACCCGCACAAGAAAAAAACGCAGCTTTTGACTTATGCGGGATTTACTCGTAGGTTCTCTAGGCCCTAAGGCCTCATCATCGTAGATTCTCATTTGACGACTCGTTTTTAGCGAAAAACTCGTCCAAAGACGTTTTTTGTTCATTGGCAGCGCTAGGGTGCCTTAACCATAACCATGAGGCATTTTTAGGTAGGTGCACAGGACACCACGTCGACCCTTACACGCTAGCACTCTACTCGGTTACGTTACGGGCGACTTTACAACGTGCAACCACGCAAACAACTTTACGGCTAGATTTACAGCAGCTTCACCCCGACTAAATGTGTAGATAGCACTTCTCACAGCCATTCTGTAATAGTGCTAGGGTTGGGACCTACTGAAACCTTTGGTTGAACCCTATTATTTAACCCTTTTGTTTTTTTTTTATTACTTACTTACCTGCCTACTCCATCTAAAACAATGTCCCAGGCACTGCAGCGCCGAGTGGTCTCTTCACCCATCTAGTGTGAGTGTAAGTGCCACTGGACGCTGCATAAATCATCTCATTGTGTAGATGCAAAAGGTGTTGTTTTTTTACCTGTCATAGGGAGATTCAGTAGGTATATGAAAATTATTATTAAGATTTATTTAATTTTTATTCGACGATAATATTGATATCATTGATTGGACTGTCATGATGTTTTATAGGCAAGTAATTAGGGCCAAAACTACAGGTCAAACTGGTAGATTCATTCTGGATATTGTGTGACCCAAATAAAAGCGGGGCTTGTATTTTTGTAAGTCTGATCACGCAGCCTCTGTGGAATGCAAACCGAGGCTCAAACGGCTCAAAGGAATATTTTACTATACCAATGTTTTTCTTTGTTATTTTGTGGAAGAAAAAGGCCTTTGCGTCTTCGATCGGAAACTATCTTACGGATAAGTATTGCAAACCATCCAAAAGTAAAACCCTTATGTCAAAATGTTTTCTTCTTCTCAATCGGTCCATCAAATCTGAGAATCTTGACCATATACAATGGTTCTCCACTCATCACGGTTTATTGTTGTTTGATACACTTTATTGCACACAAAAATAAAAAAACTTAAATAACATTATAGTGAGAAACCGTGTACAAGGGCGGACTTATTTCTAAAGAAATTTCTTCCAGCCAGCCCTGGTAAAAAAAGAAAGATGTTGAGAGCGGGAAGGGCAGAATAAAACACTAACATTAAATATATATATATTATATCAACATAGACGTACACACTAATATATACATCCTAATACAAGTATTAAACCTAACGAATACTAATAGACTAAACAATATGTGCAGACAAAATAATAGACTTACAAACGAGTTATTAAATACACTACTTAGACTTACGAGTACAGATATAATATTAGACTTTGGAAAGGAAGTGTTCTTTCATCTTACACCTAAACAATGCCACAGTCGGACAGTCCCTAATGGCTTGAGGAAGAGTGTTCCAATAACATACGATCATGGGCGCGATGGGATGCGTGCTGAAAGGATCACCCTGCAGCCTTCTTCAGGGCATCGGACCAGCGAATTAGTGTCCAGCCTCTCGCCCGGCTGTCTTTTACTTGGCTCAACATGATCTGCTTTTCCAAAATGACGTGGTGACCGCATAATATACACAAAAAAGCTAAGAGCCCTGGCGACAGACTGTTAACAGTTGCTTCGTTATTTTGAGCTCGTTCAGTGTGGAGTACCTATACACCATTTTATCTTAAACACCATTTTATCTTTATCTTTATCTACCTTGCTCCACGGATGTAAAAAGTAAGATGTACCCTGTACGTACAATTTATTGTACGGTCGGCCACAGTCACAGTTACCCCATAGCAGCTCTTACCGCGCGCGGCATAAGGGCGCCAATCGAACAAAAAGGGGTATCCTAGCGTGTGGCCGACTGTACCTACATGCTGGGCACTAGCTGGGCAAAGGCCTTCTCTCAGAGAGAGAGAGAGAATTCGCGTGCCCACTGCATATTGGCGATTTTCGCGTTGAGCGCATATTGCCTCAGATGCTCAGGTTTATTCACGATGTTTTCCTTTACTGTTAGCGGGTGGTCCACGGTTGTATGAAAACACCAGTTTTACACCCTGAAAAACGAAACGCCTAGGTCTCGGGCACAGATGTTTAAAGTACCTACATAAACTACGTAGAGTTCAATCGATCGCCTGAAAAAAAAAAAAAAAACTTGCATGTTGCATGCATAGATTGTGGCCCGCTGATAAAAATGGGGCCTTAATGTCTAACTTCAACATCTATCACGATCCCTTTCAATTTGACATTCGAAAGAAGTTGACGGACGTCAGTCCGCACTTGACTACCTATTTCGTCGATCAAGGATAAAACTAGATACAACATAGAACTCTGAAATGTGTCTGGAAAAATAGATGCCTAAACTGCCTTTGGGAGCTTATTTGCTCGTAGTCTATGTAATTAAAGTAAAACTGTACACTAATGCAATAAGGTTGACATTCGAATATATTAGACGTATGGTCGAAATGATTTTTCGTATTGTTCTATTGCTGATAACATTTGTTTCTGTGGGGACAAGTTTTTATTGTGATTTTATACGTAATGCGGATTCTATAGGATTTAGTTCGGTGACCTATTTAGACGACGCTAATAAATTCGATTTTTCGATCATTTGAAAAGCGTTTTGACTGGATTCTTCTATTATTGCGGTTGTTATTAAAAACGATCACGATCATTATCACGATACCTTTGAAGGAGATGGTGATAATATGTTGATAATTGGCCCTTGATTGTTTTTGTAAGTAAACTAAAGGTCCCTAGTTAATGCAAGTGCCTGCAACCTTCAATAGAAAGGTAAATGCACTATTGTATAGGTAGGTACAGCACTATACATACCTTTAATTATTATTTTACTTTGGTTTTGTGTAAAGTAGAGTTTTAAGAACAGTCACTTTTATTTCCAATATCTTCGTCAGTGGTTGTCTTGAATTTTCTATCACCAATAAGGTTGCCAATTGTGCCTTTACAATTATATTTTAGTTAAAAAAAAGTATATTCTAATCTAATACCTAATCTAATCTTTTATCCTCAACAATTTAGTCTTATTGATATTATAATAAATATCAGAGTGTTGTGTGGTACGGGATGTAGAGACATTAAATCCGGCTTTCCCCACGCTATTTTCATTGCAACGTGCTATTATTATGACCCCTACATAAGTACCTACTAAACACATGTTTTTAGGGTTCCGCACCCAAAGGGTAAAGGACCCTAACTAAGTCCGTCTGTCTGTCTGTGAGTCTGTCACCAAGCTGTATCTATCTCATAAACCGTGATAGTTTAAAAACTACTTAAGGCCTTTGCATCTACGTAATGAGATGATTTATACAGCGTCCAGTGGCACCTTCACTCACACTAGTAGATAGATGGGTGAAGAGACCACTCGGCGCTGCAGTGCCTGGGACATTGTTTTAGATACCTACTGATAGTTAGACAGTTTAAATTTTCACAATGTGTTTCTGTTGCCGCTATAACAACAAATACTAAAAAACAGAATAAAATAAATATTTAAGGGGGCCCTCATACAACAGTAACGGTGCGGAACCCGTCGTGCGCGAGTTAAAGTCGCACTCGGCCGGTGTTTTTTATAAAACACCGCCACAAAACTCGGGTAAAAGTAGCGGCTTAATGTCGAATAAATCAGCGTGGCCCACTGAGTGCGTGTTACACTTAAATTGCTTTACAGTGCCCGTGTAACCTTATATTTATGTTTTCACTTGGGTACTTTGACTTTTTATTTAGACGTTTACATGGATAACCTTTTATATAATTTATATTCGGTTATATACCATCCTCTCACTCACTTAGTCGGCCTAGACTACAGGAACAACAGTGTAACAGGCGCGTTTTTATCGGTGGATGCGTTATTGAGATATCTGTTTTCAGTACATTTTGTATTAGGATGGCCATGGAGTTACACACTGCTGCGATAATAACGCCGCAACGTTCCTAATACAAAATGTACTGCTAACAGATATCGCCATAACGCATGCGATATTATCGACTGATGAAACGCGCCTGTGTGGTCCCCCATGTCATATTGTATGGAGACCCCAACATTATTCAACAGTCGATGAAACTTTGTTGGGTTGTAGGTGTAGGTATAGCACTTCAATACAAAATAACCCAATCAGAAGTTCCAATTAAAAGCATTCCGGAATTAGTAGCTGGGAAGCTGGGCCCTTAGCCTGTAACGCAATGGCGGATCAATGGCGTCCCGGCAGAAGGACAAAACCGGGCTCTCCTCGTTTTTCTCCTACAACCAGAGAACTAATCCTCTAGAATTAGAATCAAAATATTCTTTGCTGTACTACAAAAACATTAAAAGGACAGACAGCGTTAGCAAATCGTAATTGAAGTGGTCACCTGACAGCCCATTTTGGCACCATTGTGTTACAGGCTAAGGGCCCTGGTGACCATTCGACTTATTTTATCGTACAAGGCTGGGAGTTGTTAGGCTGATAAAGTACAGTTCGTAGAGTCTGTGAAAAAAATTTTTTTTTTTATTTGTTTTACTTTGAATGTGTAAGGATGGGTTGAGAACTCACCCTACCCGTGACCATGGTGCCTGCACCGGTGCCGAAATATCGGGAACTCAAACTAAATAAATCGTGGTAAGAATCCAGTTTTCTTTCAATAATTTTGTCTCAAAACCACGAAAGTTTAAAAAATCATACCTAACCGGAGCTTCAATTAATACCTATTCGTGGCGTCCTTCTAGAAATCTAGACCTTTCTTCCCACTAACCTCCAACTGCAGAAATGAAGGACTTTGAAGTTACACATTTCAAGTGGCCGACTACTACTTACTTAGTTCCTTTCCCTAACTTTTGAAAGGTTATTTCCCTCTCGTTTTCATAACATCCTTCGAAAACTCGTCAATGATGAAGTGAAGACCTACAAAATATTAGCACAGGAACCTAATATAACGAAAACTTTCAACTTTATTGCGAGCGAAACATTATTTTTCCGAGTAGTGAAATTAATTAAGTTTTGTTAATTAAAGCAAGCCCCTGAAGGCCCGTTAATTTTCTTTTATGTACGGAATGAGAAAATAATAAATAAGTTTTTAATGTTATGTCCACAATTTATTCGCTCAGTTCCCCGTCAAGGGTGACGAAATTTTTCAGGTGCATTATTCAATAAAATTCTGGATTTAGATGCATTGTATGTTTAAAATTTATAGACCAAATCTAACTGGAGCGAAATAAATAAATAAAGGTTATCAACAAGGCCTTGTATTTTGCGTCAGTCTCTTGTCTCTTTCCCAGTCAGCTGAAAAATTATGACAATCGTCATTTTTAAACCCCCGATACAGTTATAATCGGCCATCGTCGGTCCATAATCTCCCTGTAAGGTTTAAACTCGTTTTTGGAGTTAAAACTCTGATTGATATTACGGGCGAGTAAAAAATAGCTTTAAAGTTAGTATAGTCAATGTGGGTAAATGTAAACAGAGGTACTAAATGGAGACACGCCCGATAACTATGTCAATTTTGCTCTTAAAAAATTTTGCGTATATCGAAACGCAACTATAATTATTATTGTCTATGGTTTATGGTGGCAATTTTGAAGTGTCATTGTCAGACTTCAAAAACACATTTACCCCTGATGTTATGTACCACAAGGAGGTTTCAGGAGATTTTAGTTTGTTTCCTTTTACCTCTTATATAAGATATAAAGATTGTGAGATGTTATACATGTCAGAGAATTGTGTTTACAATTTTCCCCAAAATGAGCATATTTAAAAAAGTTTACTGGGGCAAATGTAAACTTAGAATAAAAAATAAAATAAAGCACTTACTTGTTTATATTTGATTTCCATCTCTGACTTGGTTATCTATTAACTCTATAGACCTAAAAAAAAACCAGTAGTACAGAAAATTTACAATTTATTGTTAAAATTTGTAAACGCGGTAATTTTTTCTTTATATCCGTTTACATTTACCCACATTGCCCCTACATATAAACATAATAAATGTTATTGAAAATCGTAGCAATGAAGTGGCGACCCAATTCCTGTAGCTGCCAAAATCCGTTGCCAAGGGGCGCCTCCAAGTGATTTCAGTAGCATTCAGTTGCCAAATCAACAACAGTTCCAAGAAGGCTTGGGGGGAAACACAGTTTCAGTTGGAGAATGGGTCTTTGCTGAGTAATAAGGGACTGTCCTAATTTTAGCTCCATACATTTTTTTGGCGGATTGCCAGAATGCCGTCCAAAGAAAATGATTGTTACATTCCGTTATGGAATGTAATTTTACAAAGCAAGTTGTAGGTGATTCTCGCTTTGTCATCCTACAGGGTAGAGTTTTGAAACAGAGTAGCTACCACGAGTGCGAAAAAGCTGTGCCGGACGTCTGCGGGACGTCTGTCATGTATCCTGTTATGTCATGTACTATAGTAGTACAGTAAGGTTGTTTATCCAAGTTATCACTTTCAGTGACAGTGACAGTAAGCACTCGTGGTAGCTGCTCTGGGGGTCTACCGGCTAAGACGAAGCCGATTACGATTGGCGAAAATCGAAGTTCGATTTTTGAAAATTGTACTGCCACCCAGTTTATTTTACTACCACCCAGTTAATTTTTCATTTAAATCGAACTTCGATTTTCGTCAATGGTAATCGGCTTCGTTTTAGCCGGTAGACCCCCTGTACACCTAAAGCTAGGACCAAAAACTTTATAGCCTTCTGTGCTATAACGGGCGATGAGAACGGGCGGGCGGCCAAAAGTAGAACTTGGGGAATAACTTGCAATCTTGTGATTTATTCCGGGGACGCTGTATTGCATTTTTATTCCCATTTATAATCCTAGAATGGAAGGAAGTTCTGTCTATGGTTAAAGACCCATTTATACATAACTAGCTTTTGCCCGCGACTTTGTCCGCTCTGACTAAGAAAATGTTGCAGCTCTATTTTTTCTCCGCTCTCTATCGGTCAAGTGAAAAGCGAGTAATAAAAAAATTCATTAAAAAAAAAGTACTCTGATCTGTACGAACTTTGGTGACCCGTTACTCACTTAGGGGAGGAATTTCAAAAATTCCTTTCTTTGTGGATTTTTTCTGGTGTTCTTTAGGTAGGTTTTAAAACTTTCAAGCCCCTGCCAACATCGTAGACTGTAAGTACTGTACCTATGTGAATAAACTTCACAAAAGTTTTCCACTAACAGTTTACACCCTTCAACTTTCTACCGTAATAGTCAACCATTAGGAACTGAGTATGTCATTTAACTTTAGCAATCATAGTTGTGTGCAGCAGTTTACCTTTGCACTAAACACAAAGTATGAAGCAGCGTACGAGTACCTACTACCTATTAAAACATTAAAACTATCCCTTGCTCGCAGCTTTGAAATTGTAGATAATGATATTTTTTGAGTTTTTGAGTGGATTGTGAGTATTTTTCACCCCAGCCATGATAAAACAATATTTTAGGAGACAACCCAATGGGCATCGTCAAATCCAATTTGTTATTCTATGATTCGAAAATATAGACAAATATAAGAAACTAATTTGAATATTTTCTTAATTTTTTATATAAATATTTTTTTAATAATTATTTAAAATTTCTTAAAGTTTTGTGTATGACGTCACGAATGGCATTATTTAGTAACTTCATTGTATTCATTCATGCTTTTAAAAAATAAAAATATGTTGACGTTTGACAAACATCAGTGTCAAGTCAACAAGAAGGTTATTTTCTCAGTTATTTGAAACTTTTGACAGTTGTTGTTGACGAATGTATTTTTTAAATACCTATTTGTAGGCAATGGAACTACCGCATTAGAGGCTATGATGACGTCATCGAAAGAAATTTTTCGAAGTAAAAGTTTAAGTAAGTTTTTTTTATCGAAGTAAACATTTTTGGCGATAAATATTAATTATCCGTTTTAATTTTACTTATTTAAACGCCTAATCGTAATCAGTTTCCCTATTCCTTGAAATGGTTTTCAATTTACGACAAACGATGCCTCACTGATCAATACCCATTGACTACTAGACAGACTTGTGCGTCTAAAATTAAAAAGTTAAGTAAGTACTTAGCCTTTAAGACATACATGTCCCATACTAACTGGGTACAGGATTTTGTTTTTTGCGTCTATAAAGGGTGTCCCAAAATGTTGTGTCAAGTGGAGTTCCAAAAATAGAGCACCCTTAGGGGGTAACCTTAGGATTTCTTAAAACTCTTTCTGCCGGTTTCTGAACTGAGAAATTCGCTAAGCAAATGGGTAAGTATCGTCGTAAGCAAAATTCTCAATTCAGAAACCGGGCCTATATCATTTAATTAAGATACGAGGTAATCGTATTTCATTTCTGTATAATTAAACCAGACGAGAGTGCGTGGGATTAAAGCAAAAGTCGCTTTCTTTTAATTAGACCAAAACTGGCTCTAGGCTCTAGCTCAAACAACAAAATTAAATAACAACGAACGAACAGTTCATAATAAATGCCAAGTTGACTACCAATAAACAGTCATACCTACCTATTATCTACATCTCCACTAATATTATAAAGAGGAAAAGTTTGTAAGTATGTAGGTAGGTATGTATGTAGGGGGTAATCTCCAAAACTAAACATCCGAGTTAAAAAAAACACTAATGTTAAGCTACGTATCGCTGAGAGCTATAGGCTATTTTTTATTGTGATAACGGGAAATAACTAAGTCTGCGCGGACGAAGTCGCGGGCAAAACCTAGTTTCATTAAAAAAAAAAGACAAAAAAGGACGGTTCAGGAGGCTATTGCGTTCATATTGACTAAGATTTTGAATTAATTTATCTTTGAATTTGCATAGTTATGCTTTGAATTATATATACTTACTTCGTAATGTTTATTCAAAGGTAAGGCTATTTTGAACAATAAAAATATAAAATGCGTCTTAGTTCGTGAAACATTGAACTTTGTAAATTGCACCATAATGAAAAAATACCGTACAGGGGCTCTTTCATTATTAGCCTGTAGCGCAATGGTGCCAAAATGGACTCCCAGTTGACAGCTTCAATTACGATTTATTAATGCTGTCGATCCTTTTAATGTTTTTGTAGTACAGCAAATAATATTCTGATCCTAATTCTAGAGGATTAGTCCGCTGGTTGTAGGATACAAACGAGGAAACCCATGTTTTGTCCTTCTGCTGGAACGCCATCGACACACCATTGCGTTACAGGCTAAGGCCCCTGGTTTACCTACGTCTTGACATCCAGTGTTCTCGTGGCCTTTTTCTATCTCACTTTCCTTCTACCTATCTTTCTTTCAGATATATTTTTTTATAATTATTTATCGAGACGTAGCAAATGGCCGTTTCTAAACATCTAAGACATACATTTTAATTCTCAGTAACGTTCTTCTTTCTTTTATTATTTTGACTAGCTATTCGCCCGCGACTTTGTCCGCGGTGACTAAGATAAAAGGTTGCAGCTCTATTTTTCCCCCGTCAATTTCAACCCAATCGGTCAAGCCATTTAGTAGTTGACATACCGACAGCAGCGCCACCTACCGGGTATTTTTTTCATTTTTAAATCATCCAGGAAACCATCGGAATACCCATATAAAATTTCAACCCAATCGGTTCAGCCGTTTAGAAGTTATGTGAAAAACATAAGTACGGAAGGATAATTTTTACTACCCGTTGTCCTATTACCCGTTTTCCCGTAGGAATGAAGCATTTTCCCGCGGTAAAAAGTAGCATAAGTTCATCAAAGATAATTTCGGCTTCTAATGGTAAAATATTTTTTCAAATCGGTCCAGTAGTATTGGAGCTTATTCAATACACACAAACAATCAAAACTTTCCTCTTTATAATATTAGTGTAGAAGACTTTTTGTCACCTTTTCTATTAGAGACGTTTTTGTCATTTATGTCACCTTTTCTATCTAAAATGATTGCTTCCGATTTCTTCCCCTTCAGTATTTCTCATTTTTCACCCTTTTATATCCAAGTTTATATTGATACAGTAAGAAAGCATAATTAATTCGCCTAAACACATATAGCTACAGAATCTTCAGTCTGAATAAGTAATTGCCATTTTAACCTTTTACCTACGCAACTAGGCGCCCATTGGACTATTAGGATGAAAAGGCCTAGTTTTATGAGTAAGTACCTTAGACTAGGCACAGTGCTTAAGGCCTATACCTACGTCCTATACCTACTTACTTACACAGGCATACATTTTAGCCCCGAGTGGTTACATAAAAGTCCTAACGACCATCATTTCTGGGACAAACCCGAGAGAGAAACAAAATTTGAAAACTACAGTTACTTGATCTAATTTGTGACGTAACAGAATGGGTAATTCAATAAGAACAGTAGAAAATAGAAACTGCATACATACCTTAGCAATTACTCCTTTGGGTGAATCTCTAGCGCTGCTTAGCTAGGAACTCATCTCGTCAGGTTGCCGGCGGAAACAACGAAAGAAAACACGATCCAACACCAGTTTAGCGAAAAAAACAACGTAATTATTTACAAGTCGAAATATTTACAGGTCCCTTCCTGAATTCTAACTCGCGTACTGAAGCTGAAAACGTCAGTTTCTCTGCATTAGTTCGCGCATGCGCAAGATGGCGGCGTGGATCGATAGGAGCGCAGAATTTTGATCCTTCTCCCTCTTAGCCATTTCCTACCTTTATCAAGTTAGCTTAGAGTCGTATTTCCCGTGTGTAGACCTCCGGTAGAGTCACGCATGGCGGGTACATTGATAACTTATCGGGGAGGCTACAGCCCACATACTGGGTGACATTGGCACAACCAGGGCCCTTAGCCTGTAACACAATGGTGCCAAAATGGGCTCTCAGGTGACGACTTCAATTACGATTTGCTAACGCTGTCTATCCTTTTAATGTTTTTGTAGTACAGCAAAGAATATTTTGATTCTAATTCTAGAGGATTAGTTGTCTGGTTGTAGGAGAAAAACGAGGAGAGCCCGGTTTTCTCCTTCTGCCGGGACGCCATTGACCCGCCATTGCGTTACAGGCTAAGGGCCCAGGGTACCGATCACTTGACGCATAGTTCGAGCGGAAGGACAGCGTAGGCTAAGGTCGTCTGGAAGAGATCGCTTTTAGCGATAAGACCGACAATGACTACTTGTTCAGATGTTTAGCGTTTAGAAGCGTTTTTGGTGTAAGTACCTAGATACGTACATACCATCAGCCATTGCTTATCTATTATTTATTCTTATTTGCAAGCCAGGTCTTTTCTTATTTTTTGAGGAAAGCTTAGCTATGTTGGACTTTCGTATCAAACTTAAGGATTCTACATAGAAACGGCGTCAATCTAGTTTTTCAAGTGAAACTCGCGTGCCAAAGGAATATTTGCATGCAAGCTCTTCGCATGTCGTTGCTAGCTGTACCTACACGAACTGTAAGCGAGGTACTTGCATTTGTATTAGGTCTAGGTAGGTTTGTGGATGCCTATCACAGCTCAGCCCATTTACCTTCGTCGTCAACATTGTGCAATTTGTCACACAACCCAATAGGTACTCACTTACCTACTTAGTCAAAATTAAGTGCAGTTTTTCAATGGCCCCTTTTTCAAATCACCAAAGCACTTCAGAGAAATCGCTCGGAGGCGCTGCCTTAAAAATAATAAAAGTACCTAATCTGTCTGCGGTGTCGATGCACCATTACAGGTGCATCTAGATCGAGTCATTTTCAGCATTTCATAGATGACGCCTACAGGCCTGGCCATAGAAGAACTGCTGTCAAAATTAATCTGGGCTAAGCGTTTGACAGCCGTATTCCGGTTTTTCTATGGGCAGGCCTGTAGACGTTATCTATGAAATGCTTTGTGACTTTGTGCTGAAAAAAACTCATTCCTGAAATAACGACACAAAGTACCTTCGGTTTACTCAAGCTAAAAAAATACATTGGGAGCTGTCCTTTTGTAGTATTTATTTGCACCATGAAGGCACGCTCCTTGTGACTCATTCATTAAAACGGCCCGACTCTTTGTCTCGACTAAAGATGACGCTTGGCGACCTTCGATATCTAACCGACATGCGTCAGTGCGACTTTAAGGGTGGCATTTTTTAAAAGACGTCAGCTCAAGCTCGAGCCCAAGTAGGTGATCTTGATGTAATTGTTCTGTGAGGTGATCTCAAAAAACAAAATCACCCATTGGCTAATGTCAATGTCAAACTCAAGCTCGAGCTTGAGTAGCTGTCAGCATATTAATAGACACTATTATAGCTTGAGCTTGGGCTTTTGGAGCGGGTACAAATTCTTTTGGAGCGGGTATAGTTCTTTAAAGTTCTTTTGTAGCGGGTAGAGCTTTTTAGAGTTTTTTTTGGAGCGGGTTAAGTTCTTTAGAGTTATTTTGGAGCGTATAGAGTTCTTTAGAGTTCTTTTGGAGCGGGTAGAGTTCTTTAGAGTTCTTTTGGAGCTGGTAAAGTTGTTTAGAGTTCTTTTGGAGCGGGTTGTAGTTCTTTAGAGTTCTTTTGGTACAGGTAGAGTTTTTTTAGAGTTATTTTGCAGCGGGTAGGATCTTTAATGATGGATGGCCGTTGAAATAAAAAAACTGGATTACAAGAAAAAAAAATATTTTACAAAAGCGGTTGTATCGTTGATAGTATAAATTCAGGTACCTACACCGTGCAATTTTAGTGGTTTTAAAGCCGAAGGTATTTAGTTGCACTCGTGATTCTGAGCCAAATTCCAAAATTTTACTTCAAAACGAGCGAAAAAAAAAACAATTCCCAATAACGGCTATCGCCAATCGACACCATTAAATTTGCATGGAGAAGTGAATTTTTTTTCGCGCGTTATGTAATGAAATTTTGTAATTTGGCTCAGAATTACCAGTGCAACAAAATACCTTCGGCTTTAAAACAACTAAAATTGCACGGAATATAATTATTTTACTCAGTCAAAGTATTTTAAACCATTATAAACAGTGAATGAAAAAACCAATTATAAAATATAAAATAAATCAATTTAGGTCTTACAGCGTCCAACGAAGAAGTCTGTTATAAACTTTTGGGAGTCAATAATTAAACTTAAGTCATAAAAAAACTCACTAATACAATGAAATCTTATAAAAATAAAACAGCCGTTCCGTATAAAAAATCGATGCACCAAAATAACTGTTCAGGGGGGTTTCCCCTTGACGCCATTGCGTCCATATTTGAATAATTTACAAAGTTTGAAAATGTATTTTCTTTTTTACATCGCATAGTCATCCTTTACTTTTATTTACTTCGTAATGTTTATTCAAAGGTACCTAATACTATTTTCTACAATACCAATATAAAATGAGTCTTTAATTCGTGAAATAATGTTTTTGTAAATTCGGCCATATTGAAAAAGATGCGTCAAGGGTAGAGGGGCAGTTGAGTATGCAATTCGAGTGTCTTTACAACAATATCGGTACAACTAGAGTCAGTCATCAGTATCAGCGGTGAGGTACCGGACCTCTGAGCTGGCGGTGGCGCGCCCCCGCAACCGGTCCACGACTGCGCGCCCCCTAGCGGTGCGCGCGCCGAGCACTGCGCACGCGCATCCGATGCAGCAGAGCAGCACGGCGAGCGTTGTCGCTGTCGCCTTGCCGCTCGAAGAGCCTGTAAGGAGACAGATTAATAATAATTAGTACTGTGTTGTATTCTATAGACGGTTTCACTTACTTTTAATTTATTTTCCTTATTTCACTGTTATTCTTTCATCTTTTCATTCTTTAGTCTTACATTCTTACTTTTTAATTATTTAATCCTCTAATTCTTTAAATCTTGATTTTTTAAAGTTTTTAAATATTTTTCTTTCTTTTTATAAGTTACTTTTTCTTTAATTCTTAAATTCTTTCATTATTTAATTATTTAATTCTTTTAATGCTTAATTTTGTAATTCTTTAATTCTTTAATTCTTTAATTTTTTAATTCTTTAATTCTTTAATTCTTTAATTCTTTAATTCTTTAATTCTTTAATTCTTTAATTCTTTAATTCTTTAATTCTTTAATTCTTTAATTCTTTAATTCTTTAATTCTTTAATTCTTTAATTCTTTAATTCTTTATATCTTTAATTCTTTAATTCTTTAATTCTTTAATTCTTTAATTCTTTAATTCTTTAATTCTTTAATTATTTAATTCTTTAATTCTTTAATTCATTCATTCTTTAATTCATTCATTCTTTTATTCTTTAATTCTTTAATTCATTCATTCTTTAATTCTTTAATTCTTTAATTCTTTAATTCTTTATTTCTTTAATTCTTTAATTTTTTAATTCTTTAATTCTTTTAATTCTTTAATTCATTAGTCCTTTAATTCTTTAATTCCTTAATTCTTTAATTCTTTAATTCTTTAATTCTTTAATTCTTTAATTCTTTAATTATTTAATTATTTAATTATTAATTATTTTATTCTTTTATTCTTTTAATCTTTTATTCTTTTTTCTTTTATTATTTTATTATTTTATTCTTTTATTCTTTTATTCTTTTATTCTTTTATTCTTTTATTCTTTTATTCTTTTATTCTTTTATTCTTTTATTCTTTTATTCTTTTATTCTTTTATTCTTTTATTCTTTTATTATTTTATTCTTTTATTCTTTTATTGTTTTATTCTTTTATTATTTTATTCTTTTATTCTTTTATTCTTTTATTCTTTTATTCTGTTATTCTTTTATTCTTTTATTCTGTTATTCTGTTATTCTTTTATTCTGTTATTCTTTTATTCTTTTATTCTTTTATTCTTTTATTCTTTTATTCTTTTATTCTTTTATTCTTTTATTCTTTTATTCTTTTATTCTTTTATTCTTTTATTCTTTTATTCTTTTATTCTTTTATTCTTTTATTCTTTTATTCTTTTATTCTTTTATTCTTTTATTCTTTTATTCTTTTATTCTTTTATTCTTTTATTCTTTTATTCTTTTATTCTTTTATTCTTTTATTCTTTTATTCTTTTATTCTTTTATTCTTTTATTCTTTTATTCTTTTATTCTTTTATTCTTTTATTCTTTTATTCTTTTATTCTTTTATTCTTTTATTCTTTTATTCTTTTATTCTTTTATTCTTTTATTCTTTTATTCTTTTATTCTTTTATTCTTTTATTCTTTTATTCTTTTATTCTTTTATTCTTTTATTCTTTTATTCTTTTATTCTTTTATTCTTTTATTCTTTTATTCTTTTTATTATTTTATTATATTATTCTTCTATTCTTCTATTCTTTTATTCTTTTAACTTCTTTAATTTTTTAATTTTCTTCTTAGTCCCTTTTTTTTATAATATTTTTTTTTTCTTTCTTTCATTCTTTCACGCTTTCATTCTTTCACTCTTTAATTCTTTCAGGTTTTCATTATTTCATCCTTATTTTCTTCAACTCTTTTTATATTTTTCCTTAATAATTTACCCGTAGATTCCTGGCTTGTCTGACTGTACCTATAAATAGAGAAGATAATAATAAATTATTACAAAATCGACTAACCTTTCTCTTCAAGTACTATCATGGCCTTTGGTTTGACATAGCCCTTCATCTTCCTGGCCGTACTATTATTCCATCCAAAAGTCCCAGGTACGAGCGCTTGTTTTGTCACATTCATTGTTGTTCTAGCTGTTGTTGTTGTTGTTTGTTCTTTTGTTATTGACGTACTGTTGTCTTTTCTGAGGATCCCTGTGGCGTTGAACACAGCCGTGGTTGACTTGAAGACGATCGGCTTTTCGCTTCTTGTCTTAGGAGTTGTGGTTGTTGTTGTGGCTTCTGTTGTTGTTGTTGTTGGTGGCTGCCGTGTTGTTGAAGGCGGTAGTGTCGTTTGTGGCGTTGAGGCGGTTGTTGGTTTCTCCGTCGTCGTCGGGTAAACGAGGCGGTCCGTTTGCGGTGCCGCGGCCGTAGTTTTCTCTGTAAGTAAGCAAGCAGAACATATTATTATAATATTTACCAATCACAAAAAATCTAACCTTACGTAGGTACCTACACAATCTCTTGCACACAAACAATCAACCTCAAATCAAAATCTACACACATACTCTTTCTTTTTTTTCCATTTAAAATTAAGTACTTGCGGGGGAAGCACAACTTCGAGAGAAAAGTTTTATCCCACTATCGGGTAACGGCATCTCGCTTCACGCGGTGAAATAAAGCAAGATGGCGATAGCCGATAATGGGATAAAACTTTTATCGTGACATTGTGCTCCCCTAGCTGGGCTACATCTATACTCAAGCCACTTGCATTCCCTTCAATTTTAGCTGTAGGTGGGCTCTCTTTAAACAATTCATTGACAAAATGTGTTCCTTTGAGTTGAAATGCTCTATGCTTTTGTCCCAGGCACTGCAGTTTTTTCACCCATCTAATGTGAGTGAAGGTGCCGCTGGAAAATAATCTTATTATGTTAATGCGAAGGCCTTAGTGAGGCCTTTGCAGCCAAGCGGTCGAAGACCAGTCGGCCGTCCCAAATACCGCTGGAGGGATGAAGTCGGCAAGGACCTGCGCGAACTACAGGCAGGCGACTGGAAGTAGACCGCGCAGGACAGCGACCAGTGGCGACTTCTTGTGTCTGAGGCCAAGACCCACTTCGGGTCGCTGAGCCATCGGAGTAAGTAAAGGCCTTAGTTACCAAAGCAGATGAAGTAGACATCCTGACAGCAGGTCCCCTCGTCGAAGCAGTCCCATGTGCAGCTGCAGTCAGCGCTGGATGGGTCCGAGCGCTGGAAGCAGCGGTCCTGGCATGTCTCTAGCGCTGGAAGCAGACACAAATAAGAAATATTCAAAATTTTGATATGGCTTCTTGAAAAGAAATGTTTACTAAATGAACTAAAGACATTTCTGCAAAACAAAAAAATAAAAGTCCTTCTTTGAACTTTATTATCTCGGAAACCGTTGATTTCCTTGGACAAAATGTTCGTTATGATGAGGACAATACGTGGTTTTCAGCTTGGTTGGCGGTCTTTTAACACCTTTAATATAAACATAAACCTTTTTAGTTACGTTTTACTTACGTTGCACGATCCAGGTCTTCGTCAACAACTGTCTAAGAAGCATCTTACGAAGACACTGGCCCAACACCATCTCAAATGCCGAACTGTGGCAGATCACCAAACAAAGACCCGTAGCCCAAGACATCAGTCAACGCAAATGGCGTTGGCTGGGACATACCCTGCGTAGACCCGATCACCACATCCCGAAGGTGGCTCTCGACTAGAAGCCCGCCGGAGGCTCACGACGACCCGGAAGACTGTCCCAGGCGTGGAAGAGATCCGTTCTCTCTGAGACGAAAGAGAAAGGATCGACTTGGCCAGAGCTACCCTCCCTAGCCATGAACAGAGACAAATGGAAAGCCCTTGTGTCAGCCCCAGACTCCACGGAGGAGTTAAGGGTTAAAAGAAGAAGAAGAAGACTCACGTTGCGGTGTGGTGGTAGGGACTTCGATGGCCGTGCAGTTCTCGCCCTGCAGTATAGCGACGTCGTCGATGGCAATGTCGCTTGTGTATTTCTGCCCTCTGATGCCCTCGATGACGATCTGAAACCAACCGGGCTATGATTGTTTTTCCATCATCATGGTAGACAAGCGTTTTTGGGTGCTGAGTTAGATGCGCTATGCCATCCAAGGGATCCAAGGGTCCTTCTCTACCAGCACCAAATCTCGAAAGAATGTATATTATTTTTATCTTGTGGAGACTTTCCATATGATCTGTCAGTGACCTTGTTCAATACGTGGCATGAAAGATGGTACCTGAAACACCACATGATTTGACATGCGCAGTGACGATTTATAGGTGAAAATATAGAGAGAGTGAAAATGGAGGGTCAAGTCTCAGATTTCGTGGCGCGTATAACCTGTATACCTGGAAATTCTCGCTGATGTTCCTCAGCCTGGAACCGCCTTCGATCCAGATGTCCCCCTGGTTGTACCACTTCTCGAAAAGGAGGTTTTGTTGGTCCATCCTTAGGTCGTCGAGGTTCACGCTTAGAGGTTTCTGGTAGACGCGCAGACCGCCTATGTATCTGTTGAAGGGAAAATAAAGTACTTAATTTTTGTCTCAAAGTCTCTACATACTCGTATTTTATACGTACCTACCACTCTTCTGTTATGTTCCTAAACCACTAATACGTATTACCATCTGGAGAGATCACCACTCGACTTATTTTAGCATACAAGACTGGGAGTTGGTAGACTGAGAGAGTAGACTTCGCCGAGTCCAAGAAAAATATTCTTTCGTACCATCCCGTCAATGCTTCAGTTTTTCTTAAAACCATTGTTTCTTTTTCTGCTTTGTTGTAAGAACGTGATACGGCTGATGCAGCCGCGCGGCTCGGTGTCTAGCCTCGGCAATCCAATTGGTGCCATCAAGTCTCTACAATACTGCTTCAAAGCTTTGATCAGCTTTGATTAGCGTGTGGCCGACTGTTCCTAATGAACTAAGTTAATACTTAACTGTAAGGTACCTTACCTGCCATACATGTGGTAGAAGAAGGAAAAGCACCCATCGTTGGTGAGAGTGGCATCGTACACTGGTGAGATGAGGCGTGCCGTGTTGTTTTCACTTTGACCGGTACTCTCTATGTACATGTAGTAGCCTGGAAGTTTATTAATACTGTTAAGAATTGGCAATATAGGACTCTAGAATACATACGGTGCCTAGGGTTATTTTTTGACCTAAATAAATAACAATAGAGGCGCCACCTCTCGCGGTCCCTCACCATCCGCATCCATGTAGATACCCACTGCCGACACAGCGATGTCGTCCGTACGACCATGGATCACCGGTTTTCCTACCGATCGCCGTCAAACTCTTGGGCCGCCACTCTCTCACTGCCCTTGTTCACCGGTCACCTTCCCACCTCGTCAGGTAACCTGCCCATTACCACTTGAGCATGCAAGGTTCGCTTAGCATGGTTCGCTCCATAGCCCTTTGTGATTTGTGCTCCTTTCTAGGATTCATGTTTGTTTTTGGAAGCGTGAAGGTTGACCCTTTCGACACGATAGAAGAAAATAAATGTTTTGAAGGCAACTAAAAAGGCTTCAGTAGCCTTATTTGAAACGAGTTCAATGTGCTCAACCCTCACTTGATTGTTTGACGTAAAAAGGGCCATGAAAGTCGACGCCTACCCTTTGAAAGGTTGACCCTTTCGACACGATAGAAGAAAATAAATGTTTTGAAGGCAACTAAAAAGGCTTCAGTAGCCTTATTTGAAACGAGTTCAATGTGCTCAGCCCTCACTTGATTGTTTGACGTAAAAAGGGCCATGAAAGTCGACGCCTACCCTTTGAAAGGGGCGTGCCGGACTAGGTAGGAACATAATCGTGAAAGGTAGTGGCCACAACTGGTGTCAGAGTGAACCTTTCTTTTGACAGGCGTCCTAACAACTGTTCTGCACATTGCGCTTTCAATCTGAAACATGATAACGCCACCAAAGTGTCTTCTATCTATCTGTGAAAGCTTACCAGCCCCGGTGGTGTGGTCGTGGGGGGGTCCAGTGAGGTACATGGCACTGGGTGTCTTCTTGTTGATTCGGGTCCAGTCGAAGTCGTGGTAGGTGTCTTGCTGCCAGCCGCACAGGTTCGTGTCGAAGTTGCAGCTCAGGGATGCTGCTGAATCATCTGTCGAGGATGACCGGGGCTCAGATTATAAAAATAACAGATTACACCAATATTATAAACGAGAAAGTTTATCAGGATTGACGGATTGATACTTCTTTTTGTTTTTTCTAAAGCACTAACCCGTGCTAGGGAATAATTTAAACATTTATAATAAGTTGAAAAAATTCACTCGGGATGATGCTTTTTTTTTCTTTGACGCTGAAACGGCTGGATGGATTTATTTATTTTATTTATTAAAGTAGGAAAGCCAACAGAATCCTTAATAAGCATTAAAATTATAATTAGGTACATGGTTTTTGGTCTGATAAGGATGCCAATTATAGGCTCACACAACAATCGTAATAATTTGTTATTAGGTAATATAAAGTTGAATTATTATTGTGAATATCAAATCTTACTTACATACTAAAATCATGTAACAATGACCTAAACTTTTGGATTTGGACATTTGGATGTTTGGAATAGAGATACCTACATAGCTTACACCCCAGAATAATTTTTTTAGCCTTTACAGTAGGTTGGTCGGAAGATTTTGTCGTTTTTCATTGGGTCCATAGTTGCGTTTTACCTTTATAATTGGAATTTGGTGGGAAAAGCCTCCCCGAGGCGTTGTGTCTACAGTTGTGTCTTACTTTTAACACAGCTGGGCGCCGTGCCGTTCCACTGGGCGCCGTCGCAGTAGATTACGGGCTCCCCCACCATCTGGTACCCGGGCATACAGAAAAACTCGAGCCACGCGTTCTGGTGCATCGGGATTGTAAGCGCGTGCTCGACGTTGGGTACATCGCAGCCCGAACCTGGAAGAACGTTCGAGGTGTATTTTTTTCTTTTCATTATTTAGAAGCTTTAAGTCACTTTTTATTGCGGTTATTGTCTTGGTGTAATAGTAATGTAGGTGTAGGTACGTACTACTACGTACTACATGGAAGGTAGAAGTGAGATCGCGTATAAAAGGACGATTGTGGATAGAGTGAACTATGCTCGATGGGGCGAGGTATTATTGATGTGGTACTTTATTGTTGATGAACTAACTGAACAAATGTTGATTGATGGGGCAAACTACTTTTGATGGGGTGAACTATTGTTGATGGGGTGTACTATTGTTGCTAAGGTGAACCTGTAGGTAGTTTATAGGGAGTTGTATTGTTGACGCGGCAAATTCTTATTTCTTGAGTGAACTATTTTTGATGGGGCGAACTATTGTTGATTGGGCGAACTATTGTTGATGGGGCGAACTATTGTTGATGGGGCGAACTATTGTTGATGTGGCTAACATTTGTTTTTGAAGGAAAAAAATTGTTGATGTGACGAACTATTGTTGGTGGGGCGTTCTATTGTTGATGAGGCGAACTATTGTTAATGGGGCGAACTATTGTTAATGGAGCGAGCTATTGTTGACGCGAAGAACTATGTTTGATGCGGCGAACTATTGTCGATGGTACGAACTGTTATTGCTAGTCGGTGATCTTAACCAGTTGTGTGTTCTCTCTTTCTCTCTCTCAACTTACGCACGCAGACAGGCGCGGGCTCCTCCCACTCGCCGTCTCGGCACGCGATATACTTGCTGCCCACGAGCCTGTAGCTGGGCGTGCACACGAACTTGGCCAGTGGGCGGCGCGCCCAGCGCGAGCGACCCTTGCTCAGCGCGGGCAGCCGGCAATCGTCGTCGAACCCATGGCGCTTGAAGAAGCCTTGGCTTGAGCGGAAGTGGCCGAGCTCGCTGCTGTGCTCTGAAGGAAAAAAACAATGGAACAATGTCCCAGTGTGTAGATATTCTCTAAAATTAAGCACCTACTTAAATTCGATAACCTAAACCTAAGGCCTTTGCATGTACATAATGAGATGATTTATGCAGCGTCCAGTGGCACTGTACGGGGATACATTGAATGATAAGACTGTATGAATACTGCTAACTGCTTATATTGTCTAAAGACTAATCTAGAATGAGGGATGATGCACTGATAGGGCCCGCGACGAGTCCGCCCTTGCTGGTCGGCTGCTTGTCGTAAACTAGTTTGTACCGACCAGGTAAAGTAGACGCGTCGTGGGCGCGCGGAATTGCTGACTCTGTATTATTCATGATATACCCAAACTGTGCGGGTTGGCCCGTACAGGCACCTTCACTCACACTAGATGGGTAATGAGACCACTCGGCGCTGCAGTGCCTTCCCAGGCTTTGTTTTAGATCAGTGGTTCTTAACCTATGGTCCGCGGACCACTGGTGGTCCGCGAGGGCCTCTCTAGTGGTCCGCGGGAGGGTCCTGCAGTCCAGCGCACATACCGATAGTTGTCAATAAATTTTAATGTTGATTTTGAAAGTCATGTTTGAATAAGTTCCCAATGAATAAAATAACTGAAATTTTCGTGCGCGCTGGCACGCGCTCCTACTCCCTATTGAAAAATATTTTTAACCTCCAAAGATCCGCGTGACTGCAGATCGCGCGTGCTCACTCATAGTATAATGTCGTTAGCCCATGTCAAACCGCACGTAGACTATATTTAGGTTAAAATCGGCGAATTTTCAAATGCGCTACGCGCGTGTCTTCTATTCAAAACAAAGGAATTCCCCATTATGAAATGTAAGAAGTAAATTTTCAGCCGCGCTGGGTGCGTTTGTTCAAAGGGAAATTATAAGTCAAGCCACAAAGTTTTTTTTTGGCCACGTGATCAAACGTTTAATTTTATAAGTAAGCCACGGGAAAATATGATAGCTTCTAATAAACTAATTCGTCTTTTTTACATCGCCAACTAAATATTCCAAAGAAAGCGTCAAGTAAAGTTCAACAATTATTTTAACTTGTCCACTGATTTATCTATTGCAACCTGATTTACTAACTCAGCCACTGATTTTACAACTCATCACCATTATACGTTTTACAGCTTCAACATAAGCTCCTCAAAAAAATATAATTCAAGCTTCAATACACAACCTCATATATTATAACTAAGCATGTAAATTAATACATCATATTCTTTTATTGTGAAAAAAGCCACTATACGATTTGGGACTCGACAGCGACCAGCCATTTGCACCAATCAGAGAGCGCCATTCGATTCACGTACTGACGAGTAGCCACGTGTATCTGACTACGTCACTGACTACGTATCAGTTCCGTTTTTTTACTCAATCTACTTCCAGAAAATGCTCCTACCGAAATGAAAAAATACAGGCAGTTACGCCTTTTTTTCTTCGTTCCGAATATGTCCGAATAACTTAATTTTGGCAAAAATGTCAGTTGCGTCTTTTTTTCTTATGACGGCAGAATATTTTTATTTTAATCACTATAAGTAAAATGATGGTATTTCAAAGTACAAGATTGATTTAAAAAAAAGGATTTTATTTTGTTTCGTTTCAATAGCTCCAGGGTATTTAAGTGGCCATAGTTTACTATTTGATGACAATTTTAGGTAAATTTTGACGATCAATTAATGTAGGTCGAGATAAATTTTAAATGTAGTGAGTAGGTACTGAGTTATAAAATTAGAAGCTATTTGAACAATTTTTTTGGTGTCAAATATTAATATTTTAGAAGTTTACTGCTTGAATGCATATTAAAAATTTAGATGCCAAAAAATAACCACGATGCTGAGTTGTATTTAAAGTGTCTTACATACAAGTTATCTAGTGGCTAAGATAGTATTATTTAGATGCGCGTTGATTGTGGCTGACTTAGTAATTTAGAAGGCAATGTAGATTTTTAGAGGCATATAATGCTATTAAAAAGAAGTCTGTTTAATTACTACCCTTGTTCAAATAATAGCTAAATAAATCTTCATCATATAATTAAAAAGGGAAAAAACTGTGAATTTTCGGGCGCGCTGCGCGCGCATTTTTCACGCACCTATTACACGTGCTAAGGAAAACTTGATTTTTAAGAGATAAATCGTAAAATTTTAGGGCGCGCTGCGCGCGCTTTTACATACAAATGAAATCTTGATGATATTGATGGAAGATTATCTAGCCATCTTGCGGCTTAAAAAGGGTAAAATCGGTGAATTTTCGGGCGCGCTGCGCGCGCATTGCTATCGCCTACCAATTAAATCTCCATAATAATTTTAGTAAAATTGGTGAATTTTCGCGTCTATGTTCCATTGTTCCAAAACCGACTCATATTAATTTCCTGTATTCAACTTACTTACATACATTATACTTTAGGTCAGGTGAAACAATTTCATGTGAAACACGATGTACCTTGGATCTGGTGGTCCGCACTAAGAAAAAAATTATCAAAGTGGTCCGTGGTCCAAAAAAGGTTAAGAACCACTGTTTTAGATGGAGTCTAATCCCTTTAAGGGCAATTTTCTAGTAAATAAACCGATATTGACGTTCACGGACTGTGCGGATTTTTTTACAAAATAGGCACTCCATCGTCAGAGTGGTCCCTTGACCCGTCTAGTGTGAGTGAAAGTGCCACAGGACGATGTATAAAATAATCATCGTAGACGCAAAGGCCTTAGTTTCTGGCGGGAGTGAGGAAGTTTATGTTCGAACTATAAACGAGGTCCAAGATGCTGGACGCTAAACAGGGTGTTAAAAGACAGCCAACAAAGTGGGAAACCACGTATTGCCCTCATTATAACATTTTGAAGGCTGGGAAATCAACGTTCAATTAGATATCATAAATAACATTGGGACGGCCCACCGACGACCGTACCGTCCTGCGGCGTCACGACGGAAGTTCAGGGGGGCGCTTCCCGTTTGATAAACAAAATGTTGTCACTGTTTCTGGTGTAGGTGGTAGGTACGGTCGGCCACAATCTCAGATACCCCATGGCAGCTCTTATCGCGCGCGGCATAAGGGCGCCAATCGAACAAAATGGGGTATCTGAGACTGTGGCCGACTGTACAGTCGGCCATATAGGACGCTATATAGGATACCCCTTTTTGTTCGATTGGCGCCCTTATGACGCGCGCGGTACCTACCTAACCTACCTACCTAAGCGAACAAAAAGGGGTATCTGAGACTGTGGCCGACTGTACCTACCTAATACCCAAGTAGTAATAGCACCCGGTGTTAAGGACCACAACATTTCGATTTTTTTTTTGCTCTCTGTAATAGGTCTCTATAATAACACAAAATTGACAAAAAAAAAAGAAACCGACCGGTGAAAAGGTAGGTACTGTTATTAAGCTATTGCACTGATTCCGAGTGATTTGCTGCGGTCCGTCGAGGAGTTCCGTTCTCCATCTCCGAAGTTCTTCATCAGATATTCACCATTTTTTATGGGACCACATGGGAAGTAAAAAGAATGATCAGACTCAGTTAACGTAGAAAATAGATCTAAGGTAACAAAGATTTTAAAAAAACATACGTACGCGTTGAATTGCCTAGGTACCTACCTCCTTCTTTTTTAAGTCGGTAAAAAACGGCTATTTCGTACCAATTCCTGAAATAATGACAGTCGATCGTCGTGACGCAAAATGGAAAAAAATCGAAAGTAGATAGAGGGGCGGCATTATGGTGCACCCTTATAAAAAATTAAGATTTACATAAAAAAAACTTACGCAATCCAAAGCACATCGCAAAGACAAGCAACACAAAACACCTAATCATGGTAAAGTGAAAACACTTAAATTAAAACTATTAAAAAAATTGTCGGGCCTAGACCAGCAACATAGAACTGTTCATTTTGAATGATAAAAAACTGCTTTTATTTCGTCCGGTGCTTTCAGTTTTATGGCCAAAGATTAATACTTTGTCAAAACAGATACGCTACTCGACTACGACCTACAACGTGTTACTCTTTATAAAGGGTAAAGCAAAGCACCCAGTGATCCGGGCGATCGGCCCTCTGAGTTCGAGGCCAAACGAAGAGCTGCTCTTGTTGCCAGACGTGATGAACTCAGATGTAGACCGTCGTACCTTGTGGTCGTACGTACCTACCTAATATGTACGTATTATTTGTCGAATATTTTTATTTATATTTTCCCGAAAATAAACCGGTTTTGAGGACTAGCAACTGTACGGATTTTTTACAGAATAAGCACACCACAATACCTAAATGTAACTGTGCCTATATCAAAATATGTGTGAAGTAGGCACAGATCTTTTTTACATACCATTGATATAAATTTAGATACTTACTATACCTGGTTCATAAATATTTTTTTGGTTAAAAAATTCGCTCGGGACATGATTTGAACCCGCAACCCTTATAAAAATCTTTATAAAGTTCCCTAGCACGGGTTAGTGCTTTAGAAAATACTAAGTACATTTCAATACATAAGCTATTTTATTTTAGATAATAGACATTGTCGTGTCTGTACATCGTTCTTAGTGTTTGACGGGATGCAATACAGTTCGCTATCAGCGGAAGCGGTTCCTCCAGCGGGTATCTTTGCTAAATGTTATCGGCTCTAACGACCGGATTCCGGATTAGGATTCTGCTCGCCACACAACGACACTAGCACAGTAGGAGCTGTAGCTAAACATTGTGAGGAAACCCGCGCCTCAGTTGACTCCACACGTATTGACTTGTCTTTCCTGTGATATCCCAGGCACTCCAACGTCGTAGTGGTAACTTCTCCCATCTACAGGGTGCACTCTAAGTCGATAGCGGAACTTTAAGTAGGCTGTCTAATGATCAATACAAACAACTTGTACTAGGTGGCGAAAAATATGAAGCAAAAAAAAATATCAGCTGTTCCATACAAAAGGTCGACTCAGTTCTGCACTAAATGTATGAAACCGCTGATATTTTTTTCACTCCATTTTTTTCGCCACCTAGTACAAGTTGTTTGTATTGATCATTAGACAGCCGACTTAAAGTTCCGCTATCGACTTAGAGTGCACCCTGTAGTGTGAGTGAGGTGCCAGTGGACGCTGTATAAATCATCACACATCATCAACAAAGTGATAGATTCTATTAGGTGTTTTGCGATATTTGTTTGGACAAAGCATTTCTCAAAATGTACACACGACAACGCGTCGACCCTTACACGCTAGCACTCTACTCGGTTACGTTACGGGCGACTTTACAACAAAAGTGTACAGTCTGACGTGTGTACCTACCTACCTATCGTTGATTTAGAGTGCCTATTATTTTAAGAATTGGAATTATAATCCGTTATACTTACAGGGCAATTTTTAAAAATATTTAAAGAAAAAAAATCGCTTTCATTAGAATCACTAGACAGAGTCGTAGACTCGTAGGACAAAAGATGTTGGAAATCACATTAAGATGTTTCGGGAATAAAGCTATTAAAAATTACCTACCCTGTAGTTCCAAGGGGGCATCCGTACCTTGTACTTTACTCCTCTATTCTTCCGTTGCGCTCCCACAATGACACTAGACCGGAAAATCAATATTGTTGTTAATAGATAACAGTATACAAAAGAATGTGATTGATATGGCAAATATGCAAGGTCTGAATAGAACCAAAACAAAACAAAAGTCGTTTGGTGAGTAACGGGCTGTGGTCGAAGAATTTTTTGGTAAAAATTATCCACATCATGACTTATCCTGTCCTAACTATACAGGGTGTTAAAAGACCGGCACGCATACCGAATACAAAAACAAAGTAGGTACTTTTTCAATAAATTATTAATCCTAACGCGCCAGTGCGAAAAATTTCAAAATAATGTAAACAATAAATCCTAAGTATTCAAAATTACAGATTAGAAAATGGTGATTTGGAATAAAAGGCCAGAATTTTCTATGCATATTCTAATTATTATTCTCAAAAAATATAGGAAACGTTGAAACAATAAATTATCGACCTAAACGTAAACATTTGTTGTTAAATCACAATTTGTAATATCTAGGTAGGTATACTTGGGCCGAACCATGGTATTAACTATTGACATTTCACTATACAGGGTGTTGCAGAATAGTAAGTAAGTAAGATATTTATTCACAAGATAAAACACAGTACTTTGACCCTTAGAGGATCTTTCAAGTCATCAATACAAGCCAGTTTTACTAAAGAGCCAACCAGCATCGAAAAAAAAATATTAGCGAGATTTCGAAGTTGTTTTAATTGATGAATTTGACGAGCTCCTTAAGTGTGTAGGGCAGTATATTTCTGTACCACCCTGTATTCGTGGTTCTATTTTAGAGCCCTAAGGTTGTGATTCTAAGCAAATTTCGTTTTTAAACCTTACAAAATTCGCGTAAATTAAAATTTAATCTGTATTTTTCGCGCATTTTGGACGGTTCGAGAACAAACATTGTTCATTATCACCAGAAAAATCCCTTCAGCTCTAAAGCTGCGTTTTCAGTCAAAGTATGTACACTGCAACAAAGAGCACCGACCAAGTACCAAGGGGATCATAAAGTAGTGAGAACGACATACTCCTTGGTAAGAAAAAAATAAATACTGGCAGGCATAGCTCAGATACATTATATTTGTAATATTAATAAAGAAAAAAATCTTCGATTCTCTTTTGTTTTTTTCTGAATGTAGTCATTTGTTTGCTTTGTGTCGGAACGTGTTCTGGAAAATGGAGAAAACCGAAGTGCGTTGTTCGCTCGCTATGTCGTTCTCACTACTTTTTGATCCCCCCTCGTTGGCCCGGCCTATGGTTGGTCGGCCATTTTGTTTTATTTCCATCCAAGTCAATTTTGAAGAATAGAGCACCGTCCTAGTTGACGTTTTTGTGCCCAAATACAACATATCAAAAGAACCGAACAATCAGTAGCTTTAGCTTGCTTGGACGGTGCTCTTCACAGAGTACGTTGTGCCCTTCGTTGTGGTTTATTTTGACTGTGCAAACGCGGCTTTAAACTAGGAAAAACAGCGAGTATAACAGTAACATAAACAACCGTTTCACACACAACGTTGCTTCGTTGATTACAGTAGAACTAAAATAGGATAATTTTTGTATGTTCTAAAGCACTAACCCGTGGTAGTACGCCTCTCTGTCCCTCCAGCGAAATTATATTGCCGTCTCGCTCGTACAGATTTAATGGCTGACCGAGATTGCAATATAAGGAGCAATTTCAGCACAAATTCAGAAAGAATTTCATAGATTACGCCTACAGGCGTGGCCATAGAAGAACCGGAATACGGCTGTCGAAATTAATCTGTGCTAAGCGAAACTTGACAGCCGTATTCGAGCTCTTCAATGGCCACGCCTGAGGCGCCATCTATGAAATGCTTTGTGAATTTGTGCTGAAAACGGCTCATTACGTAGGAGTGACAAACACTTATTTAAACAGCCCCTCTACCCTTGACGCATTTTTTCCAATACGGCGCAATTTACAAATATCAATATTTCACGAATTAAGGCTCATTTTATATTGGTATTGTACAAAATAGTATTACCTTTGAATAAACATTACGAAGTATATAAAATCAAAGGATGACTATGCGATGTAAAAGAGAAATAAATTTTAAAAATTTGTCAATATTAACGCAATAGCGTCAAGGGTAAGCCCCCAGGTCATTGACCGAAATTGCCTCTGATCGGCGTCCGGACTTTTGGTTTTAAAGGACCTTTGTGTAAACAGTTGTATTGTTTTTTTTCTGACCAGTTGAAGGATATTACAATATTGATGATAGCTGATTCCCAAAGTAATACATTTGTATGCAGAATCATTCATTGTACTACATTATTTTGAGAACAGTCACTTTTCCATACAATCTTACTTGGTTTACGTAATACAATCATTATTTATTATTATTAGGTATCATTTATTTATACAAAATGTACAATCAGGTGTATATCAAATACAGAACTAAACTATTAGATTAGGCGTAGAAAAACTTTTTAAGTTTCTAAGTATTCCTACAATGTGTGTAGACAAACACAATGAAAAAAAAATTGCAGTTTCACAAACTTTAAAACAATGATAAGGTGGAGAAAAAATATACAGCGTGTTATCAAAGGGTCCTGTCATACTTAAGGCGCCGTGCATAGTGAATCGCCCGCGCGCAAAAAAAAATGCACAAAATCGATTCCTGTATCAAATACTAAAAAAATCTAAAATGTTCACATATCAATCCCTAGAAGATAGGTCTCACCTAATTCTAGGCTTTGGTATGTGAAAATTTTTGTTTTTTTTAGTATTTGATACAGGAATCGATTTTGTGCATTTTTCTTTGCACGCGGGCTAATTCACTATGCCCAGCGCCTTAATCAATACTTAACGGGGTCGTGAAACTTATAAAGGTCAACAATCTTGAAAAAAGTCAACTCTTCTAAAAAGTATCGTCGCCCGTAACGTTTTAATTTATATGTTTTCTCTTGTTCAATTACTTAAAAAACCTTAGGCCCGGTTTCTGAATTGAGAATTTCACTAACCAAATGCTTAAGTATCGTTCTGTCACATTCTTTTGAGTGACATCTGCGGAGACAGAACGATACATAAGCATTTGGTTAGTGAAATTCACAATTCAGAAATTGGAGGTTAGTCTTGCAATTCCTAACCCACCGCAAAAATAAAAAAACCCATAATATTTTTAATTATTTTTTTTGGTTTAATTACGAACAGTAAATTAAACCGTTACTGACTGTACTAAAACTAAAATTTGCATCAAATGTACGGAGAATCTGATTTTTTTTTTTTCAGTCGCCGCCGGCGTAGTAAGTTTTGCTAACATTTATGAGTTCATCGACTCCCTTCAGTCAAACATGATAGGAGGACCTTTCTATAACATCCTGTATAATGAATGACCAACCAATATTTTTTATTTAAAAAAACATCCAATAAAATAAACTACGGACAAATTGGCAAGTTATCTGCTATCGACGAACTATATCGTCCGATCAAACTAGAGGAAAAAAATTATCCACATTCAACTATTTTATACCATCGATACAACTTGGCGTCTCCAGCACGCCTAGCATGAAATAACATATTAGTTTAGGTCATTTACCATCCAAAACACAGTTATACAACATTTTGGTATGTATCTCGCGCAAACAATTCATGCTAGACGTGCAGGGTTTTTAAAAATAAAGGCACATTTAGATACTCGCGATCAGCTAGTCTAGCATTAAAATCCATGTCGCTACGATACGATTTCTCAATAATATGGTCAGTAATGCTAGACCAGCAAGCCCGATCACTGAAAATCCACTCCCGTAACATTGTCATCTGTCAAAAAAATGAAAGCAAACCATTTTTTTTTCATCTCCCAGGCTCGGAAAGTATGTTGCTACAGTTACATACGATCGTGGAAAAGTCTATTTTAAACTATCTGCATTTTTGCGCGCTTCTAAAGGACCATACCGTGAGCATATTGGGCCCACTGACAGTTGACATTTGATGAAAAATTTTCCATTGTCGGACCTCAATGAACTGCACCACTGCACCACTTTCACGCTAGATTTCGTCTAAGCTGCCACAGAATAAATTGAAGTACTCTTCAAGAGCTTTCACTTGACATGAAGTTTATTGAGGTCCGACAATGTAAACTTTTTCATCAAGTGTCAACCTTCAGTGTGCCCAGACTTCATACTATGTGCCCGTGGTCCTTTTTTGAACGCGTCGCCCTATGGTGTATTAGGAAGGAGGAAACTCATTTCACTATCCTCTGTCTATTGTCTTCTTGCATCTAACATAAAATGATTCCCTCGCTCCATGAGATGAAAAGTTATGTGTCGCACGGATGCAACATTATTTGCGTCTCATGCTTCTGAACACCTCGCTACGCTCTGGGGGGTCACCCTTGACGCTATTGCGATCACATTGAAAAAGTTTTAAAATTAATTTCTCTTGAATTGGCATCAGTTATGCTTTGATGTTAAATACTTTGTAATGTTTAATTAAAGGTAAGGCTGTTTTATTCAATACAAACACAAAATGCGTCTTAATTTGTAAAATATAAAATTTTGTAAATGGGCATTGTCAAATCTTATTGTTTATTCTATAAATCGAAAATACAGACAAATATAAGAAACTAATTTGAATATTTTCTTAATTTTTAATGTAACTATTTTTTTATTAATTATTTAAAATTTCTAAAAGTTTTGTGTATGACGTCACCCCTGGCATTATGTACTAAGTTCATTGCATTCATTCATGCTTTCAAAAAATAAAAATATGTTGACGTTTGACAAATGTCAGTGTCAAGTCAACAAGAGTTGTGTGTTTTGACAGTTGTTGTTGACGTAGCGTATTTTTTTTAAATATTTGTAGGCAATGGAACTACCGCATTAGAGCCTATGATCACGTCATCGAAAGAAAAATGAAGTAAATATTTTTGGCAATAAATATTAATAATCAGTTTTAATTTTACTTATTTAAACCCCTAATAGTAATCAGTATCCCTATAACTCGAAATGGTTTTCAATTTACGACAATCGATGCCTCCCTGATCAATGCCCATTGCGCCATATTGCGGCCGTATTGGAACAATGCGTCAAGGGTAGAGGGGCAGGTTTCTTTGAGTGGATTTTAGGTGAATAGCACTGCAGTGCTATTTGGGCGAGTAAGTAATTGGTATGTTTCGATGGTATATTTTAACTGGTATACCTATTTACTTAATATTAATACTGCGTATCAAGTAGTTTCAACTATTCTTAATGTCATACTCCTTTAGCTGATTAAAAAACAGAATACGGTACCCTAAATATGCTGCCTCGAAACTGGCATCTAACAAAAATTGCTGTTTAAAATCTAGAATAAGTTACACTAAGTACTATCATTTATCTTATAACTTTTTATTAGTGCACTTTTCTTTAGAAATAATGTGTGAAATATCTCCTTAAACATTTTGCTTATTCGATAACTTCTATTTCGGATAATAAAAATTAACTTATTTGTCTAGTAATAATAATAATATTAATCAATATATCTTAATCAATTTTTTATTCTCTCTGATCACATACGCCGCGCAGTTTTAGATCTTTACAACGTTGAATTAAGGTTCACTATAGGTAAGTAACAAAACAAAGTGATAGCTTATGTCGACGACTACAGTGTTTGCCAATATTAAGTCGTATCGCCCTTAAAATAGAGCCCATTATTGCTAAACGCAAATATTAAACCTGTAGCCACTCCGAAAGAGAGTTAATTCAAAGAAAGAATTTTCATTAGTATTCAAATTCAAATTAACGCTAATAAGTCAAGAAAATGAATTGGAATTTCTAATTTAATAAAAAGTCAGTCTCAAACACTTCACTGGGTTATACAAATTACACGTCTTTCTTTATACACAAGTACAAAATACGACTTCGATTGGATAAGATGGACAATATTTAACCAAATGTCTAGTCTAAACCATATAAGTATTTTACAGTTTAGATGTAACCTGCCTAGATACAAAACTTTACAAAGAAACAGACTTCCCTAATGTATAATGTCCACAGTATGACAAAGTCTAAAAGTGTATATACTTTTCTATACTGAAAGAGGGGCTCTTCGATGACTTTTGTCGACCTCAAAAGCGCGACAAAAACGCGGTCAGACTGCGTTTAGACTGCGCTCTATAGCTAGAGAGACAGAACTCGTTTTATCGCGCTATGAGCTCGATAAGAATCTCATGTTATAATGATCCGTTTTTAGCACTAATTCACAAAGCATTTCATAGAGGGCGGTTACAGACGCAGCCATAGAAGAACCGGAATACGGCTGTCAAAATTAATCTGTGCTGAAATTTGACAGCCGTATTCCGGTTCTTCTATGGCTACGTCTGTAAACGCCATCTATGAAATGCTTTGTGAATCTGTGCTGAAAACGTCTCAATGGTGACACGATAACAAACAAAAAATAGGGGGGTCCCACCGATTGTCAATCTTACTCATTCTCAGAGCTAAAACTGCGTACATAATTAAATACACCCTTCGTCGTAACGTAACCGACCATAGCCTCTGGGAGACCGCGCAAATATCTACAAAAGGCAACTTCACGTTTTATGTCGAAAATACGGATTCACTCTTGTCCTAACAGATGTAAACATTAGCAAAGATACAGCCTTACACAGGGCAGCTTTATTCCTGAAACACGTAAACTTCTAAATGTGATTTCCGACGACTTTTGGCTCCGTAGTCAAGAAATAGGATCGATTACAAGAAAAAAATAGCTTGACGGCTCTTCCGACAAAATAAAAGTAAGTGAAACCGATAAATCGATATAAAAAACAGCATTTTTTTTCGACCAAAATGTATGGGGAAAGTTTTTTGCTATTTTTTACCTTTTTATTACTCACACCTGAGTTGGTGAATTAACCTTTTTAGTGAATTAAAACGGTACGGCCGACTGCACTATAGGGCTATGACGGTTAAAAGTGAATCCGTATTTTAAGCAAAACGCGCAGAGTTTACGAATCTTTCTATTCAAAAACTTCACGGTTTTTTTAATCCGGAGGTTTTGTGTCAGTATGTAGTTTCACAGGCGTATCAGAGTTTTTCGTCTCTGACGGTTTATTATCCGACCTTTCCTTATGTCTGTGGTCCGAGTGCTTTCTGTCGGAGGACTTGTGGTCCTTCCTGTGCTCCTTAGACCTATCTCGGGACCTGTCCGACTTGTGGGACTTGTGGGACCGACTCGACGAGTGCCGGTGCCTGTCGTGTGATTTGTCGGACTTCTCGGACGTTCTAGTTTCGGAAGATCTGTGCTTGTACTCGGACTTGTTGTTTTTGTCCTTAGTTTGCGTGGTGGAGTCGGATTTAGCATCTCTGTGGTTTGTGTCCGGCTTTTCTGGTTCTGTTTTTGTTTCTCGGTGATTCGAGTCGGTTTTTTCCGGCTTCTTCTCTTTGTATCGGTCTTCTGGTTGTTTCTCGAGCTTGGTTCGGTCATCTGGTTGTTTCTCGGTCTTAGTGGCGACGTCTGTGCTCTTTCGTTTCTCGTCTATCTTAAGGGCCGGTTTCTCTTTGAACTTCGCGCTGAGCGCTCTCATTTCAATGACGCCCGCCTTGTGTTTCGTCGTAGACGCGGGCGGATTTTTCTCTGCAAAGAACATTAGAAGGTTACTTAAGAGTGTGGTCCTAGGGCCGACGCGATCCTACCGGCTGCGCCATGTAAATCAGTTGGGCAGCTGGGATCGTGTCAATCAAAGGCCGTGTATAATTTTAGAAGAATCATTTATTATGCCACCCGCATTATGCATAGCTGTAGGTATACATCGACAGAATCTAGGTCCTAGGGCCTGGTATCTAGGTCCTAGTTCCTAAAAAAAAATATTAAGACGGAACGCGGGTAGCCGGCTGCTCCATACAAAAAATACAAAAAGGGAGACCTGTTTCCTCCCTGGATAATTATTTTAGAAAAAATATGGTTATGCCATTAAATTTATATGTACCTCTTCCATGTCCCTATGTTTTCCTTTTTTTATTATTCTAATTATTTTAATAACATTTATTTAAATAATTAAAATATTAAAAAAAGGAAAACATAGAGACATGGCAGAGGTAAATATAGATTGAATGGCATAAACATAGTTTTTCTAAAACAATTATCCAGGGAGGAAACAGGTCTCCCCTTTTGTATGGAGTTGAGGTTACCCGCGTCCGCTCTTAAGGGTCCGTATAAGGCTAACTAGCGCCACCAATGTTGAAAAAATCATATCTCGCTTCAGAAGAAGTTTCTGACAAAATCCTAAGATGAGCTCATGCGCCATGCTTTTCTAGATTTTTAAGTGTGGGTACCCAACTCAATTTCTAGTCTTAAGGTGGAAACTTAGTCCGGCTGTTGCCAACTTTTGCTCACTAGCGGCGCTGGGGTGCACACATGCACAAAGTAACGTGGTTTTTAGATTTATCAATATTTATCGCTTTTATTTCAAACTATCCTTCCGTTCGCGAGCATTGTTATGCAATTGAAGTATTAGGGAAGAAAAAAATCTAATTAACATGCTGTATTTTCCAAGTTCTGGTCTACGACAATTTTATCTTCCATCCATTCACTCACACATAAAAACAAAAACATCTGAAGTAAATACTGACCAGGAACTAAGACACCTGGCCCAGTAGTAGATTGTATGTAGCGAGGTCTCTTGAACTTTTGACAGGTGATGACCAACAATCAAGACCCCTGCCCACATAGTGGATTGTATGTAGCGAGGTGTTTTAGTTACTGGACATAGAATGTCTCGTTATAATATCAAAGAGTTGAAAACCCTCATTGGTAATAACCGCTACAGAAGAGGATCGAATATCCTCCTTGGTAGGTCCCTCATACCTATTTATCTAGGCGCAATAAAATTTAACTGTGTACCTACTTGAAAAAAATAAAATGTCACACAGTTTTTCACAACAAACATGGTGAAATCAGTTGATATAATTTGGACTTTACTTGGATATATTCTCACTTATGAGTGAACTAGTGACTATCGAGGGAGTGGAGGAGTAATTTCCATTTTTAAAGAGTATAATTCAATCAGACTTGTGTCGCGAATGCAATCGACAACGAAATACCTACTTATCGCGTACTTGAAGACTTTGGCCTTCCCAAGGATTTGGAGGATACATTATTCAAGGAAATAATTGTTTGGTTGCGTACATAGTACCTAGGTAACTTCTAACAATTTCTACAAGGAGAGTATCAAGAGAGACCAAAATGTTTTAGAGAACAACAAGGGGGAAAAGCTATTCACAGAAGACTTCCTGCCTCACTTCCAACAGCCCCATATATTGGGAATACTTCGTCGGCAGTCTTTGTCCTAAAATCTGCTGGAGAATACAGGCTTACTTATAGATAATTATTGTTTCAAGCTATTGGATGGAATGTTAGACTACTCAAATAAAGATTTTATTATTGCACATGTTTTTATCATTTATTGAACATCTAGGTAACACAGGTAAATATGCTATGCTTAGTATAAATAAAGGCCTTGCATCTACGTAATGAGATGATTTATGATTTATGCAGCATCTCATACTTAGTATAAATAGCTTGCAGCAAGCACTGATTCAATACGAAATGTAGGCATTTTTTTAACTTTTTCAATCCGTGGGATCAAGTTTAGTAGAATGGGACCATTCCATTTTCCCCCACCAGAGTTTCCCCACTGGTGGGGGAAAATGGAATCGCACAAAAAAATATTCCATTTTCCCCCACCAGCTATTTATAGACAAGATTATTATTGGCGAGGCCGACTCCATTACACAATAGCCTAATTTTATTATTAATCGGCATAAGTAAAACTAATTTGTTAACTTTCCTAATTCGATTCGACTGGAAATTTTTGGGAGATGATGATGAAGTTGACTAATTCGATAATTTGTATTTTAAAAAAAATTGGTATCTTATGGCATTTAACATAACAACAGTCAACGTTATTGAAATAGTACAAAATTCTGAATAATCCTTTATAAAAAATATACAGGTTGGCCCAAACATAGACGTCAGCCATAATTTGGGTTTTTTTGAAAAAAAAAATACCTAGCATTGGATTTTATTTTGTAACTTTTTTTTCTTTTGATTTTTTAGCAATGTTTTTTATTTTTTAGAGTCTCAGATAAATTATCCATCACCAAAAAAATAATGATCAGCAATTTATTGTATTATTCTGAAGAATGAGGGTTTGGAAAAGTTTTTGAAATCAATAGAAAGTCCTTCAGACCTCTACTTATTTTTTTCCCCATACTAACTATGTCAGTGATGTTTTCTCAAAAACAACATTTTGGACTTTGTATCGAAATTGCGGTATCTTCTGAAAGTCCATAGCTGATCATTATTTTTTGAAGATAGATAAATTATCTGAGACTCTAAAACATTAAAAATAATTGTGAAAAGTGAACAGAAAAAAAGTTACAAAATAAAATCCAATACTAGATATTTTTTTTCAAAAAACCTTAAGAGCCTCAAAACTTCTAAACGACAAAAAATGGCTGAACAGTGAACATACATGGGGGTAATTCGTGTAGCCCACGGCGTCAGCTATCTAGATTATTTCGCTTGACGTCTATGTTTGTTTTTTATTTAAAAATCTTTACAAAACATTAATATTAAACAAATAATTCAATTTATCGCTTTCTTGATTTAAATTAAAAATTAAAAAAAACCTAAACAATCGTTCGCTTGTGTCTATTCATGTCCATAGCCTAATCAGTCTATTATAATACTAAAATGTACTGATATGCAAATAGTAGTCACCCGCAAGGTTTTAAAAGAAACGCTAAAAGTACCTAGCTATTCAAAATTGAGGTTTAAATGTTAAAAACTATACCAATTTTATAGGGTGTTTCAGAATGGTCCTGTGACACTGAAAGGGCTCGCACGGAAGTTTGTAATGGAGATTTTATTACAATTAATGGAGATGTTAATAATAATAATAATATCTTTTTTAAACATTTATAATAAGTTGAAAAAATTCACTCGGGGCAGGACTTAAACCCGCAACCTCTCGCATACCGTGCAGGCGCTCTACCAATTGAGCTACCGATTCAAGTAACTGTCGATGCGAATTTCTTCAACTAGTCTCCGTCAACTGGACGGGGGCGTGATTAGTGATTAGTTTGCACTTATTATCTACACCAAGTCCTGCCCCGAGTGATTTTTTTTCAACTTATTATAAATGTTTAAATTATTTCCTAGCACGGCTTTAGAAAAAACAAAAAGTGGTTAAATATCTTTTTTATTCAGATTACTGGGATCCATTGGGTTACAGACTAGTTTAAAATAAATAATAGTTTATAAGCAGGCAATATTTCAGAAATAACTAAGCTCGCAAAGTTTGACTGTGCATCATTATTATGAGTAACACATAACCCACGTAGCCAATTTATTTCTTCTTTTTTACCCTGAGTGAAATTTTTTGGTCTGATAAAGTATATTTCATTTATTTTGAAAAATCAACTATTACTTTTTTAAATATAATGTTATGTTGACTCTAACGAAACAATAAGACTGGCTTCGTTCGCCAGTCATAGGGCCTTTCTGTAACAAAAGTTCTAACACTCTTTATTGGTTGCGGTTTTATTGATATTATTAAGCGATAAAAAAAATGAGCAAAATTATCATATAAAAAATCAGTCTTATGGTTTCATTAAAGTCAACATAAAATTATATTTAAAAAAAGTAATTGTCAGATAATGTATCTACCTTCAAAATATAATAATCAGCTATGGACTTTTAGAAGATACCGCAATTTTGATCCAAAGTCCAAAAATGTTATTTTTGAGAAATCGACACTAAAATGTTTAGTATGGGGAAAGAATTAAGGTCTGTCCATAAACAGAACTCTGGAAATTAAATGGCAACAATATTTCATAGTAAATTTAATATGAAAAGTGGTCGGCTTTACTATGAAAAATTGTTGCCATTTAATTTCTAGAGTTAATGGACAGACCATAGAGGTCTGAAGAGCTTTCTTTTAATTTCAAAAACTTTCACAAAACCTTAGTGCTCAGAATAGTACAAAAAACCTGTCACTTTATGGGACTTTTATTCAAGTAATTCGCGATCAAAGATCGAAAGTCATAAAACTGGAGTTGGAAGAAATTTTATCTCAATAGATTTTAATTTATTTTACTTTATTCGGACAAAAATAATTGCAGGTAGGCTTAATATCGCCTGTCAGCATGGCTTGCATTCGAAATAAATTCACGGAGATTAAAAAAAAATCTCATTTAATTTTCGGACTTTTTTTATGAATTAAAATTTTTATTATGTTTTGTAAGTAAATTCGTTAATAAAATAACTTAAAATTCAAATAATGAAAAAAAAAGCCAAAATAAAAATATTTTATCGTTATTTTTATTTTTCCGTGCATTTCGAATGCAGGCCATTCTGGCAGGTGATATTAAGCCTACCTGCAATGATTTTTGTCCGAATAAACTAAAATAAATTTAAATCTACTGAAATAAAATTTCCTCCAACTCCAGTCTTTCGACTTTGATCGCGAATTACTTGAATACAAGTCCCATAAAGTGACAGGTTTTTTGTACTATTCTGAGCACTAAAGCTTTGGGAAAGTTTTTTAAATCAAACAAAGTCCTTCAGACATCTACTTCTTTTTTCTCCATACTAACTATTTTAGTAATGATTTCTCAAAAACTATATTTTTGGACTTTGGATCAAAATTGCGGTAACTTATAGAAGTCCATAGCTGATCATATTTTTTTTGGTAATAGATAAATTATGTAAGACACGAAAAAATAAAAAATATCTCTGAAAAGTCGAAACAAAAAAAAAAGAAAATAAAATCCAATGCTAAGTATTTTTTTTCAATAAAACCTTAAAAGCCTCATAACTTCTAAACGACAAAAAATAGCTGAACGTACATGGGGGTGATTCGGGTAGCCCTCGGTGTCAGCTATTTATATTTTCTCGCTTGACATCTATGTTTGGGCCACCCTGTATATTTTTTAAAAAGGCATATTCAGAATAATTATAAGCGGTCTTTGTGTTATTTTGTACTATTTTAATAACGTTAACTGTTGTAATGTGAAATGCCATAATATACCAAATTATTTTTTTTAAATACAAATTATCGAATTAGTAAAGTTAACAAATTAGTTTTATTTATGCCGATTAATTATAAAATTAGGCTAGGCTACAGTGACTGCATCATTGTAATGAGTCGGCCTCGCCAATAATAATCTTGTCTATAAATTCCATTTTCCCCCACCAGCCACTTAGTGAGATGGCCAGTGGGTGAAAAAGGAATATTTTTTTGTGCGATTATATTTTCCCCGACCAGTGGGGGAAGTCTGGTAGGGGAAAATGGAATGGTCCGATTGGGGACGCCCTTATGCCGCGCGCGGTAAGAGCTGCCATGGGGTATCTGTGACTGTGGCTGACCGTACCTAACTCAGTAAGAAATAGGTTTCTTTTTGTTTTACCCTCTTATGTAGAAATCTTCGTAAAATCCTAAAACGTGATTAATTATTTTTAATTAAATTTACGAATACTAAGTTTCAACTAAATCTGACTAAAAGATCTCCTGTACCTTCAAAATGGTCCTTATATCTATTGTACTAAGCACCAAAATGTTCGTATTTGAATCAAAATGCTTTTGGTGAGACTTCTTTCTTGGATGGTGCGACGATCGGTGTTTTCAAGTCTAGGAATTTGTCAAACAGTTGAGAAAAAAATGTACCGAACTTTAAAAAACGCCCATATTTTTAAATGAAAAGTAAATAATATCATGTTTTCATTGCCAGATGACCTAAACGAGCTGCATTTAGTCAAACAATAAGATAAATAAAATCTCGACCGTACAATACATGGACCTGTAACTGTATGTAAGACTATTGTTGTGAATTCAGTATAAGAATATTCAATATCCTCGCTTTATTTTTAGGGAACCCAATCTCTTTATAAAGCAATAAAAGACCGAATTGTTGCCATGTTTTCTCGCCCGCTGACCCCCAAAATATCCTAAACGGCTATATTTGTCTAACATGGCAATACTGACAGCACTAAAAGTTGTATTTCTGAATATTTACTCAGAGCTTCGCTGAAGCATTGGTTGCCGGTCTTGCAACGCCGCAAAATGGCAGCGTTGCCAAATGTAGGTACACAAGACAGCACGTAGACGCTTACACGCTAGCACTCTACTCGGTTACGTTACGGGCGACTTTAAAACAAAAGTGTACACTCTGACGTGCTGTCGTGTGTACCCGGCTACACACCGTTTTTTTTTTTTCACGAGTCCTTTGGGCAAGGAGTAGGTAAGGAATGGAGAAAAAGGTGATTATACCTTCTTGGTGTATAAAGCAAGCCCACCCAAACAAAAGACTTGGCTCAAAGGTCTCGTATCCAAGCTATAAAATACAATTTAAAAAAAAGGCAACAGCGTCCGTCATCGCGTATCAGCTGTTCGTGGCCGCCATGTTGAAAGCAGCGTTACGTGTGTGTGGGTTCTCACACACAACTACACAACTTTTATAGTATGTCGTGCACCCACACATACGTAAAATATTGATATTTTCAAAAGCTAAAATTAACATAATCCTGAATTAACAACATACTTTTTGTGAATTTCGCGGCAATGGTATGATATGATAAGATAGAATGTATCAAAATTCTTAAGAAATTCGGTTTAGTTTCTTAGTTCTGGTCTACGAAAGTTAGTATGGAAATTGACAGCTAACGTCTACCCTTAAGCTAAAAAATTTCGAAGAGGGTATCTACACTTAAAAATCTAGAAAAGCATGGCGCATAGGCTCATCTTAGGATTTTTCCAGAAACTTCTTCTAAAAGAAGATATGATTTTTTTAACATTGGCGGCGCTAGTTAGCCTTATACGGACCCTTAAGATCTGGGCTACAGTTTAAGTAGGTAGGTAGGTAGATAATCCTATAAGGTAGTGGCCAAGTTATGAATCTTCAAGATCTTTTTTTCTTCCGGTCTTTTTTTAATCCCGACATAAAATTATGGGTGTTATACGTTTGACCGCTATGTTAATATAAGAAATAATGTTACTAACCCTATGGACATTGTCTGAATTAAATACTTTGAATTTGAGTTTGAATTTATGTGAGTGTTTTTTTTTTTAATTTATTTGAAAGCAGGTTTTCTGGCGAGTGTTGGGGGGTGTGGCGTGAACCGGGACCGTAAGTTGACTTACCGGGTGTGGCGTAAACCGGGACCGTAAGTAGACTTACCGAGCGTGGCGTGAACCGGGACCGTAGGTTGACTTACCGGGTGACTCGTGAACCGGGACCGTAAGTTGACTTACCGGGTGTGGCGTGAACCGGGACCGTAAGTTGGCTTACCGGGTGTGGCGTGGACCGGGACCGTAAGTTGACTTACCGGGTGTGGCGTGGACCGGGACCGTAAGTTGACTTACCGGGTGTGGCGTGAACCGGGACCGTAAGTTGGCTTACCGGGTGTGGCGTGGACCGGGACCGTAAGTTGACTTACCGGGTGTGGCGTGGACCGGGACCGTAAGTTGACTTACCGGGTGTGGCGTGGACCGGGACCGTAGGTTGCGGCACCGGTCGCTCTTCAGCCGGCGAGGACGCCTCCGATGACGGATAGTACTGCTTCAAGCGAAGATGCCACGCTGAGGAAAGAAAATATTCGATGTTTAGTAGCTGTATGCCACAGTAACAATCATTGCGGATCATAAGGTTTAGGAAACTGGGCCCAACCCTGAAAAATCAGGGCATGCCTAGAATAACAGTGAAACTATTATTTATCGCATATATTCGTTCGTTCCCCGCAAAGAGGGACTAAAATAGCTTTTTAATAACAATTTATTTGGAATGTAGATATTGTTAGTAAAAATTTATTACAATGACCAAAGAGATCTCTCACGAATTCACGACCGAACATTGCATGGAAAAGTAACTGGCAGTATGAAAAAATAAACCGCGCGCGAGCCAAATTGCGCCGTCGTTCGATTATTGTTTATTTGTTTACTCTAATTCGGGTTTCTATTAGTTTCTCAAAAAAAATCGTAAAATTATTGCGTATCGTATTAACTCTAGAGAACATTTGTATCGGACGCTAATTATTCGTAAGTCCTACTCACTTATTTTCCCACAGAGCGTCTGCAAAGTAGAGTGTTCACCTCGGAAGCAAAACTATATTTGGCTCATGAAAATATTTTGAATCTCTTGCGGCCCTCAGGGTTTCTAGAATCTTCGCTCCACTCTGGATTCAAAAACTACTTTCGCCTTAAAAATTGTCCTTTACTCCCTCGGGGAAAAACCTCTAATAATTTTCTGTCGCTATATATTTCTAGAGAGTTCTCACCAACAGAGGCGACCGCAGAAACCGTACGGAACTGGTGGATAATATTCCTGGGTAGGAAATAAACGTCGTCCGAGCACAGCGGCAGCCGTGAATAACGCACCCCTTCTCGCCGCAGTTGGTTCAACTTAGCCTCCTCCAACCTGCGGGGAAAAAGGTTTGGCGTTAGTCTCTGGTAGTTATGTACGCTCGGAAACATTCCAACTCCCGGCAATGTTTCCACTGGAAAGTTTCCGGAAGTTTCCCAATCCTATCCTACTTTATATTATAAAGGCGAAAGTTTGTGAGTGAGTGAGTGTGTTTGTTACCTTATAACGCTGAAACCGCTGGATGGATTTGGATGAAATTTGGAATGTAGATAGCTGAGAGATCAGAATAACATATAGGCTACATATTATCACGCTTTGGCGCTTAGGAGCAAAGCAAATACACAAAGATTATCGTATAGTGTCCATTTGTATAAAAGTGAACTACAAAACCATTTACCATAGACCCTCTGTCATTACGTAGCGTTGAGCTATTTACTTTCCTAAATCCATCGAAAACTGAATAACGGTGAATTTTGATCTACCAAAAAGTCCGAAATGTGCCGCAACTATTCATTACAATGAAACGATGGGCAACAATGAAGAAGTTGTTTTTAATTATTGCTGTCATCCGTCACTGTCACAAAAATGGTATCAAGAAAGCAATACAGCAGAAATCAACCGTGTGTAATTATAAAAAACAGGCAAAAAAGTATTGTTTCAGTGATAGCTACTTACAAACTGAAAGAGCCAATAAGTAAATCCTTACTTTAAAAACTTTGCATCCAGCAGTGTTTATCAAAGATCTTTACAAAGTTGCGGTCCGACGACCGTCCTGAGATCTCTTGGCCAGACGAGATGGAATGTCCGTTCAGTGCATTGCTGATTGGTGGTTATTCAGGGAAGTGTTTCCATAAATTCCCAGTGTTTTTTAATAATATTGATTCTTATAGTATCGCGTTCGTTAGTCACGTGACATGCATATTTGCATAAGTGTATTTTCCTTGCAGTGTTGCCATAATATGGAGAATCCACAGCGAGAATCGATTGCATTCTTAAGTTCTAGGATCTGGAATCCAAACCTTAGTTCCTAAAAATAGTTAAGCCTCGCGTTTAGAGTTGCTTTAAGAGTAAACTTACCACATAGTGCACTGTGAAATGGGCGGCTCATAGAGGTCAAGTCCCAATAGCCGAACCAGCTTGTTGAAGTCAGCTGCATGGAACGCGACGACGTCTTTGGTGATGCGTCCGCGGTCGGAAGTGTCGCCGCAGTGGATCGCTTTTAGAACACCTGTAGAGGAATAATGTTGTGTGTTTATACATTATTCTCGAAATTCGTATTTTTTCTTCTTATTCTATAATCAAGCAATATGATGTACCTTTCTACTTCGGTACTTAAATTGTTCTATTTCTATAACAATTTAATTCTGTACCATTTATTACTATTGTTTCTTTTATCTGTGAAAACTTTTGATTGGCTTTTTATTAACTGCTCTGATATTATCTTAGCCGTAAGTTTTCCTTCGAAAATAAAATAAAATAAAATAAGAAGTAAAAATGAATGCGGAAACGAGTGGCTCGACCCTAATTTTTCAGAAATCCACCCCTAAGGCGGACTTGCGTCACTCAGGGTTAGCAAACTAACTCCGAGTTAACTTGACATTTCCATACAAATTTTGACGTTAACTCAGAGTTAACTGGCTAACCCTGGTTGACGCAAGTGGACCTAAGAGGGTGAAAGGGGATGTCAAAGTTTGTATAGGGATTTTTTGTGCAACTGTTTTGAAACTTAATTAAAATTATATACAGTCAAATCAATTGGACACTTTTTTTTTTCGAAAATTCACCCTTACTTGTAAATTAATTAAATAATAAATGGATAATTACGAGTGTAATTTAATGCTAATAAGTCAGAGAGATAAGGCTATTTTTATTTTATTTTTTTTACTGAAAACTCACCGACGGCGGCGGTGGTGATCCGGTCAAGTCCGTGCCCCACGTGGTCGGCGTGCGCGCGTGTCCGGTCCTCGAACAGGAACTCTCGCGCCTCGCTCCACCGCGGTAAGTATTGCAGGTTGCGCAGCTCGTTTATGCCCGTTCTGTTAATGGAAAGGTAGGTAATCGTATGAGGTAGTGGCCACCCCTGGTGTCAGAGTTTTTAGGCCACCCAAAGGGTCTCTGACATGGCTTAACGATTGTTATTAATCAACAACAACCGGGACCAACGGTTTAACGTGCCTTCCGAAGCACGGAAGCGCTCAGATATTATTGCCACTAGCGGTCACCCATCCATGGACTGACCGCGGCCGTTGTTGCTTAACTTTGCCAATCGATTAAGAACGGCCTACCTGTTAATGGAAATACAGACAATTATTTTATGTCGCGCCGGACAAGTATCTGATTTCACCGGCCGAAGACGAAGGGCCCCGAGGTGGTCAGATGCGTGGGGTTGAAGTTTGAAATCCGTTAATAAGTAGAGAACGCTAAGATACCCATTTTTGTTGGAATGACGCGTTTATGCCGCGCCCGAGCTACCATGGGGTAATCCAGGTGCCAATTTCATAAAACTACTATTCATAATTTATTATGACACTTCGATGTACATTGAGTAGTCGGTTAGTAAGCTAAAATGTTTGTAACTTTTCTAATGTCTAATCGGCTATGAAAACTATGAAGTTTTATGAAACGGGCACCTTTTTGTTGACCGTACTTTGCCACTGTATTCTCTAAACTATTCAACCCAATGTAAAAAAAAAAATGTTCCTTTCAATAAAGGATATTTTTCAGTGTTTTAACGGTCGATGCGTGAGTGGATTTTTTTAAGTGAATAGACGCTTTGCAGTACTGTGGTGCTTACCTCCGCTTCTTGATTGGGCTCTTGCCCAGCTCGGCAGTGGGCACGAGCTGCTCGCCCGGCCGGATCCACAAGATGGGCCCATCGTTGGACTCCTGGGGCTCCATCTCGACCGCCGACATGGGACCCCATGGCATCGTCTATGGGGGGAAGGAAATGGGTTAAATTTGGTTTTGCATCAACGAAATTTGGTATTGTCAACGATTTATACAGCGTATTATTAAATGTATGTATTTCATTCTAGCCCTCCGGTCCGATGTCAAAACGCCTTGAAGTCATTGTGTCTGAATTTCAATTTGCCTTTGTCCCATAATGCCAGAAATTCGTAATGACTTAATTTCAGTTTGTCTAAATCTCAAATGCCTGAAATTCAAAATGGCTACACACTATAATCGGGAGGGGATTCAAGTCATAGTTATTGAGTAACTTTGACAGCATTTTTAACGTGTTCAATTTCATGCATTCCACAGATTTAAAATAAATTTAAATGCTGGACTCAGTTGATATATTTCCCGTTAGATAGATAAAGAAATATTTATTGCACAACAGAAATAATATTACAGATAACCTTTACAGTACAAAATGGGACCAATGGGACACGAAAGCGTTGATAATGCTGGAATAATGCTGGTAGAAGTTTCAGTAGATTTTTAGTGAACAGAGTGCTTATTCCATAAAAAAAAAACGCACAGTTACACCGGTTTATTTGCGGGAAAATATCAATAAAACTCTGATTTTTTATTAACATTACGTATATCGAAAAAAGAAGGATTGTTTATTTCGATAAGAGCTATTTTCCCGAAAATTAAAACTGTTTTGTGGACTGTGCGGATTGTGTTTCAGAATGAGTACACAGGTCAGTTGAACACACAATTTTACTGTCTTTAACTAACTAACAGAGGGGAGGAGCTGGACTCACCAGGTCAAGGAAGGGGCATCCGGAGAGCATCCTCAGCATGTCGGGGAAGTAACCTCCCACCTCTTCGTGGACGGTGCCCACCAGAGAGATCTGGTGCAGCGGACCCGAGCGGAACGTGCCGGCTGAATATGAAGACTGCACCTGGGTAACCAATGCATTTTTGAGTCAAAATTCGTGAAACTCTTTAAGACAGTGTCGGGAGATGGGTCAAAGTAAAAGTAAGTAAAATTTAGCCTGTTCATTAGGGTGTGTCGAAATAACACTTTTTCACAAAATGGATGTTTTAAGAATGATGATGATGATGGTATCCTTTTATCCCTTATCAGGGACAATTGGCTCGAAGAAGAGATCTCCATTTTTCGCGGTATTGCGCGGCAGCCTCTAGCTCCTTCCAGCCGAGTCCAGTTGATGCAGCCTCTTTGTCAACTGAGCGCCTCCGGGTAGTACGGCGGCGGCAGTCTATTGCCATTAGCTTGCCACATCAGTCCTGGTTTGGACAGGTGACTATCTGGTCTCCGCAACGCGTGTTCAATCGATCGCCATTTTCTTTCGCGGATTTCCTTGTGTAATGGCTTTTGGTCAGAGAAGAGACATACCTGCTGGTAATACCGGCTGATGGTGGTGGTCTCTATGTCAGACGCCCTGGCTAAGACACCGGCCTTGACTGTCAGGTTCTGATGCTGTTCAGCCAGGTACTGCAGCAGACAGGGGAAGGGCGCGGCGGCACCGCGGACCACACCGCAGACGAAGTGCGCCCAGCCGTCGCTGTCTTCGGAAAACACGAGCTGTGGGGAAAAAAAAGAGGTTTTAGTAACATCCTACTATCCTACACGGCGTCGCGAGGGCCGTCTCAGCTCCATGATTAAGGTCTCCGAATGAGAACCGAAACTAGTCGGCTACACCGACATAATACAAGTAAGTTTAACCGTTTACGAAATACTATCTATCCTGCTTCGTTCCTATCCTACTATCCTACTTCCTACTAATACTGAATTAACTACTGAATGGATTTGGATGAAACTTTACAAAAATATACACTTAGGAGCAAAGTAAAGCACATGTCCTTTTTCTGTAGTCCACGCGGACGAAATCGCGGGCAAAAGCTAGTTAGTAATGTATCGGCATCGGGCATCGGGCATCGCTGGCATCGCGCTTTACAGCCACGATCAAAAATGCCACAGGGATGCTGTATAAATCATCTGTAATCGATGTAAAGACCGTTGATGAGTAATGTATAATAGTAGCTATTAAAAAAAAGACTTCAGAAAGGAGGAGGTACTCAATTCGATTTTTTTTTTTTATTGTTTTATCTCGGAACTTATTTCATCGCAAACCGATTTTGATGACTCTTTTTTTGTTTGAAAGGGTTTACTTCACATGTGGTCCAATAAAAATATGGTGAAGATCTGATATAGAAATTCGGAGTTGGAGAACGTCATGAAAAAGGGCTGTTTAGTTTTGTACGCACTTTTTTTTAACCCTTATTAACTAAGGTAACTTGTTTCACATAACTTGAACACTGTAGGCCTCATTAGCTAACTTGTGGAACTCATTTCACTGCTCCAAGTAAATCAAGCTCGCGCCATCGTTAGGGTACGTCTCTACACGCATTAGTCGTGATTGGGATGTTTTTTAACAATGAACCCTTTTTAACAATGAAAAAAAACTTGACTTGTTCCACATAACTTGAACACAGTAGGTCCCATTAGCTAACCTTGAGGAACTCATCTCACTGCTGCAAGTAAATCAAGCTCGCGACGCTGTCAGGGTGCGTCTCTACTCGCAGTAGTCACGATTGAGATGTTTATTAACAATGAACCCTTTTTAACAATGAAAACCAAACTTGACTTGTTCCACATAACTTGAACACTGTAGGCCCCATTAGCTAACCTTGAGGAACTCCTTTGCGAGGGTCTCGCGCTGCGGCGGGCTCAGCATGTCCACGTCTCGCTGCTGCAAGTAGACCACGCTCGCGCCGCCGTTAAGGTGCGTCTCCACTCGCATGAGGCTGCAAACACCAAAAGTGCGTTAGACATTGGAAGAAAAGGATCTTCAACTTCGATATTATCAGGATGCAAAATATTTTTTATTTAAATATTAGTTTAAATATAAAATATGAGTTATTTATGCATCTTTTCAAGTCCGCCACATAAATCTTGGCTGCATCATGGTGTATCCAGTAGGTAAACTTTAATTTTTAGTGTTCCATACCTCAAAAAGCAAAACGGAACCATTATAGGATCATTCGTGCGTCTGTCTGTCTGTCCGTATATCTGTTACAGCCAATTAGTATCCTGAGGTTCACTTTGGAAGCTGCACTCACCGATGATATTTCAGCTCTTTCAGCTCAGGCGCGTGCGCCAGCGGCCCCCAGTGGTCGGGCGGCGGCGCGGACGGCGCGGACGGCGCGGACAGCGCGGACGGCGCGGGCGGCGCGCCCCGGTCGCGGCGACACTGCACGCCGATGGAACAGCGCTTGGTGCGCGCGCGCCGGCGGCAGTGGTGGCAAGATGAGGAGGACGATGAGTGGCGCGAAGAATGCGGCCTGGAAGATTTGGGGTTGGTTGAGTTCTCAAAGTGATTTGGGTACTTTATTATTTTTATTTTGCTTGTTTGGCATTGGCTAGAGCCAACATAGTGTGAGTGAAGGTGCCACTGGACGCTGTATAAAGCATTCCATTACGTAGATGCAAAGGCCTATTTATTTATTTATTATAAAATGAACCTTTATATTAAAATAAAAAATATATAAAAAAAAATACCCAAAGCATAAGGCAATAAATAAAATTCTGTGACAATAATTGATGTTTTCAACTTATTCTTAGCGCACACTACAATGTAACGTCAATAAAACAATCAAACTCACCTAGACTCCCTATCCCGCTCTTTCTCCCGTTCTTTGTCATGCTCACTTTTCTCCACCTTCACTTTGACCGTCTCGACTTTCACATTGTCATTTTGCACTTGGACATCCACATCATTCACTTTGACACCCCTATTGACGCCACTGTATATTTGGTGCGAAGGCGTTTCCTGTTTCACCTTGAATGGTAGCTCCAGGTTACCGTAACATGGAAAGTCACGTTTTGGTGTCGGTTGGAACTGTATAGCTTTCAAACCCTTAGTTTGATGGCTGATTGGTCGTCCCATTTTGGGGTTTTCCAGCAATACGTTGGATCTGGTTACTCTAGGGTACTTGTATCGCATCATATTGTGTTGCATGTGCAGATTGATGATTTTTATCTGTTTCGAGACCGAGGTAAGGATCCTCCTTGTTATGTCATCGTTTGGTATCATCGTTGAGATCTGCGTTTGCCTCCAGGATGTGTTAAGGCCTCTGAACCAGTCTTCGTTAATTGGTTTGATGGTAAACTCCTTTGCAATTAAGTTATTCTGAACCTTATTTCCCAAGTTATAGAGTAATGGATTGATTAGCGCAGGTTTCTTCTTTGAAATTTGAAGGGTTACCATTGTGGCGTTATCAAATCCTCCAGAGTCGAACACAGGCCATATTCGGCTCAATTTGGCAGGCTTAGCATTGTCGCCCCATACGCAGAGCTCTTTGGTTGCTTCTTCGCACTTACGCTTCTTTCCTGAAACATTCAAGTCAAGTCAAGTCAAGTCAAGTCAAAAGGTTTTATTCAATATGCCATAAATAAATTATTTATAATTATACGTCAAAATGGGTATCATCAAAAGTAAAAAAAAGTATATAAATCAAATACTTATTACTACCTAATACTAAGTAAGTATCTAGCTACTTTTTTTTCTCCATTAAGAGGAGAACTTTGTTATGGTTGGTTCGAATTGTACAAATGAGTGTTCTGAGTCTGAAAAGAGGCAGTATCCTTAGGACGCCGTGCATAGTAAATCGCCCGTGCGCAAAAAAAATGCATAAAATTGATTCTTGTATCAAATACACTAAACAAATCTAAAATGTTCACATATCCAACCCTAGAAATAGGTGAGACCTGTCTAAAACAGCCAGTTTTGTGTTGATATTCATAAACGTATTGAAGATATTTTGCTAAAAAAATATTTTTTCAAGCAAAGTATCTTGCAATCTGTTATGGATATCAACACAAAACTGGCTAATTCACTATGCCCAGCGCCTTAAATGAACAGGCTAACATTGACAGTAGATAGTGTTTTGAATACCATTGGATTTTGACCAAAGGGGTTAATAAAAAAATGAAGCACAGCAGTGACTTTTACAGGCTGGACTCCTAGAGTGGACAGTTTACAAAGAAAAGTGACCTTAGTGCCGGGGGTTACCTTTGACGCTGTTGCGTTCATATTGACAGTTTTTAAAGTAATTTTCTTTGAATTCGCATAGCCATGCGTTGATTTTATATACTTTGTAATGTTTGCTAAAAAGGTAGGGCTATTTTGTACACTATAGAAATACAGTAAATTGCACCATAGGTATTGAGAAAATTGCGTCAAGAGTAGAGGGGCTGATCTGAAACTATATTGCAAACATAAATTCAAATAGAAAGTACATAAAACCACAAGGCCAGCCATGAAATCTAGTACAATATTGCACAATTCCATACAAATAGGCGAGCTCTCCACGTTCAATACTCTTAGAAATGTTTAATTTTGTGTTTATAAACAGTCCTGACCTCCATTTGCAGTGATATAATAGAACAAAACATACTTTCTTAGGTTAGCCATTTCCCACCAAAATTATGGACACTTCCAACTACTTTAGATGATGTTTGAATGGTTTCTGAGCTTCAATGAGGTCAACTGAAGACAATGAAATGAGAAATTGCGGTGGGTTTACCTTTGGGTTCACTTGGTGACTGGGTTTTTGGTGCTGATGACACACTTGGATTGTATCCCAGTTTTGAAAGTTTCCTGTAGTCATGAGTCACACGGCGACGCTTGGTGCCCTCGCCGGCGTCTGCCTCGCTGTTTGAACTACTGTAACCATCAGCAAAATCGCGATTTTCACCAACTTTTACATTAGATTCTGCGGGCCAGTTCGACGCCATTGTTTTAGCGAAAATCGTCTATCATTCCAAAAATACGACCAGTTTTTATAAATCAAACGGATATGTTGAGGAACATCTCGGTAATATCACGCATAGCTCTCACAATTAGCTGTTTTCAATTAGAAATACGGCGAAATACAGTGAAAAACAAGTCGCGCGACGCCATTTACTTCACAAAAATGTACATTGTACATTTGTATTTTTTTCAGACGTGGTAATGGATGCTTGAGACACGGATAACTTACAAACAGCCAAATTTATATATATTAAAAATAGCACGAATTCATATAATTTCATGGTTATATTTTTGAATACATTATACTAAATGCATTTCGGTAGCTTATTTTGTTGTAAAACTATATATTACATTACAGAAATATTTAAATAAACAGTCGAATTTAGCGCCATCTAGTACAGTCATAGAGCAGTCATACATAATTGTTACAGCAGCAGACATACAAACTCATACACAGATGGCGCTACACGTTCTGAAATAGCCTATTCTGAAATTCAGACAGAGTTTTTTTTTTGGAGTTGTATCCACCGATCCCGGGATCAGATGGATGTCTCCACGGATCCCGCCGAGTTGTCTCCACCGATCCCGGGATCAGTGGAAACATCAAAATTAAGTTAATGTTTGTATCCTGTGATCCCGGGATCGGTGGAGACAACAAAATAAAAATATTTTTGTGGAAACCGCTGTACAGAAAGAAAAAAATCACGGATGAACTAATTTTCTTCCGCGAGTTTTTTCCCGAGTTTTGCAAGAAAAGATATTTGATGGAAAAGTACACACGACAGCACGTCGGGACATACACTTTGATTGTAAAGTCACCCGTAACGTAACCGATACTAAGTCTACATAAAGTCGTAGGTGCCTTAGGCTCAATGCCTCAGGGTTCACAGGTTGCCTTGTTTTCCCAATAATGGTGCCGAACTGCACACCGAGTCCGACCTACTCAGCGGCACGGCGACCTACGGCGCGCGCCGTGCGCGTGCTGGAGGCGTGTGAGGCGGTCGCCGAAAATGACACCTTCTTCTTTTGTTTTTTGCTGAACCTTCTTCTGTTTTTTTCTTATCTTTCCAAGTTATAGAAATACATCGAACCAATAGTTATTTTGTTATACAAGAATGCAAAATTATAGTTTGCGGCGAGTGCTTGTGTTGAATACCGAGCTAGCGAAGGTTTGGTTCAAAAAGCGTGCGTGCGTGGTTCAAAAAAAGAAACCTGTACGTAGCGAGGTATTCGGAAGCATGAGACGCAAATAAGCATGAAACACAAAACTTTTCATCTCACAGAAGCGAGTAAATGATTTTGTTAGCCATGCGAGAGAAATAATAGACATAGGTACCTACATAGAGGTTAGTGAAATGAGTTTCCTTCTTCTTTGCTTCTTCACAAAGGTGTATGTGGCGTTGCCTAGCAACGGGTTGTTGACTAAAATGACTTTGCTAACGTTACGTGTGAGTATAGACGGAGATATGATTAAAGCGAGAGGGCGCGAGAGTGTCCGCCATTTATATAATATATATAAATATTATCGTTTAGATTAGAGCGTATCCATGGGTAAACTAAAAATAAGTTTTAGGGGAGGCCACAATTTTTTGAAATAGATTTTTTGGCTTCAGTATCGTTAAATAATCACCCCTGAGTCGGGTGTCACTTTCCAAAAAAAAAAACAACTTGTTTAGTTACAACAACCCCCTTACCTATTACCTGCCTAACCCAGCCTTATGCTACGCTTGCAGCTCGAATCAGAGGGGGGTCACCAATGACGCTATTGCGATCAAATTGTTTTTTTTTTATTTTTATTAATTTCTCTTTGAATTCGCATAGTAATGCTTTGATTTTAAATACTTTGTAATGTATATTCAAAGGTAAGGCTGTTTTATTCAATAAAAACACAAAATGCGTCTTAATTTGTAAATTATTAAATTTTGTAAATTGCGCCATATTGCGGCCGTATTGGAAAAATGCGTCAAGGGTAGAGGGGCTGGGGGCCTTAGCCTGTAACGCAATGGCGTATCGATGGCGTCCCAGCAGAAGGACAAAACCGGGGTTTCCTCGTTTATCTCCTACAACCAGAGAAATAATCCTCTAGAATTAGAATCAGAATATTCTTTGCTGTCCTAAAATAGCATTAAAATGACCGACAGAATTAATCAATCGTAATTGAAGCCGTCAAATGGGAGTCCATTTTGGCACCATTGCGTTACAGGCTAAGGCCCCAGTAAACTAATAAGGTACCTACATAATAAACTAAAAACTACTACAGTAATCAAAGAAGTTAGATACCGTCGGCCACAGTCACAGCTACCCCTGATGGTAGTTCTTACCGCGCGCGGCATAAGGGCGCTATGGAACAAAAAGGGGTATCCTAGCGTGTGGCCGACTGTACCTACGTAGGAACGGTCAGCTACACGCTAGGATATCCCGTGTAGCTCTTATCGCGCGATGCTTATGGCTGTCAATCGAACAAAAAGGGGTATCGTTGCGTGTCGCTGACTGTACAGGGGGGTTACTCTTGACGATATTGCGTTCATACTGACAAAGTTTTTAAATTAATTTCTCTTTGAATTCGCATATTCATGCTTTGAATTTATATACTTTGTAATGTTTATTCAAAGGTAAGGCTATTTTGTAAACTAAAAATATAAAATGCGTCTTTATTCGTGAAATATTGAATTTTGTAAAATTGCGCCATATTAAAAAAATCACGTTAAGGGTACTTATAGGGGCACGTCTTCTTATACTCTACGCTACGTGCCGAAATATGTATTTTTAACGCATGTTTATTCAAACAATAGAGCGCGAATGCCTAGATAACAAATTATGTACATAACAACACGTACCTATGGGGACTAGAATCCTAATTCCGGCTATTTTGAATGCTAAAACATGCCAATTTGGAATCGAAACATCGCTAAAGGTAAATTTACCTATTCTCAGTAATTTTTAGGCCTAAATTCTTCTAAAATTGGTACCTACACGAGAAACTTATTTATTAGGCAATGAGTGGGTACCTACTGGCTTCAGTGGCGGATTCAGGATTTTGGTTTGGGGGGGGGGGGCTTAATGAACCCAATGCCAATGAGCGTAGGTTTTCAAGATTACAAAGTATACAAAATTTATTTTTATAGGGGGTCTCAGATTCTTTGGGGGGGGGGGGGGGGGGGCTTAAGCCCCTTAGAAATCCTGAGCGTAGCGAGGTATTCGGAAACTCGAGACGCAAATAATATTGCATTCGTGCGAAACACAAAACTTTTCATCTCACAGAAGCGAGGAAATGCGATTTTGTTAGCCATGCGAGACAAACAATAGACATAGGTACCTACATAGAGGTTAGTGAAATAAGTTTCCTTCTTCTTTGCTTCTTCACAAAGGAGTATGTGACAACGGGTCGTTGATTACAAATCGTGTCTTCTTGAAGTGTCATAAAATCAACAACCCGTTGCTAGGCAACGCTAGAAGTTGAAGGAGTTCCTTATTTTTTTTTTATAAGGTCGTCGAGTTAAAATTTCGAAGCACAAAAAAATGAAAAATGGTTTATTTATTAAATTATTCAATAAAACAGCCTTACTTTTGAATAAACATTACGAAATATTTCAAATCAAAGCATTACTATGCGAATTCAAAGAGAAATTAATTTTATAACTTTTTCAATTTGATCGCAATAGCGTCAAGGGTAACCCCCCTGTAACTGTAGCGTAGCTAGCGACCATTCATCCATCTATTTTACGTGATATTTTATTCAGGCTTATCAACAGTCAAAACACGGCTCTGGGTTCGATTCCTGTCCATCCAATTTGTATGCGATCTGGGTAGCAATTTGGCTAACAACCTAAGATCGCGACATTGACTAGGTATAGAAGGTGTACCTACTACTTTTTATAATATTTATTTTATTAAAATACCAGTGAAAAATATGCCCATGAAATAGTTATTTGTTATGCGAGGATACAAAATTATTGTTTGCAGTGAGTGCTTGTATTCAGAAGCACGAGACGCAAATAGTGAAACACACTATTTTTCATCTCACAGAGCGAGGAAATGCTTATGTACCTAGATGCAAGAAAAACAATAGACAACTAGGTACTTAAAGGTCAGTGAAAAGAGGTTCCTTCTTTGCAAGTGACAGATTCACTTACACTTACACCACAGGGCATCGCGTTCAAATTTCAAAGCGCGCAAAAAATAATTTTGCCTTATCGTATGATAGGTAGGTACTAGTAACAGCATACTTTCCGAGCCTTTGGTCAGGGACTCGCTAAGATAGCCCCTAAGTGTGTCAACCGAACCAAAAGGGGTATCCTATTATACCTTACGATATTCTTGTGCTAAGCCAGCAGAAAAAGAGTACCCTCCTTGTTTGGGTAGGTATACAAGGTGTTACAAAAGTACCTAACTCGTTTTACAGTGTAATAGCACCCGGTGATAGAGATCACAACTTAATAGTACATTACTGCCGCGGTCTTTAATGGGTGCGTTTCTGGCGCGCTTTTGATGGCCGACAGAGCGCAGCGTAGCGCAGCTCAAGGCCTTCACAGCGTGGTCAGCATTGCAGCCCTTGATGGACAAGCTGGAATGAAGGCCGAGACCGAAGGTCGATGCCTTTATAGCGCGGACAGCAAGGGCTGCAAAGATGACCAAGCTTGAGGGCCGAGAGCGTAGCTAAGCTAAGCTCGAGGCCATCATAGCGTGGCCAGAAGCGCACTCATTGCAGACCAAGGCTTGTATAGTGCTTTACTCAAACAATGCGAGTAATTTAAATAGAACCAGCTTACCTTTTGTCTTAGTTTACTTTCTGTTGATTTTTCATTCCGCAAACTTTTCGTAGATAAACTTGTATTTTTCCTTTGACTTCGGTGGCAATAGGTACCTTTAAATATCTTATTTCGCTTCCTTTTTATGTTCGGCGTTGTTAAACACATTGAATCGGAGGATTCGTTGCTTGAAGAGTTCACTTTTATTTACAACAAAAACAGCACGCACAGAAAAAATCACTTCGAACAACGCGCGAAGCGGCGAAAACAATATGGCCGCGCTTTTTTTTTCTATGCAATTTGTAGACTGCCAGCACCCAAACAGCCAAATTCTAAATAAATACTTTTTGTGCCTGACTTTTGAGTTCTATTTATGAAACAAAACTCGACATTAATGGATTTTCATACAGTTTTTCTGGCCGCAAAACACGACATTAATGAAATTCCATACAACTTTTCTGGCGCCTAATCAAAGTAGCCCGCAAGTCCTCCTTTGGTTGTCGAATTAATGACCATTTTACGAGCTTTTTTGAGTAAATATTATTTTTGCTCTCTGACGTTCCGTTAATTTTTAAATTAATAAAATGTGAACAATGTAGTACCTAGCGGGAGAAAAGTATTTTTTAAATATTGTTTTCATTGACTTTCACAATGTTTCAACAACTCAAAGCTATGTAAATGCACCTACACGCACAAACATATTTTTTGAGCTAATAACAAAAACAAAACGGTTATGAAAACTTTTCATCTTGAGGTTATAAAATAAAAATTGTTTTATTCAATTTTTTTTTACAGATTTGACATCCTGTTGACCAGTAGGTTACACCCTGTAAAAAGAGTTAGGTACTTCTGTAACACCTTGTATACCACGCATGTCATGTCATACCTTACGATAGTGCGATGTTTTTCTGGTTGATTTTTAGTGTAATGTAAATAATCACAGTAAGGAGCTTATAATTTGGGCAAAACTAGGTAGCAACTAGTTAGGTGCCTACTACTTAAACATTTAGATTTTTATTACTTACGCATGTTATTTAGAAAACAAATTGAAAACAACAAAAAAGAGGCTTTTATGGTACCTACCTAACTACTTTTTGCAATTTGAAGAAGTAATACTTTGCTTATTTTCAGTTTTGAGGTTAGGTTGATAGCCCGTGGATAGCCCAAAATCAGAAATAGGCAGGTGAATATTATAATTTATTCGTAAGTAATTATTTCAACAAGTAAATAATTACTTTTTCAAATAATTACTAAGTAACTAAATGTAATTACTTATTATTGTAAACAAAGTAGGGGCAGGTAGTAAAAGATGAAAAAAAAAACTTCACTTTAATACTTAACCCTTTAGATACGTAATCCCAGTAGGTACTTGTTGTGTTATGTAGGTAAGTATGTACAGACATATTCCTACCTATCTAATTGATGTAATTAAATATGTGTTATGGAGATACGCCCTCTATAAATACGTTGAACAGAAACGTACAAATTGTAAACAAATAATTATTGTTTGTTTCGAATGACGTCAATTTGACAAGATATTGTTTTATGGCTGAGGCGTTATTTATTGAGGCACTGATTGCAACTTATTCTGCCTGGTTATGAATATTAAATTAACGCGAATGGTTCCGATTCAAGCCTATAACGAGAAGATTATGCAGAGAAAAAAATGCGGTCTCAACAACAGTGCAAAAACAGCTGTAACTTGAATAATGTACATTGTAATGTAACTGAATCTGATATACATTGTAGAAAAGAAGTCTGTATTGACTTTTATTTATAAAAAAAAACTATATTTAACATGGTGTGCGTATATGTATGCAACAAAAGAGCACGGAATTCTAATTAATTCGCATAGACAATGAACTGGATGACGCTGGCCGGCCGGGGTGGGCCTAGTGGCATAGCCTCGAGAAATTAAAAATAAATCGCGACATTCGTAGCCGGCACAACCGGCTCGTTCGCGCTCCACATTCGAAATAATAATTGTATTAAGGAAACATGAGCGCGGCGCATGTGTTTGTTTGTTTGTTTACGCGCCGGTGACGTCATATGTTTATTCTCGAGAGGAGCCTCTGCCCGCTTGGAACTGTTGAGAATTCAGGGATTTTTAAAGACTTTTTTTGAAAGAAAAATCTCAGCGTTTGTTTCACTATGGTCTGTTATCCCATATCCAATAATGATGGTGAATTTTTGTAGGTATTATTGTATTGTTAATGATGGTTGACAACCTTAACTCATACAGTAAAAAAGCTGCAAGCGTCTTAAAATAACATTGGGGTCCTTCCTTAGCAACTTCATGGTTGCACATTGCTGAGTCGGGTCCTTCCTTAGCAACTTCATGGTTGCACATTGCTGAGTCCTGCCTGCCGCCTGCGGTTCTGCTTGCACACTTTTGAAATTGATTCAATTATCGGTATGTTGTTGAGATCTGTCTGCATCCACGGACGTTCAAAAATCTTGCTTGATTACAACTAACGGCTGCTGGTTCATCAACAGCTATCATCGGTCATCTTCTCTAAGTTCTCCAACTTCGACTATCCGGCTCAAAGGACCAAACGTCGTTACTTTTTGGTCCTTCGAGCCGGCAAAGCAGCCACCGGCACATTTCGCCAGCTAACCGCGTCTTTCACATTGCTGATTGAATAGTTAGCAACTGTCATCGTGCTGTCATGTGTCGGGCGCGCCTCCCCTTGTTTACACACGCACACAGCGGCAGCGGCGGCGCACACACGGCCGCGCCCGCGGAGCCGCTTATTTAGGTATATTGTTGTTTATTTTATTCGGCGCTATGCTCCGACACGGCGAGCCTTTCGACTCAGTTTTAACGCGCACGTTTTATGAAACGACAACTATGCGGCGATGTTCGCTCGGCCGCGGTGATAATTATTCATATCGGGACCGCTTCTAGCGACAAAAATAGCAACGCGCGGTAAACAAATTCGCGATTTTTATTGGCAGGGCCTTGTTGATTATTGTAGTGTTTTTTTTTCGGTGTTTTTTTTTATAACCTATCCGCATGTCGCTCGCCGGTGCCGGCGGCTCGAGTTGTCTCCGCGAATCTTAATGGCTGTTAATCATAGTTTATTTTTACCGCGCAACGTGTGTTAATAATTGTGTTGGGGCCACTTGTCGTGTTTCTTATTGCTGTCGCGTCTCAATGTACTTACAATTTGGTTTCACGGAAGTGCTTTTTGAAATAAAAAACTTTTTATTTCAAGACTGTGCTAAGTGTGTTTGAACTTATTTGTAATAATTTGTTTGATTTGTAATTCGCGCGCGAAGTTTCCGAAAAGTTTCTAAGCACATTTTTTGGCGGGAAAGGCTGCGCGGGCCGCCAGCGAAGAAGTAGGCTGCACACAGAAAGTTTGGAAAAGTGTAAAACACACATCGGATGCTGACTGTGAGTGTTTTTTCAACGCGTTTTTGAGGCTAAGCGCTAGATGTTTGAACAAGTGTGTTTTCTAATGGATTTATTTTGAGGTGAGTTTAAATTTACTTGTGTGTTGGTGTTTGTATTGTTTGTTCTTCGTGTTTGGTGTGCGTGTTCGCACCGGTGGCGGCGGGAAACCGAATACCTAGCCGGCCCCGTCCCTGTGTGAGTCTGAGTGTGAGTGAACAAACAATGCGCCCTAGTGTGGGTGCGCGACTTATTGTCACTTTGTGTAAGAGGGGAGACAAGGAGGGAGAGGTTAGTTAGTTGCCATGTATTTAGGCGAAGGCGATAAATTTATGAAATATTCAAAATTTCAAGATTTCCATCATTCAGAGGTACCTACTTAGCTTCATATTTGTTTAAAAAAAACTTTATAAGTAAGTATTTTTAAAAATCAAGACGGACATAGTACGGTCAGCAACATAGGTACTAGGATGCTTTCATCACATAAAGGGGGTATCCTAGCGTGTTTCTCGCAGCAATACAGCACTGGAACTTTGTATTCTTGACTTCTGTAGTCAAACATGTAAAGTACCTCACGATTCTCGCGTGGCCCAACTGCAAACTATAAATGTCGGAATTCCGCAAATTTGTAACATTTAAGTTATGAAGAAGTTTGCCTGCTTAAAAGTCGTAAGTTGTAAGTAACCAAGAACCACGCCCCCTTTATCTTTGTAAGTATTAATGCTGGGACGTAAGAGCACTTATCTAAATGCAATGTTGATACCTACTTACTAGTAGGTATAAGTACTTAGTATTTTTTTAAACCATTAAGTAAATTAAGAACAATCTTATTTTTATCAATTTCTATAACGATGACTTAATGTAATGTATTTTATGCATCTGATGATTTACACTAAGAACTTACTGATGATACGCATTATACCTTATAAACTGTGTGTTACTATCAAGCATGTTAACTTTAATAATAATAATTTACTTGTAAAACAAAAACAATAATTTAGAATTGTAATTTTGAAAAAAAAATCTTTGGTGAATTTTAACAGCGCCCTCAAACATGACATTATCAAATATATCATAAGAGCTCTACATAATAAATACCCTTTATCGACTGATTTACATAAGATCTGAATACAAAAATGCATTCAATACTAATTCTCACTCAGTTGTAAAGAAAGAACACTTGAAAAAAAGGGATCGCAGTCCCCAAATCTTATATTGACATTAGCTAGACTGAGAAATGCAAATAAAGGGGATGCATGTGGTTTGTGTGCGGATCCAGTCATAAAAAATATTATTTAAAAAATGCAGCTTTTGAAGCTCAAATTGCCGGTGCTTTTATAAAATGTAGTTAGGTATTATATTCCAATTCATTCGTAAAAATGCCCCCAATTTTTAATTTATCCAATAACGTTAATTTAGATAAAATGAGAATAATACAAAATGGTATGAGGCTTGGTATGTTATGAGGGTCCTCTGTTTTTAAATATTGACCTTGGTCCGGTCTATCCAATGACTCCATGCTCTACCACATGATTTTAGGTTTTGCAAAATTTGGACTCCACCCTTAGCAAAAGAGTGGGTATCTTCAGTGTGTTGTCTACTTACCTAGTCTCCTCATTTGGATATTGATGGATGAGGTACATACTTGTCTTTGTTATCATTTCAGGAAGTACCTCAGAAGTTTTTTAGCCTAAAGACAGAAGTAGAAATAATTGGTGATAAAAGATTTACTAAGACTTTTTGCTACAAAAAATATAATCAACAAACAAATACAATAGAAGTAGTTAATCGGCCTCAAATGGCCTCAATAGGTTGATTTACAACATAACGGTAAATATCGCTGTACTGTAGTATTGAGCATAGAGTAATTTCACACATTTGATTAAATTTAAAATCGAAGTATGTTACAATACTCTCTGTATCATTTCTTATCTTGGTACTAATAAAGGGTAAAATCCTGATCGAGTGATTTTTTTAAACTTATTATAAAATGTTAATAATAATGATTTTATTATGATTTTTTTACTAAACGTGGATATTAAAAACTATTAATAAAAATTAAGTATCGATTTACATTGCCTCTAATTTGAAAAAAAAATATCAGTGCACTTAGGTAGGTTGTTCCTTCAATCTTCAACCTAATAATTAAACATTATTTCAAAAATCAAACTTTTATGATTTTATGTGACGAGTTTGCAATCAATGCCTTTCATACATAATTGTTTTACAGAGTAGGTGTCAATCAAATTAACGCATAACAATAAAACACACTGCAAAATGTGCATTTGAAATGTTTATAAACATAGCGTTCATATTGAATTGGTAAAGCCGTTGATAAATTTTATTACAAATATAGACTAACAGTACGATATTACCTACTTAAATAATAATTTCTTATACAATTTCAGGCTCAATATTAATGAATATACAAGGTAATTTTTACATAGCTTTATTCCTGAATCAATTTCCAACAACTTTTGTTTTACAACTTTTGTTCTACAACTTTTCTCATAGCTCGATACTTTTAAATTACCGAACGTTAATTTTTTGGCATTTCAGCGCTCTGCCTGTGCGACGCGCTTTCGCGCCCCTCCACTCTCTACCACCTTTCCAGCCACTCCTGCTTCTTTTTTTGTATCGTTTTTTTTTCGTTTTCACCATAGTCGTAGAACAAAAGTTATTGGAAATCACATTAGAAGTTGGGGGGTCTGATCAATAATGCTTATTTAAAATTGCCCTGTAGGTATATTACCTACATAACATTGAATTAGACTTTTACAATGTTTTGCTTTTGGGTATCGATATTACCTACCTATAGCTGATTTCCGGGCGGAACTAAAAAATATGTACAAAAAAATAGGTGGCTCATCAGAAAAATCTCAAGTTGCGTTATTGAATAACTCAATTCAGTTATCAATGTTACCTACATAAGCTATTTATAAATTTAATTATGAAATCTATTTTGCAACTTTCTTTCAGCAAATAATTTCCCTTCTTTTCAATTATTATGTCCTTAGCACGTGTGCAACTATTTATTTAAAGAAACTAAGGTTTATTGTACGTTTATGTACAACACAAGCTATGTTTGTGTTACGGTGCGCGTGTAGGCGTGACGGGTTGCGATAGTGTTATCGCCGGAGCCTTGCAAAAATACACAACAAACATTCGCGAAGTATACGCATGGACTTCAGATAGTGAGGCATTTTCTGTTATCCCTAATATTGTCCCCCTCGGGACAGGCATTGCATAGTGTGGGGGGTCAGTAAAAATGTGGACATGATATTTTATAGAAATAAACAGTTTAAAGTTTTTTTTTTAATTTTAAAACCATTAAGACTCATAGCCTGAGCGTCTCCAAGATATGAAGGAGTAGAGGAAAAATGGGAGGCCTTTGCCCAACAATGGGACACTTTAAAAGCTACAATCATCTTTGCTGATAATCAATTTTTATGATTTTGGCTTTTTAATGCATGCATTACTTCCCAACTAGGTTCTTCCTTATAAATCTAGTTCTTCTCTGTGAGTTCACGCCGTGAGTGTAGACGCTTTTCGCGCCTCGCACGCGCCTTTTTGGCGCGACTCCCGGTTAGTTCCTGGCGCAAAACTCATTCACACTTACGTTCGTTGCGAACTTGCGACCCTTCGTTCGCCACGTGCAAAATTACTATTCACAGCATTAATGTGGAGTGGAGTCAGCTGTACCTGTACCGAAGTATTTTTTTTAAACGGATCAATTCAGTCAGTCTACATCAGTTTTTTTTAGACTGTCTTCGAAAAAATGTGTCAGATAGATGGCATTTTCCTTTTGCATATCTTTATCTGAAAACCTAGCATATAGACCAGCAATTCGTACGAAATTGCGCCTTCCTAAACTGATAAAACAAAACAACCTAAATAATGTAACGGCCTCGAATTCTAAATAGAGGCTATCATAGCTTCCGACCTCCTTCTGTCTGTAGCAAGCACTCGGAAATAGTTTTAGATACGTGCTTTGAGCTAATAACCTGGGTTTTTGTACATAAAAAATAACAATACCGTGCTACAAATTCCGGGAATTTAAGAAAGCATCAAAACTTTCAGGATTTATAAAGGCATTTTTGGGTTGAATTAATTATTTAATTACTCATTGGATAAAACTAAGGCCCGGTTTCTGAGTTGAGAATTTTGCTAAGCAAATGGGTAAGTATCGTCCTGTCTCTGCAGATTTCTCACAAAAGAGCGGGACAGAGCGACACGTAAGTATGTGCTTAGTAAAATTCTCAACTCGGAAACCGGGCCTAATACCTATGTCACAATTTTGACAATAGGTTTGTATCTAAGGTAAGGTACCTATGTACTCTTAGGTTACAACAATTTTATGATCGTAGTTTTAAAATAAAAATAATTATTGCTATGTAGGTAACTGCGGATAAATTAATTATTTTTATTATCGGAAGTTAGACATGCTAGGTCTTAGCATTGGACTGAAAAGAGTAGACTTCCTTACAAAATAGCAATAACACTCAATAAGATTAGTAATTACAAGTTAATTTTAGCAATAAATAACTAGGTATTTACTAAGAAAAATTATCGTTTAGGTTACCTAATAGTCATTAGATAATTGAGTAGGTACAAACAGAAACACAGGCTAACCTTGACGAGCTATGAATAAAAATCTAAAAAAATACTTGAGAACATAAAGCCTGTTTTTGGAAACAACAACGTGTTTGTCCAGTCGTCTACTTTATATGGATTCCTATCTAGCTAGTGACAGATACCAGGTTTTGATTTTCGGCTATCGGCCCGTTTGGGCCTTGTCGCAGTCACTCGCAGTTTCTTTTGTTTGGGTTAAAAAAAGATGAGTTATAGCTGGTGAATTGTGGTTGCTGACAAGGTGCGTGCTTGCAAAAAAGTTGGAGGCTAATAGGTGCCTACGTTGCGCCTACATCGTTTTTGTCATAGATACAGTCGGCGACACGCTAGAATGCCCCTTTTTGTTCGATCCGCGCCCTTATGCCGCAAGTGGTAAGAGCTGCAATGGGGTATCCTAGACTGTGGCCGACCGTACCTACAAAAACTTAGCCTATGTCATGGACTACTCCACACCTAAAGTAGGTACCTACCTAGGCAGTTTTTCATATTATAAATGTGAACCGAATATTTTGGTTGTAAGGGTGCAAAAAGAAAGGATTTCCTGAAAATCGTCCCCTAAAATACCTACCAGCGCGACCAAGCGTGAGTCCGACTCGCACTTAGCCGCTTTTTATCATTTGTTTTAATACTATAAATAAAGTAAGTACCTAGATAAGCCCTTTAATATCACCAAGTTTGACGCTTGTATTACCGAAAATAATAAATACGGTCCGAAAGTATGTACCTATGAGAAATGTCGCGAGAAAAGGCTACGATTGCATACAAAAGCGGTTTCCTAATGAGGCAGGCAAAATGTACAGTCAGCCACACGCTAGCATACCCCTTCTTGTTCGATTGGTGCCTTTATGTCGCAAGCGGGAAGAGTTACCATGCGGTAGGTATCCTAGACAGTGGCCGACCGTACCTACCGTGTGATTAAAAATTTAGCCTGAGGCAGAACTTGAACCTAGGACCTCTCTACTCGAGATTCCCTATTACTACTTAGTAGGCTACACTGCTTTGAAGATAAGTGTCTCTGTTTACCCCTTCGAGTAATCTCTTGATGGTGTGTAATATGGGTTGTCACGTTAGCAGGACCGGATTTAGGGGAGAGTAAGGGGAGAGTAAGGTTTAGGCACCCACAAATGCCCACAATACGATTTTCTTACTTTTGAGGCCCGTACTGACGTTGTGTTCACGACGACGGCTGCACTAAATAGATAATTAGATAGGTACCTAGATACTCAGTTAGTTAAGATATTTACGTACCTAAATAGTTATATGATTTGTAAAATGTTTATACCTAGCCTAGGTATACCTATGAAAATTAAATAAGTATGTTTTTAACGGTGTTTACCTACAGGTAGGATTGGAGACATACCTACAGGGTGCACTATAAGTCGATAGCGGAACTTTAAGTAGGTTGTCTACTGATCACTACAAACAACTTGTACTAGGTGCCGAAAAAAAAGGAGTGAAAAAAAAATCTGCTGTTCCATACAAAAGGTCCACTCAGTACTGCGCCAAATGTATGAAACACCTGATATTTTTTTTCGCTCCATTTTTTTCGCAACCAAGTACAAGTTGTTTGGAGTGATCAGTAGACCGCCTACTTAAAGTTCCGCTATCGACTTAAAGTGCACCCTGTAGATACCTAGGTAGAGAATGTAAATACTGCTCGAATAGATATCAGAGCGCAACTAATACAGAAAACAGAATACACTAAATAGTTCTCCATTGCTAACCTAGAAAATCCTGCCCCACGAGTTTCCACCCTTGAATACGCCCCTGGGCTACAACAAAAACCATTGAATTCTTTCGCAAGTGCACCCATGCCAATCTATACCAGCCACACTTATTTGTACGATGTACCTAGATACCTGCCTACAGTAGCTACGACATTAGACCTTACAGCTCAGGCAACAAGGGCGTAATTGGTTCGTTTGTACAAAAAGACGACCGAGTGCCTTTTGTTTTCCCACTGCATGCATTGTTATAAGTTTATAACTGCCAGTTACATACAACAAACAAACATTATGCAATAAGTAGGTGAGTACTTACACTTCATTGTTGGCTGTTTATTGCAATTTTACTCTTTGTTGTTTTTTTTTTTTTTTTGTGATCGCCTATCTATCAACAATACTTATTGGTTGTTGGTGATTGTGTTGGGAATGGATAGTTCAACTAGCATATACGTTAAAATCACTGAGGTCCGGTTTCTGAGTTGAGAATTTTGCTAAACAAATACTTAACTATCGTTCTGTCACGCTCTTTTGTGAGAAAAAGGACGATACTTACCCATTTGCTTAGCGAATTTCTCAAATCAGAAACCGGCAGTGAGTGTAGGATCCCGTTATCAATATTAAAGATGATCGTGCGTGGCTTTTAATCAGAAAAAAAAACCGGCCAAGTGCGAGTCGGACTCACGCACTAAAAAGGGTTCCGTACAGACAAACAATAAAAAAAACTGGCGGTATATGGACCCTCGGTGCGTGAGTCCGACTCGCGCTTGACCTTTTTTTTAAATTATTGTTATACAAGTAAGCCCTATACTTATACCAAGTTGTATGCTTGTATGTTTTACCGTTTTTGCGATAGACCAAAAAGTATAAAAACTCGTTTGTTATACGAGTAGGTACATATGGTATGGGTATGGTGTGCCGGTGTACCCCCTTATTTTTTTTATTGTTTGTTGGGTAATATTATTAACACATGCCTAATCTGTGAAAATTTCAACTGACCACCTATTACAGTTAGTTGCTCAAACAGACAGACTGACAGACAGCGGCGGCAGAGTAATATAGGATCCCGTTTGGCACTATTATTGTTGTTCTGTTGTTTACAATAATGAAAATAATACTATTGTAATGCCGTGAAACAAAAATCGCCGAACAAAAAGTGGCTGAGTTTAGCTTCTAAAAAACTGTGAAAAATTGATTTTTCCGCCACGCTGCTATCTATCGTTGGACCGCGTAAGTTAAGGGATGATTCTTTGCTAATAGATGTCGCTAGAGTCGCCTTTAAATGAAACAACTTGAGTTGTTATGTGAAGGAAAACGCCGTGAGGAAACCTGAGGCCTAGTTGGGTCTGCACGTATAGACTTTGTCCTTCTCGTGGAAAAGGCCTACTGGGGGGTTACACTGCCCTTGACGCTTTTGCGTTCATATTGACAAAGTTTTTTAATAAAGTAAGGCCCGGTTTCTGAGTTGAGAATTTTACTAAGCACATACTTACGTATCGCTCTGTCACGCTCTTTTGTGAGAAATCTGCAGAGACAGGACGATACTAACCCATTTGCTTAGCAAAATTCTCAACTCAGAAACCGGGCCTTATACTACCTACTCTTTGAATTCGCATAGTCATGCTTTGTTTTATATATGTATGTACTTCGTAAAGTTTATCAAGGGCTATTTTTTACAATAAAAATTAAAATTCGTCTTAATTCGTGGAATAATGCGCCATAGGTATTGAAAAAAATTGCGACAAGGGTAGAGGGGCTGGGCAAATCCAACTTAATTTACAAAAGTGAAATGTTTTTCTCTTTTCATTTTAATTTTCCTTTTCGCTATTTTGAACAAGTTTTTTGGCGGTTGATAACTATTTACACGGAAAGATAGTGGCGGGGTACGAGTACATACAGTCTACAGAACGTCAGACTGTACCAGTTTCTTTGTTAGGGCTGCGTATAACTATCGCCACTAAAATGTTGAAAAAATCATATCTTCCTTCGGACCGCCGTTTTTGGCGGTTATCGATTTCGAAGTGGGGTGTCTACACATAAAAATCTAGAAAAACATGGCGCATGGGGTGTTATTAGGATTTTGTCAGAAACTTCTTCTGAAGAAAGATATGATTTTTTTCAACATTTATTTTCTCAAACAATGCTCAAACATACTTTCGACTATTAGGTAGGTATACAAAGAGACAACTGTCAATAAAAAAAAATGAGGTAGCTGAGATTAATACCTTCTTAAGGTTCAACGAAACGTTGAAAAATTAAAAGTTAATAATCACGAGTGTTGAATCCGTTAATCTAAGCGGAGATTAGCTTTCCAGACAAAAATATAGCTGGTTTTGCAACTAAACGACACAATTTATTGAAACGAACCGAGAAAAAAAATAGGTACACACGACAGCACGTGAGACTGTACATTTTTGTTTGTAAACTTGCCCGTAACGTAACCGAGTAGAGTGCTAGCGTGTAAGGGTCGACGTGCTGTCGTGTGTACCTAATTACTAGGAACAAAGGAGGCCCTGTCCGACTCGAAACATAAAAACTTAAGCCCCAACAGTCTACACTACAGGCACAGAGAATTTATTACCAACCAACTCGCTAGAGCAAACAACAACACAACATTTTGTGTACCGTCCTCGAACACACAGGCGGCTGTGAAAACAACGCACACACACAGACAAACACACACAAAACAAACCAGGAAACGTCTAGCGAAAAACAAACAAGGGTCTTTTGTGTTGTGTAAACAATTGGCTGGCTGTATGCAATGCAACAGGCGTGACGTGCCATCGAAGTTTTAAAAAAAGAATGCCTAAGGTTACGAATCAGAGAGGGCGCTGCGCTTTCAACTCTGGCGGAGTTTAAAGCTATTTAGTTCGGCCGTTGGACAAAAGATGGCATTGTTTGAGAAAAGAAGTAGGTTGCGTGTATGTAGTACAGTGAACACAAGTTAGATGGAAACACAGTATACCTAACGTGTGCTGCAAGCTTGGCACACTAGGGGGCTATAACTGCAACGTGTTACAAAAGATCGTAGTTATTTTTGCAGGGAGTAACCAACAGGATAACATTTCTATGAAAATTAGTTTAAAAAAAACAATTTAAACATGACCTGATAATTGTTTTTTTTAATTTTTCATTTTGGATTTAGTTTGATTGTGTGCGTAGGTGCATTTACATAGTTTTAAGTTGATAAAACATTGAAAAAAATAATGAAAAAATAATGTTTGTGATCCCCATCGGGTGGTATAACCGTGAAAAAGAGTTGGAACCTTTTGTAACACCTTGTATATCGGCCTCACTCATTTGATCTACGTAGAGTAGGATTGATAGAGTTAGGTCCGATTTCCGAGTTGAAAAAATCACTAAGCAAATGGGTAAGTATCGTTCTGTCACGCACTTTTGTGAGAAATCTGCTGAGACAGGACGATACTTACCCATTTGCTTAGTGAATTTCTAAACTCAGAAACCGGGCCTTAGGCCCGGTTTCTGAGTTGAGAATTTTACTAAGCCGATACTTACGTATCGCTCTGTCACGCTCTTTTGTGAGAAATCTGCAGATACAGCTTATCAAAATTCTCAACTCAGAAACCGGGCCTTATAAACCCATAAATTAAAATGGTCTACTAACCTATTCATATGCTAAGCTTGTTGGAGAAAGATTTTTGATTGGTTCTTTTGCTAATCGAATACTCGAATCCTGTATGTTTTATGATTTATTGTGTGTGGTAAGTAAATACTAATAAATCGCCCTTTATCGGCTCCAACGATAAAGGCAAAGTTTGTTTAATGAAGTCAAATAGAAAGTAAATAAAGGAAAAAGCTTATGATAAGATAAGCATGCTGTACGTAAGATATAATGCCTACTTAGGAAATAAATCTTCTACTATTTATGTAGATGCAAAGGCCTAATTAGGTACTTAAAGAATACGAATAAAGAATAATTTATTTCTCAGAAATTAATACAATGGTGGTACCTAGGTTCGACAATAATTAATTATACTTGCTATACCGACAATAGAAAGCTACATAGGACCTACCCACAAAGTAGGTACGCAAGGTAGGTAGGTACACAGTGCCTACTTGTAGAAAAATGTTTATCATTTCATAGAGCCGCCTAGAGAATGCTTCGTGCAAGTCTCAAGATGCATTTAGAGCCAACGAATGTCTTCCCTGTTTTGGTATAATTTTCAATGTAGGTAGGTCAAGGAGCATCTTTTAATATTTCAACAGGCAGAATTGAATTTGTAGACCCAGGGGAAACGACAGTTCGTTAGAGGTATTTTACTGTATATTCGTTTTAATCTTTTCACAATTAACGTTTAAATCATTTAATTTTCAGACGAACTGAAAGTAAGACACGAGATTCGACGAAAGTCTTCCTTTTCTACCTAAAGTAACTTTGAGAAAAACTTTGTCTTATTTTTAGGCGTTATTCAGTTTTTACCGCTGGCTACGTCAGTCCATATAAAGATGTTTCTGAGCCACGACAAACACGTCATTTCCCCGTTGCCCCGCCCTAAATCCGGCCCTGCATTTCAATAACGAACAGAAAATCTCTACAATAAGTTATTGTGAAAAAAGCTAATTATTTATTTCATGTAGGCACATCCATAGAACTTAAAATTTAATAAAAATAATAAAAAGCACTTAAATATTTTTAACACCTAAATAAATTTATTAAAACATGGAATTAAAATCAAAATAATAAATAAAACTCGAAATAAAAAAGCAGCACGGGATACTACGTAGAACGCGAGTGTTCCCATCTCGTAGCTGTGCTACGGTTCGTAGAGGCCTACGCGCCTTGCCTACGCGCCTACGGGGCCTCTACGACAAATCGACTGGAAAAATTGCTAAATTGTATTTTAAAATAAAAAATGGCTACTTGCGCGTAGTGAGAACTTGACTGCGACGGCGCCAGCCCACGATCCTCCATGATTAAGGTCTCCGAATGAGAAGCGAAACTAGTCAACCAAACTGTAAATGGGTTTTTCTTGTAAAAAACATTTGAATCGGTAATTTACTGTTAACATAATACCGTAAAGAAAGAAAAATGTTTCAAAGATCCCTTCGCAAGCTCTAAATGCAACAACTGTATAACAAAATCAACTTAGTCACGGGTAACATTATTTAAAAAATAATATTGATTGTTTATAAATTAGTACTGTGGTGTGTGGAAAGGAAAAAGTGCAATAAAAATTAAAATTAAACAGTTTCCGTTAGCAGTTGTTCGTCTAATCTATCCAAGTAGTAAGTTTATTTCCATTATCACTTCCTAGCATTTAATAAAGGCGTTATAGGTATTCAAAATTATCATTTATTTGTGGTGAAAAGTTGCACTGTTATTAGGCTATTGCAATGATTCCGAGTGATTTGATCCTATCCGTTGAGGAGTTCCGTTCTCCGAAATTCAAACAAACGAAAATTTGAATTTTGTATAGATAGGACCACACCGAAAGTATTACGCTTTCAAACAAAAAAGAGAATCATCGAAATCGGTTCACGTAGAAAAAGGTTCTGAGGTAGGAATAAAAATTAAAAAAAAAAACATACGGGTGCCTTTTTTTTTAAGACTGGCTTAGCATAAGCGCCATATGTACTTGGATGTGGTGCTCTCTCACACTCTTTTGATCTACAAAGAGCATTACAGAATGTGTTAGGTGTATCAAGCTAGGAAGTGATGTGGGTTTTCATCACTTCATTCAAGGGTATCATGTCACACAAGTTTAAAAACTTTAATTAGTTGATGTGAAATACATAGAATGTATTGGTTAGTATGCAAATTAAGCGTGCGCAGTTTTAGCTTAGCTTAGACCACCTCAATGGTAATACTAGGGTGATATCATAAGTGTGGACAGTTAGTTACAGTACGAACATACATCCGACCTCGTAGTTCTTAGCCTGTCTAAACCGTAATGCTGGCACCAAGTTTACAATAATTATTTCTTTAATTGCAGATTGTATACAAAACATCTGGCGGTGTCAAACGTCAGTCTTCACCGTGCCACCAACGGGGCGTACCGCAAGGCTCACACCTAAGCCCTACACATTACATAATGTATTGATATCTTTTCGCCCATGTATCGGTGATTTATTACATATTGTGGCTTAAAAAAGGACTTGTAGTGTTTCTGGATGTGCCTGCAAAGAGGCGAAGAGGATGATGGTTACATAGATGAATTGGTGAGTGTATTGAAGCCTGAAATATTAAGTATCTAACAAACGTAATGTTAAATGCAGCATTATGAATACAAAAAGGTAAACATGGTTTAAGTAAACAAGGTTTAATTTTACAACACCGCTAAGTGTGTTACGTATTCGATGAATCACTTTGATAATTTTGTTTGCGATACTCCATCCACGCTCCCTTAGTTCAAATATAATATATATTTTTCAAATAAATTCAAATAAATGAATAAATTTGTATGAAAAAAGCCCCAAGTGGTCCATTTCATAAACATAAAAAATATTACTAAATTGCATGATTGCGTAGCCAGTTATGATTACTATTTTATTTTATTTTCAGGGGAAAACTTACGGCTAAGATACATACAAGATTGCAAATACATAGTTAATCAATCACAGATCTTCATAATGTCTGGTGGACTACGCAATGTAACGAATTTTCACTGAATATTGTATTTGTATAAAATGTGCAATACGTTACAGGTAACTGATCGGAATGGTCATCGAAAAATCCATTTTTTGTAAGTAAGAAAAGCTCGCGATTGAAAAAAGCCCCGCGTTTCAATGACGAGATCAGACTAATGCCCCAAAAGCGTGCCTTCCAGTGAACAAAAGCTTGAATAAAGGCGCATTTATAAAGGAATTCTTATTCACTCGGATATTTTTCAAAGCCCGAATCGAATCTTTCGCGATGACGTTGCCCTTTTTTGGAAAAACGAAAACATGTTTTTCACTGAGTGGAGGCTTCTTCCTATTTGTAAGAAAGATACCCTATTAAGGCCCGGTTTCTGAATTGAGATTTTTACTAAATAAATACTTAAATATCAATCTGTCACTCTCTTTAGTGAGAAATCTGCAGAGACAGAACTATACTTAGGTATTTGCTTAGTGAATTTCTCAATTCAGAAATCGGAGGTAAGACTCCGATATCATCTGTCCGTCCATCTGTAACCACCTTCTACCTATAAACAATACTTAGGTAATAGCGTAGCTCCTGCTAACTGTAGATACCTACTTATTTGGCTTATTTATCTTTGTAGCAGTTTTGTTATAACAATAAAACCTTTACTAAGGTACCCTGAAGGATACCGAGATGCTAATTTGAAGCTAAAATATCAGGGATATACTTATACAAGGTGTTACAAAAGTACCTAACTCTTTTTACAGGGTAATAGCACCCGGTGATAGGGATAACAACCTAAATATTTTTTTTGCTCTATGACGTTCCGTTGATATTTAAATTAATAAAATGTGAACGCTGTGGCGGGAGAAAAGTATTTTTTTAAATATTGTTTTCATTGACTTTCACAATGTTTTAACAACTTAAAGCTATGTAAATGCGCCTACACACACAAACATAATAATATTTTAAAATTTGGGCTAATACCAAAAACAAAAAAGTTATGATTTCTTTTTCAATTTTGAGGTTATAAAATAAAAATTGTTTCTTTCAACTTTTTTTTACAGATTTGACATCCTTTTGACCACTAGGTTACACCGTGTAAAAAGAGTTAGGATGTTTTGTAACAGGTTGAATATTTTTTAATTCAGGTAATTTAATTTTTGTTCGATTGGCGCCCTTATACCGCGCGCGGTAAGAGCTGCCATGGGGTATGTGAGATTGTGGCCGACCGTACAATGTATTTATTATCTCAAAAAATTTTTTTGCTCAAGACAAGATTTGAACCCCTCTCGATTGTGTTTCCGACGAATATGCCACCAAATTGTTATCAATTCCATGAAATAACCAAACCACCACAGGTGAAGAGAGAAGGGATTGTTTAAAAAGAAACGACTAACAAATCGTAAACACACGGAAACCGAGAAGAATTCTAATCTAAACAGCTTTACCACCGTGACCAGTGTAAGTTGACCTTTACCAATGCAAAGTTCCACCTACTCGCACAATGTACACACGACAGCACATCAGACTGTGCACTTTTGTTGTAAAGTCGCCCGTAACGCAACCGAGTAGAGTGCTAGCGTGTAAGGGTCGACGTGATGTCGTGTTTACCTAAATAACTCATCGCTAAGCCCACATTTGCCCACTGCTGGGTATAGGCCTTTTCGATTTGGATGTGTTCAAAGTGATTCATCGAATAATTGAGGGGTCACGTCATCCTCCTCGGTCTCTATCTGCAAGAAAATAACTACTAAATTAAAAATTTAACATACCCCCGACATTTTAGCTTTAAATTAGCATAATATCTCATAAACGGCTAAAACGATTTTGATTAAAAATAATAAATACATAAGAACACTCGCTAGAAAACCTGCTTTCAAATAAAAACGAATTAACCCCATCCAAATCGGTTCACCCGTTTAAGAGCTACGGATGGACCTACGACGTTGCCACATGCAGACACACAGACGCATGACTGTGTGTCTACACATAGCGGTCAAACTTATTACCCTCTTTTTACCTATGTCTGAGAATCGAAGGTCGATGGTTAAAAAACTAAACTCCAGTACAACATTATATTTTCTTTCAGTCCTCTGCATATATTTTCTTTGGTATTTTCACGCTTTTTAGCGGTGCAAATGTAAACCTTTCCTCAACTAACGTGTAAACGTAAATCTACATAAAAAAACCTCGTACTTACAATCTGATATTTATAAAACAACTTTGTGTGTGTATCAATTTCGCTCGATTCAGTGTTTTCAATCGATTATCTTGTTTATGAAAGATCGTGCGATGTAAAAAACCGACAGCGTTTACACTGCTCGCTCGGCCCTCGCCTTCTGTCACTTCATGGTTACACACAGCTCAATTAAAATCGGTTCAGCCTTTTATGAGACTTGCTAATTTGAAGCTCAAGGTGTCACCGTATTTTAAATTTTAAATGTAGCAGTTACGATGTTCAGATTTTTTGGCATCCGAAACTAGCTCTTAGGAAGGCATTATCTCCCTAGCAACTAATAACACAAGTACAGTCGGCCACACGCTAGGATACCCCTTTTTGTTCGATTGGCGCCCTTATGCCGCGCGCGGTAAGAGCTGCCATGGGGTATCTGTGACTGTGGCCGACCGTATACCTACCTTCACATTGTGTAGGTATCACACTCTTATCAACAACTGATAGTAGAATGTAAACAAAAACATATTGTAACAAAATATCGTATCATGTTGACGTAAAATGATTGTGTATTGTGTTCGTAGGCAATTTTACCCATAAATCGATACCGAGCTACCTAAAAGATACCGCAAAACGGTGTTACTTTGCACCTAGCGGGGTGATTTTGCACAACATTAATTTACATTTATTTAAATTATATACAAGGTGTTACAAAAGATGCTTCTCCCCCCACAGCGTTCACATTTTACTAATTTAAAAATCAACGGAACGTCATAGAACAAAAAAAAATATTTAGGTTGTGATTCCTATCACCGGGTGCTCTAACCCTGTAAAAAGAGTTAGGATGTTTTGTAACACGTTGTATAAATTATAGTATGAATTAAATATAGACAGCACGTAAACCCTTACACTTTCGCTGCAAAGTCGCCCGTAACGTAAGTGAACACTCTGCACGCGTGTAAGCGTCTACGTGCTCTCTTGTGTACTTGTTTTTTTTTTATTTTTCACTTTATTAATGTTGCTTTTATATTTTGTTTCAGACACCAATGGTGCAACTATCTATACTGGTAAGTCCTGAGGCTTATTAATAATACCCACAGCTTTAGGCCCGGTTTCTGAGTTGAGAATTTTGCTAAGCAAATACTTTACTATCGTTCTGTCACGCTCCTTTGTGAGAAATCTGCAGAGACAGGACGATACTTACCCATTTGCTTAGCGAATTTCTCAATTCAGAAACCGGCAATTAGGTTCACCTTTGAGACTCTACATTACTCTACATTAGGGCTTTCTGATCGTATTTAATCGCATTTTAAATATTCAATCGACAAACTTAAATTATCAGGACTTCTAAAAATTACCGACTACGTTATATTTATTTAAGCTACTTATAACAAGAACGAGCTTAAGAAAAGCGCGGCCAAAAATATACTAACTTCTATAGAAAGCTCCCTATTAGTGACACTGACTAATATAAAATGAACAAAATAAAATAAAAAACTACTTTAAGCTGTTTGTTAAGGAGTTCCGTTCTCCATCTCCGAAGTTCTTCATCAAACCTTCACTACATGGGAAGCTATATCCTTTCAAAATAAAAAAATATCATCATAATTAATAGGTTCACGTAGAAAAAAGTTCTGAGGTCACAAACATTTAAAAAAAAACGTACGGGTCGAATTAAGTACCTCCTACTTTTTGAAGATGGTATAGGTGCTGGGCAAGCCTACTGCATCTAAAACAATGTCCCAGGCACTGCAGCGCCGAGTGTATGTGAATCTACAGGGTGCACTCTAAGTCGATAGCGGAACATTAAGTAGGCTATCTGCTGATCACTACAAACAACTTGTACTAGGTGACGAAAAAAATGGAGCGAAAAAAATATCTGCTGTTCCATACAAAAGGTGGACTCAGTACTGCGCCAAATGTATGAAACAGCTGATATTTTTTTCGCTCCATTTTTTTCGTCGCCTAGTACAAGCTGTTTGTAGTGATCAGCAGATAGCCTACTTAAAGTTCCGCTATCGACTTAGAGTGCACCCTGTAGTATGAGTGAAGGTACCACTGGACGGTGTATAATCATCTCATTACGTAGATGCAAAGGCCTTTACTATTATACCAAATCGCAATCGGCTAAAACCAAAAATATGTGGGTCGCAATGTTGAGAATCACTGCTCTTCATCATAAACCTTATTTTCGGGAAAGCCTGACCCCTCTGTGGACTCAAAAGATGAGTCCTTTTGAGGGTTAGGCATGAATGTGACCCTCATATTGGCTACATTAAAAGTACTTCACATGTTGACTGATCTTCGGCTGAGTGTGTTTTGCTACCGGCTAAAGTCTAGCATTATTTATCGAGAAGGTCTAAAAGTAGTACGTATATTTTGGCGTCTACAGGGTGCACTCTAAGTCGATAGCAAAAATTTAAGTTGGCTGTCTACTGATCACTACAAACAACTTGTACTAGGTGGCGAAAAAAATGGATCGAAAAAAATATCAGCTGTTGCATACAAAGGGTCGACTCAGTGCTGCGCCAAATGTATGAAACAGCTGATATTTTTTTCGCTCTATTTTTTTCGCCACCTAGTACAAGTTGTTTGTAGTGATCAGTGAACAGCCTACTTAAAGTTCCGCTATCGTCTTAGAGTGCACCCTGTAGTAAGATGTAGCCTGTACATGCCCCAATAGCTGGGCAAATGCCTTCTCTCAGAGATAATGCCTCATACGCTCAGGTTTCCTCGCGATGTTTTCCTTCACGGATAGCGAGTGGTATTGCTACTACAAATTCACAAATGAACGTAACTTTGAAATAAATTTAAAGTCATAGGTACATGCCCGCATCGGGATTCGAACCTGGGTCTCTCGCTTCCGAGCCCATTGTCCTACCACAAGACCACCACCGCTTTTGGTGTCTAATACCCTGTATTTTAAAGGCACTTGTTTCACCAATATTTTCAAGTATTGCCTAGTTTCAAAGTTAGATCTTCTATTCATAATGTTCTTTGCTAAGCCCAAAGTAAGTTTCTATCGGTGGCCCATTTTATCTTTTCTAAAAGTAATTGAGAAAGGTTTTTTTAAATTCGTAATGGCCAATGGCACAAAACTTACTTACTAGACCCTTAAATTGCTTTTCCAGCAATAGAATTGGGATTTACTCGCTCGCTCGCTAACACTTAAGGAAAACATTGTGAGGAAACCTGCGGCTTAGTTGGCTCTGCACACAATGACCTCGTCATTCCTGAGTTAGAGCAGTGGCGGATCCAGGATTTTGGTTTGGACTTTGGTTTGGTTTGGCTTGGACACAATGAGCGTAGGTTTTCAAGATTGAAAAGTATACAAATATTATTTTTAGAGATATTATTTTTATGGAGGGTCTCAGATGCTTTGCTTTTAGGGGGGGCTTGAGCCCCCTACCCCCCCCCCCCCCTAAATCCGCTAGTGAGTTAGAGTAAAGGTGAACGGTATAGATAGATCATCATCGGCTTAAAATTCTGATTACCGGTTTTGTCCTTCTGCTGGGACGCCATTGAAACGCCATTGAGTTACAGGCTAAGGCCCCTGATCGACGCGATCGGTATAAGTAGATCATCTAACTAAATGCAAAGGCCAAGATGCGAGTTGTTTGCTAGATTCTAGGTGGACAATTCCCACCATCGAACCCTGAAGCAGCCTAAGAACAACAATCAGCAGAACAGTCTTTACGACCACGTGCTTCTCTCTCCTACCCTATCTGTGAAATTAACGCACGGCAGTTAAAAAACAGCTTTTCAGCGTTTTTTTATTGCCTCAACGGGTGGATGTGGCCTTCGCGGACCAGGTTGGCCGCGCGTAGTGCCTAGTTAAGAACGCCCTGAAGCAGCGATTTCCCATACAAACGTAGTTCAGGTTTAATTTCTAAACTGCAGGCAGTATTTTACTGAAACTTGGTTTATATCAGTAGATGACCAGAACGGAGGTTTGCAAATATTTTTATAATAAAAAAATAGCCTGAAAGAAATAAGAACGATGCGTTTTTCGCGCCGAAAAAGGGGTTACATTCAGCTGTTATTTACTAACATTATCACACTGTTACAGTCTAACTACCTTGGGAACATCAATAATGTATTGTACCTTTAAGATAAAAATTTTTTTTTTTTAAATTGCTAATAAACTGTAGAAATGGCAGCTGAACTACGAAAAAAATTAGGAAAATAGATCAATTACGTCACAACTACAACTACATAGTCGCGAAAGGACACGCACACAGGTAGACATACAGCCGCATTGCCTCTCACTTTTCCCGCGCCCTGTCTCGCTCTGGGTGAAACAGCTATAGAAAACAGTGTTAAAACGCGCTTGGCCGTCATTGAGTTCCCACGGTCCAACAGGGGCCTTTTAAGCATAGGGATTCTCATTGAACGACTCGTTTTTAGCAATAAAAAACCTGCAAAGAAGATAATATGTTCTTCTTTAGGGTTCCGTATCCAAAGGGCAGACTACGACTCCGCTGTCGCGCGTTCGTCTGTCCGTCTGTCACCAGGCTGTATCTCATGAACCGTAATAGTTAGACAGTTGAAATTTTCACAGATGATGTATTTCTTTTAATGATTCGCGATATTTAAACATTACTGGATTCGAAATGGTTTTTAGCCACGGTAATTAATTTGCCTAAAAACCAATCGCGATTCGACCCGTTTCGAATACAATGATGTATTTCTGTTGCCGCTATAACAACAAACTCTAAAAAATTGAATAAAATAAATATTTAAGAGGACTACTTCCCTCCCATACAACAAACGTGATTTTTTTGGAGTTTTTATAGATAATGGTACGGAACCCTTCGTCCGCGAGTCGGACTCGCACTTATTCATCTTACGTAAAATCAATCACTGATTAGTACCTACTCAGCATACGGCCAAGTAGATCCGCGAGGGCTACAGCCATATAAAACGTTAGTTTTATTTCACTTTTACTAACATAGGTATTGGTTTTCTATAAAAAGGGGTTTATTACTTTCCTTTATTTATCATGTCATGTTATCCACTTAAATATGCAAGAAAACATCTTGTGTCTTAAATATGAAAACAATCACCTCAATAACTGCTGAAAAATATATCTAGTGGATTTATTGAATCTTACCATAGGAAAACGAGATTCAACGGCAAGGGACACTGTAACTCTCATTCATCTTTTGTAAATACTTAAATCATCTATCCACATCGAAAATGTGCGATTGGGCACTGAAAACTTAAAATTTAATGAACCTGAGAAATATTTATTTGTCAAAACATTATTAAATTATAAAATACACAACCTATGAACCTTGAAGAGATAAAAAGACTAGGACTTAAAAAAGCCTTAGGTATGTGTCCCCGTTGGGAGAATTTCTTACAAGGCTAAGTAGTTCTTACTCTGTCTATTTTGTCAAGATATGGACAATATTTAGCTTTTTTCAATGCAATAGGTAGGTATTAGGCAAAAAACCAGCAAAATTTTTGGGCTACGCTAAGTTTTTGGGCTACGCTAAGTTTTTGAAAGATAGAAGAACTTAAAATGGAGAAAATACCTATTGGAGGTGTGCGTTTACATTGTGGCAATTACATTTGGTCCACTGTCACTACCAAAAAGTGGAGTTTTTCTGCAAACCCCTTAGAGGCAACATGGCCTGAAGGAAGGCGCCTAAGTAGATTAGGGCCCGGTTTCTGAGTTGAGAATTTTACTAAGCACATACTTACGTATCGCTCTGTCACGCTCTTTTGTGAAAAATCTACAGAGACAGGACGATACTTACCCATTTGCTTAGCAAAATTCTCTACTCAGAAACCGGGCCTAAGCTTAACGTAACTAAGACAAGTCTTGGCAGTTAAGTAACTTACGTAGGTACATCGCGTATATTGTCGAAAGTTAGTTCATTGTCGAAAGTAACATTGGGCTCGGAAGCGAGAGACCCGGGGGCGAATTCTCGGGAATCTCGCATTCGACACATCTCGAAGGAAAAATCTCATGTCATTTCGATCTCGACTGCTCCCGACCACTCGACCCAATGTCGAGCGAAAAAGGCAAACATCTTGCAGAAATCTCGTGCCCTATGTTGAGGATGACTTCGTGAGAATAGGAGATGTGACATTTGCCGCAAAATTAGATTTTTCCTTCGAGATGTGTCGAATGCGAGATTCCCGAGAATAGGGATTTTTCCAAGTGTCAAATTTGACAGCGATTCGCGAATTATCGCGCAACTAAATCTGTGGTTTGTATGGGAACCACAGATTAATATACTGATTTTGACAGTTATTCGGGCTATTTTTGATGCCTGGAAAAAACCCCATTAGCCCCCAGATTCAGGCATGTGCAGAAACAAAGTCATAGACCCAGGCATGTACTTTGTTTCTTTTGTCTTTCCTATGGGCTAGGTCGACTAAGCGGTCAGGATGGTATAGGTGCTGGGCAAGCCTACTCCATCTAAAACAATGTCCAAGGCACTGCAGCGCCGAGTGGTCTATTCACCGATCTAGTGTACCTACCTAAGTGAAGGTGCCACTTGACGCTGTATATACCATCTCATGACGTAGATGCAAAGGCCTTAAAGACTAGTCTTGGAATCTTGGCAGTTACGTACATCTCGTATATTGTCGAAAGTTCTTTCTTGCTTGTTTATTGTTAGACGCCATTACTATTATATGTCAGAGGATAGGCCGGGAGCTAGGTGCGGAAATAATAGGTTGTTTCAGTATCTTATAAACGTCTTAGAATATCAACGTATGAGGATAGATCCTGGCATCATATTTTCTGCTCTGCCCATCTTAAAGATTGTGTGGAAGAGATCGCTTCTAGCGATAAGACCATAATTGATTTTTCATGCAAATAAGGGGTTTCTTTATTGAGGTCTTTTGTTCTTGTATTATTGTTTTAAATGTCCCGTTACTCAACTGATAGACTTGTACTTTACGTTTATATTCCCTCACTGTCATATACGTTGAAAATATTTTTCTTGTAAAATTACATTGGCTTATGTATAGGAAGTTTCTCTGACAACTAGCTTGTTTCTTCTATCTATCTATCTATCTATCCAGCCCATAAATAAAGCCCACTGCTGGGCATAGGCCTCTTCCTTTTCACGCCAACCCCCTCGGTCCAATGCCAATCTCGTCCATTGTCTTCCCGCTGTTTTGACAATGTCATCATTGTTTCTTACACAACAATATTTGCAACAAAACCTTTGCCTTTGCCACGAAATGCTCCGCGCCCCATCTACGGGGGCGGTCGCTTTTCAGCGTGGGGGCGGTCGCTCATGAGCGAGAAGGGCGGTCGCTTTTGAGCGGTGAGGGCGGCGCTGTAAAGAGGGCGAGGGACGGCACAGGGCGTCGCTCTAAAGCGGACACGCCCACCGGGAACTATTCGCGCCCGGAGCCTTCCTTTCTTACTTAATTAATTTTCTTCTTGCTCCTTTTCTTTGGATTGTTGGTGGAAATAGTTGGCGAGTTTTCTTTTTTTTTTTTCAGTGGCGATGGTTCTTTTTTTCATTTTTTTTTTCTTATGGAAACAATGGCTGGTTACTCAGCTTTTTAATGGAAAATCAAAGCCTCATGTTATTTCGTCATGCAGGATTTTTTACATTTCTTCCTAATTTTATTTCAGCAAATACAAAGACTTTTTTATTTTAATTTTGGAAAAATCATAGGTTTCTTTTAATGGACCTTAACCGCTTGATTGGCGTAAAAAAAAACCAGTACCCTCAGGGCGTCTATGAGCCGAAGTAATACCAATTGGTTAATTGCCAAACCTTGTAAAACTATTTCAAAGTCTGATAACCCAGAGACGTTTACTTGTCTCAAATTCTAAATCACAAAGAAACCTCCCGACATAAAAACCCCCTCCTAACTTCAAGAAACTTCTGCCATATCCCCATCCGGGTTTGCATGACAAAGTAAGTGCCAAGGAGTCAAGACCCTATATTCTAATTCTTCAGATGAGTAGTGAGGAAGCAATCGATAGGTGTTAAATCAGATGGCAATAAAAATGTCGGTGGCCTAGTGGAGGGGTGCGTTTAGACGCGGCGAGCGCGAATTCGTTTGTGTTTTGCAACGAGCTCCTATTCGCTGATTGACTGAGTGAATTCATCCGTTATGAACTGTCAAAAGATGATGCTTTCAATAACAGCTATAAAAACATAGGTCCATACACCATCAAAAGGAGAAAGGTTGCATATCTAGGACTTGTGTTCAGACACGAGACATACAGCCTCCCGCAACTTATAATGATGGGAAAAGTCGCTGGCAAGAGACGTGTCGGCCGGAGGAGAAAATCCTGGCTAAGAAACCTTCGGGAGTGGACTGGGATCGCGAGTGCTGCTCAGCTATTTCGCCTCGCGAGAGACACAGAGGGATATGCAGAGCTGAGCGAGAGACAAAGATGGTTATGTGTTTGGTAGGTCCATAGACTTGTATGCAGTCACTGCGTTCGGAATCCCAATTCGTTTTTTTTTTCGTCCGGAATTCCGTCTGTATGTAGAGCCAAAAGTAGAGCTTTCGAGAATGGTTAGGGGTGGGGTTTTTGCACAGAGTAAGCTGAATAAATACTTAAATTGTCTTTTGGACCTCTTTAGGTACCTATGCAAATATTTAAAGTGTCGTGCGTGAGATCTCTACTAAAAAACATTTAATTTGAAAATAAAGGTGACGGTCTCAATGCACCATTTTATCCGTGAAAAGTCGAACGCATGCGCGAATCTCCTCATATCGGATTATAAGTAATTGAAATAAAACCAGCAAACTCCCTCAGGGGTTTCCAACGATAACTCATTACTTTCTTATCATCCTATTGGATTTAGAAACTGGAGCATCTTAGCAGTTGACTTGAGAAAAAAAAATATAAATTCCCCGACGATCGATTTTGAGTGAGGGCGTAATTTTTAAAAGGAAAACGTGGAAATCCAAAATGGCTTCTCTTCTCAGCGAGTTCGAAATTTAAATATCGCTCCTCGCAGTTGGCGCGACTGGCGGTGTTGCGACAAAAAATAAACATTTTGCATCGTCAATAATTTTCTCGCCTCTAGCGCGCATGCGTTGTGCCCTCGGCAACCGACGCTGGCTGTCAAAAATATGTAAATTTAAAAGCTGTTTGCTTAGAAAAAAATAAAACTATTAGAACTGGCCACTATTTTTCGGTCTCAGATTTGTTTTCTTCTAAGTCTTATTTTTTTTCTTAAAAATACATTTTTCTGATTTACAAGCGGCCGGTTGCAGGAGCGGGCTATTCTGTCGTCTCTGTCTGCCTGCAGCGCGCATGCCCGGTTGTAATGTTTATATTATTTGTATTTGAGCTGTGTATCACGTAAACTATAACTACCACAGCCGTAGCGCCAATACTGAGGGCCAGCCCGCCCCCTCCCCTCCGCGGTAGTTAAATATTTCTTGCTTATTTCGCTAGCATTGTTGATGCCGCACCGTCGACGCTTGTTGTGTATTGTGACGACGCGTTTTTCCGCAAATAATATTAAATATAAATATTTATTTTTTATTGCTTCGGAGATTTAAATTCGGAACAGTGGTGTGATGGAATTCGCGTGCGTGGAGTAATGCGTTTTTGTGCATTAGGGTAAATAGTTTGCAACGCTTTGTTGCATTTTGCAGGGTACTGATAAGTGGTATCTAAAGTCGCTGTACAGTGTTTTTATTTATTTATTGGTTTTAGTTGTTGTTATTTTTTATTGTTGTTTTCATTGTGAATAAAACGTACGGTGAGTGAAATTATTTTAAAAGAGAAAACTAATAAGGCCTTTTTTATTCAACTTTGGAGAACATTTTATAAATCATGCAAAGCTAGATAATTTTAGGCTAAACAATTTTTTATTTAGAAAGTGTCACTTTTAAAAACTACTTACGTATACAAGAAAATAATTTCTCAAAATACAATTAAATCAACCACTTTAAAACTAACTTTAAAAATAAAATAAATATTAATTTAAAATATCCTCAATAAACAAAATTCATATATTTTCTCAAGAGATTACAATTCATTGCCAACTTTTGAGGCTTTTTTTTTTTCGAAAAGACAATTTTGAATTTCGAACGCAACTTTTCCGCGTAAAAAGTTTAAATTTCCTCGCGGAACTTATGAGCACGTGGTGTGTCGCTCGGGCCAGCCAATGAGAGTGTCGCTCATGAGTGGGTCCTGCCGGCTCGACCAATGGGAGGTGCCCGCTGAACAGCGCTGCCTTTGACAGCTGATGAGTGACCGCGCGGGAAAATTAGTGGCCAGCATGCTTCGGAGCGGGAAAATGTGGTTGAGACTTTTCTTTATGTAAAGATTGTACCTATAATATTGTGTTTTGTTTTACTTATTGCGTAGGTTTATTGAAGGATATTTGATTGATTGATTTGACCACGGGAATGTGGGTTCTTGCATATTTTGCGTACTTTATTGAAGTAAAATATCAATAGTCAGATTAATTATCACCATAGGTACAGGTATTTGTGGATAAAATAACTCTGCCGTCGATAAGTATCTGTCATTTTCGTTCTTTTTATCAAAGAATAGACACCGTTTTATCCGGTTGTAACCATCAATGGTTGTATTGGCGCATTTTTTAAATAATAAAAGTGGATTATAGTTTGTCCATTTAGCCAAGCTTCTTTACAATCGTAAAGAATCATAAGTAAAACATAGTCTTGGATTAACTATCTTGACTCTACCTCTCTACCTTTGGTAGATTCGGTTTGTATCTTTAGCAAGCTTAGTAGGAATAACCATTAAGTAGTTCAGTGTCAGTCAGTCTTTTAAAACCAGTCTAGCTCCAGTGTAGCTCTAGCTATGAAACACCTGATCCTCCTCAATACATCTTCTTCTTCTTCTTAGAAGAAGAAGATGTATTGAGGACTCCTCAATACATCTCTTCTCCGACTCAGCGAAGGTTGGCAGTCAGCTCAGCATAATTATTATTCTTCTTCTTTTCTCGCGAGGTGAAATAGCTGGACAGCACTCGTGATCGCCCAGTCCACATCCGCAGGTAGGATTTCTCCCTTCGGCCGAATGCGTCTCTTCTCAGCGACTTTTCAGCTACTCCATGCAACGGTATCCTCATTACTAACTACTCAGGTTCGTGGTCATTAATCTCTGGAGGAATCCTTGTCGTCATGCGGCCAATTCTCGTGTGATGATGATGATGATGATGTGAAGTATTAGGTACTCTAAGAAGTTGCATTCGGGATTCCCGAGAATTTAGCCCCAGATGTTCTTAATCTGTCTTTCTATCCAGAGTAGCTCCCACGAGCGCGCAAAAGCTGTGCCGGACGTCTGCCGGACGTCTGTCATGTATCCTAATACTATAGTAGTAAGGTTGTTTATCCAACTTATCACTTTCAGTGACAGTGACAGTAAGCACTCGTGGTAGCTGCTCAGCCCACTATTGTCGCCCCCTGTTGGGCATAAGCCTCTTCTACTATAACAACAACCTCCCAGGGGCCTGAGTCTGTAACGCAATGGTGCCAAAATGGGCTCCCGGTTGACGGCTTCAATTACGATTTATTAATGCTATCGGTCAGCTCTGCATATCCCTCTTTGTCTCTCGCGAGGCGAAACAGCTGGGCAGCACTCGCGATTCCAGTCCACTCCCGTAGGTTTCTTAGCCAGGATTTTCTCCTCCGGCCGACGCGTCTCTTGCCAGCGACTTGCGAAGGTTGGCGACTTGCCGCCAACCTTCGCTGAGTCAGAGGCACCCTAAGAAGAAGAAGTAGAATGCTATCGGTTCTTTCAATGTTTTTGTAGTATCTAGGTACCGCAAAGAATATGCTGATTCTAATTCTAGAGGATCAGTTCGCTGTTTGTCGGAGAAAAACGAGGAAACCCCGGTTTTGTCCTTCAGCCCCAGGTACCAGTCGTGGCCACTGCTTTCCAGAAGTCATTTTGATGCCATCGACCTTCGTTTCAAATGACAGAAGAAAATGGGCGGGTCGAGACCTCTCATTGGTAGTACTTGTAGAGTCGGCCACACCCTAGGATACCCCTTTTTGTTCGATTGGCGCCCTTATGCCGTGCGCGGTAAGAGCTGCCATGGGGTATTCTAGACTGTGGCCAACCGTACCTAATTCTGCGGCTGCAGTTTCACCGTTACATGATCGCCGATCATATCTACTTGTCAAAGTATGCGTTGGACAGGTAAGATCGGGGATCACAGGGGGCTAACTCTCGGGAATCCCGCATTCGACACATTTCGAAGGAAAAATCTCATGTCATTTCGATCTCGACTGCTCCCGACCACTCGAGTCATGTCGAGCGATACCTTGGACGTTGTGATCCGTACTAAAAGTAAGATGTAGCCTGTACAATTGTACATGTCCCACTAGCTGGGCAAAGGCCTTCTCTCAGAGAGAGATTTTGAGCTTAATTACCATGCGTGCTCAATGCGAGTTGGCGATTTTTGGGTGGTCCGTAGGTACTAAGAAAAAAAAAACAAAATGGTCCCTGGTACAGAAAAACCATTGGGTTAAGAACCACTATTAGTAAAGAATCTGCCTGAAACTGAAAACCGTACTGCATTTCTTGGCAGATCGTCGACAGGTAAGGCTATTTTGGATCTTGAGTGGTTCAATTATGGATTATTTGGTGCCTTTGCCATCTGAGGGTTTGACCGATTTTCAACCTATCGAAAAACCTTCCAGATTAAAGATTGGGTCATAGGTAGCTAAATAATAATAATTTAAATAAACAACGCGATATTTGAGTTTGCTCTACATTTTTCTAAGGTTATGATGGCTGATACCTTATGTGGTATCTAGGACATATTATCTTTGTTTAGAAAATCTAGTTCATTGTTTCTATAAGTACTTACTTACTCGAAGCAAAGACACTTGCAAATAATAGGATGTCGGTACATAGGAACACCATGGTGCCTATGGTTCTTATCACGGTGGTATAGTATAAAATCCAATAATATGGTTGTCCAGTGGGGTTAGCAGGAATGTTTCGAAAACCAAAGTCTATTGAAGCTGTTTTCGTACAAATCTAAAGAGCCTCGAATTTTCATCCTTTACTTTAGTTAGAGGATATCTCTCTTCCAAGCTTTAGTCCCACATGGTGGTAAGGTCAGGCTTCCCAATTTTATCTCTCCACTTCGCCCTAAAAATAAAAGAAGAAAGAGAAGGTGGATGTCATGACGTACTAGGCTGCAAAGGAACTGGCCTGTGATCGAAGTGCATGGAGAATGCTGCACCGACAAGAGGATAACTCTTAAATATAATGATGATGACTTCGCCCTGTTCTTAGCTTCTTCTCCGGAGGCTCCGCATTCTATGAGGTCTTTCTTGACCACGTCCATCCACCTGGTTTTCGGTCTTCCTCCGGTTTTCTGGTTTTCGTCTTTCCGCTCTGGACCTCATTTCCGATGTAGTAAGGTGACTTCCGCTTTACTTGTTGCCTTTGAACGATAGTTTCTCCAGGCATCTCAATCCACAGAAAGCCTGTTCCCAGCTCTCAGATAGATCCCAAAACCCTACATTTCCGCAAGCCCGAAGGTCGTCATCATCATCATCATCCCACCTCTGCCCACTGCCGGGTATAGGCCTTTTCCCCCTCACGCCACCTCTCACGGTCCGTCGCCATCCGCATCCATGGACCCTCCGCCGACACAACGATGTCGTCCGACCATCGGGCTGCTGGTCTGCCCACCAACCGTCGTCCAGTTCTTGGAAGCCACTCTACTCTCTCTCCATAGGCTAATCCAAATTATTTCTGTTTTAGACATTTATAATAAGTTGAAAAAATTCACTCGGGCGGGACAGAACTTGAACCCGCAACCTCTCGCATACCGTGCAGGCGCTCTACCAATTGAGCTACCGAGTCAAGTAACTGTCGATGCGAATTTCTTCAACTAGTCTCCGTCTACTGGACGGGGGGCGCCATCTGGTGTGATGAGTTTGCACTAATCTACACCACCCAATACGTTCATCTTTGCAGACGAAATTCTCATTGGAATTTTGATGTCGCCACTACATTTTAACCACTTTTCACTTTTCTTTGTGGTTGCGGGCTCAAGTCCTGTCCCGAGTAATTTTTTTCAACTTATTATAAATGTTTAAAATATTCCCTAGCACGGGTTAGTGCTTTAGGAAAAACAAAAAGTTATTTCTGTTTTAATAGACGTAGTGTGTCCATGAGTCTTGTTTGTGGTGTAACATCTAGGGAACAAGCCTGAAAAAAAGCTACAGAAAGATATTTAGGACGCGTGGCAGACCCACTGACTGACAGTTAATGCACAAGAAAAAAGTCCTTTTCGGAACATTATGTTCTTCGGGGTGCAAGGTGGTGCACTTATAAAGGTTTTCTGGAGTTAATTCATGCATAAAAAAACACAGGCAAAATATAAACAGCACTCAATTAAACCTAAACACCACAAAAAAAAAACACAAATAAACAAACAATCACAAATTCATCGTCAACTAAACTAATAAAATTAATATAAAGTCAAAACATATGTCAAAAAACTATTAAAGGGTGATTCTTTGCAGGGTCGATTGGATGAGTCACACTCTAATATCTCCTAAAGTATACAACACACAGTACTGTATTAGCATTTAATCGTCTTCTTAACTAACGCACTATTGAGGCATATCTAAAAAAAACAATATTTCATTCAGGAAGTTACATAAATATCCCATTGAAGCTGGCAAATTGGGTAATTTTGTCACTATTTTGCATGTCACACGCGCGGCGCCTGTTATGTTATTGTTTGTGGTTTTACTTACGAGTACAGTACTGCTATAATTTATACCTTTCTGAATACCTAAAGAGTGCCTCTATCACATCGTATATCTATCGTTCTACTAAAAATAAAACTCTTGTGTCTGTAGACGTTCAAACTAATGTCACGCGGCGAGCGAAGTTGAAACCGCGCGACAAAAGTATGCTTTTAAACATACTTGAATACGCGGTAAGTGTCTTGTGATAGGTGCAAAATATCGTCAATTTAACCACGGTGATAAGATGGGACGGGTATGTTGCTAACTTTCGCGACAACACTTTGAGGTAAGTTCTTCACTTTTTTAAAATTTTGGTTCGGGAGGGTAATTGAAACTCGTGGTCAGTTTTGCTAGTTAAGTGATACTATTTGCACTTAACTATCCAAAGTACAAGATTGCCTATGTCCCTGAGTAGGTATTGTTATCAAAATAAATACGATAGCTTTTATAGTTAAAGAGAAGCAACGTAATTTTTACATTTTATTGATATCCATGGCCCTAAAATCCATGGATTTAAGCCATGGATATCACATACCGGCCATGGATATCAAGTAAATGTTCTTAAATTTCACTTATTTTAGGGTTACGTACCGAAAAAGTGCCAAATAAGACCCTATTACTAATCCAGTACATATCTGCATGTCTGTTTGCTTGTTTGCCTTGCGTTTAACGGGCTGTTGTTAACTTTAAATATAATAGGTTGAATAATAGGCAAGCAGTTGAATTTTTCACAGAATTTGTGCATAAGAAACATGAAGTTGTATTGAAAATTGAGAACAATTTATTAAACAGTAAACTTTTGCACTTGATTGGTTTCACTCTCTGTTATAATTATGTACTTACAAACATTTTGTCAAATCCATTGTAATTATACGGCTTAATTAATTTACACAAGATTAATAAAAACCGGCTAAGTGCAAACCGGGGGTTCCCTACTTTCTTACAAAGAGGGATTCTTCCAAATACATGCAAAGAATGGTCATTCTACTAGTTATTAAAAAAAAACAAAGAGGGATTTTACCAAATACATGCAAATAATGGTAGAATTAGCTGAGGCAGAGTAATAAAGTCCCGTTTAGCACCCTTCGTGTACAATATCCTATAATTTTTTCTTGTTAGTCGGGAGTCGCGTACCGGGGATACGGTACCACCACCTAAAGTAAGGGGTAAATATAACATTATAATATGTTATTACTATAATATTAAAATACGGAACCCTGAGTGGGCGAGTCTGACTCGTACATACATTCGGCTGGGTTAAAAAAAAGGCCGTTGCATCTACGTATGAGATTATTTATTTTACCTTTGCAAATACTTTTATATGTAACTTTGAGAAGCAATAAAAGACTATTTTATTTTATTTTATTTTTTATGAGATGATTTATATAGCCTCCAGTGGTACCTTCACTCACACTAGATGGATGAAGAGACCACTTTGCACTGCAGTGCCTGAGACATTGTTTTAGATGATGTATGCTGGGTTATATTCTACTAATATGTATATTATGTATTTACGATACTTCATCACGCCTAAACGGCTGGATGGCTTTGGATGAAATTCGGGATGGATATGTAATTGTTTATTCATGTTATAGCTTTTAAATAATAGTAGCTGTTTATGAAAGGGAACTATATTTTGTGTCATCAAAGTTTATATTTGTCATCAACTTTTATCATCAAATTAATAGATCTATCACCACGAAATATTTTTATTCTCAGTAAAATAAAAAGTGTCGCCAGGTATAAATTACCAAATTTATGTTCGCAGAAAAAGAGATGGATTATCTATATAATCGTAGTGCATCCATTGAATAAAAACTTTGTTCTCAGAATAATAGGTTTATTCCCAAAATAACAGCTCCGTATTCAGAATAGTAGATCTGTCATCAAATAAATTGATTATCGCCCGCAGATTGCGATTTGTTTTTATTTGTCATTTTGTCATCAGTACAGTAGTTACAAATTATTTCGTTAAATTCTCCAAATAATACTATTCGTTACCAATTTAATAGTTCAGTTCATAAATTTTATTAAAAAATGATCAAAGGGGCGAAGCCAAATTGGCGCGCTATGAAAATTTACCAATCATGCGCAGCGATGGGTCGTATACACGACAGCACGTCGACCTTTACACGCTAACACTCTACTCGGTTGCGTTATGGGCGACTTTTCAACAAAAGTGTACAGACTGACGTGCTGTCGTGTGTACGAGAGTTGGCGGTTTACTTCATTCGCTTGATTCCGTGCTCCTTGTTGCAAGTGCATTTTATATGATTATTGTTAGGGTTTTTGGTTTTAGTTGATTTCTCAATAGTTTCTTTATATTATGATGGAATCAAGTTGTGGTGAAGATGATGCAACTCCTCCAATAACGTTATCATCGCTTGTTGAGAAATCACTAGTGGAGAAAGTGCTAGTACACACGACAGCACGTCAGACTGTACACTTTTGTTGTAAAATAGCCCGTAACGTAACCGAGTAGAGTGCTAGCGTGTAAAGGTCGACGTGCTGTCGTGTGTACAAAAATAGGTACAGTCGGCCACAGTATCAGATACCCCTTTTTGTTCGATTGGCGCCCTTATGCCGCGCGCGATAAGAGCTGCCATGGGGTATCTGAGATCGTGGCCGACCGTACAAGCAGTATACAAGTACCTAATGCAAGATAGTAGTTAAATTCATAGGTACAAAACCATTCTTTTCCTGGATCTTTATGATTTTTTTAAGTTACATATTTCATTTAGTTGATGACCGTTTTTCCTTATTTTGATTATACAGTTATCAGGACAAACCTATTAAAATAAGTACAAACCTATTTATTTGATACTTGATAATATATCCCGATGATTATATGTGATTTATTATGAAATTGTTTCTATATTGTTTGGCAACTACACTTTGATGACAGATCTATTATTTTACGGACAAACCTTATTTTTTATAACATTCAAAACTTAATAAATTGATGATAGCTTAAATCATACCCTTTATGAAATCGTTTGATAAGACTTAAGACCTGACATTAATAAGAACAAATGTTAAGAATTAATGTTACTATTTTATAGACTTTGTTGAGCATAATTTATCTCTTTTATTATTTAATAACTCAACATGTGTTTGCTCAAAATAAAACTATGATAGCAATTGAAAGAGTTTAAAAACTTCTAAATTTTAACAGTTTTTTCTCAAAATAAAACTTTGTACTTTGGTTTGATTATTATGATATTTTATTTATATACTTTTCCTACATTAAGGCCCTGTTTAAGTCTGTGACAGTTCAGGAGTGACAATCAAGCTAAAACAAGCATTTATATACCACTGAAATTACTGTTTATATAAATTTTGGACACTATTTGATATCCATGGCATATTTTTTGATATCCATGGCCTGTCAAAATAGAAGATTTTTTTCTGATTACCCTATAAAGCCTACAGGTGTGCCTCATCGACATATTGGCTAGTTTTTTAGCCCTTTTATCCTCTGTATTTTTAGTTTTCACCAACAATGAGAAAAAATAAAAGCCATGGATATCAACGAAGAACGCTTTTTTGAAGAATCATCCTAAAATAGACCACCCCGGGACACATCTGACGCAAAAGTACCTATAACGCTTGCGGCGTTACCACGCTGCACAGCAAGGGCAATCCTTTGCATCAGATATGCCCCCGAGCGTTTGTCAAAACCCTGACTCCTCAAGCGATTCAAGGATTTCTTGAAAGTCGTCACCTTACTTCTTACTTCCTTTGGCGCTAAATACAACTCCACATAGATTTTTATCTGTTTCTGGCCATTGCCTATCTTCGCCAGTTGGTGTATTTTCCCATCTTTATAAGGTCTTCTTCGATGCAGTCAATCCAACGCTTTTTGGGCCCTTCTGGTCTCTTCTGTTGTGGCTTCCATCTTTGCGGCTCTGGTGTCTGGCATTCTCTCCCAAGAAAATCGGGGGCTAGTGTGTAAAAGAAGTTTTCACTTAAGAGGGAACGCGGGTAACCTCAACTCCATACAAAAGGGGAGACCTGTTTCCTCCCTGGATAATTGTTTTAGAAAAAATATGTTTATGCCATTCAATTTATATTTACCTCAGCCATGTCCCTATGTTTTCCTTTTTTTATTATTTTTATTTTATAAATAAGTTTAATTAAAATAATTAAAAAAAAACAAAAAAAGGAAAACATAGGGACATGGCAGAGGTACATATAAATTGAATGGCATAAACAATTGTTTTCTAAAATAATTATCCAGGGAGGAAACAGGTCTCCCTTTTTGTATTTTTTGTATGGAGCAGCTGGCTACCCGCGTTCCGTCCTTCGCGGATTATTGTATTCGAACGGGTCGAATCGCGGTTGGTTGTGTGAATATCGCGAGTCATTAAAAGTGAAGTCGCGGTTGCATGGTCAAGTCAAGATGCCCACAGGGCTACTCACTATGAGCCGTTTTCAACTAACAGTTAAAAGCTGATTTTAAAATGCTTCATAGATGGTGCAGAAAATACGGCAGTCAAATAACGCTTTCACCCACAAATTCACAGATTAGAAAGTACTAGAACTAAAGATACACGAACACCACAGATAAGAATCAGGCTTGCCATGTTCAATCGGTAAAATTCCCGTGTCATATATTTGCAATTATTATTCTTGAAAGCAAAAACATAAATGGTTTTGGATAAAATATAGAATAGTAGGTAGGATGCCGACCACAACTACGTGATGCGATAAAATTTGCAAGCAATGAATTGTGTTTCTGGTTATGATTATTACAGAATACGGCAATTTGTCGTACCGTTGGCAACACTGGTGAAATTTCAAATGACTGCCGTATTATGAACGCCATCAGTGGAGAAAAAAAGATCTACGTTTTTTTTCTCTGAAAACGGGCCATTACGCTCTCCTAAAATTATTTTTCCAAACCTTCCACGATTCCAATATTGGGTTGAGGCTGCATAGTCGCTCGATTATTCAATTTCCTAACCCGTCCTTGAGCGTGAGTTCCCTGATCCTTGCATCTAACTCCTTGCATCTAACCCCTGCAAACAGGGCTGAGTTTAGTAAAGCTAGCATACAATCGTTTTCAATTATCGGTGCGTGGATTAATTCTACCCTAGGGTGATTTATCTACGAACTGATTAAAGAAAGCGGCTGAAACGAACCGACTTCGGTACACAGGATGGATTTCTGAGACGGGGCAGTAAGAGCAAACTAGGTACCATAACCGTTATTAAAGAGTCTTTTGATCCCTACCTACACGAAAGAGGATCGAACGGATTATATAAAAAAATAGTTTTTTTTCATAGGAAATGTATGGGAAAAGTTTGTGTCTGACATTTCCAATACTCAAACCTCAGTTGGCTCCTTAGAGTCTTTTGATCCCTACATGAAAGAAGATCGAATGGCTTAAAACAAAATTGTTATTATAGCATTTTTTTCGCTGACCGTATTTTTTTCCAAAATCGGTGAATGCAGTTCATAATATCTTAAAAAGTTATGGAAGGTGTCCTGGGAACGGTTTCCTGTAACTATAACGGTTAAGGTACCTGCCCTTACTGCCCCGTATCAAAAATCCACCCTGTATACGGCCTGGCCGTGTCAGGGGGGAAACCTGGCAGGGTGGATTGCAATCGTATCGTAATCGTATCGTAACGAAGTCGCGGGTGCATGCTAGATAAGTATGTCACACGCGTAGAAGAGAAAACCTAGGCGCGTTTAAGCAAATCCTTTTCGGGCTTAAACATTTCAGTCCCAAACAATTTAAAACCCCGGCCACGGTCTGGCTATAATTCAATATCACACAGCCTTTATCCTATGTTATGTACATTGTACGGAATTTACTGTACGTACAGTTGGCGAGCGTATAACTTGTCGTTCGAAACTCGCCCCTATGTAGCGGTGTACAAGATTAACTTTGGGGAAAGGACGTCGTTTCTGGCGAATGGCTAACGTTGCTGAAAAGCGGGTCTACCTGTACAGTCGGTGAGCGTAACTTCCCGTTCAAAACTCGCCCTTGTGCAGGAGTTTGCAAGAGTTACTTTGTGGAGGGACCTCATTTTCGGCGAATGGCTAGGCGTTGCTGAAAAGCGGTTGGGCGTGTCACTGTTCAGCGGAGCGCTCCCATTGGTCGAGGGAACGCTTTGACGTGCCGCTCTTCAGTGGGCTGGCTCAGAGCTCTTGTGCGGGCAAAAGTGGCGCTTTATTGTATGTAAAAGGCGTTTTTGGGAGTTTGAAAAGCTTTTTTAGACTGATCTAGAAATACTACTTATTGTTGTTCGAATTTGGTTTGCCTCTTGACATACTTTTTGAAGCAGGTTTTCTTTCTATTTTATGCAAAACATGGTTTCTCTTGAAAGATTAAATTATATATTTTGTAGAGTCAATTACCTTATTTCCAGTAAATTATTTCTATTGGATCATTTAGGAGTTTAGGACTGAATGTTTCAATAAAATGTATTTATAGGTAAGTGTATAGAATACCTTTATTCCTACCTTCCTTACAAATCAATCAAATGTTTTTTGTCCATCAATTCTTTCATTATTTAAATTATTATATCGAATTTATCATCAGGTTAGACAATTTTATTAATAATTTCACTCACAATACGCTTTATAGTCATCGGCTAACATAAATAATTAATTACTTATCTCCAGAGTAAAACAAAAATAAGATAACAAACAAGAAAATGTACGAGCAAACGTCGCACAGTACGTCAATATCGATCGATTGTAAGAGCAAAATGACTGCTAGCTAGATCAATTCGCTAAATAAATTCATAAATTCGGAAAAAAGTGCAAAAAATATAATAGATCGAGATAAAACTGAGAAAGAAGAAAGAAAACCCGGAAATGCTTTACGCTGTGAGACAGGTAAGAATCCTAAATAAGTACCTAGGTATGTAGCATTTTCTTCAGTTATGCCGACCGAGCACCGTTTTTGGTATGTATGAAAGTTATCAAGGTAATTCTACGGCAGAGCAATTCCCGTGGCATTTTTTATTTAAGGGTTTTCAGATAATTTGATGTTCTCACATTACTTTAGAACACATTAGTAATTTAAATTTTACTTTAGAACACATTAGTAACAATTTTATTGTTACATGATTATAAAATTGTTACTAATGTGTTCTAAAGTAATGTGAGAACATCAAATTATCTGAAAGCCCTTAAATAAAAAATGCCACGGGAATAGGGATTTTTCCAAATGTCAGATTTGACAGCGATTCGCGAATAGGAGATTTTCTGACAGCTCATAAGTTGTAGTTCCAATTTTGTAAGTAGATGTCGCTGACGAGACATGTTATTTTTTTATGCCAGTTCGCGCTCGTTGGCCTTCGTAGATGCGTCCAAACACATTTAGGTCTTAGTGGTGGAGCAAAATGAAGTGTTTCTGGTTTACCGTTCACTCATACAAGAACACGAGCAAAGTTTTGCAATTTGACATGTACCAAAATGGAATGACGTCTACGACGATCAAAGATGAAGTCACAGAGCAATGAAGTGAAGAAAACTTCTCTTTTGTAAGCACTAATTTACACTTTGATAGACCCCACATGTTTGGTCAACGCCGTCTGTCTCAGCTTTTGGAACTATTTTTTAATTTTTTTTTAGGTGTCAGAAAATCCCTTATTATCGCGCAACTAAATCTGTGGTTTGTATGGAAACCACAGATTAATAGACTGATTTTGACAGTTATTCGGGCTATTTTTGATGCCTGGAAAAAACCCCATTGCTTTGCCGTAGAATTACCCATCATTGTATTTTTGTTACATTTATAAAACCACTAGCTTTTGCCCGCGACTTCTTCCGCGCAGACTAAGTTATTTTCCCGTTATCACAATAAAAATTGCCTATAGCACTCAGCGATATCGTAGCTTCCCAGTAGTGAAATGATTTTTAAAATCGGATGAGTACCTAGTTACCCTTGGAGGGTTCACTGCGCCTTGCCGAAACACGTGGAGATTACCCCTTACATATATAATACGAGTACATACATACAAACTTTTCATCTTTATAATATTAGTGTAGATGAACGGTGTGGGCGCGACGGGATGCCTGTTGGATAGATGCAGACCCCCTGCAGCCTTCTTTAGGGCATCGGACCAGCGCATTCTGCCTCTCGCTGGCCTAATTTCTGTTTTTCCAGACTAAGATAGGGTGACGCCGGATTTAGAAGTGTGGAGGCCCTGGGGCAACAAAGGTGTGAAGGCCCCAGTGTCTTTGCGAGAACCCTTTAATTTTCCAATCAGAAAAAAATTATGCTGATGTATGACGAGCTTCACTGCTAATGGAATGCCGACTATTTTTGTGCTAGAATGAGTGTTTAACAAGGCCTGCATTTTAGTTTTTTACTGTTTTTTTAATGTTCAATTTATGTGGGGGCCCCTCTCTTGTGGAGGCCCTGGGCGGTTGCCCCCTTTGCCCCCCCTTAAATCCGGGCCTGGGGTGACCACATAGTAAGAGTAAGATGTAGCCTGTAGGCACAATTGTAAATATCCCACTAGCTGGGCAAAGGCCTTCAGCGTGGGGTGGGGGTGATTCGGGTAGCCCTTGGTGTCAGCTATATAGGTTTTCTAGTTTGACTTTTGCGTCTGGGCCAACCTGTATTTGACACTTGGAAAAATCCCCATTCAATGTGGCCAAGTCATCTCTAGCACTTTAAACTATTCTAGACAGTAAAGTTGTCATGTTATTGCTACTGCCATCACCTCGTACCTGTTCATAACATATTTAACATATTTATATCATGAGGTCATCTAACACTAAGGGAGAGTTGTTTTGACAATAGCTAGTTGCTATTGTAAACATCGGGTGCACTACAATAAATGTCAATGTGCTATCAACTGTAAACTATGTTACTAGTAGTAGAAGTTTTTCCTAAACAAATTACAGTGACAGAGGTATTTCTAAGCTAGACTTATGAAGTTATTTATGGCTGAATAACGCATATTTTTTCGTCTGGCAAATTATCTCTGTAATATGTGCTGCTTTTTGCCTGTCTTCTTCCATAGTCCTTTTATTCCTCCGAGGAGTCTTCGGCAGTCTCATCAAAGGCTTTCCATTTATCTCCGTCTATGGCTAGCTCTGAACAAGTTGTTCTCCTCTCCTTCCCTAGCGTGGTAGCATGTGTAAAGCCTAGTTTCAGAGAGGCTACCGTGGCAGGGTTGTTAGGCCAACCTGAATCCAATATCCCAGTAGCCAGATAAGTATTATGGGAGCTGTCAAAACCAGAAAATCTAATTTAGAAACAACACAAAATTCGAAAAATGCGATGCCACTCATCATAATAATATAAGTTTGAGGCACTGTACTCACATAATAATTATATTTTGAGTTTATCTTTTTACTGGGCCTCAATTTTGTAATAAGTCCGATAGATTCTCCATGAGGACCCAGACTGTGATTTTACAGTCGGCCATAGGCTAGGATACCCCTATTTGTTCGATTGTCGCCCTTATACCGCGCGCGGTAAGAGCTGCCATGGGATGTCTGTGACTGTGGCCGACCGTACAGACTGTCCGTTAACTCTAGAAATTAAATGAAAACAATTTTTCATACTAAATCCGAAAAGTAGTCGGCTTTACTATGAAAAATGGTTGCCATTTAATTTCTAGAGTTAACGGACAGTCTGTACTAGCAGTAAAGTTATAATGATCAAACTCGTTGCTTATTCATTGTGCCTAACTGGAGGCAGTGAAATGTTATTGTTTCATATGTTCTTTCTTCCACACGCGCAAACGCAACCGACTCGTACAGTCAGCAGCAGCATGGCATTGGCACTGGCAGCTCTTACCGCGCGCGGAACAAGTGCGTCTTTCGAACCAAAAGGGGTATCCAAACGTGTGGCTGACCGTACAAACACAATATTGGTGTCGCGTTCGCAAGTCGCAACACAAGGAGTGTTTTTGATAAAAACAAAACATGGTAACACGATATACTTAATTCGTCAACAATGGATCGCCTTCAAATAGGTAGCTGGGCCCCTAGCCTGTAACGCAATGGTGTCAAAATGGGCTCCCGGTTGACGGTTTCAATTACGATTTATTAATGCTGTCGGTCCAGTGTCGGCCCTTTTAATGTTTTTGTAGTACAGCAAAGAATATTATTAGTCTAATTCTAGAATCTAGAGGATTAGTTCGCTGGTTGTAGGAGAACAACGAAAAAATCCCGGTTTTGTCCTTCTACCTGGGACGCTATTGATACGCCATTGTGTTACAGGCTAAGGCCCCTGATTGGTCTTAAATCGTGACGTAACCCTGTCAGAGTTTTTCAGCTTATTCTGTAAAGAAAAAATCCTCGCAGTTGCTATATCCCTCGAAACCAGTTTATTATCGGGAAAAAAATATTTCGATAAGAGCAATTTTCCCACAAATACACCGGTTTTGAGGGAGAGCCACTGCGTGGTTTTTTCTTCAGAATAAGCTGAAAAACTCTGACAGGGTGACCACAACTGGGTGACGATATACGTCACGATTAGACCAATCAGCTACCTAGCCTAACCAGGGCCCTTAGCCTGTAACACAATGGTGCCAAAATGGGCTTCCGGTTGACGGTTTTAATTACGATTTATTGATGCTGTCGGTCCAGTGTCGGTCCTTTTAAAGTTTTTGTAGTACAGCAAAGAATATTATTAGTCTAATTCTAGAGGATTAGTTCGCTGGTTGTAGGAGAACAACGAAAAAATCCCGGTTTTGTCCTTCTACCTGGGACGCTATTGATCGCCATTGTGTTACAGGCTAAGGCCCCTGATTGATCTTAAATCGTGACGTAACCCTGTCAGGGGTTTTCAGCTTATTCTGTAAAGAAAAAAACCTCGCAGTTGCTATATCCCTCGAAACCAGTTTATTATCGGGAAAAAAATATTTCGATAAGAGCTATTTTCCCACAAATACACCGGTTTTGAGGGAGAGCCACTGCGTGGTTTTTTCTTCAGAATAAGCTGAAAAACTCTGGCAGGGTGACCACAACTGGGTGACGATATACGTCACGATTAGACCAATCAGCTACCTAGCCTAACCAGGGCCCTTAGCCTGTAACACAATGGTGCCAAAATGGGCTTCCGGTTGACGGTTTTAATTACGATTTATTGATGCTGGCGGTCCAGTGTCGGTCCTTTTAATGTTATTGTAGTACAGTAAAGAATATTAAGAGTCTAATCCTAGAGGATTAGTTCGCTGGTTGTAGGAGAACAACGAAAAAATCCCGGTTTTGTCCTTCTACCTAGGACGACATTGAGACGCCATTGTGTTACAGGCTAAGACCCCAGTAGCTAGGTAACCAAGAGCCCTGGGGAAATAAACAAACTGGGGCCCCAACTAAACTCTTCAGGTTTTATCAAGTCAAAATATACGTATAGATAGGTATAAAAAATACTATTGAATATTTAAATGGCATTTACAAAAAACAGTCTAAAACGGAGAAATTAACTCTGGAATGTTTCGTAAGAGAATTTTAGCTAGTTCAATACGGTTTGGTGTTAAGGTCCGAGGGGCCCCCTGAGCCCCGGGGCCCTGGGACATTGCCCTTCCTTGCCCCTATGTAGCTACGCCACTGCCTAACCAGCGACTAGCAACTGTGCGGATCATTTTTACAGAATAATTATTATTACAATGATCACACGCTAGGAAACATAACGTACGGTCACCAGTCGTCAGATATACAGGGTGTTAAAAGACCGCCAACAGATCCGAAAGCCAAGCATACTAGACACCAAAACCAAGTACTTTTTTGATAAATTATTGCTGGGAAATGATTTTGGCTTTTGAGGTTATAATTTTGAAAAATATTTTATCACGCAATGGACGTGTAACGCACAGAAGTCATATTGCGCAGACGTAGGTATAAGTTTATGTTACTTAAGCTTGAAGTGCCGATGTTTAGAATACAATGCGGGTTGCAATTTTAACGTCGTTTTTTGTAAGAAATATTCATAATTTTGATATGGCTTCTTGAGAAGGAATGTTAAAAACTAGATACTGAATACATTTCTGCAAAAAAAAAGTTTTGAAAAGTCCGACTTTGAACCTCATTATCTCGGAAACCGTTGATTTCCCAGGCATAGTTCCTTGAACAGAAATGTTCCTTATGATGAGGGCAATACGTGGTTTCCCGCTTTGTTGGCGGTCTTTTAACACCCTGTATACGACTAGGAGGCCATCATGAAAGAAAATAGGTACCTATAGCACGTTAGCGCGCAGACATTTTCTTGGCGCGCGTGATTCCTAAGAATCTGGTCCTACTTCCTACTAATCCTACTTCTACTGGATGGATGTTTGTTACTCTTTCACGCTGAAACGGCTGAACGGATTTGGATGAAATTTGGAATAGAGATAGCTTAGACATCAGAATAACACACAGGCTACATACTATCACGCTTTTACACATAAGAGGAAAGCCAGCATATATCCTTTTTCTGCAGTCCACGCGGAAGAAGTCGCGGGCAAAAGCTAGTGGACCTATAAAGCAAGTCATCGAAATTTATTGAAAGCCATCCATTGAGTGTGTCCTTACAATCAAATAAATTTTAGGTAGGTACCTACCTTTCGTCAAAATTATTTGCTTGGTCAGTATTATTGAATAAAATCACGTAATAATAAGCGTAGGTTGTAATCGAAGAAAACGCAAACGTGACGATATCGTTGTTTACTTTTTGTCAAAGGAAACAATATCAAATGTTATTCTTAACCATAGCTAGTAAGTACCTACTTACTCACTACCTGGAACTCATACGTACAAACACGGTACCCATTTTGTATTTTCTGGACTATTTATTTTGTTTATGGCACATTATGCAGAGAATAATATAATAGAACTAGCTGATTGTTATTCTGATGTCTAAGCTATCTCCATTCCAAATTACATCCAAATCAGTCAAGCAGTTTCAGCGTGAAAGAGGAACGAACATCCATCCATCCATACTTACAAACTTTCGCGTTTATAATAGGAGTAGGAAGTAGGATAAAGACAAGGCCATTGATCCAATCTGTTACCTACTTCCGCATCGGCCTCGTGGATCTTTTGGATCCCTCCTTCTATTGACCACTACGGGCAATGGTCTGTGATAATCATAATTGAACGAGCGAGCGAAGCGAGCGAAGTTCTCCGAGTCTACTGGAACAATCCGGCGTTTGTATGTATGTATGTATGTATGTAGGTACCTAGTATGTTTGTATGTTTGTATGTATGAATGTTCGTTCGACGATAACTTGAGTAAATTTGGTCGGATCGTTATGAAATTTGGTAGGCAGGTAAAAAAGTAAGATGTAGCCTGTACAATTGTACATGTCCCACTAGCTGGGCAAAGGCCTTCTTTCAGAGAGAGAGTTCGAGCTTAATCACCACGCGTGCTCAATGCGGGTTGGCGATAAATGAAATTAAAAGAATTTTTAAGTTCGAACATGAGCCAAATCGGTCGAGGGGTTGCCGAGATATCGGGTTGTTAAGTTTATATGGGGTCGCGAGTTCACAGTTCGGGGCGAACCACTAGTCATAACGTTTATTGATTCATGTGGTATCATGTGGTATCATGTGGTATCATTTGCTTCATGATATGGTACATGCTCTGCACCTCCCCGCAAGAGCAGTGCGGGTCCGTCCCAAACTTCCATTCTGTACTGCGAAATTCGGCACATGTTTATTTAGGTCCAGAATTTTCGAGGTAGATTACGTGGCTTTCGTGTATAGGATCGGACACAAGAATTTTCTGGACTGACGAGCAGGTATAGGAAGATTTTCACGGTCTTTTATGCCCGTTTTCACCAACCACCCCTAATTTTAAAAGACCTTTTAACGAAAATTATCTGCGCCTCTGCAAGTCTAGGGGTCATGGATGAAGGACCATACGAATTTCACTCACAAGCGTTATGAGTTGAGTGTGTATGATCCTTCATCCATGCCCCATAGACTTGCAGAGGTGCAAATAACTTTCGTTAAAAGGCCTTTTAAAATTAGGGGTCGTTGGTGAAAACAGGAGGAGTCTACTAAATGATAGCTTAGATGCTTCTGATTGGACGTTTTCATAGAATGACTAGCTTTTGCCCGCGACTTCGTCCGCGTAAACTACAGAAAAAAGATACGTTTTTTACTTTGCTCCAAAGTGTAAAAGCTTGATAGTATGTAGCCTGTGTTATTCTGGTATCTAAGCTATCTCCATTCAAAATTTCTGCCAAATCCGTCCAGCCGTTTCAGCGTGAAAGCGTAACAAATACACTGACTCACTTACAAACTTCCGCATTTATAATATTATATTATACTGGGAAGTGGCTATAAGCCAAAAAAGATAGGTGACCAAGAAGCAGAATATCGAATACTTTTTGACGTGTTGCAACTATTGCAAACGTTGGCGGCGCAGTGCTGGAGCAATCTCTGCATGATACATAAGTAAGTAATCGAGGCGCGGCATTTCAGAGACCGACTGAAACTATTTTTAGTTGAACGAGCAAGCTAAGCGAATGTAAATTTCAGAATCTATTTCAACAGTCCGGCGTTTGTATGTATGTATGTTTATTTGAAGATAGCTTGAGTATCGTTGATCGCAGGTAGGTGGTTAAATGAGACCAAAAAAACTTTTATGTTTGATCATGACTTCATGAGCCAAATCGGTCGAGGGGTGCCGAGATATAGGGTCGCGAGTTCACAGTTCGGGCGAATTACCTACTAGTTATAAGGTTTTAAAGTACATCGTTAGTTGACAATTCGGGGCGAACTACTAGGTAGTTTACATTTAGGTCAAAGGGAGCTGTTGTTTGGCATAACAAAAATAAGGCTACTCACACACTGGGTGCCGTGTTTTGTTTCACCACCGTCTGTGTAAACAAATGATTACCTACATCATTACTCATTAGCATTATTAGTTAGACTCTACCAAGAGCGAAGGTGGATTAATATTTCTCAATTAAATAACTTGGCAATTTTTTAAATTTATTTCTTTTGGGTATATTGGGTAGAGTCGACGGCAGCTGTTTGCAAATTCGTTGCAAATTCAACTGTAATGCAACTTAGTAATTGTAAAGGACGAAACAGATTTTTTTATCCAGATCGACTTGCTATGGACTGAAAATATCGCAATAAACTTTTATATTATTGAGTACAGTCGGCCACAGTCTCAGATACCCCTTTTTGTTCGATTGGCGCCCTTATGCCGCGCGCGATAAGAGCTGCCATGGGGTATTTGAGATTGTGAACGACCTTACCTATGTTTGTTAACTGGAGCCTGAAACTTATGATGATAGAATGTGTAAATCGTCGTATCAAAAACCTAATTCTTATAACAGCATGGATGCGGCGCAGTTAAATTCAATTCAATTCAATACATTTATTTCAGACGGATCCATACAGTTTTTATTATGAAACCTAATAATTTATGTTAGTACACACTACAGCACGTCAGACTGTACACTTTTGTTGTAAAGTCGCCCCTAACGTAACCGAGTAGGTACGAGTACCTAGAGTGCTAGCGTGTAAGCGTCGACATGTGTACCCAAATTATTAAGTTAATGTACACAATCTTTTTCAATTTTCTTATTTGAAGTCAATGTTGACAATCTGCCCGACTCCCCTAAAAAGACTGCAGGGTCATATAATAGGGTCATATAATATATAATAGGGTCATTATAATAGGGTCACTTCACTAACCCGTCCGTGCTTTCGCCCGCAGGGTCCGGAACCGGCACTCAATAGCAACGCAGGCGGCGCCGCCAAGCCGCCGCTGCTCAACTCATTCGAGCTGGACCGCTGTCTGGACAGGTGAGGGTCTCCCCACAGTGTAATATTATCTACCATTTTGAAAAGTCTGTCTGAAAAAGCTACACAAACGAAAAAATATAGAGAGCTTCAAATATAGACACTTCTCAACACCTTCGAGACGCTGGCTGGACAAGTGAGGCTCTCCTCACGATATAAATTGAGCTACTGTACAGTTTCTTTTACATGACTACCTGGCTATACCATGGTATTACACCGAAGGACGCAAAGACGCATGCAGCGAAGCGTTCAAGGGTTGTATTGAAACGCGCATTGAAACGCTTCACTCAGAGGCTTATTTCAGCCCCTGTAACTAAAACAAGCACCTAGGTAAATAAAAGCTATGTTGCTGTAAATCAAATCAATTACAGTCGGCCACACGCTAGGATACCCCTTTTTGTTCGATTGGCGCCCTTATGCCGTGCGCGGTAAAAGCTGCCATGGGGTATCTGTGACTGTGGCCGACAGTACCAGCGTGCACGCAAGCTCAAGCTGTTTTTCCGTTGCAGAGAGGAGTCTGGCAGGTGGGGCGGGGAGTCGGCGCGGCGCCGCCGGCGCAGTTCCCCCCCGCGCCGCGCCTCTCCCCCCCGCGACCATGAGCCGCTGTCCCTGGCGAGGGTAAGCTGTGACACTGTTTGTCATTATTATTTGTAGGATATTTCTTCTTCGCGGTGTTCAAGTTGTAGCCCGATAATTTGTAATTTATAGTACCTAATTCCTTGAGGATTACTATAAATTAGTTTGATGGAAGATCGTGGTGTTTAAAATTCTCTCAGCTTAAAAAATACAAAATTAATATGGAGCCGTGGGTTCCTTACGTTTTTCTTCACCGGCGTTGTTCCAAACATACTAGTTTGAGTGAAAGAGTTGTACCTATAGTACTTACAACTCGTCTGTAAATGTCACTTTTCAGTGTTCTCTGTTGTTTTGCCATAGTCTTGGTGCGGTTAGCAATCCTGACTTTGACTTTATATTCTCCCGCCACTTCACCCTGCTTCCAGTGTCGTTCCAGTTCTATTGCTGATTGGTAGCATTGCAAGCAAGCTATGATCTTTCGTACTAGATAAATGATTGTTATACTCTCCACCCCAGGCATCAGCACCGGCCTCCCCAACAGCCAATTCGGCACGCTCAAGCCCGGCCGGGGCGACCTCCCCCGCAGGCAGCGCGGGCGGCGCCCCCCGCTCCCCTCTGCCCCTGGTAGCCCCAGACCTGCTAGCCATGCAGCTGCTGGATCAGCACACGCAGCTCCAGGCGCTGATGAAGCAGCGCCTCTTTCACCAGCACCAAATGCAGAAGCAGGTGAGTCATATTCAGGTGAGACATATTCAGTTTAGAAAAAAAAGGAGTTCTCAACTGGCAGATTAGACTCTTTTACGATGAAAATTACTTACAATGCAATGCGACGCTTCAAACTTTGCAGTTGGTGCAACATTGATCTAAGACTACAAAATAAACTAAAAAATACTCATGTACCACTGAAAACGGTGTGTAAGGTCCCCTTCCCATGGTGGCCCCGGACCTTCCAGCCATGCAGCTGCTGGATCAGTACACGCAGCTCTAGGCGCTGATGAAGCGGCGCCTCTTACATCAGCACCAGATGCAGAAGCAGATGGGTTTTCCTCGAGCATCATTAATGTATTAAGTCGGTAGGACAAAAGAAGGTGAGTCCATCGCAAAACAGCCCTTCTGAAGTCAATCTTCCCTTTTGAGAACTCCCTTCTTAGAGTGTGATGCTTCAAACTTTGCACTGGGTGCCACATTATTCAATAATCTACTAAGCTAATGCTTTACTGAGTAGGTAAATTATTTGTACATACAGCGTCCAGAGGCACCTTCAGTGGAAATTCAGTCGTAGCGACACACATAAGCTCGTGCGTAACACCTGTACGATGCACTTAGTTGACTTCTCTTCCAGCACCTGTCCACGGAAGCAGCCAAACGGCAGCTGGAGCAGTCGCGGTTGCAAGAGCAGCTGAACCTAAACCTGCTGTCGCAGACACACCTGCCACCGCCGGACTCTGAGCCTGGTACGAACCATGGTTGCTTTTTACCTTCACTGTTCATAGAGTTGTGTCACACTATAAAGAGGTACACACGACAGCACGTCAGACTGTACACTTTTGTTGTAAAGTCGCCCGTAACGTAACCGAGTAGAGTGCTAGCGTGTAAGGGTCGATATGCTGTCGTGTGTACATGGGTGTGGAATTCGAGCGAAGTTTCAAATAATATTTAAAAAAGCTTTCTTCCATTCCGACTAACTTCCGACCAACTGAATCTTTATAGGTCCAAGACCGAAACCTACAGAAATGGATCAACAATTTTTCTTTTCTGACGAAATAACAATTTGATTGGTTCGATACAGCTTTGTACCACTAATCCGCCTGAAGGTCTGGTCACTGAGAGTCGTCGAAAAGATCAGATTCCTTCATTTGATGCTGGAATCTTGTAACTTATAGTGTTGTCCCTATAGTAAAAGTGATTGATTTCGTTCATGGACAGCTCCATAAAAATAGATACTGTGTGATTTTAATTGCCATCCCACAAGGCAGGTTTCCTCACGTAGCCGTTCTCTGTCCAGGGTCTCTCCAGCAGCAGCTCGGGGCGCAGCAGCAGCAGCTGGTGCAGCAGTTACAGGCTGTGCAGCGTCAGTACCTGATGCATGGACCCTCGCTCGTGCCGCCCAACGCTCCGCCAGGTTTGCGTCCAACTTCCTTTCTTCCTCTTACTTATGCCGATTTTACTATAGACTTGTCATAGATTCATTTTTAGATGTAGCCTGTATATGTCCCACTCAGCGTGCTCAATGCGGATTGGCGATTTTCGCGTTGAGGGTATAATGCCTCATTCGCTCAGGTTTCCTCACGATGTTTTCCTTCACCGTTAGTGAGTGTGAGTGAGTTTTCGGATTTCTTTTAGAAGGAAAATTTTAAGTTTTGCTGGTCCAAAATATCATGCTACCCTTAATCAAGCCAGATTTGACTTTACACTTCCAGCAGTAGCTAAAATTGACATTTTCAGTGTCTTAGATTTTAAACTCGTCTCGTTTACAGGGCTAATGCTGTGGGGGAGCGAGATGGAGGAGCATCCCCTGTTCGGGAGAGGCGTCTGCAAGTGGCCCGGCTGCGACGCCCTCGCTGATGATTACCAGGCATTCCTCAAGTGAGTTCTTTCATCATCATCATAGCGTTTTTGTTGTGTTATTTTTTCTGGAGTATTTACCTGTTATTTCTAACTTTCTAACCTGAAATACGTTCTGTATCTTTACTACTCCGACTTCTACGCTTACTTTTGTGTTTATCCCCCCCCCAATCTCGCCTCTGTCTGCGGCACAATGATTTCTATCAATCGAGCTGGAAAACGAACCCAGTAACCTAAGTAAGTCCGACTGCACTGATTCTGAACTATGGAGTCGTCCATTAATTACGTGAGGCGATTTTGGCGATTTTTCGATTAGTTGATTAATTTTGGCAGTCTAGTGCCAGTTCTTCTATGGCCACGCCTGTAAGCGCCATCTATGAACTGCTTTGAATTTGTGCTTTGAAAACGGCCCCTTACTGACAACCCGTACCCTCCCGCAGGCATTTAGAAGCAGCCCACACGCTGGACGACCGCTCGGCGGCGCAGGCGCGCGTCCAGATGCAGGTCGTGGCGCAGCTGGAGCTGCAGCTGCGGCGCGAGCGGGACCGCCTCGCCGCCATGATGAGACACCTGCACGCCGCCAGGGATGCGCCGGCGCACCACGCCAAACATGCGCATGGTAAGAAACAAAGACTCATGCAGCAGGAAAGAACGAAGAAGAATAGGGAGAGCACGCGCGCGGTAAGAAAGAACAAGAAGATATGAACTCCAACTACAACAACATGGTAAGAGAGAGAGAGAGAGAGAGAGAGAGAGAGAGAGAGAGCTGCCATGATGAGACACCTGCACGCCGCCAGGGATGCGCCCGCGCACCACGCCAAACATGCGCATGGTAAGAAACAAAGACTTATGCAGCAGGAAAGAACGAAGAAGAATAGGGAGAGCACGCGCGCGGTAAGAAAGAACAAGAAGATATGAACTCCAACTACAACAACATGGTAAGAGAGAGAGAGAGAGAGAGAGCTGCCATGATGAAATACCTGCACGCTGCCAGGGATGCGCCCGCGCACCACGCCAAACATGCGCATGGTAAGAAACAAAGACTTATGCAGCAGGAAAGAACGAAGAAGAATAGGGAGAGCACGCGCGCGGTAAGAAAGAACAAGAAGATATGAACTCCAACTACAACAGCATGGTAAGAGAGAGAGAGAGAGAGAGAGAGAGAGAGAGAGAGAGAGAGAGAGCGCTGCCATGATGAAATACCTGCACGCTGCCAGGGATGCGCCGGCGCAGCACGCCAAACATGCGCATGGTAAGAAACAAATACTTATGCAGCAGGAAAGAACGAAGACGAATAAGGAGAGCACGCGCACGGTAAGGAGCTGAGAAAAGAAAGAACACGAAGATATGGACTCCGACTACAAACATGGTAAGAGAGAGAGAGAGAGAGAGAGAGCGCTTCCATGATGAAATACCTGCACGCTGCCAGGGATGCGCCGGCGCAGCACGCCAAACATGCGCATGGTAAGAAACAAAGACTTATGCAGCAGGAAAGAACGAAGAAGAATAGGGAGAGCACGCGCGCGGTAAGAAAGAACAAGAAGATATGAACTCCAACTACAACAGCATGATAAGAGAGAGAGAGAGAGAGAGAGAGAGAGAGAGAGAGAGAGAGAGAGCTGCCATGATGAAATACCTGCACGCTGCCAGGGATGCGCCGGCGCAGCACGCCAAACATGCGCATGGTAAGAAACAAATACTTATGCAGCAGGAAAGAACGAAGACGAATAAGGAGAGCACGCGCACGGTAAGGAGCTGAGAAAAGAAAGAACACGAAGATATGGACTCCGACTACAAGCATGGTAAGAGAGAGAGAGAGAGAGAGAGAGTCGCCATGATGAGATACCTGCATGCCGCTAGGGTTGCGCCCGCGCACCACGCCAAACACGCGCATGGTAAGAGAAACGAATGCAAATAAATATCTTGAATCTTGTAGGAATGGATGAAGAAGAACATCCGGAAAGAGAAGGAGAAGGGTGATATCATCGCCCACGGTAAGGACCTGGGAAAACCAAGAGCAAGAAGATATGGACTTCGAGCACAAGCATAGTAAGAGAAAGAGAGATAGAGAGAGAGAGAGAGCACGCGCGCGGTAAGAAAGAACAAGAAGATATGAACACCAACTACAACAGCATGGTAAGAGAGAGAGAGAGAGAGAGAGAGAGAGAGAGAGAGAGAGAGAGAGAGCTGCCATGATGAAACACCTGCACGCCGCCAGGGATGCGCCCGCGCACCACGCCAAGAACGCGCATGGTAAGAGAAAAAGAGTAGGTTGAAAAAAGCAATTTATGTCCAAATGAAACCTAAATTACGCAGAAATGCTAATGCAGCTGTAAAGAACGAAGAAGAAAATACGGTAAGCGAAGAAGAAGGCGGGCTTGCAGACGGACCTAGGAAAAACAAGAACAAGAAGCTTTGGACTTCAATCACAAGCACCATGAGGAAGAATGACTAATACAACAGGAAAGAACGAATCGTCATCAGTTTCTGTCGTCCCTTAACAAAAACATATGTAGGTCTGTGAAAAGAGTTTTCGAGCCGTTTTCTGAATGAGGTTCTGAAAGGCCTTCTGAACGAACCATCTGACCATTGTCCCTTGATTGTCCCCCATAAAGGTTTTTTGTTAACTTGTGCGGTGTAGTAGCGAGGTCCTCACAACCTTTGTTCTCTCTACTCTTTTCAAGACTCGCAAGACCTTAGATATTAAGTATTTCCTTATTTCAGGTGGAAGCACCAACGAAGGGGCCTCGCCTGGACCTGTAAGACGCCGCATCTCAGACAAGTCTGGCGTCTCCATAGCTGGAGGTAAGTTTCGCTTCCAAAATAACGATACGATATCTCCACGTTTTGGGTCTTCTCTAAAAAAAAACATCTTCGCATTTCAAGAATATGGTCAGAAATTGCATGGAATAGGATTTAATTTAAATCATATTTTTATGTCACAAGGTCTTCCGTATATGCTCGAAAGAGCTGGATTAGATGTTCAACAAGGTAAAATACACTTCTGTTCACACTTCTATAATACACACTTTCTGCAAAAAAAATAATAATATCACACATTATACTATCTAAACTCTAATTTTTAATTCGAGTCCACGAAATGACAGTTGCTACAAAGGCTTTATCTGACAGATCCATACTAGCAACTGTCATTCCGTGAACTCGAATTAAAAATTACAGTTTACCTATTTTCATAACGTAGATAGAAACTTTGTATATATATTTAGGTAATGTGGTTTACCCTGGCATAGCTAGGGACGATGGCAAGAGGCCCGATGGCATGACGCTCATTCCCTGGCGGAACGGGCGGTCGCTGGTATGGGACGCAACGTGCGTCGACACAGTAGCACAGTCCCATACCGCAGCGACCGCCTGCTGCGCCGGCGCGGCTGCGGCGACAGCAGAGGCGAACAAGAGGCGCAAATATGCAGGCCTGGGACAGGGCTACATATTTGCGCCTTTCGGCGTAGAGACCCTCGGGCCGTGGGGACCAGGTGCGCGACAACTCTTTAAAGAGATCTCGTCGCGCCTGGTTGATGCCTCGGGTGACCAGAGGGCTGGTGCCTACCTCGGGCAAAGGCTGAGCCTCGCCATCCAGCGGGGCAACGCCGCCAGCCTTCTGGGCACCCTTCCGAGCGACGGCGGCGATCTGGCCCAAATTTTTTATTTAAATTAAGTAGGTTAAATTAGTATAGTTTTCTTTTTATTATTTCTTATTAGTTTAGTTTTGTATATTTAATTTGGTTTAATAAATTTTTCTCTCCACCATTAATTACAAAATTGTTTTGCATATAGGTAAGATACATTTAACAAAAGTTTATTTCTGAACTATTTGGTTCGTTGATAGTGACGTAGGTAAAAATGTTAAATAAGTGTGTAAAAAGATATCATTGAAAATGTCACATTGTTTACATTACAGAAATTCAGCGCAATCGTGAATTTTACAAGTCGGCCGACGTGCGGCCTCCGTTTACTTACGCATCACTTATACGGCAGGTGTGTTACTTTTTAAATTTTTCGATAAGGTTCTTTATCTAAGAACTTGATGATATAAAAATTTTTGGTAAAAAAGTAACTATCAAATTTTGATAAATTTTTATTTAAACAAACAAGTGCAATTATTATCTAATTATTATCAATTATAATTATTATCAATTATTATTTTGCAATTATTATCCATTGGTATTTTTATTATTTCATAATTTCATTAGTTCTATTTTTGTCTCGATAAATTAAAATGTTTATTTTTATTGTATTTCAGTCCATAATCGAGTCCCCAGATAAACAGCTGACTTTGAATGAGATCTACAACTGGTTCCAAACGACTTTCTGCTACTTCAGACGCAATGCTGCCACATGGAAGGTACGTTCTACGATCATTTTTGTTAATGCTACTAGGATGCTACATCAATATTTCTAAATTTTGACTTGTATCTGAACTTGTTTGGTGGCTGTAAAAAATAAATAGTCAACTTTAAAACATCACAAATTCATAATTTATTAATTGGCGCAGTTGTATTGCTTACCCTATGTTGTTTTGTGAAAAATCAAACTTTTTCAAAACTAAATGAAGTAACTAAAGAAAGTAACACTGATAATTTCTGTAGCAAATTGTCGATATTAACGAATTGTGGCTTGTAAAGCAAAAATCTTGAATTCAATACGAATAATGTTTCCATAAAGTACGAGTAAATGGTACTTCTTATATAGTAATTATTTATTTAATTAAAAACTTTAATAACAAAGTCTAAGTTTTTTAACACAACCGAAGTGAAAAGGTAATTTTAGATCATTTTCAGTATTTATGTATGTATCATAAGATTTTGTGTAATTTAGAAACTATTTGTAACTAGCATAATTTGTTAGTTAAATATCTAACTTATGTAACGAAATGTCATTATGAACGAAGCTAAAGGACGATATAACCGATCAGCATTTTTTTTGGCCACCCTCTCAAGTTTTATTATTTTATCGACCTACTCTACCTATCGTCTTTTGGCCAGTTCGAAAATGTCTACCCAACCCCAACCCTTTGAATGCAAGAAATAACATGACAACAGAATGCGGTGCGGCACAACCTGTCGCTTCACAAATGCTTCATGAGAGTGGAAAACGTCAAAGGGGCCGTTTGGACCGTGGACGAGGTGGAGTTCTACAAGCGACGGCCTCAACGGGCTGCGCACGCGCCGCCGCCGCCGATGCACGCGGGGTACGCGAGCCGCCCGGCCATTGCGACCTTTACACACTTCACAGATCTACACACTTGACATACTCGCACTTTATACACAATTTTGACATATTAAGTGGAACATTGTGCTATCTACTCTAACAAAATTTACAGTACTTTACATAATATTCACCGTTTATATACAATTTGATAACTTTTATAGATGGTGTGTTACATTACAATCTACTCTGAACATTTTCACATTAAACACTGTGTGCATATACTTATTACACACTTGACCCATCCGCACTTTTACACAGTTTACATTTCTTCACATTTGACACATTCACACTTTATACATATTTTTGATACCTATTACATGATGTGGCACGCACGGTTGACACTACATATTATGTACATTTTCGCCACACTCTGCGCATAGATCCTGAATACACACTTAACAGTTCTATACACTTGAAATATTCACACTTTACACACAAATTTCATACTTATATCATGACATGACTCTTCAAACTTCATGATTACATGACAAATCTTTACAGAATTTCACAAACAATAAATTGGTACACTTAAGACTACGCAGATACTGGCAGTTACTATTGCACGGTTTCACTCAAACACTTAAAACTTTTATTGTCTCCAAAGTCTTTTACAGTGTTCATTTCTCACAATCATAAACAAAATAACACATCCTAGGATGATAATAAATTACACGTCTGTATTTTACACTTTTACAATTTCCACGTTCACACGACACACACACACACCCTCGCACTAAACTTTTCGATTTTAAAACAATAAGGGTCACCTACTGACCACAATGTAACAAAAGACACGATATCAAATATATTTTTTTACCTTTTTACACAGTCAATTTCACCTGATCACTTAAACTACCACTACACTGCACCCATTCACACTCAAAAACGTTTTTACAAAGTCAGTTTTAGATCTTGCTAACAACACCTAACCTTTGGACAATAAAACTAATACTTTTTAGGTAAATCTCAAAATAAATTCAGTGCTATTGACAAATATAAAATTAAAAACAAATTCATTTCAAAACAACGAAACTTTTTTTTTTTAAATAAATGGATGAAAGGTAATTATAAAAAAACACAGGCTATTAAAATTGTACAACTTTTAATAACATCTAAACAAACAACTGCAAAGCCGAACATTACATTACATAACTCCTACACGACACACATACACACATACCTACATAACAAATTAACCACACTAAACAGTTTCGGATTCTAACATTTTAATCTTCTCCTAAAATATTTTCTGTCTAAACTAGGTAGTGACATTGTAACTCTAATAATGTAAATAAACATTTTGATCTCATTTCAGACAGTTAATAATATTACTTACTTATATTGACAGATTAATTTCTTTGTGTGCAATTTTCAGAATCGTAATTTGTAAGTGAAGTTATAACCAATTCGCGAAATTGTTAAAACTTCACAAATTTTGAGAGATATGTTTTGTATTTTTTCTTTTTGTAATTAGGATTGATCATTGTGTGTGTTCGTGGAGTTCTTATAAAATAACGGTGTGCGATTTATATTTTTGGGTAACTTTTCTCGCTTGCCTTAACCTCGCTCCTGTCACCTTCCTCTCCTTCTCAGGTGTCTCTTGGGTTATTATCACCCATCCTGCATGTCGGTATCATTAATTTTTCACTCCACGACGATCTGTATTTTTGTGCTCTCATTGTTTTACTTTCTCCCTAAAGCAAAACCAATTAGGTTCCTATTTCATTATGAACATAATCATATCTGCTGCAATATAAAATAAAATATACTACAATGCGAGCACAATAATTATTATTTTCCAGTTTAACGACAGATTGCGTTGTCCACCAAATTGACGTGGGCAAGTTGATTTGTTTATTAAACGAGACGACTTTTAGAATGCGATCCGGACAAACCTGTCACTGCACAAATGCTTCGTCCGTTACGAGGACGATTTCGGCTCCTTCTGGATGGTTGACGACGCCGAGTTCGTGAAGAGACGCCACCTGAGCAGGGGACGGCCGAGGAAGTATGAGCCGACGCCGGGGCCGAATCCGCATCCGCCACAGTAAGGACGAAACGCAGGCCGAACGCTGCGACCGTCCAACGAATCAAAATTTTAACGAACATCTCTATTTCATAAATCTTAAAAATTATAAAATTTACCATTGAAAAACGTAGAGATGATTCACTTGAAATATTTTTTGTGTGTTTAAAAAAGTGTTGTTCGACAATCCTTTGTATGAAACATTGTATGAGTCGTTGGACGATCGCGTCCATGAAGTGTTTATGTTGAAGTATATTTGCCAAAAATTGACATTACATCGTGACAACATTACAAAGTAAAGTCAATTTCAAAATTTTAGATAGAATCTCACCATTTATGTAAAGTGTCATTTATCATCGTGTAAGTCTAGTTATTAATTTTTCATTGCCATGTTAGAATGTTGTTTAATAGATACACGTGGATTTTATAATATTAATCTAGTAAAAATTAAAATGTAATGTGTGTAATAAAATATTGTGGATTATGTGCAAGCTAAAAGTCTAAAATTTGAATTTTAATACCTGCACATTACATTTTATTAGACTCTTAGAGTAAAGCTATTTACTAATTAATTTGCGATACATTTAACACAATAAATATAATATATGATTTAAATTAACATAAGCTTTAATAAATATTTTGCTATTGTACTTTTGTCATAGTTTTGTTACTGAAATTATATAAAATACCTTAAATTTCTGTAAGTGGTAACGAGGATTGTTATTTTTATAATCTTGCATGTGTATAATGCATTATAAAAAAATGTTAATCGAAAGGATCGTCGTTGGATGTCAAGTAAGATTTAAGTCTTAATATTTTCCTTGCCCACTTTATCTATATTTGCATGGTTTTTGGGAATCTCTTGCTTCACTGGCTTTGACTGTGCATTTAATTATCTGTCGCATGAGTATTTAGATTGATTTATTAATATTTTATTAACTTTTATAGCGCTTGCAATTTTTTCATTATCTCTTTTCTACTTTAATCTTTTCTCTTAACACATCACTACACAAATCATAACACTTTCACAGACCGATTGGATACGACATATAAAAATTTACACTCCACATGAATAACACTGCGACATTATTACACATTGGTTTTTAAAACCATACATCAGTAAAGGTGGTCCAAAATGGCCAGGGTATGGCGTTTTATTCTTTTATATTAATTTTAAATTTATAAAAAAATGCCCATTAATGTCCCTTTTATATTTTTCATAAAAAGTTTTTAGTGGCATTTAGATACAATGACCTGTCTTATTTTATTTTTCTTAAAAAATTGTGTGTAGAAAATAAGAGATATTTTAATAATTATTAATTTCTCACAGATTTATGGGTGCACAAAGCCCTCCTATGATGACGAGCCCACACGGATACAGCGAGGCATTAAAAAGAAACCTACAGGTATTAAAAGCTTTAAAATAATTATAACTACAAGCATCTTATTAACATAATTTATATTATTATTTGTATACTGTATACTTAGGTACCTTTTTTACGTCTATCGACCATTTTATTTCTAAATTAAATTTTAAAAACATACTCCTCCTTTGGGCAAAAAGTGTCCACAATACATCTTTATTATACAGGGTGTTGTTTGGTAAAGTTACACCCGACTCGGGTAAGATGGCGCGAGCGCGGCCGCAAGCGTTTACCTACAATAGTAAGGGCGGCCACGATTTAATGATTTTTGGGTATTTTTCACTGTTTTTTTTTTCCTATAATTTTTTGGCTTCAGTATCTTGTAAATAATCAGTAATCACCCATGAGTCGAGTGTCACTTTAGAAAACAACGCCTTGTATATTTAAAACTTGACACTTTTTTAAATTATATTTTTAGAAACAAATTTTTAGATCACAATTGAAAACTGTGTAATTAAACTATCCAGGTTTTTCAGGGCATGATGGAAGAATGCAATCTGTCATACATGTCAAGTGAGGACCATATGGCTAGCGGACCCGAAGAATATCCTTCCTCACACGAAGATTACAGGTAACTTGGACTTTTATGGACGGTCTTCTGGATACCAGTATACTTAATTACCTAGGCTATTTATTTATTAATGAAATGAGCGTCTGAAGAGCCCATACACGAAAACCTGGACAGACGCCGCCAATGTTTTTTTTTCAACGGACCTCCAATTAGCAATTATTATTTTTAGATCGTTACTTTCAGAGGGGTGCATTATTCATCTGCTTCCACAGGCAGTTTTGCAGCCTTGGCAAAGTAAATAACACAAATGCCCGAGAAAAATCACCAATAACACGCGAGCAGTGCACCCGAAATTATAGCAATTTTACCCTAAGGTACCCAAATATAGTAACGAAGATCTACTTACAGACAAACGAGCGCACAGCGCGCCAGAAAATTCACCGACTTCGATCTAAACTGTACAAGTGTAAAAAAAGCAAGCTCAGTTTTTATTCATATATTTATTTTCCTGACAGGGGGTGCACTTGCACCCCTTTGTACCCTGCTGCCGGCGCCCATGCCCGTCGCCTTAAGAGGAAACGCGGGTAGCCGCTGCTCCATACAAAAAGGGAGACCTGTTTCCTCCCTGGATAACGAGTGGTTCGCCCCGAACTACGAACTCGCGACCCCATATCTCAGCAACCTCTCGACCGATTTGGCTCATCTTAGAACTTTTTTTTTTATGGAGCAGCGGCTTCCCGCGTTTCGTCTTAACACCTTTAGGTTTCGTCACGGTGTTTTCTATGATAATATTAAACTTTTAAATTTTTATGTAGCCTGTTTTGTGTCCCACTACTGGGCGAACTCCACTCTTTTCTATCTAGGGCACCTCTTGCCAAACATTTTTTTCTTCTTCTTCGATTTGCAATCAGTCCGTAGACTATAAGCAGATGTGCAAGCGTCTTAAGATGAGCAGAGTTTGATCCTCCTTTGAGGATCCCTCTTCAGTTTGAGTAGTTTATAAACAACTGAGGTCCATAGTGTCACGCCTTTTCAGACGTCTTATGTAGTACTAGTTAGGCATCGTGATGATTTGCCAGTCTGTGCTTGTAGTATCTATCTGCGTGTTTCCTGATTTCTATCTGCGTTGGTTCTTGCCAAACCTAACATATACAGGGTGTTGTTTTGGTCAGTGACACCCGACTCAGGGGCGATAGTTTGAGTAACTCTTGAAACAAAAAATATTTTTTATTTTTTATATATATTTTTTTATACACATATTACCTTGTTCAAGCTGTTCTATAATAACCGCAACATGCAGACACCCCCGCCTTCTCAAAGAGCGCGCGCGATATATGGCGCCCGACTCGCCGCAAGCGTTAGTATAATAGAAAGGGAGGCCACAATTTGATGATTTTTGGGTATTTTTCACTGACATATTTTTATTATTTTTTATATTTTTTCTGGCTTTGGTATCGTGTAAATAATCACCCCTGAGTCGGGTGTAACTTTACAAAACAACACCTTGTATATTGTTATTCCAGCCGGCCAACTCTGCTGAACGGTTACGGCACCAGCGGCTCGTCCCACGAGGTGAAGGCCGAGGACCTGAGCGCCGGCGAGACGCCCGACGTCAAGCCCAACATTTACGCCATCAAGTCCGAGATGCAGGCTTCCGACTATTCCAACAAAGGTAAGCTTCTTCTTCTCTTCAAATTTCGCTTAAAATTTCGCCGATTATGTGTTCTGGTCATCAACAAGTTTTTTGGGCAGTGCCACTGCTTTGACGACCAGACAGAACACATAATCGGCTGCATTATTGTTGTTCTGTTGTTTACAATTAAAAAAAAGAATACTAGGTACCTATTTTATTGCCGCGAACAAAAATCGGTGAAAAAAATAGCTCAATGTAGCTTTAAAATTGAAATTGATTTTTTTTTTTATTTTCCCGCCACGTTGTTGTTATCGTCCAACCTTAAGGCAGATTATGACGCACAACTAGCGCCGCCAATGAATAAAAAATCATAATAATATCTTCTTTTTCTTCGATGCGTTTTTTGCTAAAAACTCTCCTGCGATTTCTCAACGCGAGGCTTAACTATTTTTAGGACCTAAGGTTTCGATTCCAGATCCTAGAACTTAAAGACGGAACGCGGGTAGCCGGCTGCTCCATACAAAAAATACAAAAAGGGAGACCTGTTTCCTCCCTGGATAATTATTTTAGAAAAAATATGTTTATGCCATTCAATTTATATGTATGGTAAATATAGATTGAATGGCATAATCATATTTTTTCTAAAACAATTATTCAGGGGGGAAACAGGTCTCCCCTTTTGTATGGAGTTGAGGTTACCCGCGTTCCCTCTTAAGAATGCAATCTATTCTCTCCAAAAGTGGCCATTTTCGGCGAGAATCGCTTGCATACGTAGGTACCTACTTAGTACTCCGACGTTGGAGTCTCGAGCGATGGGAAAAAGCGGGCGTCAGAGACGTAGGTAGCACTATCACGCGAATCAAGTGGATCTGGGCCAGCCACATAGCCAGAATAGCAAAAAGACGCTTCGTTTTCTATCTAAAATAAATAGCAGTTCTCTCTATTGATTTCAGGTGACTACTCAAACTCCACGAAAGAGTTCTCGAGCAACCGTTCAGGCGAAACTAGCCCCTACGACGACTACCCAAGGTCGGAGGAACGATACCGTGCTCTCTCCACACATTCCGCTCATATCCGAGACGAAGCTGAGAACTTATCTTTGAACGAACAGAGAAATGACAAGTAAAACGGCGGAATGAAAAGTCACTTTTCATTGCACTTTGTGGGTTCTTTTTTTTAACCCCTCAGCGCCCGGATTTTTTAACGGAAGAACAATGGGCGCAGTAAGGAGTGATTTCAGAAATGTCAGTGAGCAATGTGCATAAAAACAGTGGTTATACACAGAGACTGCAATACGATTGGAATTACAAAATCACTTTTGGATTTAATTTAAATATAAATAATTTGTAAGACGCGTAGATACTTATTTAAAATATTATTAGGTATGCGATTTTTTTTGCGTTATACCTACAATTAATTATAAATAAAAATAATTAATGACTGTAGTAAAAATAATTATCACAGTATATGATACAGTTTATATCTACGGGTGTAGTTCTATTACGATATTTTAGAAAAGTGTTTTTGAAAAATGCGTAATGTGTTCACTGTTGGATTTTTTATAATTAATATTATTAAATTATAAAAGTTGGAAGATCTCTGAAGGAATTGTATCTACGTTAGAAATAACCAAATATTTTTTTGTTATTTACACATTGACCCGGTTTTTTCGGGCTTCTTCAAGTATTATAGGTTTTACGTTTTATTTTGATTAAACATTTTGGTTAGTTTTCGAGTAGATATTTTTGTTTATCATATGTAATGCTTATTTAGGCTATAAGTGTTAGAAGATTTTTAGGCCGTGAATACAAAGGCATACAGTCAACGAGATAACAATAAGGTCCATATCAATATTTAAATTGAAAGTATTTAATCGCGAAGTGTAAAATAAATTAAATAAATAAAATATAAGAACAATAAGTAGACTGTATTTGACTGTTTTTTAAAATACAATAGAGCTTAAGATATCGCTTGGCGATTGTTCAATAACAATAATTATTTGATTTGGTTAAAAAATCAGACTACTTTGATGGAATTGATTTTCTTTTTAATGATCTGATTTAGTAAAAATAGAATGTGCCAATTCTTTTTGGCATGCCACAAAATATTGTTGGAAGGTACGGTATGATTGCTTTTATTTGCGAGTTACAACTAGATATCTAATGTGATGTAAATATTTGGTATCATAACTATCACGAATTGTAAATTCTTTCTATATAGGTACCTTATTAGAATAATACACCTTATTGTTGTTGTAGGCTATCTAAAATTTGAACTTTTCGAAGAAAAAACGCATTTATTTTTAGTTGGCTTTTTCGTCGGTTTGGCTCACATAAAAATCCATTGTTTTCTCTTAATCACAATAAAAAGATAATTGTTAAATCTAAAAATAAAAATACTTAGTACCTATATGGGTAAGGGTGAAAATCATATCACACAATGTGTAATGTGCTATATTTAAATTAGACTTAGCACAATAAAAATAAACCTAGCAATTTTCAATACAGCTAAGTCTAGGATATCGATATATTTTAATTTTATTTCTATCACCCCCTTTTTACATTCTGTAAACCTATTTTTTACTTTTTTATCATAATTCCAAACCACCTACCAGTTTTAAGGTACTTAATTTAAATATATTGCATTTTCCCTTTTAATAACTTTAAATATTTTTATTTAATTCGTTTTGGAATTGATCTAGTTGTTATTATTATTATTGATAATTAAAATAGGCATAAGTAATATGGAATAAATAGCATTTGTACCGATTAGCGGTGATCGCTGTGTTATTAGACGGGTAAAGTTAAAATGAAAACATTTATTATTATTTTATTTCTACATAATAATGTCTAATTAATTAGCCTGTTCTTTGAACATAATTATTTCTTTACCTTATTCGTGAGGCACATTACTTTCAACAAAATTTTCATTTAATTTTGATAAAAAATAATATTTTTTGTCATTACCATAAAATTTATATATTATTAGGTACATATTTTTTGTGACATTGTATCTTTACCCGAAGGCGGCTGTTGTGAGGTCCGTCGTCGGACGATCATACCTAAACTTATTGAATCATTGTAAATTATACTTAATTAGTGTTGTATTAAACCAAATCATTACAATATTTACTCGTTTTATTTTTTGCAGTTTTACAATATCTACTGCACACAATTTGCCACAAACGAGACATGTGAAATGACGACACATGCTGGATAAACTGAAGAATCCATTCCATAAACGTAAATAATTCAATTTTATTTAAAAAAATGGCCACTTTCAAGTCCTACAATTTATGATATAAAATAAAATAAAAACTTACCAGTACGTCTGTTGATGAGTTATAGGTACGGTCGGCCACAATCTCAGATACCCCATGGCAGCTCTTATCGCGCGCGTGTATCTGAGAGGGGTATCTGAGATCTAGGGGTATCTGAGACTGTGGCCGACTGTACAGTCGGCCACAGGCTAGGATACCCCTTTTTGTTCGATTGGAGCCTTTAATCCGCGCACGGTAAGAGCTGCCATATCTGTGACTGTGGCGGACCGTACCTACCATCGAGGTGATTTATAAAGCCCAATCTATCCAGCATGGTGACAGAAATTGCCATCGACAATCATACCTATCTGTTAGGCCCCGCAAGGGTAACCGCTAGCAAACACAATAAACTATTATAACAGATTTTATCGACACCTCACCCTATGACCGAGCGCGGCCCATCCATATGGCACCAATCATTAAAACTACGAGTTGAAAAAAAACTAAAATAACTGTATTAATAATCCCGATCTGGTTACTGAACTCAACCTGTCGACTCAACACGAAAAAAAATCACTTTTTGTACACACATTACGAAAAAAAAAGTACTAACGCACATGTTGCGGAGTCGAATGGGTTAAGTTTTTGTGAAGAAAAAGTGTCATTTCAATTCGAAATGGAAAGTTAGAGGGTTAAATTTAGTATTTTGTAATGCTCTTTACTGGTTGCCTACTGGTGTTTTTTGTGTTTTTTTCGGCTCTAAAAGGGGATGAGTAATGATGTTGCATGTGGCAATGATTCGGTGACACTTGACACACGTGAGAACGGAGCTGTGTCATCGATGGAGCGCTTCTAAGCTGAAAAGGCAGGTTACCCTATTAGGCCCTTTTATTAGACACATTCATTACTATGTCGTAATGTGCCTAATAAAAGCTAATGGTAAGAGACGGCTCGGCCGCCCCCGTACTACCTGCCCCTCTACCCTTGGCGCATTCTTCCAATACGGCCGCAATATGGCGCAATTTACAAAATTTCATATTTTACAAATTAAGAGGCATTTTGTGTTTTTATTGAATAAAACAGCCTTACATTTGAATAAAGATTACAAAGTATTTAAAATCAAAGCATTACTATGCGAATTCAAAGATAAATTAATTTTAAAACTTTTTCAATTTGATCGCAATAGCGTCAAGGGTAACCCCCCTGGGGCCTGAGTCTGTAACGCAATGGTGCTAAAATGGGCTCCCAGTTGACGGATTCTATTACGATTTATTATACTGTCCAATAGAATGTCATTGATGCTGTCGGTCCTTTTATTGTTTTTGTACTTACATCAAGAATACTCTGATTCTAATTCTAGAGGATTATTTCCTTTATTGTAGGAGAAAAATAAGGAAACCCCGGTTATGTCCTTCTACTAGGACGCCATCAACACGCCATTGCGTTAGTACTACCACCGAACTAAATCCCATAGAATCCGCATTACGTATAAAATCACGATAAAAACTTGTCCCCTCAGAAACAAAAGATATCAGCATTAGAACAATACAAAACATCATTTCGACCATACGTCTAATATTCGAATGTCAACCTTATTGCATTAGTGTACCTTGCATAGATAACGAGCAAATAAGCTCCCATAGAGGATTTGGGCATCTAATTTTCCGGACACATTTCAGAGTTATACCTATGTACTATCTAGTTTTATCCTTGATCGAAGGTTACTACAGACTTATGCACCTGGAGGCGATCAGCTGAGAAACATCAACGGACTCGGCTGGAAGGAGCTAGAGGCTGCCGCGCAAGAACGCGGAGAATGGAGACCCCTTCTTCGAGTCCTTTGTCCCTGATAAGGAAAAAATGATAATTATCATCGTCATCATCATCATCACCCTATTAGGCCCACTGGCTTCAACCAGGGTTAATTAGCCAGTACCTACATAATTCCAAAAGAGTATGATATACTTTTTTACGACTGTCTGTACAGTCGGGCATATTACATGTAGAACTAAGTGTATGACTAGATGGAATAAGGGTTGGCTGGCTACCTGCCCCTTTGTTTCGATTTGCGCCCCTATGCTCTTCGCGGTAAGAGCTACCGTGGGGTATCCTAGACTGTGGCCGACCGTGTCTACGTTAAAAATAGTTTGATATTCAGTCTTTTATTTTCTCCGTAATATGTACCGAAAACTAAACAAAGCTTGCTTCTGTAATTATTGTTAGTGCGGGCTTCTGAAAGTAAAGGTGCATGTAGACATGCGTTTGTGTTTCTCTACAATCCCAGATTCGTAGGGCTATCCCAAATAAAAAATATATAACGGAAGAAGGGATATTCTTAATAGACTTCAAAAAGGAGGCCTCGTATATTTTATGTAGGTACCATTTTCCACCATCTACTGATAAACTATGATTTTTTGCTGGAAAATCGTTTGTGTTGCAATCAACAATTACTTACATGTTTTAAATAATTATTTATTCCAGATAATTCAATCTGCATAGTTTAAAAAAAAAATATATGTGAATCGAATAAAGTTCGAAATAAATAAATTAATCAAATACAATAAAACTTCAGATTAAAGGTAATTAGGGGAAACTAGATACAGCAGATTTTTACAAATCAACCAACAGATCGCGCGCGTGTACAATGTACATGAACCGTTATGCTTGAAAGTTTATTTATATAAAAATGTATTTTTTTCTTCTCCTTCAAGAGGCGTGTGGCACAATTACAGTTTCTCCATTATAATGTTGTATTTATTTCTGGACTCCTCGACATCTGCGCGTGCTGCGCTCAGGCCCATTGTCAGGTGCTGCCAAGCCACGGCCCGCGAGCCAGAACACCTTTTCCAAACAGATTTTGTGAGGGGCGCTCTAGCATCAAAAACTTGAGTGATGTCACGCCTTCGATCAAGGATAAAACTAGATACAACATAGAACTCTGAAATGTGTCTGGAAAAATAGATGTCCAAACTGCCTTTGGGAGCTTATTTGCTCGTAGTCTATACAATGCAAGTAAAACTGTACACTAATGCAATAACGTTGACATTCGAATATTAGACGTATGGTCGAAATGATGTTTCGTATTGTTCTATTGCTGATATCATTTGTTTCTGTGGGGACAAGTTTTTATTGTGATTGTATACGTAATGCGGATTCTATGGGATTAAGTTCGGTGTGACACGCCCTGAGATTATGGTTTGAATTGGTGATTAATAAAATTTCCATACACATCTCTTAGATGTAGGTACTGCTTACCTACGTATCTTTTTAATGTACTGAAGAAGCTAATAATTAAGGTGGGTTTGTTTATATTTTTGAGTACTAAGTACCTGTACTAAGAAATATGTATCTACAGGTTGTCGCACGTTAACTTTTACATTTTCATTGCAAAATTGCCCATAACGTTACTGAAAGAGTGCTCGCTTGTAAGTATCAACGTGCTGTCGACCGAACTACTTTACTTTCCGCGAAATAGTGGCAGGTTCTCAATTAGGTACCTACTGCTTTGGATAATTTTAACGCCATTGCGTTCAATTTTTTATTTATTTTATTGTATGATGTCGAGGCACGGGCAATGTGCTTACAAAACAGCGACCATTATAATAGGAAAATAATAATTTGGAGCCGCGGCCAAAAGTTGACTATCTTTGAAGTGTACGAGTGTTAATTTGGTGCGCCACCGCGACGCTCAGTCGTTCTCAAACTGTGTCAACTAGAAAAAATAAAATTTTAAACCAAATAAAAATTGTAAAATACAGGGTGTTAAAAGACCGCCAACAAAGCGGGAAACCACGTATTGTCCTCATCATAAGGAACATTTTTGCCCAAGGAACTATGCCTGGGAAATCAACGGTTTCCGAGATAATGAGGTTCAAAGTCGGACTTTTCAAAACTTTTTTTTTGCAGAAATGTATTCAGTATCTAGTTCTTAACATACCTTCTCAAGAAGCCATATCAAAAATATGAATATTTCTTACAAAAAACGACTTTAAAATTGCAACCCGCAATGTATTCTTCGGCACTTTAAGCTTAAGTAACATAAACTTATACCTACGCTTGCGCAATATCACTTCTGTGCGTCACACGTCCATTGCGTGATAAAATATTTTCCAAAATTATAACCTAAAAAACCAAAATAATTTCCCAGCAATAATTTATCGAAAAAGTACTTTGTTTTGGTGTCTAGTATGCGTGGCTTTCGGGTCTGTTGGCGGTCTTTTAACACCCTGTATATAAAATTATAATTAATAAGTTCCCCAGACAAAAAAAAATAGGTGGGTAGATAGGTATAAATGCGTAGGTATTTAATATAACTTGAAATATCTCGAAATGAGCGCTGCGCTGGCTTGCTAGAAAGTGACTTGACTGGCACGGAAAGTAAGTCTTATGGCAAATGGTAAATGTCAATTTTTTGTACTTTAAGATGTTCGGAACTTGATTTTCAAATTAAATAAAATGTAAGCCCTGTAGCGGGAAAAAGTATTTTTAAAATTTGATTTTCTTGTATTTTCAATGTTGCATTAACTTTTAACTAACTACGAAAATGCACCTACATTTATAATCATGTGTCTGAATTTAAACTTAACAAAAAAAAAATACTTATATTAAAAAAAACAACTTTTTTTATAGAAATGTCATCTTGTTACAGGTTTACACCCTGTAAAAAGAGATTGTAACACGTTGTAGAAATAAGTTGAGAAAGGATGGGAACTACAGAACATTGGGAAACGCTTGTCGGCGACAAGTGTAAGCATTCCTTTACCGTTAACTCTCTGTCCTAGATAAATGAAGATAGTGGCAAAAGAAATACTCAATGATTAATTAATTGTAGTAGGTAGGTAACTAGGCTTAAAGAAGAATACGAAAATAGAGATACTTAAATTAAATAGTATTTATTTCACTCACATTAGATGGGTTAGGTGAAGTGACCAGCCCCTCTACCCTTGACGTGTTTTTCCAATACGGCCGCAATATGGCGCAATTTACAAAATTTTATGTTTTACAAATTAAGACGCATTTTGTGTTTTTATTGAATAAAACAGCCTCACCTTTGAATAAACATTACAAAGTATTTAAAATCAAAGCATTACTATGCGAATTCAAAGAGAAATTATTTTTGAAACTTTTTCAATTTGATCGCTATAGCGTCAAGGGTAACCCCCCTGACCATTTCTGCCGTCGTAATTGAAAACACAGTAACTTCAGTTACTGTGTTCATACTTTTTTTGGTTCTTTAAAATCAGGAGCCCGAGTACTATCTGGGAAAAAAATCGGTTTGTCTGTACGATGGATAGTTCCCGAGATAACTTAGGTGAAAACACAGTATCTTTAGAAAAATCAAGATATTTTTAAGGAAGAACACAGTATTGATAGTTTTTTAGGTTATAACACAGTAACTTATTACTTACTTAAGTATTTAAGGATTTAAGAAATATGTTTGCTTGGTTAGAACACGGCATCTTCAGATACTGTGTTTTATTCTAAAATATTGATAAAAGTTTATGTATGAAAACATGACTAAATCACAGTATCTCAATTACTGTGTTTTAAGTGCTTACAGGTTTAATTTTTTTTTCGAAGAAACTTGGCTATAACACAGTAACTAAGTACTTACTGTGTTATAAGCTTAATATAGTTTGAACTTACTGTGTTATAAACTACATTTTGGGTAAGGGGATACAGAAGGGGTTGTCCACAACATACCGCTCCGGTATGTTGTTGAAAACCTGGCGCGGGAGCACCGCGCCATCGCCACACCACGGCACAATCAATATTTAAGGCAGCAATATTTACTTTACTTATACAGAATGGTCCGATATGAATTATATAAAACAAAACTTTAACACGTCTTCATAGGATTGTGAACGGCACGCTCTGCTACGGTCACGCTCACACAAACGAAGAAAACGAAAAAAACTGTTATGCTACCCTTTAATATTATCCGATTTCGTTTATTTTGTTATCAGTCGTTTTTATAGATTTTAATCTATGTCTATACGCTTTCCGTTTAAAAAACGATGGATACCTACTTTAGTATACTTTAGTATACTTTACACTTTATTATTTATAAACTTTATTGGACAGAATAAAAACTTAAATAACAAAGGTGAGAAATTACTACTCAATAGAAATTTCTTCCAGCCAGTCAAATAAATTGTGAAATATTGTTTTGACGGCAGGAGACGCCCAATAAAGTAGGTACATAAACAAACAAGACATAAATAATACAGTAATTGATAACATACAAGTACATGATAGTATACGTATAGGTACCTGAATACTTTCATTAAAGAAAAAACTAGATGTATAATTTAATAGACTAATGCAATACAAAATAATAAAGTTACTTGCGGGTTATGACTTACAATACATGAACTTACGCTAAGATATTATATTGAAAGGAAGAGTTTGACTTTAAACCACGCTACGGAGGGACAGTCTCTGATCGGCTTTGGAAGAGAGTTCCACAGTTGAGCAGCACTCACCGTGAAAGAGTTCGATTAGAATTCGGTTCCAACGTGGAACTTGTAAGGTTCTGTAAGGTCACGCGTTTTCTGTAGTCTCTCACGTGGGGAAAGTAACGAGAATCTCTCACGAAGGTAGGTCGGTTGCACTTGGGTTCTTTAGGATATTACCTATACAGGGTGGCCCAAACATAGACGTCAAGCGAGAAAATCTAGAAAAGAAAGATAGCTGACACCAAGGGCTACCTGAATCACCCCCTTGTACTCGTATGTTCAGCTATTTTTTGTCGTTTAAAAGTAATGAGGATTTTAAGTTTTTTTTAAAATACCTGGCATTGGATTTTATTTTGTAACTTTTTATTCTTCTGACATTTCAGAGATATTTTTTATTCTTTAGGGTCTCAGATAATTTATCTATTACTGAAAAAATAATGATTAGCTGTGGACTCCTAGAAATTACTGCAATTTTGATCCAAAGTTCAAAAATTTTGTTCTTGAGAAATCATCACTGAAATAGTTAGTAAATACTTAGTATGGAGAAAAAATTAAGTAGAGGTGTGAAGGACTTTTTTTAAATTTTATAACTTTTCCAAAGCCTTAGTGCTTAGTATAGTATAATAAACTTGTCACTTTATGGGATTTTTATTCAAGTAATTCGCGATCAAAGTCGAAAAACTGGAGTTGGAAGAAATTTTATTTCAATAGATTTTAATTTATTTTAGTTTATTCGGGCAAAAATCATTGCAGGTAGGCTTAATATCGCCTGCCAGCAATGCTTGCTGGGCTTGCATTCGAAATTCAAAGAAAATTTTTCGTTATTTGTTGATTTGTTTGATTTTGACAATAATTTGATCTGATATTTTTATTTTACACCTTAGTTTTAGACACTGAACCTTGTTGATTTAGAAGAAAGATTGAATAAATAACATTTAATTGACATGATGACGTTTTACTGTTTTATTTCATATATTTTCAGCAAAACTAAGGCGATTTCATTGTTAAGACTAAAATCGCCCTAGTATTGAGCAATAAAAAAATGTACAAACACAAGCTTAGAACACAGTATATTCAGATACTATAATTGCACTTATGAGAATCTTACTATAAATTAGCTTTAAAACCAGCATCTTCACTTACTAGGATTTGATTTAAGTCACAAACGCTACTTGAATTAAGCTTAAACACAGTATGTGTAAAGTTACTGTGTTGAAATTTCCCCATTACTATCATCTTTACATGGTTAAAACACAGTAATTAGTAAAACTTGCTTAAAACACAGTAACCAATCAATTACTGTGTTTTAGCTTAAAAATATGATATTGTTTAAATTAATTATCCTAGTTTGAAACACATTATCTAATTTAATTAATTATACAACTATAATATTTGAGATATTTTGATGCCGAAATGAAGTTTTAATTATTTATCAACATAAAAGAATACAAACAGTAATCCTTGTTGATTGGTTTGTTCATAATAACAAAATTTAACAACAAAACTTTAACCGCGTTTTTCTCAAAACGACTTTTGTCGAGTTACTGTGTTTTCAATTACGACGGCAGATTTAGACGTTACCTGGGGCCTGAGACTGTAACGCAATGGTACCAAAATGGGCTCACAGTTGACGGCTTCGATTTATTATTACTGTCGGTCATTTTAATGATTTTGTAGTACAGCAAAGAATATTTCTGATTCTATTCTACAGGATTAGTTCGCTGGTCGCTGGAGAAAAACGAAGAAACCCCGGTTTTGTCCTTCTACTGGGACTGGCGTAGGTTTGGCGTAGCTTGGCGTAGGCTTGGCGTAGGCTTGGCGTAGGCTTGGCGTAGGCTAGGCGTAGGCTTGGCGTAGGCTTGGCGTAGGCTTGGCGGAGGCTTGCTAAACTAGTTTTTTGGGCAGTGCTACTGCTTTGTCCACCAGAACACATAATCGGCTGAATTATTGTTGTTCTGTTGTTTACAATAATGAAAATAATACTATTGTATTGCCGTAAACGAAAAAAATGCTGAACAAAAATAGGTCAGTATAGCTTCAAAATTTAAAAAACTGTAAAAAAATTGAATTTTTTGACACGATGCTGGCGTTGGACCTTAAGTAAATTTAAATAAAACCACATCCAACCCACTAAAATTGATAAAGAATGAAGACATGAATGGAGAACCGACAAAAAAAAGTTGCTAGTTACTCAGTAGTAGATAGTAATAATAAATAATAATAATATTTATTTATTTAACATAACAAGATCTCATTAACATATCTCAGTAATAAGTATTATTTGGATTTATATACTTTTTTGACTTCCGATAATATTAATTTAGTTCTACGTTCAATGTGAATAATTTGTTTATTGCATATTGAATAAAAATATTTGAGTTGAGTTTGAGTAAACTACATTTTAGCTTAGTTCTGATTACCCCTTCGGCGAAAGACTTGAGGGTGTTTTTTCATCGACGATGAGGCATGAAAACGATCCGAGATGATTGCGCGACACACACACCACACATGACAAGACAAAACACCATACGAGTAGAAACAGAGGGACGTCTCCGTGGAACCTTTGGGTATTCTACCTCTGGTGGGTCAATTTCAACAGAGAAATTGTTACTTACTTTTGGTGGCACTTCTTATACAAGGTGTTACAAAAGTACCTAACTCTTTTTACAGGATTGAAAAAAAAAGTCGTACATTCTAGTGGGTAATAGCACCCGGTGATAGAGATCACAACCTAAATTTTGTTTTGCTCTATGACTTTCCGTTAATTTTTAAATTAATAAAATGTAAACGATGTGGCCGGAGAAAAGTATTTTTTAAATATTTTTTTCATTGACTTTCACAATGTTTTAAAAACTCGAAGCTATGTAAATGCACCTACACGCACAAACATATTTTTAAATTTGAGCTAATAACAAAAAGAAAAAAAATATGATTTTTTTCAATTTTGAGGTTATATATAAAATAAAAATTGTTTTTTTCAACTTTTTTTTACAGATTTGACATCCTGTTGATCAGTAGGTTACACCCTGTAAAAAGAGTTAGGTACTTTTGTAACACCTTGTATATGGCTAATATTTATTTTAGCTAATATTTATGGTTTTTTGATGTTTTTACTGTGTACAGTTATTTAGTGGAGTACCTTATCAACACGTAACTGTAGGTACTGCAGTAAGAACATAGTTTTCTCTGAAAACCCACAAATAAAAAGTGCCACCAAAATTAGGTGGGTAATAATTTATCTTATGAAATTAATTGACCCATGTCACATTTTTAATAAAAAGTACCTTTTGCCCGCGATTTCGTCCGCGCAGACTTTTGTTTTCGTAATTTTTTTGGGAAATTGTACACTGAAATAAAGCCTACACTAATTTAGATCTTTTATTTGCGCAATAAAGAAAAATTTATGAAACGAAATTAAATATACAAAACTAAACTAATAAGAAAAAATAAAAAGAAAACTATACTAATTTAACCTACTTAATTTAAATAAAAAATTTGGGCCAGATCGCCGCCGTCGCTCGGAAGGGTGCCCAGAAGGCTGGCGGCGTTGCCCCGCTGGATGGCAAGGCTCAGCCTTTGCCCGAGGTAGGCACCAGCCCTCTGGTCACCCGAGGCATCAACCAGGCGCGACGAGATCTCTTTAAAGAGTTGTCGCGCACCTGGTCCCCACGGCCCGAGGGTCTCTACGCCGAAAGGCGCAAATATGTAGCCCTGTCCCAGGCCTGCATATTTGCGCCTCTTGTTCGCCTCTGCTGTCGCCGCAGCCGCGCCGGCGGAGCAGGCGGTCGCTGCGGTATGGGACTGTGCTACTGTGTCGACGCACGTTGCGTCCCATACCAACGACCGCCCGTTCCGCCAGGGAATGAGCGTCATGCCATCGGGCCTCTTGCCATCGTCCCTAGCTATGCCAGGTGGCTCTAGCATAGCTGGTACACTCGCGCTAGCAAGGGCCCGACGGATGACGTCATTGATGGCCGCATGACGGGATATGCGTCCAGCGCTGCGGCGGCATGCCAGACCATGGTGACCAAGCTGGTCGATGCCTCCACCGCAACGGCAGCGATGTGGCTCATTCGTCCTGGCCCCCAACCTAAGGCTCACCGACAGGCTGAAGGTGGTCCTCTCGAGCAGAGTACCTGTGCTCACCGATGGTATCGCATTCAAAGAATAAAAAAATATATATATATTCATAGCTCAAAATATGACATCGATGTGGTTTGTTCATCAATGCAGACAGATATTATAGTAATTACAGTGTTACATTTGGATAATTTTATTTGTATAGGAATCGTCCCGCCCCCCCTAAATCTTAGAACCTGAATAAAACCTGTATAAGAAAAAAGGCCACTTTTGACTGGCGCAGTTTACATCTAAAAAGATAATATGATTTGTTTTTCATTGGCTAATGTGCGATGATTTCGGTGGGTAACCCCCAAAATGGGTGTCCTACGAAAAATCGAAACTAGTTTGTTCGAAACTAACCGAACCCTTTCATGGCGCCGATAACACCAAAGTCCTTCTGCGCCTGTCTATTTGGAGCACATGTCGACAATGCTGGTAAAGTTATGTTTTATAATAAAAGGGATGCGCGTGGCTGCCTGCACTCTCTTTCGGTTTTTTGTAATCTTTTTATTTATATTAGGTTTGTTTTTTTTTTCAGGCGTGTGTCGCTACTTGGGCTTTTTTCTTGTATTGCTCATTAGACGTTGAAGTAAAACATCGTGAAGAAACCCGTGGTTTAGTTGGCAAAAAAGAAAAGAATCATCAAAATTGGTTCACCTACTAGAAAAAAAGTTCTGTGGTAACTGGTAAGTCACATAAAAAAAGTCTTGATTTTTCTGAAATGTTGGCCAGCTATTTGCTGGAAAATCAGGCCTAATTAATTAAACCTTGGACCTAGAACTAAACGGATGATGGATGACCTTCGATCAAGGATGGATGACACTTCGAATGTTTATGAATATAATATGGTAAGGTCCAATATTTCCACGTGTGATCTATGCTATGTATGTGTGTAGGTAAATGAACCTTCGAAGCAACGCACTATACTCGTATTATTGCTAACTTACATTGTCGTTATCAAAACACTAGATAAACTTTAGGGTTCATTTAGCTAGACTCTACCTACTTAATAGTTAGGTATTACTAGTTGTTCGCCCCGAACTATGAACTCGCTCCCCCATATCTCAGCAACCCCTCGACCGATTTGGCTCATGTTCGAACTTAAAAATTCTCTTTGCCTCATTTATCCGCCTACCAAATTTCAGGACGATCCGACTTTTACTCAAGTTATCGTCGAACGAACATTCATTCATACAAACATTGAAACATTCATACATACCTACAAACGCCGGATTGTTCAAGTAGACTCGGAGAACTTCGCCCGCTCGTTCAAATATAGCTGCCTTTACTATCAATGTTGTGGATTTATTCCATTACAATACTATTTAGGTGCCTAGTCAGGAAGGATAGCTGCTGCCTAGTTAGGTCAGCTGTCAGGATGCTACAGGTGCTGGGCAAGCCTACTCCATTTAAAACACTGCAGCCCCGAGTGGTCTCTTCACCCGTCTAGAGTCTAGTGTGAGTGAAGGTGCCACTGGACGCTGAATAAATCATCTCATTAGGTAGATACGTAGATTCGCATCTAAGTTTTAGGAATGATAGCTCTACATTATAGCTCTCTCCTACTATTTTGGTTTAGGACTCAACAAGAACATCCATCTGAAAGTAAAGCCCCTTAGTTTGGAGTTGTATCCACCGATCCCGGGATCACATGGATGTCTCCACGGATCACGCCGAGTTGTCTCCACCGATCCCGGGATCAGTGGAAACATCAAAATTTCTTTCTTCTTCTTCTTTTGGTAACATCTCCTATCGGAGGTCGGCTATCTTTACGGCCACTTTGGCCCGTGATGTTCCGGCTCGGAAGAGTTGTGTGTTTCTTTGGACACATAAGTAATAACCATAGTCTTACGTATTATAACGTGGTCTCCCAGATCTCAATAATAAGTAGTCTAAAGAACCCCATAATCTTGGGCCAGGTGAACAGAAAGCGCGCCGGGGACAGGCTCTAACCAGCCCCTCTACCCTTGACGCATTTTTCCAATAAGGCCGCAATATGGCGCAATTTATAAAATTTAATATTTTACAAATTAAGACGCATTTTGTGTTTTTATTTAATAAAACAGCATTACCTTTGAATACACTGATACTAATTCCAGAGGATTACTAGTTCTCTGTTGTAGGAGAAAAACGAGGAAACCCCGGTTTTGTCCTTCTGCTGGGATGCCATCGACACGCCATTGTGTTATAGGCTAAGGCCCCAGCTAGCGTAGCTTGAGGCGGAGTTAGAGCGTATCTATGGGTTTATAACTCCAGCTATCCCGCTCTACGTCAAACAAAAGAGTGAGATGCACATAGTTATAACCCTCTAAGGAATCGACGAAGAAAAAACTATTTAGATCTAAATATGTACCCGGCTTCAAAAAAGTACACAGACTCAATTCGACTGTTTTTTTTTTAATGTTTATAACCTCAGAACTTATTTCTACGTGAACCGATTTTGATGTTTATTTTTTTTATTGAAACGGTATCCCTAGTGAAAATCCGATGAAAAACTTCGGAGATGTCGTAGAACGGAACTCCTCAACGGACCGTAGTGACCTCTTTTCATCAGTGAAGGCGTTTTTTTTTAGGTAATTTTGATTGTAGTGTAGTGTAGAGCGTGTAGGTACCTACCTAGATCAAAATAGTTTTTCTTCGTCGATTCGTTATGATCAAAATACCTAGTTCTTCTTATTTTGATCTAGTGTAGGTAGAAAGGTGAAAGCTGTTTTTTTATTTTTTATTGTTGTATTATTTATTACCTTGTAATATTACGAGAAATCAATTTATCTTATCTTATCTTATTAGCCGGTCATGCTAAGCTGCTAAGCAGCAATAATCTTCTAAACTTTCAGCATCCTAAACACACACTTGAGACATCTTCGTTTAGAATCGGTGAAATGTATAATTAAGTAGCTCTACAATGACCACAAAAACCCTTTCAAGTTAAAAAAAACAATCGTTAATGAATAAAGTGCTCGATCCTATAACCACCTTTGGAAATGCACAAACTACTTCGAACCTTAAGCCAGCCGCATGAAAGCGGTTTTACAATAACTGCAACACTAAGCTCTATGACACATGTTGAGATCTTTCAGTATAGGTGGGGTTTTTTCAGCTATCCCGCTTGTCATTATGTTTACTCCCATCCGATTCCCGAAGGAGTGTGGTCGCAAGCAAGTGGCGGGAAAAACTATAGTTTTGAGGTTATGTCGAAGTGTCAGAAGTTGACAGTTTGCGTTTTTAATTTTTCTCTATATTGAGGTGCTCGCGAAAAGTGGTTTTCGGTTTGGTGGTTTTTGTGATTGGTGAGTTTGTTTTTTTTTTTACTTCACTTTTAGTTACGTTTTTTTTAAAAATAATATTTGACTACATTAATTCGGATGCTTATTAAGGTTCCATATACAGGGTGAAAATAAATAAAGTCTAAAATGAAAATAAGGGAATGTAGCTCCTACTCATAGTATAGCCGTAGGTAGTACTTTCCCTGCAATGATGTACCTTATTTTCCACCCTGTATAGGCCCCTACGGCTCAATTTCAACTATTTTCTTTTTCGATAGGGTACCTAGTCCAAGTGTAAAGTGACAAAAGTTAAGAAATTATAGTGTTTAGTTACAAACTGAATTAAATTCTTTCGTCTTGAGCAGGATTTGAACTGTTATTTTGTTCAACTTTGTACAAAAGTTTTTAGAGTCCCTGGAACTAAGTGGTAGATACCTACTGCGGCACAAAATTAGTGTTTACTCAATTTGTAGTTTTGTACAAAATTATTTTTTCATTAAGTAATCGGTAATGTACCTACTTATATTTTTATTCTCCCAAAAAAAATGTGACCCAAAAGGAATTTGAAAAAAAAAAACTGAAGATATCTACTAGGTGAAATAATATAAAATTCATAGAACAATAAAATTAATTTGGGTAAAAATTATCGCTCCAGTCTTGAGTCAGGGTTTACCATACCTGCCCCTCTACCCTTAACGCATTTTTTTTTTCAATATGGCGCAATTTCCAAAATTGAATATTTCGCGAATAAGACGCATTTTATAACCACTTTTTGTATATTTTCTAAAGCACTAAAAGGTTGCATGTTCAAATCCTGTCCCGAGCGATTTTTTTAACCTTATAACAATCTATAGAACGCATTTTATACTTTTATTGTACAAAATAGCCTTACCTTTTTGAATCAATATAACAAGTAATATAAAATCAAAACATGACTGTGCGGATTCAAAGAGAAATTATACTTTAAAACGTAGTCAATATGAACGCAATAGCGTCAAGGGTAACCCCCCTGACTAGACTTCCCGCTCTACCGATTGAGCCATCCAGCGGTATTGAGAGTATTAACGAGTCGATAAGAAAATTATCAATTCATAGGACCTAGAGCCAAGTCATAGGTACAGTCATGCTAGGATCCTTTTTGTTCGATTGGTGCCCTTATGCCGTGCTCCGTAAGAGCTACCATGGGGAATCTTAAACTGTGGCCGACCGTACCTACCCGTGATAAAAAAGCTTAACCAAAATAAAATTAGAACACCTAAAAACTGGATACCTAAGTACCTAAGTAGTAATAATTACAGCACACCCAACAGCGCAACAAAACAAACAAAGCAAAAAGTGATCAAATTTATACAATTTGCAGATGCTGCAGCCACGCGTTGCGGTGAAAGTTTATTTTTACAATAATAGCAAATGCCATATGCCATGAACATGTTACGCTGAGGGCCACATGTGCGCGAAACTTCAGCAAAACCAAGTACCTACCTACCCGAGTCTATGAACTGAACCCTAGGTAGTTGACCCCAAACATGGCCGACTACCAAGACTTCGTACCTTTTTACGAAGATGACGCAATCTCAGAGGATAAGAACACCAATGTCACGGACCTACACGCCTATTTCATGACACAATTCAACATGGAACTAGAAAACAAGAATAAATCTAACAAAACTACCAAAGCGAACGATTTGTTCAACAAAAATGGTCACGAAGAAAGCTTCAATTTGGAAAATTTAGATGGCTGGACACAGAATGAGGACCAAACTGGCTACGCCTTCGAAATAATTGACGCTGTAATCGAAAACAAGAACGTAAGCGAGGAGAATATCAAAGATGTCCTATTGGATTTAGATAGCATCAACACTCAACACAAACCAACCGTTGGAAACAACGTGAAAGTCGCAGAAAGTAAGGTTTACAACAGTAGCAACGATTACATAGACGACGAATCTCTTATAGATGAACTTTGTAGAGAAGACACGGATTGCAGACTGACACCGGACATTTTCAACGACGAATACCTGTCGTCCATATCCAACGAGAAAAACCACCTGCCTTCTATGGAGACAGCATTCTCGAAACGCTTCTTCAACTACAACAATGACCAAGGAAATTGTGCCACGCAAAACTCCGAAACAGTAGTTCAGAACTTAGACTGTTATAGCTATCCTAACAACATACTGCATAATTTGAACAGCGAGAGTGGCTACATTTTGCCCGATACACCAACTAGTTGTTCCGAATTCAGCTATGAAAGGGCTGAAAGGAAGGTATCAGTGTCTGAATCCATAGAGAGCGACGTACAAAGTTCATTCTACGATGGAAATTCTGAGACTTATGACGAAGAAGAGCTGTTTGTCAATCTAGATGACTTCGGCTTCGTTAGCTTTGACGCAGAAAGCGTCGGTGGCTGTAACAATGGCTTTGAAGCTGTCAAGGAGCGAAGGAGCGACAAGGATAAAGCTCAAGGTAGGAATCTTCCTCGCAACTCGCAAAGTTTGTTTCACTAATGATAAAGATAAGGTGGTGTTACGTTACTCAGATTTGTAAAAAATGGTCGGCGGGGTAGGAACTGCAAGACTTAGATTCAGGCATTTTGGGACTAAGGCAAAGAGATTGAGATTTATATTCGGGTTTCAGGCGTTATGGGACAAAGGCAAATTGAAGTATTTAGGCACAATGGCATAAAGGCGTTTTGACCATACCTAAGTCGTTACGGACCGGAGGGCCCAGAATTACCTATATCTATCTACGTACTTTATAATATACTTGCTTTTGCCCGCGACTACGTCCGCGCAGACTTAGTTTTTTTTTTTCATTATCACATTAAAACATAGCTTAGAGCACTCAGCGATAACGTAGCTTCTCATTAGTGAAACATTTTTTTCAAATCGGATGAGTAGTTTATAAATTACCCCCTACATACAAATAAACTTACAAACTTAAATCTTTTCGTCTTTATAATATTAGTGTAGTTTAGTGTAGATTAGTGTAGATGTAGATTAAAAGGTGACCCGGTAACCTTTTACGTGAATTAAACTGTACTGCTACTGTACCTACTATAACTTTCGAAAACCTCCGCTACTTAAGTGAGGGACACTTTGGTTTCAGGAAATGTAACATTTCAGCATGTTTCAGGCGAAAGGAGTTGCTTGTGGGAGCATTGCTACGAACGGTACCCGAACCAAAGCACACTGGTAGAGCACATTGAGAGGTCGCACGTCAACACTTACAAAGGTGAGAGACTAAGCTCTGACCCTAATTAATTTCCAATAACCTCCTATGTAGTACAGCCCATGTATTCTCCAAAATAAGCACCGTGAATATTCCCATTATTCAATGCCAAATAACTCTACTACATAAAAAAAATATAATACCCCAGACATTTTAGCGCAACAAAGTAGAGAGGGACTAAGCTAATAATTATGTTACAATAGGGCAAAACTCACCCAAAGCCGACACGGCGACGCGTGGAAAAATGTAGATCTGCTTGATACACAGCGAACCACAATGTAGAACTGTAAAATAAAGGAACAAAATTTTTTGGGATAAGAAAAATGGAGCAAAAGAAAAATTGCTGTTCTGTCAAATTAAAAAAGCGACGATGCGTGGAAAAATGTAGTGCTGCAAGATACACAACGAACCACAATGTAGAACCGTAAAACACGGGAGTAATTTTTTTTGGAAAAACAAAAATGGAGCGAAAGAAAAATTGCTGTGCTGTCAAATAAAAATAAAAAGCGCTGCCAAAGAAAAAAACAAAAGAAAAACGTACGGAATGGGCATTGATCAGTGAGGCATCGATTGTCGTAAATTGAAAACCATTTCGAGGAATAGGCATACTGATTACTATTAGTGTTTAAATAAGTAAAATTAAAACGGATTATTAATATTTCCGCCAAAAACGTTTACTTCATTTTTCTTTCGATGACGTCATCATAGCCTCTAATGCGGTAGTTACATTGCCTACAAATAGGTATTTAAAAAAATACATTCGTCAACAACAACTGTCAAAAGTGTCAAATAACTGAGAAAATAACCTTCTTGTTGACTTGACACTGACATTTGTCAAACGTCTACATATTTTTATTGTCTACATATTCATATTTTTATTTATAGCATGAATGAATGCAATGAACTTAGTACATAATGCCTATGGTGACGTCATACACAAAACTTTTAAAAATTTTAAATAATTAATAAAAAAATATTTACATGAACAATTAAGAAAATATTCAAATTAGTTTCTTATATTTGTCTATATTTTCGATTTATAGAATAAAAAATATTATTTGACGATGCCCATTGATGAAAATTTAAAAGTGGCCAGTACTCTGCAATGCAATGAGGTCGCACTACCGAACAACATACAAGTAAATGCTTCCGATTGGCCATTTTAGCGACGTGACGTAACGCTTTAATCAAAACAACCAATCAGAAGCTGTAATGAAATTAGTTTACTTTGACGATACGCTCCGTCATAGTTAGACCGTGAAAAGGCGATTTATTTCCCGCTGTTTCAGGTGACGAGTTCAGCTGCCTGTGGCGCGAGTGCGCGCGCGCTCGGCGCCCCTTCAACGCGCGGTACAAGCTCCTCATACACATGAGGGTGCACTCCGGACACAAGCCCAACCGTTGCCATGTAAGTTTTGTTCTTATCTTACGTTAAGTTTTGTTCTGGCTCTACTCCACCTACGAGCGCGCTAAGGCCCGTAATATAAATCAGTCGATAAATTTTCATACAAAATGCGAGGTCTGAGTTTAAACTGTGATTGATATTACGGGCCTAAGGCCCGGTTTCTGAGTTGAGAATTTTGCTAAGCAAATGGGTAAGTATCGTCCTGTCTCTGCAGATTTCTCACAAAAGAGCGTGACAGAGCGATACGTAAAGTATGTGCTTAGTAAAATTCTCAACAAGGAAACCGGGCCTTTGTCGATCACTACGAGTCTACAACTTGACTGCGACACACGACACGATACTGCGAATAACGGAACTGCGACGGAACGTAACTTCGACAAACGAAACTTCGATATCACTAAACTGCTACAGGTGGTTTGGTAGGTATTTTCCTCTTTTATATCAGATCTGGAAAGTCTAATTAGGTACTAACTCTTGGCCACATCTGCTTGTTGCCTTCACTATTTTCACTTTACCATTCCATCCAAAGTTGATCTGGAAGAGATCGCTTTCAGCGATAAGACCACCATCTGTACTTCTAGTTAAAAAATAATAATTTCAAAGTTTTCCCTCAACTTCCCTCTCTCTTGTTGCCCAACTAAGAGCAGATGGACCAGTAGCATAAATAGCATTTAGGTAATATAATAATTTCACATATTTTTGTTGATTTCTGGCTATGCGACTAGTTTCGGCACTCATTCAGATGTCATAAGCTTAATTATTGTTGTTCTGCTGTTTACAAAACCGTGGGACAAAAATTACTCTGCTGTTTAGCTACAAAATAAAAATAAAAACGTGAAAATTTGGGCTTTCCCGACACGCTACTTTCTTTGGGCCTTAATATCATACTTAATCTGGACTCCCTACCTTTATTCTCCAGCACCCTGGCTGCGGCAAGGCCTTCTCCCGGCTAGAGAACTTGAAGATCCACATGCGCTCGCACACGGGCGAGAGACCGTACGCCTGCCCGGCCCCGCACTGCAGGAAGGCCTTCTCCAACTCCTCAGATCGGGCCAAGCATCAGAGGACCCACTTCAACGCTGTAAGTTTGGTTCCTTCTTCGTCTTGAAATGCCTTTCCATTATTGGAGGTTGGCAGACAGCTCTTTGCAACGGTCTTAATTAATGGCTGTCCTGAATAATGGTTCCACCGGTCCAATAATGAATACCAGTCCATTCTTTGATATTCTTCCCTCTTCCTGGCCTTCTTTTCCCTTCTATCTTGAACCTGAAGATCCACATGCGCTCTCACAATGGCGAGAGACCGTACACCTGCCCGGCCCCACACTGCAGGAAGGCCTTCTCCAACTCCTCAGATCGGGCCAAGCACCAGAGGACGTACTTCAACGCTGTAAGTTTGGTTCCTTCTTCTTCTTGTCGCCTTCTTCTTCGTCATAAGACGATCGTCTTCTTGAAGTGCCTTTCTATTATTGGAGATTGGCAGTCAGCTCTTTGCAACTTCTTTATTCATGGCTGTCCTGAATAATTGTTTCACGGTTTTGATACTGGTCCATTCTTTGATCTTACGCACCCATGTCTTCCTTCTTCCTGGCCTTCTTTTCCCTTCAATCTTGAACCTGAAGATCCACAAGCGGTCTCACACTGGCGAGATGCCGTACGCCTGCCCAGCCCCACACTGCAGGAAGGCTTTCTCCAACTCCTCAGATCGGGCCAAGCACCAGAGGAGCCACTTCAACGCTGTAGGTTTGGTTCCTTCTTCGTATTCTTGTGTCGACCCTTCTTGAAGTGCCTATCCATCATATCAACCCCCTCGGTCTAATGCCAATCTCGTCCATTGTCCTCCCGCTGTTTTGACAATGTCAGCGACCCATCGAGCTTTCGGTCTACCCACCGAACGTCAACCCATTCTAGTTCTCCACCATTCCGTGACTGCCCTTTTATACTTCTTTATCACTTTATCACCCTTCTTTATCACATCAAAATGGTTTTAAGGATCATGCACGTTTTTTATAGTTACTAAAAAGCATTTTCCGTCACCTATATCTCGGCCGCCATCTTGAAATGATACAATATGGCAATTTTTTGCTAAATGTATCTCATCTCCTTATCGCCGATTTATTGAAAGCGCTTTTCCCCTCGGAGCCCGAGTTTTTTTTAAAAGCAGTTTTCCATAAAAATAAGAAATGTACCCCTAGACACTTGCTCGGGAGCGGGCCTCACTATAAGGGAAATTTCCCCCCAAGCAGATGTTTCTGCCAGCCGACCGTGGCCACTTTGATAGCGAAGTTGGCCGTTTGAGAAGTAGACCACTGGCGCCCGAAGGCTTTGGGTGATGGTTTCATGTGGTCCACATGTTTTTTTAACTTAATGAAATTCATCTTATCTTACACCAATCTTTCTCTTTCAGCGGCCATACGCCTGCGGCGCCGTGGGCTGCGGGAAGCGGTACACCGACCCCTCGTCTCTCCGGAAACACGTCAAGTCCCACCCTCACGTAACCAGCGTACCCAGAACCTGCCTTCCAGCTTCCAGGCCGGCACGGAAGCTGGAGCTTGACGGAAAGCTGAGGTCTCCAGTGAAACTGGCCACCTTGAGGTGTATAAGAGACAAGTTGGCTACAGGGCCGAGGTTTCAGAGACTGTGAACGAGTTTTCAGATCTAGCTTCTATACCGGCACGGAAGCTGGAACTTGACGGGAAGCTGAGGTCCCCAGTGAAACTGGCCACCTTGAGGTGTATAAGAGACAAGTTGGCTACAGGGCCAAGGTTTCAAAGTCTGTGAAGGATTTTTCCGATCTAGCTTCCATATCGGCACGGAAGCTGGAATTTGACGGGAAGCTGAGGTCCCCAGTGAAACTGGCCACCTTGCGGTGTATAAGAGACAAGTTGGCTACAGGGCCGAGGTTTCGGAGACTGTAAACGAGTTTTCAGATCTAGCTTCTATACCGGCACGGAAGCTGGAACTTGACGGGAAGCTGAGGTCCCCAGTGAAACTGGCCACCTTGCGGTGTATAAGAGACAAGTTGGCTACAGGGCCAAGGTTTCAAAGTCTGTGAAGGATTTTTCCGATCTAGCTTCCATATCGGCATGGAAGCTGGAACTTGACGGGAAGCTGAGGTCCCCAGTGAAACTGGCCACCTTGAGGTGTATAAGAGACAAGTTGGCTACAGGGCCGAGGTTTCAGAGACTGTGAACGAGTTTTCAGATCTAGCTTCTATACCGGCACGGAAGCTGGAACTTGACGGGAAGCTGAGGTCCCCAGTGAAACTGGCCACCTTGAGGTGTATAAGAGACAAGTTGGCTACAGGGCCAAGGTTTCAAAGACTGTGAAGGATTTTTCCAATCTAGCTTCCATATCGGCACGGAAGCTGGAATTTGACGGGAAGCTGAGGTCCCCAGTGAAACTGGCCACCTTGAGGTGTATAAGAGACAAGTTGGCTACAGGGCCGAGGTTTCAGAGACTGTGAACGAGTTTTCAGATCTAGCTTCTATACCGGCACGGAAGCTGGAACTTGACGGGAAGCTGAGTTCCCCAGTGAAACTGGCCACCTTGAGGTGTATAAGAGACAAGTTGGCTACAGGGCCAAGGTTTCAAAGTCTGTGAAGGATTTTTCCGATCTAGCTTCCATATCGGCACGGAAGCTGGAACTTGACGGGAAGCTGAGGGAAGCTGAGCTGAGGAAGCCTTGCGGTGTATAAGAGACAAGTTGGCTACAGGGCCAAGGTTTCAGAGATTGTGAACAAGTGTTTGATCTAGCCATCTAGGTTTCAGAGATTTCAGAGTTTCAGAGATCTAGGTTTCAGAGATTGTGAACGAGTGTTTGATCTAGCCATCTAGGTTTCAGAGATTTCAGAGTTTCAGAGATCTAGGTTTCAGAGATTGTGAACGAGTGTTTGATCTAGCCATCTAGGTTTCAGAGATTTCAGAGTTTCAGAGATCTAGGTTTCAGAGATTGTAAACGAGTGTTTGATCTAGCCATCTAGTTTCAGAGATTGTGAACGAGTGTTTGATTGCCACGAAAACTGGAGCTTGACGGGAAGCTGAGGTCTCCAGGGAAACTGGCCACCTTGAGGTGTACAAATGACAGCTCGTCAGACTGAAGCGCTCACAGCCTAGTTGTACTAGCCGTTCTTAATCGATTGGCAAAGTTAAGCAACAACGGCCGCGGTCAGTCCATGGATGGGTGACCGCTAGTGGCAATAATATCTGAGCGCTTCCGTGCTTCGGAAGGCACGTTAAACCGTTGGTCCCGGTTGTTGTTGATTAATTACAATCGTTAAGCCATGTCAGAGACCCTTTGGGTGGCCTAAAAACTCTGACACCAGGGGTGGCCACTACCTCATACGATACCTACCTACCTCGTCAGACTGTAAACTTTTGTTGTAAAGTCGCCCGTACCGTAACCGAGTAGAGTGATAGCGTGTAAGGGTCGACGCGCTGTCATGTGTACCTATAGAGACAAGTTGGCTAAAGGGCCAAGGTTTCAGAGATTTTGAACGATTTTGAGAGTTTTCTGATACGGCTTCCAGGAGAAGTGAAATAAAGCAAGATGGTGCGAGCCGATAGCGGTTATCGATGGAGCTTTTTGAAGAGATAAGATTAATTCAATCAGTTTTAGAAGTGGTTACTAAAATGGAGTTTGAACAAACGAAGCTAGGTTTTTTGTTGCTCAATATTACGACGGTATTACCGTGTGCTGCTACTCCACATACGGCTTAACGCGTTGGTATACGCGCTAAGTTAGGCGCTACTCATAGATGTGGTCAAGGACTTTAATGCGCTAAATTACTTATCGCTAAATAAACTCTTGGTCACATTTATGTAATGCCTGACTTAGCGCTGTAAGATGCAGGTGGACTAGTACCTTGTGAAATTGACTACTTCAGTAAGGTGCCTTTAAAATGTGTTTAAAACACTTTATTCATATTTTAAACTAGAAAATTAAGTAAAGTAAGTTTTCGTTGTTACACATATTTTAGGTAGTAATAATAACGGGACCTGCTGAGGTAGCATGATTTTTATCGAGGCGGATTTATCCAACAAAAATAGAAGTTATAAACTAAAACCCGACTACTAAAAGGCTTAAAACAAGACCTGTTTATCTTTAAAATAGACTCATAGATTAATTAATCGTAGTCGGAGGCCATCGGTTTATCAAATGCGAATGTGGTGTCCTCCTTTTTTTGAGCTTTTTGATAAGTCATTTTTGACGATCACCCAGAATAGAACCAAGAAAGGCAAAAAAAAACACATTTTGGAATTTTTTGTTCTATTTGTTATGTTGACGCTACATGTGTTATACATTTTTGAAAAGGTCTTCTAAAGCCCTTTCATTTGATAACCATGACGATGGTTTCCGATAATTTTTATTTTTAGGTCAACCACTTTAGGGCGCAGCACAGCCGCCATCTTGGTTTTTTTCAAAATGAAACTATCCTATGTTACCTGGGTAATTAAGACAAATCCAACGACACCTCATTTGTTGAAATCTTGAAATCGGCCGAGTAGTTTAGGCTCTGCAAGGGAACAGATGAACACACAAACATACATACACACTTACATACATACATACATACGCTGCTAAAATCATAACCCTCCTTTTTGCTTCGCATAGTCGGGCAAAAATGGCGGTTTATCAGCATTTTGTTGGATAAATCCGCCTCGATAAAAGTCATGCTACCTCCGCTGGTTACATAAACCAATACGATCTCTTTGAAAAGACATTAGGATTAAGATTTTATTAAACTGAAATGTTTAAGTACTTCCAATTGAATATAACCAATAACTTTGCAATCTTATTTGGAGTGTAAGAATTTGAGCCTGTGAGGCGATTTCACAAAATTCTCTGTAAAAAATAATTACGTGAAATATTACAAAAATTGTAGGTACAGTTAAGGTTGGACGATAGCAACGTGGCGGTAAATTCAAAATTTTCACAGTTTTTTATATTTTGTAGCTAAACTGAGCTATTTTTGTTCAGCGATTTTTCGTTCGCGGCAATAACATAGTATTTTTTTTATTATTGTAAACAACAAAACAACAATAATTCAGCCGATTATGTGCCGACAATCATGCTGTAAATTGTACAATAATAATAATAATAGAGAAATGTATTTTTTTTAATACCAATATAGATAGGTAGACACATGTTTATTTAATAAAAAGTTACAAAAAAATGTGTTGTAGTTAGATATATAAGTACTTAGACCAAAAAACACCGAAATTATTGCTCAAATAAATATAGATAAATAGGCATCTAATATAAAGTAGATGTTGCTCAAAAATCCATGTATCATTCCATAATTTTGGAACAATGTTTTTGCAAATATTTTTAAGCGCTTTCTATGTATTTTTTTATTATGTAATTACTTTATTTTAAGTGAGTACTACCCACTTAAATACACCAAAATATTTAAAGGTAATGCTCCACCCCTTATTGCGTTAGTTATGCGCTAAACTCAGGCACTAGATACGTAGACTCTAGGATACTGTACAGCACTTTAGGTACTTGTCTACATCTGTTATTATAATGCCTGACTTAGCGTGGTCACGTGGTGTTTAACGCTTTGAGACGCAGATGGAGACATACCATAATAATAAGTATGAAATTGTTCAATTTAATTTAAAATGTTTTAAAGTAGAACTTGATTACCTATACAGGGTGAATTTTTGAGACGGGGCAGTAAGGGCAGGCAGCCCTTACTGCCCCGTCTCAGAGTCTTTTGATCTCTACATGAAAGAGGATCGATTGGCATATTTTGTTTTTTTAAATATATTTTAGCATTTTTTTCGCTGACCGTAATTTTTTTCTAAAATCTGTGAATGCAGTTCATAAAATCTCAAAAAGTTATGGAAGGTCTCCTAAGATCGTTTTCCTGTAAATATAACGGTTAAGGTACCTGCCCTTACTGCCCCGTCTCAAAAATCCACCCTGTATATTATTGATAGGTATGTCAACTAGGGCACATGCTTTCCAAAGAATCTCTTTTTATTTGACTTAAGAATTGTCTTTGATAAGTATTTTTTAAGAATTATTCCACGTTTTAGATCTCTCCTTGTTGCTCATTTTTCTTTTTGTCTGAATAATTTTAATAGGTTGGTAACGTTTACCTAAGTGTGAAGTAGGTATGGTACGGTCGGCGACAGTCACAGATACCCCATGGCGGCTCTTACCGCGCGCGGCATAAGAGCGCCAATCGAACAAAAAGGGGTATCCTAGCGTGTGGCCGACTGTAAATATTTCTTGGTACCTAATTATTGCAAAACCTTTTGTGTAACAAAATAAAATATTATGAAATGTTATTTTTATTAGAGGATATTTTAAGAATAAATACTTGATTATATTGTTTCTTAATTATGTCATTATTTGTATTATTTATTACCACCTCACCGGGTGAATGGTTTGTGGCTGTAGATATAGCGGAAAAAGTTTTTCACAATAAGTAGTAGGTATACCTACCTACCTATAATATTTAAAAATATATAAAAATACTGTCCTAGGGCGGCTTGCGCCTCAAGAATGATTGAACATTGTGTGCTTATTAGCATTCTAAAGTAAAAAAAAATCGCACAGTTGCTATAGTAATAAAAACCGGTTTATTTTCGGGAGAATAGCTCTGAGAGGTAGCTCTTATTAAGGTTAAAAAAAGTTAATTTCTAATAGTGGCAAGAATTCCGTTGTACTTACCCCTTTTTGTTCGAATGGCGCCCTTATGCCGCGCGCGGTAAGAGCTACCATGGGGTATAAGTATCTATACCCCATGGTAAAGGATATAGGTATCTATACCCCATGGTATAGTCCGCGCGCAATGAGAATGGGATGGAACCTTGTCAAAGTCAATCGAAAAAAAAAAACCTACTTTATTTTACTTTGACAAGGTTGCATCGAACGCGAGTTTGCTTACCGCGCGCGTCTCAGTTCCAAAAGGCCGCATCCCATTCTCATCCCACGCGCATTATGGCTGACCGTACCATCCTCTCAGCTTAGTCGGCCTAGACCACAGGAAAGTCAATACTAGCGGAGCCCGCCAACTAAACCGCGAGTTTTCTCACGATGTTTTCCTTTAGGGTTAGCGGGTGGTAGGTAATCCTACCGTAAATTCACAAATGTGGCCAAGCAAACTCCGCTGCTAAAGCTACCCAAGAGGTAATTTCACCGCCTCTGTGGTGATTCACACAGATCCTTCCTCTTCGGCTACACGTTCTAACTACGTCACCAGACACGCGTGCAGTTTTCACGGTCCCGTCAGTCTAATACCCCGTCAACCTCTGACCTGTATTATCTACGCCACATCAGCATTGTCTTATCTATTTACAATTGCACACTACACTATTAGTAGCAGCGGGTTCGCTCGCTTTCTAAACATTTCACCCTGCATTGTCTAAAATAAGGCCTCGGATCTGGGGGGGGGGGCAAACCAGGGCACCCGCCCCGGGCGGCAGTTTTAGGGGGCGCCAAAATCAGCCCCGGATCTAGGGGGGCAAATGCATAGGGCGAATTCAGGCCAACAGCTAGGGCGAATCTGTAATTTTTCGGGCGCGCCTTTTTTTACTCCGGCCGATTATGTGTTCTGGTCTACGACAAGTTTTTTGGGCAATACCACTGCTTCGTAGACCAGAACACATAATCGGCTGAATTATTGTTGTTCTGTTGTTTACAATAATGAAAAGAATACTATGTTATTGCCGCGAACGAAAAATCGCTGAACCAAAATAGCTCAGTTTAGCTACAAAATGTAAAAAACTGTGAAAATTTTGAATTTCCCGCCACGTTGCTATCGTCTACCCTTAACTTCCAGACAGGGAAACTGTTATATCAATACTTAGACAAGAGAGGGAGACCTTGTCTAAAAAGGGGAGGCCTTAGTAGTGGGACACCCTACAGCAGTAGCTCCTAACCTGGGGTTAATTACCCCGCTTTTCTGCGGGGGTAAAGTACCTAGCACAGTAGTTTTGCAAAGTAGCACTGCGCTAACATAGAAGTTTATGTAGTAATTCGTATTTTTTTCCTTACAAGAAAACCAGTGATTTTTCGGGCGCCCCTTCGGGTAAATCCTAGATCCGGTACTTGTTTTAAATATTCACGTTTATTTGAATATTTAAGGGTCAATGAAAGTATTGTGTGGTGGAAAAGTACATATTTTCAGTTTTATTAATTTTGAAAAACCACTGGCCAAAAAATATAATAGACGTTCGAGCAAATCTCGTATTCAGCTGCATTAAGTACACACGACAGAACGTCGACCCTTACACGCTAGCACTCTACTCGGTTACGTTACGGACGACTTTACAACAAAAGTGTACACTCTGACGTGCTGTCGTGTGTATCATTGTTGTTTTGTTGTTATGAATAATGAAAATAGGTAATACTGTTATATTGCCGTGAAACAAAAATCGCTGAACAAAAAAAAACCCTTTAGCTAAAACATTGAAAAATCTGTGAAAAGGTTGCACTTCCCGCCGCGCTACTTTTAACAACCTTAGCAAACAAACAAACGATTCCTTTAGGTATACATAATCGAAGTAACGGACTTCATTGAACGACATTGTAAAGCTCAATGATTAGTAAATAACGCACTTTGTAGCAAGTCAATAATCTGTTAGCCACTCCACGTGTTAAAACTAAGTATAAAACGTCAAACTCCATCTCCGGACAATCAGAAGCATACTATCTCCTAGAGAGAGATCTTCTCCCTAAGACAGAAAGAGGTGGATAAGCTTGCCACCATGAAGCTTATCGTGCTAGCGGCACTGATTGGTGAGTACCTATATTTTTTTAAAGACTTCAATTGAGTCTTTTCCAACCTTTTTCAAGTGCGAGCTCCTGCCGCCATCTTACAAAGATCCGCAAAATACAAAAAATAAGTCCTATTCACACTTAAAATTTGTTTTTGAGGGTATGACCACCCCAAATGGTCAATCTATTCTGTTGTAATTGCATAACTACTTAAAATATAAAAACCCCCGACGTTTAACTTCAAATTAAAATAGATATCTTAAAACGGCTGAACCTGTTTTGATGAAACATGTCTTAGAAAACGGTTGGGAGGCTCTGATCAACAACTCTTAACATCGCGTTGAACATTGCAGTGGCCGCGACTGGCAAGCCCAGCGTCTACCCAGAAGGCGCCCAGCAGGGCCCATGGCAGGTCGGGAAGGTCTACAAGTACGAGGTGGAGTCCCACAACTTGGCTCGCCTCCATGAGGGCGCCAGCAGCGGCTCCGCCATGAGGGCAACCTTCCTCATCCGCGTCCAGGCCCCAGGCCAACTCCAGACCAAGCTCCAGGACGTCCAACACACCCAGATCCACCAGCACATCGCCAAAGACAAGTCTCTCCCCAAAGACCTGCCTTACAAGCCTTTCAAGGAGCTCGAGCAGCCCTTTGAGATCCAAATTGAAGACGGACGCATCGTCAAACTGAACATCCCAGCTTCAGTGAGCCTGGCCCACGAGAACTTGCTCAAGGGTCTCGTCAGCGCTCTCCAGGTGGACCTCACGCCGCGCAGGAGCAACAACAAGGCCTACAACTTCTTTGACAAGCAGTCCTACCAGGGGCAGTTCACGAAGCGGGAGACTGATGTCACTGGCGACTGCGAGACTCTCTACACGGTGTCACCGGTCGCCGCCGAGTGGCGCCGCTGGCTGCCAGCCTTCGCCGACCAGGAGGACCCTATCGAGATCACAAAGACCAAGGACTACGGCAAGTGCGCCCACAGGGTAGCTTACCACTTCGACGTGCCAGAGGGCGCGGAGTGGACCGGCACTGCTCGCGACACCCGCGAGAACCAACTCCTCACCCGCACCACGGACTCCCGCATCATCGCCGGCAAGCAGGGCCCCATCTACAAGGCCGAGACCACCAGCTCCGTCCACGTGAGCCCGCTCATGACCGGAGACCAGAAGGCCGAAGTGCTCAGCTACGTGAAACTGACCCTGATCACCATCGAAGACAGCCAGGAGGAGTGGTCGATGCCCGAGGGCACGCGCCAGATCCAGAACCTTCTTTACTCCATGACTTCGCGGCCAGTGGCCATCGTCGACTCGTCGTTGGAGATCCAGCCCAACGAGCGTCGCTACCAGCTGGGAGACAGTTCAGAGATCAACGACAAGTCCAGCTCCAGCGATTCCGCGTCGACTTACGTCAACGATAACGTTCCGGACATCAACAAGCCAGCATACGCCGGCCTCTACATGAGCCCGCTGCCCGTCGACACCAAGCGCAGCCCCATGACCGTCCAGAAGCTCGTCCAAGAGATCGCGCAGCAGCTGCAGAACGCAAACAACCTGCCGAAGGTCGACGTCCTGACCAAGTTCAACATTCTCGTCCGCTTCATCTCTTCGATGACGATCGAGCAACTCAGCCAGACCAGCAAGAGCATCGAGATCGCCAAGACGTCGAACAACATCGTCAAGGCCGACATGTGGATGGTGTACCGCGACGCGGTCGTGGAGGCCGGCACCATGCCCGCTTACAAGCAGATCCAGTCCTGGATCCAGTCGGGCAAGCTGCAAGGCGAAGAGGCGGCGCAGGTCATCGCGACCCTGGCGTCTTCGCTCCGTTACCCGACCAGGGAACTGATGACTCAGTTCTTCAGCCTCGCAATGAGCCCCGAAGTGAACCAGCAGGCGTATCTGAACAGCACGGCTCTAATCGCCGCCACGGCCTTTATCAATATGGGCCACGTGAATAACGACACGGCACGCACGCAATACCCCTCGCACATGTATGGGCGCCTGTCACGCCAGCACGACCGCTTCGTCCTGGACGAGATCCTGCCACGTCTCCGTGAGATGATGACTCGCGCTATCGAAGAGAACAACCGCGACAAGGCGCAGGTGTACATCCGGGCCATCGGCAACCTCGGCCACAGAGCGATCCTCGACGTCTTCGCGCCGTACTTGGAGGGGAAAATCCCGGCGACGAACTACCAACGCCGTCTGATGGTCGAGAGCTTGGACGTTTTGGCGCACCAGAGAGATCGCTCGGTGCGCGCTGTCCTGTACAGCCTTCTGAGAAACACCGGCGAGACTTACGAAGTCAGGGTCGCGGCGATCAAGGGCATCTTCATGAGCCGCCCCACACCCGCGATGATGCAGGCGATGGCCCTGATGACCCGTGATGACCCTAGCAAGCAGGTGCGCTCTGCTCTCAAGTCTGGCATCGAGTCTGCTGCACAGCTGAAAAACCCTCGCTACTGGGACCTGTAAGTTACTTAAGTACCGGTTTTTTTTTTCGCTATTTAAATAATTGCAATACGTTTTGATACTTTCCAGGCAGAATATGAAAAATGTTCACTATGTGACGAAAGTGCGATACGTTGGGATTTAGGAGTTGTTTTTGTCGAAAAAATCGAAGTGTGTTTTAATGTGTTTTTTTTTATATACAGTTATGAATATCAGGCATTTAATAATCTTCATAAATTTCAGGGCCAGAACCGCTGATTCCGTGAAAGAGTTGCTAACAAAGGAGGAGTTCGGCTCCTTCTACTCGAACAAGCAGTTCATCGACGCCTTCGACTCGAAACGCAACCTCGGCATCTTCAACGTCCTGAGCTCCATTGGCAGCGAGGACAGCCAGCTGCCCAAGTACCTCCAGTACGCCTGGAAGAACCAGGCCAACGGATGGAACAAGGAGAACTCGGTAAGATCATCATAACAGCCGCTTTAATAGGCCTTTCTTTGCCCCCCCACGCTACCTCTCACGGTCTCTTGTCATACTAATAAAGCACAGAAGCAAAACTTTTTGCCTCGCGATGACAAAAACACCTTTTTTCTTTAACAGATCTCGGCTTCCTTCTCTGGTGTCCGGGAATTCATCGACTACTACCTTGAGCAGATCATGAGAAGCAAGAAACAGAACATGGCAGAGCCCAACCTCAAATACACAGCCGAAAAGGTCGCCAGCATGTTGAACATGCAACAGGACCCCAAGAACCCTCTGGAAGCCGCCTTCACTGTCAACCTTATGGGCCAGAAGAGATACTTCGCCTTCAGCGAAGAAGACATGAGGGAACTCCCCTACATGCTTCAGCAACTCTTCGAGAAACTCAACAAGGGAGTCGACTTCCACTACACCAAAATACTGAACCAGGCTCGCGTCACCATCATGTTTCCGGTCGCCACTGGCGTCCCCTTCGTCTACAGATACAAGGAGCCAACTCTAGTCCACTTCCAGGGCAAGGCCAAGGGCGCCATCCAGTTCCCGTCCCAAGAGAAGAAGGACTACTCCGCGAACTTGATGAAGGAGATCCAGTTCACATTCGCGAGGAACATCGACGGCAGCGTCGGCTTCCTGGACACCGTCTCGAACCAGTTCGCCAGCGCCGGAGTCGTCAGCAAGGTCCAACTGAACATCCCCCTGAAAGCCCAAATCGAGATTCAGTCTGGCAAAGTGCGCATGCATCTGGAGACACTTAAGCCGGAGTTGGACACGACCATCGCGCATTTCAGCGTGTGGCCTTACACTGCCAGCCAGAACAAGGACTCTCAGGTGCCGGTGTCACTTGACACCACGACGAAGCTCGTCAGCCGCCAGCAGAAGGTCTCCTCCATGGACGCCAGGTTCGGCGTCGAGGCTGGCACACCCTTCCAGCTCCAAGGATACTCCTACTCGTCAGACTACCGCAATTACGCCTCCATGTTCAACGGCCGCAATCTCCTCCAAAACATCGCCCAGGCCATCTACCAGAAGGACGTCGCGCAAACACACTACAACCTCCGGTACCTCGGCAAGAGCAGCAAGAATAACAAGGGACTCACGATCACTGCTGCTTACGGTGAGACTAATAAAATTATGTGACACGCGTGTACAAATTCTACAACCGTAGAAGAGTACCTAATCAAATTGTTGTTATTTCCAGGTAAATCTTACAACCAGAAGCAAAACCCAGCGACTGACGCTCTGAAGCCATCAGTCATGGACGACGTCACGCCTAACAGTGAGATTCGCCGCAAGGAGATGCTTAACCGCGTGTCTTCCGGCCTCAACGCACCGAGGCTGCACATCCTAGACCTCAGCGCTTCCATCGAGGGAGCCCAGAAGATCGAATACGTCCTTACAGCAGCCATGGGCGACAGCAACGTCGACCCCAACATCCAGTACGCTGTGTTTGCCGGCAGGAACATCGCGGAGCACAAAGAGCAGATCAACGCCATCGGCACCGTCGTGAAGCCAACCATCGCTTCCCTGAACTTCTTGGACGCTCTGAAGCGAGAGCTGAAGAGCACATTCAACATCGACATCATGTACGGCCAGACTGACAGCGGCAAGATCCACATCAGCGGTTCCATGGAGCGCTCTAAGAAGTACGCCGAGATGCTCGCGATGCAGCCGATCGCCCAGCGGTGCCAAGAGGAGATGGCTAAAGATAACTACTACCAGCCCGCCTGCCACAAGGCCATTCTGATGGCGCACACCCCTGACGTGTTCAAGGCCTCCGTCACGTACAAAGACGTGATCCCGTCTTTCAAGAACATGACACACAAGCTGTACCGGCTGGCCAGGCACTTCGGGTTCTGGTACGCGGAGGAGAATCTCTTGAGGAACGCAGCCGATGGCAAACTTGAGGTCGAGATGAATGTGGGCCATTTGGAGCACACGTTTGACCTGTGGTCGGTGAGTCGCGCTGGGGACCTCAGGGTCTCCAAGGCCCCGATGCCCCAGGCAATGTCCGCTGCCCTCGCCATCTATTCGCCCATACAAATGACTGAGCGCCTGGGCAACTACTTCTCAGGACACCAGTACCTTCGTAAGTGTCTTACTATTTTGTTCTTAGGGATCTGAAGTTAGGTTACTATTCAAGGATTTTCTGTTAAGCTAATTTACTTATTTAATTCAATTCAAATTAAAATTGCCACCACCACAATATTATTACGTAGCATTAATCCAGCTTTCCTCCATAGCCTTCTGCGCCGTGGACGGAAGCAGTATCAAAACCTTCAGCAACCGCTCGTACGACTACACCCTGACTCCGCAATGGCACGTCGTGATGCAAGACGACGCCAAGTTCGTGGGGAAACCCGAGCGCAGGGTCCAGCAGCTCGTCGTCCTGGCTAGGAGGTCCCAGGAGAAGCAACAGGAGGTCTACATTTCGTACAGGTGAATAGCTAACATCGATCTTGTTTGCCTATTTATTGAACGAGCGAGCGAAGCGAGCGAAGTTTTCCGAGTCTACTGGAACAATCCGGCGTTTGTATGTATGTATGTATGTATGTATGTTTGTATGTTTGTATGTTTGTATGTATGAATGTTCGTTCGACGATAACTTGAGTAAATTTGGTCGGATCGTTATGAAATTTGGCAGGCGGGTAAATGAAATTAAAAGAATTTTTAAGTTCGAACATGAGCCAAATCGGTCGAGGGGTTGCCGAGATATGGGGTTGTTAAGTTTATATGGGGTCGCGAGTTCATAGTTCGGGGCGAACCACTAGTTACGATGTGTTTAAAACCTGTTAAAACAGTCGCATGATCGCCAACTAATTTATAAAGAAACGCCTGGAACAATATTTTTAGCAATGTTGCGTTGGGAAGTTTAGTTTCGGTAAGATCAAGCTTAAAATATAATACATCAGGAGCCAAATCAAGTTTTGAAGCTAGTAGGCTAGCTAGAAACCCACGCTGACAGAACTCTCTCTTCTGTCAACAGATCGGAAAGCGGCAAGGAAATGGAGATCGAAATCAAGCCCGCCACCGCCAGCTCTAACAGCCGCGCCGTCGTGACCGTCGCCTCGACCATCCAGAAGGTGTCCGAGGGCGCAGTCAACATGTACTGGGACGAGGAGGCCCAAGCGCCAGCCCTCAAGTACTACAGCCTTCCCGACGGAGTACTGATGCTGAACATCGGCGAAGACCGCCTGCGAGCCTTGTACGACGGCCAGCGCCTCGTCATACTAGCCAACGAGAATAGGAACAACACCCGCGGCGTCTGCGGCCGTATGAGCGGGGATCCCCGGGACGACTACCTCACTCCCTACGGTATCGTCGACCGCCCTGTCCTGTTCGGAGCCTCCTTCGCTCTCGACGGAGAGACCGTCGACCCCGAGACCCAAGCTAGGAAGCAGCAAGCCAAGGCGGCCGCCTACCAGCCCCGCCAGGCGCGCGCCACGCTCCTCCGCTCAGACCCCGTCTGGCAGAGCGCCATGCGCCTCCAGGCGCCGCCAGAGAACCAGTCGTGGCAGAACATCTACAGAGCGAAGAGTTACAGACACGATGGCCCCTGCAAGGTTGACCAGCAGGTACAAACGTACGAGAGTAGCGGCGAGATCTGCATCACGACATCCCCGCTAAACGCCTGCAGCAACCGCTGCCGCAGCGAAGGCAACCAGCTTAAGGCTGCCCAGGTCGTCTGCAAGCCCTGGGTGGACGTCGAGTTCCAACAGTTCAGGGACCAGATTCGCAGAGGCGAGAACCCACAGGTTAACGGGGTTCCGAAAGTGGTGCAATTTAGGGTCCCGAGTGAATGTACGGCGTGAGACAGACATGTATTGGGCATCGGAACCTAAAGGCTCTCCTAATGGACAACTGATATGGGCAATGATTCGAGTCATTTTATTGCAGTAGGCATTTCTTTTGATTTTGGTGATTCTATCTATGGTATTTCATGTGATCGTGAACTTCGAAATTGTATTTCTTTAGAGCTATTTATTGCATGTATTTTTATGTATAAATATGCATTTACTTATGTATGTAAGTAGACTGTACTGTATTGTATATAAGTTCGTATTAATAGTATGTATAGTATTAAAAAGAGCAATTTTTTGAAAAATATAGCAAACGTTTATTTTTAATCACAATTCGGTTGTATGGTATCACATCAATGGTGGGTGTATAGACTATACAGTATAGTATTCTAAATTGTATGTAGGTACTTACTTAAGTATGTAGGTACCTACACAAGACAGCACGCACGTAGACGCTGACACGCGTGCACTCTATTCATTTACATTACGGGTGACTTTGCACCGAATGTATAAGCGTCTACGTGCAGTCGCGTGTACTTTCAGTTATACCTTAGGTCCATACCAATGGACAAGTTTAGTATACTGTAAGACAGTAAGAGCATCATATAAAAAAACGAAAGAAACAAAAAAGATGGCATAGATAATAATATTACAATGGGGATTTTTCCAGGCATCAAAAATAGCACGAATACTTAACTGTCAAAATCTGTCTGTGGTTTCCATACAAGCCACAGATTTACTTGCGCGATTTAGTACGAATCGTCAGCGGTTGTGGTCTAGAGGGTAGAACAGTGGACTCTGAAGCAAGAGGTACCCGGTTCGATTCCCAGTGCGGGCATGTATCGATGACTTTGTTTAATTTCAAAGTTACGTACATTTGTGAATTTGTAGTAGCAATACCACTCGCTAACGGTGAAGGAAAACATCGTGAGGAAACCCGCGCCTTAGTTGGCTCCGCACGTATTGACCCGTCTTTCCTGTGGGCTAGGCCGACTAAGCTGTCATGGGTGCTGGGCAACCCTACCCTACTCCATCTAAAACAATGTCCCAGGCACTGCAGCGCCGAGTGGTCTCTTCACCCATCTAGTATGAGTGAAGGTGCCACTGGACACTGCATAAATCATCTCATTACGTAGATGCCTTAGTTTTTTAGTACCAATCGCTCGCTGTCAATTTTGACTCTTGGAAAAATCCCTATTATTTAAAATGAGAAAAACCAATATTACAATAAGTACTACAGGGTGCACTCTAAGTCGATAGCGGAACTTTAAGTAGGCTGTCTACTGATCAATACAAACAACTTGTACTAGGTGGCGACAAAAATGGAGCGAAAAAAATATCAGCTGTTCCATACAAAAGGTCGACTCAGTACTTACTGCGCCAAATGTATGAAACAGCTGATATTTTTTTCGCTCCATTTTTGTCGCCACCTAGTACAAGTTGTTTGTATTGATCAGTAGACAGCCTACTTAAAGTTCCGCTATCGACTTAGAGTGCACCCTGTAGTACAGTCAGCATCACGTACACCTCTACATTATCGTTGCAAAGAGTCGCCCGTAACGTAAATGGATAGACCAGCCCGGTTTCTTTTACTAAGTAAATACTTAAGTATCGTTCTGTCACATTATTTTGTGAGAAATCAGCATTTTGTGCAAATCTCTCAATTCAGAAATCGGCAGGTGTTATTATATTTTCTTTGGTAACTAAATGGAGTGCACGCGTCACGCGTGTAATGCTCGAAGTGCTGTCGACTGTACTAACGTACCTCACTCACCTTCAACAATTAATAAGAGTGGCTATTGTAGATGTACGTAGGTACACACGACAGTACGTCAGACTGTACACTTTTGTTGTAAAGTCACCCGTAACGTAACCGAATAGAGTTCTAGGGTGTAAGGGTCGACGTGCTGTCGAGTGTACCTACCTACTTACTTTAACTACTTACTAAACCTAGGTACACACGACAGCACGTTGAGGCTTACACACTAGCACTCTACTCCGTTACGTTACGGGCGACTTTACAAAAAAAGTTTACAGTCTGACGTGCTGTCGTGTGTAAAACCATATAATTAAGTCTATGGGTACAACAATATCTAGAGGGAATAAACAATAAATGTAGGTAAGTAGTATTCCTTTGTAGTCTGTGTTACCCGTTACCTAAGTATCTAAGTAGGTAGCTAAAGGCAACTAACTGCCTACCAACCTTTAATACATTGGCCAATCTGTATTTGCTTCTAAGAATAACTCCCCCTTTAGAATATTATTGGTGTAGTAACCATTGGTTTTGTCTTTAAAATCAGAATACTGCATGATTGCTAAAGTTTTAACTTTTGATGATTTGACGATAAATCCTTGGCGTCTAAGAACTACATGCTCAACACCAACTTTATCTGATTGCACAGTGAGCTTCAAATCATTGATGAGTAATCCAACAAAATGCTTTGAGTTCCGGTTACTTGACACTTGAATCTTAATTACAAAATAAATACCTGAGCGAGTCTCATTTGTCAATTCAATTTCTGTATGAATGCCACAAAGATAAAACTTAAACTTTGGCCAGACCTTACTAACGTTAACTGCAAATACTGAATGAAATTGACTCTGATTCTTATGCGATGGTTTTGCTATTATACATTTATGAACCATAGTGTCTTTGACACCCTCCAGAATATTAATGTATTCTGGGCTTCTGATGAATTGTAACACTTTGGATTTAAGCTCCATTAAATCATATTGATTCGCCATTTGTAAAAGGTCGACAGCGGTATGCTCTTTAACACAAGTTTTGAGCATAGACTCTATTATTTTGACCAATTGAGTCATGTTGAGCAAATATATCACAGACAACATGTCATCGAGCTTGCGGATAAACTCAACATGGTCATCATCACCAGCCTTAGGTTTCATAAACTTACCGGTGTAGACGTTTCTCAAAAACTCTTCCAAATTTTTTCTTGGTCTCAAACCGTTGACAACTAGTTTAAATCTGTTTGGATTTGGTTGCTCAATAACCATTTCAGAAGCATTATTGTCCTGGATCTTGATATCTAGAGCGTCTTCAATGGTCTCCTTCAAATTCTCCATAAGAGCCTTCTTATCTTCCGGTTTTTCATTCTGTATTACAGCGTTAGCAAATGCGGCAAATGCTTCTTCCAGATTTTGATCATCATGAGATTTTGCAACAGGATCATCACCATCGTCTCCATTATCGCTAGCAGCAGCGTCACTGGAACTCGCAACTGGTTCGGACTTTACTGAACCCTCTTGTTCGTTAAATGCAATAGGCTCCAATGATGAAATGGTGTCCCGGAGCGCTTGTGTGGCCGCAGCAATAATAGCACGATGTGCAGGTATGTAGTCGCCAGCGTCATTACTAACCGTCACATCAGCAAATACTGGCTGTTCATGCAGGTAGTTCAAACACTTCCACAAGCGATGAGACTCCTCCGGCTCTATGTCAAACAGCCTGTCCCCAAAGCGGAAGAATACCAAAATTTCTTCTTTCTTTGAGAACTCAAACTCTCTCAGAGTATAAAGCTGCCTCTCAGACTTGGCGGCCAGTGTCGTGATGGAACTAGCCGATGCATAGTCATGCGGGTTCTCATAGAGCAAGACGTTCCAGACTCGGTCCGTGTGGTTTGCCACAAATAGCTTAAGCCTGTAGATCGGTGCTTCAGGATCCGCAGCTAGGTGGAAAGCCAGCTCAGCTCGCTCCCCATAGTATGTGTGGCCAATGGTCTTGTTGGCTTTGAACATATCGTAAGTGAGTATCAGATGTGTTGCATCCGGGGTTTGGCAAATACTTGTATCATTGTTGACGCAGTGCTCTGTCATCTGTGAATTAAATTGTGATTGTTATAATAATTGCAGTGGCAAATAATAATTATTATTATTATTTATTATACACTAGCAGCTTGTAGCTGATGTGTGTATATCACTGCACTTGTAAATTTTTTATATACATATTTGTCCAATGAGCTTTTGAAAGTGTTCACTGAATTTGCACTGATTATGTAGTCTGGTATTTTGTTCCATTTGCGAACTATGCGGTTAGTTAAAAAGTTTTTACGGGGGAGAGACATTTTTTAGAGAGACGTTAGACAACATAGATAAAATCATAGAGCCGAACATTTACTTTTTTAACAACTTGCACACAAAGAGCTGGTCAGTTTGAATTTGTGTCCTCTAAGGTGCTGATTCTGGTTCATCTTGTACATGCTTTTTAGGTAATGCACGTCATAGTGTCCGGTGAGGATCTTATAAGTTTCAATAAGGTCACCCTTTTGTCTCCGTTGCTCCAATGTAGTTAGCCCTAGTTCAACCATATGCTTAAGTTACATTTATTTACGCATTATACTATGCAGACACACACGCTGACTATAGCATACTCTCATCAGAATAAAATTATTCTGTGATCTACTTACCTGGAATGGTCGCTATCCCATTCTGTTTACCGTTTGTAAGTAAGGGGTCGGGGTTGAGCTCCTTATGGCCATGGTATGGTAAGGTAGGGAACTGGATCAAGTACTTAAGTTACCTAACATCTACCTACTGAGATGATAATGGATAATGATGGCTTCCTTATCATGATCCGATGACGGCGACCTTAGGAGAGGTTGTTGTGGGGCATTACTACCTACGCTAAAACTAATAAACACTTCTTTAACTGCTTTTGGTATTATTAATTATGTAGGGAGGTACTTTAACTACTATTTAATTCACTTGTGCCTGCCTAAAATAACGAAAGTACCTACATACATAACTCAATAGAACTAGAATCAGATACATTATACATAAAAAATATCTCATACCTTGAACCTAAAGAGGTTTGGAGGAGAAGTTTTTCAGACAAATTCAATAATTCTTCGCTATTTATTAAACTTACTTCGATAACAAACAAGCTAAGCTTTGCAAACAACGCAAAACGTAAACTTTTGATTTGACAGCACAATTTGACAGTTTGACTACTTGATTGACTGGCTCTGTGGAGTGTGGGCTGGCCCGTTTTCAGAAAAAAAAAAACGGATGGCGCTCATAATTAGCCGTTTTCAGAAAAAAAAAACGTAATTCTTTTTTTCTCCACTGATGGCGCTTATAATACGGCACTATAACGGCAGTCAGTTGAAATTTCATCAGTGTTGCCAACGGTACGACAAATTACCGTAAACTGTAATAATCATAACCAGAAACACAATTCATTGCTTGCAAATTTTATCGCATCACGTAGTTGATGTCAATATCCTACCTACCTATTCTATATTTATCCAAAACCATTTATGTTTTTGCTTTTAAGAATAAAAATTGCAAATATATGACACGGCATTTTTACCGATTGAACATGGCAAGCCTGATTCTTATCTGTGGTGTTTGTATATCTTTAGTATTAGTACTTTCTAATCTGTGAATCTGTGGGAAAAAGCGTTATTTGACTGCCGTTAAGTAGCCGTATTTTCTGCGCCATCTAGCGAGCATTTTAAAATCAGCTTTTAACTGTCAGTTGAAAACGGCTAATACCCGGCAGGACACCAGTGTTGCCAACGGTACGACAAATTGCCGTAAATGAGATACTTTCTAGGCCAAGTTCTTTCAAAATCTCATAGATGGCGGTAAACAACGGTACAGTGTAAAGAGTCTCCTGATAGCATAGACATATTTTTTTTATAGGCAAGGATATGAACAGATCGAGCCATTAAGGTTTACACAAAAAAGTTTACAATATAGACCACTGTATCGGCGTTGACAGCCTTGTTCGACCACAGAGGGAAAAAATGTTGGACTAACTATTTGATTGTTAACCGATTGGTTGAGGAGCTAGGTAACTAAAATCCAGCCAAAACTGTTGAAAAGCTATATTGTTTGTGAAATAATTTTGAACATAAAAGTAATATTTTGAAGGCGTGACAACGGATATGCACAAACATACCTACATTCACCATCGAAAAAATCAGCCCTATTGAAAAATACTTCAAACAACTTTTGTTCCTATTTGAAACCTATTGTGAGGGGATTATTAGGTATCAATGGATTGAGTGGATGGTAAAAGCGGAAACACTACATTTTGCTCGGCCACTAATACCCTTAATGTGTTTGGACGTAAGGTACGAAGGCAACGAGCGCGAACTGCCATAAAAAAAAACACGTCTCGTCAGCGACATCTATAGTTACGAATTTGGAACTACAACTTATGAGCTGTCAAAAAATCACCCTTTGGTTCAATTTGAAGGAATGAAAGTTTTTCAGTCATTATTTCAAAAGGTGCAATTTTTCTGATGCTGAGTGCAGCATCAGAAAAATTGCACCTTTTGAAATGACTTAGCTTGTCAACACACTTAGCTACACTTAGCTTGTGAACACACTTAGCTACACTTAGCTTGTCAACACTTTTGGCTGGATTTTTGTAACTTATAATAACCTAGCTATCTCAACTTTGCCAATCGGTTAACAATGGCTAGTCCAACCTTCTTCCCTCTGTGGTCCAACTAGGTTGTCAACGCCAATACAGTGGCTTACATTGTAAACTTTTTTGTGTAAACCTTAATGGCTCGATCTGTTCATATCCTTGCCTATAAAAAAATTATGTCTATGCTATCAGTAGACTCTTTACACTGTACCGTTGTTTACCGCCATCTATGAGATATCGAAAGAACGTGGCCTAGAAAGTATCTTATTGCCGTAATAATCATAACCAAACACAATTCATTGCATACGGTGTTGTTTCACATTAATATGGGGCTCAGGCTAAGACTGAAATTTAATTAGGACAAAAAAAGACAGACTATATTTGAATGCTAGACCATCTTTTACCGACCACTCCTCAATATCTTCATTAGGTTCCATGTATAAAATGTTTTTATTTGATTGCAATGCAACACACACTCAACACTGAAAAAATGACGAACTCTGTGGTGAGCCGTGTGCACAGAATAGTGGAGCTGTCAGCTGTCAAGCCTTAGACTCACCAACACGCACCGGTCACCAACACACAGAACAAACTTCTTTTTGAAATCTGCACAAGTGTCAAAATAAAAATAAATAGTAACCTAAAATGGTAGGTAGGTACTGCATTTATTTTACATTACGTAAAAATCCAATCCGAAACACTTTTGAAACGCACCGGTTACCAACACATTTATCAAACTCACTTCTTTTTTGTAATCTGTGAATCAAACGTCAAACAACACTCCACGCCACGTACGAAACACCACAGATAAAATACGCAACGGAGGGAAATGTTCCAAAACCAGGGCCCTTAGCCTGTAAGACAATGGTGCCAAAATGGGCTGTCAGGTGACGACTTCAATTACGATTTGCTAACGCTGTCTGTCCTTTTAGTGTTTTTGTAGTACAGCAAAGAATATTTTGATTCTAATTCTAGAGGATTAGTTCTCTGGTTGTAGGAGAAAAACGAGGAGAGCCCGGTTTTGTCCTTGTGCCTGGAAGCCATTGACCCGCCATTGTCTTACAGGCTAAGGCCCCTGAACGTTCGTAGAAAAATAAACCTTTGTAAATAACTTGCGCATAATGCTTGACAATAAATTAATAATGGGGATCTATGTCTCGAATAACAAGGTTTACGCTTTATTAAATCTGATTATTGTTAGGTACGTTTGTATTTTTGGTAAAAAAAATATGGTTTCAAAATCAAAGGCATTTTTACACGAGCGACCTCGCTCGTGTAAAGTAGTTTCTGAACGCGTATAAATAACCTTTCAACAAACAAAAAGTGTTCGTACTTGTAAATAACACAGAAATTAAATATTTCAGGAATCAGGTACTGTTCAGGGGATTTTCCTCTTTCATAAAAAACGTCCCTTCAAAATTTTTAAGCGATTGCAAGATTTAAAAAAAAAACTTGGCCGACTAAGAAACAACACCTTTATTGCATGACGTAGTTGTGGTCGGCATCCTACCTACTATTCTATATTTTATGCAAAACCATTTATGTTTTTGCTTTCAAGAATAAAAATTGCAAATATGACTGTGCCAAGTGCCTCTAGTACATAAGTACTTTCTAATCTGTGAATTTGCGGGTGAAAGCGTTATTTGACTGCCGCTCGAAGCGTTATTTCTGCGGCATCTATGAAGCATTTTAAAATCAGCTTTTAACTGTCAGTTGAAAACGGCTCCTTGACATGACAATAGTAGCGATTCTGAGTAAAACTATTACTAATCTGACAGCACTAAAGTGACAGATAATGTACTAGAGTGACAGATTATCTGTCACTTTAGTGCTGTCAGATTAGTAATAGTTTTACTCAGAATCGCTACTAATAGTAGCGATTCTGTCTAAAACTATTACTAATCTGACAGCACTAAAGTGACAGATAATCTGTCACTCTAGTACATTATCTGTCACTTTAGTGCTGTCAGATTAGTAATAGTTTTAGACAGAATCGCTACTAATGACAGTCACACACAGACAGACGAGGCCTCAGAATAATTTATTCTGAGGTAGAGGCTTACGATAACCTGGCAACACTGGATGTGACAGCTGTCAGCTGTTCTGTGAATCATATCTTCAAATAAATCAAAACTAAAAAAATGAGAAAAAGCTGAAAAAGGGACCTATATTTACGCCGACAAAGGAAAGAAAATTTATAAAATTGTAAGTGAAAAACTGACCTACTCACTTGCGTGTTTTGTTTCGTGTACCGAGTTTCGAGCGAGATGTAAAATGTAAGTAATTTTTATTTTCTTCTGTACATACCTCAGCTTCTTTTTGATTTTACTTTACGGTTGGTAGGTAAAGTTGGGACATGTATGGTATGCCCTGTAAATAAAATGAACCTAGCCAAGCACGATTTCGTCGATATTTTTTCGTACGTATGTACAGGATCAAAAGAAGCTAAAAAACCGGCCAAGTGCGAGTCGGACTCGCGCAGGAAGGGTTCTGTTGTATGGGAGCCCCCTTAAATATTTATTTTATTCTGTTTTTTAGCGTATGATGTTATGGCGGCAACAGAAATACATACCTATCTGTGAAAACTTCAACTGTCTAATTATCACGGTTCATGAGATACAGCGCAGCCAGGGGCCTTAGCCTGTAACGTAATGGTGCCAAAATGGGCTCCCAGTTGATGGCTTCAATTACGATTTATTAATGCTGTCGGTCCTTTTAATGTTTTTGTAGTACAACAGCAAAGAATATCCTGATTCTAATTCTAGAGGATTAGTTTGGTGGTTATAGGAGATAAACGAGGAAACACTGGTTTTAACCTTCTACTGGGATGCCATCGACACGCCATTGCGTTACAGGCTAAGGCCCCTGGTGACAGACGGACGGACACGGACAGCAGAGTAGTAATAGGGTCCTCTATTTACCATTCAGGTACGGAACCCTATTGAAGTGTAATAGTGGTTGAAATCCCAATTTCCTAGTTTACCACCGGTTTCCCGTAACATTAGCAGGCTGGTGAGCACTAAGTAACTGTCTCCAAATTCGAGAAGTGGTGACCCATACAATACTGAACATGTGTAAGTTTATTTGAAGTTGCTTCCTAGAACCTACACAAACGATTCCCGTCAAAAGAAAAGCCTACTTACTCGTTTTTTCAAGACCTCATAACTCGAAAGCGGTACGTTTCCCGGCATCAAGTTACAGGACCTTTTTTGGTCTCCATGACCTACCGAATCCGTTCCCGGTCTAAAAAAGGCAAGACTCCGATTTTCTCTATGCTTGCTGTAGAGATAATTTGTATAAAAATGAGAAGTTAAAAACTAAAACCCGACTACTAAAAGGCTTAAAACAAGACCTGCTTATCCTTAAAACAGACTCATAGATAATTAATCGTAGACGGAGGCCATCGGTTTATCAAATGCGAATGTGGTGGCAATAGACATAAAAAATGCTTCATCTTATGACCTTTTTTTAATGGCAAGTTTACATTATTCCAGTCGAGCGATCGAATCCATCCAGCACTGCAATAAATAAAATAAATAAAAATAAAATAAAAATCATTTATTTCAGCCCATCCAGTGCCATAATAGGCGAGTTTTACATTTTACATTACATTAAGACAAAACATTCATGCACAGAAAGAATAAACAAACACATCAGGCCGAGTGGGGCATTAATATTAGGTATTGCAATACAATTGGAATAATGTAAACTGGTACTGTCTACTTTTGATTCCAGCGCGATCATTCCAGCCACAGTTTAAGCGCCATGTAGGCGGCTATTCCAGTGCCATTCCAGTCTTAGCAGAACAATTTTATTGTAGAGTAAACACGGGCGAGTGTGTTCCTCCACCAATGGAGGTTGCCCGTCAGCTTCTTTTTATGGTCAACATAATTTAATTTTCTCGTAAACGTTCGACAAGTCGTCGTACGTACACACGACGGTATATATAGACGTTTAAAACACGCTAGCACTCGGTTACGTTACGGGCTACTTCACAACAAAAGTGCTGTCGTGTGTACGTAGGACATATTCTTAGCATCCTCCAGGATGGAAAAAGATAGCTATTGTAGAAAAAACGAGCTGAACTGAAAGGTCAACCCGCCAATAATCCTCCAATGTCATTTAGATGTCAAACTGGATGTCGTAAGTCAGGTTGTAATTGCGTAAGTGTGACGTCAGGGCCCGGCCCTCTCTACCCGCGTCCTGATTGGCTGCCTACGCGACCTCGCTCATGCGCACACGCATGCATACGTGCCAACTTGTGCGCCTTACTTTGCGCACAAAGTGCCACGATGACGATTTTATTGCACCTAGGTATTTGGTTTTGCGAGATCCGCATCAGCGTTTTAGATGATGGATCTCGAATTAAATGATGAAATCAAAGACCAAGATCCTAACTCACCGGGGATAAAACGGGAGTGAGACGTCTTTGATAAAAAAATAAAACCACTGTTCTCGGTGTAAAATTCACCAAAAACTCGATCGGACAGCAAGATGCACGAAAAACATTGTTTATGCCATGCTTCGCAATTCGCAACGCAAGTGGTTACAGTAGTGTACCCTATTGCTATTATTATAAACGCATACCTACCTACTTAAAATGCATACAGTACCTTAATAACATGTTTTCCGTAGCTGTGAATGGAAAATTCCTCGGCTACCAAGAAAAAATCAAGCGTCTCTCTCAAGTGAAAAACTCTACATTAGACACGGAATAGGCGCCTCTAGAGAGTTGCGGAAAATAGCCCGTTTTACCATGAAACAGCACTTCAGTAGCTTCAGCACTGTAAAAGAAAACCGGGTTTTCTCCTAAAATTACTATCAAATGCTATCAAATCAAATGCTTTGGGATAGTTTTACACATAGACTGTTTTACAGTTATTAGGACAAACGGGACAGAACAGAACCTATCGAAATAGGACTGCGTTACAGCACAGAGGATTCCTAACCATCCCCTTTTTACCTTGGAGTTATATTTATACATTTTTAACGAGTGGTTCGCCCCGAACTGTGAACTCGCGACCCCATAACTCAGCAACCCCTCGACCGATTTAGCTCATAATATTCGACCTTAAAAATTATCTTTGCCTCATTTACCCGCTTACCAAATTTAATGACGATCTAACTAACTCATTTACCAACAAACGCCGGATTGTTCAATTAGACTCGGAGAACTTCTCTCGCTTCGCTCGCTCTTTCAAATATTAATTATGTTGTGGAGCCCCTAAAAGTGAAATCGAGCATAAGTTTCTTCCCTTTTCACTCCTAAGGTGCGAAACAATTTGATGATGGAATAGCCTGTTTAGTTAATCAATAACTAACGTGATTCTCATGGCCGACTTCCTCTCTAATATTTGCACTGAAGGGAAAACCGCCAAAAGGACCAATTCGGAAGGCAAAGTTTTTTGTTTGAAAGTCCGTTATTGGCTTAATCTTATCTTTAGACAATATTGAGAAACTAATTTCAATATTTTTTATTTTGGTTCAGTAGTTTGGATTTTACAACGTTTCAAAGATACGGTTTTATGACGTCACGCGACGGTCTGCATACTGTTGGCGGTCAATGCGGTCATAGGAACAAAACATTTTAGCGCATAAAAACAAAACTACTGGACCAAAATAAAAAATATTTAAATTAGTTTCTCAATATTGTCTAAAGATAAGATTAAGCCAATAACGGACTTTCGAACAAAAAACTTTGCCTTCCGAATTCTCGTGATAATGTAAAACATGCAGAGAACGAGGAAAGGGAAGAATGGACTTGTTGGTGCCCTCCGTCTATATGACGAGATATGTACAGGTTGAAAAAATCGCAACGACAGTCAGGTACATATTTGGCTCGATAGCTCAAGGCACGGTATGCCAGAGGTTGCGTGTTCAAGTCCTGTCCCTTAAAGAGATTCTGAAGACCATCCAAAAGAGGAAGCTTCTGCCACATAATTTGTAACAACAAATAATAAAGCCTCCTTTCTCCTACAACTTATTATACAAGAGCGGATACCAGACAGAAGGAGATCTGCAAGCGTAGCAGACAATGGGTCAGAGCGTATCCATGTATTTATAACTCTAGCCATCCCACTCTTCGTTAAACAAAAGAGTGAGATAGCTAGAATTATAAACCCATGGATACGCTATAACCCAGTCTTATGCTATGCTTGCTGGAAGACCCAAGATAATATCTTGACCCAGCTGGCAAAGTTACGCAACATCAGTCGCGGTCAGTCTATGGATGGGTGCACGTGCTTCGGAAGGCACGTTAAACCATTGCTCCTGGCTGTTTGGTGTTGATTAATAACCAATAAGCGATGCCTAAAATCTCTGACACCAGGGGTGGCCACTACAGTTTACTTACTACCCCAAAGATAAATGGCCTCTCCCATTCTTGTGCTTAGCCGGCCAGCGGGTTGAATGAAGCGACGGACCATCTGTATGCCACTAGGTTGTGACGTCACGCCAGAGGTGTGCGCGTAACCAACCAATCCGCTTGGGCATGAGAGGGGCTCGGCATCCTACGTCGCGTCGTAAGTTTGTTAGTTGTTACCGCAATGTCAGCGATCGATATTCCCTCGATACCTACTCAAACCATTATTTTTGACACGTACAGAAAGTTCGTGGCCACCACAAAAAAACTTTGACCTTCATAATAGGGTGCCTCTCCGACTCACCGAAGATTGGCGGTCAGCTCAGCATATTTCTCTAATAGTTTATCGCGAGGCGTAATAGCTGTGCAGGGCTCGCGAATCGCGATCCCAGTCAACTCCCGTAGGTTTCTGAGCTAGGATTCCCGGCGATGTGGAACTAGCAGATTTCCCATCATTATAAGTTTGACATCATTTGACCTTGCTTCTACGTAATGAGCTGATTTATACAGCGACACACTAGATGGGTGAAGTGACCGCTCAGACTTTGCAGTCAGTGCCTGGGTCATGCATGTTGCCCAGCACTTGGATTTTGGATTTCCTCGTCAGTACCTACGCCTAGCACGATGCAAAAGCTGCTGACACAATCGGGCACTCCCCCTTAGGTGGTAGAAACGCAGTACCTAGAACGTGTTTGTCGGCACGATCGGACGACCGTCGCTCGACCAATCACAGCGCCGCAACGCGTTTCACATGCGCGCGCGCACCGAGGAGTCCGTAGGAGTCGTTTGGACCCGCATCATTACAACTTGCAAGTTGTAATGATGCCTTCAGTTTTTGAGGGCTAATTGAGCGAATCATCATGCACATCATCTTCTTTGCGTGCCGTCTCCTATCGGAGGTTGGCGATCAGTTTGACTATCTCTACCTTCGAAGCTGCCAAACGAAACAATGAGCCGGTACTTTCCTGGAACAATTCGCGCATCATGCATAATGACAAGTACAACCTTCCGCAACTAATTCCTGCACTGCAAGGGAAAATACGAAGACCTTCTTCTTCTAGTAGTGCCGTCTCCTATCGGAGGTTGGCAATCATCTTGGCTATTTCTTCCTTTGAGGCTGCCAAACGGAACAAGGAGCTCGTGGATTGTTGGTACCAAGTGCGTAAGTTCTCCAGCCATGATATCTTGGGTCTTCCAGGTCTCCTGCCTGGTATCTTCCCTTGAATGATTAGTTGAAGGAGTCCATATTGGGTATTACGGATTATATGGCCGAAGACCTTGCCGCCCAAAAACATCGTGGCTTCAAAACCTCGCAGCATGGTTCAACACGGGCCACAAAGAACTCTTCCGAGCCGCAACCTTACGGGCGCCGGGCCCAAGTGGCTATAATCATTGCCGACCTCCGATAGGAGATAGCTCCAAAAGAAGAAAAAGATTGAGCAAATGGACGATGACAGCAAAAAATCGGCCGGAAAGTAGTGGACACGGCTGGCAAAAGGGACTGGGGAGGTTGGCGTGACAAAAAAGCCTATGCTCAACAGTGGGCGACATTCATGGGCTGGATCACCACCAAAACCACCATGTTAGATCTTATCACGCGATGCATAAGTTCCTAAATCAAACAAAAATGGAATGTCATTGTCTTGTCACGCATCGTTTTTCGAATTCAGAGAAAAGTTTGTTGCATTGATGATTAGAATGACCCTAATAGTGGACTAGAGCGTAGGAACAACAGAGCGAGACGCGGTGATGGTTTTGAAAATCGAAAAGCTGATTGTCATCGTCCATGTTGAAGGCAATAGACCACGCGGCGGGACCACGACTAGATGGGCCGATCAACTGAAAGAGAATAAAACCACAAAATTCCGTGGTAAGAATGGCCACTGACAAATTAGTGGAGAAGATTGGTCCATTCCCAAAAGATGACAAATATGGCCACATCGTCAAAAGTTGACAACTGTTGCCACATCAATGGAGAAGATTCGACCACATCCAGACCAATGGAGAACATTCGTCCATTCCCAAAAGTTGACAAGTAATGGCCACATCAATGGAGAAGATTCGCCCATTTCCAAAAGTTGACAACTACTTAGTTGATCACGCTTTTCAGCCAAAACAACGATGAAAGAAGTGGCAATAGAGACATGAAGAACCGAGTAAGTCTGTAGAAGAAAGGAGAAACATTCAAACGTGCGACAAAAGAGGACACTCGGGGAGGTGCAAAGTACCCAAATAGCCGAGTGAATGCGATTTTTTCATCACTATTAATTCAGCAGCAATCGACCAACTTCCAGACGCAATCACTCCGGTGCGTCATTCATTTCATTGCCTGTGAAGTTGTGAATGTGCACACATGCGCGAACAAGTGTGCGTGTGTGTGTGTGTTGGCTTCAAAATTGAAATTATCTATCTCTCAGTTGTGAATCGACCATCGTCGGAGGCGCACGCCCGTCTCGCGAGCGTTCGAACGCGAAGTGTACATCGCTATTGCAATCGACTCGACCTGTACGTTCAGTGTTGTGGTTTCCTCAATTGCCCGCTTTTGTCTCGGTAAGTTCCCATCAGTTATTATGTTTATATAAGTGCTCACTGTCTCCTCGCTAGAGTTCTTCGGTCCAGAAATAAACGCGGCGTTTTGGCACAATACTCGGCTTTTCTATCCTTGAAGTCCCGTCAATTTTGCAATTTGACTTTGGTCAGACGATGCCACGCCGAAGTCGAGCTCCATCCATCGCACTTTTACGTGCTCTTATGACGTCAGACATGATAATTTGCTCGCTGTCATTGTACTCCGCAACACATGCTATTTTGTTCAAATTACGTACTAAGCACTATTCGGTACGATTTCGTTCATAATCGGTCCCTCAGATTGTCAAATTAACGCACTTCCTCCGTCGATAAAACATAATGTTTCCGTATTGAAACTGCCGATACTGGCTGGAAAGCAGAAAGGTCTAACAACATGTTTTTTCTTTTATAAAAATAAAAAGGCGCGTTCCTTATTCCGAAATTGAAAAAAAGAAAAAAGCAGTCCTTCCTTTTGGGGTTCCTGCAGTCGCGTAGAGTCTCAAACCTCGTAAATCGTGCAGTTTCCGCGTGTTGGGCACATAAATGCAGTAGTCGCGACGTCCGTGGCCTTGCCGCTCCACGTCCACACGTGACGGCCGCGCTATCGACAGCACTTCGCCAATCGGAACGGGCCCTGCAGAAAAAAAATGCGGCATTTGTTGCTAGGCAACGGATGCGCGCGCCGCTGAAAAAGTGCGCCTAAAACTTCCACCATGAATGTCAAATGATTAGTCCTCCTAGTAAGTGACTGTTTAGGTGTGTTATATTCACATTCATGGAGTACTTAGGCCTTTGCATCCACATAATGAGATTTATACAGCGTCCAGTGACACCTTCACTCACACTAGTCGGGTGAAGGGACCACTCGGACGCTTCAGTGCCTATGGGTCATTTGTACACACGACAGCACGACGACCCTTACACGCTAGCACTCTACTCGGTTGCGTTGCGGGCGACTTAACAACAAAAGTGTACAGTCGTGACGTGCTGTATGTAGTGTGTACACACATAGTAGGTAGGTTATCAATGTCGGTGTCGGTACCTGTATTTATTCCTTTACTTGTGACACTCTTTCCACGTTTATTTACTTGTGCAAAAAAATACAATAAATCATAATCAAATTCGCAAGACACCTTCATATTCCTGAAATAAGGAAAAGACCCCTCAGAAACTAATGGATAATCCAGACTTATAAACTTGTGAATTCGCAATAAAACTGATAACGTTGATGTTTCAGGTAATTACGTAATTTCTAGATAGGTATCTACAGTGGTACAGTTTACCATAATACTTATCGACTGTGTTTGTTTTATTATTGAAATATTTTCCTGCTTGCAATGGTTTGTTGCAATAAGAACAAATAGGCTGTACGTAATCTGCCCCCTCTACCCTTGACGCATTTTTTTCAATATGGCGGAATTGTCATAATTCAATATTTCACGAATTAAGACTAATTTTTGGTATTTTACTAAATAGTAGTACATTTGAATAAACATTATAAAATCAAAAGATGACTGACTATGCGATGTAAAAGATAAATTACCTTTGAATAAACATTATGAAGTATATAAAATCAAAAGATGACTATGCGATGTAATAATTATTTATTAATAATTATTATTAATTTTAAAACTGTCAATGTGAACGCAATGGCGTCAAGGGTAACCCCCCTGGACACTTGACGGAGTTGCTAGAGATACGTTACCCCTATGCCCAAATGGAAAGATAGAGAACTCTACGTACACACGACAGCACGTCAGAGTGTACACTTTTGTTGTAAAGTCGCCCGTAACGAAAGTGCTAGCGTGTAAGGGTCGACTTGCTGTCGTGTGTACACGCATACATTGCGTTTTTCGAACCCTCAGACTTTATAGATCGTCAATATAATGATTATGAAATCACGGAGTCGTAAAGAGGACCTATAAATAAACCAAGCTGCCAATCTCTTCAACACTCACTAATCAATCACTATTAGCAAATAAATATCGAAGCAAATACGAGAACACTGGAAAAGGATAAAAACAGTAACCATAAGAAAAACAGGAGGTGTGAAGAAAGCCTGGAAAAACCCTCGCATTTTCTTATTACAATATGATACTGATAAGGACTTTTTAGTCGCATCACAGAGTCAATTTGGCAAAATTGTAATAAGAAAATGGGAAGCTTACTCTTTCGCGAAACTCCGATGCGACAAAAATAGTCCTTATCGCATTGTAATAAGATAATGCGAAGGTAATTCTTTATCTTATTTGATTCGATATTTCTTTGCTAATTTCCTCAATTTTTTTTAATAGTACGAAAAAGCGACAAGCGAAGACAAAATAAGCAATGAAGTGTTGATAGGAATTGAAACAATACCAGAACAGTTCTCAAAATCAACCATTATTCTACTTTACAAAAAAATAGAAGTTAAAAATAGGTAAAAAAACTTTTTAAGTTAAACGGTTTTATGTTAAACATACATTGCAATGTTTAAGATAAATGTACTAAAAACCAAAAAATAATAAAATAGATACAGTCGTGGGAATTATAAACATATGCATAGACTAGACTAAAATAAAACCGTGGGGCACGTCAATTGTCTACAATCGTTGATTAAAATGTTTGTTTTGTAATGTTACACTGTAATTAGGCAGTTGACGTGCCCCACGGTTTTATTTTAGTCTAGTCTATGCATATGTTTATAATTCCCACGACTGTATCTATTTTATTATTTTTTGGTTTTTAGTACATTTATCTTAAACATTGCAATGTATGTTTAACATAAAACCGTTTAACTTAAAAAGTTTTTTTACCTATTTTTATTTTCTAGTTTTTAGTTTTTATTTCGCATTCTGTTTAATTCATATAGTACATTGTATTATACTGGTTGAGCACTTTCATTTGATACCCATATTGATGGGATCGATAAAACCTACGTTATCCGCCATTTTGTAGCGGCCGCCATCTTGTATTTCAATTTTTTATAGTATATTGTATTCTGCTTGTTGAGCCCTTTCATTTGATACCCATATTGATGGGATTGATAAAACCTACGTTATCCGCCATTTTGTAGCGGCCGCCATCTTGTATTTCAATTTTTTATAGTATATTGTATTCTGCTTGTTGAGCCCTTTCATTTGATACCCATATTGATGGGATTGATAAAACCTACGTTATCCGCCATTTTGTAGCGGCCGCCATCTTGGATTTCAATTTTTTATAGTATATTGTATTCTGCTTGTTGAGCCCTTTCATTTAATACCCATATTGATGGGATTAATAAAACATAAATTATCCGCCATTTTGTAGCGGCGGCCATCTTGAATTTATAATGATAATGAATAAACATAATTGTATTGTCACCAAAATCCAAAGTGTATACAAAATTTCAGATTAATCGGTTGACAGGAAGAGGGTGAAATTTGAATTACTAAATTTGACCCAAGAATAAAGAATAAATAAAACAAACGGGGTGAGCTAAATAAAACCGTTTAATAAAAACTAAAACCCGACTACTAAAAGGCTTAAAACAAGACCTGCTTATGCTTAAAATAGATTCACAGATAAACCGATGGCCTCCGACTACGATTAATTATCTGTGAATCTATTTTAAGGATAAGCAGTCTTGTTTTAAGCCTTTTAGTAGTCGGGTTTTAGTTTTTAACTTCTATATTTTTTTTGAGCTTTTTAGTATTTCATTTTGGACGATCACCCAAAAATGCTCAGAATAGAACAAAGAAGGGCAAAAAAAACACATTTTGATATTTTTTGTTCTATTTGTTATGTTGACGCTACATATGTTATACATTTTGGAAAAGGTCTTTTAAAGTCCTTTCATTTGATACCCATGACGATGGTATCCGATAATTTTTATTTTTAAGTCCACTACTTTATGGCGCAGCACAGCCGCCATCTTCGTTTTTTTTTCAAAATTAAACTATCCTATGTTACCTGGGTAATTAAGACAAATTCAACGACGCCTCATTTGTTGAAATCGGCCGAGTAGTTTAGGCTCTGCGAGGGAACATACATACAAACGCCGCATTGTTCGAGTAGACTCGGATAACTTCTCTCGCTTCGCTCGCTCGTTCAATAAGAAAATGCGAAGGTAGGTAACTCTTCGCGAAATGGACTCTACGATGCAGGCGAGGCCGTGTGTGAGCAATAGACATATTTTATAATATGTTCCGAAGCGGATTGATGCGGTTTCGTCGCTCATGTGTGTGTGTCTGGAGGTGCACGGGTTGCAAATTGCTCTAATTCAATCTAATCTTCTTGTTAGCATCGCCCACCGCATGTTTACACACGACCAAGATCACAGACTGACAGATACACCTACAATGCGGGCCACGAAAGAAGATACTTGAGCTTCGATCAAGAGACTTGAGACACCACGTGGTATGACATGCGCAGTGACGATTTATAGGTCTCTTTCGCTAAAGAGACCTGTAAATCGTCACTGCGGCTTACCTAGGTAGCCGGGGGCCCTGGGGCAAAAAACAAACTGGGGCCCCAACTAAACTGTTCAGGTTTTTGTAAGTAAAAATTTTGATAGAAAATACTAAAGGGCCCCTAAAATTTCAATCTAAAACGAAGAGAAATCTCTATAATAACCATTTCAAACCACTTTATTTGTTCTAAGTAAAAAAAATGCCCGCAGCGCGCCCCAAAATTCACCGATTTAACATTTTTTTCTAAGCCGAGGGGGCCCCCCGAGCTTGGGGGCCCTCGGACATTGCCCCTCCTTGCCCCTATGTTTTAGCTACGCTACTGCTTTAGCGGTAGAGGTCGGAGTCCGTCATCGGGGGCGGCGGAAAGAGGTGCGGGGGGCGGCGGAAAGAGGTGCGGGAGGCGCGGTCAAGTCTCTTCTTTCGTGGTGCGTATTGTACTGCCGTATTTATGAAAATAATCAATGTTTGAGGACCATTGTAGTATTTGCAGTGGGTAGAGGGAGGGCCTCTAGACTCTAAAACACGGACTTTAGAACTATATACAGGGTGGCCCAAACATAGACGTCAAGCGAGAAAATCTAGATAGCTGGCACCGAGGGCTACCCGAATCACCCCCATGTATGTTCAGCCATTTTTTGTCGTTTAGAAGTTATGAGGCTTTTAAGGTTTTTTTGAAAAAAAATACCTAGCATTGGATTTTGTTTTGTAACTTTTTTTTCTTTTGACTTTTCAGTGATATTTTTTATTCTTTAGGGTCTCAGATAATTTATCTATTACCAAAAAAATAATGATTAGTTAGGGACTTCTAGAAATTACCGCAATTTTGGTCCAAAGTCCAAAAATGTTGTTTTCGAGAAATCGTCACTGAAATTGTTAGTATGGAGAAAAAATTAAGTAGAGGTCTAAAGGACTTTCTTTTAATTTCAAAAACTTTCCCAAAGTCTTAGTGTTTAGAATAGTACAAAAAACTTGTCACTTTATGGGACTTTTATTCAAGTAATTCGCGATCAAAGTTGAAAAACTGGAGTTGGAAGAAATTTTATTTTAATAGATTTTAATTTATTTTAGTTTATTCGGACAAAAATCATCGCAGGTACGCTTAATATCGCCTGTCAGCATGGCCTGCATTCGAAATTCACGGAAAAAATGAAAAAATAACGACAAAATATTTTTATTTTTTTGTGCTTTTTTTTTTCTCTATTTGAATTTTTAATTATTTTATTACCTAATTAAGTTACAAAAAATAAAGAAAAAATTAAATTTAGAAAAAAAAAGTAAAAAAAAATCAGAAAATTAAATGAGATTTTTTTTTATTTTTCCGTGAATTTCGAATGCAGGCCATGCTGACAGGCGATATTAAGCCTACCTACAATGATTTTTGTCCAAATAAACTAAAATAAATTAAAATCTATTGAAATAAAATTTCTTCCAACTCCAGTTTTTCGACTTTGATCGCGAATTACTTGAATAAAAGCCCCATAAAGTGACAAGTTTTTTGTACTATTCTTACCACTAAGGCTTTAGGGAAGTTTTTGAAATTAAAATAAAGTCCTTCAGACCTCTACTTATTTTTTTCTCCATAGTAACTATTTCAGTGATGATTTCTCGAAAACAACATTTTTGGACTTTGGACCAAAATTGCGGTAATTTCTGGAAGTCCCTAACTAATTTTTATTTTTTTTGGTAAAAGATAAATTATCTGAGACCCTAAAGAATAAAAAATATCTCTGAAAAGTCAAAAGAAAAAAAAGTTACGAAATAAAATCCAATGCGAGGTAATTTTTTTCAAAAAAACCTTTATAGCCTCATAACTTCTAAACGACAAAAAATGGCTGAACATACATGGGGGTGATTCGGGTAGCCCTCGGTGTCAGCTATCTAGATTTTCTCGCTTGACGTCTATGTTTGGGCCACCCTGTATAGGTACTCGTAGGTCGTAGAGTGTAGTGATTCGATAGTTTTTACGCTCTATCTGTAGATTTTAAAGTCTAGAGTTCCCATCATCAACACCTCGTCATTAGTTGTCTCTGTTGGTCCATTCCTGGACAAAGGCCTCTAAAATATACAGTGTTTGTGGTTTTATCACGCCATCTTTGAATCCCTCGCTATGACGTTAGTATTAGGCAATATTTATTTTTCTATATTTTATTTTCGGCCTTTAGCACTTCAAATATAGCTTGCAAACATACAAACTATTTTAAACATTTATAATAAGTTGAAAAAATTCACTCGGGACAGGACTTGAACCCGCAACCTCTCGCATACCGTGCAGGCGCTCTACCAATTGATCTATGTTTAAAATATTCCCTAGCACAGGTTAGTGCTTTAGAAAAAACGAAAAGTGATACAAAATATTGTTAAAACTTTACAACCAAGGGATATTGTTAAGCGCAGCATCACCGAACTAAATCCCATAGAATCCGCATTACGTTTAAAATCACAATAAACACTTGTCCCTACAGAAACAAAAGATATCAGCAATAGAACAATACGAAACATAATTTCGACCGTACGTCTAATATTCGAATGTCAACCTTATTGCATTAGTGTACAGTTTTACTTTAATTGCAGGGACTACAAGCAAATAAGCTCCCAAAGGCAATTTGGGCATCTATTTTTCCAGACACATTTCAGAGTTCTATGTTGTATCTAGTTTTATCCTTGATCGAAGCGCAGCATACACGGATGTAATGTAGCGTCACCTGGAAAATACGCTCAGTTCAGTCAAACCAATCTGCATAACAATCAAAGGCAAAATGCACCTCGTTTCCTCTAACAATCAAGTATTGAAGTCTCTGTAATAGGTACTGCGAAAGTGGAAGAAACATATAATGACCTCTGAAACAAGTCTGCTTCGACAAAGCCATTTTAATTTGAAGTTGTGCAAATAAATGACCTAGACGTTCGGGTAGCTAGTGAAAGTGCTCGGGCGTCATTTTATTTTGCTGTTTCGCCCGCGGCTGAAATTGTGTAGGTACAGTCGGCCACAGTCTCAGATACCCCTTTTTGTTCGATTGGCGCCCTTAGAGCTCCCGCGGTAAGAGCTGCCATGGGGTATCTGAGATTGTGGCCGACCGTACATTATAACCTACTTGCTTTTGCCCGCGACTTCGTCCGCGCAGACTTAGTTTTTTTTCCCGTTATCACAATAAAAAATAGCCTATAGCAGTGAGCGATAATGTAGCTTCCCATTAGTGAAATATTTTTTAAAATCGGATGGATAATTTCTGAGATTAGACCCTTACAAACTTTTCCTATTTATAATATTAGTAACTACAGGTATGCTTAACACATTCGCAGTATTTCGAAGTGCGACACTAAAACATCTACACTACAAGTTGCACTCTAAGTCGATAGCGGAACTTTAAGTAGGATGTCTACTGATCATTACAAACAACTTGTACTAGGTGGCGACAAAAATGTGGCGAAAATAATATCAGCAGTTTCATACATTTAGCGCAGTACTGAGTCGACCTTTTGTATGGAACAGCCGATATTTTTTTCACTCCATTTTTTTCGCCACCTAGTAGGTACAAGTTGTTTGTATTGATCAGTAGACATCCCACTTAAAGTTCCGCTATCGACTTAGAGTGCAACTTGTAGTGTAGATGTTTTAGTGTCGCACTTCGAAATACTGCGAATGTGTTAAGCATACCTCGATCTGTGACACACATCCGTTGCGTGGTTTAGGCTGGTATTCCATTTATAGAATATCTTTGTCCAATTTATTTTACGAGTAGTTAGGCCCTAACCCAACCTTATGTTACGTTTGCTGCGCCACTTTCATCCAATTTTCCACCTGAAGTTCGTGCAAGTCTTTTGAAGTATCGCTGGATTGCCTATTTAGAAATATAACTGAATAAAAAAATTAAGTTCATCGACTCATCGCATCACTTGGCTGGCACGTGGTCATTTGCATTGGGTCATGAATTATTCAATACTTTTTTACATGTGTCACCTTTCCATCAAGTGATCACAATAATTTTTATTGTTGCTAAGGCCCCTGTTTTCAGTGACATGGCAAATGTAGTTTTTCTGAGATTTCCTTCCTGTTTAACATTCCCGACAATGCCCCCCCCCCAGATCTGTATCAACTTCATTTTTAATTTTTCATTAGGTACCGTCAGCGAGACACTAAGATACCCCATGATATGCAATAAGTGCGTCCATGTAATAACAATAGAAGCATAAAGAGAGAAATTATATAAAGACTTTACGCGACTTAAAAAGCTATGACAACTGCTGCTGGAAACAAGGTTTTCTGGAAGAGTTCACTTTTAGCTACATATAAGACCATATTGTGCTAAGGGCCAAAAGCAGCAATTTAAAATTACGACGATTTTATTCATAGGTTCTGTGGTGTGGGATCTTGGTCTTAGGTCCTACAAATAGGGTAAAAACTTGAAGGTCAGTTTTTTTGCATAAAATGCAGAAATTTTTCTTTTTGCTTTGGCGGCGCTAGTGCATATGTGTAATTAAGGCGTTACTTACCCAATTCGTGTACAATGAACGAGTTATCTACCTATCTATGAGTAATGTCAACAATAACTCGTCTTATCATTCGCGGACCTCGCCGCAAAACATCCGCCAAATTTATATCAGCGGCGCGAGGCGCTTACTTCAGTACTTGTTAGTTGCAGTGTTGCCAACTGTTGACAACAGTTTTTTTCTGCGTCCACTAAGAACTATACACGCGACCCGCCAAACCACCAGAATTCCAATAAAAACCTTTTTTTTTTGGGTTCTATCAAAACAATTAATTGAAAATCGATTGATTAAGGTATCCGAGAACCGAAACTAGTCGGCTACACCGACATAATACAAGTAAGTTTAACCGTTTACGAAATACAAAATAAATATAAACGCCGCAAAAACCATGAGAAATAACCAGCATGTTGATTTTTGCCCACCAGTGTCCAGGACAGGTCCAAACCACCACATCTAATGGTAATTCCACTAAAGTGGCAACACTGGTCCGTTGTCACCTCAAGGATACTGCCTCATGATTATGACGGATTGTACGATATTTTTGGGCGTCGGAAGAGATTTGTTTGGTTGTCAACTTGCTCGCAGGTCGCTTCGTCTACATGGAAAAATTGTAGAGTCAAAAATAGAATGATTAGAGTTGTTAGATGTTTGTTGCCGAACAAACAAACAGTCGTTGTTTGGTCTTTTATGATGGATAGTTCGTCCTGCCTGCCGGCCTTACATATCAGTCAAAGACTACACTTTTGTCTCCATTTTCATACGACATCTCTACAGGGTATTTCAGAACCTGTGACATTGAAAGGAGTCTCTTTACGCAACTTTTACTGTGGGGCCAAGTGCGAAATCTCGAAAACAATATCAGCTGCTCTATACATTTGGTACAGTAGGTATGGAAATTTTAGATAATTATAGAATCTGACGGCTCCAAAAACGTGAGGTTAGGTTACCCCGTTCATACCTGAAACGCCCGTATAATTATGTTGACAACTTTATGTCTGCGGTTCCAAACTTCCAACGAACCACGAGCTCCGTGTTTAGTTTGGCAGCTTCAGTGTCCACATAGCAAAATAAACCGGTTTTGACGGCTGATTGAGTGAGTAAATTTTTATTCTGTAAAAAAAACCGCACAGTTGCTAGTCTTTAAAACCGGGAAAATATACACAGTTCTGCGATCGCCAGCCCATCCCACAACACTGTCATTTGCGGGAGAGTCATCGGCAGCGAATTTGGCAGTTATAGGCTTGCCAGTCACAAGTAGATAGATCAATGCCAACTTTCCACGGTGTTCTATTTCGGTCCAACCTCGGGCTTTATTTTGGGCCATTCATGGCGTGGGACACACCCTCGGCATCATGTGATAGTTTTTGTGTAAACATCGGAGTCATACGATGTGTGGAAAATAAACACGAAATGTATCGACGAATCTTAGAAGGGCAAACATGCATAACAACAAAATATTATAAAGATTTATTGTTACGTTACGCCCTTAGCACACCAACGCATTCGTATGCGGGGGCGAATCCGTGCGGAACTGTTGCGGTAGCGAAACATCTGCGGAACGTTAGTACACCAAGTTTTTCGCAACGACATTTCGTTACATCTTGTGGGTGAGGACATCATTTCAGGATGTCATCCCAGTTATCGCTTTCAGAATCCGAAGAGGAAGAACTATTATTGCTGCCTTCGGTATTGAAGAGAAAGCGTAGAATTTGGGTGCAAGAAATAAATCAGAAACGAAGGAAACCATCTCTTTTGTAACTATTTTTGTAATCCACGTGTCCCACAGCATATAACGTAGGATAATTCCGAATTAAATTTAATATTTCGATATTTTCGCCTTCCATTTTGCGAAATTCTGTCCGCTCGGACAGAAACGTATCGTGACGCGTTGCGATGCGAAACACTACTAGCGAACTCCTGCGTTCGTGTAATGACCATTTCGTGCCTGCGAATCAGTACCGACAAGGACGCAACTATCTGACTTCGCTGTAGATTGAGTGAGACATAGCATATGCGAATTGCTGCCTACAACTGACAGATTTTTCGCCGTTTCGCTTTCGCATGCGGATGCGTTGGTGTGCTAAAGGCGTTAAAAATTCGCTCGGGGCAGGATTTGACCCTCCGGTCCGTAACGACCGAATGTCAAGAAACCGCAACCTTAGGCAAACCGTGCCGTCGTCACTCTAACTAACCTGTGTATAAGCCAATAGAGAAACGATATTAAAATGGCGGCGGGTACTTATGGTAAGGTCTGAAAAAGAAGTTACGAAAATACGATTTCGGTTCATACCTAAAACTTTCGTACACGTTTAGTTAGGAAATATGGTTTTACGATGCTTTCTTTATTGATTAGGTAATTGTTCTACGTTGGGTTTGTGATTAAACAACAATCTTTATGAAAATAAGATCAAAAATATTAAAACGTAGTAAATAATACAAACCTCAACAAATAACAACACTTAACGTAAACTACAATATTGAAATAACTCGACAAACATTAAAAAAATCAATAAGAGGCGGACGTATTTTGGCGTGTTTTATTAGCCATACGTAGGTGACTAATCAGGACTGCCTAAAATGACTTTGCTAACGTTACGTGTGAGTATAGACGGAGATATGATTAGAGCGAAAGTGCGCGAGAGTGTCCGCCATTTATATATCGTTTCTTTAATGGCACGGGTTATAAGAAGTTTACTTCACTAGAAACAATATAAAGCGAAAACTGATAAAAACCTAGGTAATCTGTGATTGTTACGCCTATCTCCAAGATCACTATTTGTCCAGATTAAAGTTATATTTGTTCAAGATTAGTTAGTAGATAATTGACAAGCCAGATAAACTTCAAAATAACCTTATATCACTTTATCAAGCTGGTTAGCATGAGCGCCATCTCTACATGGATATGATATACATACAAGGTATTTTTAAGTCCTGTGCGCTTATTCTGTAAAAAAACCTCTTGGGTGAATAGCTAAAATATTGTCATTCTATGTATGCCTCATTCATGCCTATCATATGGCATGGATGAGGTTAGATTTATTCTTTTCTGTTCGAAAGCTTCATCATCATACTACAGGGTTTTTTTAGGTCTATAGAGTTAATAGATAACCAAGTCAGAGATGGAAATCAAATATAAACAAGTAAGTGCTTTATTTCATTTTTTATTATAAGTTTACATTTGCCCCAGTAAACTTTTTTAAATATGCTCATTTTGGGGAAATGGTAAACACAATATTCTGACTGACCTAACATCTCACAATCTTTATATCTTACTTATGGGGTAAAAGGAAACAAACTAAAATGTCCTTAGTACCTCCTTGTGGTACATAACATCAGGGGTAAATGTGTTTTTGATGTCTGACAATGACACTTAAAAATTGCCGCCATAAACCATAGACAATAGTTGCGTTTCGATATAAGCAAATTTTTTTAAGAGCAAAATTGACGTAGTTATCGGGCTAATCAGGGACATAGGGCTCTCATAATAGTTTTCCATTCTGGCTGATTTTACGCCTTCATATCAAGCTCGGATATGCTCTTCCCGAGACTTCTGTTAGCATCCTGTAATGTTGCACTGATCGACGCCAGGTAGTCAGCCAGCCCTCTTTCTTCCGTGTTCTATTTGGACACCAATTCAGTGCTATTTGAAGCGTAACGGCAGAGGTACGGGGTAGGTACCTCCTCACTGATTCGCGACATTTACATAAATTTCGTGCTCAACGGGTCGATTTTTATTCTGGTCATTACCTTATTTCAAAGTTTCAACTACGTTCTATCTCCCCATAACCACGTGTAATGTAATCTGCTGTAAGCCTGTAACGTTGAATTACATCACACACCCGTAAACGTGGATTTTCAAATCGTACATAACACGGTCTCGAGTACGGTCGGCCGCAGTCTAGGTAGCTGTTACCGCTCGCGACATAAGGGCGCCAATCCATCAAAAAGGGTTATCCTAGCGTGTGGCCGACTGTACCTCTTATCTCTCTTTCCTCATGCGCGGTTTTATCGGTATTAGATGACGTCATAGAGTACCGGGGGTGTGCCTTGTGACTTGGCAGCGGCCTGCGAGGAATGCACGTGCGTGCGCGCAACGTCCGCCATGTTGGATTGACTTACTGCAGTTTCAAGATCTCGGCCGTAGTGATGATCACATTTTGTTGACCAAAGTTGTTTTTTTAGGGTTCCGGACCTCTAGAGGTAAAACGGAACCATTATAGGATCACTTTATTGTCCGTCTGTCTGTCTGTCTGTCAAGACCTTATTCTCAAGAACGCGTGGACGTATCAGGTTGTAATTTATATCAAAATACTCAGGACTGCAGTCGCTTGGAGCCTATAAAAAAATATCACGCTGGTTTACTTAGGAGCAAAGCAAATCAATAAAGATCAACATTCATTGGCTATTTGTACATACATAAGTGAATGACTTAACCATTTAAAGAGTCTAAAAATCCTGAGATCTCAGGACAAATCTTGAGATAATAATATGGTAACCCTACCTCCTTTCATGTCAAGCAGTGGCACCACTCCTTCTCTTCTTCAAATTCCTGTCGAAGGCTGGCCATCATCAAGATGTTGCGGCTTGTCAGGTTTCTGTGTTGCAATAATTCCATAATTCTATGGTAATAATAATAATAATAATAAGTTTATTTCTTCAAAATTTCGAAACTCAACATTACATGGGCTGGGACCTCCTATTAAGTAAGTAATACCTGTATCAGGAGGCCCCGCTCTTCCATACAACAATATACATCGAGTTTATAACAGTTATAATAACATTAGATCTTATTGTAAAATATAAATTTGAAATCTGTATAGGTAATTTGAATATCTTATAATTAAATTATTCTAATTTATTTTAGTTTTAATTTTAATTTATATGCATGCAAAATAATTTTATAATGGTATTTAATTTCCTACTCGATTTGTGTCGAAAGCTGTGAGGGTGGGAGTGTATGTATGGGGGTGTGTGTATGTGATAGTAGGTGTGTGTGGGTGTGAGGGAGTGTATTTTTGTGTCTGTGTGTAATAGTGATATATAGATACTGTATTCTTACTTGTGGTTAAGTTAGTGTACTTCATCGTATTAGCTTTCATATTCCAATAGCTTTTCTATCTCTTCATAGTTATTATTAAGTAGCCATTTACTCAGTTTTTTCTTGCAGTCAATGTGTAGTAACGGGTATATTTCTAAACTTCGATTGATTTGGTTGTATAGATGTCCAGACATATTGTCATATTGTTGTCTAGCAAAGGATGTGTTGAGACCTTCGTTTTTTACTGCAATATCTTTTCTCCTTCTAGTTAGTACTTGTGGGTCGAATCCAATAGCTTTATGCTTTTTCAAGATAGTTGATAAGATGTACAGTTTCCTGACGGTAAGCAATTGACAAGATGCATATAGTGATTCAGTGGGAAATAAGCGAGGTTTACAAAGCATAACTTTGAGCAAAGAACGCTGCGCTCTTTCAACCTCTAGATATTTAGTTTTTGTTGCCCCTCCCCAAACCGGAATGCAATAGATCGTAACTGATTGGACCAGTGAAATATAGATTTTATTAAGTAAAGGTTTTGGCGCTACGTGTCTCAATATCTTGAATATCCAAATTAGTTTTCTTATTCGGCTATTAACTAAATCAATCTGAGTGTGCCAAGTTAGCCGTTGGTCTATCATGATTCCCAAGTATTTGGTAGAGGCAACTTTACTTATACAGGGGCAGGCGCAGTGACCGTTGTATATGTCATCAGTACAACTATGAATTTGGATTTTGAAAGAATGGTCCGGTTGTGTTCGATCGGTAATAGTAAAGCAAATGTAGTTAGTTTTTAGAGTGTTAAGCGTCAATAAGTTGTTCGAAAGCCAATTTGATACCCTGGCCAGCCCCCGCTCCACTTTTTCCTGTACATCCCGCCATGAGTCAATGGTAGGTATTGAAATTGAACCATTCAGCGGGATTTTGGAGTCATCAAAATGTCCTCAGTTTTGTAGTCTTCAACAACTCTCGGCATTTGTTTGTCGATCCTTTGCAATGTCCCAAGCTCAGATCACATGCTCAAATCCCAAGGTCACGCCCTCGTTACCAAGGTTGCTGTTGTGACTGTGGCGGCGACAATCTTCCAATTGTCAACTCATGCTCCAATTGGCTGCTGGGTCATAAATCTGACGCGGTCAACTATTTTGGGTTTGCCGACCCGCGTCCTTGGCTGCGTGCCTTTGATTTGATTCAATGTACGTAACCCTTATAAAGATTTTATAAGGTTAGAAAAATCGCATCGACAGTTACTTGACTCGGTAGCTCAATTCGGAAGGCAAAGTTTTTTGTTCGAAAGTCCGTTATTGGCTTAATCTTATCTTTAGACAATATTGAGAAACTAATTTAAATATTTTTTATTTTGGTCCAGTAGTTTTGTTTTTATGCGCTAAAATGTTTTGTTCCTATGACCGCCAACAGTATGCAGACCGTCGCGTGACGTCATAAAACCGTATCTTTGAAACATTGTAAAATCCAAACTACTGAACCAAAATAAAAAATATTGAAAGTAGTTACTCAATATTGTCTAAAGATAAGATTAAGCCAATAACGGACTTTCGAACAAAAAACTTTGCCTTCCGAATTGGTAGAGCGCCCGGAATGCAAGAGGCTTCAAATTCTGTCCCGAGCGAATGTTTTACTGCCGGTTTCTGTATTGAGAAATTCGCTAAGCAAATGGGTAAGTACCTATCGTCCTGTCTCTGCAGATTTCTCACAAAAGAGCGTGACAGAAACATAGTTAAGTATTTGGGTTGTTCCGTATTCATGACTCGAGTTTTCATGTCACGAATATTTTTTCCGGATTCATTTTACTTGACTGCCGTATTCATGCTATGGAAATTATTTTATAATTTTTTACATTTCGTCTCGCGAGCCTTTCCGGATTCATGCTGCCATACATTATAATAAAAATACTTTGCTTCTAAGTACGGTCAGCAAAAAAATCTAAAATATTGGAAGAAATAAATAATAGGCAGAGTAACTTAAGGGATTTTGTTAAGACATCCACGGACACTGGCACGAGGTATATTAATTGTTATTTGTATTGCCATGAGGAATGGGATAATCACGTATGCGTTATACGTCAGCACTGCAAACAAGTAGGTCAATAGTACCTTGCAAATTGATGATCAGTTACTCAGGTTTTAAGTGACATAGGACATCATAGGATTGAAATCATACAAATTAAGTAAAAAATAATAATCTTGTATATTATATAAGAATTATGTAAATAACCAACGTTCTTAAAAATAAAGAAATATAATCAACATGTTTTTGGCTCATGTTCGAACTTAAAAAATCTTTTAATTTCGTTTACCCGCCTACCATAACGATCCGACTAAATTTACTCAAGTTATCGTCGAACGAACATTCATACATACAAACATACATACATACAAACGCCAGATTGTTCCAGTAGACTCGGAGAACTTCGCTCGCTTCGCTCGCTCGTTCAAAAAACTCCTTTAAATATTTTATTCTGTTTATTTGAATTTTTTATTATAGCGGCAACAGAAATACATTATCTGTGAAAATTTCAACCGTCTAACTATCACGTCTCATGAGATACAGCCGGGTGACAGACGCGCAGACAGATAGACAAACGGACAGCGGGGTCTTAGTAATAGGGTCCTTTTACCCTTTGAGGGTAACGGAACCCTAAAAACCGGACAAGTGCGAGTTTAACTCGCGTTGAGAGGGTTCCGTACAGTGCAATAGGAAGAGTTTCATTCGAAGTCTACTAAGATACATTAATCGAAAATCTAAGCCATACCGCGATCCACGATGTAGGACTGTAGAGTGCCATCTGTTGGCTGAGTTGAGGAACTAATGCTAGAAGAACAAAAAATAATATACCTGATGATGCTGGTGAGGGTTGTAACACGACATAGAAACTAGCGCCCTCTATATCTCTATATTAGTTCCAAACCTCAACTCTAGATGGCGCTGTGTGCAGCCTGCCTAGTTTTTATTTTTCTTCCAAAAAATGCATAGAATGGTTGAACGGAATCCTCGGTGCGCGAGTCCCACGGTTTTTTTTATTTCAATAACCAAAAGTGCCTGCGGGCGTTTCAAAAGGTGCGTGCGTGTGCAGTTTTAGTTTTATGATTTGGTTCCTTAGTGGAGAGACTGAGGTAGGTATGTACCTAGTCTGACTTACCAATCTTATAATTGAAATTGTTATGCTGACCATACTAACGTGCCAATATTAAATGGCATTTTATTGGCAGCATGAATACGGAACACATGTAAAATGAAAACGGAAACTTAAATAGAAAATAATCATGAGTAGGAATAATAATAACTCGTACCATGAATCCGGAAAAATATACCTATAGCATGAAAAGTCGTGTCATGAATACGGAACAACCCAAGTATTTGCTTAGCAAAATTCTCAATAGGGATTTTTCCAAGTGTCAAATTTGACAGCGATTCGCGCAACTAAATCTGTGGTTTGTATGGAAACCACAGATTAATAGACTGATTTTGACAGTTATTCGGGCTATTTTTGATGCCTGGAAAAAACCCCATTCAGAAACCGGGCCATAAACTTATAAAAATCTTTGTATAGTTCCCTAGCACGGGTTAGTGCTTTAAAAAATACAAAAAGTACTTACCTTTGATCTGATTCATCTTAACCCACTGTAACCCTGCAGCCCTTGACTTATTCATTGTATTGAATTATTCAACTTTCGACAAATGTTACTATTTGCAAACATCTTAAATACAGACATAGACATGTGGACTGCAGTTGTAGATTTCATATTCCTAGTTTATAAAAAAAACACTGATCTTGTAGAGACAAACGGACATACGAAAGCATTTTTGCCCAACCTGAAACTTGTGCTACAACGAAGACGGTACGCTCGCTTTGCTCGCTCGGTCGATGGGTACCTAAGCAATTGTACCTATTGTAACTAAACCATCACAGCAAAACGCTGCAGAGGAAAATCTTGCGCATCCTGTCATTTGATTTTCGCACATGCGCAGATTGCGCACTCGAGTAGGTAACTGTACCTATCATCATGTCATTGTGATGACGCGCTGCTTGTACAGGGAGTAGAATAGAAGATGTTTATTCATTTCCACAAATAAAATTTACATTTTCACTTCAGGATAGAATAATTTATTAAACGAAAATTAAAATATGTACATAGGTAACTAAAGTAATAAGAAGTAAGAAGAAAACTACACTAATTAGGTAATGTGTAATCCTATTTAATTTAAATAAAAAATTAAGTATACTAAAAACGAACTTAGTGGAATACAAACCGTAATATTTTATGTGGAAACAAAAGGGCATTATTATGTCTGGGCAATGAGACTGATAAGTAGGTTTAAACCTACCATCGTGAAGATCTGATGAAGAACTTCGGAGATGGAGGACATTTAAACCTCGATATGGCCTCTAGTCTCTAAGCCCCCGTCCTAATAATTCGGTACGCAAAGTTTTTTGTTCGAAAGTCCGTTATTGGCTTAAACTTATCTTTAGACAATATTGAGAATCTAATTTAAATATTTTTTATTTTGGTCCAGTAGTTTTGTTTTTATGCGCTAAAATGTTTTGTTCCTATGACCGCCAACAGTATGCAGACCGTCGCGTGACGTCATAAAACCGTATCTTTGAAACGTTGTAAAATCCAAACTACTGAACCAAAATAAAAAATATTGAAATTAGTTTCTCAATATTGTCTAAAGATAAGATTAAGCCAATAACGGACTTTCGAACAAAAAACTTTGGGTTCCGAATTAGGACACTCTAATCTAAACGAAGAAATCCCCCCATGACATGACCAACTGCTAACCTATCTTGTATCGATAGGATTACAGTTTTTAGGACAAAACCGGAATTTCCTCGTTTTTCTCCTACAACGCTGAACCTATTGAGACACGAGTTGACACAACTGCCTTGCAGACGTGAGACACGTGAGTCGCTTGGGGGGCGTCCATAAATTACGTGAGATGTTTAAGGGGGTGGAGGGGGTCGAGTCAAATCTCATCTTATCTTACGTTGGAGAGAGGGGGGGTCGAGGCAAATATCACGCAATTTTTTTTCTGATTGAAACAAAAAAATATACTATTTTGATCCAATTTTTATTACACTTATAATTAAACTCTCAGTAATATTGATTACTAGTCTTAACTAGTCGTAAATAAAAGCACGAAGCATATTTTTTTCTTTTTGCAATAACAGTCCAACGCGTTTACGTAAGAAACCCACATTTTGAAAAATCTCACGTGAGATTGGGGGATGGGGGAGGAGGTGGAATAAAATCTCACAACATCTCACCAGGGGGGAGGGAGGGACAAAAAATTTAAAAAAACACCTCACGTAATATTTATAGACGCCCCCTTGTTCATGCAAGTCGGTGCGTGCCTTCGGCAGCTCTATGAGTAGGTGCACACGACAGCACGTTACAGTGTAACACTTTTGTTGCAAAGTCGCCCGTAACGTAACCGAGTAGAGTGCTAGCTTACCTATGTCTGTAGCTGTCTTGTGTACTTAGCTAGTCTGTCAATTAGAACGGATTGAACAATTGACTTATTTGCGCACGCAGTCTACGAGTAACTATACAGGGTGTTACAGTTACAGAAAGGTCTTGTGACACTGAAGGAAGTCGCTTAACTCACCAATACAAGCAACTTTTACTTTGGGGCCAAGTGGGAAATCTCGAAAAAAAAAAACCCGGCCAAGTGCGAGTCGGGCTTGCGTAGGTACTAAGGGTTCCGTACTGACATACAATAAACAATGTTTTTTTTTGTTGCTTTATAGGTTTTCCTGTAATCCATAGGTAAAGACCTATTTTCTGTCAGGTATGCGTTTAAAAATTTTAGGCTCAGTCGTTTTGGAGATAAGGGTCAATTTTCGCATATTTTTTGGTCCCATAGTAAAAATTGCTTCTATTTACCCCTTTCAGGCCCCGTTTTTGAATTGAGAATTTTGCTAAACAAATACTTAACTATCGTTCTATCACGCTCTTTTGTGAGAATTCTGCAGAGACAGGACGATACATAGACTTATTATCTATGGGACGATACTTACCCATTTGCATTTCTCAATTCAGAAATCGGCAAATGTCAACAGGACCTTTCTCATACACCCTGTAGAGAGCGTTATGATTGTAGGTGTCTATTCTAGGTCTAGTCTATTCTGGTCCGTACCTAACGTGTAAAAACTTCCTGCTACCCGCACTCGTGTCAGGAAGTCTTCGTATTGTGAACTAGTTCAGTTTAAAACGCATAGTTATGTGTCGTCTGGGACATTTTCGCACATGCGCCCTTGCCCAGCACCTATACCATCCAGACAGCATAGTGGACTGACAGACTGCAGCGCCGAGTGGTCTCTTCACCCATCTAGTGTGAGTGAAGGTGTCACTGGACGCTGTATAAATCATCTCATTACGTAGATGCAAAGGCCTTAGTTTTTGTGTCGTAAACAAGATCGTAGACAAGACTACAGATAAGGTAAACAGTAAACACGGAATAGTAAATCTTCACATTTTTTTATGGGACCACATGAGAAGTATACCCTTTCAAACAAAAAAAAGACTCATCAAAATCGGTTAACCTAGCTAGACAAAAGATCTGAGGTAAGTAGGTAACGCATAAAAAATGCGGGTCGAATTCTTTTTTTGAAGTCGGTCAAAAAAAATGTTGTTCCATTGGACCCCTACTTTTTTTTCTCCCCATACTAACTTATTCGAAGATGTTTTCTCTAAAACGGCATTTTTGAACTTTAGATCAAAATTGCGATATCTTTTACAAGTTTAAAGCTAATCATTATTTTTTTGGTGATAGACTAGTTATCTAAGTCCCCAATAAAGAAAAAAAATATAACAAAAATTAAATACAAAAAAAGTAAAAAAATAAAAACCAATGCTAGGAAGAATTCTTCCGAAAAAAACCTTAAAAGCCTCATAACTTCTAAACGTCAAAAAATCGCTGAACATACATGGGGGTGATTCGGGTACCCCTAGGGGTGCTCTATCTCTGGACTTCCGATTGACACTATTTTTTGGGACACCCTCTATATTAAGAAGATATCTGCAGGCTTTGTGCGTAACAAATCTACTCGAATCAGCGTGAATGACTGGTCTGTCATCATCAGGCGGCCGTGATGGCCGCGTCGCCGCTCTCACGGTGACCACTCAACCTTTGAACATACGCCAGTCTTCTTATCGTGTCTGCGACATTTATTAAGGCTCGATATAAGGCTAACTAGCGCCACCAATGTTAAAAAAATCATATCTTCCTTTAGAATAAGTTTCTTAAAAAATCCTTAGATGAGCCTATGCGCCATGCTTTTCTAGATTTTTAAGTGTAGATACCCTCTTCGAAATTTACTTTTAAGCTAAAAAATTTTCGAATACCGCCAAAAACGGCGCTTTTGGCGGTTATCGATTTTTTTTTAGCTTAAGACTAGAAATTGAGTTGGGTACCTATACTTAAAAATCTAGAAAAGCATGGCGCATGAGCTCATCTTTGGATTTTGTCAGAAACTTCTTCTGAAGGGACATATGATTTTTTCAACATTGGTGGCGCTAGTTAGCCTTATACCTAGCCTTAAGAGGGTGCAGAAGCATGATTTTCCCATACAAACGTAGTTCCGGTTTAATTTCTAAACTACAGGCTGGATTTTGCTGAAACTTGGAGTTTTTATAATAAAAAAATAGCCTGAAAGAAATTAGAGCGATGCGTTTTTCGCGCCGAAAAAGGGGTTACTTTCAGCTTTTATTTACTTATATTATTACACTGCCACTGCAAAAAGATCTTTGAAATAGCTAATAAAATGTAGAAATGGCAGCGGAACTACGAAAAAACTTGGGAAAATAGATCTATTACATTACAACTACAACTACATACTCGCGAAAGGACACGAACACACGTGGACTCATACAGCCGCATTGCCTCTCACTTTTCTCGCGCCCCGTCTCGCTCTGAGTGAAACAGCTATAGAAAACAGTGTTTCACGCGCTTGGCCGTCACTTAGTTCCCAAGGTCCTGAAGGGGTCTCTTAAGGCCCCAGAACACATTGGCCTACTACTGAAATACAGGCCATCGCCAATGTGCTCACAGCCTAGTTGGACTAGCCATTCTTGATTCATTGTACAATTCAAGTTAAGCATCATCGGGCGCGATCAGTCCTTGGATGGGTGACCGCTAGTACTCGTAAGACAGCTAGTTTGTTTTAAACAGCGTAGTTTCCGCTAAGTCCGTGCACTCGCCAGTCGCCACTTGCGACTGTAATCGCTCCACCACGTTGCCAACTCGCCTGTTGGCAACGATGCACGTGTCTGATGGACGGACGGGCCAGCCGAACTCTACAGTCAGTCAGTCCAGTTGCCATTGGCACTCTCTTAGCGATTTTTGCGCTTGCTGCAGCGCTTGATGTCAGCGGAATAAAGCCTCTAACGTAATCCGGTTTCGATATGTTGTTGTTTTTGTTGTTGTTTAAATCCTGTTATCCCTCAGGAGGGACATGGGGCTCGAAGAAGTTTGTTTACTAAGTTGCCCTATGTTTCGATATGTTCAAAATAAAATTGTTTTCAAAATTTTAGGAGAAAAGGCTGTTTTTAACCGACTTTAAGAAAGGGAGGAGATCATTTCGATCCGTATTATACAATAGCTTTTTTCCTGAAACACTTCAACTACTAAAATATGTGATTTCAGCTTTGGCCGGCCTAAACCTACTACCTCTGGCCACTACCTAAAGCCATTACCTACCTACCTAGTGTTAGCAAAACAGATATCGTTGCAGTCTTTATAATGTAAACAAATTAACCTGTTTGTCAGTCTTGATAATTATGGTTTTGGGGCCACAATTACTGTTTTAAAGCGGTTTTATTTTAATTTTAACGTATTTAGGGCACACCTTACAACAATGTCTCGAATTGTTGGATGCTTACCAAATTCAGCGCCAGATAACAATAAAATACATGCAACATTCTCGAGCTACAACATTAGTCAAATGACATGACGACTAAGAGTAGGTCTTGTTTCAAGACTTTTGGTAGTCGGGTTTTAATTTTATTTACCTCAATGAATTGTACTTTAAAATTTGGTCTCCTTTGTCCACAGGTCCTGTATCGAGGCTACTTCCTCAATCCTCCAAGACCAGCTATAGCTTCCACAAAATGACCGGTCCCCGACGGAAACTACCCTTCAAAGTCCTCAACACCTTCCTGAATACGTAAAGTGGTCCCTCCGCCCATAAACATACGACTCAAAGTAAACTTAGTTAGTGCAATTGTTCCTAAAGTGATATTAGTGTGTAAGTAGTGCCATTTCGCGAGTGATATTAGTGAAGGAAAGAGAAGGTACGATGGCGAGGATGTGGTCTGTGATCTTTTGTGCTCTGTGCGCCATGGTGGCGCCTCTATTAGCATTGGACTGGCGCAATCTACCTCCCACTTGTGATAGGTAAGTGTTTTTTATTTATTTAATTAAACTCTATCTACTCTCTCTACATAAAAACATTTAAAAAACACTTTTCTACTACCTATATGCCAAGAAAATATCTTTGGACACATAATGCGGTCTCCCGGGCATGGTCTAAAACTCTAAAACATAGAGAAGCTCATTATTACATAATATTGGGGCAGGTGAATGGGTGTCAAACAGACTGATGATGATGAAAGTTTCATGGCAAAAAAGGATCAAAGAAAGCGTGTCGGGAAAGCCCTTCAATTTTTTTTTTTTTTTTTTTTTTTTTTTATTTAGTAGCTAAACTGATATTATTTGTCCAGCGATATTTGTTTCACACAATAAAATAGTATTATGATCATTATTCTAAACAACAATAATTACGCTTTTTCCTTCGAAGACACGAGGAAAAATGTAAGTAGGTATACTATTTATGAACACCTGCACGGGCGAAGTCGTGGGCTAAAGCCGGTGTAAGTAAGTACTACAAAATATGCACGAGAATCAGTCCAGATTGGCAAGTGAACTGCACCTTATTCCCACGTGTTAGGGGTCACAGCTAATGGAGGAAACATCCGACAATCTGACTAGATGACAAGGTCACATCGTGGTATGCTTCCGGTTGCAATTGCTAGTAGGTACAGTCAGCCACACCCCATGATACCCCTTTTTGTTCAATTGACGCACTTATTCCGTCTGCGATGAGAGCTGCAATGGAGTAACCTACCGTGTCGCTTACCGTACTTGCGTAGATTCAGTGGTGGAACGGATTCATTCATTCATACACCTGGCTAGTTAAGGTCACATAAATAGGGAGGCTAATATCAATAGAAACCGCGTGTATACGGTTCAAAGTACCATACTACATACAGGGTGTCCCAAAAAATAGTGTCAAGTGGAATTCCAGAGATAGAGCACCCCTAGGGGTACCCGAATCACCCCCATGTATGTTCAGCGATTTTTTGACGTTTAGAAGTTATGAGGCTTTTAAAGTTTTTTTGGGAAGAATTACCTAGCATTGGTTTTTATTTTTTAACTTTTTTTGTATTAAACTTTTTAAATATTTTTTTTTCTTTATTAGAATCTTAGATAACTAGTCTATCACCAAAAAAATCATTATTATGATCAAAATAATAATGTTTGATTATGATAATAACTTGTAAAAGACACCGCAATTTTGATCCAAAGTTAAAAAATGCCGTTTTAGAGAAAACATCATCGAATAAGTTAGTATGGGGAGTAAAAAAAGTAGGGGTCTGAAGGATTTTTAATTGATTTCAAAAACTTTCTTACAACCTGAACCTTCAGAATAGCATAAAAAATCTGTCACTTTATGGGCTTTTTATTCGAGTAATTAGCAGTCAAAGTTGAAAAACCGGAATTGTGAGAAATGTAATTTAGATGGTTTTTCTTTTATTTTTTGTTGATTATGACAAAAAACACTGTAGAAAGGCTTTATGTCGTCTGTCACTATGGTCTGCATTGGAAATTCACGGAAAAATAATTAAAATAATGGAAATTCACGCAAATGTCACATCTTATTGAGTCTCATGACATCTCCTATTCTCAGGAAGTCATCCTCGACATGAGACACGAGATTTTTGCGAGATGTTTGCCTTTTTCGCTCGACATGACTCGAGTGGTCGGAAGCAGTCGAGCGAGATCGAAATGACATGATATTTTTCCTTCGAAATGTGTCGAATGCGAGATTTTCGAGAATTAGCCCCCAGCCACTGGCCGCATGCAGACTACTGTTAAACCATTGTACTAACAGTGTCAATGAACCATGAAGAAATAACACGAAATCTTCTCCTTCCACCACCGTCCTATTCCTATCATCACCCACGATTGTGTAGTCTGACCAGCAACATCAGGCAGACTATACATAATGGTCCTTCGGGTCGGATGTCCGGAGATCGATCTCGGTTTGTCTGCTGGGCATCCACAACACCTATGTCTCACCGAAAAGAAGCTGACCAAAGGCTCTAAAACTGTTAAGGCCCTGAAGTCTACAACAGGCTCCCACCGGAGGTCACCAACGCCCTTAGCCAATGACATTGCCCTTAGCACACCTATTTTTAAATTTAAACTACGCGACTGGCTCATCAAGCAGGCTTACTATACGTATAACGATTTTTTAACCGACAATAAGGTTAATTATGTTTTATTTTTAATTAACTTATTTTTATATTATTTGACATACTTTAAATTTATCAAATTCTATTTTTATTCTATTGAATTATTAACTATTATTGCATTTAATTCTTTTATTAATGATTATAATTTAATAGCCATGAGATTTATGTTATGCCAATTTAAATAATAATTGTATACCTACTACAGATAATGAACTAAAATATTTTATGATACTTAGCTATTAAGTAACAAAATGTATTAATGATAATTGTTCGACGTGTAATGAAAATTACCAATAAATATCTGTATCTGTATCACCAGACAACCCAAAACCCTTAATACAGTACAGTTTTTATGTAGCTATATCAGAATTCTTCGCTGAATAACAGAGCGGGACTTTTTTTTACCGGGAAAAGAGCTGGCCAAATAAAGACAGGTGTATTTGGAAAGGTCACAGAACTAATTATCAGTCGTATACTCGTATTAAGACACGGGTTATATCAGTCGGCATACGGATGGAATCACCCGGCTACAATCTGGTTGGTTTACAAAACATAAACAGAGGTTGACCCGTCACATTTGCGATAACCTCGTGTAGAGTTTCTCGTCTAGACGAAGCCGAGACGAACGATGTTATGCATATTGGTAAAGAAAACGTCAAAACAACAACATGAGAACCAGGAACACTACGAGACCGTTGCGAAGTCTCTAAGGGCGCAGACTAGAGCATGGAATACCGGAGCCTTTTCCCAATACCGGTATTCATTCGGTATCAAGATTTTAAATACCGGGATACCGGTTTTTCGGTATTTTTCGGTATTACATTTTTGTTATATTAAAAAATATTGAATTGTTATAAAATAGACAAATAGAAAATTTAAAATAAGTGAGTTTATTTAATTGAACGATAATATTAATTTATACTAGCTTTTGCCTGCGACTTCGTCCGCGTAGACATTTTTTTTCCGTTATCGACATTACCAGACGAATTTAGTTCATAATTTATAGTCTATGTTAGTCTGGTTTCTAAGCTATCTCCATTCCTTCAGGCAAATTCGTTCTGCAGTTCTAACGTGAAAACAAATACACACACTCACTCACTCACAAACTGTCCGCGCACTCGGAGAAAAAGTTGCAGAATCAGAATATTCTTTGCTGTACTACAAAAACATTAAAAGGACCTTCCGCAATCCGCATTAGTAAATCGTAATGGGGAATTTTCTGACAGCTCATGAGTTGAAGTTCCAAATTTGTAACTGGATGTCGCTGACGAGATATATTTTTTATAAGCCAGTTCGCGCTCGTTGAGCTTCGTAGATACGTCCAAACACAATATTTAGGTATTGGTGATGGAGCAAAATGAAAATCCAGGAAAATCCATCATTGATGCAATTCAAACCCTCAGAATCCTGATGGAAAAGCACCGCGCCAATAGTGAAGATCTACACCTAGTCTTTATTGATTTAGAAAAGGCTTTCGACAGTGTACCGCGAGAACTAGTTTGGCATGCACTGAGAGCCCAAGGTCTTCCGGAATACTACATCACACTTGTGAAAGATATGTACAACAATATAAGCACAAGAGTCCGGAGCCTAGCGGGAGAGAGTAAACCGTTCGAAGTAAAAGTTGGTGTCCACCAGGTTCAGCATTGAGCCCTTTTCTATTCAATGTGGTAATGAACCACCTCGCTAAAGATATCCAACCCTCTGCCCTGGTGTCTACTCTATGCTGACGATGTCGTTCTCATCCGATACAAATGCGGATAAATTGCAAACGACTCTGAACCAGTGGAAAACATCTCTTGAAAATAATGGATTACGAATCAGTAGAAGCAAAACAGAGTACTTAGAATGCGGATTTAGTGGAAATACGAGCTCTATAAACACAATCCGTATCGATGATACACCAATACCAAAGGTATCGGAATTTAAGTACCTGGGTTCATTATTAACGGCCGACGCCACAGTTGACGCAGATGTCACCCACAGAGCAAACACTGCCTGGTTGCGATGGAGAGCCCTTACAGGAATACTATGCTATCCCATAATACCCGTCAAAACCAAAGGCAAAGTCTACAAAACATCTGTAAGACCCGCGATGACGTACGGCAGCGAATGCTGGGCTATAAAGAAGACTCACGAACAAAAACTACATGTGAGCGAAATGAACATGCTGCGATGGTCCGGTGGTGTAACTAGACTCGACAAAGTAAGAAACAAACAAATAAGAGGCAGTTTCAAGGTGGCACACATCACGGAAAAGCTTATGGAAAATCGGTACGGTGGTACGGCCATGTCATGAGAAGAGACGACAATTATGTTGTCAAACGCGCGTTACAAATCCCTGACATCCGGAGAGGCAGAGGACGTCCACTAGCTATCTGGTGGTCCGAGGTCGCAAAGGACTTGGAGCGAGCCCAACTGCGCGAAACGACAACCCAGGACAGAAAAACCTGGAGCAAGAGAACGAGGAGAGCCGACCCCAAATAATGGGAAAAGGCAAAGAAGGAGGTGATGGAGCAAAATGTAGTGTTTCCGGTTCTACCATTCACTCATACAAGAACAATAACAAAGTCGTGCACTTTTTCATGTACCAAAATGGAATGAGGTGAAAGATGAAGTCACAGAGCAATGAAGTGAAAAAGTATTTTCGCTGTAGTAAGCACGAATTTACGTTGTGATGTCGGATCAACGCCATCTGTCACAGCTTTTTTTGTTTTTTAAAGCTGAAAAGCTGAAAGTTGTCAGAAAATCCCCCATTGAAGCCGTTAACTGGGAGCCTATTTTGGCACCATTGCGTTTCAGGCTAAGGTCCCTGGACTGCAGTCCAAATAAGAAAGTAATCGGTTTTAATTAATAAACAAAAATCGGCGTTTATACTTATAGGTTTTTACAAAAAACGTTTTTTTTTGTATGTTTCTAAAACCTGTTCACATCACTATTCCGCACGGCGCACTCGCACGCATCGCATGCGCGCGAAATTTTGATATTCCACACTTGTTTCAGAGTTTTATCTGTAATACCGAAAATACCGAAATTCCGGTATTAAGATAATACAATACCGGTTTTTCAAATGTAGATATTTAGTCCGGGATCCCGGTTTTTCGGTATTACCGAAAACCGGTATCCATGCTCTAGCGCAGACGCTCGCTCGCTCGCAGTTGCTCAAAAAGTATTGCAGGGACGTATAGCGTTAGGGATGTGGGCTATTTATTACACACTCGTGCTTTTTTTTACCTTTCCCGCACTCGTGTGTTCTCTTTCCCAACTGTCAAAATAATGTCTATTAAAAATAAAAACCAACCATGAAGTTTTTACTAAAAAAGTTTTTATGATTCATGCAAATACGTATATTTCTAAAAAGAAGCTACTAATTTGTTTCAATATCAGATTTAATGATTTGATTGAATGAGTTTGGTTAGGTTTCATTTCATTAAATTTCATTTTCATTTCATATCAATAAAAAACTTCTACTGAAGACTTGGCTGTATGGGCATAGTTGCCTTTGCCTACCAGAATGGGTGTAGAAAAAAAAACTCTGCTTATATTCTACGGTTGGCGCCATTTTGATTTTTCAGAAATTTTCTTAGCTTTAGTTGTTTGTTGCACAAAATGAGTAATTTCGGCCCTAGTTTTTTTTTTAATTAGCACCACCGGAACTCAGTATAATTGCACAAAATGCTTCTTTTACCTTAACATTTTACCGGAAAAGTCAAAAATGTTAAGTTAGTTGAGTTTATTGTGTTTTTATTATTTTATTAAATTGCTTCATTTTTTCGCAACTGTATTAAAAATAGTCGTTCAGTACACGTGCGGAACCGTCATTGCAACTTGTTCCGACTGTCAACCCTCGCCTTCGGCTGCGCCTCGGCTCGGGTAGCCATTTGTCGGAACTCTTTGCAATGACAGCCTTTCCACACTTGTAATGAAATATACTATTTTCGTCCGCCGCGGCCGCCGCGCTCAGGGCGGGGGCAAATTTTCGGGAATCTCGCATTCGACATCTCGAAGTAGCTCAGTCATTCTATGTTTTCAATGTATGGGGTGGTTAAACAAATTAATAAAGTTTTCAAACTTGTGTGACATGATACCTTTGGGTGTAGTGATGAAAACCCACAACTCTCCCCCCCTCTCCACCTGACGCTTCACCCCCCCTCACCATAAAATAGGTCCCATTTTTTAGTTTTTTCAATTTTGCGGGAAAACTAAAGAAGATACGGCAAAAGTGTCAAAGGCAGACATAATCCTTATTAAATTTCACACAGAAAAGATTCTATACCTTTTTTTGATAGGCTTGATGGTATTCGAGCTATAGCTAGTTCCATTATGCAAAAATGTGAGTACGAGCAAAAAAATATCGTAACCAGCATATTTGTTTCAAAATATTATAAGTTAGGTACGGAATTGATTCAGGGAGCCTATGTTAATTAGTTGTCAGTACTTTAGCCTACTAAATGAGCTTTCATTTATTTCATTACGCATAATACTTTTGGAGTTATACCTATCAGAGGTCTGGCGGGCACAAGTAGCGTACGGCTCCCCGTTAATAGTTTTTTATTTTTTTTGGGAAATCTATAAGAGATACGAAAAAGATGTCAAAGGCAAACATTATTCTTATTAAATTTCTAATAAAACAGTTCTACATCTTTTTTTGATAAACATGACGGTATTCAAGCTATAGCCAGATATAGGGGAAAAAATATGCCAAAAAATTACATAAGTAGCATTTTTTTTTTATAATTACGTACGAAATAGTGCTCAAGGTGACTACGTTTATAAATTATTGTAAGTAATTTAGACTACCGAACAAGCTTTCATCTATATAATTATGTACAATAGTTCTCGAGTTATTAGTTCTGGAACTATAGTACAGTTAAAAAAAATTGTTTATTAATTATTAAAGATAACGAGTAATGTACGAATCTATCGCCAGAAGGACGTCAAAGGGAGGTAATTTATTGAAACGTTATTAATAGTGAGCCATAACATCAGTTACAACCATTTAATAACAGGAAAAATAAAATAAGAACACTAATCACAAAGACTCCCTCAATATGATGATTTTTGTTAAAACAGCTTTTGCCTCGGCAACCGCTGCATTGCATTTTTCCGCAGCCTAGCTGGAAGAAGACTGACACGTATTACCAACAGAAAATGTCCTGAGATTCAATTCAATGAAAGAACACAACTTTCTTAACCGAAACATTCTGTTGAGTAATTTGAGCGATAAGAAAAGACTCATTGCTCCACTGGCCAACAGACTGAAAGACGAAGGAATAACTCTAATAAGTACTTGCTAATGATGACGCAAATGTTCTCCTCATTCATCATCTGCGGAAAATGATGCAATGCAGCGGTTGCCAAGGCAAAAGCAGTTTTAACAAAAATCATGATATTGAGGGAGATGTAGAGTCTTTGTGACTAGAGTTTTTATTTCATATTTCCTGTTATTAAAAAGTTGTAACTGATGTTCATCATCATCATCATTGGCAGCCTCTGTTGGTCCATTTCTGGACATAGGCCTCTCCCAAAAATTTCCAGTGTTGGCGGTTTGCTGCCTTTCTCATCCAGTCGTATCCCGCCTGTTCGCGGATGTCATCCGCCCAGCGCCTGGGTGGGCGGCCTCGTGGTCTGGTATTTTGCCATGGTCTCCATTCTAGGATCCGCCTGGTCCAGCGGTTCTTATCCATTCTGGCTATGTGGCCTGCCCAGATCCATTTGCTTCGTGTGATGATGCTAACTACGTCTCTGACCCCCGTTTTTCGCCGAATCCATTCGTTTCGTTTTCTGTCGCGTAGTGTTATTCCGAGCATAGCTCTCTCCATTCCTCTTTGTGCGACTCTGAATTTTTCGTAACTGATGTTATGGCTCATTATTAATACCGTTTCAATAAACTAACTCCCTTTGACGTCCTTTTGGCGATAGATTCGTATATAAGGTATCGAACCTTAAATAATTAATAAGCAATATTTTTAACTGTCTAATAATTCCAGAACGTATAACTCCAGAACTAATGTACGTAATGATATGGATGAAAGCTTGTTCGGTAGTCTAAATTACTTACAATTATTGGCGTAGTCTCCCTGAGCACTACTTTGTACGTAATTATTAAGATTTTAAAAGAAATTCGACTTATGTAATTTTTTACATATTTTTCGGTGTATCTGGCTATAGCTTGAATACAGTTAAGTTTATCAAAAAATATGCTGTACTGTTTTATGTGAAATTTAATAAGGATAATGTGTGCCTTTTACATCTTTTTCGTATCTCTTATGGTTTTCCCAAAAAAAGGAAAAAACCATTAACGGGGAGCCGTGCGTAACTGGTGACCGCCAGACCTCTGATAGTTATAACTCCATAAGTATTATGCGTAATGAAATTAATGAAAGCTCATTTTGTAGGCTAAAGTACTAACAACTAATTAACATAGGCTCCCTGAATCAATTCCGTACCTAACTTTTAATATTTTGAAACAAAAAGGCTGGTTACGATATTTTTTTGCTCATAGCCAAGTTTTTGGATAATAGAACTAGCTATAGCTCGAATACCATCAAGCCTATCAAAAAAATGTGTACAATCATTTGTGTGTTAAATTTTATAAGGATTATGTTTGCCTTTGACACTTTTGCCGTATCTTCTATAGTTTTCCCACAAAATTGAAAAAACAAAAAAATGGGACCTATTTCATGGTGAGAGGGGGTGAAGCGTCAGGTGGAGAGGGGGGGAGAGTTGTGGGTTTTCATCACTACACCCAAAGGTATAATGTAACATAAGTTTGAAAACTTTATTAATTAGTTTAGGTGAAAAACATAAAATGACTGAACTAAAGGAAAAATCTCAGTTGCCGGGCGATTGCCCCGTCATTGCCGCGCGGTAGCCCCGTGGTTGCAGCGCGCGTGACTCAATTAATTTCTTGTCGAATAAACGCGCCCTCAAATTTACGGAGTCACTGACTATACTACAACTCTAGGTGACTTAGCAAAAATAAACCTTCCTGAGTCACTAAACTAAACAAAAAGTAGTTTAAGTACTCATGAACATTATCAAACATAAAGGTACCTCTACCTACGTACAGAAATAATATTATGTTGGTAAAAAAAGATAGTAGCAAAAACTTACACCACGATTTACAGGGGCCTTAGACTGTAACGCAATGGTGCCAAAATGGGCTCCCAGTTGACAGATTAAATTACGATTTATTAATGTTGTCGGTCCTTTTAATATTTTTGTAGTACAGCAAAGAATATTCTGATTCGAATTTTAGAGGATTAGTTCTCTGGTTGTAGGAGAAAAACGGGGAAACGCCGGTTTTGTCCTTCTGCTGGGACGCCATCGACACGCCATTGCGTCCAGGCCCCAGGTCATTACTCTGTTTCTTTCGCTATCTGTGAAGGAAAACATTGCAAGGAAACCTGAGCGTATTTTTAATTTTCACATTTACCGTAATGTCATTCTGTTGACCAGTAGACCCTGCAAAATGAGTTAGCAAAAAGAGCACCCTCCCCAAGTCCCCATACATTTGTTGGTTATTCGTAGGTTCTGGTAGGTTGTTTTGGGCGTGAGTGTATCGCCATAATGCCATACTACCTGCCATGTTGTATTGTTATCCTGCCATCTGTGTAGACATGATAACAACAGATTAATCTCAAACGTTAACATCCGTTTTATGGGCTATAATTTTATTTGTCATCCATCACTCATCACATCAATCAAACAGGTGTTTTTTTCTGCGTCGTCAGTAAATGTAGAGAGCATGATAGATTGCGAAGGAAAACATCGAGAGGAAACCCGCGGCTTAGTTGGTTCCGCACGTATGTTCTTTCCTGTAGTGTAGACTGAAACGAATAGGCATTTGTTTAGAATATAGGTAGCGCCACAAATGAAAACAATATTAAGACGCAATACGTCTCACAACTAGCGCCGCCAATGGAAAAAAAATCAAATCTTTTTTTTTTGATGCGTTTTTAGCAAAAAACGCTCCTGCGATTTCTCAATGCGAGACTTAACTATTTTTAGTACCTAAGGATTCCAGGAGTGGCCACTTTTGGCGAGAGTCGATTGAATTCTTAAGTTCTAGAATCTGATATCCAAACCTTAGGTCCTAAAAATAGTTAATACTCGCGTTGAGAAATCGCAGGAGCGTTTTAGCTAAAAACGCAACCAAAAAAAAGATATGATTTTTTTTTCATTGGCGGCGCTAGTTGTGAGACGTATTTCATCTTAAGATTTCCCGGTCGGTTTGGTCTTAGCTATTTTTAGGAGCCAAATACTTACAATACCTATGAAGGGGAGTTGGTCGAGCCAAATCTCACTATCGTGGGATGGGGGGTCCGAAAATAGCCAAAATAGCCCCCAAAGTACGTCAATCTAACAAAAAGGTGTATCCTAACGTGACGGTCTTCTGTACAATAATGTTTGGTTGTACCTACTCATAGTGTATAGTAACACGTTGTCGATTGAATAGGTACCGAGAACCGGTTATGAAATCGGATAAAACCCGTCCATTTTTTCATGTTAGAGTGTCTCTAGTGTCATAATGCCTATCTATAGTATCATAATCTTGCCGGCTAAGTGCAAGTTTATTGTTGAAACGTTTTAACCTAGCTTGACTATGCACACTAGCCCGCCAATGAAGAAAATTATTATGTTCTTATCCCTGTACAATACGTGCCACGAAGCCACGAGTAGACTTGACCTCGCCTCCCGCACCTCTTTCCGCCGCCCCGATGACGCCCGGTCCCTTCCCGTTCTCAGTGGGTCCATGTAAAAAAACTCTCAACGTTTGAGCGTCAAAACCACCGAACTAAATCCCATAGAATCCGCATTACGTCTAAATCACAATAAACACTTGTCCCCACAGAAACAAATGATATCAGCAAAAGAACAATACGAAACATCATTTCGACCATACGTCTAATATTCGAATGTCGACCTTATTGCATTAGTGTACAGTTTTACTTTAATTGCTTAGACTACGAGCAAATAAGCTCCCAAAGGCAATTTGGACATCTATTTTTCCAGACACATTTCAGAGTTCTATGTTGTATCTAGTTTTATCCTTGATCGAAGGTCAAAACACTCAAAAATAGCCCTTATTGAAAAGATCAATCTTTTTTTTTACATTTAAAAACGGTTATTTTTACGGTGGATATTTTAGAAAATACAGGGGCAGACCGCATACAGCTAAATAGACCTATAAAGTTAGACGTGTATTAGCGGCGGATAGGGCCGGGACGGGCCGCAAAATAAAAATCCGCCTGCCTGTATTTAAATGAAACAGCGTCCACTAGCGGCGGACTATTGCGCTGCGCCTCGCCCCGCCCCGATCCGCCGCTAGTGGACGCTGCGCTGTCTCATATAAATAGAGGCAGGCGGATTTTTGAGTTTTGCGATGCGCCCCGGCCCGGCCCGATCCGCCTACTTCGTCCCTGCGCATGTCAAACCACGTGGTGTCTCCCAAGTCTCTTCTTTCGTGGCACGCATTGTGGCTGTTGATGAAATAAGGTCGAATACTTATCGTATTTTTCCATCTTTTTCCATTCATGCGAAAGAGGAAAAGGTAAATTTCTAGTATTAGTTGGTATTTATTGACAAAACCCCCGACGCAAAAATATGGCTGTTATTTAAATTTGACCGCTATATGTGTGTGTGTGTGTGTGTGTGTGTGTGTGTGTGTGTGTGTGTGTGTGTGTGTGTGTGTGTGTGTGTGTGTGTGTGTGTGTGTGTGTGTGTGTGTGTGTGTGTGTGTGTGTGTGTGTGTGTGTGTGTGTGTGTGTGTGTGTGTCTGTCTGTGACACGGTAGGTCTTAAACGGATGAACCGATTTGGTAGCGGTTATTTTTATCTGCGCCAGTAGCAACACTGTTTTCCGGCTACTTACCTATTTTACTTCGTGAGAGGTGGTGTGAGCATGAAGAGGCCTTTACTCAGTGGGTGGTAACAGGCTGATGATGATGATGATTTTTATTTGAAATCAGGTTTTCTAGCGATGGTTCTTAGACATGTTTTTATGAAAATCGGTTCAGCCGTTTATGAAATGTTCTAAATAAAAATTTCGGGGTTTTTTTTAGGGTTCCGTACCCAAATGGTACCTGACGGGACCCTATTACTAAGACTCCGCTGTCCGCCCGTCTGTTTGTCCGTCTGTCACCAGGCTGTATCTCATGAACCGTGATAGTTAGACAGTTGAAATTTTCACAGATTATATATTTCTGCTATAACACTCGCTAACGGTGAAGGAAAAACATAGATCGTGAGGAAACCCGCGGCTCAGTTGGATCCACACGTATTGACTCGTCTTTCCTGTGGGCTAGGCTGATTAAGCTGTCAGGATGGTATAGGTGCTGGGCAAGCAAGCCTACTCCATCTAAAAAACAATGTCCCAGGCACTGCAGCACCGAGTGATCTCTTCACCCATCTACAGGGTGCACTCTAAGTCAATAGCGAAACTTTAAGTAGGCTGTCTACTGATCAATACAAACAACTTTTACTAGATGGCGAAAAAAATGGAGCGAAAAAAATATCAGCTGCTTGATACATTTGGCACAGTACTGAGTCGACATTTTGAATGGAACAGCTGATATTTTTTTCGCTCCATTTTCTTCGCCACCTAGTACAAGTTGTTTGTATGGATCAGTAGACAGCCTACTTAAATTTTCGCTATCGACTTAGAATGCACCCTGTAGTGTGAGCGTTGGTGCGACTGGACGCTGTATAAATCAACTCATTACGTAGATGCAAAAGCCTTTTTTTTTCATAACAACAAATAAAAAAAATCTGAATAAAATAAATATTTAAGGGGGCTCCCATACAACAAACGTGATATTTTTTCTTTTTTTATAGGTAAAGTTTTTATTTATATTTGAAAGCAGGTTTTCTAGCGATGGTTCTAAGACAAATATTCTATGAAAATCTGTTCAGACTTTTAAGAAATATTCTAATTTCAAATTAAAATGTCGGGGTTTTCTTTTATTTTCGTTTTGATTGTTTTTTTTACCCCCATCTCAATTCGGCCTTTCCTCTCGTTCCAGTTTGATATACTGCCACGGGCCCCTGCTGGATACGGTCCAGATGGCCGGTCTCTACGAAGACTCAAAGACCTTCGTGGATATGAAGATCAAGATGTCGCCCAACATCACCATGGAGCACTTCCGGGAGATGATGAACAGGTATGGACATGATGAACCAGTATGGAGACGATGAACAAGTATGGAAATTGTGAACAAGTATGGTCATGGCGATCATGTATGGACACGGTGAACAAGTATGGATATTGTAAACAAGTATGGACGTGATGAACAAGTATGGAGACAAAAACAGGTTTAAACATGAGAACACAATGTGAGATCAAAACAGGTATGGGCGAGAGAAGAAGTATGGACGTAAGAACGAGGTATGGACACGGTCCCGATGGCCAGTCACTACGAGGACTCCAATACCTTGGTGGATATGAAGATCAAGATGTCGCCCAACATCACCATGGAGCACTTCCGGGAGATGATGAACAGGTATGGACACGGTGAACAAGCATGGATGTTGTGAACAAGTATGGACATGGTGAACATGTATGGAGATTACTTCATGAACCACCTGAGCGCCTGCGGCATAATACCTCCCCTTGAGGTAAAAATCCTCAATCCACAGAGAGAAGGCCTATCCCCAGCAAATGGGACAGTACCTACTGGCTACATTTTACTTATTGGAGTATACCATAGGTTACCTCATGATAGCTAGCTCTTCTTTATGGTTAGCCATTTCTATCTTTTTGGGGAAAATATTCTTTTTAACAGAACTAAAATTTTAAACAAGTTGACAAAATTCGTTCGGTAGGCACAAGACTTGGATCCCCAACTTCTTGCATACCGTGCAGGCGCTCTAGCTAGAGGTTGCGGGTTCAAGTCATACCCCCTACCACGGGTTAGTGCTATAAAAAAAACTATAAAATGTTGTAAAACTAAGGCCGACGTGCGCAAATTCGTCAACCAGAACTTTAAATCTTTAATTATTAATTAAATGTTAGTATCGTATTGTAATGTCCTCGCTTGCTCCAGGACAGACTCGCGGCCGACGAAGGCCGACGTACGCGAGTTCGTCAACCAGAACTTCGACCCCGAGGGCTCGGAGTTCGAGGAGTGGCGCCCCACCGACTGGAAGGAGCAGCCTGGTAAATATCCTGACCCCAACTACCCCAAAGACCCTAGTTTAGCAGCAGGACCCCTGAAATACCGGGCCCTAATAAATACATGGAGATCCCTAGTAAATAACGCTAGAGAACTCCAGTAATTACAGCTAAAAAACCCAAATAAATACTGCTAAAGAACCCTAGAATATGTAATACACTCGACAAAAGTGGCAGATAATATAAAATATCCCGGCTCATAGTCCTATTACATACAACTCAAAAACCCCAATAAATAACGCTAGATAATAACCCCTGCAAATACCGCTACAGGACCCCAGTAAACACTGCTTCAGAACCCCAGTAAATACTGCTACAGAACCCCAGTAAATACCGTTACAGAACCCCAGTAAATACTGCTACAGAACCCCAGTAAATACTGCTACAGAACCCTAGTAAATACTGCTACAGATTCCCAGTAAATACCGCTACAGAACCCCAGTAAATACTGATAGAAAACCACAGTAAATACTGCTACAGAACCCCAGTAAATACTGCTACAAAACCCCAGTAAATATGTTACTTGAATACTAATACGTCACTTTGTATTTTTGTACAAAATATCATTTTAAAAGGAGGTCATTTGACTAACCTGTCATGTTTCCTATTCCAGAGTTCCTGCAGCGAATCAAAGACCCGCTCCTGAACGAGTGGGCAGTGGAGTTGAATCGGCTTTGGTTACAGCTGGGCCGGAAGATGAAGGATGAAGTCAAACAGAATCAGGACCTGTATTCAATCATCTACGTTGACAACCCTGTTATAGTGCCAGGTAAGGTCATCAGGTCAGGTTTTGATCATCTTGCTTAGTAGAGACCAAGCAAGAACTAATTCTGTTGCCCCCCCCCCCCCTCTCTCTCTCTCTCTCTCTCTCTCTCTCTCTCTATCTCTCTCTCTTCTCTCTCTCTCTCTCTCTCTCTCTCTCTCTCTCTCTCTCTCTCTTTCTCTCTTCCTCCCTTTCTCTATTTTTTGGCGCAGAGCAACAAATAGGAGCAGGAGAGGCAGAAGAAGTGGTAGAGAGTGGAGGGGCACGAAAGCGCGCCGCGCAAACAGCGCTAAAATGGCACGAATTCCAACTTTTTAAGCATAAGAAACGTTAAGAAATTAAAAAGTACGAGCTATGAGAAACTCCTTAACTTTTTCTAGGAGTTTTCTCATAGCTCATCTCTCTACCACATTCCCAGCCTCTCCTCCTCCTATTTGTTACTCTGCGCAAAATGATTGAGAAAGAAAGAGAGAGAGAGAGAGAGATAAAGAAAGAAGAAGAGGTGGGGAAATAACATTTTAAAGTTGAAGTGTTTCAGGAATTATTAAAAAATCCACATGCAGTTTCACCCTGTCGCTCTTTCTGTATCTCTACATAACTTTCTCGCACTCAATCTTACTCCCATGCACTTCTAGGCCTCTCTTCCATTCTTTGTCACTCTCATCTAAGCAACGCCATCTAGTGGGCATATTATGAAAACATATCTCCACAGTAAACTAACTGTGAACTGTGACCCCATATCTCAGCAACCCCTAAACCGATTTGGCTCATGTTTGGACTTAAAATTTATCTTTGCCCCATTTACCTGCATACCAAATTTTATGACGATCCGACTTTTACCTAAGTTATCGGCGAACGAACATTCAAACATGCAAACGCCGGATTGTTCAAGTAGACTCGGAGAACTTCGCTCGCTCGTTCAATAACAACACTTTTCCAAACCTTGCAGGCGGCAGATTCCGCGAGTTCTACTACTGGGACTCGTACTGGATCATCAAGGGTCTCCTGCTGTCAGAGATGCGGAGCACGGCGCGAGGGATGGTCTCCAACTTCCTGGATATCGTCGAGAGAATCGGCTACATACCGAACGGGGGACGGATCTACTACGTCATGAGGTTAGATGCAGTTTTACCCTATATTATTACCCTGTATAGTAAATCACAATCGGCTACTTAGCGAACGGGGGACGGATCTACCATGCCATGAGGTTAAATGCTGTTTTACCCTATATTATTACCCTTTATAGTAAATCACAATCTGCTACATACCGAACGGGGGACGGATCTACTATGTCATGAGGTTAGATGCTGTTTCACCCTATATTATTACCCTATACAGGGTGTTAAAAGACCGGCAACAGAGCGGGAAACTACGTATTGTCCTCATCATAAGGAACATTTTTGCCCAAGGAACTATGCCTGGGAAATCAACGGTTTCCGAGATAATGAGGTTCAAAGTCGGACTTTTCAAAACTTTTTTTTTGCAGAAATGTATTTAGTATCTAGTTCTTAACATATCTTCTAAAGAAGCCATATCAAAATTATGAATATTTCTTACAAAAAACGACGTTAAAATTTCAACCCGCAATGTATTCTAAACATCGGCACTTCAAACTTAAGTAACATAAACTTATACCTACGCTTGCGTAATATGACTTCTGTGCGTTACAAGTCCATTGAGTTATAAAATATTTTTCAAAATTATAACCTAAGAAACCAAAATCATTTCCCAGCAATAATTTATCAAAAAAGTACTTTGTTTTGGTGTCTAGTATGCGTGGCTTTCGGGTCTGTTGGCGGTCTTTTAACACCCTGTATAATAAATCAAAATCGGCTACATACCGAACGGGGCACGGATCTACCATGTCATGGGGTGAGACGGTTTTTCAACCTGTAAACGTTCCAGTATGTCATCAACATCATAGTCTGATCTGGGGACAAATTCTCGGGTATGTCGTACCTATTCGAGATTCTACTAAGAAAACCTTAGTAACAAGTTACATTCGAGATTGCCGAGAATTAACCCCCTGCGCTTCTATTGTCTAAAAAAAAACCAGCGCTGGGTACCAATCATGGTAACCAGCACAAAGCTGAGCTCTCCCCATTTGCCAAAATTGTTAGATATAATTCTAAAACGATAACCTCTGATTTAAGTGTTTTTTTTTTATGTATGTTTTGGTTTTGGCAATAAATAATGTTTTATCTTATCAAAACATATGCCCTTGTTGAAAAGAACAATCTTTTTTTGACATTTAAAAAGGCTATTTTTAAGATGGATATTTTGGGTTGACCATCAATAGTGCTAGTGAAGCTGGAGAAAAAAAAGTAGCTAGATACTTAGTATTAAATCGTAATAAGTATCTGATTTATCCACTTTTTGTTTTTTCTAAAGCACTAACCCGTGCTAGGGAATAATTTAAACACTTATAATAAGTTGAAAAAATTCACTCGGGACAGGACTTGAACCCGCAACCTGCACGGTGTGCGGAAGGTTGCGGGTTCAAGTCCTGTCCCGAGTGAATTTTTTCAACTTATTATAAGTGTTTATATCTGATTTTTTTTTTTTTTTTACTTTAGATAATATTTTGACGTTCAATGTAAATTATTTATTTATGGCATATTGAATAAAACATTTGAATCCGAATCTGAATAAAATCAGCAACATTGGAGGCGCAAAACGGACGCTCAACATAACAGTTGTTCAACATTTTGAGACGCTGAGTATCGCGACGTCATACTCTGGAAAAACAAATAATTTTATACAACAAACGTGTTTTTTTTTATACTTTTTGCTCTATTGCAAAAACGGTAAAACATACAAGCATCAAACTTGGTGTGATTATGAAAAAAAAACCCTCGGTCCGTGGGTATGAAGTGCTTACTTTATACCCACGGACCGAGGGTTTTTTTTTTATTGTATGACGGTACGGAACCCTCAGTGCGCGAGTCCGACTAGCACTTGGCCGGTTTTCTTTTTTCTTTATTCTAAGTAACAATCAAAACTGTCCATTTCCAGGTCACAGCCGCCGCTTCTCATCCCGATGGTGAAGTCGATAATGGACGACTCGACGGACCTGGAATACCTGCGGCGGCACATCCACACACTGGATAAAGAGTTCGACTTCTGGATGACCAACCACACCATAGAGGTCGAGCAGAACGGACACAAGTGAGTCAACACTACAGGGTGCAATCGAATTCGATAGCGGAGCTTTAAGGCTCCGTATAAGGCTAACTAGCGCCACCAATGTTGAAAAAATCATATCTTCCTTCAGAAGAAGTTTCTGAAAAAATCCTAAGATGAGCTTATGCGCCATGCTTTTCTAGATTTTTAAGTGTAGGTACCCAACTCAATTTCTAGTCTTAAGCTAAAAAAAAATCGATAACCGCAAAAAACGGCCGCTTTTGGCGGTTATCGAAAATTTTTTAGCTTAAAAGTAAATTTGGAAGAGGGTATCTACACTTAAAAATCTAGAAAAGCATGGCGCATAGGCTCATCTTAGGATTTTTTCAGAAACTTCTTCTAAAGGAAGATATGATTTTTTTAACATTGGTGGCGCTAGTTAGCCTTATACGGAGCCTTAAGTAAGCTGTCTACTGATCAATACAAACAACTTGTACGAGGCGGCAAAAAAATGGAGCATCAAAAATATCATACAATAGCTGACCCGGTGAACTTCGTATCACCTGAAATAGTTTGACTCTCCGCGTCAAAAATGGCGATTCCAATACAAAATTACCAATTTTTATTTCTTCCGTTTTTCAGCTAATCCATTAACTTTTCCCATATTTCTTTGTTTTTAAACCTACCCTGAACTATGGTGAACTAAACAAAACAGTAAATATGCAAATCGGTCAAGCGGTTTCTTAGTTTTAGCGAGACTAATGCACGGCGATTCATTTTTATACACACTGATTCTACCTTATGCATGGAACAGCTGATATTTTTTTCATTCAATTATTTTTGCCACCTAGTACAAGTTGTTCGTCAGACTGTCCGTTAACTCTAGAAATTAAATGGCAACAATTTTTCATAGTAAATCCGAAAAGTGGTCGGCCTTACTATGAAAAATTGTTGCCATTTAATTTCTAGAGTTAACGGACAGCCTGAAAAATAGTTGAGCCTAGGGATTCTCATTTGACGGCTCCGAAATAAAGATATTATGCTAGTGTGCCTAGGACATCAGCGGAGGCAGAGTAATATGGTCCCGTTCGGCAGCCTTTGGGTACGGAACCCTAAAAACTATAGGTCACTAGTTTACTACGCGACTACCTGAGCCATCTCTCTCTCTTCGAGGCTGCATTCCGCCAATCAAAGACCTTGATTCTTTGGCCTAAAGCAAGGGCGTTGCCAAGGGGGGGCAGGGAGGGGCAGCTGCCCCCCCCTAGAGATTCTAAAAAATATAATGCAACCAAAGTCCTAAGTCTTTGAGTTAATTTGCTTGAAGTTCAAGCCTTGAACAATCATACACTTACTGTACACTTATTCAAAATCAAACTCCTTTTTATTAAATTTTTCTAATAAATGTTATTATAACTTATTTACAAGTTTTTTATTGCATAGTCAAGAGCTCGTGCTCGTGTAGCTTCACACATTGGACTCTGTACTGTCACAGAATATATATGTATATAGTACTAACATACTGTTGTTATTACAATCGCTGTAGATGTAAGGCTCGTAGTGCAAGTGAAAAGCTTCATGTGCTGTCGACTTTACCTACAATTCATACCTACTTTTCTCATTCATAGAGAATGAGAAAAGTATGAATTGCAGTAGGTAAAGTCAACTTGCCCCTCCCTGCGACATCGCTTGGCGACGCCCTTGGCCTAAAGGGCATTATTGTTTGGTTTCAGATACAAGCTGGCGAGGTACAACGACCAATCGCAAGGACCGAGGCCGGAGAGCTATAAGGAAGACATCGACTGTGCCAAGTGAGTCTTTTTTTTAACCCCTTACCCAAGTGGGGTGTTATAATGCGTGCGGGATCAGAATGGGATAATACCTTTTGGAACTGAGACGCTCGCGGTCCGCCTGTCAGCTGTAGCGTCAGCATTTCGGCAAACTCTAGTTGTCTATGGCAAACTCGCGTCGAAACTTGCTTGTATTTTCTGTGCGTGTGGGTGTCGGGTGTCTGCTCGAGTTTTATCACGTTTTATTCAATTAATGCAATAACATTTAATCCTTTTAGATTACAACCATTAAACATTTTTGTGTATTTTCAATTTCATAACCCTATGATAGAACGTAGAACATACAAATGTTTTACTGACGCTACTCGAGAACTGTCATTTACGGTTCAGTTCCAAAAGGTATTATCCCATTCTGATCCCGCACACATTTTATAAGTTTGACCGCTATGTGTGTGTGGGTGTGTGTGTGTGTCTGTGGCACCGTAGCGTAGCTCTTAAACGAGTGAACCCATTTGGATGCGGTTTTTTAATTTGAAAGTTGGTTTTCTAGCGAGTTTTCTTAGTTATGTTTTATCAAAATAGGTTCAGCCGTTCATGACATAAGCTAATTTTAAGCTAAAGTGCCGAGGGTATTTTTAAATTTGAATTTTCTAGTTCTCTAAGCAATCTTTGGGATAATTAATTAAACAACGGTACATTTTGGTACCAAGAATCTAGGCTAGTACATAGACCTAGGTCCTAGGTTCTATTATAGGACTATAATAAAGGAGAAACGCTTTTTTGGTGGAAATCTTTTGACTTTTTCTGCGTCCACAAAACCATAATGTGGTTTCAAGCAAAATCTCCTTTATAAATAAAAGTACCAAGATTTTTTTTTATAGCTTTTAGGAAGCACATAATGATATTTTTGTGCAATTTCCCAGACATTTCGACACGCAAGAGAAGAAAGAAGAGTTGTATGCAGAGTTGAAGGCGGCAGCGGAGTCGGGGTGGGACTTTTCCTCGCGCTGGTTTATCCTCAATGGGACTAACAAAGGTAAATACAATGTATCACAAAACATCCTAACTCATTTTACAGGCTGTAACCTATTTTGGTCAACAGGATGTTCTGTTAAAAGAAGTTGAAAAAAACAATTTTTAATACAGTTGCTCAAAAAGTGGCGTATTGCAGGGACGTATAGCGTTCGGGAAGTGGGCTATTACACACGCGTGCTTTTTTTTTACCTTTCCCGCACTCGTGCGTTCTCTTTCCCAACTGTCAAAATAATGTCTATTAAAAAGTAAAACCAACCATGAAGTTTTTACTAAAAAAGTTTTTATGATTCATGCAAATATATTTGTGCAAGTATATTTCTAAAAAGAAGCTACTAATTTGTTTCAATATCAGATTTAATGATTTGATTGAATGAATTTGGTTAGGTTTCATTTCATTTCATCTCATTAAATTTCATTTTCATTTCATATCAATAAAAAACTTCTACTGAAGACTTGGCTGTATGGGCATAGTTTCTTTTGCCTACCAGCATGGGTGAAGAAAAAAAAAACTCTGCTTATATTCTACGGTTGGCGCCATTTTGATTTTTCAGAAATTTTCTTCGCGAGTTTAGTTGTTTTTTGCACAAAATGAGTAATTTCGACCCTAGTTTTTTTAAATTAACACCACCGGAACTCAGTATAATTGCACAAAATGCTTCGGAGAACATTTTACCGGAAAAGTCAAAAATGTCAAGTTAGTTGAGTTTATTGTGTTTTTATTATTTTATTAAATTGCTTAATTTTTTCGCAACTGTATTAAAAATAGTCGTTCAGTACACGTGCGGAACCGTCATTGCAACTTGTTCCGACTGTCAACCCTCGCCTTCGGCTGCGCCTCGGCTCGGGTAGCCATTTGTCGGAACTCGTTGCAATGACAGCCTTTCCACACTTGTAATGAAATATACTATTTTATAATTTTTTCATAACTTTTTTCTTCTTGGCATTAGCTCAAATTTAAAAATATGTTTGTGTGTGTAATTGCATTTGCATACCTTTGAGTTATTAAAACATTGTGAGAGCAACTGAAAAAAATATTTATCTAAATTAAAACGCCTAAAGTAAAATCTAAATTAAAATAATGTTCGTTCTCCTCCACCAGGCAACCTGACGAACCTGAAGACCCGCTCCATCGTGCCGGTGGATCTGAACGCGATCATGTGTTGGAACGCGCAGCTCATGACCGAGTTCCACTCGCAACTTGGGAACAACGACCGCGCCAGCTACTATAGAGACGTGCACGCGAGATTCATGGAGGCTATCGACCAGGTAAATACGAGTAACCTCTGTTACAGATGTAACAGATGTGTACAATGAACCTGTACACTTATGGTTGCAATAAAGTATTGAGTATATCTTATTTCCCTTGCAGGTGTTATGGCACGAGGACGTGGGCGTGTGGCTTGACTACAGCGTGGAGTCGAACCGGAGCCGCGACTACTTCTACCCGTCCAACGTGGCGCCGCTGTGGACCGGCTGCTACGACAAGGGACGCGAGGACTACTACGTCTCCAGGGTCATCAACTACTTGGACAAAGTCAAGGTAATAGGGCGGAAAAATCCACGAAAAATAACGCGAGGACTACTACGTCTCCAGGGTCATCAACTACTTGGACAAAGTCAAGGTAATAGGGCGGAAAAATCCACGAAAATTTTCAAGGCCATAGCCGTAAACCACGCCTAAATCCGTCCACGCATTTCGGAGATAGCGCTCGCTACAGATTAAAAAAGAAGAAAAACTCGTTCTATGGTTAAGGATGAGAGGACTACTACGTCTCTAGGGTCATAAACTACTTGGACAAAGTCAATGAAATAGGGGGGAAAAATCCATGCCTATAGCCGAAAACCACGTCTAAATCCTTCCACTCGTTTAGGAGATAGAACAAAAAAGAAAATAATTTCATTACCGTGGCGCCACTGTGGACCGGCTGCTATGACAAGGGACGGGAAGACTACTACGTCTCTAGGGTCATCAACTACTTGGACAAAGTCAAGGTAATAGGGACGGAAAAATCCACGTCTTTATCCGGAAACGAATCGTGTAGCTAACCAGAAAAGTTTCTTTTAGGCTTAATTATGTCGACGGCTTACAGGTTTGGCAATGCTCGTTATAACCGAAGACCAATAGCGGATTTTGGTGGGGGGCTAAGGGGCTCAAGCCCCCCCAAAAGCCCCTGAGTCCGTCTATAAAACAAAATGTTGTATGCTTTTTTTATCTTGAAAACCTATCCATTGGGTTGGTATCGTGTCTATTATGGCACGAGGACGTGGGCGTGTGGCTCGACTTCAGCGTGGAGTCGAACCGGAGCCGCGACTACTTCTACCCGTCCAAGGTGGGTAGAAGTAGTCGCGGCTCTCAAAAATCTCGTAGGACGAGAAGACTACTACGTCTCTAGAGTCATCAACTGCTTGGACAGATTCAAGGCCAACGGGGCGGAACATTCCACGTCTGTAGCCGTAAACCACATAGATATCCGAAAATATTCACTCCTATAAAATACTTATGTTCGCAGGTGGACATCTTCGAGGGTGGCATACCGACCACGTTCGAGCATTCGGGCGAGCAGTGGGACTACCCCAACGCGTGGCCCCCCCTACAGTACATAGTGGTGACAGGGCTGGCCAGTACCCGCGCCGCGCCCGCCACCCGCCTCGCTGGAGAGATGGCCACCAAGTGGCTCAGGAGCAACTATGAGGTGTGGAAGCAAAAGGCAGCCATGTTGGAAAAGGTTGGTGCTTTTGTTCTATGTTATTACACTAAAGGAGACCCTGTCAGGCACCTATGAAACGTCTACCACGCTACGAATCGTGTAGTTAACCAGAAAAGTTTATTTTAGGCCAGGTTTGTCAATGCTCGTTACAAAGACTCATATTTTGTCTACGCTTTATATGTCGACTAAAGCTACAATCTTTCCCTTGCTCGATACTATAAAGTAAGAGATTGTCACAAAATAGCTTTGGAGCAATCGTAAGCAGAGTATCTCATTCGAAACCAAAAGGCAGCCATCTTTTCCAAGATGGCCGCTCCGTTTCCGCTCCCACATCCAAACGCCAGTAAAGTCTGTGGCGAGAGTTTGCCCCATGGTACAGTACATAGTGGTGACAGGGCTGCCAGTACCCGCGCCGCGCCCGCCACCCGCCTCGCTGGCGAGATGGCCACCAAGTGGCTCAGGAGCAACTATGAGGTGTGGAAGCAAAAGGCAGCCATGTTGGAAAAGGTTGGTGTTTCTGTTCTACATTATAACGCTAAAACAAGCACAGGAGACCCTGCCAGGCGCTTATGAATCGTCTACCACCCTACGAATCGTATATCGGGCTAGAAATGTTTATTATAGGCTTAATTATGTCAACGGAGCAACTATGAAGCGTGGAAACAAAAGGCAGCCATGTTGGAGAAGGTAAGACCCTCTCAGACTGCTGGATCGCCACAAAATGGCTTTGGAGCAAGCATTGATTAGCAGACAATTATGTTACGAAACAAAAGGCCGCCCTCTTTTCCAAGATGGCCGCTCAGGTTTGACAATGCTCGTTACAACCGAAGAGTCCAATTTTGTCTACGCTTTATATGTCGACTAAAGCTACCATCTTACCCCTGCTCTATACTAGAATGTATGAGATCGACACAAAATGGCTATGGAGCACAAAATGGTACTTAGCCACATAATGGTACTTAGCAGAGTATCTCATTCGAAACCAAAAGGCAGCCATCTTTTTCAAGATGGCCGCTCCGTTTCCTCTCCCACACCCAAACGCCAGTAGTGTCTGTGGCGAGAGTTTGCCCCATGGTACAGTACATAGTGGTGACAGGGCAGCCAGTACCCGCGCCGCGCCCGCCACCCGCCTCGCTGGCGAGATGGCCACCAAGTGGCTCAGGAGCAACTATGAGGTGTGGAAGCAAAAGGCAGCCATGTTGGAAAAGGTTGGTGCTTTTTTAAAATGTTATTACGCTAAAACAAGCACAGGAGACCCTGTCAGGCACTTATGTAACGTCTACCACGCCACTAATCGTGTATCAGAAAAGTTAATTTTAGCAAAAGCAAAAAGCAGCCTTGTTGGAGAAGGTAAGACACTCTCAGACTGCTGGATCGCCACAAAATGGCTTTGGAGCAAGCATTGATTAGCAGACAATTATGTTACGAAACAAAAGGCCGCCCTCTTTTCCAAGATGGCCGCTCAGGTTTTACAATGCTCGTTACAACCGAAGAGTCCAATTTAGTCTACGCTTTATATGTCGACTAAAACTACCATCTTACCCCTGCTCTATACTAGAATGTATGAGATCGACACAAAATGGCTATGGAGCACAAAATGGTACTTAGCCACATAATGGTACTTAGCACAGTATCTCATTCGAAACCAAAAGGCAGCCATCTTTTCCAAGATGGCCGCTCCGTTTCCGCTCCCACATCCAAACGCCAGTAAAGTCTGTGGCGAGAGTTTGCCCCATGGTACAGTACATAGTGGTGACAGCGCTGCCAGTACCCGCGCCGCGCCCGCCACCCGCCTCGCTGGCGAGATGGCCACCAAGTGGCTGCGGAGCAACTATGAGGTGTGGAAGCAAAAGGCAGCCATGTTGGAAAAGGTAAGACACTCCCAGACTTCTGGAGAAGGTTGGCGCTTTGTTTCTATGTTATTTAGCCAAGACATGGCGACCCCTGTCGGATGCTGTGGAAACTAGCGCGCTGCATCGGACCAGCAAAAGTTTCTTTGGGACTTAATTATGTCTACGGTTTTATCTTCAGACACTACAAGGTGTTACAAAAGTACCTAACTCTTTTTACAGGGTGTAACCTACTAGTCAACAGGATGTCAAATCTATAAAAAAAAAGTTGAAAAAAACAATTTTTATTTTTTAACCTCAAAACTAAAAAAAAATCATAACTTTTTTGTTTTTGTTATTAGCTCAAAATTAAATTTAAAAATATGGTCGCGCGTGTAGGTGCATTTACAAAGATTTGAGTTGTTCAAAAATTCTGTAAGTGAATGAAAACAATATTTAAAAAATACTTTTCTCCCGCCACATGGTTCACATTTTATTAATTAACAAATTAACAGAATGTCATAGAGCAAAAAAAAAATTTGGTTGTGATCCCTATCGCCTGGTGCTATTACCCTGTAAAAAGAGTTAGGTACTTTTGTAACACCTTGTATATCTACGGCAAGCGTAGACAGTTGGCTAGTCTACACTGTAATCTTAGGTTTGTCAATGCTTGTTAGGTCGTGACACCAGAGACCCTAGCATGGCAATCGAAGACTCCGATTTTGCCTTCGCTTGAATGTAGACAAAAGACTGCCATCGAACCCCTTCTCGATACTAGAGAGCATGAGATCGCCACAAAAAGGGCTATGGACTTACCAATAGTTGGCAGAGTATTCTATTCGAAACCAAAAGGCCGCCATCTTTTCCAAGATGGCCGCTCCATTTCCTTTCTCCCGCACCTAAATATGATGAGGTAATCAACAAGTTTTTTGGGCAGTGCCACTGCTTCGTAGACCGGAACACATAATCGGCTGAATTATTGTTGTTTTGTTGTTTACAATATTGAAAAGAATACCATGTTATTGCCGCGAACGAAAAATCGCTGAAAAAATAGCTCAGTTTAGCTACAAAATGTAAAAAAACTGTGAATTTTTTTAATTTTCTGCCACGTTGCTATCGTCAAACCTTAAAGTGAGCAATATTTCAAATATTAGGTATTATCTAACATTTTTTTGGCCAGCTTACTAGCTCCGGATTGTTTTCTTGGAGATTCTTCCCCATGGTAAATAAACTAAGAGCTCTAAATGTTAACCATTTTGTTACTTGTTTCAGTACGACGCGACTATATTCGGCGGCTTCGGCGGCGGCGGAGAGTATGTTCTGCAAACCGGTTTCGGCTGGTCCAACGGTGTGGTGATGGAACTCCTCAACCGATACGGAGGTGAGCGCCTGTGGTGCTACGGGTCAGAGTTGCTTGAACGATTTCTAAAGACAGCACGTACAGATGTTTTATCTCACGAAGGCGGATGAGACATACTTGCCAAAAGTGGCCACTTTTAGCGATAAAAGATTTTATTCGGATCTGGAAGGATCTGGAATCTAAACCTTAGGTCCTAAAAATAGTTAAGCCTCGCGTTGAGTATTTGGTGTTTCATTTTTAGCAAAACTCGCATCCAAAAAGATATGTTTTTTTTTCCATTGGCGGCGCTAGTTGTGCCTAGGGATGGGCCTTAAGGCTCCGTATAAGGCTAACTAGCGCCACCAATGTTGAAAAAATCATATCTCCCTTCAGAAGAAGTTTCTGACAAAATCCTAAGATGAGCTCATGCGCCATGCTTTTCTAGATTTTTAAGTGTAGGTACCCAACTCAATTTCTAGTCTTAAGCTAAAAAAAATTCGATAACCGCCAAAAACGGCCGCTTTTGGCGGTTATCGAAAATTTTTTAGCCTAAAAGTAAATTTCGAAGAGGGTATCTACACCTAAAAATCTAGAAAAGCATGGCGCATAGGCTCATCTTAGGATTTTTTCAGAAAATTCTTCTATAGGAAGATATGATTTTTTTAACATTGGTGGCGCCAGTTAGCCTTATAACGAGCCTTAAGTTACGAACACAAGAGCGTGCGTCTACAGGGTGTTAAAAGACCGCCGACAGACCCGAAAGGTACGCATACTAGACCCCAAAACAAAGTACTTTTTCGATAAATTATTGCCGGGAAATGATTTTGGTTTTTTAGGTTATAATTTTGGAAAATATTTTATCACGCAATGGACGTGTGACGCACAGAAGTCGTATTTCGCAAACGTAGGTATAAGTTTATGTTACTTAAGCTTGAAGTGCCGATGTTTAGAATACATTGCGGGTTACAATTTAACGTCGTTTTTTGTAAGAAATATTCATAATTTTGATGTGGCTTCTTGAGAAGAAATGTTAAGTACTCGATATTGAGCAAATTTCTGCAATAAAAAAAGTTTTAAAAGACCGACTTTGAACCTCATTATCTCGGAAACCGTTGATTTCCCAGGTATAGTTCCATGGGCAAAAATGTTCAGTATGATGAGGATAATGCGTGGTTTCCCGCTTTGTTGGCGGTCTTTTAACACCCTGTATAAGGATTACAACTACAAGTATGGCTCATCCGCTCTCGTGAGATAAAACAACTGTAGACGCTTACAAGCATACACTCTATTCACTTGCGTTACGGGTGACTTTGCGACGAAAGTGTAAGGGTATACGTGCTGTCGTGTGTACAAGGTGGTGTGAGGTCCTGCCATATTTCTTCTTCTTATTCGTGTGAGAGTGTCAAAATTATTATAAGGCATGCAGCCAGTGCTTCACGACCGCTCATTAAGGGGCTACTTTGGTCCTACTTTTTGTAGGTCCAATGGAAAACGTTTCTACAAGCAAAGAGTGGTTGGTTTAAAAAAATCTCAAAGAACTTAGAGATTGTTTTTATACTTACGTTTTTATTGGCCCTTGTTTTCTAGTATTTGGTACGAGATAAAAATAAAACATTAAAGTTTTTACCATGTTTTTTTGATTTTCGAGGTTGGCCCTAAAATAAAAGTTGATAAATATAAAGACCCCTCAAGTATGACAGGACCTTTTTGCAACACGCAGCATACAGGGCAATTTTATTATATACAAGGTGTTACAAAAGATCCTAACTCTCTTTACAGGGAAATAGCACCCGATGATAAAGTTCACAACCTAAATATTTTCTATGCTCTATGACGTTCCGTTGATTTTTAAATAAATAAAATGTAAATGCTGTGGCGGAAGAAAAATATTTTTTTAAATATTGTTTACATTGACTTTCACAATGCTTTAACAACTCAAGGCTATGCAAAATGCACCTACACAGACAATCATATTTTCAAATTTTTAGCTAATACCAAAAACAAAAAATAAATTAAAAAAAATAATTTGAGGTTATAAAATAAAATAGAAAAATCAACTTTTTTTACAGAATTGACATCCTATTGACCAGTTACAGTTACACCCTGTAAAAAGAGTTAGGATGTTTTGTATTGTGACACGTTGTATTTATTCCTGGAACACGTCAACATGTAAATGTGATTTCCAACAACTTGTGTTCAAGAATAAAGCTACTAAAAAATTGCTCTGGATTTTGGCTTACTTTTGCGCCCCCATAATGACCTACATTCAATCATGATAACAAACACCCTTATTCTCGCGTATTAATAATAATTCTTATTCTTCACCCTTCGCTCGCCGAAGTTGGAGTCTTGGGTATGTCACAATCATTCATTTCATTCAATAGTAATGTAGTTCGGACAACAGTTTATGTAATAACTATTTCTTGATTTGCAATTTTATGTGGCGGTAGCTAAGAGCTAAACTCTTATTTTTAATTCGAGTCCACCGAATGACAGTTGCTAGTATGCCACTGACAGATAAAGCCTTTGTAGCAACTGTCATTCCGTGGACACGATTTAAAAATTAGAGTTTAGTGACATCTCGCCACACATCTAGTCCGCTCTGAAGTTGTCGCGCTACGCATTACGCAGGTTTTCATTGTATGGCGGCTATACATTAAAAACCTGCCAATTTTAGAACGTACTAGATGTTTGGCGAGACTTATTTAAATATGTAAAAAAACCTTATTTCATCATTCTATTATTATGTAAAGTAGTCTCAACTGACGTAAAGTATTTTACAGCTATAATTTAAGTACGTTATGTAGTCATAGTATTTTTTTTCGGCTTATAAAAACTTTTTGCTTCTAATTTTTTTAGCCTATTTACAATTTTATTTGCATGCGTTATCTTTATTTTAGGCATACGTGGGCTAATGGTATGGTTTAATGGTATTTCTTATTTATTATTATTATATTTTATTTATTGGTTTTATCGGTGTTACAATAATTTTAGAGAATGAATTTAGCTGTTGTAGAAAGCTTTTTTTAAAAACTTAGGACAGATGTCTTAATCCGCAGCCAATATAATTGAATTATCCGTCGATTACGTTAATCAACGATTAAAAGACGTTTAATGTTATCTGAAAGACCTTTGTTATTCGATTTCTATTTTCTTTTTCTATGGAGGAAGTCGGTGCAAAAAATAAATTGCCTATTTCATACATAAGGTGCAGTGCTGTCGCTTCCTTTTGTATAAAACAGCTGATTTATTTTCTGCTTCGAAATTTTTGTCCCGTAGTAAAAGCTTGATTGTAATGGACACTACATTTTGACCAAAAAATATAAAGTAACAATAGTCTACTAAATAACTTGTATGGGTTTGGTACCATATTGGTAAAAATGTAAAACCATATCGTTAGCTAACGCATGCCCAATTGTTAAAAGCGCGGGAATAAATGCAGCCGAATGCGTGCCGAAAATACTGTTACTATACCTTTCACACGTACACACTTGCATGCATCAGGCAAAGACACAACGCTCAATGATGCATTTTCTAAACTCTTATTATAATTTACACTTTTTCAACCAAATTGCTGTTACCCCGCGACACTCGAGCAAACCAGTTACAATCGTGACGCCAACATTTCATTTGCCACCCTCGTCCAAATCCCAAAGAAACCTTTCATTTGACCCCTGCCTCGAAATTCGGACTCATGTGTCCAGAAAACTTTTCTTCTGCTCGCTCGGAAAATCATTTCGGATCGATTGCACGCGCTTATTGCCCACAAAATAGAGCACCTTATTGGTGTCGCGCCAAGTACACATGTGTACAGTCGGCCACAGTCTCAGATACCCCTTTTTGTTCGATTGGCGCCCTTATGCCGCGCGCGGTAAGAGCTGCCATGGGGTATCTGAGATTGTGGCCGACCGTAAGTATTCCGAGCGAGCCGAAGGAAAACTAACTCGCGGATTCTTCTCTCGCGGCATCCTCTCTAGGCCAACACTTTCACACATGCGCGTGAAACACATTACCCTCTTTTACTTGCAGTCTGGTATAATGGCCTCCAAACGCCCTCACACTCAAATTCTTATCAAATTGAGCTAGAGTAGGCGCGCTAGGCCGCCATTACACCGTTAATTTTTTGGCACTCTCACTGTCACGATCCCTATCAATTTGACTACAAATATTTATAGTTACGTACACACTTACACACACCCACTCACACCCAACCCAATCATTCGGCTGCACATCCCGCGCTCACCCCTTGGGCATGTCAACAGAGACCGTCTCCGCAGCTGACGCGTTCGGGTCGGGCCAGGAGACGAGCGGAGCGGTGTACGGAGCGAGAGTCGGCGCTGGTGGTGTGGCCACGGCCTTGCTGGCTGTCCTGGCGTCTGCGGCCGCCGGTGCTCTTGGGTGAGGTGAGTTGGCACACCTGATTTATTGTCTACTGTTTATGACTTTCAAAAAACTTGAGTATTTTGGCCATATAATGCGCAATACCCAATATGGACTCCTTCAACTAATCATTCAAGGGAAGATACCAGGCAGGAGCCGACCTGGAAGACCCAAGATATCATGGCTTGAGAACTTATGCCATTGGTACCAACAATCCACGAGCTGTCTAGCTTAGTAGTGCCCGATGATAAAATATCTACCAAGAGCTGCCATACGGCGTACCACAAGGCAGCATACTAGGGCCGACACTTCTCGTCGAATGTCGAGTATATTCGGGTCGGGTCAGAAGACCAGCGGAACTTTGCGAGAACTCTCTCTTAGAAAATAATAATGTCCTTCCATTTGTTTCAGATATCAATTTTATTTGCGAGAGATGCGTTGCAAACGGTGCTTTGGGACGGACGAGGACTTGTCAAAGTAAGATCATTCCATTATTATTTAATTTTAATCTTATTTTTTATTAAGTATATCATCACACCTAAGTTAAGGTCCTTAGGAGGGATTATTTTAAATCAAAGACAAAATTCAAACAAAAATACAATGAAACAACACATAGTACGTTTTTAAATTTAAACTTTTGCACTCTACATTTTTCTATTAAATAAACTGTTTAACTTTGTGTTTTGTCGGTGTAGCCGACTAGTTTTGGTTCTCATTCTGAGACCTTTAGGAGAGTTAAACCGTTGATTGAATAGAAAAATAGTACAATACTGACATCGTGTGACGCCATTCATTACACAAATTGTTCAAATAAATTCCACTCTGTCAAACACCCAATTACCTAAATTGAAAAGTTAATTCATGCATTTATATGTATTTCTTGACACACACAATAATACACAACAATATCATATACCTAATCCCTCTATAAAAGCAGTAAATATATTATAATTTAGTGAAAACTTACATTTAAATTAAAAATATATTCTTATTCCTTATGTTTATATCCCTTTTTAATAAGGTTCCTATTATTATACTTACTTATTATTGTATCAATTTACACTACTTTAATTGTGGCAAGATTTTAGAAATAAATTAAAAAGTTACCAGTGCATTGTGATACTAAGGCAGTATTTTATTTATTTTTGTTAGTTACTAAAGCTTTTTTTAGTTTTATAGTTAGTATTTTACTAGTAAATTAAAGTATATTAATATTACACATAGATTTAATGTTGTTGAGGGTAAAAAAAACCCGGTTTAATTCATCTTAAACTTAAATTTTACTTAATTATTGTTACAGCTTGTCTTAATATTAAAATATTTGTATATTGTAAATAAATAAAAAAAATACAATGTATTTTGTATATTACGTACATATTTATCTGTTCTATTTTTAGCTTCATGGATCAATCTGTATATTACCTACTTGCTATGTTAACGTAAAAATCAACGTTTGGAGAACAAAAACATCTAATCTACCTACGGTTCTTTTAAATAGCGCTACCATAGAAAATACATCGTAGCCTTGGACAGTTTTTGGACATTAGTCCTAGGTTTTTAGCACTAGGTCCTAGGTTCTAGCTTCTACCAGGGGGGTTACCCTTGACGCTATTGCGTTCATATTGACTAAGTTTTAAATTAATTTCTCGTTGAATTTTCAGTCATGCTTTGATTTTGTATACTGCGTAATGTTTATTCAAGGCTATTTTGTACAATAAAAATATAAAATGCGTTTTAATTCGTGAAATAGGTACTGAATTTTGTAAATTGCGCCGTATTGAAAGAATTGCATCAAGGGTGGACGGGCAGGACTGAAATTTTAATAGTACTACATTTTCAAAAAACCTACCATAAAAGAAGCTATGATTTATGTTATATGGTAGCACTAGTTTTACAGTATGAAGCTCATAAATGGAGGGTTCCATCCGCGTCTCATGTTTACACCTCTTAAGAGGGTGCTAGAGCACCATTTTTCCATACAAACGTAGTTCAGGTTTAATTTCTAAACTACAGGCTGGATTTGCTGAAATTTGGTTTATATCAGTAGATGACCAATACGTGGTTTGCAAACAGTTTTTATAATTAAAAAAATAGCCTGAAAGAAATTAGAGCGATGCGTTTTTCGCGCCGAAAACGGGGTTACTTTCAGCTGTTATTTATTTACATTATTACACTGTCTTTTGGATTCTAACTACCTTGGGAACATGAAAAATGTATTGTACTTGTCAGAAAAAAATTTTTAATCTATATCTATATCTATACTTATAATAAAACTCTAGCGAAGTCAATTCTGTACATTGAATATTTTTAGAAAAAAACTAGCAGGGGTTACTAAGTAACCTATACTGAATACAAAAATGCAAAAAAATCGGTCTATGTCTGTCCGTCTGTCTGTCTGTCTGTCTGTCTGTCTGTCTGTCTGTCTGTCTGTCTGTCTGTCTGTGTGTTACCTCATCACGCGAATTATACCACTGAATAGTTTTCAGTCACATTTAGGACCGTGATAAGTCCTGGTTCTGGGCACAATCTAGGCTATCCAATGTTCAGAATACATTGCGGGTTGCAATTTTAACTTCATTTTTTGTAAGAAATATTCATAATTTTGATATAGCTTCTTCAGAAGATATGCTAATAACGTTATACTGAACACATTTCTGAAAAAAAAAAACGAAAAAAAAAAAGTCCTTCTTGGAACCTCATTATCTCGGGAACCGTTGATTTCCTAGGCATAGTTCCTTGGGCAAACATGTTCGTTATGATGAGGACTATATGTGGTCTGGGGGGTTACCCTTGACGCTATTGCGATCAAATTGAAAAAGTTTTAAAATTAATTTCTCTTTAAATTCGCATAGTAATGCTTTGATTTTAAATACTTTGTAATGTTTATTCAAAGGTAAGGCTGTTTTATTCAATATAAAAACACAAAAGGCCTCATAATTTGTAAAATATTAAATTTTGTAAATTGCGCTATATTGCGGCCGTATCGGAAAAATGCGTCAAAGGTGGAGGGGCAGCTCGGTATTCAATACAAGCAGTCGCCGCAAACAATAATTTTGCATTCTTGCATAACAAATAACTATTGTTTACCGTTGAGCGGGATAGACAGAGTTATTAGCCGTATGCTTTGCTTGCTGGCTTAGCATGAGAATGAGTAAGACCTTATCTATGGGCTTATAACTTTATCTATCCCTCTCTACGTCGAGGGAGATACATATAAACCCCTTTACTTCCTAAGCAATTATTATGCTAAGCGTCCTGGTATCTTATCACGGGCGATACTTTAATGCAGACAATACATATTTATGTATTATTATTAAATGTATTGTTTAGATTAGGGTTTTTATTCTATTTTATTCTATTGCTTTCTTTTGAGCCCTGCTACCGCAAGTTAAGAAATAATAACTATTAAATTAAAATACCCCCGACATTTTAGCTTCAAATAAGCATATTTAATAAATAGCTGAACCAATTTTGGCAAAACATAACTAAGAAAATTCGCTAGAAAACCTGCTTTCAAATTAAAAAAAAACATAAATCTTCCAAATCGTTCACCCATTTAAGAGCTACAGTTCCACAGACAGACACACCCTCATAAACACATACCTATACAGACACGCTCACAACGCTTTCAAACTTATAACACCCCTCTTTTTTGGTCGGGGGTTAAAAAAAAACCTTCCTTTTGAGTATTCCTACAAAGTCATATTTAAATTAAATGTCAAATGTGTAAAAAACGCAAACGAAGTCGCGGGCACAACTAGTAGCTAATAAAATGTAGAGATGGCAGCGGAACTACGAAAAAAATTGGGAAAATAGATCTATTACATTACAACTACAACTACATACTAGCGAAAGGACATGAACACATGTAGACTCATACAGCCGCATTGCCTCTCACTTTTCCCGCGCCCTGTCTCGCTCTGGGTGAAACAGCTATAGAAAACAGTGTTTCACGCGCTTGGCCATCGCCGAGTTCCCACGATTGTACAGGGTACTCTTAAACAGAGAGTTCTATCCCGTGTTTACACCTTTCAAATGACCCACAAGACTTCCAGACTCTATAAATAAGCACCGGCCTCAACCGGCGCGGTAGGAAAGGACAATAAAGCACATAAACGTCTGAATTACATCCTGGTCCTTTGTCGCGATATTGTATAAACAGCAGCGCTTTTGTTCGCGCCCGTCCGAGCCTAATTGGATGCGGCTTTGTGGCCGTTGTTTCCTAAATGGCTCGAAAAAGAACAGGGGGCTAATCCTCGGGAATCTCGCATTCGACACACCTCGAAGGAAAAATCTCATTTTGCGGCAAATATCACAATACATCTCCTATTCTCACGAAGTCATCCTTGACATAAGGCACGAGATTTCTGCGAGATGTTTGCCTTTTTCGCTCGACATGACTCGAGTGGTCGGGAGCAGTCGAGATCGAAATGACATGTGATTTTTCCTTCGAGATGTGTCGGATACGAGATTCCCAAGAATTTGCCCCCAGAGTTGAAAAAGCAACTAATAGTGCCCCCTCGGTCCCGGGTCTACGGAGGGACTTATCAATGTCTTATAAAAAAACCGGCCAAGTGCGAGTCGGACTCGCGCACGAAGGGTTACGAACCATTATCTATCTCTTCTCTTCTTCTCTCTCTTCTTCTTCAACCTATAGCCACCCAATGCTGAGTGTAGGTCTCTTCCATTGCACTCCATTCTTTACGGTCTTGGGCTTTTCTCATCCAGTCTTTTCCTGCCACTTTGACCAGGTCGTCGGTCCATCTCATCGGTTGCCTGCCCACATTTCTACGACCTGTTCTTGGTCTCCACTCCAGTACCCTTTTACCCCATCTGTGGTCCTGTCCACGACATATATGGCCCGCCTAGTTCCACTTTCTTCGAGCTATAACCTTGGCTATACAAGGTGTTTCAAAAGTACCTAACTCTTTTTACAGGGTAATAGCACCCGGTGATAGGGATCACAACCTAAATATTTTTTTTGCTCTATGACGTTCCGTTGATTTTTAAATTAATAAAATGTGAATGCTGTGGCGGGAGAAAGGTATTTTTTAAATATTGTTATCATTGACTTTCACAATGTTTAACCAACTCAAAGCTATGTAAATGCACCTACACACACAATGATATTTTAAAATTTGAGCTAATACCAAAAACAAAAAAGTTATGACTTTTTTTCAATTTTGAGGTTATAAAATAAAAATTGTTTTTTTCATCTTTTTTTTACAGATTTGACATCCTGTTGACCACTAGGTTACACCCTGTAAAAAGAGTTAGGATGTTTTGTAACACGTTGTATATAGTTTGGTTCTTCATTATCTATAATAACGGCAAAAATCACGTTTGTTGTATGCCCTACAAAAGAAATCTCGATTATAAAATACAATATTAAAAAAGAAATCTAAGAAGGCCCCGTCTAAGCCTCAGCTTCTTCTTCTTCGTCGTTACGCTCTTGTCAGAGCGGTGGTGATCCACATACTTGGTACTATCAGTGGCTGATGTCTCGCGCCTTACGATGCCACGCCATTTATCTCGGTTAGCCCCTCCCTGTATTATCTAAAATATGCACCGTAAAAATAACGGCTTTTAAATGTAAAAAAAAGGATTGTTCATTTCAATAAGGGCTATTTTCGAGTGTTTTGACGCTCGGAGGTTGAGTGGAATTTTTAAATAATAGAGGCGCAGGTTGCCCAGGTGCATTCATACAGTTTTTACCCCCACAGCGGTCTTAATTTGGTCAGTCCATCGCATCGGTGGCCCCAGCTACAACTTATCTAAGGTGGCCAACCGCATAAATCCGTGTAGAGTAATAAATCTTCATTTATAACGGTGCTTCGCTACGGAACTTGCAATCGCGAATAATGACAACACAAGGTCCTTGGTCTTGACTTTAGCAGTGACTGTAGCGCCTTGGGCCTTGCGAGTGGCACTAGGATAACACTTAGGGTTTCACTGACGTTCACTACAAGTTGTTACAAAAGTACCTAACTCTTTTTACAGGGTAATAGCACCCGGTGATAGGGATCACAACCTAAAATTTTTTTTTGCTCTATGACGTTCCGTTAATTTTTTAATTAATACAATGTGAACGATGTTGCGGGAGAAAACTGTTTTTTAAATATTGTTTTCATTGACTTTCACAATGTTTTAACCACTCAAAGCTATATAAATGTACCTACACGCACGAACATATTTTTAAATTTGAGCTTATAACAAAAACAAAAAAGCAATGAAAAATTTACAATTTTGAGGTTATAAAATAAACATTGATTTTTTTCAACTTTTTTTCACAGTATTGACATCCTGTCGACCAGTAGGTTACACCCTGTAAAAAGAGTTAGGTACTTTTGTAACACCTTGTATATTGACTCACTGGCTTTTACCCGCGACTTAGTCGGCGCAGACTATCGCAATAAAAAATAGCCCTCAGCGATATCGTAGCTTCCCATTAGTGAAATAATTTTTAAAATCGGATGAGAAGTTTTTGAGATTACCCCCTGAATACATAAAATACAAACTTTTCCTCCTTGTAATATTAGTGTTGACTCTTATGAACCTGTGTCTGAAATAAATACTTTTTTTTTATGTGAATACATCTACAGCATCCTATTATTAAATAGCGTTTTATCCTTATACACGTCGATACTCAGCGATAACGTAGCTTCACATTAGTGTTTATTTTTTTTAAATCGGATGAGTAGTTTTGGAGATTACCCCATACATACATACATACTCGTACTTACAAACTTTTCCTCACATATTAGTGAAGATCGCTATTTCAGTAGGTACAAGAAACAGCCTCGCTAAAGTTTGACAGGCCCTTTCAGTAACGGGTTGTAGAATAGACCCACATAGTAGCCTTGTAAGTGATCGTGTTCGTGATCATCGTTCAAGTTTATTTCCGTGCAAACGAGACGGCTGAACTAAAAATAAACAAAACACATTCACTTGCCCTCGCCACGGGTTTTTATCAGTTGATGCCGTTTTTAATTAAATGTTTGAACAGACGGTATTTTAAAGACATTTCGGCGTTAAGTAAGCTCTTCTTATAGACATAGAATTCTAGATTTGAAGGCCAACGTAGAGGCATAGAGCTATACCGGGTGATTTTTGTCACTGCGAAAAACTGGTAGCTAATTATGAACCACTTTTTGGTTTTCAAACTGAAACTCTTGTGAACACTGCACATTTTTCTATCAAATCACAGTTTTACTCACTTGTATTTTGTCGGTGTAGGCGACAAGTTTCGGTTCTCATTCGGACATCTTTATCATGGAGACGTCCGTCTGTCACCAGGCTGTATCTCATGAACCGTGACCGTGATAGTTAGACAGTCGAAATTTTCACAGATGATGTATTTCTAATGCCGCTATAACAAAAAATACTAAAAAACAGAATAAAATTAACATTTAAGGGGGCTCCTATACAACAAATGTGATTTTTTTGCCTTTCTTATACAAGATGGTAAGGAACCCTTCGTGCGCGAGTCCGACTCGCACTTGGCCAGTTTTTTTCTTAAACCTATACCTATTCTAAAGAAACATTTTGTTTCTTTTTACAAATTAGGCGTTAAAAGTGCAATAAGTCCCGAACAGACACCTGTTTTAATATTTTTCAGTAACATGCCGTCTTTTGCTGTAAAATTCCGCAATTTGTTATTTGCTAAGTTGGTACTGAGGAAGGACTTATTTTGTACGTTTGCGACGACGGAAACGGTGGCAAAATACTTGGCTTTATTTACACAAGTGCTAATATTTTGTACATACTTACACCTTGAACTGATACATAACTGAGTATTTGCGTAAAGTTTTAAATAAAAGCAAATCCATAAGGCTGAAGGCGTAAACACAGACACGAACTCAATTTAATTGTGTTGATGAAAAAGAAGATTATTATTATGGAATAGTTGAACCAATCAACCAGTAGCTCTAGTAACTTCAGTCGGGATATTATATTTGTGCGAAAATAGCTCTTATTGAAATTATATCTGAAATGAAATGATAAATCTTTTGATTTAATGACATTTAATTGGTCATTTAACAATGGGAATAAATAAATAAATAATTTATTTCTCAGAAAAGAATACAATGGTGGTAGCACAACTCAAGAAACGTTTTAAATAATTTATCAGTCACAATTCACAAATATTAACATCTGTCGCTGCACTAGGATTATAGCCTGTGTTTCAGCAATCATCGCCCACTTCTATAGGTAGATACTGTGTTATGTTTTGAGGCGCCGTGCATAGTAAATAGCCCGCGCGCAAAGAAAAATGCACAAAATCGATTCCTGTATCAAATACACTAAACAAATCGAAAATGTTCACATATCAAACCCTAGAATTAGGTGAGAGCTATCTAAAACTGCCAGTTTCGTGTTGACATTCATAAACGTTTTGAAGATATTTTGGCTGAAAAAAATTAGGCGGCGCACTTTTTTCAACGGAAATATCTTGCAATCTGTTATGAATATCAACATGAAACTGGCTGTGTTAGATAGGTCTCACCTTATTCTAGGGTTTGATATGTGAAAATTTTCGATTTGTTTAGTGTATTTGATACAGGACTCGATTTTGTGCATTTTTCTTTGCGCGCGGGCGATTCACTATGCACGGCGCCTTAACCCCCGATCCAAAAAGTTATAAGTTTGACCGCTATGTGTGTGCGTGTCTGTCTGTCTGTTTCCTTCTCGTACGATCCGGTCAGTTGTTTGACGCCGAACAGAAAGACTTGGTTCCGAAATGGTCTCTCAGTTGACGTCTTTAATTACGATTTAGTAATGCTGTCGGTCCTTTTAATGTTTTTTATGTTGTTGTAAATAACATTTTTAAAGTTGACGTGTTTCAGGAATAAAGCTATTAAAAAATTACCCTGTATATCACAACCTAACAACAATGTAATAATGACTAATGATGTCCTGTTCATTGTACAGTCGGCCACAGTCTCAGATACCCCTTTTTGTTGGATTGGCGCCCTTATGCCGCGCGCGGTAAGAGCTGCCATGGGGTATCTGAGATTGTGGCTGACCGTACGTGCCTCAGACGCAGTATAGCCGGCCACATGCTAGGATAGATACCCCTTTTTGTTCGATTAGAGCCCTTAAGCCGCACGCGGTAAGAGCTGCCATGGGGTATCTGTGACTGTGGCCGACCGTACCTGCCACCCTACACACGATGAGGTGACAGACAAACGTACCTACTAATCCTAATTATCACAGTCCAAAAGGCCACGGTCAGCCGAGCATACATCCTCCCATTGTTATTAGCGAATGTACAAATAAATAGTTTATTATTTAGAGGCTGTATCACGGAGACAAATGTTACAAAAACTTGTATTATCAAACTTTGTGCTGTTCAACTCAAACACTGAAAAAAACTGTAAAAAAACTGATTTGTTGTGACCTAAAATACCTCAACATTTTTTTCATTAATTAACTCTTACTCGACATCAACAACTCCAAAAAAAATAAACGAATTAAGTAAAAGTTAATACAAGGTGTTTACAAAAAGTCCCAACTCTTTTTACTGGGTCACAAATTCACGTTTCTTTGCTTTTTAATGCACCTACACACACACACACACACACACACACATTTTTAATGAGCTTATTCCAAATATAAAATAGTATTGAATTTTTTTTTAATTTTGAAGCTATTACATTTTTTTTTTACTTTATTAAAAATGGTATTGTCATCCTATTCACCCGGAAGTTAAACCCTGTAAAAAAAGTTAGACCCAGTAAAAAGAGTTAAAAGTATGACAAGACCTTTTTGTAACACCGTGTATTCGAATCTTGGCCTTTATATTACCCGAGCAAAAATTGTTATTTTAAATGACCTTGCTTTATTGTATTACCCACTTAACTATTGTTATTAATATACATTATGTAGTTTTTATTAGTATTTTTTGTGACAACTCTAATATTAGTAACTTTAGATGATTCGCTATATTCACAACCTAACCGCGATTCTATCCGTTTCGAGCCAAATTAACTCTTATAAGCGCGCGGCATAAGGCTGCCAACCGAACAAAAAGGGGTATCTTATCTTGTTGCTGACTGTACCTACCTAAGTTCTCAGTAAGTTAATGATAGACTTTAAATAAATCAACTAAAAGAAAGTGAACTGAACTTTCTTCAACTAAGCCACGCCTTTTTAATGATACAAAATACCAGCCCGGGGGGCTAAATCTGGAGAATCTCGCATTCAACACATCTCGAAGGAAAAATCTAATTTTGCTGCTAATGTCACAACTCCTATTTTTCGCTCCTCATGACTCGAGTGGTCGGGAGCAGTCGAGATCGAAATGACATGAGATTTTTTTCTTCGAGATGTGTCGAATGCGAGATTCCCGAGTATTAGCCCCCAGGCCATGCCATAGGCACAGAAACATACTTACATACATGCAAGACTTCGTCGGTCGATTTGTCGATCCACGTGCAAATCCAACTCTCTAAAGTCTATTCCAAACCAATGTTCATCGCAAGTAAACATACCGTGGTCCTCCTCTCAGTATCTCCTGTATTCAGCTTATTTTCCACAGTGTGACAGAGATTATAGAGGCAAACCTGAGACTTTTTATTGTGAAGCGAAGCTAACTCCCGAACACTAAATTAGAGTAAAAATTTGTTCCAAGAGGCTTAGAAGTAAGTTATGAAAAATTTTACTGATATTTTTATCGATTTTTCTTTGTAGTAAAAGTTAAGTTGGACAATCTACTTAAAGTTAAATAAAAGAAGCGTGTGTGCGTGGCGGAAAAGTCCAAATTTTCACAGTTTTTTTATTTTATTTTTTTAGTTAAACTGAGACATTTTTGTTCAGCGATTTTTGTTTTACGACAATGAAATTGTATTCTTTTCATTATTATAAACAACAGAACAACAAACAAACCAATGATACTGCTTAAAAAAGTAGAAGTTCGAGCAAATCTCATAATAATGAAAACAATACTAAGTATTTTATTACTGTCGTGAAACAAAACTCGTTTAACAAAAATTGCTTAGTTTACCTACAACATTGAAAAAACTGAAAATGTGCATTTCACACCACGGTAATTACGTCAGGGTTAACTAAAGCTTTAATATTGTATGATTTATCTTTTGTGTGACTTCAAACCCAATATGGACTCCTTCGTGTGAAGATACCAAGCAGGATGAGACCTCTGGAAGACCCAAGATATCATGGCTTGAGAACTTACGCCATTGGTTCCATCAATTCACAAGCTCCTTGTTGCGTTTGGCGCTTTAAAGGGAGAAATAACCAAAGTAATTGCAAACCTCCAATAGAAGACGGCACTGCAAGAAGAAGACTTCAAACAATAAATGGAAAGACTTCTTTAAAAGGCTAGATTATTATCAGTACCTAAGCTATGATTATTGCAGTCGGGGAATTACTTAATGGTATGTGATTATGTCGTTTGAAGATGTGTGTGATTGCAGTTGATTGCACCTTCCGGCGATATGCTATCTTGTGTGCCTAGGTGATAGATGTACCTAGAATTTATTATTTTGTGAAACGAATAGTCTAGATTAAATTATTTTGTAAGAAACACTATTTGTAAAATCTTGCCACAGTTATTGATAAGTTATGTGGAGAGTTATTTCAAAACATAGTGATATTTCGTAAAAACTATGCCATACCTTTGTTCCGCTCTGTATACAATTAAGTGAGGTTTTTTTTTTTTTTTTAATGTTGTACTGTTTGGTGCCCAATATTATTAAAGCTAGGAACACGTTACTAATCTTCCTGCTACAAGACAAAATAAAACACAAAACATAATTATAATTTATTAAAAATAAAACACAAAAACTAAAAATAAGAAACGGCGTAATAGCTGCGTATTTGCATAAATGTTTTTCTTAACCCGAGCAACTACGGGTACTTACGTACTATGAAATTAATAATTTAAAAAACTTGCTAACCATAAAAAAAAAACAAAGTATGTACAAAAGAATCTATGTTCCACTTTTACAGCATGTTAAAAAAAGGTTCGGTAAATGTTTAAGAGGGGTCCTTTTACTCATCTGAACATGCCCCTTTCGCAATGTGATAAAATATTTGGATAAATACTTACATAAATAATTTTCATGTCAGCTAATATTTTTTTAACAAACTGTTAACAAATTGCAGCTAGGTAATCCCACATAACTATTACAGGACCTTCCCGGGCTTCCCGTAACACCCTGTATAACTGAATGACATCCTAACTAGAAAAAAATGCCTATAACACTGTTAAAATCTTGGGAAGTGCTAGGGGTGAACCGAGGCACCGAGTTTAATAACAAAAAGATCACAACTTTTTTTCACCTGGTGAGCTACAGTCCCCTGCCACCAGTACCACCGCAGGGCTCACCAGCCACCAGTCAAGCCGACCACGTCTGTGCCACGCTAGAGTAGTCATTGCACTGAACTGGAGCGCGCAGAGATTAGTCTGCGCGCGCGCAGGTCGCGAAAACAATTCCCTCCCACAGCGGCTCCCAAACTTTGGCGATGCGCGCGCGGTTTGTGGGAGCTGCTTCTCAAACTTAGAAAAATAAACTGTATCTAGGTACAGTCGGCCACAGTCTCAGATACCCCTTTTTGTTTGATTGGTGGCGCCCTTATGCCGCGCGCGATAAGAGCTGCCATGGGGTATCTGAGATTGTGGCCGACCGTACCTAGTAAAAGAAAAACGTATCTTTTAAAGTTGTACTGAAAGGCCTCATGTATATTGTTGTATGGAAGAGCGGGGCCTTAACAGGAGACTGATACAAGGTACTTAATAGGAGGTCCCGGCCCATTTAATGTGGAGGTTTTGCATTTTATTAGACCTAATAACCTAGAACCAATTTTCGCCATAGACAGCCAAACAGGATAAAACATTTGCAAGCCTCATTTTTTAACCCCCAAACAACCGAGTTTTATCCTTGATCGAAGCCCCCAACCCAAAAAGAGGGGTGATCGGTGTTACCGCATGTAGCTCTGCGGTAACGGGTGAACCGATTTGGATGCGGTTTTTTTTTTTTGCGGGTGAACCAGTTTGGATGATGAAAGCAAGTTTTCTAGCGAGTGTTCTTAGACATGTTTCATCAAATTCGGTTCAGCCTTTTATCAGATATTCTAATTTAAAGTTAAAACGTCGGGGTTTTTTTAAATTTTGAAATTAGTAGTTATTTCTGAAGGTTAGACCTACGCTTTCCAACAAAATACCTAGGTACTGTCGGCCACAATCTCAGATACCGCATGGCAGCTCTTATCGCGCGCGGCATAAGGGCGCCAATTGAACAAAAAGGGGTATCTGAGACTGGCCGACTGTACTTAATATCTTCTTATGAGTTTGCTGATACTGGTGCAGTGCATGTCATGCGTATATCACTTACAGCCTTTCCTGGCCTAGTTTCTGAATCCTACATTACTCTCACATTACCCAGACTGGATAGCATCGTGCGTGACATTTCAGTGGGGACTGGGGAATGCCATATTTCTTATCTACTTAACAATGGTAGAACGTTTGACCTTCAACAATTAGGGCGCGTTTATATGACACGGGTGGGAGATTTTCTGACAGCTCATAAGTTGTTGTTCCAAATTTGTAACTAGATGTCGCTGACGAGGCATGTTTTTTTTTATGCCAGTTCGCGCTCGTTGGCCTTTGTAGATACGTCCAAACACATTTAAGTATTAGTGGTGGAGCAAAATGAAGTGCTTCCGGTTTTACCATTCACTCCAATGACATTCCAATTAGAATGTCATTGATTCACTCATACAAGAACAATAACAAAGTCGTGCACTTTTTCATGTACCCAAAATGGAATGACGTCTACGACGATGAAAGATGAACTCACAGAGTAATGAAAGAAGACTTTTCTCATTTGTAAGCACTCATTTACTCTGTGATAGACCCCATGTCGGGACAACGCCATCTGTCACAGCTTTTAGAACTATTTTTTTATTTTATTTAACTGTCAGAAAATCCCCATTGTGTCACACAGCGACCACCCAGGGACCGCGCGGTTAGGCTATTGAAAATGTTCTGACGTGTAACAAATATTAAAAAAACGGGTGAAATAGAGTACCTCCTCCTTTTTTAAAGTCAATTAAAAAAAAATCGCTTATGCTATGCAGTTTAAATAAGTTTTCTACGAACGTGGTCCTTTTTTTGCCAAGATTGTATTGTACCTATTATAATTGGTTTTCGCGACTCATTATTCCAATAATGGTTCGCAACATAGTCATAATAACTTTGAAAAGATTGACGGACAGCTGTATTTTATTTACATAATACTGGTCTATTTTTTCGAGTAAGTAATTACTTACTTAACTTCACTTTTGTTCTTTTAGGTAGGTAACGGTAACTTTTAACACACACGACAGCACGTCAGAGTGTATACTTTTGTTGTAAAGTCGCCCGTAACGTAACCAAGTAAAAGTGCTAGCGTGTAAAGGTCGACGTGCTGTCGTATGTACGCATAGTAGTTTCATTCAACACTTACAGACATACAGACTTACGGCCTACTCCATCTAAAACTGTCCCAAGTCCCAGGCACCGAGTGGTCTCTTCACCCATCTAGTGTGAGGGCAGGTGCCACTGGACGCTGTATAAACCATCTCATTACTTAGATGCAAAGGCCTTAGTTTTTTACAGACATAGGCAAATTTGGTTATTTATGCACATTTGATTTTTAAGTCCTGCCTGTCCTCTCTATCCTGTAAAACAGTGTTTTTCAACCTGTGGATCGCACACATTAATCTATTGTTAGATTTGATTTTGCATCACAGCCTAGAGGTACTTAGGCATCTAGTTAAAATAATTAAAAACCAGAAGTAACTTTTTCAATAAACCGAAGTATTACAATAACATTATACATTAGTCCCCTTGAACCTTATTAGTAACACTATTGAACTTCCACGGAAAATGCCAACTAAAGGTGCCACCACACTGTGTGAAGCGTATCGTATCGCACGTACGTAACTAATTACTTTAATGAGAAAATCAAACCGTCATGTGAAAAATTTAGGTACCTACATACCTATCAAGATTACAAAATGTTTTAAGTACGCTGTCCGCGGAAAAATCCTCATTTTATAAACAATAATATAAAAAATAGTAGCTACGTTGTATTCCATACATTCATGCTTAGGATGGTTGTCGCGTTTACAAGGTTTAACGGGTGCCCCTAAAAGAAACAGGCTACAAAGCCTTTAAAATAGAAAAAAAGAAATTTTATAAAGTAAAGATTTACATTTTTGCCGTACATCGGTGGCGCCCACACTAGGCATCATGGCCCGCGGCGGATAAAATAAAATAACTTTCTGTAACACTTATCATCTCCGCCCAGTGTATGAGCACCTCAAAAACAGGTAGAATAATTAACTATCAGCCGTGTGTTAAGAACGTGCACCGTTTGCTCTTGAAAATATTTGCCAGATGACATCTGCCTTTGCTTCACAGTAAACTTGTGTCGTCTTAAGGCAGCCTAGTGTAACATAGGTCTTATTACCTAGGTGTTTAAGGTTCAATTGGTTTGGCAGCACAGCCAAGAACTGTGGATCGGTATAAAATAGTATGTTTGTAGATGATTTTACGAGGTGATTAAATTGGCTGTTTTCGCTGTTAGTAAACTCGGGAACTGAGTAGGTACCTACTTACCGTCTAGAATCTAGAATTGTATTTTCTTTGTATGTTAAAACTAACTAGGTACGGTCGGCCACAGTCACAGATACCCCATGGCACATCTTACCGCGCGCGGCATAAGGGTGCCAATCGAACAAAAAGGGATATCCTAGCGATTGGCCGACTGTACCTACCTACTTATTTAGGCTGTGTATTTCAAAGGATGAACACTCTTTTAAGTTTTTTTTTTATTTTTTCACTTTTATTTCATTCATTTATCCCATTTATCATATTCATAATAGTCGTCGGTCCTCAATCTCACACAGTACTGTTTGCAAACGCTTATAAACTTTATCTTGTAAGTAATTCTGTACTGACCAACTTAACACGTTCACGGACGTCTATTTATTTTTTATGTTGTCGTCCATCACTTCAATAGATAGGCGAATAAATGATGTTTGTCCCTAAACGTGTTACCTTTATAGCTTGATAGACTACGTCCGTGAATATAATAGTAGAGCAGAGTGTTTGTTACACAACTATCTTATCATCCTCTGTGTATTATTTGTGTTATTTTATGATTCTTAAGTTATCTTTTTTATTTACCGTCTTCGTGGAGGTTTATTGTATTATTTACCTCCCTTACATGTCTCGAGCACTTATATTCTCCATGTATACAGGATGTTAAAAGACCGCCAACAGACGAGGAAGACATTTTAAGTACTCGATATGAACACATTTCTCTGCAAAAAAATATTTTTGAAAAGTCCGACTTTTAACCTCATTATTTCGGAAACAGTTGATTTCCCAGGCATAGTTCCTTCACCAAAACGTTCGTTATGATGAGGACAATGCTTCGTTTCTCGCTTTGTTGGCGTTTTAACACCCTGTATACCTTTTTACTTCTAACCTTAATATTTCTGCCCAAGCAGACCTTTCACCCCTTGCTTGCCACTTTTGTGAAAAGAATTCCGACATAATGTACTTTTTTTTATTTTGTTAACGGTTTCTTTCACTGTAAAAAATATGTACTTACAGTAACTATATATATCTACCTTTATTGAAAGTAGTGGTTCGCCCCGAACTGTGAACTCGCGACCCCATATCTCAGCAACCCCTCGACCGATTCGAATGAGACAAAGAGAATTTTGCAGTTCGATGTTCGAACTGCAAAATTCTCTTTGTCTCATTTACGCGCCTACCAAATTTTAATGACGATCCGACTAAATTTACTCAAGTTATCGTCGAACGAACATTCATACATACATATATTGATCGTTCCAGTAGACTCGGAGAACTTCTCTCGCTTCGCTCACTCGTTCAATAACGGTGTCCTTTTCCCCATTACAGATTCATGGTGTACCGCAAGCGGCGAGACTACACGCTCCTGTCGAACGGGGAGGACCACAGGCTGCTGTCTCGGAAGCCCTACACCGAGCTTCGAAGCCTCAACGGGGCTTCGCAGCAGCGGCTGCGGTGAGGGTACACGTCGCTCGGAAATTAACTCAATGGCGAATGATTTAAGGCCCAATAGGACGCACAACAAGCGCCGCCAAAGAAAATAAAAACATACCTTCTTTTTGGATGCGTTTTTTGCTAAAAACTCTTCAGTAAATTCTCAGCGCAAGGCTAAACTGGCCACTTTTGACGATAAAGGACTTCATTCGCAGGTTCTAGGATCTGGAATCTAAACCTTAGGTCCTAAAAATAGTTGAGCCTCGCGTCGACAATTTACTGAAGAGTTTTTAGCAAAAAACGCATCCAAAAAGAAGATATGTTTTTTTTTTCATTGAAGGCTGTAGTTGTGCCCACCACAGGGCTTTAAGCTCATTTTATGGCGATACCGATAAAAAAATAGGTTGCAAAAATTGGCTTCCCAGTTTCCTTGATGGCGCTAGTTTACCCATGTAAATATGACAACTAGGGATTTTCTGACAGCTAAAAAAAATTAAAAATTTGTTTTAAAAGCTGTGACGGATGGCGATGACCCGACATGTGGGTCCATCACAGAGTAAATTAGTGCTTACAAAAGAGAAAAGTCTTCTTCACTTCATTGCTCTGTGATTTCATCTGTCATTCCATTTTGGTTCATGAAAAAGTGCACGACTTTGTTATTGTTCTTGTATGAGTGAATGGTAAAACCGGAAACCGGAGGACAATAGGTGGTTTCCCGCTTTGTTGGCGGTCTTTTAACACCCTGTATAATCCTGATGAATGCATTGAAAAACTAGCAAAGTTAAAATGCTCAAAACGCTGAAATGCTTAGAACTAAATTTATTACAATGCTACCCAATTAAATACGAAAAAACAATCAAGTATATTTTGATACTAAGTACACGTGTTTTACATTCAAAGTAAAATTATTAACAAAATACTTATACTAATTGCAGTTTACTAAACAATAGAAATTAATAGAAAAAATACTATTTTATTTCTGTTAATTGCCATTTTAAAAACGAAGATACGATACCAGTTCTTTATGTGCTGTGAATGATTTTAGCTCTTGTACAGTCGGCCACAGTCTCAGATACCACTTTTTGTTCGATTGGCGCCCTTATGCCGCGCGCGATAAGAGCTGCCATGGGGTATCTGAGATTGTGGCCGACCGTACGTATATAGTTTTAAGTCTCATTGTAGTAATATTTTTTCATGCTTCGGCCAAACTTAGGTAGGATTTATTTACTGGTTTGACTCAAATTTAAACCAATTCAATATTGTATACTTACCAAATACTGTACTCTTTAACAGTTGGTACAAAAGGGCTCAAAAGGGAAGTCTATTTTTAAGACCGAAATATGACACTTTTGAAAGTGATTGTATACAAGGTGTTACAAAAGTACCTAACACTTTTTACAGGGTAATAGCACCCTATTATAGGGATCACAACCTAAATATTTTTTTTGCTCTATGACGTTCCGTTAATTTTTAAATTAATAAAATGTGAACGCGGGAGTAAAGTATTTTTTCAATATTGTTTTCAGTGACTTTCACAATGTTTTAACAACTCAAAGCTATGTAAATGCACCAAACATATTTTTAAAAATTGAGCTAATAACAAAAACAAAAAAGTTATGAATTTTTTTAAATTTTGAGGTTATAAAATAAAAGTTGTTTTTTTTATTCAACATTTTTTTACATATTTGACATCCTGTTGACCAGTAGGTTACACCCTGTAAAAATAGTTAGGTGCTTTTGTAACACCTCGTATAGGAGATTTTTTTTCCTAGATTCCCAAGACAAATATCTTACAAATCGACTCCCTAACAGCTCAAGTTTGTATTACACAGTAGAAGCAATATGGGTATACATTGTTTTTCATGGTTTTATTTAGAAAAAGGCGTCTCCAAAATATATTTTCAAACTTGTAGGCTCGTGATATTTAAGTAAAAGTCCTTATTTCACAAATATGTTCCCTTTCCCTTGTATTTACATTTTCATCTAAAATATAAAAGGCAAAGATATAAACAATTAGTTATTTATTTTATTACGTAGGTACCTATATTTCAATCATGAACAAAAATCTGTACACTGAACTTAGTAGTCAATTTTATTTATTTTTGTTGTAGTGTTATCGATTAAGGTATTAACTACGAGTATTATTAGATATACTAGACTTAGATTATAAGTAGACAATTTTATTTTTTAATATTATATTTGTACGTCTTATTTATTATTTATATCCTGTGCCTAAGTTTATTTTAGGGGATTTTATGTTTATTGCATTTAATTAATTATGAGAATATATTTTGGAGACGCCTTATAAATCAATATTTAGTCGTTGCGGGTTAACTTTAGCACTAGGAGGTTATTTGGTTCCAACGTTGGAATTTGGAATTGTCCATCAAACAGTCCCAAACATAGGACCATAATATTTTATTTTAATGAAATTGGTGGTGTTAAGTTTTTAGTAGGTACAGATTGGCCAATTCAAACAATTGCATTGGTACAAAGTCACCCGTAACGACCGATATACTTACCGATTGTTTTTAATTTCGTTGCTCTAGCTCAGTGTTTTTCAACCTTTTTCATGGCGGGGGACCCCCTTGCAGCGGAGCCCAAAAACCATCCCAAAGAAGCTTCGCGACGCCCCCTAAGTTCCAGAGCCTTTTGCATCTACGTAATGAGATGATTTGTACAGCGTCCAGTGGCACCTTCACTCACACTAGATGGGTGAAGAGACCACTCGGCGCTGCAGTGCCTGGGACATTGATTTAGATGGAGTAGGCTTGACCAGCAACTATACCATCCTGACAGCTTAGTCGGCCTAGCCCACAGGAAAGAAAAGTCAATACGTGTGGAGCCAACTAAATAGCTTTTGCGTTTCAATGTCTGTTCTGCGCCTCTATTATCTAAAAATTCCACTCAACCTACGAGCGTCAAAACACTCGAAAATAGCTCTTATTGAAATGAACTATCCTTTTTTTTACATTTAAAAACCGTTATTTTTACGGTGGATATTTTAAATAATACAGGGGCTGGGCCTAAGGTAGCTTGGCGACCCCTCAGGGGTCGCAACGCGCCGGTTGAAAAACAGTGCTTTAGCTAGTAGAATGATCTGCTTAGTTATTATTAAATTAGTAGTGAAAATTAATTAATTTAAGCTTGAGGCTCTTTTGAGCTTAGATCGTGCGGTACCAGTTTTTGTAGAAAGGAACTTATATTTTAACTAAAACAAATTAAAGTAATACCAGCTTTAATTTATGCATGTGTATTTCTGGAACTTTTTCCCATTATTATCGTTAAATAAGTTAGTTTTGGCGATTATTAATTGAACTAAAATGACACTATTTTAAAGTAGATAGGTACCTACTTAGTCGTTTAAAAATATGTTATAAAAATCATTAGATATGAAAAATACCTCTAGATCATAAATTTATTTATTCCATCGTTTGTATTCTAATGTAAAGATCTGCATCGTCATTTATAATTTAATTTTCTCAAAATAATGTTTATTTATGATAGTGGTGTGAAAACTGAGCTTTGAGTGCTTAGTGCTTTCTCTACGGTGCTGGACACCATAATTTTATGCAAATTATATGTGATAGTTGAATAAATTATAACATATAGGATTGAAACAATTCTAAGCTTCCGCAAATAGTAAAAAAATAAACAGTAAATAATAGCCAATTTTATCTAAAACCTAACTAATGTAGAATAAGATACAAAAACAGTTTTAAAGGTATTGTGATAATTGTAAATACTTATTTCTTTTTTTTTTGTGATTTGTTTCGCCGTATTGTTCCTAGATTTTTTCTGTTTTAGTTTAGAAGTTAGTTATTGTTGTTTATAAAGAATATTATCGGTATTATATTTTAAATGATGTTACTGTCATTTTGGATGTATGTTTGTACGTCGAGGACGCGAGACCACTATGCCATTGTGTATTTAGTTTTAGTAAGTTTTTGACAAATAAAATAAGAATTTTATGAAATTATCTTTTTATTAACTTTGGGATATAATGATATCAATTAAATATCTTAATTTTTTTATATATTTGAATATGAAGTTTCTTCATACCATACAAACATTCTTAGCTTGTACAGTAATCCCAAAATGCGCATAGTGATTTTCGTTACTGTTCGGCAATGGTCGTATTTCGGAAGCTTCGGGGAACAATATCTTACGTAGAGTGGGAAAATGCATTTACTTCATGCCTAATTTAGTAGAATTATGTATTTTGTGCGAAAAGACGTGCGTAATTACGCCCACTAGCGAAGATCTGTATGCGCATTATTAATTTGGGAGTACTCTACATAGATACCTAATACCTATTATACTTACTGGTAAAATGTCTATGAAGCTAAAATATCCGTAGGTAAGTCGTGACACGGGAAAGGTGTCCTTTTACATCAACAAAGCATTTTTCACAAGTAGATTCAGTTAGAAAATTAAACTCTAACAATGAACTTGCTAAAAATAATATTTCTTCTACAAATAACTTTAATAAACACCGATTTACACATAAAAGAGACAACGGAGGCCCTAAAAGTTGCCTTGAACAAATATAAAAATAGCTATAGACATCGCAGACATACAAATATTACATTTTTAAGTAATATAGCATCAAATGCTCTGAACTTCTTTGAAGAAACTGAGAGGTATGAGGAGTTTCTAAAGTATTTGAACGTTAGTGAATGTGGACATGGAAACGAAACTAAAGGTTACGTGAAAAGGCATATTTTTCACGGTTTGTTGATCGACTACAATGTTCCCAACTCACACTGGCTGGAATTCAAGGTTGGTACTTTTTTATTTTTCAATATTTTTTTGTTTCTGAAAATAGGTATCTTCTTTTTGGAAAAGTAGACTACGGCGGGAGCAGCACGTCGTACTCTTGCTACGGGAGATTTTACAACAAAACAGGCGCCTCTTTACACGTCTCTGGTCGATATATTATTATGACCATCATATTTTGAACATTATGGCTTCGGAATAGAGTCCAAAACCAATGGAAAAGGACTACCTCTGCCGTGTAAAGAGTTAAGTCTGCTTCCGCTCGCTGTCTGTAACGCATTGGCGTGTCGATGGGTTCCCAGTAGAAGGGCAAAACGGGGTTTTCCTCGTTTTTCTCCTACACCCAGTCAACTAATCCACTAGAATTAGAATCAGAATATTCTTTATTGTACTAGAAAAACAGCGAGAGCGACAGCATTCGTAGTTGAAGCCTACATCTGGTAGCCTATCGGGGCACCATTGCGTTACAGACTTGGGCTTCGGTATAGCCTTCCATTGTTCTCTTCCAGTCGGTGTTCAACAAACAGTACCCCACACCGAAGCAAGAGAGGGCAGCACTGTCGACGTGGAAGAGTAACATGAAGCATGTAGCTAAACACAACCGGCTGTATCTGGCCGGACAACAGTCCTTCGCGCTCCATCTCAACCAGTTTGGGGATTTTGTGAGTTATCAACTAACTTTGGATATGACCATCTGCCGGTTTCTGATTTGAGAAATTCGCTGAGCAGGTACGGTCGGCCACAAGCTCAGATACCCCATGGCAGCTCTTACCGCGCGCGGCATAAGGGCACCAATCGAACAAAAAGGGGTATCTGAGACTGTGGCCGACTGTACCTACTTAAATATCGTTCTGCCTCTGCGGATTTCTCACAAAAGAACGTGACAGAACGATAATTAAGTATTTGCTTAGTAAAATTCTCAATTCAGAAACCGGGCCTATACAGGGTGTTAAAAGACCGCCAACAAAGCGGGAAACCACGTACTGTCCTCATCATAAGGAACATTTTTGCCCAAGGAACTATGCCTGGGAAATCAACGGTTTCCGAGATAATGAGGTATAAAGTCGGACTTTTCAAAACTTTTTTTTTGCAGAAATGCATTCAGTATCTAGTTCTTAACATACCTTCTCAAGAAGCCATATCAAAATTATGAATATTTCTTACAAAAAACGACGTTAAAATTGCAACCCGCAATGTATTCTAAACATCGGCACTTCAAACTTAATTAAAATAAAATGATACCTACTCTTGCGCAATATGACTTCTGTGCGTTACCCGTCCGTTGCGTAATAAAATATTTTTCAAAATTATAACCTAAAAAACCAAAATCATTTCCCAGCAATTATTTATCGAAAAAGTACTTTGTTTTGGTGTCTAGTATGCGTGGCTTTCGGGTTTGTTGGCGGTCTTTTAACACCCTGTATGTACCTACATGATATGATGACTATGATGATGTATGTTGACTACCTACTTTAAAGTCTAGTAAACGAATGGTTGTGGAATAAAATGTCGAGAGCAGATATTTTGACTTCGGAACATTGTTTGGACTAGTTAGGAGGCAAACATACCAACCCTCTGAGGTAGGTACTTACCATAGAATTAGGACACCTAGAATCGCAATCAGTGCTCGCAAAGTGAAGCAAATAAATGCATACCAAATTGGTACGCTTTCTAAAACGGCATGTCAGTGTTCAAGGTCACTTTCTAGCGAACGGAGCTCCTGCAATTTTATTCAAAATGACGGGTTTTTGCTGTGTTTGGCTGCAGAAACAGCACGGATAAGAAAGATGAAGGCACGAGGATCACTTTACACCAGTAATAACAACGATTCCACTTTATATTATGTCGAAAAAGATCGTATTTAGATAAAAAAAAATTCTTCCGTATGACATTCAACGTGTTTTATGGGGGTTGCCAGTAGGTAGAATGTCGAAAATCACAATACACAATAAAACAATTTTAGAAATATCAATCTAGAGAGCTTTGTTTTAGTTTTCCTTTAACAATGAACGACTTATGAACCGACTTCAAAAAAGGAGGAGGTTTCCAATTTGTGTAGCTTTTTTATAACAATAACTTTTTACCTTTCGGACCGATTTTGATTTTTTTTAACCACCGATCCAAAAAGAGGGGTGTTGTAAGTATGAACGCTGTGTCTGTGTGAATGTGTGTGTGTGTCTGTGGCAGCGTAACTCTTAAGCGAGTGAACCGATTTGGATGAGATTTTTTTTATATGAACGAAGGTTTCCTAGCAATGGTTCAGCAACATATTTCATCAAAATCGGTTCAGCCATTTATGAGATATTTAGGAGATATCTGCACCTAAATAAATTCCCCCGTAGGCAAAGTTGAGTAGCATTTCTCATTTCAAATTACATTTAAACATAAGTTGTAGGGGTAATACAGATTCTACTTATTTATGCTAGCCTAGTACTTTTTCTTAAAATTAAAAAACCCGCCGTAATTATCTGAACAGTAGGGGACGCATTAAGAGGCCGAATTTGAAAAAGTCTACGTTCAAAAAGTCTACGGTATGTCCGGTTTTGTCCGGTTTAAAGGACCATTCGTAAACAAAAAGAAGTATGACTGTCAGTGTGTCGCCAACCAAACCTACTGACCTAACCTTTGTTTTAAATCTTTTTTGACTGTCTGTCACACTTTCAGGAATACCCTGTATGTTTAACACCCTGTATGTCGGTTTTTAGAACACGTATAGAAGTAAAAGGCTTGGTTCCGGGGTTATTAAGGGGTTCGAAAATTTCGTTATTTTTGCGCTAAACCTCTTAGTTTACGAGATATGGTAACATTCATACCTAATCATTCGTCAATATCAGCTCGGACTAGGCCATACTAGTTTATCCTGAAGCTTGCATATTCTTGCTAGGCCAGACTAGATTGGCCTAGGCTAAACTGGTTTCTCCTTACGAGCTTCGGCTAGACTAGTTTGGCCTAGGACATACCGGTTTATCCATACTACGTTCGGATAATCTAGTTTGGCCTAGGCGAAACTAGTTTATCCTTAAATCGGGTTTGGCCGGTAACACATACATACATATACTCGAAAAACATAAACCTCCTTCTAGGGCAGTCGGGTACAACCGTACAACAGATAACTTTTTTTGTTTAGATCGCATATCCTAGATTTAAAGTTCATACGCACAAATATTGAGAAATGTTACTGTAAATAACATGGACTTCTTGTCCGCAAACATAATTTAATATGTTTATCACCTTACCAACCAGAAGGAAAGTCACAATATTGTGAAAAGCTTATTACGCTGGCAGCATTATTAGGGTGCATGTGTTGTGTAGGCGATTGTCACAGTCAGCAGCTTTACGCACACATACAAAGCGAGGCGCCTCAATTTCGGGCGGCGTTTTGAATGGACGGACTCCGTCTAGGTGTAGTAAGTCTATGGTACTTACCTACTGTTTTTTAAGGTCCGTGGCTAAACTTCAACTTTCAGCAACTTTTGTTTCACGACAGTAAAATTGTACAGGTTTTCATTATTCTAAACAACAATAATTCAGCTGATTATGAAATTTGCTCGAACTTCTAGTTGTTTGGGCAGCAGGTAGGTACCTACTAAATATTATACTGGTCTATCGACCAGAAAAACAAATCAGCTTAATTATTGTTGATCTGTTGTTTAGAACAATAAAAATAATAGGTACTACTTTACTGTCGTGAAACAAAAATCGCTGAAAAAAACATCTCAGATCTAAGTTTAGCAAAAAGAATAAAAAAACTGAAAATTTTGACTTTTGACACCTAATAAATGAGCCGTTTTCACGGCTGTCTTTCGCTTTTTTGAAGATATTATTAATCTGTGTAAGCTAAATTTGACAGCCACTTCCTGGTTCTTGTATGGCAAAGCCTATGAGTGCCAGATGGCGCTCATAGGCCGATGAATTCAAAGCCCTTGGTAGATACCAAATTACCAAGGGCCTTAGATGAAAACAAAAATGTTTTCATCTAAGCCAAGGGCTTTGAATTCAGCTTTTAACTGTCAGTTGAAAATGGGCCATTATTTAGACTGCTGCCGCTGGTGTTACTCGTTTCCGCATCTTGCAGGGGACCGAAGACTACATCAGTCAGGTGTTGAAGTTGATAGAGTCGCCACCTCTGCACGATCCACACGAAGACCGCTACCGGACCGCCGTGCGCAAGAGTCGACATCGCAGGGTGCCGCGGAGAGTAAGTTACCCTTGAAGCCATTGCGTTCATATTGACAAAGCTTTAAAATTTATTTCTTCATAATGTTTATTCAAAGGTAAAGGTACTTAAGGTAATCTTCTATTTTGTACAGTCGGCCACACCCCTTTCTGTTCGATTGGCGCCCTTATGCCGCGCGCGGTAAGAGCTATGGGGTATCCTAGACTGTGGCCGATCGTACAATAAAGGTAATATACTATTTTATACAATACCAATATAATATAGAATTTTCTAAACTCATGTAATCAAATGCGTCAAGGGACTCAAGGGTAGAGGGGCTGGTTTACCCACGGTCTCTTGAATAAATTGTATTACCTATAAGTAGGCTGCATCAATGAAGCGGGGCAGCCTCAACAGCACCCTGAATGCATTATTGTACTGGACACGTAGAGCATCTAGCGACACTTTAGTAAAGAATATCTCATCATCACCCAAAGGTTCCCCGTGTTGACAAAAAGCTGCAAATACTTAAGTAAAGTGAGTTTTACTTGAGTAGAGGACTCACTCATCAATACAAACTTGTAATGGGGCCAGATGGTCCGACGACATTGCCCAAGTAGCCGGAAAACAGTGGTTGCGCCTGGCACAGGATCGTGAGAGGTGGCGTGAGCATGAAGAGGCCTTTACTCAGCAGTGGGTGTTAACAGGCTGATGATGAATGGGGCTTAGTCCATTATTTTAAGTTCCATTCATAGTGGAACTAGTGTTGATAAAAAATATCATTAGTTCCATCATGGAACTAATCATGGTACTAGTGTCAACGAAGCGCCAAAAGTGGGTAAATTCGTGGTTGCCCCTCGGTTGCAGGTGGACTGGCGAGCCAAGGGGTTTCGTCCGCGTCGCGAGAGGCAGTGGCGCTGCGGCGCGTGCTACGCCTTCGCGGTCGCGCACGCGATGCAAGCGCAGATGTACAGGAAACACGGCGACTGGACTGAACTCAGGTAGGTAAATTTTAATATAAGTTACTTAGTAAGTGCAGTCGCAGCCAACACGCTAGGATACCATTTTTTGTTTGATAGGCACCCTTTTGCCGCGCGCGCTACAGTGCGACATAAAAGAGTAGAAATTAAATGGCAACAATTTGTTGCCATTTAATTTCTACTCTTTTATGTCGCACTGTAAGAGCTACCATGGGCATCCTTGTACTGTGACCGACCGTACAATCCAAAGAGAATATAATACAGTCGGTAGGCACCAAAATTACGCTGTGGAATATTGTACAATAGTTACAATATTCCACAGCGCCCAACTCCAGCGGCTCATTCCGTTCACCTTACGCTTCCCTTATTGTAAAGCCTGGCGTCCACTGAGCTGATCGGGCCGGGGCGCACCGCAACGCAAAAATCCACCTGCCTGTATTTATATGAAACAGCGTCCACTAGCGGCGGATCGGCGCGGGGCCGGCCGCAGCGCAATAATCCGCCGCTAGTGGACGCTGCTGTTTCGTATAAATACAGGCAGGCGGATTTTTATTTTGCGGCCCGCCCCGGCCCTATCCGCCGCTAATGGACGACTAAATTAACACCTTGTTTAACATCCTACAATATTCGGCAGCGCTCAACAACTGGTTGACTGCAGCTTCACGGATGGGAACTCTGGATGCGACGGCGGGTCGCTGCGCGCCGCATTCCGCTACGCAGCCAGGGTTGGACTGCATGCGGAGAGGGACTACCCCTACCGCGGGAAGGTACTATACAAAGTAGCGCTCACAGCCTAGTGGACTAGCCGTCCTTAATCGATTGGCAAAGTTAAGCAACAACGGCCGCGGTCAGTCCATGGATGGGTGACCGCTGGTGCCAATAATATCTGCTTCGGAAGCCACGTAGGTAAGCCATTTGATTGGTCCCGTTTGTTGTTGATTAACCACTTGTTGCTCGACAAGACCCTAACTATTACTATCTCGAGTCCCGCCTACCATGCTCGCAAATTAGACATGGCAAGTCTCTCATTCGAGCTCGACAGAGTGTCAAAACGACCACGCTAAGCCTACTGGTTTTAGCTATTTCCTAGACAGACATTGTTCGACTTGTTAAAAAACTTTTACTTACTTCTGTGTAAAAGCGGTGGTGATTATGCCCGAACTCTTTCTGAGTGAAGGCCTTTGCCCAACTAGTGGGACAGGTATAGGTACAGGCTACATCTTACTTACCTAGTTACTTACCTACACCACAATACAGATAAAGACCTACACTCTAAGACCTATTGTAGTACCTTACCTAGGCATCGCACCTAAGTAGATACCTATTTGTTGAGTCGGCTACTCCATCTCGAAATGTGTTTTTCGAATAACTCGAGTCCGAATGCACGCCACTTCGAAAATCTCTAACCCGAACGTTTTTACTTCGAAACTTGGTGTGATTTCAGGCCCTTATCTATCGGTTTCCAGAAAGGTCTGTGCCTGTCGAGCCCCATATTCCCCCGCGTGCGGGCCAGGCGCTGGGCACTACTGGACCCAGGGGACGAAGTGGCCATGGAGAGAGCGCTGGCCACCATCGGGCCGCTGGCTGTCGCTGTCAACGCCTCGCCTAGAAGCTTCCAGCTCTATCGGTGAAGGCAGTCACATAATTTCTAAACACTTTTTTTCTAAATTTACCCATTTTGGTCTAAATTGTACAGCACCCTCCTTCAGTTTTTATTCAAACAGTACTTAAGGCCCAGGGGGGTAACCCTTGACGCTATTGCGATCAAAATGAAAAAGTTTAAAAATTTATTTCTCTTTGAATTCGCATAGTAATGCTTTGATTTTAAATACTTTGTAATGTTTATTCAAAGGTAAGGCTGTTCTATTCAATAAAAACTCAAAATGCGTCTTCATTTGTAAAATATCAAATTTTGTAAATTGCGCCATATTGCGGCTGTATTGGAAAAGTGCGTCAAGGGTAGAGGGGCTGTAGGGCGTACAACTAGCGCCGCCAATGAAAAAATAATCATAATATCTTTTGGATGACCAAAAAACGCATCCAAAAAGAAGATATGATTTTTTTTCACTGGCGGCGCTAGTTGGGCGTCCTATCCTAGCGCCTTAACTGAGTAAAAAAAAGTAAAGGTATTTTTCTATGTATTTTATTGCTTGACAGGGGGGTGCAATGCAAGTGCACCCCCTAGCAAGCACCCTGCTGCCGGCACCTGCCCAGTTGTTTCGCCTCGCTAAAAACGATATAATATGCACAGTTGACCGCCAACCTTCGCCGAGTCGAAGAGCCACCCTAATAAGAATATTATGAAGACGTTTAGAATTTTTTGCTACTGACAAGTGCTAGATACTAATATTATAAAGAGGAAAAGTTTGTATGTATGTATGTAGGGGTCTGCAAAACTACCTCATACGATTTTAAAAAATCTTTCACTAATGGAAAGCTACGTTATTGCTGAGTGCTATTTTGTATTGTGATAACGGGAAAAAAAACTAAGTCTGCGCGGCGCGGATGAAGTCGCGGGCAAAAGCTATGTTAAGCTAGACGTCCATTAGCCGCGGATCAGGCCGGGGGGCCCGTTGCAAGATTCCTACGCAAAAATCCACCTGCCTGTATTTACAAGAGAGACAGCGTCCACTAGCGGCGGAATAGTCCGCCGCTAGTGGACTCTGTTTCATATAGGTAAATACAGGCAGGCGGATTTTATTTTGCGGCCCGATCCGGCTCGACCCGACCCGATCCGCCGCTAATGGACGTCTAGCTTTAGACACAGTTTTCCTTATTTATGCCCTCAGAAGCGGCATCTACGATGACCCGTTCTGCAGTCCGTGGCGGCTCAACCACGCGATGTTGCTGGTCGGATACACTCCTCGCTACTGGATCCTGCTCAACTGGTGGGGGCCTTATTGGGGGGAGGATGGGTACATCAGGTCGGTGAAATTAGTTAGTACCTACCAGACCTACAGACTAAGGATCGAAATGAACGCGAGTGATAAACTTGTCTTGTAGGCACCTAGAGCCCCCCCAGAGCATGTTTCACAAAAACAAAATACAACGTGTTACAAAACATCCTAACTCTTTTTACGGGATGTAACCTACTAGTCAACAGGATGTCAATTCTGTAAAAAAAAGTTGAAAAAAACAATTTTTATTTTATTATAACCTCTAAATAGAAAATTTTTCATAACTTTTTTGTTCTTGGTATTAGCTCAAATTTAAAAATATTTTTGTGGGTGTAGGTGCATTTGCATAGGTTTAAGTTGTTAAAACATTATGAAAGTCAATGAAAACAATATTTGAAAAATACTTTTCTCCCGCCACAGCGTTCATATTTTATTAATTTAAAAATCAACGGAACGTCATAGAGCAAAAAAAATATTAAGGTTGTGATCCCTATCACTGGGTGCTATTACCCTGTAAAAAGAGTTAGCATCTTTTGTAACACTTTGTATAAAATGGACTCCTCGGACCCTATAGTCCCCTGCCTTCGCCCGTCTTCGTCCTCTATCCTAGGCCCTAGCGTAGTCTCGCTGACTATAATTTCGGTCAAATAGGTAGGTACCTTACCTATCCCTATAATAAATACCTTTGTGTAACGTAAATTTTTAATCACTTGTTTGTCTTATTGTTTCAGGATAAGACGAGGCTTCAACCGATGCGGGGTAGCAAACATGGCAGCTTACGTTGAATTATAAAAAAAAACGTATTCTATGTTTTATACTAAATAAACTACCCTATAAGTAATTTTAACGAATTTTTATTACTCACTTCGGTGGACTTGCGTCAAGCAGGCTTAGTCAACTAACTCTGGGCTGGGCTAATTTGACATTTCCATAAGGAGCACGATTTTCCCATCAAACCATAGAATTAGGACACCTAGAATCGCAATCAGGGCTCGCAAAGTGAAGCAAATGAATGCATACCAAATTGGTACACTTTCCAAAACGGCATGTCAGTGTTCAAGGTCACTTTCTAGCGAACGGAGCTCCTGCAATTTTATTCAAAATTACGGGTTTTTGCTGTGCTTGGCTGCAGAAACAGCACGGATAAGAAAGATGAAGGCACGAGGATCACTTTACGCCAGTAATTACAACGATTCCACTTTAAATTATGTCGAAAAGGATCGTATTTAGATTCAAAATTTTTCTTCCGTATGACATTCAACATTTTTAGTGTAGTAAGTCTATGCATCAAACGTAGTTCCGGTTTAATTTCTAAACTAGGTACGCTGGATTTTGCTGAAACTTGGTTTATATCAGTAGATGACCAATACGGAGGTTTGCAAAATATAGTTTTTATAATTTAAAAAAATAGCCTGAAAGAAATTAGAGCGATGCTTTTTTCGCGCCGAAAAAGGGGTAACTTTTCAGCTGTTATTTACTTACATTATTTATTTATTACACTGCCATTTGGAGTCTAACTACCTTGGGAACATCAATAATGTATTGTACCTACAGGTCAGAAAAAAAAATTGAAATTTTTTTTCAATTTCAATTAAATTTATTTCAGATTTGCATCCATATTTTGTAAGTATAATCTTAAGAATTAGGTACGTTAGTACAGCAAAATAGCTATGTAAAATGTAGAAATGGCAGCGGAACTACGAAAAAATTTGGGAAAATAGATTACAACTACAACTACATACTCGCGACGGAACAAGAACACACGTAGTCTCATACAGGCGCATTGCCTCTAACTTTTCCCGCGCCCCGTCTCGCTCTGGGTGAAACAGCTATAGAAAACAGTGTTTCACGCGCTTGGCCATCGCTGAGTTCCCACGGTCCCACAGGGGATTCTTAATTGGCTAACCCTGCCCCTCTACCCTTGACGCATTTTTCCAATACGGCCGCAATATGGCGCAATTTACAAAATTTAATATTTTACAAATTAAGACGCATTTTGTGTTTTCATTGAATAAAACCTTTGAATAAACATTACAAAGTATTTAAAATCAAAGCATTACTATGCGAATTCAAAGAGAAATTAATTTTAAAACTTTTTCAATTTGATCGCAATAGCGTCAAGGGTAACCCCCCTGGTTGACGCAAGTAGAATAGGTTCCTAACTTTTTACATTTTCCAACGTTTCGAGACCTCTGCAGGGCTCGTCGTGATCGCCAGGGGAGACTGAGATGAACGATATCTTGAATTGAATGTCATTAGTTTCATAATTATTCAGTTTCGGTGCCAAAAGCGCAATCCGCTTTTTCCGTCTGGGCCGGCCAGCGCTGGAAAATAAGCGCGCGTCGATTTACCAGCCAGTGGCACTGACCTCAACAACCGCGCCGCCCGCACCCCCGCGCCAGCGAACGGACGCGCCCGACCGGCGAAACCCGATTACGCGCCAGTCACTGGAACATCCTCGCAGTTACTGCATGCATCATTGTTTCTCCTTGCCACAAAATGACTCGGCGACTCAGTGAAGAGGACACCATAAAACTCGTCCAACTTTACAGAGCCAACGAATGCTTGTGGGACATTCGCTCGGAGGAATACAAGAACAAACGAAAGCGCACAGCGGCGCTCCAAAGGATTAGCGATGCGATGGCCATAGATGGATTTGACGCCGACGAAGTAAAGGCTAAACTTAAAAGCATTAGGAGCACCTACTACTTAGAATTGGACAAGATTGAGAAGTCCACAAGGTTGGGTAGCGAGTTTGTTTACGTGCCGAGAGTGAAATGGTTTGACGAACTAAATTCGTTTATCAAGACGGTGACAGCAAGACGACTATCAAATACTGTAAGTTTCAGCGAAGGCTAGGCAGTCTAGAGATGGGTTATGGTGAGTATTTATCCAAAGGTGAGTAAATATCCATTTCCACTCAGTATTTATCTGAAATCGAGAGTAATATTTTTCTCTTGGCAACACCACAATGTAACTCACGAGTTTTATTTTTTTTTCGTGCCTGGCAACACTACATCAGCTGTGTTGTGTGATGTGAATGTCAAGTGGTGAATGATTAGTCAAGGATTACCGGTGTACGAGCTCGTTAATTTATTGATTACTTTTTGGGATTCAGTGTTATTTTTTATATCGGTTGGACCCACGGTGGTAAGGTAATTTTTTTCTTTCTTTTTATTATATAAAATTTGAAATAACACAAGTTCATACCATTTAAGTTTACTGTGTTTGATTATACTACCTACATGGTAAATGTTTATGGATTTTAATAGGCCTGCATAATACACATATTATAATGTAGGCCCGAAATGTAAGTATATTAGGAGTGGATGTATATTGTAGGTAGTGGTTTTCGATTACTTAAGATGTGTACATGTCCCACTAGCTGGGCAAATGCCTTCTCTCAGAGAGAGAGTTCGAGCTTAATCACCACGCGTGCTCAATGCGGATTGGCGATTTTTGCGTTGAGGATATAATGCCTCATACGCTCAGGTTTCCTCACGATGTTTTCCTTCACCGTCAGCGAGTGGTATTGTTACAACAAATTCACAAATGTACGTAACGTTGAAATTTAAAAAAGTCATAGATACAACTTCGATTACTTATTTGATAGCTTTCTAAACAAACTGGAAGATATTAGCTATTAAATAAAATGTTGATTCAAATTTTGTTTTAGGTGCATCATGGGGAGGCCGAAATCGAGTTCAGTTTGGCGACACTACAAGACACTACAAGACAAATCAGTACAATGCAATTATTGTGACAAAATATACAAGTTTCCAAATGTAAATAGAATGTCCAACCACCTAACCACCTGCTTCAAATGCCCTGACGTAGTTCAAAAGGAACTCAAAAATTCTACCCAGGTTTGAACTAAGACTTTCTGTTCCTGATGAAAACCAACTTTCCGCCAGTTTTTCCGAACAATTTAATCTAAAACAAGTGTTGAAAGAAAAACTCGCTAGAGCGATATGACGTGCAGGTCTAACCGGTTTTAAGGCGCTGGGCATAGTGAATAGCCCGCGCGCCAAGAAAAATGCACAAAATCGAGTCCTGTATCAAATACACTAAAAAAATAGGCGGCGCACTTTTTTTCAAGGAAAATATCTTCAAAACGTTTATGAATCTCAACACAAAACTGGCTGTTTTAGATAGGTCTTGCCTAATTGTAGGGTTTGATATGTGAACATTTTCGATTTTTTTAGTGTATTTGATACAAGAATCGATTTTGTGCATTTTTCATTGCGCGCGGGCGATTCACTATGCACAGCGCCTTAATGAGTTTAGTATTTACTGAATCTAAACAGTATTTACTCATTTCTACTGAGTAGTTATTTATTCAAAAGTGTGAGTAAATACTTCTTTGTGCTGTGGATTGCCATAAGGAAAATCGCCCATGGAAACTTATATTTCAAGCCTCTATAATACAGGGTGGCCCAAATAAGGACGACAAGAATTTGTTTTTAGATTCCTCGCGCCTAGGGCTATCCAAAAATACCCTTATATGTTCAGCGATTTTTCGTGATTTAGAATTTATGATTTATTTAATGTGTTTTTACGAATTTCCTTCCGGAACGTCTAAAGATAGTCATAGCTTTTTCCCAGTCTTATTTTTTCACTTTTTTTCTTTTGTGGCATGATATGACATATTGGTAGACATAAATGTAAATCGGTGACCCAAATACGGACGTGTAACGTAAATTGAGGAATTTTAATTATGGATGCCACTTTGGGGATAAACTAAAAATTTAAATTTAAAAGTTTTGCAAAATAATATATTGTGTGACATATTATCAAATGAAAGGACTCATTCTGAGCATTACAAAAGTATTTTATTTATAATTTTAAAATAAATACTTATGAAGTTATTTAAGAAAATACTCAAAAAATGCCACCAATTTTTTTTTCAATACATAATATAGGTCTTTACCTATGGGTTGTAATTAAACAGGCTTCTTTATAATAGCATTATACACCTCTAAAAATCTACATTGCCTTCTAAAGTACTAAGTCTACCACAATAAACGCGCATCTAAATAATACTATCTTAGCCACTAGATAACTTGTAAGTAAGAGACTCTAATAAATATAACTCAGCATGGTGGTTATTTAATGGCATCTAGTAATATGCATTCAAGCAGTAAACTTCTAAAATATTAATAAATGACACCAAAAAAAATTTCAATTAGCTTCTAATTTTATAACTTAGTACGTTTAAAATTTAACGCGTCCTACATTAGGTAATTTGATTCAATTCAATGAAATAACACAACTTTCCTAACCGAAACATTCTGTTGAGTAATTTGAGCAATAAGAAAAGACTCATTGCTCCACTGGCCAACAGACTGAAAGACGAAGGAATAACTCTCTAATAAGGATTTTTCCAAGTGTCAAATTTGACAGCGATTCGCGAATAAGATACTTTCTAGGCCACGTTCTTTCGATATCTCATAGATGGCGGTAAACAACGGTACAGTGTAAAGAGTCTACTGATAGCATAGACATATTTTTTTTATAGGCAAGGATATGAACAGATCGAGCCATTAAGGTTTACACAAAAAAGTTTACAATGTAAGCCACTGTATTGGCGTTGACAACCTAGTTGGACCACAGAGGGAAGAAGGTTGGACTAGCTATTGTTAACCGATTGGCAAAGTTGAGATAGCTAGGTTATTATAAGTTACAAAAAATCCAGCCAAAAGTGTTGACAAGCTACACTCAGCATCAGAAAAATTGCACCTTTTGAAATAATGACTGAAAAACTTTCATTCCTTCAAATTAAACCAAAGGGTGATTTTTTGACAGCTCATAAGTTGTAGTTCCAAATTTGTAAATATAGATGTCGCTGACGAGACCTGTTTTTTTTATGGCAGTTCGCGCTCGTTGCCTTCGTACCTTACGTCCAAACACATTAAGGGTATTAGTGGTGGAGCAAAATGTAGTGTTTCCGCTTTTACCATCCACTCAATCCATTGATACCTAATAATCCCCTCACAATAGGTTTCAAATAGGAACAAAAGTTGTTTGAAGTATTTTTCAATAGAGCTGATTTTTTCGATGGTGAATGTAGGTATTTTATAAAGATTGCTAATGTAGGTATGTTTGTGCATATCCGTTTTCACGCCTTCAAAATATTACTTTTATGTTCAAAATTATTTCACAAACAATATAGCTTTTCAACAGTTTTGGCTGGATTTTAGTTACCTAGCTCCTCAACCAATCGGTTAACAATCAAATAGTTAGTCCAACATTTTTTCCCTCTGTGGTCGAACAAGGCTGTCAACGCCGATAATACAGTGGTCTATATTGTAAACTTTTTTGTGTAAACCTTAATGGCTCGATCTGTTCATATCCTTGCCTATAAAAAAAAATATGTCTATGCTATCAGTAGACTCTTTACACTGTACCGTTGTTTACCGCCATCTATGAGATATCGAAAGAACGTGGCCTAGAAAGTATCACCGCCAGACCTCTGATAGATATAACTCCATAAGTATTATGCGTAATGAAATGAATGAAAGCTCATTTTGTAGGCTAAAGTACTGATAACTAATTAACAGGCTCCCTGACACAATTCCGTACCTCACTTTTAATATTTTGAAACAAAAAGGCTGGTTACGATATTTTTTTGCTCATAGCCAAGTTTTTGGATAATAGAACTAGCTATAGCTCGAATACCATCAAGCCTATCAAAAAAATGTGTATAATCATTTTTGTATAAAATTTTATAAGGATTATGTTTGCCTTTGACACTTTTGCCGTATCTTCTATAGTTTTCCCACAAAATTGAAAAAACAAAAAAATGGGACCTATTTCATGGTGAGAGGGGAACCTGTCAGTTTATGGGACTTTTATTCAATTTCCATATTTCTCGACAACCCGGGAATTCCCGGGAAATAGTGGTCGAGAATTCTCGTGCTCCCGGAAATAAAAAAGGTCGAGAAATGAGAAACCCTAGCCTTTACGGAACCCTTAGTGCGCGAGCCAGACTCGCACTTGGCCGGCTTTTTCTTACTTTATTGATGGTACGGTACGGTCGGCCACAATCCCAGTACGTGCAGCATGGTAAGCCCGAGATAGGCCCTTCTCTATGCAAAACTGTCAACTTGTCGGTCGGGCTCGAGTTGGCTCTACACCAACATGGCGATGGAGACAAAAATAATTTTTTTTTATTAAAAATTGCAATATCTACTTTCTACTCGACATGACCCTAATCTATTGCCATCTCGAATCCCGCCTGCCATGCTCGCACAATAGACATGGCACGTCTCTCACTCGAGTTCGAGAGAGTGTCAAAACGACCATGCTAAGCATACAGATACAGATACCCCATGGCAGCTCTTATCGCGCGCGGCATAAGGGCGCCAATCGAAAGAAAAGGGGTATCTGAGACTGTGGCCGACAGTATCTACCTATAAGGGTAGAAAATAAATTTGCTATGAAATCTTGTATCTTAAAATAATTGTACCGTAAACTGGGGTGAATAACAACATGTTTCAAGGTTTAATGCCATATATTTTTGCAAACCCGAGCTGAATCCTTCAAGTAATAACTTATAGATGCGAGTCTTGGATAGTTTTTTCGTTTCTAGTGACCCCAATACGTTAAACAATTTGTTTGAATAAATTATCCATTAAAAGATTGCGTGTTGCAATTCAGACTTTGACTGGGGTCAATAAAAACGAGATATGGGGTCATTAGCAACAGTTTCAAAATGTATGAGATGTGTTGTTATTGACCCCATAAGTCGTTGGTATTCACCCCACATGTCGTTGTTAGTGACCCCACATGTCGTTGTTAGTGACCCCATAGCGCGTTGTTAATCACCCTTTGTTGTTATTGACCCCATAAGTCGTTGGTATTCACCCCACATGTCGTTGTTAGTGACCCCACATGTCGTTGTTAGTGACCCCATAGCGCGTTGTTAATCACCCTTTTGGCAATAAAATACTACCCTCTAATTTTAAGTGTACAGAAACTCCTAAAATACTCAATGTAAAGCTTATCTCTTTGTCGTATCCTGTTAACGATGAACAAAAGCCATAGAATACCACAGAAAAACTGATCTTGTTGCCCTTTTTCCTGCCGAAAACAATAATGTTTTTTTCCACAAAATTTCGTTAGCAAACTGTCAGTTTCAAAATGGGCATTTTTTTTTACTTACTTTGACAGCTGTCATCAAGTAGTGTTGTCAGAATTAATAAAAAAAGTATTGACCATAGACACGTAACTTTTTTATTGAACATTAGGCATAGATTTTGCTTAAAAATCTTTCTTTAACTTATTCGGATTTATCTATTAATAAATTATGTATTACTCGTAAGTATTTTATCTACGTAAATATACGTAATTGAAATAAAATTGTTTTTCTTATCCTATCATATATTTCTTATTGTGCATCTGCTGCTACTGTGTTTTCGCTCTCAGTCCTGTCCATCCAAAGGTTGTCTGGAAGAAATCGCTTTTAGCGATAAGACCGCCATTTGTACTGTTATTTTTTAAATGTTTATTTGTAAAATGTTTTCGTTTGTGCAATAAAGAGTTACTTACTTACTTACTTACTTACTTACTTTACTTTATTCTTGAAAGTGTTGTTAAACACCCCTGTAGTTGCAAAACACCCCAGATTACGGTACGTATTTAATTATTTCATATGATTTCGGAAGTTTTGATGCCTATAAAACATTTTAAATACCAGATAAATCCACCTTACCATACCTATTATTACCGACATGTGAGACTTCCTAACGAAAAAAGTTTTTACTGTTGATTTCGGATAAATACTTAGCGGAAACTGGAAACTGGTATTTATTAGTATTTACTCATCTCAGTATGCAGGGGCCTTAATAAACTATTTATTTATCTATTTGTTGGCTAGCGCCATACCTATTACTTTATTTCTGTTTTGGACAGAGCGGAGAGTGTCCCATGTATTTTTTTGGGCACGGGCCTTTTGTAATATACTTACATTCATATAATCATCTTATTACGGAGATGCAAAGGCCCAAATTACCCTTTATAATCTGTTCCAGGTGCAAAACTTGCCGTTGAGGGAAGACGAAGCCCCAGCCACCCTGTATAAGAAGACTGCAAGGAAATATCAGGTAGGGCAGACTTTAATTCTGTGAGGTAGGGAGTCAGTCAGCGACACGATCCGCTACCTAACCTCAAGGTCTAAGTGCGAGTATCGAACAATACTAACAAAAAGGGGCAGCGCGTGCTGTCGTCTTGTGTACACAGAACAGCACGTGGACCCTTACACCACTTTCGTTGCAAAGTCGCCCGTAACGTAAGTGAATATAGAGAGCGCGCGAGTAAGCGTCTTCGGTGCTGTGCCTGTGAGCTGTCTTGTGTACTTTAGGTAGGTATGTACAGTTGGCCACACGCTAGGATACCCCTTTTTGTTCGATTGGCGCCCTTATGCCGCGCGCGGTAAGAGCTGCCATGGGGTATAATCCGTGCGGAATCAGAATGGGATAATACCTTTTGGAACTGAATCGAAAATGACAGTTCTCGAGTAGCGTCAGTAAAAAAATTGTTAGTTCTACTTTCTATCATAAGGTTATGAAATTGGAAATACACAAACATGTTAAATGGTTGTAATCTAAAAGGATTCAATGTTATTGCAATAATGAATAAAACGTGATAAAACTCGAGCAGACACCCACGCGCACAGAAAACACAAGCAAGTTTCGACGCGAATTTGCCATAGACAACTAGAGTTTGCCGAAATGCTGACGCTACAGGACCGCGAGCTTCTCAGTTCCAAAAGGTATTATCCCATTCTGATCCCGCACGGATTATATCTGTGACTGTGGCCGACCGTACAATACAAATCTATTTTGGTACGGGCGGCCACAGTCTAGGATACCCCATGGTAGCTCTTACTGCGCGCGGCATAAAGGCGCCAATCGAACAAAAAGGGGTATCCTAGAGTGTGGCTGTCTCTACTACACGTGCTGTTCATACAAAAAACGTAGGTAGCAACAATAACCTAGTCTGTTTTTTAATTAGATTCAGTCTGATTGTCTAACTAAATAAACTAGTGGTTCGCCCCGAACTGTGAACTCGCGACCCCATATAAACTTAACAACCCCATATCTCGGCAACCCCTCGACCGATTTGGCTCATGTTCGAACTTAAAAATTCTTTTAATTTAATTTACCCGCCTACCAAATTTCATAACGATCCGACCAAATTTACTCAAGTTATCGTCGAACGAACATTCATACATACATACATACATACATACATACATACATACATACATACATACAAACGCCGGATTGTTCCAGTAGACTCGGAGAACTTCGCTCGCTCGTTCAATAACGGAACCATAATTATTTTAAAGGATCACTTTGCTTGTCTGTCAAGCAAGAAAGCCTACGACTGGGGCCTATTGAGGCACCATTGTGTTACAGACTCAGGCCCCTGTCCTTTTGTTTTATGTAGACACAACAAGGTATAACCCGTGTCATTAAAGAAAAAAATTAGGATGGACTTCAAAACACTCGCCCTCTCGCTCTAATTAATACAGTCAAAGCGAGACAACGCTAGGTTTTTAACTCCGTCCTAAATGTTTTCTTTAATGACACGGGTTATATCAAGTTGAAATTAATATCGAATCTGAAATCTTCAATCTCTTGGACATTTGTGAGAAAAAAAACAGTCGGTTAACATAATATTTTCATTTTGACACTCGCGATTATGATCGCGATAGCGACTTTTTTTAAATCCCCTTGCCGAATGAAATCACCGCTTGTCGTTCAACCTCCGTTCACTGTAAAACGTTTTGTCAATGCTAGGTTTTAGTTTTATCGATTCATCGACTTAACGTATTTATTTAAATATTTCAAAAATAAACACTTTTATTTAAAATACAGCAAAGCCAATTTAATATAAAAAAAATATAAATTACCTCAAAAATATTTCATTGTCTTAAAAATACGTCTATGTAATGTGTCTATTATGCATGTAATGCATTAACGAAACGCAGTTGAAACGTCAAAAAAAAGAAGGTTGAGAATAAGGGATTTTCTGACAGTTCATAAGTTGTAGTTCCAAATTTGTAACTAGATGTCGCTGACGAGACATGTTCTTTTTTTATGCCAGTTCGCGCTCGTTGGCCTACGTACATACGTCCAAACACATTTAGGTATTAGTTGTGGAGCAAAATGAAGTGTTACTATTCACTCATACAAGAACATTAACAAAATCGTGCACTTTTTCATGTACTGTAAAATGGAATGACGGCTACGACGATGAAAGATGAAGTCACAGAGCAATGAAGTGAAGAAGTATTTTCGCTGAGTAAGCACTAATTTACTTTGTGATAGAAAACATGTCGTATCAACGCCATCTGTCACAGCTTTTAGAACAATTTTTTTATTTTTTTTAGCTGTCAGAAAATCCCTCATTTATTGTTTAGAAAACCCGTAAAATCGTGAATTCCCGTGTCAGAAAACATTTAGGATGATCTTCAAAACTAACGTTTTCTCGCTTTGATTGTGTATAATTAAAGCGAGAGGGGCGTGACACAGTTGTACCCAAAGCGAATATAACACTACGTTTAATTATACCTATTTGAAAATTCTCCCTAAAAGTTGTTCCGAAAAGTGAAAACTGTGAGACGGAAAAATAAGAAAAAGTAGTGGTCCAGGTTGCCAGTCAACTTTACAGTAAGTACAATTTTTCTATAGTTTCGGTAACTTCTTTATCCCAAAAATCATGAACTTACTTTATTTCCATTCTGTGGTTTAGATCTCTAACTCTCGCATGATATATGGCTTACAGAATGCCTGCCCATAAAAAGGTGTCTGCGGGGCAGATGGCTATTTTGCTGTCCTTCATGGAAAGCAATATAGACTTTGCTAAGGGGCGCGGCGCTCATGAAGGTGGGCCCCTCGGCAAACAGATTACCCTGAACCGATGGGGCCAGTTAGCCTTCCAGATGAACTCAGTTGGTGATGGGTGTACAAAAACCCATAAAGAATGGAGAGTGGTAAGTTTTTTGTGCTTTGTAGGTACCTATGGTGTAGTGAATAGAGGGTCAGAGTCACAAAAAAATCTGAAAGTAGAGATCCCTGAGATTTCCGTAGAAATCTATTTATACTCATAATGGTTCACAATTTTATTTAGATGCACGCCTTTAATACTTCATTTGTTTACTTTACAGTATTGGAACAACATTAAATACAAAGTGCGGTCAAAGGCTGCACTAAGAAAAAGTCACGGAGGCACGGTAGGTGGCCCCACCTGGGACAAGAGCAGCTTTAGTGAGGACGAATGGCGAATAATGTCCATTCTAGGAAATGAATGTGTGGATGGGGATGAAGCATTGCATATTCCATTTCAAGTGAGTAATATTGACATTAGTGCCTAAGTATTATTAGAAAAAATTTTTTTTTTTTTTTTTTAAGTTTGTAATGTACGAGTATTATAGTATAGCCATGACAGCATGCACTTTTGTTGTAAAGTCGCCTGTAAAGTAACCGAATAGAGTGCTAGAGTGTAAGGGTCGATGTGCTGTCTTGTAGGTACCTACCTAACAATTATTTGGTAGGTACCTAATGAGGTAGTTATGTAGGATACCTTCAGTCCCGGTTTTATAGCTATATTCCGTTGCAGCTACGGAATCAATTATATTCCGTTGCAGCTATGGAATCAGTTCTGGACACAGCCCTGTGTGTGTATTGCCCTTTGGAGAGTCAGTACAGGGCCTTGAACTCCTTCTGTGGCAAGGTGGTAACAGTACAGCCGACTCCCTTGCCTTAGAACTCGCCGGTCAAGGCGAGATCGGCGAACCAACATTTCCTCTTCCAACAAAATTGCTTTGGCCATTCAAAAATGTAAACCTATTATACTTAGTATTGTATAATGCAAATAAGTAATGTATGCACCATATTCAAGCTATTTGTAATTTTTACCTTAAAAATCACCGAGAGGCAAGAGCCCCACGAAATCTTTCATTTGACAGTTGCGGGTCACCTTCAAAGGTATTCATAGGTGTACACAAAAATGAGTCGAAATCCCTATCCCTATCGCTTTCAATGGCGTGTGTGTGTCAAATAAATGCAGTGTGGTTATGTAAAATTATTGTGAACTGTGAAGCACAAACAAACTGACAAAGAGCTTTTGAAATAAACATTAAATAAAGTTTAATTAAAAAGTTGGAAACATTTCCATTAGTTCGGTCTTTCGTTCAAGTTGGAGCTTGGAGCTTTATAAAATAGTACCTACATAATATTCAAAGTAAGTGGAAGTCAAACTTATTATTATTTAATACTTCATTTGTTTACTTACTTACCTATGTATCTGACTAATAAACAATCAATGTATTTATGTAGCAATGAAAAGGCAATCAATTAATTATTGAAATAACACTTTATAATAAAATTTAATTTGAAGTAATTTCTCAATTATTTAAATTTTAGTAAGTATAAGTACATACTCATCTTATTAATTCATTCAAGAAAATTTTATATAATTCAATGCTTGCAAATATTAATTAATTCAAGTAAATTCTATACCTATAATTTAATGCACGTAAATAATTATATTCTATTTCAAATTATTGGCAAATAAAGGCCAGTTTAATTTTCAGCAATGGCAAAGCGTCCCAGCCGAGTGTCTGAGGCTCAGTGGAGCATTTTGCTTGAATTCCTGGAGCGGAACCCCAGCCTGGCTCGAGCTCGGGGCTACAACAACAGTACCCGGGGAAGGGCAGAATCCTTCCGCCTTTGGCAGGAAATAACTGATTCTCTCAATTCTGAGAGGTCCGGTTGTTCTAAAAGGCCCAAAGATTGGTCCATTGTATGTACTGTACACATTGATAAATTATTAGTACTTAGGTACCTAATAACCTTTTGTTTACTAAACTATGCTAGGGATTATACATATAATTAGATAATTAAAACATATTTAAAACATAAGGTTAAAAAATTGCACTCTCTGGCATGATACCGTGCTGTCACGAGCACCACCGATAATTTTTCAATATTTTTTTTTACCTATTTCAATAAGTAAAGTAGGTATGTACCTATGGTTTAAAATTTTAAATATTGATATTGTACTCAATTTTTGTTTCAGTATGTCAGCAACTACAAAAGTAAGCTGAAAAGGATAGTTGCTGAAATGAACGCTGATGCCAATGCTGCAGATGGAGACTCTCCCCGAGGTAGCTACTTGTCTGAACTAGACAATAGGTTCTTAGCTCTGCTAGGACCGGGATTTGGTCAGGCAGCTCCACAAGTGAATGTCCGTACCTTCCCTGAAGCGGTAGGTAATAACTTTAAAAAGTCTTGTGGGTTTCCTGTAGGTAAAACTCGTAAGGAACTTAAATGTAATGCAGGTAGGTACCTATTTATTCAGCAAGACATTTAATTTTCTGTTCTTTTTCTGTTTTTTGTAGAACATTTGATGAAATTGTTTTCATGTCTTTTATGTATGACTGACCGATATAAAAAAACCGGCCACAGTATGTTTCTCTAGTTAGCACAGCTCCAGCTCTCTTTTCAAGTCCAAGGATTTTCACAAGGAGAAAACAAGCAAAGAGAATAATAATATTGGTAATACTATTACGTCATTACGTCTAAAAAAATAAACAAGACTGAAGAAGGAAATATAGGGGGAAACCAAAGTCTGTAACTGGCAACCCTATAAATAATGGAAAAAAAAGCGCTAACCGCTGAACCGCTACATTAGCTCATTCTTAACCTGTTTGATCTGTCAAAGTCAAGTCTCATAATATTATTCTTAGCTAGCACAGTCTAAGCTACGCTTTCGTTGTGTTGACCCAGCAAAATGCGGCACGCACGTAAAATGCGAAATAATTCAAGTCCAGTGTGGAACTATTTCGTAAAAGTCGCTAATGAAGGTGCCAAGTGCAATCTTTGCGGAAGAATTGTGTCGCGAAAGGGTGGGAGCACGTCTTCACTGAGAACCCATTTGAAGAACCAACATAGGGATGTATTCGGAATTGTACCGGCCCTTCAGAACTCCACACCTTTTACGGTAATTAATTACAAATAATCCGTACATAGCATTTATTTATATTAGACGACAAGAAAAATATTTGTTTACATGGATTCCATGTTTTTACGCTGGTGGCGCTGTATTTTCGTTGCGACCGTCTAACTATACTGTAGTGAAAAAGCGCTAAATCGCTCGACGCGTGCGGGAACTGTCATTTTTTGTATAGCCTTGTGTCTACAATTTGTTTTTGTTTTCGTTATGTAGTTAGCCTTTTCGGATTGCAGAGTGAAAGAGCCTATTTTATGCTCGGTGCTGTGTTCCTTGTGCTGTGTTTTCGATCACTGACAGGACCGACCTGTGTATTATCCGAAGGTAAAAAGAAAGAAAGCGTTAATCGCTAGACAGGGTAACAAAGCAAAATGCGGCCCAAATCAAGTCTAGTGTGGAACTATTTTGAAGCAGTCGGTGATGAAATGGCCAAGTGCATTATTTGCGAGAAAATTGTGTCGCGAAATAAGGGGTCCACGTCTAATCTGCGATACCATATGCACCAGCATAATAAAGTAATCGAAAAAAAATCGGCTCTTCAGAAGTCCAGAACTTGGAAGGTAATTAATACAAACAATCCCCTACCTATTCATTAATATAGAATTAATGTATATACAAGAAAGCCATTTTTATGTCTTGATAAGCAAGGTTTGCGCCGGTGGCTGGTGGTATTTAAGTAACCGTCTAACGATACAGAAAAGGAATACTTATTGAGAAAGCACTAAAACGCTCGATGCGCGCGAGAAACGTCATCCATCACGCTGAATAGCGCACCACAACAATTTCGTACCTTGGTGTTTAGGACTCCTTAGTACGATTCCTGGGTTAGGAGTAGTTCTGACCGATTTAAAACAAAAGAGTGCAGTGTGGAAGTGATACATACCTAGTTCAGTTTCTATTTTATGCGCTGCGCATTTCGCGTTGTATTTACGCGACCGATTGTGTTCCGAAAGTAACGAGAAAGCATAGAAAGCGCTAATCGCAAGCAAAATGCTGATTAAATCAAGTCCAGTGTGGAACTATTTTGAAGTAGTCGACAAAGATAGTGCCAAGTGCAATATTTGCAGGAACATTTTTTCAAGAAAGGGGCGCACAACGTCTTCTCTGAGAAAACATTTGAAGAGCAGACATAAGAATGCTTTTGAAAATATTATATCGGCTCTTCAGGAGGCTGGAACTTCGAAGGTAACTAACTAAAGCGAGCGAGGCCGAGGATTTAACCACTCGATCTACCAACCCGGGTCAAATCTATACCCGTGAAAGTCGATTCGGTACGTCAAACCGGTTTGGGCGGGCTCATAATCTGTGGGCTGAGCTGAGAGCGGTTTGTTGTTGACCGCTGGATGCACGACGCGTCCGCGGTGATCGCGGGATGTGGGGCCGCTGGCGGGCTAGCGGGCGGCGTATTCCCGTTCCCGTGTTGAATTCGTCCCCTCGGCGTGACCAAATCAATACGGTTATGAAAATACATTTAAGTCCCGTGAGCGTATCGATTTCGTCCCCTCGGGTTGACGAATTCAATATGGTTATGGCCATTTTTTGTATTAAAAAATTACTCCCATAAGCGTATACTATTTGTCTCTCGAGAAGATTATAGCTAGAGAGCTGGACAAACTTTCAAACGCGCTCGGCAATAAATAATGTTTCGTGATCAGCGGTGTCAAAATAAAAATAAAAAAACTTTAAAACTTAAACTTTCGTAAATCCGTTAAATCGATATGGAAAAAACTGTGAAAAATTTAATTTCCCGCCACGCTGCTATCGTTGGACCTTAAGGGTCAATAAAAGTAGCGTGGCGTGAAATGCACATATTTACCGTTTTTAAAATTTGTATCTTTAGCTTTATATTTTGTAGGGCGGGCGGGTGGGAAGGGATGCGGAGCGGGCGACGCGATTTGCGTCGTCTCGTCTTCGTTCACTTTACTTTACTTCAAGTCAGTTCAGTTAAAGTCGAGCAAGTGCAACGAGTATTTCTTTTCATCGTTTAGTTTGGATGAGTTTGGATAAAGTCTGTGTTTTACGGCTCATTTATTTTTATAAAAACCATTGGTCAAGCCAGATCATTGTATTGGGTTTACGGGAGGCCATTCCAAAATATTTTATTTAGGTAAATTGATTAAAAAAATATCTCGGTCGTTATTTTCTGCGCGTTGGACAATTTTTATAATTTAATATTTTTTTTTGTTTAATTAGTGAAGTAGTCAGTCAGGCCTTTTCTCGGGATATTAGGAACTAATTTTACGTACTAGTAACTACCTTACTTGAATGGCTTGGCAAATGCGTTTGTTTATATGGACAGTTCTTTGAAAATTTGTAATTATAAAATTTCGATTTTAAAATTGCAGAAAATGTAACAATGCCGGGCCGAAAAAAACATCATTTGTTTGGGAGGTTTTTGAAAAACCAGTCTCAGGAAAAGTTGTGTGTAAAAAGTGCTATCAGTCCTATGTTTATTCGGGAAATACAAGCACAATGATAGAAAGAATAACAAAAAGTAAGCATTCAGCGGAATATTCGTGGCGGAAGTTACTGCTTCTCGACGATCTTTACAAGCAGAGCCATCGACAAGCCAACCTGGAAATACCAACACATCACAAACAGGGCTTATTATACAATGCCAGCAATACAACTAAAACCCGACTACTAAAAAAGGCTTAAAACAAGACCTGCTTATCCTTAAAATAGACTCATATATAATTAATCGTAGTCGGAGGCCATCGGTTTATCAAATGCGAATGTGGTGTCCTCCGACTACGATTAATTATCTATGAGTGTATTTTAAGGATAGCAGGTCTTGTTTTAAGCCTTTTTTAGTAGTCGGGTTTTAGTTTTTAACTTCTATTTTTTTTTTGAGCTTTTTAGTAAGTCATTTTGGACGATCACCCAGAATAAAAAAAAAAAAAAAAAAAAAAAAATAAAAAGAAGTTTATTTCAGCCAAAGTACACTTTTACCTTTTCAAACTTATATTAGGGCTATGTTTACACATAATTAACAATACGGCTGTAGGTTTTTTGGTCATATTAAGGTGCTGCTGAGACTTGCACTAGGAAAAGATCCTGTATCGCAAACCTCAGGTAATTCTGTTTGGAGGTGGTCAGATATCGTACGCCGTAGGAATAGGTGTCAACAAACAAGACGTGTCAGTAGGTAGGTATGTTACTTACTTAAAATAAAATTTTGACCAAAATATGTATTAAAGTAAATTAAAATTAAAAATTAAAGTAAATAGTTAAAGGTGCACACACACAGCTAGTTGTGATTCTATAACACTCGAGAAGAGAAATACCAATTTAGTTCACTGGGTAGGGTACCCATTCCTCCCAGTCCTGCGAAAAATAGTTTCTTGGAGTCGGGTTTTAATCCACTGGGAGCAATGTGCCCCCTATTACTCATTTTATAACATGGTAAATGACTTAAATTAACATGCATGACACACTATCTTTGAACAACCAGCGGGGGGAGCATGACTTTTATCGAGGCGGATTTATCCAACAAAATGGCGGTTCATCAGCATTTTTGACGTCTATAGTGGGTTATATAACGCTCTTTTCGTTATATAACCCACTATAGACGTCAAAAATGCTGATAAACCGCCACTTCGTTGGACAAATCCGCCTCGATAAAAGTCATGCTACGGGGACAGGAGCTGTTCGGTTTCGTTGTAATCAAGTTTAAGTAGCCAGTCTCTTAGTACTCTTTTGGCGTTGTGGTAGTTATAGGTAACGAGATTAGCAATCGGTATGTGGGCTAAGTTGTAAAGAAATGGAGCCAAGAATATATGCGACTGTTTAAAGAAGGCTGTATTGTGCTGAGGAGTTTCTAAGACCCTATCCTTTCTTCTCTTTTGATTTACCGTTTCAATAACAGTCTCATAGTCTACTGCTTTATGCTGGTATAGTATTAACTGTTGCACAAACAACTGTCTCACTGTCAATACCTTGCAGTCCCTGTATAGTTCGACAGTGGGATGGCGGTAGGATTTAAATGACATAACTTTAAGTACTGCTCTTTGCGCTCTTTCTAGGGCAATCATGTGCGATACTGCAGCCCCTCCCCAGACTACGATACAGTACATCAGGACAGAACGACAGAGAGCATAATATACATTTGTCAGCAGCTTCCTATCGGCGACATGTCGGAGTCTTCTGAATATATACATAAGTTTTCGCACTCTGCCGGAGACGATTTGCAGCTGTGGCTGCCATTTTAGATGTTGGTCAATCACAACGCCTAGGTACTTAATCTCTGCAACACGTTCGAGGGAAATACAATGGCAGTTTTGGTCGAATGGAGCGCTACAATAGTGTGCTTTTATTGAAAATGAATCAAGAGGGGGTTGGGTGGTAATATTTATAGAGAAAGTCATGTATTTGGTTTTTCCTGTATTTAGAGATAGAAGATTTGTTTTTAGCCACAACATTATAGCCGAGAGGCCCGTTTCCGCATGCCGCTGCGCTTCGTTCCAGGTATCTCCATAAAAAACTAACGCGGTGTCGTCCGCGAAAGAAAAAGCTGCGCCGTGTGTCAAAGGTATCCCCAGCATGTCGTTCAGGTAAATGAGGAATAAGCTTGGGCCGAGTACGCTTCCTTGTGGGACACCGTAAGTAACTGTCGCATCTCGGCTGATAAAATCCCCAATTTTAACCCTTTGCGTCCTGTTTGTTAGGTAATCTTCAAACAGCTTAAGTTGGAGTCCTCGTATACCTATTTTGTTCATTTTTTCCAACAAGGCGGGAATGGAGACAGTGTCAAATGCCTTAGCCAGGTCAAGAAAAATGGCCAGACACCGCTTACTCCTGTCCAATTTCCTTGTGATAGTTTCTACTAGACCAGTCACTGCTCCAACAGTGGATTTGTTTTTTCTGAACCCAAATTGATTTGGGGAGAGCAAACTGTTTCTCTCAAGGTACTCTATTAGACGTCTGTTGATTATTTTCTCCAGGATTTTCGATATAGTAGACAAGACTGAGATTGGGCGATAGTTGTTGACACTGTCTCCACTTCCCCCCTTGTGGATCGGATGGATAATAGCTTTTTTGAACACGTTTGGAAATACCCCAGTGGACAAAGAAAGATTGAAAATGTGCGTGAGTGGTTGTACTATAGCTGTCTTTGCCATTTTGAGAACTTTTGTAGAAATTTGATCCCAACCCGTAGCGCAATCGTTTCTCAGGTTCACTAGGATACTACCAACTTCATCACTATCCGTAGGGAGTAGACCAAATGACTTGATGCTTGTCTCAAATAGGGGTGAATTAGAGAGGGGGTCAGTTGGAGGGGTGCTGTTTAATATTTCTTCAGCAAGGTTTTCCCCCACCTTTGAGAAATAACAATTTACCTGATCTACTGAGGACTGAGGGTTTGAGGATAATTTGAGTAAGGCTTCATTAGTTGATTTCTGTCGCTTCATGTTAGTTATCATTTTGATGGTCTCCCAGGTTCCCTTAATATTATTTGCGTTTTTATCTAATTCAGACCTTTCATATTGATTTTTTATTCTATGGAGCAATTCATTACAAAAATTTCTATAACGGTTATATGTAATGTGTAAGATTTCGCTTGACGATTTTCTTAATTTAAGGTGCATTTTGTCTCTATTTTGGATACATCTTAGAAGTCCCGGAGTTATCCATGGTTTGGTAATTCTTTGCTTGTGTGGTACTGGTACAATTTTGGAGTGCTGATTAATTACAGAACTTAACACATTTACAAACTCATTTGAAGCTGTATTTGCATCATTCAAATCGAAAATAGGAGAAAAATCTATAGTGTTCAGATGGTCGCTTACTGCTGTGTAGTCTATTGTTGTTTTTTTAGTTGTTCTGTTTGTTTTGTCCGTTCCATTTACCTGTAAGTTTAACAAAATAGCAGCGTGGTCAGTGACCGTGGAACTTAGGACCATAACCGTAGCAGGACTTGTTGTTTTTAAGAGCATGTGGTCTAAGCAGTTCGGCCCTCTAGTGGGATATACATGACCTGGCTGAACACCATGAGAGGCTATGAGTTCTAGGTAGTCTGCTGAGTTATCATCTTCGTTATTAGGTGTTATATTAATGTTGACATCTCCTATAACGACAATGTTTCTGTAGTTTTTCACAGATTTTATAATTTTATCAAGGGAAATCAAAAAGTTATCTGTGTCCTTGAAGGATGGTGATCTGTAAATGGCTATTACTGCTACTTCCAGACCAATTTTAATGACAAGACAGTTTGAGTCTACAAATTCTGGCTCTTCTGCTGTGTACTCTATACCCTCTTTAGCGAATATAACTATACCCCCATTCTGGTTTATGCAGTGACGAGTGTAGCTAGTGGAGTAGTTTTGGAGGGTAGGAAATGGTCTTTCATTGTGTATCCAACACTCTGTTAGGACTATGAAATCAGTATCGAACTTAAGTCTAGCAAGTAATATTTCCAGTCCAGCAAAGTTCTTGTTTATGCTTCTTATATTTTGTGTAAGTAAAGATAGACAGCGATGTTTAGAAGTAATCAACGAGATACATGTTTCCGGTTCACACATTACTGATTTGCAGATTGATATGTTGTCAAAGTCTGATAGAAATTCTACGTTATTAGACATTAATAACTATAAGAAATAGTAAGGGTACATATGATTGGGATGATCCAGTTACAATAGTAGTGTATCGAATGCAATACATAAAGAATAGAACCAAGAAAGGCAAAAAAAAAACACATTTTGGATTTTTTTGTTCTATTTGTTATGTTGTTATAAATTTTTGAAAAGGTCTTTTAAAGCCCTTTCATTTGATACCCATGACGATGGTATCCGATAATTTTTATTTTTAGGTCCACCACTTTAGGACGCAGCACAGCCGCCATCTTGGGTTTTATTCAAAATTAAACTATCCTATGTTACCTGGGTGATTAAGACAAATCCAACGACACCTCATTTGTTGTAATCGGCCGAGTAGTTTAGGCTCTGCGAGGGAACAGATGAACACACAAACATACATACCCACATACATACATACATACGCTGCTAAAATCATAACCCTCCTTTTTGCTTCGCGTAGTCGGGTAAAAAAGGTTCGTCGCATCGACTTGTCAAATCGGTTTGTAACCCGGTTTGAACCCGGTTTACATAGATTTTAGCGGTTCGGTTTGCATGTAGCGAAAATCCGGTTCGAGTCGATTTGAAAAATTTCGAGATCGTTATCCGTCAATCGATTCGATAGTTTTTTACAATGACATTCGTTTATTAGGCCATTGATGCCGAAATAAGTTTTTTTTAGGGCACTTACGAAGGTGGTAACATTGTAGAATGGCAACACCCGGCACGGTGCGCCATATTGTGTGTTGTGTGATTGTGTGTCTTTCATTCATCTATAAAATTGCCTATTCGAATAACGAATTAATTAGTCGTCGTCGCCGTCATATTCTTCCAATAATAAATTACTGAGACGCGCGCGTGTCGACTACAAATAAATAAATCTGTCCTTGATTGTGGTGCGGCGGGTTGTGCACTTGTGCCACAATACAGAGAAACGTTGTGCGACTTGTCCGTGCTTACAATACACACTGGATTTACTATTCGAATATTTTAGTTGATCACTAACTTTATAGTTTACTCCAGTACTAGTGGTTCGCCCCGAACTGTGAACTCGCGACCCCATATAAACGCTTCGCTCGCTCGTTCAAAAATGCGAAAAAGGTCGACAGTGTGGGAATTTTTTCACAGATTCACGATAAAAAATCGTGAAAGAGTTGCGTGTAAGTTAGAGGGATGTGGCTACTCTGCGTTCTTTCACAAAAACACTTCAAACCTTAGAGAACACTTAAAACGACGCCATCCTAAGCAACTAACAGAATATGAAAAAGAAATTGGAGTTCAAGTATCCGTGGTAAGTAGCATTACACTAGTGGTTCGCCCCGAACTCTGAACTCTAGACCCCATATCTCGGCAACCCCTCGACCGATTTGGCTCATGTTCGAACTTAAAAATTATCTTTGCCTCATTTACCCGGCTACCAAATCATTATCGAGTAAAAGTATCGATACCTCAACTAGGTAGTACCTCAATGGTATCGTAAATCGTAAAGTATCGTTTATTTATCCCTACATGTTAGCGAAAATTGTGACAGGGCAACACTGCCGGCGGGCCGGCCGCCGCCATCCATCCGCCATTCGCCATTTTGTTTAACTCAAATGGTGTTCAAACGTCACTTTCGGAAGTTACTCAGTGTGTGTGTTTCTGTGCTTAGTTCTTCTTTTACTTACTAAAACCCTTCGCAAGCAGGTTCAAATTAATGTGTATTATTGAATGAGTGATTTTAAAAGCCCTCCAAACTTTTGGCGTAATCTTTATTCAATTTTAGGCATCACAAAAATAATGTGCTCGGTTTTGATTGATTTGCAATGCTAGTTCGCCCTTTTTATAACGCTATAGGGTGTAAATCAGTGCATTACTATTACCTACTAGTCCTACTACTACTACTGCCTAATATGTAGAAAAGTTCTATCCCATTTGATCGTTTTGCCGAATGAAATAACTATCGACTCGTATCTTGAACCCCATGTTTATTTTTTTTGAAAGGACGGACTAGTTAATCGTTCCTATTCCTGCGGCACGTCTAGCATGATCCCCAACTTGATGAACTCCATAGCGCGCGATACAGGCTCTCTTTCGGTTGTGAAGCTTTCGAAGCAAATCTAAGCTAGGGAAGTTATTTCTTTGCGAATATAACAAAAATTGGTTAGGTACTGTCGGCCCCACGCTAGGATACCCCTTTTTGTTCAATTGGCGCCCCTATGACCCGCGCGGTAAGAGCTGCCATGGGGTATCTCAGGTATCTGTGACTGGCTGACCGTACCTACCTACTTTCCAGATTTACCCATCAATGTTTTCCATTTAGCGAAAGGACTATTTCCTATTGCCTTAACAAAACAAGAAAAGAATCTTGTCCTTAGCTTCAAGATTGTGAAAGTTGTGTAAACAATAATAATAGAATTAACCAATTGGTATTACTTCGGCTCATAGACGCCCTGAGGGTACTGGATTTTTTTTTACACCAATCAAGTGGTTAAAGGAGTGACTGAAAATGCAGCCCACTGTAACACCCATCCGTAAAAAAAGGAGTCTTTTATGGAATCATTTTACCCTAGTAAACAGTAATCATGCCAAATGTGGTCACTGTGGTAAAATTTTGAGTATTAGTAGCGGTAATGTAGGCAATATGGGACGGCATTTGCGAGTCAAGCATTCCTTGGTGGACCTCGGGAAAAGTGGCCCAGTTGAGGAGAATACATTTTTAATTGTAAGTAGATTTCAAAGCTCATACATTCTATCTATGAGTAAAGCAACCACTGTGGTTAAAAGCTATCTCGTCCATTGCCTGACTTTATTATAACATTAATATTGATCCGTCAAGTATACAGCAGCACATTTTTTTTTATCTTACTTCGATGTCTCAGCAACCCAAAGTGGGTCTTGGCCTTGGACACAAGAAGTCTCCACTGGTTTCTGTCATGCATGGTCGTTTACCAGTGGCCTGCCTGTAGTTTGCGCAGGTCCTTGCCATCTTCATCCCTCCAGCAGTTTTTTTCAACTGGTATTTTTATCTACCTAGCAGTTTTTTTTTATTTACATTTGTTGTTATCTTAGTCCCTAAATTATTTTGTGCCTAGAAAAACTGGCATTTGGCGTGATGCAATGATTTTTTAACTTGGTTAATGCAGATTGTTTGTTTTTTTATAAATTATGACCTACACAGTACTACTCACTTAACTTGGCTGATGGATACGGGAAAGTTTTTCATCTCTATCCTAAACAATGTTTAACCCTAAACCCAAAAAGAGGGATATTGTTATAAGTTTGACTGCTATGTGTGTCTGTCTGTGGCACCGTAGCTCTTAAATGGGTGAACTGATTTGGATGTGTTTTTTTTTTTATTTGGAAGCAGGTTTCCTAGCAAGTGTTCGTAGATATGTTTTATCAAAATTGGTTCAGCTGTTTATAGGATATTATTATGCAAATTTGAAGCAAAAATATTGGAATTGTTTTAAATTTTATAGTTATTACTGTTATGTCTATACTTATCTTATGAATTCGGGGCCCAGCTTACAACATGGGACACTGTCCTGGTTTAATTTTTTGTGTCAACTCCATCCCTATTTCCACTCAAGCCGTGCTAAGACTGAAACCAAAGATCTGTGCCTTCATTTGATCTCACGGCTCACAGTTTCTAAGGCTTTAAGCATTGTCTAGCATGAAGTACTCTATCTAAATTAATAGCAAGGTTATTTAAATGTAATGCAAATTACTTTTTGATAAACAGTGTGATCTAGTAACATTATTTGTACACAACAATCATCTCCTTCCAAACTTCAACTATGTTTTACATAATACTGCATCGTTTTGGAACAAATTACGTTAAGAAAAATAAAGAGAAGTGCACAAACTGCATTACTCCAAGCAGGTCATAAGTATTGAATAACTTACAAGATTTTTGTATTGTGTGGTGCATACAATTCCAACCATTCCCCTGATCAAAATTATCTGGTTATAGAATAAATAATTGTTTTGTAAACTCATAAAATTAAAAGGAAGGTCCATATCGCGCGTTATCGAGCTTCATGCTAGACGTGCAGCCTGCGCGGCACGACCCCTATCGATCGAATCGCCCGGCTTGGTAGGGTAAGGTTGGACGAGAGCAACGTGGCGGGAAAAAAATTTTTCACAGTTTTTAAAATTTTGAAACTAAACTGAGCTATTTTTGTTTAGCGATTTTTCGTTAACGGCAATAAAATAGTATTCTTTTCATTAATCAACAAGAAACGGTTCTACTGAGAGAAAAACAAAATGTTTCGGAAGAGAAAGTAAGTAAAGTATACTGTTTGGGTTTAAAAGCCCGTCATTATAGTCCGAATTTTTAATAATCCAAATACTTACGAATTTGTTTACTTAAAATAGTTTTATAAAATTTTGTAATCCGAACGTCATCTTAGGATTATATGTAGTTACAATACAACTTTTTTTTTTGTTTTGGTTTTATCTGCTATCAGTCCTTAGACTATGATCAATACAACTTGCAACCTTCTATTAATAGAGGGTTAAGAATCATATGCAGTTTGGCAAAAATTGGCGCCTTTAGCAAATGAATTCTTGTTTCAGACTTGTACGTAGTACCAGAAGCCAATTAGATATGTTGGTGGACTACATGTACCTTCATCAAGAGTTCGCTACAGGCAAACCCTCGGGACCAAGGAATACCGAAAATTTCCTTAAAGAGTGGGAAGCCCTTAGGAGTGCCTTAAATAGGCATGGGCCCAACAAGTCCGTAGAACAGTGGCGATGTGTAAGAATATTTTTCTTAATAGTTCGGTAAATTTTAAGAAAGAAAGGCAAATTTAATCGCACCTTTATCAGTAATTTTCGAACATGAAGTACGCACCATTAGTGCAATTTCCCCTGTAATATCTAATATTTTTCCCGTTTTTAAATGTATTTTCCACTTTCCAGTGTTTTGACCGTCGAAGCCTTCGTGTTTTTTTAGAAAATTCAATAAACTAGAAATTGTTTTTTTTTCTATTAGTTAAAATGGCTACTAGAAAAAAAAACAGTTGAACTAAAACTGGGCCACCCGGTATTACACAAAACAGCGTCCAGTGGCATCCCCACTCACACTTCAGACTGTACGCAGTTTGTAAAATCGCCCGTAATGTGACCGTATGCCTATTTAGAGGGCCTCTAAAAGTGTAAAAAGATAAATTTGCATATATTTCAGACGTGGCGAGATCTAAAAAAGAGGGCTAAAGAGGAAAGTGCAAAACTGACGGAGACTTCAATGCCATCTGTCTCGGATTCGAGAGGCAAGATCTTTAAAATCATCGGATACGAAACCGCGTTAGACCAGCCCGGAGCAAGTGGCTTTGGAGTAAGTGACTTGACGGCTCTACGATGATAAATTAATTAATAAAAAAAACCTACTGAATACTGACCCAAGTTATGACACTAATGATTTTTTCCATTCGTGGGAAAACGGAATATGATTGAAACACAGATTTTTAATGGCTAAAAACAAAATAAAAAATATTTACGGTTCTTACTTAAATAAAAATCAAAATTACGGCACACGGCAATGATCTGAGTGTAGGTATGTTCCATTTTCCCAGAAGTGTTTATTTTTTTAAATCAAACAAAGAAAGGATTTTTTAATACCACTCTTTACGGCCGCTGACCTTAACCTAACCCACTTAGTTACTCCTATTTTGGTATGATTTTCACCATTCAAAACTAAGAATCGAATAGCAATCGTTACGTTTAAACGTTAACCCATGATATTGAAAAAGACTACCGTATCGCGCGGTATCGATCTTCATGCTAGACGTCCATCCCACTAGTGTAGGAAACGAAGAAGGTGGACCCCCACTTTAATTCCTCAGTCGTCCAAACTTTACGCGATGTCAGAGTAGGTACCTTAAATTAAACTTATTTAACCAATTATAAAAATCCAATTATTTAACCAATTATAAAAGTCACATGTGACTTTCCCAAGTTTCTCAGTGTGTGTGTTTCTCTGCTTAGTACTTTTTTTTAAAAAACTAAAAACGCTTCTCAAGCCGGTTTAAATTAATGAGTATAAAAGTATAATTGAAAAAGCCATCCGAACTCTTAAATAGTGTTGCAACAGAACTCTGCTTCCGCTTCCGCAACTGCAGAAGTTCCGCATTTTTTTTCACTTCCGTTTCTGCTTCTGGTTCCGCAAACTGTATAACAGAACTCTGAACGGAAGCGGGGAGAAAGCGATGAGGAGCGGTGCAGCAGACGCGACGGCGGCACGGCGCGGGCGGTTGCGGGGGCCGCGGGTGGACGAATGACACGAGCGTCGAGCGTCCAGGCGCGCGTGCTGCCGATAATTGCCGAATCCACAGCCTTCTTTATCTCTCAAGCCATGCTATTAAGTTTGGCCTCGCATTTAAGGACTGTGTGAACCGGTTGTCTGCCTTGTGAGACTATCTAATAATTATTTTTTCAGCCACTTAATAAATCGTTATCCCATGGTAAAGGAAACGTAGATAAAGGTCTTTCTCCTCTCTTTAGGCTTGAGTCGTAATTCGACTTACAGCCAGGCCACACAACACCGGCGAGGCATTTGAAAATAAATTCATGTTTTAATGTTTTGTTACGATTGGTTCTATAGGATGAAATTGTAACTACAAATCGTAACTAAAACTATGAAAATACTCTAAAAACATACCTTAACCTGGCAAGTCAAGTTGGGCTGTTTTAAAGCAATGAATAACTAATAAATTACTTAATTTTCACTCACAATATCAGCCACAACAAATCAAAACAAATCCTCACGTCAAATGAAGATGACGTATTATCCAACTAACTTAAAACTACAAGAAACATGGTATAAAAACAAACGGCATAACTGCCATGTTATTTAGCCGCGTATTATTATGTGACTAAAATTAATTGTTTCCAGCCAGAGTTGAAGTTAGTGAGACTCGGATTAGTTGTAACTTGGTCGTACTATCATAATGGCTTCTGACAGGCAGTGCATTGTCTAAACCATGAACCCAGCGACGTTGCCAGGCTTGCACAGCACGGCTTGAGAGATAAAGAAGGCTGTGCCGAATCCCTTCCGTGTATTTTGGGAGGGAGGGGCGCGCGGTAAACAAACTACAAACGTGTCACAACGAGTTCGTTCGTTTATTTAATTATTGTTTTTAGTTCACTATGAGCATCTCCGCGCCCCGTGACTTTGAGTAGTGACATTTTCAGTTGTTTTTTCTTCTGTTATTGTTTGCTTGATACCTAGTTGTATTTAGTGCAATAAGAGTGCAATTATGAAACCAAAAACAAGTCCCATTTGGAACTATTTTGATGAAATCGATGACTCGAGTGCCAAATGCAAACTTTGTGAAAAAGTGTATTCGCGAAAAGGCCGCACAACTACAGCTTTAAAGAGTCACCTAAAATCAATTCATGCCGAACGGTTTGCAGAGTTTGAGAAGTTAAATGATGCTGTCAAACTTTCATCGGAAACGAAAAAACAAATGGTCAGTTAATATTTATTTATTACTTACTTTACCAACTTTGAGTAAGAGGTCGTGCGTGGCCTAGTGGTCGAATATTAGTATGGATACGTGTTTTATTTCGTGAAGTAATCGTAACCAATTAATGTTATTGTAATTGTAGGTTACGTTAACTCCAGCCGAAAACGCTAAAAGACAATTAACATTACAACAAAGTCTACAAGTAAAGGATTATTGGGATTCATCGCATCACAAATCTCAAGAAATACAATTGTGCTTTTTTTTTTCATAGTGTTAACGCTTCCGTTTCCGCTTCCGTTAAGATTTACTTTTGACATCTGTTTCCGTTTCTGCTTCCGTTATGCCAGTTCCGTTGCATCACTACTCTTAGTGTACTTTTGGGAACTTAAGGTCTATATTAAATTTTAGGAACACTTATGAAAAAAAAAATGTGCTCGGTTTTGATTGATTTTCAATGATATTGCACTCTTTAAGACACTATAAGGTTTAAATCGGCGCATTACTGTTACCTACTTACTAGTCCTACTACTGCCTAATGTGTAGAAAAGTTTTGATCCCATTTGATCTTTTTGCCGTATGAAATAACTACCGGCTCATCTCTTGAACCCCTTTTTTTTCTTGACTATTCTAATGTTTCTATTCCTGCGGCACGTCTAGCATGATCCCCAACTTCACGAACTGCATAGCTTCACAACCGGAAGAGAGAATGCTCTTTCGGTTATGAAGCTCTCGAAGAAAATCTAAGCTAGGGAAGTTTTTCTGAGATATTTCTATACGAATACAACAAAAATTGGTTAGGTTAGGAACGTACTTTCCAGATTTATCCATCAATTCATTTAGTGACCATATTCATTTAGTGAAAGTACTCATTCCTATTGCTTTTCTAAAACATGAAATTAATCTTGTTTTTAGCTTCAGAAAAAAGTTGTGTAAACAATTAAAAGATAATAATTAAAGGAGAGACTGAAAATGCAGTCCAATGTAACACTCTCTCGTAAAAGGAGTCGTATATGGAATCATTTTACCCAAATAAACCGTGATCCGTCAAGTATACAACAGCACTTTTTTTTAAATAGTACTCAGCTGGCGCAGCGACCCAAAGTGGGTCTTGGCCTCAGACACAAGAAGTCTCCACTGGTCTCTGTCCTGCTCGGTCGCTTTCCAGTCACCTGCCTGTAGTTTGCGCAGGCCCTTGCCAACTTCATCCCTCCAGCAGTTTTTTTCAACTGGTCTTTTTATCTAGCAGTGTTTTTTTGTTACTTACGTTAAAACGTTAACCCATGAGAGCGAAAAAGAGCACCGTATCGCGCGGTATCGAACTTCATGCTACACGTCCATCCCACTAGTATAGTAGAAAACGAAGGAGGTAGACTCCCAATTTAATTCCTCAGTCGTCCAAACTTTACACTATGTCAGAGTAGGTACCTTAAATTAAACCTATTTAATCAATTATCAAAAAAATATACGTGTAATGGTAGCCAGTTTTTTTTTACCTAAACTCTGATGAAAAATAGCTCAGTTAAAACTTTCTTAATATTTTGAACAAAGAAAGTAAATAATGTATGGAAACAATAACAGATTTTTTTAAATCTCACATAGGACTTACCCAAGTTTCTCAGTGTGTGTTTCTATAAAGCCCCTAAAATGAAGAATGTCCGTGGGTCTGTTAAATCACTTGAAACTTTATTACCGTGTAGCCTATAAGTTTAGAAATACACCTGGTTTTAGTTTCCGTCCTTTTGGAGTTTTTCGCGCGAGCGCGGCAAACTCGCGTGACGTCACAACTCAACACGCACCCGACACATACACCTTAACACTCATTCAAAGGACTGTATCTTTGGAACCGTACTAGGTAGCCAGTTGAAATTTTCAGATAATATGTTTTATTATAGTGGATTACCCAAGAAATAATCAAAATAAAAGAAAAAAAAATAAGAGGGTTCCCCATACAAATAACGTTGTTTTATACTTTTTGCTCTATAGAAAAAACGGTAAGACATATAAGCATCAAACTTGGTATGATTATAGGGCTTACTCCATAGGATAACAAAATAATAAAAAAAACCGGCCAAGTGCGAGTCGGACTCGCGCACGAAGGGTTCCGTACCATTATCTATTAAACGGCAAAAAATCACGTTTGTTGTATGGGAGCCGGGAGGGAGCCCCCTCTGTTTTTTAGTATTTGCTGTTATATTGTTATGCTGTTATTTTTTGTATGGGGACCCCTCTTATTTTTTAATATTTTTTTATTTTTATTATATCTTGGGTAATTAACCATAATAAAACATAATCTCTGAAAATTTCAAATGGCTACCTAGTACGGTTCCAAAGATACAGCCCTTTGAATGAGTGTTACGGTGTATGTGCCGGGTGGGTGTTGAGTTGTGACGTCACAGCAGCTAACGACCGCGCGCGCGTCGCAAAAATTTTTCACTCAATGTTTCCATTTTTAATAGAGTGTATGGTAAGGTAAAAATCAAAAGTTGATGGTATTCTTCGTTGTTTCTCTCCTTAGTACTTCTTTTTTTTTTACTAAATGCCTTCTCAAGCCAATTCAAATTAATGATTATAATTGAATGAGTGATTGTAAAAACCATTCGAACTTTTGGTGTACTTTTGGGAACTTAAGGTCTTTATTCAATTTTAGGTAACACCTATGAGAAAAAGAAATGTGCTCTGTTTTGATTGATTGACAAAAAAAAACATATTGCACCCTTTATAAGACACTAATAAGGTTTAAATCGGTGCATTACCTACTAGTCCTACTTCTGCATAATATGTAGAAAAATGTTGATCCAATTTGATCTTTTTGCCGTATGAAATAACTACCGACTCATCTCTTGAACCACATGTTTATTTATTTACAAAGGACTATTCTAACTTTTCTATTCCTGCGGCACGTCTAGCATGATCCCCAACTTGACGAACTCCATAGCTTCACAACCGAAAAAGAGACTGCTCTTTCGGTTGCGAAGTTCTCGAAGCAAATCTAAGCTAGGGAAGTTTTTCTGAGTTATTTCTATGCGAATACAACAAAAATTGTTTAGGGACCTACTTTCCAGATTTACACATCAAAGGACATTCATTTAGTGAAAGTACTAGGTATTTCCTATTGCTTTTCCAAAACAAGAAATTAATCTTGTCTCTAGCTTCAGGAAAAAGTTGTGTAAACAATTAAAAGATAATAATTAAAGGAGGGACTGAAAATGCAGTCCACTGTAACACCCTCCCGTAAAAGGAGTCGTATATGGAATCATTTTACCCAAATCAACCGTAAGCATGCCAAATGTGGTCACTGTGGTACAATTATGAGCATTTGTAGCGGTAATATAGGCAATCTGGGACGGCATTTGCGAGTTGTGCATTCCTTGGTGGACCTCGAGAAAAGTGGCCCAGTTGAAGAGAAAACGCTTTTAATCGTAAGTAGATTTTCAAAGCTCATACATTATATCTATGAGTAAAGCAAAAGTGGTTAAAAGCTATCTCGTCCATTGCCTGTCATGCTGTTTTTATACTATCATTATTATTGGTATTGGTACACAATGGGAATATCTGGGGGAGGCCTTCGCTCAGAAAGGGGCAATCAATTAATAATTTATATGTATTGGAATTAAAATAACAATTATATTTATTTAAATCGATTTAATTATAAATCGATTCTAATAAATTAAAACTCAAATCCATTTCAAATCCTGTTTTTAAATCAACAAAGTACAACATATACGAGTAATTCATTCAGATAATAAATTAATAAAATAAATGAATTGGACTTTATTCATCACATTTTCAAACTAAACAGTCTTGTAATACAATTTAATGCATGAAAATATCTTTTGTTATTTAAGGTATTTGGCAAAGAAAGGCTATTTTAATTTTCATTGATCAATCCATAAAGTATGCAGCAGCACTTTTTTACTACTTATAAGTTTTTATTGCCAACTACAAACTTTGGTGTTGGCTAAGTCCCTAAATAATTTGTGACTAGGAAAACTGTAATTTTTTGGCGTGATGCAATTATATTTGGTTTGTGGCAATTTTACTCTATCTAGTTTTATAAATTCGGGCCCAGCTTACAACACGGGTTACTTCCACCAGATTTGATCTTTGGTGTCAAGTTAACCCCCTATTCCTGCTCAGGACGTGCTAAGACCGAAACCAAAGATCTGTGCCTCCATTTGATCTCACGGCTCACAGTTTCTGAGGCTTTAACCCGTAAATACATGATGTTTTCTTTTTAAATTAAACTCTTATCCAAAGGTGGGAAAATAATCAAAGATTACGGGAAAAATTAACACAAATACGTTTATTTTATTTTATTTATTTGTATATTTATTTAATTTTCATTTCTTGGTATCGAATTTGATACACTATGCCTTTAAGGGTTAAGCATAGTCTAGCATGAAGTACTCTATCTATCAAGGTAGGTACATCAATAGCGTAATTTGAATGCAATGTTGCAAATTACTATTTGATAAATAAACCGCGTTATCTAGTAACATTATTTGTACACAACAATCATCTCGTCCCGAACTTCAACTATGTTTTATGGATACGTTTTTGCATACTGTATTGTTTGGAACCAATTACGTTTAGAGAAATACAAGAGAAGTGCACAAACTGCATTACTCCAAGCAGGTCATAAGTATTGAATAACTTACAAGCATTTTTTATTTTGCATAAAACTCCATCTATTCCACTGATCCAAATTATGGTATCTCTGCTTATCGAATAAATGATTGTTTTTTAAACCCTCAGAATCAAAAGGAAGGTCCATATCGCGCGTTATCGAGCTTCATGCTAGACGTGCAGCCTGCGCGGCACGACCCCTATCGATCGTATTGCCCGGCGACGCCGCCGTTTCGATCTTAAATCATCCCAATAAATTGCGACCGCCATAACAATTTTGATTTCAAAAATTTCATCAAATTAAAGCTGATGAATATTTATTGAATATTACCTGATTTAAAAAAAAAAAACAAGAAACTGTTCTACTGAGAGGGAAAACAATATGTTTCCGAAGAAAAAGTAAGTAAAGTTAACTATTTGGGTTAAGCAGCCCGTTAAATATTACCTTTCAAAAGTCCAATAACTTACCTAATTTGATGTCATAGAATAGTTGTATAAAATTCAGTAATCCGAACGTCTTCCTAGACTAGAATTATAGTTACAACAAAACACAGACCTTATTTTAATTAAGGGAGGCCTAAGTACCTAGAATCATACCATATTGCAGTGTGGCTAAGATTGGCGCCTTTAGCAAATTAATTCTTGTTTCAGAATTGTACGTAGTACCAGAAACCAAATAGATATGTTGGTGGACTACATGTACCTTCATCAAGAGTTCGCCGGAGGCAAACCCTCGGTACCAATGAATACCGAAAATTTCCATAAAGAGTGGGAAGCCCTTAGGAGTGCCTTAAATAGGCATGGGCCCGAAAAGTCCGTAGAGCAGTGGCGACATGTAAGAATATTCTTCTTAAGCCTCCTCTACACGTCAGCAGATGCATCTGCGGACGCTGGCAGATGCATCTGCAGATGAATTTCCACGAGCTGTCCACACGTCTGTATGTCGATCAGTCTATGTTCATTGCCGACGGACGAAACACGCGTTCGCCCCGTTTAAAAAATGGATATTGAGACAGTAGCTGCCGCACCTATTTATTTATTTAGTAGGTACTATACACCGTGGAATTTTAGTGGTTTTAAAGCCGAAGGTATTTAGTTGCACTCGTGATTCTGAGCCAAATTCCAAAATTTTACTTCAAAACGAGCGAAAAAAAAAACACTTCCCAATACAAACGGCTATCGCCAATCGACACCATTTGTATGGAGAAGTGAATTGTTTTTTCGCGCGTTTTGGGATGAAAATTTGTAATTTGGCTCAGAATCACCAGTGCAACAAAATACCTTTAAAACCACTAAAATTGCACGGAGCATATTTAGGTATAGGTAAACATCATCATAATGTCATGTACTGGTAGGTATTTTAGGTAGGTTAGATATCCAATTAGTTTTGCAGTAGTCTCAATAGAAAAACATAATTGAAATCGCTACTTAGCTAAATTGTTAATATTATACCTACTTACAACATTTTTATTTTTGTAATATTTATTTTTTGAATTCCAAAGACAGTTTTCAGCTTGATACAGCTCAATAAACCTAAAAGTTTCCTCGGCGCTCATATAGGTATTATTAGTCATTTCGAGGGGAATTAAACCACAAGAAGCACGCGTGCACTCTCATTCGCATCTACGATCAAACTGATGCGTCGGCAGACGTGTGGACAGACGCCGGAGGTTCGCTCCGAAACCCTTTGATGTGTGCCAAAAAACCGACAACCATCGGATTCGAGGCGGACGCGTCTCCAGACGTTAAATACCTACCACAGATGCGCAAATCACCCCCTCTACACGTCGGCGGACGCATCCGGAGTTGACGTCTGCAGATGCCTCTGTAGACGTGTAGAGGAGCCTTTATAAGTCAAATGATGTTATTTTATCGTAGCAATAATATCTGTTTCGAACCTAAAGTGCTTAACTGCTTACCTACTCTCTCCCGATGTTTACGTTTTTCGCTCCATCCAACAATTATTAAAATATATCATAGACCGGCCGTAGTCTTTAAAAAAATGGAGAGATTCACACAACTCAATAACTTCTGATGAATTTTGACAGAATGTTTTTTTCTAAACGATTAATTACGGTGTCCTCTAGACAACAAAAATACAAATTTGGACCACTAAAACTGGGCCATCCTATAACAACGAGTAACAATAAGTCCTAAGTTTCTAACTCTTAGTACAGATCAACAGGACGACCGTTCGGTAAAAAAAGTTTAAACAATTAACTCTTATTTTATACCATCTAAATAAAAAAAAACAAGTTTATTTTTTATTTTTAGGTTTAGTTCAAACGCCCGACATAAGAGAGTAAAGTGCCCGCGTGTAAAAATTTGGCCTACTCTACCTTTAGCCCAATGCTACGACATTGGGTTAAAATACAAATAAGTCGCAACAAAAAGAGTGCGGCGCCGGGTGGTCTCCCCACCCATCTGGTGTGAGTGAGGGTGCCACTGGACGCTGTATAAATCATCATAATAAATCATCTCATTACATAGATGCAAAAATGACATTTATTATTATAATAATTTACATCCTGCAGATTTTAATTTTTGTTCCGATTTATTTGAATACAATTTTATTTTATTTTTACTCTATAATTTGATTACTTTTAATTTTACTATGGATTTTATAATGTTTTAATAATGTTGTAATAATCTGAAATAAAAATATTTTATTTTTTTTTATTTTATTTTATTTACATTTGCTATACTTATTTCAGACTTGGCGTGATCTAAAAAAGAGGGCGAAAGATGACAATGCTAAACAGATGGATGCTTCTATGCCATCTACCTCGGATTCGAGAGCCAAGATCCTTAAAATAATCGGATACGAAACCGCGTTTGACATAGACCTGCCCGGAGCGAGTGGCTTTGGAGTAAGTGACTTGACGGCTCCACGATGATAAAAAATAAGAAAATAATGTTGACACAAACACAAATTGCAAGTTACATAGTTATGATACTGTTGAATTTTTCCATTCGTGGGAAAATGGAATGATTGAAACACAGATTTTTATTGGCTAAATAATAACTTGCCTCAAAAAACGCGGAATATTAACCTTAAATAATATCGAAATTGTATGAAAAAAAAATGTAATCTACTCAAGCAAATTATTATTTTTATTAAATACTATACAGGGCGTCCCACGGCTATGCCACATGGAGGGAAAGTACCTTGAATATTGAAGATGGAAAATTTTTACTGAAAGAAGACATTATTTGAATTTAAAAAACAATTTAAACTGCATTCATAGATATCTAAATAATTACATGGTTGAACCGGGAATCGAATCCGTTACATGAGAAAAATAATTACCCCGTAGTTTTATCATACCGATCGAAAGGCTTCATCATAAGGAATATTTTTTGCTAAATAACATAGTGTCAGAAATCAAAGGAAGACCATGAATTTTAACATTAGTCAATTTATCAAAAATGAAACACATTTTTGAATTATTTCTTTATAATCAGCCAGCCGCATTGCGATGGACAAAATTTTACGCGTCTTTCGGCTCAGAATGCATACTACCAGGTAAATGTTAAAATTCATGGTCTTCCTTTTATTTCTGACACTATGTTATTTAGCAAAAAATAATTCTTATCATGAAGCCTTTCGATCGGTATGATAAAACTACAGGGTTATTATTTTTCTCATGTAACGGGTTCGATTCCCGGTTCAACCATGTAATTATTTCAATATCTATGAATGCAGTTTAAATTGTTTTTTAAATTAAAATAATGTCTTCTTTCAGTAAAATGTTCCATCTACAATATATAAGGTACTTTCCCTCCATGTGGCATAGCCGTGGGACGCCCTGTATACTAATAATAATTAATACGCAAACAAAAATCTAAATTAACCGTATCTCGAGCGGATGGATCGAAAGTGGAAAAAATACTTTTTTTAATGAAATAAAGGACGGTTTTTTTATCCCTACCACATTTTACACCGCTATTCCCTATTTGGGTACCCAAGTGTTGCATTGCACCATTTGCACCCAATTTGGTATGATTTTCAATATCAAAATCCTAACCCCTCAGAGCGAAAAAGAGCACCGTGTCGCGCGGTATCGAACTTCATGCTAGACGTGCACCCCACTAGTGTGGGAAACGAAGGAGTTGAACACCCACTTTAATTCCTCAGTCAACCAAACTTAACAATAAGCCAGAGTACCTTAAATCAAACCTATTTAACAAATTATCCAAAAAAATCATGCAACGGTACTCAGTTTTTTTTTTTACCTAAACTCTGATGAAAAATCGCTTAGTCAAAACTTTCTTCGTCAAAAATATTGTAAATAATGCAAATATAAAAAAAATAGTCCTAGCACAGATAGCATTTTTTTTTACACAGATTAATGTGAATGTGTGAAATATTAACATTCATTCAGGTACTGACCACTGTCAAAGTTGCGCTCTAATCTGCTAGCCGACACGTCTGCGAGGCCATATCAATGTGATTCGACCAGCATTTCTAATATTCCTTAAAATATTACTAAATTCGGCGAAGATACAATTCTAGATTTGGTGAGTGTGAATGTGAACAAATTCATTAGCTTATTTTCAAAAAAATTGCGTATTTATCTCGTTATAGCCATTTTCAGCCGTTTTGCCTATTCTAGTTTACCGTCCCATCCAAATTTCAATGGTACTCTCTAGTTTGAATGGCGATGGGCAAAGGCTTTTAGAAAGCTGTGTTCTAATGATGGCTTTGGCTTCCAGGGTCCAAAATCCAAAGTCCGAAGTCCGATTATTGACTGACTGACTGAGTGCAATTGGTCATTATGGAACAACTTTGTATTTTCTGCAACAAAAGCCTCGCCAACTCAGACACCGTGACCGTGAAACGAAGAGGAGTTGAGACGCTAAGGAGATGCAGTTTAGAAAGAGACGACGGATTAATGCATAAACTCAAAGGAATAGAAGCATTACTCACACATGTCGCTTGCAGAAAAAGATACATTAAGGCGCTGTACATAGTGAATAGCCCGCGCGCCAAGAAAAATGCACAAAATCGAGTCCTGTATCAAATACACTAAAAAAATCGATCATTTTCACATATCAAACCCTAGAATTAGGTGAGACCTTTCTAAAACAGCCAGTTTCGTGTTGACATTCATAAACATATTGAAGAAATTTTTGATGAAAAAAAATAGGCGGCGCACTTTTTTTCAAACAAAATATCTTGCAATCTGTTAAGGGTATCAACACAAAACTGGCTGTTTTAGATAGCTCTCACCTAATTCTAGGGTTTGATATGTGAACATTTTCGTTTTTTTTTGTGTATTTGATACAGGAATCGTTTTTGTGCATTTTTTTTGCACGCGGGCTAATTCACTATGCCCAGCGCCTTAACGAGAATATGATTCGATCGTATTTAAAAAAGAGAACTCTTCAATCGAAATTTATTTTCTGTAATCCAGATACAGTTGAAAATGTAGGCGGCCTAAATACTCCGGCACCAGAGGTGGCCACTACCTCATACGACGACCCACCCCCAGTTGAAAATGTATACGACGACCCATCCCCAGTTGAAAATTCATACGACGACCCACCCCCAGTTGAAAATTTATACGACGACCCACCCCCAGTTGAAAATACAAATAATGTAAGTAGGTATTTTATTTACAAACCTGCCATCGTTATTTTTATCCCACCAATATTATAAATTCAAAATGCGAATGAATGGGATCGCGTGGAGAGAGGTTCATGTGATGGGGCCTCATGGGGCAATGACCCATTGGATCATGACTGTGACATATTTTTTAAAGGTGTTCTTCATAATTGGAAAGTAAAGTTTATAGTCTGCTCTCTGAATCGTTCCTTATTCATCGATATTTTAAAAAAATCGGCCCTGGCAGTGCATCGCACCCGCGCGCGTTTTCACCTTCCATTGTCGATAAGTACAGTCAGCCACACACTAGGATACCCCTTTTTGTTGGATTTGATTATTTTGGTATTGGATTATTTCTTGGGTAATCTACCATAATAAAACATAATCTCTGAAAATTTCAACTGGCTACCTAGTACGGCTCCAAAGATACAGCCCTTTGAATGAGTGTTACGGTGTATGTGTCGGGTGTGTGTTGAGTTGTGACGTCACGCGAGTTTGCCGCGCTCGCGCGAAAAACTCCAAAAGGATGGAAACTAAAACCGTCGTAACTTTAAAACTACTGGCTCGATTTGAAAGAAACAACAACAGGTGTATTTCTAAACTTTTAGGCTACACGGTCATAAAGTTTCAAGTGATTTAACAGACCCACGGACATTCTTCATTGGACACGCCACATTCCAGTGCGAGTCCCAATGAGAGAGAGAGATGCATGATCGTGTACGAATGAAATTAATGCATGCTTGAATGAATGACAAAAGCGCGAAATACGAAATATTTATACAAAATGACTACTTATTTTATTACTTTAGAGGTATTGGCCGAATTTTAATAATCTAATACGTACAATTTTATTCGTTAAACATTTGCGCACCATTCTAGAAAAGTATTGCATTTTCTTGTGACATTCGTATTAATTAATCAGTATTTATTTTTTACGCGTTCAAATAGGCGGCATTTTCGTAGCCTTATTAGTCTGGTTATTAGATGCATTTTTGATTGGGGATTTACATGAAATTTAATGGAGATGAAAAGGAGACGTTAGGGGGCGTTTTAAAGAAATTTATTGTACTTTAATTGCTTAATGTATCGGGCTGAAATATATGATCAGGTTTAATAATAAATATATTAATAATATTTTAATAGAGACATCTACAATGCCGTACAAAAAGTGGGAATTGTTTCTAATTTAATTTATAAATCGTTTGACTTAAACGGTTACAACTTGCTTTGCTTTTCAAGTTTTCAATTTTCACTAAACTGTCATCTGTTTTGGGAAAACTAATAAAGTTTTAACGACTAAAAAATGAAAAGAGCTCGTGTAAGTGAGGTGTGGAGTTATTTTAAAGTTGATTCGGAAGAGGTAAAAACTGCTAGATGCAATATCTGCCAGTCAAAACTAAGTTTTAAGGGTACAGTGTCGAATTTGAACAAACACTTGAAAACAGTGCATTTAATCACTGCTCCAACTACGCCTGCCAAAACACGCTGTCTGGATCCACGACACCAGCCCGGTACTGTGAGTAATTTAGACTATAGTATGGACGGATTCATGAGACATCACCGATATTTATATATCGGTTAGGATATTATAATATTACTTTGCTTGATATTCAGTATTAGTAATACTCGAAAATATCGGTACTAACCCGGCATTAAATACAATGGATTTGGTAATCAATAATATTATGTGAAAAAAAAATGTTTTCAGCATGATGATTTTTTTGGATATTTTGTAAATATGACCACCTAACTTAATAAAATCGGACTGAGTAGTTTTTATTACTAAGTTATTAATCATTTTTATGACTATATTATTTTTATGAAGAAATGACGGACAAAGAGAGAAATTATCTCTAAAAGTAACACCCGCTTGAACAAAGTTTTGGATTTTTTTCAAGCTTGACCTAATGATGCAATTAATTCATTAATTTGGTACAAAAATTTACTTTAGGGCCTTCTAAACGGGCAATTATGTTCCTGCAATATAAGGCAACATTGACAGCAATACCTGCCAATGCAATATTAAAGCTATGGGCCGGCCATAAGACCACATTACCGCCGATGCATTTCCGAAGGTTGCCGTCATGTTGACGATACTGCAATGTTGCCCGGCTAGTTCTATTGTTTTTCTATTGTCAGGTTTTGAGTTTTGTCAGTAAAAAATAATAAAAAACCCAAATCCCAAAATAAACAATGACTAATAATTGGACTAATGAGAAGATCATCGACTTTATCAACGATGTACATCTGCACCCTGAGTTGTGGAATGTTGAAACGCGTATGTATAGAGATAAAAATGCCAAAAAAGATGGATGGGAAGTTATCGCAGACAAATATGGTATAACAAGCGACGAAGCTTACAAAAAATTCCGAAGCTTAAGAACGTACGCGAAGAACGAAAAAAAGAAAAGCGGTAGTGCTGGTGGTAAACCAGTGAAGTGGTTCGCATTCGATGCAATATCGTTTATCCTGACCCAAAATACCCCGAATACAGGATTATACAGTGTCCATGATTATGCAACTGTAACTGTAAGTATCTTTCTTATAATATTACTGTAAGCATCATTATCAGTATACTTTACAGGTTGATAATTTGCACTTCCTCATTCTAAATATTTATCTGTCCACCCTACTCGACATCGACACTGCTCTAACATAAAATAATGCATAAATTGGTTTGCTTTTGCTCTTGTTTGCATTAATTACCACTATTCTTAAATCTTGTTGTTCAATAGTTCAATTTGTCTCCATCAGCCTGGTATGACAGTGCAAATATCTTCACCATCAAAGGTCCCAGGAGAATCTCCTGAGGAGATTAATACAGTTTGTGTTTCATCGTAAAAGAATAAATATACGTAAATATGCACAAGCCATAACTACTATTTACATATTGTTTTAACTCAACATCAATACTTGTTATGCGGTAAACTGAAGCCAAGACACCAAAATAGTTTTCTACTACTGTCGGCGTGCTCTAGTTAGATATTCTATGGTTAATACACGTTTTACAGACCCTATGTTAAAATTTAAAGTATACGGCTTACAAAATTAAATATTCTCTGGTAACGCTAGCTCACTAACCTTATTTTTGAGTAACGTTATCATATCACTGAAAATGTTTTCCTGTAGCCGGGCTATAATTGCCAATATTGCCGAAAAATATTGCCCGTTTAGAAGCCCCTTTAGAAAATTTTGAAGTTATTTGTAAAAGTACAATAATTATAAAGCTATTTGAACTTTTACAAAAACAGTTTTTGACATAGCCAGTAAAGTTACATCGACTGAGGATTTAATGCGGGGGTTTAATAAAATATTTCTCTATACAAAAAATATTTTATTTATCGGGCTTTGGCAGACTAACTTCATCTGTGTTTTCCCTTACAATATTAATAAGCATCAAACATTTTATAGTAAAAATCAAGTTTAGTAACCAACTCCTAACTTCATTTTAAAAACTCAACTGAGCAAGAGGGAAAAAAAGGGATTCTCAGCACGACTTTATTTTGAATAATTTTTACTTATAACAACAAAATACAATATAATGATGCCGAGAAGAAAGTAAGTATTGTTTACTATTATTAAGGCCATAATTCAAGTTCGGATTAAATTAAATCGATAATTTTGTCCGAACTTCACCTCGTTATCCTCAATTAAAGTTACATCGCTTTTATTAATTAATCATTTTCAACCATAAGTTCAAGTTTATGCTTACTATTTTTACATCCTATGCAACGGCAATGATCGGCACCCTACAAAACGAAAATAAAATTTATTAATTTTAAAATTGAAATTTTGTCGTTTTTAAAATTAATATGACGTATTAACTAGTAATGTCGTTTCAGAATACGCAGCAACCAAAACCAGCAGCGAATGTTGGTTGATTACATGTTCCTGCACCAAGACTTCGCCAACGGGCATCTGCCACCGGGCCCGCTGGTGCAGAAGGAGTGGGAAGCCCTGACGATTGCCTTGAACCACCATGGCCCCATCAAGTCCGTGGAGCAGTGGCGAAATGTAAGACTGACCTTCGAATTCTGAATTAACTTTATTAACTAACTAGCTTGTGCCCGCGACTTCGTTCGCGCAGACTTAGTTATTTTTTTCTCGTTATCACAATAAAAAATTGCCTATAGCACTCAGCGATAACGTAGCCTCCATTATCGAAATAATGTTTAAAATCGGATGAGTAGTTTTGGAGATTACCCCCCGACATACGAGTACATACTTGCAAAATTTTCCTCTTTATAATATTAGTGTAGATACTTAATACGAAGGGTTAGGGCCGGTTTCTGAATTGAGTAATTTACTAAGTTAATACTTACTTAAGCAATGTTCTATCACGTTATTTATATTAACCCCCGACTCAAAAAGAGGGGTGTTATAAGTTTGACCCCTATGTGTGTTTGTCTGTCTATCTGTGGCACCGTAGTAGCTCTTAAACGGGTCAACCTATTTGAATGTTTTTTTTTATATTTGAAAGCAGGTTTTCTAGCGAGTGTTCTTAGATATGTTTTATCAAAATCAGTTCAGCTGTTTATGAGATATGCTTATTTGAAGCTAAAATGACGGGGATATTTAATATTATAAATTGAATACCTACTTAGGTATTGAGATATCTGCAGAGACAGAACGATAAGTATTTGCTTAGTGAATTTCTCGACATGGGGCTCATTAGAACCATCAACAAAAAAAAACTTTTTGAATGCGATTGCTATAAACGGACCGTTAGAAAAAATATAAACTTATTTTTAGTTTCAAGCGTTACTCAAACTATCGTCCGTGAGTCGGGTGTAGGGCTTGCAAATATTCGAACATTTTTGGTTTTCGAATATTCGAATATTTTTCGGGTATTATTCGAACATTATTCTAATAATTAAAAAAAACGCAAAAGCTGTTATACAGGGTGTGCTAAAAATAGTGTCAAGCGGAAGTCGATAGATAGAGCACCCTAGGGGTATCTGAATCACCACCGATCATATTCCGTATATTCAGCGATTTTTTGAGTTTTTTGTCCGACCAAACAAAAATAAAATAAAACCGACCAAAATTACATTTCTCCGAATTCTAGTCTTTCAACTTACTTTGATTGCTAATTACTCAATCGATTTATTGTTGGGTATTTTTTACAGTTTTTACAGTTTTTTTCAGCAGAGGATGCTGTCTCCGCTGTATTTCCTACAGATTCTTTACATTCTTCTTCTTGCTCATCTTGATTATCCATCAATGGACATTAGATACCATGCGCGAAAAATTATTGATGGTATGAAGGCACTTGTCGACCCATAGTACACATCACGCTTGCCCAGTCAGTCACTATTTCCTCTTACAGAGAATTGGTCGAATATTCGAATATCGCAGATTTATATTCGAATATTCGAACTGGTTTATTATTCGAATTATTTGAATATTCGAATGCAAGCCCTAGTCGGGTGTCACTGACCAAAACAATACCCTCTATAGGAGTACAATTAGTTTTTCTTTATTTCCGCCCGAGCAGGGCTCGGTCGCCTAGGTACGGTCGGCCACAGTCAGATACCCCATGGCAGCTCTTACCGCGCGCGGCATAAGGGCGCCAATCGAACAAAAATGGGTATCCTAGCGTGTGGCCGACTGAACTAAATAGTTATACACCAAATACATTTTAAAAGAAAGATATATTTCAGACATGGCGAGATCTCAAGAAGAAGGCGAGAGACGAGAAACAAACAAAAATGGCTGGCACCCAAACTGACGGATGTGAAATCTCGGAAATTAGCTTCAAGATCCTAAGAATCATCGGTGTAAGTGACTTAAGGCTCTTCGATTTGAACGAGATCGAAATTGTTGTAATGTATTTTTGTTTCTATAAATATGTTTCCTTCGGCCACGCACGACTAGAAAATACAATTTTATGGTATAACCCGTGTCAATAGAGAAACGATATATAAATGGCGGACACTCTCGCGCCCTCTCGCTTTAATCATATCTCCGTCTATACTCACACGTAACGTTAGCAAAGTCATTTTAGGCAGTCTGGATTAGTCACCTACGCTGGGCTAATAAAACACGCCAAAATACTTTCGCCTCTTAGTGTTTTTTAAATGTTTGTCGAGTTATTTCATTAAGTGTTGTTATTTGTTGAGATTTGTATTATTTACTACGTTTCAATACTTTTGATCTTATTTTCATAAAGAATGTTGTTTAATAACAAAACCTATGTAGAACAATTTATGCACCAACTGAAAAGGCAGACATAGCGGTCAAGGAAGCCTTTTACAACCAGCTTATGTCCACATTCCAGTCCATTAAAAAACAGGACATTGTCATTTGCATGGGCGATTTCAACGCACAGATCGGAAGCTCTAACCAAGGCATTGAGCCATGGCTGGGAAAACACAGTCTTGGAAAACGTACAGAAAATGGCAACATGCTCGTAAATTTCTGCTGCCAAAACGATCTCGTGATTGGTGGATCTATTTTCCCACATCTGAACTGTCACAAGGTTACGTGGGTCTCACCAGACCGAAAAACTGAAAACCAAATTGACCATATCATGATCAGCCGAAAATGGAGACATTCATTACTGGACGTCCGCAACAAGAGAGGAGCAGATGTAAATAGCGACCACCATCTAGTTATGGGTAAGATACGACTAAAGATCGCTAAGGCCCAGTCAAACCCTAAGACCACTTCCGTAAAGCCGTATGACGTCAGCAAACTGCAAAACCCAGACACGAAAGCAAAGCTTAGTACGAACATACACAACGGGTACCACCAGTTAGAAGTAGAAGTAGAAGACGCCCCAATACCAAAATACTTACAATACAATACTTACCAATACACTGGGCAAAAATGCAGGCCATGCTCCAAAACTGTTGCGAGGAAGTGCTAGGGCACAGGGAATACTCAAAAAAGGAGTGGATGTCGTTAGAAACGTGGAATCTTATTAGTCTGCGGAAAACAATAAAAAACAAACTAAATGCCGAAAAAGATTACCAAGCCAAGGAGACACTAGGATACGAGTATTTCATCTGTGAGAGCAATATCAAACGGAATTTGAAAAAAGATAAGAGATCCTGGGCCGACGCCATATCCAGAAGAGCTCAAACAGCTGCTTTGACAGGCAATATGGGTGAACTGTACCGCGCTGCAAAAGAACTATGCCACAAACCCATCGCTTCGCGCCCTATCAAAGGTGCTTCGGGTGAACTCTTAGTGACAGTCGAAGACCAACTGTCCAGGTGGTACCAACACTTCACAGAAGTATTTAAGGCGCCAGAATCTGTAACACCGAGAGAAGATGACCAACAAGCGAGAGTAACAACGGAGCTCAACATAAATACCGATACCCCCAGCAGAGAGGACATTGAAAGAGCCATTCTATCTTTAAAGAGCGGGAAAGCACCTGGAAATGACGGAATACCGGTGGAAGCATTTAAGGCTAACGCAAGGGCATCTGCCGACGTGCTCTTCCCTCTTATCTCCAAGATATGGAAAGAAGGTCAGGTACCCTTACGCTGGAAAGAAGGCACAGTGATAAAACTACCGAAGAAGGGTGACCTATCGCAGTGTGGAAACTGGAGAGGAATCAACCTGCTACCAACATGTTCTAAAATAATGTGCAAAATTCTCTTGCAACGCATGGCTACCGCAGTTGATGCTACCCTTAGAGACGAGCAAGCTGGTTTTAGAGCAGGCCGTTCATGCACGGACCAAATCCACTTACTCAAAATGGTTCTTGAACAGTGTAACGAAATGCAGTGCGAAGTCTTTGCACTGTTTATCGACTTTGAAAAGGCCTTCGACCGAGTCAAGTGGACCAGTATCTGGAAGATTTTGAAGAAGAGAGGCATTCCAAGCAAAATTATCGAGATGATAAAATGCCTATATGAAGGATCAACCTGCAGAGTGCAACACCGTGGCCACCTCTCCGAACCAATCCCAGTAACGGCAGGAGTCAAACAGGGGTGCCTGCTCTCGCCACTGCTCTTCTTAATGGTTTTGGACGACGTCATGTGCCGAGCCACATGCAAATGTCGAAGAGGCCTTCCTTGGACTGATTCCAAAGACCTGGAAGACATCGATTTCGCGGACGATCTTTGTCTGCTTGCAACAAATCTCAACCATCTACAGACTAAGACCGACGACTTATCCCACGAGGCTGCGAAGGAAGGACTTCGCATAAACTGCAGCAAGACAAAGGAAATGCGTTTGAACACTACCGATAACGCCCCAATCATCGTCAATGGAGAGGTCGTCGAGAGGGTAGAAAAGTTTGTTTACCTGGGTAGCGTGGTGGAACCACAAGGTGGAACAGAGGCCGACATAGAAGCTCGCATTAACAAAGCGCGAGCAGCCTTTGCCCAGCTCAGGACAGTGTGGAACTCCTCTGTCATCACTCAACGCACCAAGCTGAGAATTTTTGAGTCGAAGGTCAAGTCTGTACTCCTCTACGGTTGTGAAACCTGGTTTGTCAGGAAAGACTTATCTAGCCAACTTCAAGTATTTGTCAACCAGTGCTTGAGGCAAATTCTAAGAATATTCTGGCCAAAGAAAATTACCAACACTGAACTGTGGAGAAGGACTAGCCAAAAACGAGTAGACGAAGAAATAAAGTTGCGAAAGTGGCGTTGGATAGGTCATACTATGCGAAGACCCGAAAACCACCCCTCCAAGATAGCACTGAAATGGTGTCCAGCTGGAACACGAAAGAGAGGGCGCCCTAAAACTACCTGGCGTCGATCAGTGCAACAGGAGGCTAACAGTCTTGGAATGAGCATACCCGAGCTTGAGACGAAGGCGCAAAATCGGCCAGATTGGAAAACTGTTTTAAGAGCCCTATGTCCCTGATTAGGGATAAAAGGAACTGATGATGATGATGATGTAGAACAATTACAATAAAGAAAGCATCGTAAAACAATATTTTCTAACCAAAAATGTAAGAAAGTTTTAGGTATGAACCAAAATCGTATTTTCCTAACCTCTTTTCCCGACCTTACCATAGGTACCCGCCGCCATTTTCATATCGTTTCTCTATTGACACGGCTTATAATCGTAGCGCCTTAAGGCGAGGTATCCCGAAGGTAAGTAGCCCAACGCAATCTGCCAGGGATTTGAAAAGGAAAAACTGAAGAAAATGTTATAAGTATCAAATGCAGTTTTAATTTCTTACATCAATTTTTTTTCACAACCGATTGACGTCCCTCACATAGGTATAATAACCCCTTTATCCCCTTGACTGAAAAGAGCGCCTTTTAGTCGTCGAAAAACGCAATTTTTTTCGTTTTGCCACCACACTGGTTAAAGACTGCATAACCCAGCCTCATGCTGCGCTAGGTGGTCAAAATTATTGTTATAATATAAGTTGTCTAAAGTGAGTGTTTATGGAATGTATCTATGCTTAAATAAGTTTTCTTTTCTGAAAGATTTTTTTTTAAATAAACCCTTAAAATAACAACTTTGATTAACTGTGACTAGCATGGCAAAAGTAGGCTGTAGGATTATACACAGGGTGAATTTTTGAGGTGGGGCAGGGGCAGGTACCTTAACCAAGGGCGTCGCCAAGGGGGGGCAGGGAGGGGCAGCTGCCCCCCCTAGAGATTCTAAAAAATGGATGTCGACGATCTGCTGCGGGGTGTTTTCGTGACGTGTCACTTCAGTCTGACGTCAGCATCGCTGTCACTTGTATAGAAAGACGTCACCTTAACTAATGGTTAGTTACAGGAAAATGTTCTTAGGAGACCACCCATAACTTTGATACACATATTCTGAACTACATTTACAAATTTTGGAAAATTCACAGTTTTCAAAGTTTTTTACATTTTGTAGTTAAACTGAGCAATTTTTGTTCAGCTATTTTTCGTTCGCGGAAGTAACAAAGTATTCTTTTCATTATTGTAAACAACAGAACAACAATAATTCAGAAGATTATGTGTTCTGGTCTACGACAAGTTTTTTGGGCAGTGCCACTGCTTCGTAGACCAGAACACATAATCTTCTGAATTATTGTTGTTCTGTTGTTTACAATAATGAAAAGAATACTTTGTTACTTCCGCGAACGAAAAATCGCTGAACAAGAATAGCTCATTTTAGCTACAAAATGTAAAAAACTGTGAAAATTTTGAATTTCCCGCCACGCTGCTATCATCCCACCTTAATGACAATAATTGATCCTGTTTCATGTAGGGCTCAAAAGGCTAAGGAGCCAACTGAGGTTTGAGCACAAGAAATGTTAGAAATCGTGAAAAACTTCTACATACATTTTGTACGTTTCTAGCAAGGAATCGTCAGAAGGGTCTCTAGCGACCTACATGCGAGTCCGCCCCTGCGGTGGCCCGCAACGCGGACCTGCAGCCGGCCCAGTCATCTATGGTTCAGCCGTCCGTCAGCCGTCACTCACTCTCAACAGAAAAAGAATAAAAACAGTCTTAAGGCGCGGGGCATAGTGAATTAGCCCGCGCGCAAAAAGAATGCACAAAAACGATTCCTGTATCAAATACACTAAAAAAATCGAAAATGTTCACATATCAAACCCTAGAATTAGGTGAGAGCTATCTAAAACAGCCAGTTTTGTGTTGATACCCATTACAAATTGCAAGATATTTTGTTTGAAAAAAAGTGCGCCGCCTATTTTTTTTCATCAAAAATATCTTCAAAACGTTTATGAATATCAACACGAAACTGGCTGTTTTAGATAGGTCTCACCTAATTCTAGGGTTTGATATGTGAAAATTTTAATTTTTTTTAATGTATTTGATACAGGACTCGATTTTGTGCATTTTTCTTGGCGCGCGGGCTATTCACTATGTACAGCGCCTTAATATAAAACAGTCGTGTCAAACAAAGCTTGCGTTTCCGTCTGTAGCAAAACGAAATAAATCATTTACTATGTGGGAAACAGTCTTAAAAACAGTCTTGTCAAACAAAGCTTGCGTTTCCTTCTGTAGCAAAACGAAATAAATCATTTACTATGTGGGAAAAGCCCACATTTGGTGACCCCGACGTGATTTTAGAGTCTTTTCATCCCTACACGAACAATGATCAATTAACATAGGTACACAAATTATTTTTATTTTCGTCGTACAAAATGTATGGGGAACGTTTTTCGTGATTTCTGTCATTTCTATAGTACTCAATTCTGAGTTGGCTCCCTAGGCCCGATTTCTTATTAGAGCGTTTCCTCTAGTTTATGCAAATCTCAGTGGACATTTGCTCAAACTGACAGGAGGTAGGTACTTTAACTGCCGGTTTCTGATTTGAGAAATTCGCTAAGCAATCGTTCTGCCTCTGCAGATTTCTAACAAAAGAATGTGACAGGACGATAGTTAAGTATTTACTTAGTAAATTTTTTACGTTTCACAGTTTCACTGGATGGATAGCGCTTTTTCTCAAACCGCTTTTTGCTATAACAAGGCATTACGTTCCAATGTAGGTACAAAAACCGGTATTCATCGGTATCCATTTTATTTGTGCAATTTCTTATTTATTTTATATTTATGTATGTATCTAATTCACAAACATATCTTTACTGAATCAAAACTCATTAAAAGGAGAGACCTTTAATTAATTTCAATAAACCCTTGAATAAAATTAATCGCAGTGGGAGAGAAAGGAACGTAGCAGCTAACTGTCAATTTTGTCAGACTACTTGTCTGTGAAATCGAATGTAATCTGTGATCGAATGTTATTATATTTTGTAGTTTTCTTTGATATTTTTCAACAAACTAGTATAGTTTTCTACACCGCAAAGGCCCTTTACTGACCCACCCTCAAGGCAAATAATAATCGGACGAAACTCAGTATGGAGAATAATAAAAAAAAGAGGTCTCCAAACTTCACCATAGGGGAGAAAGAAGACTTGCTTTCCATCGTATCAAAGTAAGTATATTGTATGTTTGGTACCCCCCATCAAACTATGATCCACCCCGCATCATGCCCTGCATCATTTGCTAGTGCAGTGTCACAAACAAGTCAAGTTTAATCAGCAAACTTAAAAAAAAAATTAACAATAAAGCAGGATAAGATAGACAAAAGCCTAGTCTACACATGCCCCCTTAGCACTTAACACTACTGAGGTGACAGTTAAAAGTGGCTAAGGTGACAGTTGAGAGGAGGCAAAAGGTCAGCGTGCTAAGGGGGCTGCAATGTTAATCCTAGTTCACATTAAATGACTGATTTGTTTTGCTTCAGATACAAAGATGTGGTGGATTGCAAAAGATCAGGGGCCTTCTACATCCAAAAGAAAAAAGAAGCGTGGATGGCTATTGCCAATGAATTCAATAGCCTATCAATCACTGGCCCGAGGGATGAAGCAATGCTGAAACATTTTTACAATAACATCAAGCATCGTTCTAAAAAGGTCTCAGCTAGTGAGAATAAGCAAAGATATCTTGCTGAGTTGCCCATTCAAGTGAATTATTCCGAACCAGGAGACGAGCTCATTTATGAAATTGTGAAGGAATCAGACTCAGGCCCGGTTACTTATTAGAGCATTTCGTCTAGTTTGAGCAAATCTCAGCTGAGCTTTGCTCAAACTAGTTAAGTATTTTACAGGACGTACTTAAAAAGTAATTTTTTTTTTTAATAACGTTCCTCACTTCGGAGAAGAGCTCCTAGTGACCTGAGATCGTGCAGATGTGACCATGGCTCGAGGTTTCAACTGATGGAGGATCGGTTCCCAAACTGAGGGAATGTTCAAACTACAATATTTGTTAAAATTCGGATATTTTTTAATTTCTATTGCCTCCCGTAGCAGACGAGGATGCGATCAGTTTTCTTTGGGCAAAATTTTAGGTTTATCAAAATGAATATAGTGGTTGGTTCCCTCGAGCGTATTTTCACAGACTACAGATCTGGTTAAGCGTTTGTATTTGACATCCGCGATGTGTTTTTGATCCTTATAGAGGTGCCCCGTTTCGTTTTGTTTGCCCTGCTAAGGTTTCAAAACGTTGGAAAATGTAAAAAGTTAATAAAACGAGTGTTAAATCCGTTAAAAATTGTGTTTAAATTATGTATAGTTGTACGGGGATACAATGTATCCCCGTGCAATAGTGCTCGTGCAAACCTATGAAAATATGAAATAATACTGTAAATTTTTTTTTTTTTTCCGAAATCTTTGATTATTGTCCCACTTTTGGATACGAGTAGGTATAATTTAAAAAGGAAAAATCATGCATCTGAGGGTTAAATCTTGCAAACTCCCTACTCCCAGACAAACGGAGTAAATTTTTTTCTACTTCTACATATTATGGTGTCAATAATTTCTGCAGGTTTTAAAATATTGTCTGTAGGTACGTTTCCTTTTTTTTTAAATTCATATAGATACAAAGAATTTTTTAATTTAAAAAAAGGAAAGCTAACTACAGACTATTTAGTGAAGTATATTGAAAATCTGAAGAATTTATTGCCACCAAAATCCATGAAATCTTAGTTTTTTCTAAAGCACTGACCCGTGCTAGGCAACATTATAACCAATAAGGTTTGAAGTACAATAAGGTTCGTTTTTTTTTTATTTAAAGATTTATAAGTACGCATGAGGTAAGGTAAGGTGGCACGCAAAAGGTTGCAAGTCCAAGTCCTGTATGCAAGAGGTTGCGATTTTTTTAACCTTATAATAAATCCCATTTCCTTTGTTACAGCTGGAGCAAAATGAGTCGAAGAAGAAGAAGAACAAGAACATTGTGTTCATCACGGTGAAGCAAGCCTGCGTGGACCTGGTGAAGCAACATGGCCACTCGGTGTCTCTGTTTGACGAGGAGGCCTTCCGCACCATCCTGCAGCTGCTTCCGATGACCATGAAAGAGAAGGCCAAGATCACGTCCGAGTACATTCAGAAATATGTGGACCTGACCGGAGAAGGGGATGAGACGGTATGTGGCACGTACAGTCGAACAGCACTTCAGAGTGTACATTTTTGTTTTAAAGTCGCCCGTAACGTAACCAAGTAGAGTGCTAGCGTGTAAGGGTCGACGTGCTGCCGTGTGTACATTAATTACGTAAGGCAATTTTTCGACCTCCCTGTCCCCCCTGCTTGTAGATCCTAGACTCTAGATCCAAGGACTACCTGGGATTCCAGAAATGGGCATATACCCGAATATGCATCCAAAAATGGGTATAATAACTGGGTACATACCCAAAAAAGTGGGTATATTATATACCCAGTTATCTACCCATTTTTGGGTGCATATTCGCCTGTATGCCCATCTCTGCCTGGGACAGGTTTTAAGTTTTTTTTGTGTTTTCACTGTATTATGTACAATCTGCCCTCTTAGTAATAATTTGAGGAAGTCATGGTCGGGATATGTTATTATCAGAGGATTTTCCATTGATCATCTTCTGTTATTTGGCATGACTATGGCCCGGTTTCTGAGTTGAGAATTTTGCTAAGCAAATGGGTAAGTATCATCCTGTCTCTGCAGATTTCTCACAAAAGAGCGTGACAGAGCGATACGTAAGTATGTGCTTAGTAAAATTCTCAACTCAGAAACCGGGCCCATATTTCTTTATTCTTTCATTCTTTTTTTTAAACCTTGACAAAAGGAAGTAAAGGAACTGAGAGGTTTAGGCCCGGTTTCTGAGTTGAGAATTTGAGAAACCGGGCCTTAGATGGAGTAGGCTTTAATCAGAATCATTTATTTACGTGAACTTGGGATAACATAGGTGTTACATATTTATGATTTTACAGTTCAACCATACCCTTGCGGATGTGTAAATTATAATTGGCCCCTTTTAGCCACACCCCCCTTTGCAAAAGTCTCATTTTCTCGAAATAGATCTGGGGCTTTAGCCTGTAACGCAATGGTGCCAAAATGGGCTCTCAGTTGACGGCTTCAATTACGATTTATTAATGCTGTCGGTCCTTTTAATGTTTTTTGCAGTACAGCAAAGAATATTCTGATTCTAATTCTAGAGGATTAGTTCTCTGGTTGTAGAAAAACGAAGAAACACCGGTTTTGTCCTTCTGCTGGGACGCTATCCACACGCCATTGCTTTACAGGCTAAGGCCACTGGTGTGGGTTGGTTCTTGTTTGCGTGAAAGGGTCCATTGGCCAGGACCTATACCATCCTCCCAGCTGGAGGAGCACAATATCACGATAAACAAGAACAAGAACTAAAGAACTTTCTTTTAAACCGACCGTATAAGTTAAGGTCACTTTATTTTATAAGTATTTTCTCTCAATTTCAGGCGATGAGTGGACAAGACGACCAAGATGCAAGCGACAATGACTACGAACCTTCTGAGCGAAGTAAGGAACCGTAGATATATTTTGCCATCCATTCGGTCGTTCTATTTAATCAGACTGAGATATTGTTCCCCTTATACTGATTAAAACTACTCCTTTTCATACATCATCATCATCATCATCATCAGTTCCTGCTATCCCTACTCAGGGACATAGGCCCGGTTTCTGAATTGAGAATTTTGCTAAGCAACTACTTAACTATCGTCCTGTCACGCTCTTTTGTGAGAAATCTGCAGAGATAGGACGATACTTACCCATTTGCTTAGCGAATTTCTCAATTCAGAAACCGGCAGTTAGGCTCTCAAAACAGTTTTCCAATCTGGCCGATTTTGCGCCTTCATCTCAAGCTCCATCCCGAGACTGTTGTACTGATCGACGACAGCCCCTGTATACTCAAAAATATCCACCATAAACATAACCGTTTTTAAAAGTAAAAAAAAAAGATTGTTCATTTCAATAAGGGCTATTTCCGAGTGTTTTGACGCTCAAAGGTTGAGTGGATTTCTTAGAGAATAGAAGCGCAGGTAGTTAGATACATAGATAGAGAACTCTTTATTGCACAACAGAAAGAATATTACAGATAACTTTCACAACAAAATTTTGTACAAATGGCGGCCTTATCGCTAAAAGCGATCTCTTCCAGACAACCTTTTAGGCGCCCTCTGTTCCGTATTCTATACATACGTACTACGTTTTGTATACAGTGTTCAGTGGCACCTTCACTCATGCATGAATTTCAGTCATTATGGGATGGTAATTGCAAACTGAAAATCAGTCTATGAACTATGAACGCGTGGCATTTTGAAATTTGGTCGTTACGTACACACGACAGCACTTAAGAGTGTACACTTTTGTTGCAAAGACGCCCATAACGTAAGTGAAAAGAGTGCACGCGTGTAAGCGTCTACGTGCTGTCGTCTACACGCTAGGATACCCCTTTTTGTTCGATTGCTGCCCTTATTCCGCGCGCGCTAAGAGCTGCCATGGGGTATCTGTGACTGTGGCCGACCGTACAATCCGCTTGCGGTCACAGCTCCAACTGCAACATCGTCACATTTTCAGTTATAACCATAAAAGGCGAGATCCAAGAGCAACTGCAATGCACCTGCGACGCGCGCGCCTCCGAGGATTCTACCAAGGGACATGACCTGGGCTGCCCTGCCGCCTCTAAACAACCATACTGGAACTATTTTGAGGTAAAAACTGTGGCCTTTTCGTCCTATGTTGCGCAAGTATTTGTTTTAGGTATTGAGAATATCAAGAATCAACTTTTTTTTGTATTTTCTTAAGCACTAACCAGTGCTGCACGGAATGCAAGAAGGTTGCGGGTTCAAATCCTGTCCCGAGCGAATTTTTAAACCGTATAAAAATCTTTATCAAGAATCAAGTCTGCAAAATCGATAGAGAAAAGGAATTAAAATCGTTTCGTCCTTTTACAAATCAATGCAGGGTGCAATCGAATTCGATAGAGGAACTTTAAGGCTGGAAGATAGCAGCGTGGCGGGAAATTCAAAATGTTCACAGATTTTTACATTTTGTAGTTAAACTGAACTATTTTTGTTCAGCGATTTTTCGTTCGCGAGAATAAAACCGTATTCTTTTCATTATTGTAAACAAAAGAACAACAATAATTCAGCCGATTATGTCTTTGGTCTACGAAACAGTGGTATTGCCCAAAAAACGTTGTTCTGTTGTTTACAATAATGAAAATAATACTGTTTTATTGCCGCGAACGAAAAATCGCTGAACAAAAATAGCTCAGTTTAGCTACAAAATGTAAAAAACTGTGAAAATTTTGAATTTCCCGCCACGTTGCTATCGTCTACCCTTAAAATTGTTTCATCCTTTTACAAATCAATGCAGGGTGCAGTCGAATTCGATAGAGGAACTTTAAGTAGGCTGTCTACTGATCACTGCAAACAACTTTTACTAGGTGGCAAACAAATGGAGCAAAAAAAATATCCAAATGTATGTTCCACGTTCCATCCATCCAAATTTACGGCCCGGTTTCTGAATTGAGAACTTTACTAACTAAACACTTAAGTATCGTTCTGTCACGCTCTTTTGTGAGAAATCTGCAAAGACAGAACGATACTGAAGTATTTGCTTAGCGAATTTCTCAATAAAGAAATCGGCAGTTAGTGTAATACCAGCCATGTTTACGAATAGTTGTATTTTACTTAAAGTGTAATTTTTATTCAGGATAGTAAACTGACAGATGCTAACTGTCACATTGCAAAATAATGTTGATATATGTATTGTAATAGTGATGCATTCCACTCGTTGTGCGATTCAGCTCAGTCACAAAAAAAAAGCGAAATACGAAATTCCGCATGATAGCCCATGCGTCAGGAATTCCGGACGAAAAAAAAAACGTTCGGAACGCAATATTTCCATAGATCATTTAAAAAACACAATTTTTAACGCATTTAACACTCCTCAAAAAAGTGGACCAAAACACACTTTCTCATTACTAATTAATAAGTTTTTAGTTAATTTCATATAATAAGCTTTTCATCAATCGGCCTATTAATCGATTATATCGATTACGCAATTCGATTCATGTCAAACTTTTTGTCACCACACTATTTAATTTTCACCAGAGACTGGTCACACCGTAAACGTCATCTTGAATGAAGAATTAGACTTTACATTTTACTTACTTTTCAGGTTACGACGGATGAGGCGACCTGTCAGATCTGCAACCTGACTCTCAGCTGGACCAACATCACCAAACTGAAGGAACATCTGGTCGAGAAACATCCCAACGCAGAGTTTCTCGACGATGTGAGTAGATATATACGTATTCGCTTTGACCAACCGACTGCTATGATGCTACTTTGATCGTGTTCACCGGCCATTTTAGAAACTAACTAAGGCTTTTGCATCTACGTAATGACATGATTTATACAGCGTCTAGTGGCGCCTTCACTCATACTAGATAGGTGAAGAGACCACTCGGCGCTGCAGTGCCTGGGACATTGTTTTTTTAGGTGTAGTAGGCTTGCCCAGCACCTATACCATCCTGACAGCTTAGTCGGCACTTTAGAGAACTTTGATGAAAACTACCAATTTTCAGCCGCGTTTTCACTGTCATATGGCCCGGTTTCTGAGTTGAGAAATTCACTAAGCAAATGGGTAAGTGTCGTCCTGTCTCAGCAGATTTCTCACAAAAGAGCGTGACAGAACGATACTTACCCGTTTGCTTAGTGAATTTCTCAACTCAGAAACCGGGCCTTAGTTCAATATGCAAAAAATTAAGAAAAAAAAATGTTTATTGCCAGAAAGGTTTCTAAGTATTTACAGTGTGACTAATCCCCTCACTAGGCAAAGCCTGAAGAGCACCGTAAAAGTGAGCTAAAGCTTCTGATTGGCCATTTTAGTGACGCGACTGTGATGAAAACAACCAATCACAAGCTTCAGTTTATTTTGACCGCGCTATTGATCTAAATTCAAAAAAGTTATTGAGAACAATACATATTGGATTGAAATTATTTTTCATTGATTGCATAATGTCCGTTAAAATAATTGTATAGAAAACCATATAAATATAACGAGTGCAAAATCCGCAAAGAATACTTTCAATCTTTAAGTTTAGTCAGTTTCTCCGATTTTTATAGTATCTCACTCAACTATTAGTTCGGCTCAGCGTCAGTCTTAGATCCCGCGTGGATATTAGACATTTTGCGCGCGATTGTACATACTTGCGCAGAAATCCCCACCAGTTTCGTCGAGCGCTCATAACTCGTGACGCTACCTGTACTAAGACAGCGAAAGCGCGGCTTTAGTTGTCATCACAGTATAAGCGTACTTTGACTGTGACAGTACATGTCCGCCTTGCTGGAAAAGGGTCTTCTCTCAAAGAGTCACAAAGATCACCCACTCCTCCGGCGATCAGGTTTCCTTACGAGGTTTTCGATGTCCCATCTGTGTAATGTGTGAAAATGTGGACGAAAGCCGAGTCCACGGCTGGCTGCTATGTATCAGTCAACCTGCGACCAAATACTATAGGCGCTGAGCGTTATACCTATTCGCTAAGCCTTTCAATTACTTAAAGATATGTCACAGAACCATCTTAACGTCCATTTTTCCTTCAGGGTGCGGAGTTCACCCGAGGCCCCGCCTCCGACGTCTGGTCCCACGAGGACACCGAAGAGATCTACTTGGAAGAGGACCTGGACGGAGACCCGATGCCCACACCCACCGCGAAGAAACGCAAGCGAACCAGCGAACTATTCAAGAGCACCGATGAGAGACCTCCAGGTAAAGATGTTTTATTTCAGGAAAGCGGATGAGCCATACTTGAGTGTGTAAATGTACACACGAAAGCACGTCGACCTTTACACGCTAGCAGTCTACTCGGTTACGTTACGGGCGACTTTGCAACAAAAGTGTACAGTCTGACGTGCTGTCGTGTGTACATGCAGGGTGTCTTTGTGAGGCTCAGCTTGGGAGCGCTCGGTTTCGGCCGAGTCACTAGTCTTACTCAGTTCGCGCCAAAATTATCCATTAAAAACGCTACCTGAAGTTACGCACACAAGAGCGCACGTCTATACGCATTACAGCAACAAGTATGGCTCATCCGCTTTCATATGCATACTTTTTTTTTTGTGTGCCCGTTTTTCGATCACCACCTACACTAAGGCCTTTGCATCTACGTAATGAGATGATTTGTACAGCGTCCAGTGGCACCTTAACTCACACACGATGGTTGAAGAGACCACTTGGCGCTGCAGTGCCTGGGAAATTGTTTTTTTAGATGGTATTCTTGCTCAAGCACCTGTCTATACCATCCTGACAGTCGGCCTAGCCCACAGGAAAGACAAGTCAATACGTGTTTTTTTTTGTGTTCCTTTTATCTACGATAAGTCATAGGCCCGGTTTCTGAGTTGAGAATTTTACTAAGCACATGCTTACGTATCGCTCTGTCACACTCTTTTGTGAGAAATCTGAAGAGACAGGACGATACTTAAGCATTTGGTTAGTGAAATTCTCAATTCAGAAACCGGGCCATAGACTTTTATTTGATTTGTTTATGTATCCTTTTGAGTATTGTAGGTGCTGCGTTCAGCAACGCAATCGCCCTGTATCTTCAAGTTACTTTATTTATTTAATTTGTGTCATTCCATCAGTGGTGGACGCTTCAGCCTGCGTGCATTGAATGATATGGTTTGGATGCTTCGATAACAACTTAACATTATCTTTTTTCCAGGTCTCAGAGAGAGCAGAGACGAGCGTCCGCTTCGGAGCAGAGACAAGAGCAGAGCGGAGAGGATGACAGAGATGCGTGCGGAGAGAGAGGGCCTCTCTGCGGCTAGCAGGAGGGTCATAGAGTTGGCTCCGGACCGGTTCAAGAGTCTGGACAGCTTCGGGCAGTACGTGGCGGAGCTCATGAAGCTCATACCGAAGGAGAAGTGTCTCAAGTACCAGGTGCAAATAGTGCAGAGACTGTTGCAAGAGCAGGCCGCTGCTGGCTGACTCATTTGCTTAGTTACTTCCTAGTTGTAGTACTTTTTTTACGTTCTCTTCAGTTTTACGGTTGGTAGCTGATTTCGGAAAAACTGTTACAAGGGGGTACATTGAGAAATGGAGAGGGAAGGCCCCCTAAGTTTCAAGATGGGGAAAGTTATGATTTTTTATTTTCAAAAAGCCTAACTTCACTCAGTGGCTTAGCTAGGTAACCAAGGGCCCTGGGGCAAAAAACAAACTGGGGCCCCAACCAGGCCCGGATTTAAGGGGGGGCAAAGGGGGCAACCGCCCAGGGCCTCCACAAGAGAGGCGCCGCCACTAGCAGCACACAAATAGTCAGCATTCCATTAGCAGTGAAGCTCGTCACACATCAGCAAATTTTTCTGATTGGAAAATTAAAGGGTTCTCGCAAAGACAATGGGGCCTCCACACCTTCGTTGCCCCAGGGCCTCCACACTTCTAAATCCGGCCCTGGCCCCAACTAAACTCTTTAGGTTTTATCAAGTCAAAATATACGTATGAATAGGTATATAAAAACACTATTGAATATTTAAAGGGCCACGGATATGTAGCTACGCCACGGACTTAACTTTTTTTTCACTGTCAACATTGTTATCCAGTTTTGCTTTTATCACCATATTTTTCACAGTTACAGTTGAAGATTAAAGTCCACCAGAGGGGGCTGGCCTCATACATCAGTATTGCGTTTCGTTTTCCGTTTTTTTGTAGAATTTGTTTTTAAAACAGAACTTCCTCATTTCGCTCGTTACTGCCACATGTCTGTACGGACCCACCAACTTATCTGTGAAGTGGCAGAATCGGGAACTACGGTCAACTATCAATAAAAAGTGAGAATTCAGGCGCCCGCCAATCAAAGCAACAATAAAACGCTGACAGCGAAACCACTCAGTTCACAGTAGAGTTGGTGGATCTGTACTCGCCCACAATTCGCTAATGAGTGTCATATCCCGGCTAGAGTCCTAACTGACGAGCGAAAAGGTAAAAAAATCGGTTGTTAAAAGATTCAAAATAAACTCCAATAAACATCGTATACCCTCTTGTAACGACCAACCCTGATTTCTTTAGATTAGTATGATTTTGGGACAATGAGAGAATGGGGATTTGTGTGACAGATGTAAATAGTGTCAGGACAAAAACAGATTTTAGTACACAAGTCAGCACGTAGAACCTTACCCACGTGCACTTGTGCGTGCGTGACTTTCCAACGAAAGTGTAAGCGTCTACGTGCTGTCGTGTGCTCTTACCTTCTTTTTCGCTGTTTGTACATTTAAAATGAGCCGTTTTCATACAACAAATTCAAAGCAGTTCATAGATGGCGTTTACAGGCGTGGCCATAGATAGAAAAACCGGAATACGGCTGTCGAATTTCGTTATTGTATTCGAAACGGGTCGAATCGCGATTGGTTTTTAGGCAAATTAATTACCTTATTTATCCCGACGTTTTGCCGCGTTACAGCTGCCGTGGTCGCGGGTAGACTGGAGCGGAGAGTGTTTTAATTACTGGTGACAGTTTGGAAACAACCCTCACATCACTATTGTCATTTGCAGTAATTAATTTGCCTAAAAACCAATCGCGATTCGACCCGTTTCGAATACAATAATGTTTAAATATCGCGAATCATTCAAAGTGAAAATGTCGAATTTCGCTTAGCACAGATTACTTTTGACAGCCGTATTCCGGTTCTTCTATGGCCACGCCCTGTAGGCGCCATCTAAGAAATGCTTTGTGAATTTGTGCTCAAAACGGATAATTACAACGTTGTTCTATCAACAAAATGTCTTTCTCATCCGCGAAGACTCCTATCTTGAGTTCGTATCGCCGTCTGTAATGTTGACCTAATAAGTAAAATAAATGAAAAAGGTAATTTTCTACAAAGTTTTGCATTTTATATTTAATTTTCTTTTTGCGCGGCGGTGGTCTAGTGGGTAGAACAGTGGACTTTGAAGCGAAAGGTCCTAGGTTCGATTCCCGGTGCGGACATGTATCTATGACTTTGTTTAATTTCAAAGTTACGTACATTTGTGAATTTGTAGTAGCAATACCACTCGCTGACGGTGAAGGAAAACATCGTAAGGAAACCTGAGCGTATGAGGCATTATACCCTCAACGCAAAAATCGCCAACCCGCATTGAGCACTCGTGGTGATTAAGCTCTTTCTCTCTCTCTCTCTCTCTCTCTCTCTGAGAGGAGGCCTTTGCCCAGCTAGTGGGACATGTACAATTGTACAGATTACATCTTTTTGCAAATGGAAAAACAAAAACAATGAGTACGGGATAAGTTATAAAAAGTTTGTTACAGTTATGTTTGCAAGAAGTTTTTTTTTTTATTTCTTTGCATCTGTCATTTCCCCCATTCTGCCATTGCTCTAGTTTAGTTAGTATTTTTTCACCGGTATAAGAGAACGGTATTGTTTTCATTTTTAAGATAATAGTAGCATAAGACAACACTGTACGTACTTATAAGACAATTTGAACGTTTGTAACACTTATGTACAGTCGGCCACAGTCTCAGATACCCCTTTTTGTTCGATTGGCGCCCTTATGCCGCGCGCGATAAGAGCTGCCATGGGGTATCTGAGATTGTGGCCGACCGTACAACAAGTGAGCTAAAAATATTATCTATCTTATCTGACTTTGTAGTGCCTAACTCTACAGGGTGCACTCTAAGTCAATAGCGAAACTTTAAGTAGGCTGTCTACTGATCACTACAAACAACTGGTACCAGGTGGCGAAAAATGGAGCGAAAAAAATATCAGCTGTTCCATACAAAAGGTCCACTCAGTACTGCGCCAAATGTATGAAACAGCTGATATTTTTTCGCTCCATTTTTTTCGCCACCTAGTACAAGTTGTTTGTAGTGATCAGTAGACAGCCTACTTAAAGTTTCGCTATCGACTTAGAGTGCACCCTGTAGTAGGTATCGAATTGTAGTATGGAACAGATGATATTTTTTTCGAGATTTCGAACTTGGCCTCATTATAAAAGTTGCTTGTATTGATTCGTTAAGTGACCCCTTTCAGTGTCACAGGACTTTTCCGAAACACCCTGTATAAATGCTTTTTTTTTTTTTTTTTTCAACAGATGCATACTAGATCCACAAAGTCAGTTAAGTTAGGTCATTTTTAGTTTCTTAGTTGACAAAACAACCTCGACTGACCCAAGAACTTGCGAAAAAGTGGTTCCTGAAGAAATTGTAGCCATATTTCATGGTCAGAATAATGATGATTTATATTATGAACGAAAGAAATATTAGAAAGAGTTTTTTGACTGTTTGTTCGAGCTAAAAGATTTATGAAAGTCACCATTTTCAGAAGTGCATTTTTTGTTCTCCACAGTTAATTTATTTTTTATTTGTGTACACACGACAGCGCGTCAGAGTGTACACTTTTGTTGTAAAGTCGCCCGTAACGTAACCGAGTAGAGTGCTAACGTGTAAGGGTCGACGTGCTGTCGTGTGTACAAGTAGCACACTCGAGTACTTGACTAAGGGCTGCACTGATTCTACCAATAAATGTCTCTATTTTCCGTGTGTGTAATAAGAACGGGTTTTTCTCACAACTTACGTCCCATTTGGATATTATATCAAAAGGCTTATTAAGGCGCTGGGCATAGTGAATTAGCCCGCGCGCAAAAAAAATGCACAAAAACGATTCCTGTATCAAATACACAAAAAAAATCGAAAATGTTCACATATCAAACCCTAGAATTAGGTGAGAGCTATCTAAAACAGCCAGTTTTGTGTTGATACCCATAATAGATTGCAAGATATTTTGTTTGAAAAAAAGTGCGCCGCCTATTTTTTTTCATCAAAAATATCTTCAAAACGTTTATGAATGTCAACATGAAACTGCCTGTTTTAGATAGGTCTCACCTAATTCTAGGGTTTAATATGTGAAAATTTTCAATTTTTTTAGTGTATTTGATAGATTTGATACAGGACTCGAATTTGTGCATTTTTCTTGGCGCGCGGGCTATTTACTATGTACAGCGCCTTAACTTCAAAGAAAATTATAAAACGCACGTTGACAATGGTGCGGTCGTAAAGTACCTACAAGGTGTTACAAAAGTACCTAACTCTTTTTACAGGGTAATAGCACCCGGTGATAGGGATCACAACGTAATTTTTTTTTTCTGCCTTATGACGTTCCATTAATTTTTAATAAATAAAATGTGAACGATGTGACGGGAAAAAGTATTTTTTAAATATTGTTTTCATTGACTTTCACAATTTTTTAACAACTCAAAGCTATGTTAATGCACCTACACGCACAAACATATTTTTAAATTTAATTTTGAGCTAATAACAAAAACAAAAAAGTTATGAAAATTTTTCAATTTTGAGGTCGAAAATAAAAAATGTTTTTTTTTTTCAACTTTTTTTTACAGATTTGATATCCTGTTGACCAGTAGGCTACAACCTGTAAAAAGAGTTAGGTACTTTTGTAACACCTTGTGTAATCGACAACACATCAATAACTACACGAGTACCTACTCGCGTTATTAGCAACAAAAAGATCTACTGCTGTTGACGGCCCGATTTCTGAATTGAGAATTTTACTAAGTGTTACTATCGTTCTGTCACGTTCTTATGTTGAGAAATCTGCTGAGACAAAACGATACTTAAGTGCTTGCTTAGCGAATTTCTCAATTCAGAAATCGGTAGTGTCTCACAACGTTCACATGCGTGTTTTTTTTTTACGTGTTCATCATAATATCAATCAAGCATTTACAAACTTACTATTATGTGCTCATCATTACATTACATTACTCACACATATTTAGGTAATATACGTACCTATTTTTAATACCATTATAATAAAAATTGACATGTGTTTACTGTTAGCTCAATGTATGTTTTAGTTGTAAGAAAAACATAGTTTGTCAGAGAATTCAAATAAATGTTAAAATTCCAGAAGGACTCATGCTTTTTCCTTATATGCCCCCTATATGCCCCTTAAAATTATGATTGAACCGTCTACTCACGCTCGGCTCGACGCTGATATTATTTTTATGTCAGGTCTAGATCGGCTGCATAAAGGCTTTTTACCGGTCGGTAGTACCGCATGCGTTATTGCGATTTTTGTTATCAGTACATTTTGTATTAGGAACGTTGCGCCTTGGTTACCGCAGCAGTGTGTATAACCCGTTAGGATGCACTTCAAAACACTCGCCCTCTCTCTCTAATTAATACAGTCAAAGCGAGACAACGCTAGGTTTTTAACTCCGTCCTAAATGGACTAATCCCATAGAATCCGCATTACGTTCACGTTAAAATCACAATAAAAACTTGTCCCCGCAGAAACAAAAGATATCAGCAATAGTACAATACGAAACATCATTTCGACCAGCCGTCTAATATTCGAATGTCAACCTTATTCACTACGAGCACAGCCTTCTTTATCTCTCAAGCCATGCTGTTAGGTTTGGCAACCTCGCATTTAAGGACTGCGCGAACCGGTTGTCTGTCTTGTAAGACTATCTAATAATTAGTTTTCCAGCGACTTAATAAATCGTTATCCCGTGGGAAAGAAAACGTAGATAAAGGTCTTTATTCTCTCTTTAGACTTGAGTCGTAATTCGACTTACAGCAGGGCACACAACACCGGCGAGGCATTTGAAAATAAATTCATGATTTATTGTTGTGTTACGATTGGTTCTCTAGGATCAAATTGTAACTACAAATCGTAACTAAAACTATGAAAATACTCTAAAAACATACCTTAAGCTGGCAAGTCAAGTTAGGCTGTTTTAAAGCAATGAATAACTAATAAATTACTTAATTTTCACTCACAATATCAGCCACACAACAAATCAAAACAAATCCTTACGTCAAATGAAGATGACGTATTATCCAGCTAACTTAAAACTACAAGAAAAATGGTATTAAAACAAACAGCATAACTGCCATGTTATTTAGCCGGGTATGTATTATGTGACCAAAATTAATGGTTTCCAGCCAGAGTTGAAGTTAGTGAGACTCGGATTAGTTTTAATTTGGTCGTACTATCAAGCCTAGCGTCCATATGAGGCGGATCGGGGCGGGCCGGGCCGGGCCGCAACGCAACGCAACGTTGGGGTGCGTCCATCTAAGCGCATCGGGGCGGATCGGCGCATCGGCTCGGCGGATTTTTTGGTGTTGCCACATTGTCTAATCACAAATATTGTAACTTTTGAGCCCTCGTTGTGACTTTTTGTGACATTGCCTAAATTGTAACTTTTTGATGCCTAGTCGATTGAGAAATTTTCAACAGATTGAAATTATTTTGTATGATTGAGACTGAAATTTTCTGATGCGCGCTCATCTCACTCTGAATATACTATGGGTAAAATAATTATAGGGTATGGTAAGTACCTACCTATAGTTTCAGGTACGGTCCGCTTTTATGCCATTTTGGCTCTATGTGGCCCTTGGCTGCAAAAAAATTGCCAAGCCCTATTCATTCATGCCAAAATTACAGACTATTTTATATTAGGGATTTCATGCACTTTAAACTAATAAAATTGATGATAAATACTCGATGACAATTTTTTTTTACTTACCTAGTGAATAACACGCAGTATACGTAATATTTTTTCATTTCAATATTTAGTTACAAAAAAATCCCGCGTTGAGTTACGTCCAACCTGCGTTCAATCTGGATCCGAAACGGAATAATTGAACGAGCGAGAGAAGCGAGCGAAGTTCTCCGAGTCTACTGGAACAATACGGCGTTTGTGAAAACCATAAACTTAACAAAAACCAAAAATCAACTTCTAATACTTCTGCTGGTATTTCTTCATCATCATGATCGGTTAAGGGTGGACGATAGCAACGTGGCGGAAAATTCAAAATTTTCACAGATTTTTACATTTTGTAGCTAAACTGAGCTATTTTTGTTCAGCGATTTTTCGTTCGCGGCAATAAAACAGTATTCTTTTCATTATTGTGAACTACAGAACAACAATAATTCAGCCGATTAGTATGTGTTCTGGTCTATGAAGCAGTGGCACTGCCCAAAAAACTTATCGTAGACCAGAACACATAATCAGCTGAATTATTGTTGTTCTGTTGTTTACAATAATGAAAATAATACTATGTTATAGCCGCGAACGAAAAATCGCTGAACAAAAATAGCTCAGTTTAGCTACAAAATGTAAAAAACTGTGAAAATTTTGAATCTCCCGCCACGTTGCTATCGTCCACCCTTAAGGTTGGACGATAGCAGCGTGGAGGGTAATTCAATTTTTTTACAGTTTTATTATTTTGAAGCTTAACTTTACTGAGCTATTCGTACTAAGCGTTTGTTCAGCGATTTTTCGTTCACGCCAATAGCATAGAATTCTTTCCATTATTATAAACAAGAACAACAATAATTCAGCCGATTATGTATTCTGGTCGACAAATGGCAACACTCGCGCGCATTCGCATGCGCGAGCATGCTGTTGCCCCTGCGTCCACTAGGCGCATCGGGGCGGGTAATGCCGCCGGCAAAAATCCGCCGGCAAAAATATTGCGTCGCGGCCCGCCCCGCCCCGATGCGCTCTAGTGGACGCACTTCCATACAAAATATAGGCAGGCGGATTTTTGCCGCCGGCAAAAATCCGCCCCGATCCGCCTAATGGACGCGAGGCTTCATAATGGCTTCTGACAGACAGTGCACTGCGTAAACCGGTTCAAGGGCGACGTTGCCAGGACTTGCACAGCACGGCTTGAGAGATAAAGAAGGCTGTGCTACGAGCAAATAAGCTATCAAAGGCAATAGACATCTATTTTTCCAGACACATTTCGAGTTATAAGTTGTATCTGGGCGGCACGGGTTGTAACTATGTTTTTCTTCGTAGCTCCATGGCCATTCTAATAAAAAATGTACTGAAAACAGATATCGCAATAACGCGCCTTATGAATAGAGCAGCGAGCGGAAGAAGAGGAAAATACAGGATGAACTCTAAGTCGATAGCGGAACTTTAAGTAGGCTATCTACTGATCAATACAAACAACTTCTACTAGGTGTCGAAAAAAATGGAGCGAAAAAAAAACAGCAGATTTTTTTTTCGCTTAATTTTTTTCGCCACCTGACCTTGTACAAGTTGTTTGTAGTGATCAGTAGACAGCCTACTTAAAGTTCCGCTATCGACTTAGAGTGCACCCTGTAGTAGCCAAAATCGCACTTACATTTCCCATACTTGGCCTACTTGCCCCTCTACCCTTGACGCATTGTTTTTCCAATATGAGGCAATTTTTTTGCGTACAAAATAACCTTACCTTTGAATTAACATTACAAAATATAAGAAAAGATAATTTATTCAAAAAACTTCGTCGATATGAACGCAACAGCGTCAAGGGTAAGCCCCCTACCCAAAGGACGAATCTGTGGACAACAAGCTGTAATCTGTGGTAAAAATAGTCAACGTCATACATCGGTTTAAAAAAAAAAGTTCTAACAAAATATTTACTTTGGTGGTAATTCGGGTAAACAAACTATTTTACTCTTTGAGCACAGATTACAAAAAAGAAAGTCTTTGAGTGAAGACAATTAAATGGTGAGTAAAGTTCTATTCTAGATAACTATTTTACCTAGTGTCTACAGCTAAGTATAGTACAACGTGTTTCACAGAGCTCCAACAGTTACCGCCCTAATTTTCGACAAACCGAAAGGTTTGTCGAGTTCCTGGAGAAAAACCCGGGCCTGGCTAAGGGGTTGATGAAGTCAGCCCAAGGTCGACAAGAGACCAAGCGGAAATGGGCTTCCCTGGCCATTACACTCAATTCAATGGGAGGGTCTACGGGAGGGGCCATCAAAGATGGACCCGGATGGAGCAAGGTTAATAATCCTACTAATATTATCGCGAAAGTTGGTAAGTATGGATGGATGGATGTTTGTTACTCTTTCACGCTGAAACGGCTGAACGGATTTGGATGTCATTTGGAAAAGAGACAGCTTAGACATCAGAATAACACATAGGCTACATATTATCACGCTTTTACACTTAGGAGCAAAGTAAAGCATATATATCCTTTTTGTGTAGTCCACAAAGCCACAGGCAAAAGCTAGTTTATTATACTTACACATACCTAAAAGTTGCATCAAACCTACTTATTTCAGCGATGTCTACTACCTAGTTAACACACTCTCTCACTGCAACTTTCTTTGTATTTCCCATTTTAGTTTTGGTCCGAAAAGAAGTGCTATTTAAAGAAAGTGACAGCGAGGGAGGCTCTCTCTATGAGGCACAGTGGTGGAGGGCCTAGTGACGAAATTCCGAAGCTGAGCCAACTGGAGCAGCGGTTAGTAGAGGTCTTGGGCGGAAAGCAGTTTGCTACTGCCACGGTAACTATACTTTTATTAGACGGGGGCTTAATAATAATTATTACCAAAATTTGTTTTTTTTTAGTTATATTAATAAAATAGTTAAAACAACCAGAACTAGCTTTTTGTGATTGGTTTCGTTTCGGTTTATTGGAATTCGGAAGGCAAAGTTTTTTGATCGAAAGTCCGTTATTGGCTTAATCTTATCTTTAGACAATATTGAGAAACTAATTTCAATATTTTTTATTTTGGTTCAGTAGTTTGGATTTTACAACGTTTCAAAGATACGGTTTTATGACGTCACGCGACTGTTGGCGGTCTTATGAACAAAACATTTTAGCGCATAAAAACAAAACTACTAAATAAAAAATATTGAAATTAGTTTCTTAATATTGTCTAAAGATAAGATTAAGCCAATAACGGACTTTCGATCAAAAAACTTTGCCTTCCGAATTCCAATAAACCGAAACGAAACCAATCACAAAAAGCTAGTTCTGGTTGTTTTAACTATTTTATTAATTTTACTAAAACTTGTTGACTTTGATAAAAGTGAGCTTTTTGTAAACAAAAGGGAATACAAATTTTTTAAAACGCTTGTAGGATGAAAAAAATTAATGATTTTTGGGTATTTTTAACTAACACATTTAAATATTTTTTTTGTGTAAATAATCACCCCTGAGTCAGGTGTCAATTTACAAAACAACACCTTGGAGGTATAATATTATTTGAAGCATTTACAGTCTGCCTCCAATGAATCAAAACTAAAGAAGGGCGAGGATATGGTCTTCTCCATGGTGAAGCAAGCCTGCGTGGACCTGGTGAAGAAACATGGCCACTCGGTGTCCCTGTTTGACGAGGAAGGCTTCCGCACCATCCTTCAGCTGTTGCCAATGACCGCTAAGCAAACGGCCACAATCACATCTGAGTACATTCAGAAATATCTGGACCTGACCCGAGAAGAGGATGAGACGGTATGTGGCATTTCCCCTTAGTTAAAGCGGTTCCGCACTGCGTCCTCTTCGAATCTGAGAAAGAACTGACCAAAATCGGATGTTATAAAATTTTATTGAACCAAACACAAGTGCCTGCCTGCCTGCCTTAAATCCTGTTATCCCTCAGGAGGGACATAGGGCTCGAAGAAGTGCTTATTTTTAAAGTTACGTAGATCTTAAATTAAAGATGTATTGAAGTATTACATTATTATTTCAATTAAATTAAATATCAATAGTAAAATAGCATGTTATACAGGGTGCACTCTAAGTCGATATCCGAACTTTAAGTAGGCTATGATCTGATCATTAGAAACAGCTTGTACTAGATGGAGAACAAAATGGAGCGATTAAAATATCAGCTGTTCCATACAAAAGGTAGACTCAGTACTGCGCCAAATGTATGAAACAGCTGATATTTTTTTCGCTCCATGTTTGTCGCCACCTAGTACAAGTTGTTTGTATTGATCAGTAGACAGCCTACTTAAAGTTCCGCTATCGACTTAGAGTGCACCCTGTAGATTGATCTTGGTATCCTGTCTTCTAAAGTAGGTGTGCAGGATTACAACTGAAAAACTGGGTTTTTCGGGAAAGATGGTATATTAATATGGACACTTGGAGGCCAACTGACAGAACCAAAATACAAAAAGACATACCGTAATAAATAACAATAATTTTGAATATAAAAATAATTCCAAAAAAGGGTTAATAATAGTAGGATAAAAATCCTGTGTTTTAGGAGACAGTTTTCCAGTCACATTAGCATGAACCAGATGATACCATTGTATCATTTCAGCATGTGGAAGTTGTTGCTCGAGAATTAAAAAAAATATCATTATTAAATTATATTAAATTATTGTTTACAATACTCGCCACTGAAGATGAGACTTGTCCTTGGACATACTCCGTGCAATTTTAGTGGTTTTAAAGCCGAAGGTATTTTGTTGCAAGGTGATTCTGAGCCAAATTACAAAATTTCATGCCAAAACGCGCGAAAAAAAAATTCACTTCTCCATACAAATGGTGTCGATTGGCGATAGCCGTGTGTATTGGGAATTGTTTTTTTTTTCGCTCGTTTTGAAGTAATATTTTGGAAATTTGCTCAGGATCACGAGTGCAACTAAATACCTTCGGCTTTAAAACCACTAAAATTCCACGGTGTATAGCCATATTCCAAGGACAAAGCACGTGGTTAAATTTGCGCAGTAGGCAAACGATTATAGTCCCCTTTGGCATATGAGGTCTAAGGGCGGGAAGGACCGGGCATCATCGAGGCGGTGGAAGGAGTTAGCCCAGGAAATAGGAAAACAAATTCGTTAAGCCAAATTTTGGCACAGCTGTAGAGGAAAGTGTCCTGAACAACATACTAAAAGTACTGATGGGTAGGGGGGGAGGATTATATCAATAGGTACATTGAAAAAATATTTTAACCCTATTTTGTAGACAATTTTATGTAGATTAATTCAGTAATTGGTAATGTTTTTGCTATAGGCTGCAGTTTCCGAGTTATTCAGGAAAAACTGAAAAAAGGGACCTTTACACCCCCCTTCCCCCTTAGTTCCCCCCCTACCCATCAGTACTTTTAGTATGTTGTTCAGGACACTTTCCTTCACAACTCTGCCAAAATATTGATTTACACGAATTACTTTTTCTATTCAGCCCTTTTTGGTCTTCGTTGCTCAGGCTAAGTGTGGGAGGCGCGGTCAACTCTCATCTTTTGTAGTGCATATTGTTCGCACCAAGTCACAGCCTTCTTTATAAAGAAGGCTGTGACCAAGTCCATATTGGAAGAGGTGTATGGCCGGAATGAATTTAACTGGTAAAATAAACTATTGATTTTTTCCAGTTTTCCTTTAGAACTTGGAAGATGTATGTCTGATCTTGCGCTTGCGATACACAGTAAAACAAAACAGAGCGGAGCGTGGCGGCCGGCGGGAAAAAGCGTGTCTCTCTGTATGACAGATGACAGATCGATGTTGCCAATAGATAATATTCAACCAATGCGTTCAGAAAAACACAAGATCATTTTTTGCATATTGTTAAGCCAATATTCCAACAGTCCGTTCTCTGATAATGTCGCGTGCATTGAAATACGTCGAGTCACTGTTCACTCCCCACTGTCCCCGCCCCGCCAATCGGACCTAGCTCGGATTCGGATTGGCCGCAGTGCGCGAGTGTTCACACAAATAATTTAAAACCGTCCTGCACCTATACCCAGCTCCTAAACCATCCTCTCCGCCTAAGCGGATACTTATATCCCAGTGGACCCAGGGGCTAACCTGATCAAAACTTAACTAAGGCCTTTTTGCATCTACGTAATGAGATGATTTATGCAGCGTCCAGTGGCACCTTCACTCACACTAGATGGGTGAAGAAACCACTCGGCGCTGCAGTGCCTGGGACATTGTTTTAGATGTAGTAGGCTTGCCCAGCACCTATACCATCCTGACAGCTTAGTCGACCTAGCTCACAGGAAAGACAGGTCAATACGTGTGGAGCCAACTGACCGCGGGTTTCCTCAATGCGGGTTGGCAATTTTTGCGTTGAGGGTATAATGCCTCATACGCTCAGGTTTCCTTAGGATGTTTTCCTTCACCGTTAGCGAGTGGTATTGCTACTACAAATTCACAAATGTACGTAACTTTGAAATTAAACAAAGCCATAGATACATGCCCGCACTGGGAATCGAACCGGGTACCTCTTGCTTCAGAGTCCACTTTTCTACCCACTAGACCACCACCGCTCTTCGATCAAAAGTAAAGAACTTTTGAAACTAACAAAATATGTGGATTACCTTACTTATAACTATTTTCTCTCAATTTCAGCCGATGAGTAGACAAGACGACCAAGAGGCAAGCGAAAATGACTATGAACCTACTGAGCGAAGTAAGGAACAATATTCTATGGGAACAATAATTATTTTTTACTTCTAATGATTCGCGATCACCGAAAAGTTCGCGATATTCAAACATTATCGCGATTCGACCCGTTTCGAATACAATAATTATTTTTTAGTAAACCTGTGCCCCAAGTTCTTGAACACTAGGTACACAATTTATACTAGTGGTTCGCCCCGAACTATGAACTCGCGACCCCATATCTCAGTAACCCCTCGACCGATTTGGCTCATGTTCGAACTTAAAAATTCTCTTGGCCTCATTTACCTGCCTACCAAATTTCATCACGATCCGACTAAATTTACTCAAGTTATCGTCGAACGAACATTCATACATACAAACATACAAACATACAAACATACAAACATACAAACATACATACATACATACATACATACATACAAACGCCGGATTGTTCCAGTAGACTCGGAGAACTTCGCTCGCTTCGCTCGCTCGTTCAAATATTTGTATGATATAAAAGCTTGTGTGATTTACTTGCGTGGAAAAACAAGAATAAAAAAGTATGTACCCACCTAATACTCGTATTTTTATAAAATACGTACACCTACTACACAAGTAAATCTCGCGACAAGCTTTTATACATAAAAATAGTGTGATGTAATCAAATTGATGGGTTTAATTTAATTTAAAGTTTATTTTCTTTTTGTTTTTTCTAAAGCACTAACCCGTGCTAGGGAATAATTTGAACATTTATAATAACTCGGTAGCTCAACTGGTAGAGCGCCTGCACGGTATGCGAGAGGTTGCGGGTTCCAATCCTGTCCCGAGTGAATTTTTTCAACTTATTATAAATGTTTAGTTTATTTTCTTCTTTTTAATGTGCATTTAAAGAAAGGTTTTTTTTTTATTTTTTGCATTATTTTCAGTTGAGCCTATGAAAAGCGAGATCCATGAAGAATGCGCCTGTAACTGCGACGCCCGCGCCATCGAGGATTCGACCAAGGGACACGAGTTTGGGTGCCCCGCCGCCGCCCAGCAACCCTACTGGAACTACTTTGAGGTAAAAACTATACCTTTTTTTTAAACCCCGACATAAAGGCCTTTGCATCTACGTAATGCGATGATTTATACAGCGTCCAGTGGCACCTTCACTCACACTAGATGGGTGAAGAGACCACTCGGCGCTGCCTGGGACATTGTTATAGATGGATATGGAGTAGTTTTGTGAATTTCAAGTGAGGAAACCCGCGGCTTAGTTGGCTCCACACGTATTGACTCGTTTTTCCTGTGGGCTAGGCCGACTAATCTGATAAATCATTTGTAGCGTTTATTCCCAACTGTCCCCTTCGAAACCGGGGTGGTGGTTGGGAAACTAGTGGCGTTTACCACCCCAGTGGCAATTTTTTTCTCTACACAACAGTCCCCTTCGAGCTCGCCAGCCGATTATGTGTTCTGGTCTACGACAAGTTTTTTGGGCAGTGCCACTACTTCGTAGGCCAGAACACATAATCGGCTGAATTATTGTTGTTCTTTTGTTTACAATAATGAAGAGAATACTATGTTATTGCCGCGAACGAAAGATCGCTGAACAAAAAGACCTCAGTTTAGCTACAAAATGTAAAAAACTGTGAAAATTTTGAATTTCCCGCCACCCGAAGTACTAGGCTTACATAAAGCCGTAGGCGCCTACTGTAGGATCACCGTACACAGAACACTACATATTTTATGTACGGTCGGCCACAGTCACAGATACCCAATGGCAGCTCTTACCGCGCGCGGCATAAGGGCGCCAATCGAACAAAAAGGGGTATCCTAGCGTGCGGCCGACTGTACGAATATATTTGAACGAGTGAGCGAAGTTCTCAGAGTCTACTGGAACAATCCGGCGTTTGTATGTATGAATGTTCGTTCGACGATAACTTGAGTAAATTTGGTCGGATCGTTATGAAATTTGGTAGGCGGGTAAAAGAAATTAAAAGAATTTTTAAGTTCGAACATGAGCCAAATCGGTCGAGGGGTTGCCGAGATATAGGGTTTTACAGTTTATATGCAAAGCGCGCGCGCGCCTGCGCGAATGGCGTTAGCAAAGTTACACGTCATATGTAACTGGTGTCGCGAGTTCATAGTTCGGGGCGAACCACTAGTTATTTACTTACATTTCACTTTATCTTCAGGTGACGACGGATGAGGCGACCTGTCAGATCTGCAGCCTGACTCTCAACTGGAGCAACATCACCAAACTGAAGGAGCACCTGGTCGAGAAACATCCCACCGCAGAGTTTGTCGACGACGTAAGTAGATTTGATCTTTAAATGCCAATTCAATCCTTTACGACCGCTCCATTCTAAAGGCCTGCCCAGACGAGGAACTTGACACTTCGCAGGCCTTTATGGACCTACCAGACAGACGGAAGCCAACTCCATTTAAAGCAATGTCCCAGGCACTACAGCGCCGAGTGGTCTCTTCACCCATCTAGTGTGAGTGAAGGTGCCACTGGACGCTGTATAAATCATCTCATTTCGTAGATGCAAAGGCCTTAGTTTTAGTAGACGGACCAGCGTCGTCACACTTGTCTACGTGCTTCTCGTCTATCGCTGATACATTTTGTTCGCTTGCCGTCTCCTAACTTAACTAAATAAAAAATGGTTTGAACATTTGCGCAGGTTTTTGAGTCATGATATCTTGGGTCTTCCAGCCTCTGCATTCTCTAAAATATCCACCGTAATAATAACGGTTTTGACATGTGAAAAAATGATTGTTTATTTCAATAAGGGCTATTTTTGAGTGTTTTGTTTGACGCTTAACGGTGGAGTAAATTTCTTAGAAAATAGAGGCGCAGGTCTCTTTCCGCCTGGTATCATAGATTAGCGTCAAATTCTGGGACAAATTCTATGTCATCAAAGGAAAGCCTAGATTAGGAAGGGCGTTGTTGAAGTTTTGCAAACGGTAGCGCATTATAGGGGTAGGATTGAGCGCCCCGTAATAATGTAAGCCTTCAGGGCTTCCAAAAAGAAGATATGTTTTTTTTTTTTTTTCATTAGCGGCGCTAGTTATCACCTTAACTATGTCCGCATGTGAACCCCGAGCGCGCGTCCTTTTCTCTCACCTTTTTAAGCCCCTGAAGAAAAGTCCAGACTCAGAGCCATCTAGCGCCCCCCTCTCTTGACTTCAGGGAGCGGAGTTCACCCGAGGCCCCGCCTCCGACGTCTGGTCCCAAGAAGACGCCGAAGAGATCTACTTGGAGGAGGACCTGGACGGAGACCCGCTACCCACACCCACCGCGAACAAACGCAGGCGGACCAGCGAACTATTCAAGAGTACCGATGACAGAACACCAGGTATTCTTGTGCACTCTGCTTTTTTGTTATGCCTGTTTTTAGCCACCAATGAGGGCAGTAAACGCAATCAATGAACGTTTTTTTTTTAATATACGTTTTTGCAAAAAAAACGCACTGTCAAGTGCTCTTTTTAGGAATGAAATCCCAGATCTTCATTGTAGTCGGTCCTTCATGTCTGAAGATTGTGATCACTGCTCGTCAAATTCCGGGAATGAAAGAAAGAAAGAAGAAAGAAAATACATTTATTTATTTATCGCCAGCGAGCGGAAGTTTATCGCCAAAACACACATACATAAAATTATAATTAAAAGTAAGTATAGATGAATGGATGAGTCTTCTCCGTTGATTTCTATCAGTGGCCACTCTCGCCACCGTCTGGAATTTTGTAGTTTTGTCCTCTTTAAGCTGGTCGGTCTATCTAGTCGGTGTTCTGCCTCGTGATCTCTTCCCTTCAACATTTCCGATGACGATCAGCCTTTTGAGGCATTTGCTGCGTCTCGCTGTGGCCAAAGTATGCCAAAACGACAGGATGCGTCGGTGTCAGATCGTGGACAGATACTAGAATCCTTGGTCCCGGTCACTCCCGGTTGTTTAAGTCATGTCAGAGGCCCTTTGGGCCCTTTCTTCCCACTATACCTACCAGATTCCCAAAATACCAGATTCCCACAATACCATAAGTACATGTATGAATGAGTAAAATAATTTTTAATTTTAATAATTTATTTTCGATAATCTATCTAAGCATCATCATCATCAGCCTGATAACACCCACTGCTGAGTAAAGGCCTCTTCATGCTCACGCCACCTCTCACGATCCTGTGCCAGACGCAACCACTGTTTTCCGGCTACTTGGGCTATGTCGTCGGACCATCTGGCTGGTGGTCTGCCAACCGATCTCTTCCCCTCTCGGGGTCGCCATTCCGCAATGGACTTTGTCCTAAGCATCTAAGCATACCTCAATAGATATCGTATTTTGCTGGGAATCTGAAATTATTATGTTTATTGGCCTAAAAACTCTGACACCAGGGGTGGCCACTACTGTCCATGATCCCAGATACTAATTAGAACGGAATAAAATCGGCGCAAGTAAGAAACTGCTACTTTTGGGAGCTTACGTTTTAGGATCTCGGCCCAAAAAATATTTAATATGGTTATGCTATTAAGGTCCGTTTTTTGAAAAAAAAAGGAATAGCTGTTTTTGCTAAAATAAACTTTCTATATTTTTTTCAGGTCTCCGAGAAAGTAGAGAGAAGAGCAGAGCAGAGAGGATGACAGAGATGCGTGCGGAAAGAGAGGGCCTCTCTGCGGCTAGCAGGAGGGTCATAGAGTTGGCTCCGGACCGGTTCAAGAGTCTGGACAGCTTCGGGCAGTACGTGGCGGAGCTCATGAAGCTCATACCGAAGGAGAAGTGTCTCAAGTACCAGGTGCAAATAGTGCAGAGGCTGTTGCAAGAGCAGGCCGCAGCTGGCTGAGTCATTTGGCTAGTTCCTGGTTGTGGTACTTTTTTACCGTGCTCGGGTAACATTTAAAGAAGCACTCACAGCCTTGTTGGACTAGCCATTCTTAATAATTAATCTATTGGCAAAGTTAACTCTTAAACGGCCATGGCCTCTAACAAGTTAAGTTTATTATACCATTACAGGGTTGTATTGAGATAAAAGGATAAACATAATTAAAAAAATATATAATTATGGCAAGTTGTTTTTTTTTTAACGGTGGGAAATTATTTCCCTGTATCCATTAACATACACGTGGGAAATAATTTCCCTGTATCCATTAACATACACGTGGGAAATAATTTCCCATTTGACTACCTGTTACCTTCGGCTTCACTCGTTGATCTTTATCTAGGGAGAAATTAAAATTAAAAGGCCTCCGTCGGTCTCTACGGCAGAATCTTGATTGGGCAGATTCGGCTTTAGACAGAATAGTTTTACGGCAGAAGTACAAAATAATGAGTGCAGCAGTGATCGTAATTTTATTATTTACTTAAAAAACAATCAGTGCTTAGTACAATAATCATCAGCCTGTTAACACCCACTGCTGAGTAAAGGCCTCTTCATGTTCACGCCACCTCTCACGATCCTGTGCCAGACGCAACCACTGCTTTCCGGCTACTTGGACTATGTCGTCGGACCATCCCTGCACGATACGCGAGACAACTCCCTGTGGACGCGCTGGTCCACAAATGAAGAAGACTTCTTGAATTTCACAGGTTTATTAGGTTTCTTCAATGAGACCATGTTATTTATTGTAGAACTAATGCTCCACCAAGCTTCTACTTGTATGAAATCACTCAGTTCAATGGTTTTCCGGCGGAGATCGCTTTTAGCGATTTATGTAATTTTATGCTTACCTATACTGATTAGTTTTAAGATTTCCTTTCTGAATTATTTTCATGTAGGTACCTACAATAAAGAGTTTTCTATTCTATTCACTTCTTTATTTTAAAATCATAGGATAAACAGAAGAAATCAAAGCGTGCGCCAAAGTTCTCTCTCTTTCTGTTAATTTATAGTACAGAGCGAGATAGAAAAAGAAGGATTTCAAGATGTGTAACTGAAACGGCGCCGGTCATGCTAAACCTCGCGTTCTAGGTTCTGAGAAGAAAACAAGCCCGACTTCGCAGAAAACTGGTAGTAAAGTCAGTGCGTTTTTTTTACAGAATAAGTAGGTATGTCCACTGTTCTTATCACAGAGTACATTATTAAGTTCTTATTCTTTGCTGCCTCTGTACTCTCGACGCTAATCGACTCTGTCCCTAGATTTGAGGAGTTATGGGAAATCTAAGAGCGATTTTTTTAAACTTTTAACGATCCTCCACTAAGTGTTTTTCTTTGATCATTGTTCCAAGACCTGGATAACCGTGATAGCAAATAGGGCATAGGAAAGTCATAAGTAGGTACTCCTGGATTTTAACATGTATTTTAATCCTCATACAAAGTATGTATTTCTTAAAACTAAATTATAGGTACTTACTCGCTTACAGTAAACACTAGTAACTTTGTATTTCACATAAGTACTTATTATAATGTATAATAGTTATGTACATAAGGATATGATAGAACAATGTTTTAATTATCAGCGCAAAAGATCTAAGTACTAAAAACGGTTTTTATCCTGACACTATTTACACCTGTCAAAATAATTTAAGGCGTTGGGCATAGTGAATTGTCCCGCGCGCGCAAAGAAAAATGCACAAAATCGATTCCTGTATCAAACACACTAAACAAATCGTAAATTTTTACATATCAAACCCCAGAATTAGGTGGGAGCTATCTAAAACAGCCAGTTTTGTGACCTATCGGTTTGATATGTGAACATTTTCGATTTGTTTAGGGTATTTGATACAGGAATTGATTTTGTGCATTTTACTTTGCGCGCGAGCCATTCACTATGCACATATCGCCTAAACTAATCTAATGATTTTATCAGCTACCAAATGTAAAACTGAGACAAAATAGAAATATTTAAAGATTTATTTCAGGGTAAAAAAAATCGCTTGGGCTTTGCGTCCATAAGACGAGTAACAAACAGGTTGAAGAATTCGCATCTACAGTTCCTTCTCGGTAGCTCAATCGGTATAGCGACGGCACGGTATGCCAGACGTTGCGGGTTCAAATCCTATCCCGGGTGATTTTTTAACCTTATAATAAATCTTTAAATGGTAGTTGTATGAGGTAGTGGCCATCCCTGATGTCAGATTTTCCGCCCAAAGGGCCTGGCTTAAACAACCAGGACCAACGGTTTAGGCCCGGTTTCTGAATTGAGAAAACTAAGGAAATACTTTAGTATCGTCCTGTCATGCTCTTTTGTGAGAAACCTGCAGAGACAGGACGATACGTACTTATTTGCTTAGTGAATTTCTCAATAAATTCAGAAGTCGGCAGTTAATGTGCTTTCTCCGAAGCACGAAAGCGCTCAGATATTATTGCCACAAGCTGTCACCCATCCATGGTCTGATCGCGCCCCATCTTTCTTAACTTTGCCAATCGATTAAGGTGAATAACTAGCGCCGCCAATGGAAATAAAAATATCATATCTTCTTTTTGGATGCGTTTTTTGCTAAAAACGAAGCATTAGGTTCTCAACGTAAGACTTAAGGTTTAGATTTCAGATCCTAGAACCTACGAGTATTTTGGGCCTTAAGAATGGCTACTAGGCTGAGAGCGCTTCTTTAAATGTTTCCCTAACACTGTAAAAAAGTACCTCAACTAGGAAGTAACTAAGCAAATGAGTCAGCCAGCCGCGGCCTGCTCTTGCAACAGCCTCTGCACTATTTGCACCTGGTACTTGAGACACTTCTCCTTCGGTATGAGCTTCATGAGCTCCGCCACGTACTGCCCGAAGATGTCCAGACTCTTGAACCGGTCCGGAGCCAACTCTATGACCCTCCTGCTAGCCGCAGAGAGGCCCTCTCTCTCCGCACGCATCTCCGTCATCCTCTCCACTCTGCTCTTCTCTCTACTCCGATGCGGTCTCCTTTCTTTACTTTCTCGGAGACCTGAAAATATAAGTTTATTTTAGCAAACACAGTTACTTATTTTAAACATTTACAATAAGTTGAAAAAAATCACTCGAGACAGGACTTGAACCCGCAAACTCTTGCATTCCGTGCATAAATATTCCCTAGCATGGGTTAGTCAACTCACTAACTTAGTGCTTAAGCCCACTAACTTAGTGCTTTAGAAAAAACAAAAAGTAGTTAGGTACCTACTTTTTTTTTTTTTTTTTTCAAAAAACGAACCTTCAGGTTTTCAACAATTGTCTTTTTTTTATATATATAGCCTGTACAATCGTAAATATCCCACTAGCTGGGCAAAGGCCTTCTCTCAGAGAGAGAGTTCGAGCTTAATCACCACGCGTGCTCAATGCGTGTTGGCGATTTTTACGTTGAGGGTATAATGCCTCATACGCAATTGTCTTAACCAAGACATAATCGTATCAAACTATTTTTGGGCCAAGATCCCGAGATCCTAAAACGTAAACTTCCAAAAGTATCAGTTTCTTACTTGCGCCGATTTTATTAGGTTCTAGGATCTGTAAAAAGAGAACTTGACAGTCCGTTTTTTTGGCATAAAAAAGCATTAACAAAATAAAAAAAATGTTCATTGGCGGCGCTAGTTTTTAGTTGTATTGTATGACTTTTGGTTTTTTCTAAAGCACTAACCCGTGCTAGGGAATAATTTAAACATTTATAATAAGTTGAAATTCGCATCGACAGTTACTTGACTCGGTAGCTCAACTGGTAGAGCGCCTGCACGGTATGCGAGAGGTTGCGGGTTCATGTCCCGAGTGAAGTTTTTCAACTCATTATAAATGTTTAAATTTGTATTGTATTGTTTTGTTATGTAGTGTACAGTTGTTATGCCTGTTTTAATCCACCAATGAGGGCCATTGGTGGTTAAAAACAGGCATGACAAAAAAAGCAGAATGCACAAGAATACCTGGTGTTCTCTCATCGGTACTCTTGAATAGTTCGCTGGTCCGCCTGCGTTTGTTCGCGGTGGGTGTGGGTAGAGGGTCTCCGTCCAGGTCCTCTCCCAAGTAGATCTCTTCTGTATCCTCGTGGGACCAGACGTCGGAGGCGGGGCCTCGGGTGAACTCCACACCCTGAAGTCAAGAAAGGGGGGCGCTAGATGGTTCTGTGACTTTTCTTCAGGGGCTTGAAAGGGTGAGAGAATAGGACGCGCGCTTGGGGGTCACATGCGGACATAGTTAAGATATTAGTTCACGGGGGTTACCCTTGACGCCATTGCGTTCATATTTACAAAGTTTGAAAATTTATTTCTCTTTTACATCGGATAGTCTCCTTTGATTTTATATACCTCGTAATGTTTATTCAAAGGTAATACAATTTTGTACAATACCAATATAAAATGAGTCTTAATTCGTGAAATATTGAATTTCAAGGGTAGAGGGGCAGGCAGGGCTACCGCTTGCAAAACTTCAAAAACGCCCTTCCTAATCTACGCTTTCCTTTGATGGCATAGAATTTGTCCCAAAACGCAATCGAGAAATATAGGTAGTTGTCGCTAATCTACGATGGTGAAGTAATCCACTCCACCATTGAGCGTCAAAACACTCGATAAATAGCAATGAAATAAAAATTTTTTTTTTTTACATTTAAAAACCGTTATTATTACGGTGGATATTTTAGAGAATGCAGAGGATGTAAGACCCAAGATATCATGAGTCATGACTACTCATGACTCAAAAACCTGCGCAAAAGTTCATACCATTTTTTGTTTGACAAGTTTGAAGGACGAGGTAGCCAAACCGATCGCCAACCTCCGGTAGGATACGGCACGCGAAGAAAATTGATCTTCAATAGACGAGAAGCACGTAGGCAAGTGTGACGACGCTTGTCCGTCTGGCAATGGGCCAAGTTCTTCGTCTGCGCAGGACTTTGCAATGGAGCGGTCGTAAAGGAACGTCTACTTACTAAAGGTTGTCTGGAAGAGATCGCTTTTAGCTAAAAGGCCGCCATTTGTACAAAATGTTGTTGTAAAAGTTATCTGTAATATTCTTTCTGCTGTGCAATAAAGAGTTCTCTATCTATCTATGTACGACTTACGTCGTCGACAAACTCTGTGTTGGGATGTTTCTCGACCAGATGTTCCTTCAGTTTGGTGATGTTGCTCCAGTTGAGGGTCAAGCTGCAAATTTGACAGGTAGCCTCATCCGTCGTCACCTGAAGAGAAAGTAAAATGTTTTTCTTTTCTGTTTTTATCTGCTATTAGTCCTTGGACTATGATTGGATGTTTTGATGTGCAATGTTTTGCAGAGCATGCCCTCCATTAAGAGCATCTGCTCATATTGATGATGCACTTGATGCTAGCATCTATTTTTCAGATCCTGTATGCTATGTCTTTTTATTTGAAGTTAAAATAAAGGTGGTATTTAACATTTTAAATTTAGTAGTTATCATGTCGGGGGTTTGCTCAGCACCTATACCATCCTGACAGCTTAGTCGGCCTAGCCCACAGGAAAGACCAGTCAATACGTGTGGAGCCAACTAAGCCGCGGGTTTCCTCACTTCAACTTCACAAACCTACTCCATCTGCAATCTCCATCTAAAACAATGTCCCAGGCACTGCAGATCCCCGAGTGGTCTCTTCACCCATCTAGTGTGAGTGAAGGTACCACTGGACGCTGTATAAATCATCTTATTACTTAGATGCAAAGGCCTTTATATGTCGGGGGTTAAAAAGGCCACAGTTTTTGAACGAGCGGGCGAAGCGAGAGAAGTTCTCCGGGTCTACAGGAAAAATCCGGCGTTTGTATGTATGTCTGTATGCATGTATGAATGTTCGTTCGACGATAACCTGAGTAAATTTAGTCGGATCGTTATGAAGTTTGGTACATGAACATGAGCTGCTACATTTCGAACATGAGCCAAATCGGTCGAGGGGTTGCCTAGCTAAAGGGTCGTGAGTTCATAGTTTGGGGCGAACCACTAGTTACCTTGTAGTATTTTTATATCGCTTTAACGGTTTCACTTAATTTTATTTTGTCGGAATAGCCGACATGTTTCGACTTCGTCCGGAAGTCTTAGTCATGGAGGAGGGATGGACGAGTTGTCCGCGCGGGCGCATCGTCAACGAGCCCGCAGTGAGCGGATGAACGCCAAGACGAACGCGTCGTCCATCCCCATGACTAAGACTTCCGGACGAAGTCGAAACATGTCGGCTATTCCGACAAAATAAAAGTAAGTGAAACCGTTAAAGCGATATAAAAATGTGCAGTGCTTACGAAAGTTTAAGGCGCCATACGTCTCACAACTAGCGCCGCCAATGGAAAAAAAATCATATCTTATTTTTGGATGCGTTTTTAGCAAAAAACGCTCCTGCGATTTCTCGAAGCGAGGCTTAACTATTTTTAGGACCTAAGATTTGGATTCCAGGGTTGGGTTTCCTACGAATGCAATCGATTCTCGCCAAAAGTGGCCACTTTTGGCGAGAATCGATTGCATTCTTAAGTTCTAGGATCTGGAATCCAAACCTTAGGTCCTAAAAATAGTTAAGCCTCGCGTCGAGGAATCGCAGGAGCGTTTTTTGCTGAAAACGCATCCAAAAAAAAGATATGTTTTTTTTTCCATTGGCGGCGCTAGTTGTGAGACGCATTTCATCTTAAGTTTTAAAATACCTTGAAGTAGTTCCAGTAGGGTTGCTGGGCGGCGGCGGGACACCAAAGCTCGTGTCCTTTGGTCGAATCCTCGGCGGCGCGGGCGTCGCAGGTGCATTGCACTTCTTGGATCTCCCATTTGGTAGTCATGACTGAAAGTAAGTAAGTAAGATGAAGCCTGTACAATTCGGAAGGCAAAGTTTTTTGTTCGAAAGTCCGTTATTGGCTTAATCTTATCTTTAGACAATATTGAGAAACTAATTTATATATTTTTTATTTTGGTCCAGTAGTTTTGTTTTTATGCGCTAAAATGTTTTGTTCCTATGGCCAAATGGCCTATGTTTTGTCGCGTGACGTCATAAAACCGTATCTTTGAAACGTTGTTAAGGCTTGGTATAAGGCTAACTAGCGCCACCAATGTTGAAAAAATCATATGTCCCTTCAGAAGAAGTTTCTGACAAAATCCTAAGATGAGCCTATGCGCCATGCTTTTCTAGATTTTTAAGTGTAGGTACCCAACTCAATTTCTAGTCTTAAGCTAAAAAAATTAATAACCGCCAAAAACGGCCGCTTTTGGCGGTTATCAAAAATTTTTTAGCTTAAAAGTATATTTCGAAGAGGGTATCTACACTTAAAAATCTAGAAAAGCATGGCGCATAGGCTCATCTTAGGATTTTTTCAGAAACTTCTTCTAAAGGAAGATATGATTTTTTTAACATTGGCGGCGCTAGTTAGCCTTATACCGAGCCTTAAATCCAAACTACTGAACCAAAATAAAAAAAAATGAAATTAGTTTCTCAATATTGTCTAAAGATAAGATTAAGCCAATAACGGACTTTCGAACAAAAAACTTTGCCTTCTGAATTGTACATGGCCCACTAGCTGGGCAAAGGCCTTCTCTCAAAGATAGAGAGAGAGAGTTTGAGCTTAATCACCACGCGTGCTCAATGCGGGTTGGCGATTTTTGCGTTGAGGGTATAATGCCTCATACGCTCAGGTTTACTCACGATGTTTTCCTTCACAGTCAGCGAGTGGTATTGCTACTACAAATTCACAAATGTACTTAACTTTGAAATTAAACAAAGTCATAGATACATGCCCGCACCGGGAATCGAACCGAGGACCTTTCGCTTCAGAGTCCACTGTTCTACCAACTAACCACCACTGCTTTTTTCATGAAGAAATCGCTCTCAGAGATAAGACCGCCATTTGCACTTTCTTGTACTAAATACAACTCTTGAAATAATATGTAAAATGATTTCTGTTGTACAATAAAGAGTTACTTACTTGTCGCGAGTAAGTACCTAAATCACACAAACTTTTGTATCATAAATTGTGTACTGTTCAAAAGTTTGGGGCCCCACACTAAAAATAATAAATTCTTTTTTTATATTCGTTTTTATAAAGAAAATATTTAACGACTGGATGGATGGAGACAATTTTCTTTTTTGTGTTTTCCATGTGTCATCTACAATTCGGAAGGCAAAGTTTTTTGTTCGAAAGTCCGTTATTGGCTTAATCTTATTTTTAGACAATATTGAGACACTAATTTAAATATTTTTTATTTTGGTCCAGTAGTTTGGTTTTTATGCGCTAAAATGTTTTGTTCCTATGACCGCCAACAGTATGCAGACCGTCGCGTGACGTCATAAAACCGTATCTTTGAAACGTTGTAAAATCCAAACTACTGAACTAAATAAAAAATATTGAAATTAGTTTCTCAATATTGTCTAAAGATAAGATTAAGCCAATAACGGACTTTCGAACAAAAAACTTTGCCTTCCGAATTGTACATGTCCCACTAGCTGGGCAAAGGCCTTCTCTCAGAGAGAGAGAGAGAGTTCGAGCTTAATCACCACGCGTGCTCAATGCGGGTTGGCGATTTTTGCATTGAGGGTATGCCTCATACGCTCAGGTTTCCTCACGATGTTTTCCTTCACGGTCAGCGAGTGGTATTGCTACTACAAATTCACAAATGTACTTAACTTTGAAATTAAACAAAGTCATAGATACATGCCCGCACCGGGAATCGAACCGAGGACCTTTCGCTTCAGAGTCCACTGTTCTACCCACTAACCACCACTGCTTTTTTCATGAAGAAATCGCTCTCAGCGATAAGACCGCCATTTGAACTTTCTTGTACTAAATACAACTCTTGAAATAATATGTAAAATTATTTCTTTTGTACAATAAAGAGTTACTTACTTGTCGCGCGTACCTAAATCACACAAACTTTTGTATCATTATAAATTGTGTACTGTTCAAAAGTTTGGGGCCCCACACTAAAAATAATAAATTATTTTTTTATATTGGTTTTTATAAAGATGGACTGGATGGATGGCGACAATTTTCTTTTTTGTGTTTTCCATGTGTCATCTACAATTTGCCCTTTTGGGCATATTAAGATGAGGTCAAAATAAATTAATATAATTGTTCCTCACTTTGCTCAATAGGTTCGTAGTCATTGTCGCTTGCCTCTTGGTCGTCTTGTCCACCCATCGCCTGAAATTGAGAGAAAATACGTACAAGTAAGGTAAAATTATAAATTTGTCGGTTTAAACATTTCTTTAGTTTCTTTTCTTATCTTTAGTGGCGAGTATTGAAAGAAATATCCGAATTTGAAGGTCAGATTCGGAGCGTACGCAATCCGGAACCGCTATAACTAGGGGGAAATGCCACATACCGTGTCATCCTCTTCTCCAGTCAGATATTTCTGAATGTACTCAGATGTGATTATGGCCTTTTGCTTAGCGGTTATTGGGAGCAGTTGCAGGATGGTCCGGAAGGCCTCCTCGTCGAACAGGGACACCGAGTGGCCATGTTTCTTCACCAGGTCCACGCAGGCTTGCTTCAACGTGGTGAAGACTATGTCCTTTCTCTTCTTTAGTTTTGTATCGTTGGAGCCAGACTGTAAAAATATCATTGTATAATTATAATACACTTTTAACAAGCGTTGATTGTTTTAATAACTTTTTACATTATTGATGACGTAATTTATAGTCTATGTCAAGGGTGCTCAACCCCAGGCTCACGAAAGAATTTTAAATCGACCACGCAAGTAAGTTTTGAAATTCACAACATTTCACATGTCCTGAGAGTAACTAAAATAGGTATTGTCAGTGTCAGTGGCCCATTGTGAACGTCTAAATCCACAGTTTGGCCCGACTGTTAAAAGGTTGAGCAGCCTTGGTCTGTGGTATTCTGATCTCCAGATTTTTCATCCTTTTTCAACATCCATACACTTTATATAATTGTGATTTTACTTGGAAACTAACCTGCTCATCCTCTTGATCCGTGGAAGGTTCGCCACCTCCACCAGTCATATTTGCGGCATTCATCTCCGCTTGCCTTCTCTTGGCATGTGATTTTATGTCTTGCCATGTCTGAAAACAGGCAGGTCACATTGCTCGAATGCATAATGAGAGGCAAAAACTTTACATACTGTGAATGGAGTGTACTGTAAACATGATAATAAATAATTATTATACTTACTTTGCGCCATTCCAAATAAGTTTTGGTCGCACCGGGAATGGCATTCAGCTGTTCTCCGATGCGTTGCCAACGCGCAGTGGCTACTTGTTTCGTAAAGGTCTGCGAATACTTGCCCCTTTTAAGATCCAAGTCTGCCTCCAATAAATCGTGCAACTTTGCCTTCTGCGTGGCCGACGGGTACTGACGGAGCGGTTTTTTCTGAGTTGGAGGGAAAAATTGCGGGCTTTTACTCATGTTTCTTCGGATCTTCCAAACCAAAACAAAAATTCAGTTTTGCAAACAAACAAACCCCAAACAAATTGTTGAAATGTTTATTGAAATAAATCACAGATTAGTCTTGTATGCACGGTGGGCCACAGTCACAGATACTCCATGGCAGCTCTTAACGCGCCCAGCATAAGAGCGTCAATCGGACAAAAAGGGGTATCTTTGGGTGAGGCCGGCTGTACTACTAGTTTTGACAGTTCGCGTTCACAGAATTCTTTTTTTTTCATTGTTCGAATCGAGTGGGGGTGGGTGGGTGTGATTAGCTTATGAATAATCAGCGGGGGGAGCATGACTTTTATCGAGGCGGATTTATCCAACAAAATGGCGGTTTATCAGCATTTTTGACGTCTATGGTCTCGATAAAAGTCATGCTACGGGAACTGGGCCCTTAGCCTGTAACACAATGGTGCCAAAAATTAGCCGTTTTCAGAAAAAAAAAACGTAGTTCTTTTTTTCTCCACTGATGGCGCTTATAATACGGCACTATAACGGCAGTCAGTTGAAATTTCATCAGTGTTGCCAACGGTACGACAAATTACCGTAAACTGTAATAATCATAACCAGAAACACAATCCATTGCTTGCAAATTTTATCGCATCACGTAGTTGATGTCAGTATCCTACCTACCTATTCTATATTTATCCAAAACCATTTATGTTTTTGCTTTTAAGAATAAAAATTGCAAATATATGACACGGCATTTTTACCGATTGAACATGGCAAGCCTGATTCTTATCTGTGGTGTTTGTGTATCTTTAGTATTAGTACTTTCTAATCTGTGAATCTGTGGGAAAAAGCGTTATTTGACTGCCGTTATATAGCCGTATTTTCTCTGCCATCTAGCGAGCATTTTAAAATCAGCTTTTAACTGTCAGTTGAAAACGGCTAATTGATGCTGTCGGTCCAGTGTCGGTCCTTTTAATGTTATTGTAGTACAGCAAAGAATATTATGAGTCTAATCCAAGAGGATTAGTTCGCTGGTTGAAGGAGAACAACGAAAAAATCCCGGTTTTGTCCTTCTACCTAGGACGCCATTGATACGCCATTGTGTTACAGGCTAAGGGCCCAGGCAAGACAAGACTCCGACGAGCAGATCAGTACGTGCAGCATGGTAAGCCCGAGATAGGCCCTTCTCTATGCAAAACTGTCAACTTGTCGGTCGGGCTCGAGTTGGCTCTACGCCAACATGGCGATGGAGACAAAAATTCAACATTTTTATTAAAAATGGCAATATCTACTTTCTGCTCGACATGACCCTAATCTATTGCCATCTCGAGTCCCGCCTGCCATGCTCGCACAATAGACATGGCACGTCTGTCACTCGAGTTCGAGAGAGTGTCAAAACGACCATGCTAAGCATACAGCAGATTCCCAGTTCGCTGCAAGCAAGAGTCCCGTTGAACAGAGACAAGTTATTTTTAGAGAGAGCAGTCTAAACTCTAACTTGAACCCGATACCCATTCAGTTGATCTAAAACTACTGGCCTAGCTTGAAGGGGCATATAATATCTAGCGCCACTGAGCAAAGAATAAGAACAGAGCTTATTCTGTAAAAAAAATCCGCACTGATGCTAGTCCTCAAAACAGGTTTATTTGCGGGAAAATGGTTCTTAACGATGTAAACAATCTTTTTTTTCCCGCAAATAAACCGGCTTTCAGGACTAGCAACTGCGTGGTCTGCGCGAAACTTTTTCACAATTTATTTATCTACGGGAGTCTTGTCTTGCCTGATTGTTCTCATGCTAAGCACACACACAAACACACTCGATTCGAATGAGAAAAAAAAAGTGAGTGGTGCAAAAACTAATCTGTGGTTTATTGCTTGTTTGTTTGCAAAATTGCATTTTTGGTTTGGAAGATCGGAAGAAACTTGGACTTGGACTTGGGGTAGAAAACGGACTAAAAATGAGTGAAAACCCACAATGTTTCCCTACAACTCCGAGAAAACAGTACCCGTCGGTCAGGCAGAAGGCAAAGCTGTTCGATTTATTGGAGGCAGACTTGGATCTCAAAAGAGGCAAGTTTTCGCAGACCTTTACGAGACAAGTAGCCACTGCGCGTTGGAAACGCATCGGAGCACAGCTGAATGCCATTCCCGGTGCGACCAAAACTTATGAGGAATGGCGCAAAGTAAGTATATCATTCAGTAAAGTAATTATCCCTCTGGTTTTTTTTAACCCCTGATCATAAAATAGGGATGTTATAAGTTTAACAGCTATGTGTGTGTGTCTGTCTGTGTCTGACTGTCTGTGGCACTGTAGGTCTTAAACGGGTGAACCGATTTGGATGCAGTTAATTTTATTTAAAAGCAGATTTTCTAGCGAGTGTTCTTATATATTACGTTTTATCCAAATCATTATGAGATATGCTTATTCAAAGTAAAAATGTGGGGGGTTAGCCTAGTTATCTAACCCCCCGTTGGGTTAGTTATCTGCAGGTTGGCCTTTTTGCCACGATTATAATTACCACCTATCGACACACAAAAATTTTAATTTTTTCACCTTTCTAATACAAAGATTTTATAACGCTAAATAGGCGCAACTAGAGACGTTGAGTTGCAGAAACCACCCCCTTTGACCATTACCATTACAATGATTTCATACTCGACTATCCCCATATTCAGACAGAAGGGATACAAAAATTACTTTTAGCAGGAGGTAAAATTACTGTGAAAGATATGTAATTATGGATAGAACTCACCAGCCACAGCAGCCTTTCCACAGTGGGTATGCGTGACCAAGGGCGTCGCCAGCCGATGGCGCAGGGGGGGGCAAGTTGACTTTACCTACTACAATTCATACTTTTCTCATTCTCTATGAATGAGAAAAGTAGGTATAGTCGACAGCACATGAAGCTTTTCACTTGTACTACGAGCCTTACATCTACAGCCAGAGCGTAGTTGAGCGTACGGAATATTAGGAGTGGAATTGGTGAATTCATTCGAGTTTCGACGTATGGGAATGATTGTTCAAGGCTTGAACTTCAAGCAAATTAACTCAAAGACTTAGGACTTTGGTTGTATTATATTTGGCAACTTTTTTAGAATCTCTAGGGGGGGGCAGCTGCCCCTCCCTGCCCCCCCTTGGCGACGCCCTTGTGCGTGACTAACCTGAAACTTATGAGAAAAGGACTAAAAAGGAGGCTAAGACAAGGTTTCTAAATTGTGAAATTCGCTAAGCAAGCACTTAAGAATCATTCTGTCTCTGCAGATTTCTCACAAAAGAACGTGACAGAATGCGAAACTTAAGTATTTACTCAGTAAAATTCTCAATTCAGAAACCGGGCCTCAATATTACTAAGTACCTATAAAAAGTGTGGGTATTGTCTCAAATAAATGCAATACATTTTCAAACAATGCTTTTTCAGACATGGCAAGACATAAAATCAAAGGCCAAGAAAAGGCAAGCGGAGATGAACGCTGCAAATAGGACTGGTGGAGCTGGTGAACCTTCCACGGATCAAGAGGATGAGCAGGTTAGTTTCCAAAAATATTATAAATGTGAAAGTGTTTGGATGTTAGTTTGAATGTGTGTTACAGTGTTACTCTTTGAAATGAAATGAAATAGTTTATTGGTTAAACAAAGGTTGCAGGTGAATGTCCTGGCTCCCAAACTAGGATTCCCTGTGCTATGGGAAGCCAGGAAGTCTTTTAAGAGGCCCCTTCAGGACCGTGGGAACTCAGTGACGGCCAAGCGCGTGAAACCCTGTTTTCTATAGCTGTTTCACCCAGAGCGAGACGGGGCGCGGGGAAAAGTGAAAGGCAATGCGGCTGTATGAGTCTACGTGTGTTTGTGTCCTTTCGCGAGTATCTATTTTCCCAAAATTTTTTGTAGTTCAGCTGCCATTTCTACATTTTATTAGGTATTTCAAAAATCTTTTTTTTTTTTTTTTTTATTATTTCAACACATTATTGATGTTCCCAAGGTAGTTAGACTCCAATAGACAGTGTAATAATGTAAGTCAATAACAGCTGAAAGTAACCCCTTTTTCGGCGCGAAAAACGCATCGCTCTAATTTCTTTCAGGCTATTTTTTATGGTCCATATTGGACATCTACTGATATAAACCAAGTTTCAGCAAAATCCAGCCTGTAGTTTAGAACTTAAACCGGAACTACGTTTGTATGGGAAAATCGTGCTTTAACGCCCTCTTAAGCTAAAAAAGCTGTACAGATTTGGCTGAGATAGCTTAGAGACCAGAAGGCAAAAGTTATTAAAACAATCAACGCTTGTTAAAGTGCATCATGGCATTGACAGAGTGGTGGCCAAGAGTTGGACTGCAATCGGTAGGAAGACCAGCAGCTCGATGGTCAGACAACACTGTTGTGGTGACAGAGGGTCCATGGTTGCGGATGGCGAGGGAATGTGAGAGGTGGCGCGAGGGGAAAAGGGCCTATACCCAGCAGTGGGCAGCGGTGGCCTGATGATGATGATGATGATGATGATGATGATGATGATGACGATGATGAAAAGTGCATCCATAAAAAGTGTATTGTAATAATACAATTGGCAGAAAGCTGGCAAAATACCGGGTGTTCACACACAAAGACGTCGGCGGTGGCTGCGGGGGAGGCGCGGGGGAAGGGCCCGCGCGGCAGGCGGCGCCGCGGGACAGCACACTACTTACACCTGCTTTTAACTGTACCTAGAGCGACCCTATTTATTATACCATCTTTACAATTCACAGTCCACTTTCATTCTCTATTACCTGGCCTATCTACCGGGCTACCCGCCTCGGTTCGCCGGGGTCGCTCCCCGAAGTGCTCCAGAACATCCATGCACTGCTGGACTTCTTGGTCCTCCAAGAAGTCCAGCAGTCCAGCAGTGGATCTGCTGGGTTGGCAAGAATGAAAAATCCCACCAAACGCAAAATAGGCGCAAGTAGAGACGTCGAGTTGCGGAAAACAGCCCGTTTTACCATTACCATAATACAATTTGATATTTTTACAGTCGGCCTCCAATGATACTAAAGTAAAGAAGGGCAAGGACATAGTCTTCTCCACGGTGAAGCAAGCCTGCGTGGACCTGGTGAAGAAACATGGCCACTCGGTGTCCCTGTTTGACGAAGAGGGCTTCCGCACCATCCTGCAGCTGCTCCCAATAACCGCTAAGCAAACGGCCACAATCACATCGGAGTACATTCAGAAATATCTGGATCTATCGGGGGATGAGGATGAGACAGTATGTGGAATAAAGCATTTTTTCTTTTGTTTTTGTTTTTATTGCTATCGGCTTCTTGAGGCAATAACAGATAATTATTTGTAGAACGTGAGGCGCGGTCTTCCGCTTCTTTATTTATAGATTTTGTTTGTGATGAATCTCATAATACAGGGTGTTGTTTTGGTTAACTGACACCTGACTCAAGGACAATAGTTTTAGTAACGCTTACATAACTAAAAATAAGATTTTTTTTCAATTTTTTTATTTTTATTTACTAAATATACCTTGTTTAATTTGGTCTATATTACGGCGACGTGAGGACATCCCCCCCCCTCCTCCCTTCTCAAAGCGCTCGCGCGATGTGGCGCTCGATGATGCGAGTGCGGCCGCAAGATAACGTACAGTACTCCCAAATTAATAATGCGCATACAGATAGCGAAGATTTGTACGTGAGTGGGCGTAACTTACGTACAAATCTCGCTATCTGCATGCGCATTATTAATTTGGGAGTACTGTATTTAATTGCTGAATTATACTGAATGATTTTTGGGTAAAGATTTTTATAAGGTTTAAAAATTCGCTCGGGACAGGATTTGAACCCGCAACCTTCTTGACCTCTTCGCAACCTTCTTCTTGATTTTTTAACCATATAAAAATCTTTATAAAGTTCCCTAGCACGGGTTAGTGCTTTAGGAAATACAAAAAGTGATTTTTGGGTATTTTTCACTGATTTTTTTTATATTTTTTTGGCTTCAGTATCGTGTAAATAATCACCCCTGAGTGTCATTTTACAAAACCACACCTTGTATGTATCGGCGTTTGAGCTGGCATCTTTGCAGTGGTTTGTTTAAAGCTGACGCCAAGTTATTAACACGAGTGTTGCTCTGCTCTCAATTTCAGGGTACAAGTATGCAAGGCGACCAAGAGACAAGCGACATTGAAGAAGCGACTGAGCCAAGTAAGAAAACACTTTCTGCCATCGTGTCTAGCTAGTGACTTTGGGGAGCCAAGAAGACTACATTTTTAAAACAGACTTCAAAAAAAGAGGACGTACACACGACAGCACGTCGACCCTTACACGCTAGCACTCTACTCGGTTACGATACGGGCGACTTTACAACAAAAGTGTATACTCTGACGTGTTGGCGTGTGTACTCAATGTGACCAGTTTTTTTTTTAAGTTTGCTACATCAGAACTTTTTTTGATGATTCTTTTGTCGTTTGAAAGGGTATACTTGTGGACTCATAAAAAAATTGTGAAGCAGCAAATCACTCGGAATCAGTGGAATAGCATAATAACTGTTAACCTTTTCACTAGTGAAGTCGGTTTTTATTTTTTTTATTTTGTATTATAATTATTTTCTTTTCTCAACAGTTGTCAGTATAACCGTAAAAGGTGAGATTGAAGAGGAGCAATGCAACTGCGATGGTTGTACGGAAGATTCGAGCAAGGGACACCAGTTGGCCTGCCCCGTCGTCGCTCCCAGACAGCCTTACTGGAACTACTTTGAGGTGATTAAAATATTTTTTAGGGTTCCGTACCCCAAAAGGAAAAAACGGAAACCGCGGAAAACGGAAAGGATTTGCGACAGCGACGCCCGGAAAGATGACGACGTGCTGTCGTGTGTACATATTTTAATGAAGTGTTAGTAGTTTAGTAGAGTTAGTAAAAATACAAGCCTTATGCTAAGTGTTAGTAAAATTTATAATTTTTATTTGGGTAGACATGAAGGGTTGCCCAAAGCTTGTACAGTCGGTCACACGCTAGGATACCCCTTTTTGTTCGATTGGCGATTGGCGCACGCGGTAAGAGCTGCCATGGGGTATCTGTGTCTGTGGCCCACCGTACATTGGGCTATAAAATCGGTCAGCGACCGTCTTTAGAAGAGTGTTAAAGCTGCTGGCCACTTTACACATCAGGGATACCATCCGCTTGCGCACAACTGCAATTCTTTTTGTTTCAAATAAAAATTCAACTAGTGGTTCGCCCCGTACTGTGAACTCGCGATTCCATATAAGCTTAACAACCCCATATCTCGATAACCCTTCGACCGATTTGGCTCATGTTCGAACTTAAAAATTCTTTTAATTTAATTTACCCGCCTACCAAATTGCATAACAATCCGACCGAATTTACGCAAGTTATCGTCGACATACATATAAACGCCGGATTGTTCTAGTAGACTCGGAGAACTTCGCTCGCTCGTTCAATAAAATGAGAGAAGATAAGAAGCGCTAGAAAAAAAATTAAAGCCCATTTGTTTGCAACTTACTAATAATGACAGAAGAGCACGCGGCGTTGCGTTGCTAGACGATTTTTCTTTTGTTTACTTTTTTTCATAGATAGGATGTAGCCTGTACAACTGTACATGTCCCACTAGCTGGGCAAAGGCGAGCGAGAGAGAGTGCGAGCTTAATCACCACGCGCGCTCAATGCGAATTGGCGATTTCCGCGTTAAGGGTACCTATAAACGCTCAGGTTTCCTCACGATGTTTTCCTTTACAGCTAGCGAGTGGTATTGCTACTACAAATTCACAAATGACGTAACTTTGAAATAAATTAAAGTCAGGTACATACATACATGCCCGCACCGGGAATCGAACCTGGGTCTCTCGCTTCCGAGTCTAATGTTCTTACCACTAGGCCACCACTATTATTATTTTTTCTCGTTGGCGGGCCGCAGATGATCCGCGATTTGTGCATCGCTGATGTAGATATAATCCGTGCGGGATCAGAATGGGATAATACCTTTTGGAACTGAGAAGCTCGCAGTCCTGTAGCGTCAGCATTTCGGCAAACTCTAGTTGTCTATGGTAAACTCGCGTCGAAACTTGCTTGTGTTTTCTGTGCGCGTGGGTGTCTGCTCGAGTTGTATCACGTTTTATTTAATTAATGCAATAACATTTAATCCTTTTAGATTACAACCATTAAACATTTTTGTGTATTTCCAATTTCATAACCTTTTCATAGAACGTAGAACAAAAATTTTTTTTTACTTACGCTACTCGAGAACTGTCATTTTCGATTCAGTTCCAAAAGGTATTATCCCATTCTGATTCCGCACGGATTATATTCACTCTGTTCTTCAGGTGACGACGGACGAGGCGACCTGCCAGGTATGCGACGAGCGTCTCAACTGGACCAACATCACCAAACTGAAGGAGCATCTGGTCCAGAAACATCCTACCACAGAGTTTTTAGACGATGTGAGTAGCTATTATAATACTTGTAATATTAGTTCCTCAACTCAGCCAACAGATGGCGTTTACAGCCCTACATCGCGGATATCAATGGCAGTCTAATCTCAGGCCTTAGATTAAACCTCGAATGTTGTATGAAAATTAATCGACAGATAGGGTTTAAAACTAGCCTTTTTGGTTTAAACTGTGATTGATATTACGGGCCTTAGTGCCGTAATATCAATCACAGTTTAAACTCAGGCCTTACATTAAACCTCGAATTGTGTATGAAAAATAATCGACTGTGATTGATACTAGTAGTTCGCCCCGAACTATGAACTCGCGACCCCATATCTCAGCAACCCCTCGACCGATTTGGCTCATGTTCGAACTTAAAAAATCTCTTTGCCTTATTTACCTGCCTACCAAATTTCATGACGATCCGACTAAATTTACTCAAATTATCGTCGAACGAACATTCATACATACATACATACAAACGCCGGATTGTTCCAGTAGACTCGGAGAACTTCGCTCGTTCAATTACGGGCCTAAGGGGGCAAAGCAGAGCGGGGGCAAGACCCGAACAGACCTCTTACTCTATGTTTAAAATATTCCCTAGCAGCTTACGCTTTAGAAAAAAGAAAAAGACCTCTAACTTCCATCTTTCTTCCCCAGGATGCAGAGTTCGCCCGAGGCCCCGGTTCCGACGTCTGGTCCCTCGGCGATTGCAGTGAAGAAGACATCTTAGGAGACCCACTGCCGACCACACCAGCCGGCCACCGGAAACGCAAGCGAACCAGCGGACAGCCCACGAGTGGTGGCACGGGTCTCGCAGAGAGTGGTGGGGGGGTACCCTCGCGGAGTGTGGGGGAGGGGATGAAGACGGAGGTTGAGGGTCTGTCGCGAGCTACCAGGAGCGTCATCGTCATGGCTCTAGAAAGGTACGTCTTTTAGGGGCGTTCTGTAACTGACTTGTTTTCAACTGACAGTTAAAAGCCGAATTCAAAGCCCTTGGTAGATGGCGCTCATAGGCTTGGCCATACAAGAACCGGGAAGTGGCTGTCAAATTTCGCTTACACAGATTAATAATATCTTTAGAAAAAGCGAAATTTGATAGCCGTGAAAACGGCTCATTACCATTTATTAATGGTAAGGTAATCGTATGAGATAGTGGCCACCACTGGCGTCAGAGTTTTTAGGCCGCTAAAGGGCCTCTGACATGGCTTAACGATTTATTAATGATGTCGGTCCTTTTAATATTTCTGTAGCACAGCAAAGAATATTCTCTAATTCTAGAGGTTTAGTTCGCTGGTTGTAGGAGAAAAACGAGGAAACCCCGGTTTTATCCTTTTACTGGGACGCCGTCGACACGCCATTGCGTTACAGAAGCCCCAGGTTACATACACCACTATTAGTGGTTCGCCCCGAACTGTGAACTCGCGACCCTATATCACGCCAACCCTTGACCGATTTGACTCATGTTCGAACTTTTCATGACGATCAAAACCATTTCATTTCAGGTTCAAGTGTCTGGACAGCTTCGGGCAGTATGTGGCAGGGCTAATGAAGCTGATACCGAACGAAAAGTGTCTCAAGCTCCAAGTGCAAATAGTGCACAGGTTGTTGCAAGAGCAGGCTGCGGCTGGCTGACTCATTTATTTGCGACAGCGAAGATAGCTTTATTTGACAAAAAAAGTACATGAGGCATTTTTGACAAAAAAAGTTCATGGGTTCAAGGGTCTTATTGGCTGACTTCATCATTGATCCCTATTGATTTGACATTGCAAAAATGTGTATGTCGCAGGATTATTATAATATAACCTGGGGGGTTACCCTTGACGCCATTGCGTTCATATTTACAAAGTTTGAAAATTTATTTCTCTTTTACATCGCATAGTTATCCTTTGATTTTATATACTTCGTAATGTTTATTCAAAGGTTATACTATTTTGTACAATACCGATATAAAATGAGTCTTAATTCGTGAAATATTGAATTTTGTAAATTCCGCCATAATGAAAAGAATGCGTCAAGGGTAGAGGGGCACGTTTTTGATCAAGATTCGGATGATGACCAATTTTTGTTTTATTTTATCATAAACCTGCAAGCGTAGCATAAGGCAGGGTTAGGTTAGAGCGTATCTATGGGTTTATAACTATGTGTATCTCACTCTTTTGTATGACGTAGAGCGAGATAGACAGAGTTATAAACCCATAGATACTCTCTAACCCATCTTACTACGCTCGATGAACAAATCCAGTGTTTTATTTAAAAGCCTAAACTAGTTTAGGCTTACGGTTTAGTTTTTTTTAACTAGACATTTTATTCGATTGTGGTCACGCGGCAAGGGCTACCAAGGGGTAGCTGTGGTTGTCGCCGTCTGTTTGTAGATATTTTTTTCTGCTCAGGTATTATTTTTTCTTGATGAATTAAGACTCCTTCAGTTGTGTTCTTCCCTCGTCAGTACTTATTATTTTATTAATAGGTAGCTGTTTTTGTAAATATGACTCGCGACTTTAGACTTCACGTCCCTGCCCTCTGAGGGACCACATTGGATTTTTTAGTTTCCAGACCTATGACGATTTAGTAAAAGATCCCAAACAATTGTAGAAGAGAAGCTTGAATTTGTAAAAGTTACCGTTTAATATTTATTACTTGATAAATGTGGTCCCTCAGTCCGCACATGTAGATTGTCGAATCTTTTAATGTAATGCTATCTAATGTTATAAGTGTATGAAAACTTTGTATTATTGGCCTGAATTATGTGTGAATCATTATTAGAATAAGTAGTTTTGTCTCAATAACTTATGCAGCACTACATTATCCTATAACCCGTGCAATTAAAGAAACGATATTTATATGGCGGACACTCTCGCGCCCTCTCGCTTTAATCATATCTCCGTCTATACTCACACGTAACGTTAGCAAAGTCATTTTAGGCAGTCCTGATTAGTCAAATACGCTTGGTAATAAAACACGCCAAAATACGTTCGCCTCTTATTGATTTTTTTAAATTTTTGTCGAGTTATTTCAATATTGTAGTTTAAGTGTAGTTATTTTTTGAGGTTTGTATTATTTACTACGTTTGATTATTTTTGATCTTATTTTCATAAAGATTGTTGTGTAATCAATCACAAACCCAACGTAGAACAATTACCTAAACAATAAAGAAAGCATCGTAAAACAATATTTCCTAACCAAAAATATAAGAAAGTTTTAGGTATGAACCGAAATCGTATTTTCGTAACCTCTTTTTCAGACGTTACCATACCTTACCATAGGTACCCGCCGCCATTTTCATATCGTTTCTCTATTGGCACGGCTTATACAAATTATCTTCATTGCGTTACTGGGTTTCATCCATGAGCACGCATCACAAACAATACACTGGTCAACGTCTCATTATTATTATAATCCGTGCGGGATCAGAATGGGATAATACCTTTTGCAACTGAACCGAAAATGACAGTTCTCGAGAAGCCATAGACAACTAGAGTTTGCCGAAATGGTGACGCTACAGCTGTCAGGCGGACCGCGAGCGTCTCAGTTCCAAAAGGTATTATCCCATTCTGATCCCGCACGGATTATAATTTGTTACTTTATAAATAAAATCTTTTGTCATCCTAAGAATATATTATACGAGTATATCTACATCTAAGAGCTTATAAGATGCGACTATTATGTTATAGGATAAAGTTTCAGTAATAATAATTGTTGTAGCACTGAATTAAGTTTTAATTGTAAGGAAAATTTTATTTCAAATAAAACAAAATAATACTAACGGCGAGTTTTATAATTTGTAATTTATTTATTTCACCTAAATTAAACAATGATCTAATAATAATTTAATTAATCTTAGAATCTAGGATGTTGACATAAAAGTACAAAGTATGGTAAAGGCTTATAAAGCATATGCACAGATAAGACTGTCCGTTAAAGGCGCGCCCTATCATAGTTTTTTTCTAAGCCACTCACGGCACTTTTCATCATCTTTTTGTATTTTCTAAAGCACTAATCGGTGCTAGGGAAGTTTATTTAAAAAAAAAATCTTTATAAAAAATCTTTTCATCATCATCAGCCTGTTAACACCCGCTGCTGTGTAAAGGTATCACCATGCTCACGCCACCTCTCACGATCCTGCGCCAGGAGCAACCACTGCTTACCGGTTACTTGGGCTATGTCATCGGACCATCTGGCTGGTGGTCTCCCAACCGATCTCTTCCCCTCTCGGGGACGCAATTACGCAATGGACTTTGTCCATCTGCCATCGGTACGTCTAGCCAGGGGTTCTGTCCACTTCCACTTCAAAAAAGTGCGTTAACTAAGGCCTTTGCATCTACGCACGAGATGATTTATACAGCGTCCAGTGGCACCTTCACTCACACTAGATGGGTGAAGAGACCACTCGGCGCTGCAGTGCCTGGGACATTGTTTTAGATGGAGTAGGCTTGCCCAGCACCTATACCATCCTGACAGCTTAGTCGGCCTAGCCCACAGGAAAGACGAGTCAATACGTGTGGAGCCAACTAAGCCGCGGGTTTCCTCACGATGTTTTCCTTCACCGTTAGCGAGTGAAAAACAAAAGTGCGTACACGGCACTTTTAACCACCCTGTATCTTCGTTGTCATTCGGGGCTTCTGGATGTCGCTTGTCCTATATTCTTCTTAACGTGCCTCTCCGCTAATGGAGGTTGGTCGTCAGCTACTCATATTCTTTTCTATTCGTTGCCAAGCGAAACAGTTGTTCAACGCTGGCTATCTCCGTCCATTCCCTGATGTTTCTGAGCCACGACTTTCTTCTAGTCCGCGTTGGGTACCCAGTTCACTGTTGGGCACATAGGCCTCTTCTCTGACACCCCAACCTCTCCAGTCCACTGCCAGTCTTGTCCACTGTTTCCAGCTGTCATTTTGACCTCTTCCCATTCACGCCGCGCACGCATGGGGCGGTGTCGGTTTTGTATAGAAAACCGACGCAAGAGGCGGCGTGTAATCACTTTTCACGGACGCATTGGCCAGCCCACAGGACGTCCGAGCAGTTAACGTCCGTATATTGAAGGTCAGTGCATCACAGTAAGAAAAACTACAACTGAGACAGAGAAATACACTTCCTAATACAGAATCGAATACATTTCTTATCCTGCTGCGGCCTGTTCTTGTAACAACCTCTGCACGATTTTCACCTGGAATTTCAGACATTTTTCTCTCGGTATTAGCTTCATCAGTTCTGCCACGTACATCCCGAAGGTATCTAAACATCTGAATCGTTCTGGAGCCATCTCGATCACCTTGCGGCTCGCCTGCGATAGTCCCTCGATCTCTACCGTCATTTCTTTCATCCTCTCCTCTCTACTGCGCGAGGGTTTTTCGTCTCCACTCTCTCTGGGACCTGAAATCGATTTTTTTATTGTTCTAAAATACTTATTAAAAACATAGGTTCTTCACACCCATGGTTTTTTGGGTGTTGCGAATTCCTCCTTAAAGTTGGACGATAGCAACATGGCGGAAAATACAAAATTTTAAGTTTTTTTTAATTTGAAGCAAAATGAGCGATTTTTTGTTCACGGCAATAAAATTGTATTCTTTTCATTATTTTAAACAACAATATTCAGCCAATTATGACATGTGTTCTGGTCGACAAAGCAGTGGCACTGCCCAAAAAACTAGTTTATGGCCAGAACACATAATCGGCTGAATTATTGTTGTTCTGTTGTTTACAATAATTAAAAGAATACTATTTTATTGCCAAGAACAAAAAATCGCTCATTTTGCTTAAAATAAAAAAAAATGAAAATTTTGAATTTCTTGCCACCCTACTATCCTCCAACCTTAAAAGGAAGATAGGTATGTTTTTTAAGGCACACTTACATGCAGTCCCGTTGTCCGAACTCTTGTGTGGCCTGGTGGGTCGCTTCCGTTTCCTGTAGCCGGGGGCGGGGGTCGCGGGCGGCGGGTCTCCGTACAAGTCCTCCTCGGGGTCGACCTCGCCGCTGTCGTCGTGTGACCACACGTCGGAGCCGGGGCCGCGGGCGAACTCCGTCTCCTGGGGAATGAAAGACGGAAGTCGGAATTTAGAGCGATTTCACAACGCACACCTCTCTAGAACTGGGGCCTTAGCCCGTAACACAATGGCGTATCAATGGCGTCCCAGGTAGAAGGACAAAACCGGGATTTTTTCGTTGTTCTCCTACAACCAGCGAACTAATCCTCTAGAATTAGACTCATAATATTCTTTTCTGTACTACAAAAACATTAAAAGGACCGATACAGGAACGACAGCATTAATAAATCGTAATTGAAACCGTCAACCGGGAGCCCATTTTGGCACCATTGCGTTACAGGCTGAGGGCCCTGAACAGCCCCTAGAGAGCCCCTCTACCCTTGACGCATTCTTTTCAATATGGCGGAGTTTACAAAATTCAATATTTCACGAATCAAGACTCTTTTTATATTGGTATTGTACAAAATAGTATTACCTTTGAATAAACAATACGAAGTATATAAAATCAAAGGATGACTAAGCAATGTAAAAGAGAAATAAATTTTCAAACTTTGTAAATATGAACGCAATGGCGTCAAGGGTAACACCCCAGGATCTGCGCCATCTATTGAAGTTTGGACGAAAAAGTAGCTAGATACTGTATTAGATAGTAATAATCTTCGGTCAAGGAAATAATACTTTGATTTATACAAGGTGTTACAAAAGATGCTAACTCTTTTTACAGGGTAATAGCACCCGGTGATAGGGATCACAACCTAAATATTTTATTTGCTCTACGACGTTCCGTTGATTTTTAAATTAATAAAATGTGAACGGTGTGGCGGGAGAGAAGTATTTTTTAAATATTGTTTTCATTGACTTTCACAATGTTTTAACAACTCAAACCTTTGCAAATGCACCTACACCAACAAACATATTTTTAAATTTGAGCTAATACCAAGAACAAAAAAGTTATGAAAAAATTTCAATTTTGAGGTTATAAAATAAAAATTGTTTTTTTCAACTTTTTTTTACAGAATTGACATCCTGTTGACCAGTAGGTTACACCCAGTAAAAAGAGTATGTTTTGTAACACGTTGTATTTGATTTATACAAGGTGATACCTAAATATTTTTATACTCTGAAGTTCTGTTGATTTTTAATTAATAAAATGTGAATGCTGTGGCCAGTGAAGTCTTTTTTAAATATTGACTTTCATAATGTTTTAACAACTCAAAGGTATGCAATGCAAAGGTATGTTTGTGTAGGTGCATTGCATACACACAAACATATTTTAAAATTTAAGCTTATACAAAAAAAAAACTTTTTATCAATTTTGACTTTCTATAATAAAAATGTTTTTTTTTCAAGTTCTTTTTACAGAATTGACATCCTGTTGACGAGTACGTCACACCTGTAAAGAGAGTTAAGATGTTTTGTAACACGTTGTAGAATGTCAACTCACGTCGTCAACGAACTCAGCGGTGGGATGCTTCTCGACCAGATGCTCCTTCAGGGTTGTGATGTTGCTCCAGGCGATGGTCTCGCCGCACACCTGACAGATCGCCTCGTCCGTAGACACCTGCAGAAGCCAGCAAAATTTATTTTTAAGCACGAGATCCTTGGAGTTTCTTTACCATGCTTCTTTTCCAAGAACGATCAGAGCTAGTGAAGCTGGACAAAAAAAAGTAGCTAGATACTTAGTATTAGATAGTTATAAGTATTTGATTTATATAAAGAAACTGAGTACATTTCTTTATTTTTATTGGTGTCGACTGTCGGTAAAGCAGTGTCCCATGTAATCCATAGATGGCGCTGTGGTACCTATTTAGCGATTTTTCGTTCGCGGCAATAAAAAAGTATTATTTTCATTATTGCAAACAACAGAACAACAATAATTCAGCCGATTATGTGTTCTGGTCTACGACAAGTTTTTTGGGCAGTGCCACTGCTTCGTAGACCAGAACACATAATCGGCTGAATTATTGTTGTTCTGTTGTTTTACAATAATGAAAAGAATACTATGTTATTGCCGCAAACGAAAAATTGCTGAACAAAAATAGCTCAGTTTAGCTGCAAAATGTAAAAAACTGTGAAAATTTAGAATTTTCCGCCACGTTGCTATCGTCCACCCTTAAGGCTCCGTATAAGGCTAACTAGCGCCACCAATGTTGAAAAAATCATATCTTCCTTCAGAAGAAGTTTCTGAAAAAATCCTAAGATGAGCTCATGCGCCATGCTTTTCTAGATTTTTAAGTGTAGGTACCCAACTCAATTTCTAGTCTTAAGCTAAAAAAATTTCGATAACCGCCAAAAACGGCCGCTTTTGGCGGTTATCGAAAATTTTTTAGCTTAAAAGTAAATTTCGAAGAGGGTATCTACACTTAAAAATCTAGAAAAGCATGGCGCATAGGCTCATCTTAGGATTTTTTCAGAAACTTCTTCTAAAGGAAGATAAGATTTTTTTAACATTGGTGGCGCTAGTTAGCCTTATACGGAGCCTTAAGTATTTGCTTCGCAAAATTCTCAATTCAGAAACCGGGCCTTTGATCAGTAGAAAGCCTACTTAGAGTTCCGCTATTTCGATTTCGACTGCACCCTGTAGTGTAAGTAAAGGCCCAGTAGGACACACAACTAGCGCCGCAAATGAAAAAAAAATCGCAGGAGTTTTTAGCAAAAAACGCATCCAAAAAGAAAATATGATTTTTTTTTCCATTGGCGCGCTAGTTGTGCGTCCTATTGCGTCTGAAGGACGCTGTATAAATAATCTCATGACGTAGCAAAAAACTACTACTAAGGCCTTTGCATCTACGTAATGAGATGATTTATACAGCGTCCAGTGGCACCTTCACTCACACTAGATGGGTGAAGACATCTAGTGTGAGTGAAGGTGCCACTGGACCACTCGGCGCTGCAGTGCCTGGGACATTGTTTTAGATCAGTGGTTCTTAACCTATGGTCCGCGGACCACTGGTGGTCTAAAATGTCTTAGCCATTTAGTTTTAAAAAACCGCTGAATTTTCGGGCGCGCTGCGCGCGATTGTCCTATTTACAACCAATAAAATCTCTATTATAAAAAAGGGTAGGGCAATCGGTAATTTCTGAGCCCGCGCGCGCATTTATCCTAATTACATAGTCTCAAATTTGAAGTCAGGTAAAAAAGTCGATACGTTTTCGTATGCGCTACGCGCGCATTTGTCCATCATCAAAGGTAAACTCAATGTATAATCTATAAAACTTCTGTCACACTAGGCGCCTTTGTCGAATTTACAATAAAGAAAATCGATATTATGAAAAAGGATAGATGCAATCGGTGAATTTCCGAGTGCGCGTGCCCATTTATCCTATTTACATACTCTCGGTTAATATTGCTAAATAAATGTAGGTAATGAAGTCGGTGAATTTTCGCGCATTTATTACATATCAAGAAACTCAATGACGGATATAGGATAATCGATAAATTTTCGGGCACACTAGGCACGTTTTTACAAACAAGGAAATCTTATGGGTAACATCGGTGAATTTTTGGGCGCGCTGTGCGCGCATTTGTCTTGATAACAAACTATTTGTCACGAATATGAGTACAGTAAAATGACGATTAGAAAGAAAATAATTTCCTGAACAACATAAGCGTTGAATAATTATATGCGTGTTTTATTTATAGATAAGACAACCCCTTATTAACTTAGATTTACGTGTATTACCCCCAAACAGTTGGTGGTCCGTGGCAAGACAGAAATATTGTCAAATGGTCCGTCATCACTAAAAGGTTAAGAACCACTGTTTTAGATGGAGTAGCCTTGCCCAGCACCTATACCATCCTGACAGCTTAGTCGCTGTGACGTAGCAAAGAGAATATAATACTATTACGTAGATGCAAAGTCCTCAGTTAGTTACCTCAAAGTAGTTCCAGTAGGGCTGCCTTGCTGCGGCGGGACAGCCCAAGTCGTGTGCGGGAGTCGAGTCGTCTGAGCCACGCGCGTCGCTGTTGCAGCTACACTCCGGCTCGTCCACAGCCTCGCTTTTTATTGTTACGACTGAAAAAAATATATTTGCAACTGAACTAAAAATTTAAAATCCTCCCACCCTCCCATGGCTGGAAGAAATTTCTTTAGAAAAAAGTCCGCTTTTGCACACATTCTCTCAATCATGTTATGTATTTTCTATGTGCAATAAAATGTAACATACATACTTAATACACTTTTAGTAAAGCACTTATTACACTCTTTCCCAACGTGGGCGATAACGCCCCCTTGTGGGCGCTGCAGGCCTAATAGTACGGAAGCCGACCGCATGATCTTCACGTCACTTGATACAAAGATAAGCTCTATGGCTTCAAATAGAAAAAGTTACGCTGAGCTCGAATCAATCGGTCTTATCACTCTGAATTGGCCGAAAGGTCGAAAAAAAGGGCCACTTCCGGTGCAAAAAAACACCCGATTTTACGTGATCTGATACAAGAATGAAACTGGTGGCTTCAATTAGAACTTCTTTCGGAGAAGCAGAAAAACCAAGTCTGTCAGCTCTGGAGTGGCCGGAAGTACCTGACAGACGCCCTCAAAGATCACGATTTTGCTCCAAATTTACGTGATCTGATACAAGAATATGACTGGTGGCTTCAATTAGAACTTCTTTCGGAGAAGCAGAAAAACCAAGTCTGTCAGCTCTGGAGTGGCCGGAAGTACCTGACAGACGCCCTCAAAGATCATGATTTTGCTCCAAAATTACGTGATCTGATACAAGAATGAGACTAGTGGCTTCAATTAGAACTTCTTTCGGAGAGGCAGAAAAACCAAGTCTGCCAGCGCTGGAGTGGCCGGAAGTACCCGACAAACGCCCTCAAAGATCATGATTTTGCTCCAAATTTACGTGATCTGATACAAGAATGAGACTGGTGGCTTCAAATAGCCCTTGATTAGCAGAAACAGAAAAACTAAGTCTGCCAGCTCTGGAGTGGGCGGAAGTACCCGACAGACGGCCTCAAAGGTTGATGGGGACTACTACATTTACTTCATCTGGTACAAAAATGGAATAAGTTGAAAATGTTCATGTTTAAATAAAGGTTGTCTGGTAGATACACACTGGATCAGTCAGTTAGTAGAGTGGAGGCTCGGACCTGGAAGTGTTCGCCAGAAGGATGTTACTTAGTGACCCGACCACAAGGATCGTTTTTGACATTCTCGGATAGAGATGGGCGGTGAGTAAATACTAAATAGTATTTAATGATTCGGTAAAGAAAATATGAGTATTTATTCATTATTACTCGTTTTTACTGAGTATATACCCAAAAGCAAGAGTTAATACTTTTGTATGTTCTTTTATTGTTGGTTTACAAGGGTTTACTTACTTACACCATTAACCGTTAAAGCTACAGGAAAACTGTCGGAAAAAAAAGTCTTTGAATTGCGGAAATATCATGAATGGCATTTACAGATTTTTAAAAATATATACAGGGTGCAAGTAAATTGGTAAATTTCATCAAACTTATTTTTTCGTGCCATATGATTTTGTTTCTAGTAAATAAGGATCAAAAGCCATGGTCAAAACATTACAAATATAAAAAAATCTAAATAAAACTTAAACATAAACTTTCCATTATACAGGGTGGCGCGTTGAGGCAGCACCATGAACCGTTATAGCTACAGAAAAACTGTCAGAAAATAAAGTCATCAGATTGCAAAAATATTACGAGTGGCATTTACAGATTTTGAAAATTATAGACAGGGTGCCAAAAAATTTGCGGATTTGGCAAAACTTTTTTTTCGTGCACATTCGATTTTGTTTCTTGTAAGCATCAAAAATCATGGTGAAAACACTGGCTATAATAAAAAAAAATCCATTATACAGGATGGCGCGTTGAGGTAGCACCATTAACCGTTAACCGTTATAGCTACAGAAAAACTGTCAGAAGAGAAAGTCATCGGATTGACTTAAAATTTATTGACATCTTTAAAAATTATTAACATTATTATTAATTATACTGTTTAGGATTATGTACTTATAATTATTTGCATGCCTTAAATAGGTTGAATGTGCTGAGCTTTTAAATATCAACTATTTTAACATCTGAAATGTAACTACCACGTTCAAAGCAATGTAAAAAATATTTATGATGAAACCAGAGTGTAAAAAAAATCGGAGTGTGTGGACTTAGGTCTTTACAGAAATGACAGTCATCAATAAAATTAGTATAGTGCCAACATATTAGATGTTCATCTGTCAATTTGATGCTGGTTGTCTGTTCCTTGATCGAAAAGAAAAAATGAGAAAAATACTCCTTACAATGTGTTTTAGACACGAAGTTCAGAAAAATGGTAAAAAACGATACAAGTATTTAGCACCGTCCGCTTTTAATTTTTTTTTCGATTGCTTCGACCAGTGTAACTGAACCAAAGCAACAAAGCACGCAAACTGGGATGCTTTTTGCGCTTTCGTTCCGTGGTCGGTAAGGTACACAGCCACGGAATCCTGTCAAAACAGCCTGACCACGGCATTGTCTAACACAATAGGATTCATGGCCAGGCGGGCCTGTAACTTTAAACTTCTCTAACTTTTTCATTACATTCAACCTACCTCAAAACTCACGAATATGACTAAGTATACTCATATTCGTGAGTTTTGAGGTAGGTTGCAAGGACAGCCAGCACCATTAACCGTTATAGCTACAGGAAAACTGTGAAAGAAGAAAGTCATCGGAATGCGAAAATATTACGAATGGCATTTACAGATTTTGAAGAATATAGTTAGGTATAGGGTGCAAGTTTTTTTTAAAAACTTAAACTTTCGTGAGCACTGCACAATTTTCTATTAAATCACGGTTTTACTCACGTCGGTGTAGCCGACTAGTGAGTAAAACCGTGATTTAATAGAAAATTGTAAGAAACGTTGTTTTTTTGACATAAATATTTTTACGTGCCATTCGATTTTGTTTATTGTATTGATCAAAAGTTACTATCAGACCTGTCATGGTCAAAACACGCCAAGTGCGAGTTGAACTCACGCACCGAGGGTCCATGAAACCATTGTTTTTATTGAATGGCTGCAAGGAATCTTCGTTTCGTGAGTCCGGCTCGCACTTGGCCGGTTTTTATTTATATTGAAACATAGGATCGATACAAGCGATGCTCTATAATCACCAACTCGCAAGAAAATTTAGAAACCAGTCGTTAGGGTATTCTTACTTCAGCTTATTTAGCTCATCTTTTTTCCTTTGCTTGTCATTGATGTGGTATACAGACCTTATTGTTATTTACATGTATAAAAAAAACAGTTTATGTCGAACCATCTGACGTATTACTACAGTCATAATGATTTTTACACTCCACACCCCTCGCGCCCTCTACCTGCTAAAGTAGCCATGTGCACCATCATCTACCTACACTATCTACATCTGCACTATAATATTATAAAGAGGAAAGATTTGATTGTTTGTTTGTATTGAATAGGCTCCGAAACTACTGGACCGATTTGAAAAAATATTTTACCATTAGAAGCCGACATTATCCCTGATGAACATAGGCTACTTTTTAACGCGGGAAAATGCTTAATTTCTACGGGAAAACGGGTAATAGGACAATGAGTAGTAAGAATAATTATCCTTTTTTACATTAACTTCTAAACGGCTGTACGGCTGACAGTAAAAATCCTATGACAAGCAAAGAACAAAATATGAGCCAATTAGACTGTGAAGTAAGAACAGACAAACAACTAGTTTCAACATTTTCTTGTGCCCGGATTTAACATTTAAGAACATAACACTGGGCCCATAACTGAGCCTGAAAGTGTTTTTACCCTTGGTGTACCTATCAATACCTTATTAATGAATTTTTTGTTGCTCATTGTGTCCAAAAAATACATTCCGTACAACAGTCCCGAGTAATGGATTAAAGTGGACATAAAGTCCACAAAAATCCATCAACGGATCTTTTCAATGGATTTTCGTGGACAAAGGGCACTTAACCAGTAAACAAGATAGTGCGGGGGCCCAAAAAATCATTTACACATATGAAATTACAGTTAAATCTACCGTGTAGGTGTATGACTAGACAGAACAAAAAAATACCATTTTACGTGTTCCAAGTAGTCATACATGGATGTAGAACTAGGCGGTTTTTTTTTTCTTAGTAGTCTTACCTGTAGAACTAAGTGTAAGGTACGAAGTATCTTTCATAGCCTGAACAGGTAAGATGGTGATACTGTACACCATACACCAAAATCCTGATCTTTGAGGCCGTCTGTCGGGTACTTCCGGCCACTCCAGAGCTGGCAGACTTAGTTTTTCTGTTTCTGCTAATCAAGGGCTATTTGAAGCCACCAGTCTCATTCTTGATCAGATCACGTAAATTTGGAGCAAAATCATGATCTTTGAGGGCGTCTGTCGGGTACTTCCGGCCACTCCAGCGCTGGCAGACTTGGTTTTTCTGCCTCTCCGAAAGAAGTTCTAATTGAAGCCACTAGTCTCATTCTTGTATCAGATCACGTAATTTTGGAGCAAAATCATGATCTTTGAGGGCATCTGTCATGTACTTCCGGCCACTCCAGAGCTGACAGACTTGGTTTTTCTGCTTCTCCGAAAGAAGTTCTAATTGAAGCCACCAGTCATATTCTTGTATCAGATCACGTAAATTTGGAGCAAAATCGTGATCTTTGAGGGCGTCTGCCAGGTACTTCCGGCCACTCCAGAGCTGACAGACTTGGTTTTTCTGCTTCTCCGAAAGAAGTTCTAATTGAAGCCACCAGTCTCATTCTTGTATCAGATCAATTCAGAACACGTAAATTTGGCCCAAAACCTGATCTTTGAGGGCATCTGGCAGGTACTTCCGGCCACTTTAGAGCTGGCAGACTTGGTTTTTCTGCTTCTGCGAATCGAGGGCTAATTGAAGCCACAAGTCACATTCTTGTATCAGATCACGTAAATTTTGAGTAAAATGATGATCTTTGAGGGCGTCTGTCGGGTACTTCCGGCCACTCCAGCGCTGGCAGACTTGGTTTTTCTGCCTCTCCGAAAAAAGTTCTAATTGAAGCCACCAGTCTCATTCTTGTATCAGATCACGTAAAATCGGGTGTTTTTTTGCACCGGAAGTGGCCCCTTTTTTCGACCTTTCGGCCAATTCAGAGTGATAAGACCGATTGATTCGAGCTCAGCGTAACTTTTTCTATTTGAAGCCATAGAGCTTATCTTTGTATCAAGTGACGTGAAGATCATGCGGTCGGCTTCCGTACTATAAAGGGGGGCGGTAAGAGACCCAGAAAAAAAAAGATACTCTGTCCGAATACTATAAAGTTGCGTTTCAATAATCAGTTATAAGTACTTAGCGGTTTTTAAGTATGTTTAAAAAGGGGGGCGTTAAAAAATAATTTATTCTTAAAGTGGGCAGTAGACAAAAAAAGGTTGGGAACCCCTGCTCTACATTTATTCTACCATGCTACAACACGCAATACGCGATCCGAAAGATGAGACACCACATGGGGTCTGAGTGCGGTACAAGGACTCCCGCACTCTTTCCGCCGCCCAGTCGGCTTTCGTGGCGCGTATTGTTATACACTTTTAGTAATGCACTCATTACACTTTAGTTTTGTTCAGCTGTTGTGGCCTGTGCTAACGGACTTAATTCAAGAAGAGTACATTCCGCCGAGATGAATTCGGACGGAAATTCAGACTAAAAGTGGTTGAATGTAGAGGCAACATGCATTTCGTCTGCAAAGATGAACGCATTGATAGTTGAGATAGTGCAAACTTCTCACACCAGGTGGCGCCCTCGGTCCATAAAACGAAATAGTTTTTTTTTTATTCACATCGACAGTTACTTGGCTCGGTGGCTATGGCTAGGTATGACAGAGATTACGGGTTCAAGTCCTGTCCCAGCGAAATTTATAACATTATAACAAATCTTCAAAATTATTCTTCCTTACTTGGCACAATGTATGTTTCATCCTCATTGTCGCTCGCCTCTTGGTCGTCTTGCATACTCATCGCCTGAAATTGAAAGAAAATACTAAAGCTATAAAAAAAACTTTGTCTCTACATAGTACACACGAACGACACCACGTCAGCAACACATGTTGTCTGTAACACATGCTGAGCCGGCTCCATTTCACAAGCGCAGTACATTGGTATTATTTTGCTTTTGTACACGCACGAAACCTTTTTACCGGGGTGGCAAGAGGTGGCCCCAAATAGAAAAGAGTGGAGGACACAAGCGGAGGCCTTTGCCCAGCAGTGGGACACAAAACAGGATACAACAAAGTCGCGTTAGTTACGCAATTTATAACTCGAGAACGGGTGGACCGATTTTTATGATTTTAGATTTGTTGGATTTCTCTCGTCCTCGAATAGCAGAATAACCATTAAAACGACGGAAACACTCACGAGAAAAAAAAGTCTGTGACGAAGTCGCGGGCAAATGCTAGTAAAAAAAAAGTTCAGGCCACATACATACCGTCTCATCCTCGTCTCCAGTCAGGTCGACATATTTCTGAATGTACTCGGATGTGATCTTGGCTTTCTCCTTAGAGGTCATGGGAAGCAGTTGCAGGATGCTCCGGAAGGCCTCGTCATCGAACAGAGACACCAAAAGGCCATGTTTCTTCACCAGGTCCACGCAGGCTTGCTTTACGGTGGAGAAGACGGTGTTCTTGGGCTTCTTCGGTTTTGGTTCGCTGGGCTCCAACTATGAATCCAGAGGAAATGCAATTTGTACAAGGTGTTGTTTTGCGGCTTAGTTGGCTCCACACGTATTGACCTGTCTTTCCTGTGGTCTAGGCCGACTAAGCTGTCAGGATGGTATAGGTGCTGGGCAAGCCTACTGCATCTAAAAACAATGTCCCAGGCACTGCAGCGCTGTGTGGTCTCTTCACCCATCTAGTCTGAGTGAAGGTGCCACTGGACGCTGTATAAATCATCTCATACGTAGATGCAAAGGCCTTAGTTTTTTTGTTTTGTAAAGTGACATGGGTGAGTTGGGACCACAGATTACAAAAAAGAAGTTGGGACTCAGGGTTAATTATTTACATGATACAGAAGCAAAAAAATACAGTAAACATATGTAAATAATTCAGTGTAAAATACCCAAATAAATAATAAGTCTATGCCAAATAATTATTAAATTGTGGCCTTCCTTACTAACTATCGCTTGCGGCCGCGCTCGCAATGTCGGGCGCCACTTCGCGCGCGATCGTTGAGAAGGCCGGCGGTGTCCGCACGTCGCGGAAATTTTAGAACAAATTGAACACAGGTAATTTATGGAACAAAACATTTTTAGAAAAAAAAACTTGTTTTTAGATTTAAGAGTTACTAAAACTAGAGTCGTGCAAAACTAACTTTGCAGTGGAGCATCCGAAATAGTAATTTCCGTACGTTGCTTTTGTATGTTTTCACCATATTTTCAATATTTATTTATTTTCCATATTTATTTTCCATATTTTCACGTAACATGTACCACTTGTAGAACTTGTAACATGTACCACTGCAACGTACGGAAATTACTATTTCGGATGCCCCACTGCAAAGTTAGCTTTGCACGACTCTATCGTCCTTGAGAAGGGTGTTACTAACCTAAACCGCACCCTGTATAAATAACCTGTGATAACTTATTTTGTTTTTGTTTTTGCAGATTTTGCACTTAGAATAGAATCAATGTCTGAAGAAAGAACGGTATTGGTACAATCAACCACAAGTAAATCTTTACATTTTCGTTGCAAAGTCGCCCTTTACGTAACTGTACAGAGTGCACGCGTGTAAGGGTCTACGTGCTGTTGACTGTACTTAACAGAAATATTTATGGTTTTTATTATTAGGGTTCCGTACCCGAAGGGTGCCAGACGGGACCCTATTATTCAGACTCCGATGTCTGTCTATCCGTATCTCATAGTCATGAACCGTGATATTTATACAGTTGAAATTTAACAGAGATGATATATTTCTGTTGCCGCTACAACAACAAATGCTAAAAAACAGAATAAAATAAATATTTAAGGGGGCTCCCATACAACAAACATATTTTTTTTGCCATTTTTATAGATACTCGGAATACTTCGTGCGTGAGTCCGATTCGCACTTGCTTGGCCTGTTTTCTATAAAACCATAAACTGTTCAAATAAAGTACGAGTCCATTTCTTGTAGTTTGTAGGAATAGTTAAATCACTTACACTAAGACTAGTTTCGCTCGGCTCTTCTCCGATGATGCTAAGGACCTTAGAGGTCATCTCAGAGAGTGCAGCGTCCGGGGAGACGTTGCCAGCTCGGGTCGCCATCCTGAACTTGTTAGCCTCATCTCTGGCCCGCTTCTTTAGATCCCGCCATGTCTGAAATACACATTATACAGGGCAACTTTTTAAGTGCTTTATTCCTCAGACACCCAAACTACTAAATGTTTTTTTTTTAACAATCCGTAACAGCCGTACATCCATATTGGCTTAAGTACTGTCTTGTATATGGTTACTTTATTTTGTAGGGATAGTCTAGATTTTCCGTCTAAGAGCCACCGCAATGGTACAAGTCTTGCCCTTAGCTCGTTGCGTTTCTACTCTATATGGTGTCTCCAGGTTTGCTTTCGATCTAAATGCATGCCCAAGTACACTATCTTTGTGTGGTTAGGTAACGTGTCTGATCCCAGCTTTACTTCGGGGCAGTCTGACTTGTTTAGGGTGAAGGTGATGTGCGTCGACTTTGCTGCACTGGCTCTTATTCTCCACTTCTCTAGCCAGGTTGATATTTTGTTTAGTTGCAATTCTTCTTCTAAATGTGATTTCCAACAACTTTGGTGTAAGTGCAATTTTTTTTTTTCTGTACTAGGTATAATTTGTTTTTTTTTGTTACTATTTATGTTTTTTTTTGAGCTGTGGGCTTTGTTTCATGAAATTATTATAATTAAAAAGGTAAATAAAGTTATCAGAATAAACTTGTCACCACTTACATGCCGCCACTGCTCCGTGGACTTGTCTGCACCGTGCAGCCTCAACAACCCCCTCAGGGCCTCCCACTCTTTACGGTAGTTCTCACTCCCCACCGGGCCCGAGTATTCACCTTTGGCGAAGTTTTGATGAAGAAACATGTAGTCAACCAACATCCGCAGCTGGCATTGGTTACTGCGTAAGTATCTGGAAATAATAACAGAATGAAGATAGGGTGGGAGCCGCCAGCATTACTTTCAGGGGGGTGCTTAGTTACTGCATCTTCTTCCAAAGGCGGATTTGCAGTCTTGGCCACACTATGCCGTGTAGTATCACCTGCCCTCTTCTTAATCTTTCGATATTCGTGATTTCTATGAGTGTACCTAAATAGGACAACGTTGCGCGCCCGAAAATTAAGCGATTTCGGTCTAAATTGTAAAGAAACCTAGAGCCTTCAGTTTATTATTTATACAGACACTGAAATTTTCACTGCCATGACACATAACAACCACTTAGTTTATATCTCTTTAATTTAGTCACCCTGAGCCTTTGTGTTACATTGGCAATTTAATAAACGTTTATCTTATCTTAAATTTAAAAAAAACTTATTTTATTTTCTGGCAGGAGGTGCATTTGCACCCCCCCTTGCTGTTGCACCCTGCCTTACCTATATTAATCTACATACTTATGTGACTTATCTCTACCTAGTACGGTGGGCCACAGTCACAGATACCCCATGGCAGCTTTTAACGCGCGCGGCATAAGGGCGCCTATCGAACAAAAAGGGGTATCTTTGGGTGAGGCCGGCTGTACCTATCTAAAGCCTATGAGTTGAGTAAAGTTAGTGTTGAGTTTGTGCCGGGTATCAATAGTAGACGATTTATGCAGCATCCACTGGGACCTCGACTCACACTAGATGGGTGAAGTGACCGTTCGAACGCTTCTAGCGGCTGGGATTTATGGCTTACAGAGTTACAGCATTGAATGTCAATAGAAATGAAATGAATCTGTAATGTAACGATACTTGCTTCTTTTTCGGCAACATTGTTTATCTCCTTGTTGTAGATGACAGTTCTGAACACCGATCGGTACGGTTCTGTCTGTCTATTTTAGTTTCTTTTCTAAGCTTCGGACGGGAGACCAACGCACGAGCAACAAACAAAACAAAACGAATGTTGGTTGATTTTTATTTATTTTTTGAAGGACTGACTGACACTTTGTGTTCTGTGGAATGACTGACAGACCAAGACCACAGACAAAAATCTGCAAAAAATAATATTGAAAAAAACCCGACGGCGTGAAACTGGCGTGGTGGTAGCATAGCATTCGAAAATAGAAGTTAAAAACTAAAACCCGACTACTAAAAGGCTTAAAACAAGACCTGCTTATCCTTAAAATAGACTCATAGTCGGAGGCCATCGGTTTATCAAATGCGAATGTGGTGTCCTCCGACTACGATTAATTATCTATGAGTCTATTTTAAGGATAAGCAGGTCTTGTTTTAAGCCTTTTAGTAGTCGGGTTTTAGTTTTTAACTTCTATTTTTTTTTGGGCTTTTTAGTAAGTCATTTGGACTATCACCCAGAATAGAACCAAGAAGGACAAAAAAAAAAACACATTTTGGAATTTTTTGTTCTATTTGTTATGTTGACGCTACATGTGTTATACATTTTTGAAAAGGTCTTTTAAAGCCCTTTCATTTGATACCCATGACGATGGTATCCGATATTTTTTATTTTTAGGTCCACCACTTTAGGGCGCAGCACAGCCGCCATCTTGGTTTTTTTCAATATTAAACTATCCTATGTTACCTGGGTGATTAAGACGAATCCAACGACACCTCATTTGTTGAAATCGACCGAGTAGTTTAGGCTCTGCGAGGGAACAGATGAACACACAAACATACATACATACATACATACATACATACATACATACATACATACATACATACATACATACGCTGCTAAAATCATAACCCTCCTTTTTGCTTCGCGTAGTCGGGTAAAAATAGCTCGTCAGTATGGAAAATCTCATCCATTTTCTACGGGCAAGCGCAAGCGTCGATTGGACGCCGTCCGCCGACGCATTGCGTTTGGAAGCGTCGTCAATGGATTCAACCAAAAAAATATTGATATAACGGCTACAGACTTTGCCATGGAAATTCACATTCGTACACACTTACATACACTTGACAAACATACTAAAAACGTCCGTCTGTCTCTGTCACCCTTGGACCTTGGAGTCTTTTTTTTCCTAATCTAATCTGTGGTGCATTTTCTTTTCGCTTCGCTCACAAATTAAAAAAGAAGCTTCGCTTGCTCTCTTGTAATCTGTGGCTCGCTCGCCGGGATATTTGTTTGGTTTTGTTTGTTTCGTTTGTTGTGTGGTTCTTGTTTCTTTCTTGATTGTGGAATTAGTGGATCACTAATACCTACTTGTGGAATCGTGGACCCCACAGACGTGGACCGTCACAACAATTCGACCAAGGTGGGTGTTTAGTGTAATTATACAAATGTAGAGGTTATAATTATCGTTCAGTCAGTTTTGTGAATTATACTGTAAGTATCGACATATTATTAATAAAGCAGATCCACCAACCAAATCAGGTAAGTCAACCTTGCTATCCTTGTTATTCACGAAACAGCAATTTATTGAATACTGATTTAAAATAACAATTCAAAGCAAAATGCCTCAGTAACTGTAGCCCAACTAACTTAACTCACAAACCTCAGAAGGACAATCTAGCAGAGCGCCTCGGCTAAACTAGATTTCCGAGCCTGTGAGATGATTAAGGTTGGACAATAGCAGCATACAGTTTTTCAATTTTGAAGCCAAACTGAGCTATTTTTGTTCAGCGATTTTTCGTGCACGGCACTAACATAGTATTCTTTACTTTACAGTATTGTAAACAACTCAACAATAATTCAGCCGATTATGTGTTCTGGTCTTAAAAAAGTTTTTTGGGCTTTGTCGACCAGAACACATAATCTGCTGAATTATTGTTGTTCTGTTGTTTACAATATTGTAAAGAATACTAGTGAACGAAAAATCTCTCAACAAAAATAACACCATAAATGTGTTCTCTCCATCTTTCTCTAGAAAACTATAATGACTGTATCTGCGGCGCAGCTGGATGCTTTGATTAGCTATTTAGAAGACAATCATAAAGTGGCTTGTGCAGTATATGCCCGCACCACAGAGGGTCGCTCCGAAGCATCGAAGAAATGGTCGGAGTGTGCCAAGATTCTAAACCGACTTTCGGACGGTGGTATACAGAAGGACGCTAATGGTTGGAGAGTTGTAAGTGGACATTTTATAAACTAAGCTTACTAATTTTATGCTACTAAATAAATAACTGTATGAAGATATGCATGGCGAATATATTTCGAGAGAGTGACTGGTTGCCTCACAATGGACACTGGCACCGTGGCAGGCCAAGGCGGATATGGCGGGACGATCTCGAAATCTTTTTACCGGGGATGGCAAGAGTTGGCCTCAGATAGACAAGAGTGGGGTACACAAGGGGAGGCCTTTGCCCAGCAGTGGGACACAAAAGAGGCTACATAAAAATAAAATAAAATGAGGATGCGGTGGGCTATTTTAGTTCTTAGACTACTATTATTATTATTAACATCATATTTTTGTTTTAGTTCTACAATGAGTTCAAAAGCAGGCTGGTTAAAAAAATTAAACTCTTGGAGCGGGCCAAAGAAGAAGGTCAGATATAAAGAAGAAGGCTTCTATAAATTATAAATTATCAAATATTTAAAAACCTTCAAATTTTAATATCATAAACGATTGAAGTGATTTTGATGAAAGGGTGGTATTCTAGAACGATGCTTAAACTCAGTTTAACAAAGTATTATTTTCATTAAAACATGCGAACGAAAAATCGCTGAACAAAAATAGCTCAGTTTAGCTACAAAATGTAAAAAACTCTGAAAATTTGAATTTCCCGCCTCGCTGCTATCTTCCAGCCTTAAACAGAGTTTAAGTAGCGTTCTAGTTTGATCTGAGATTAAACAGAGTTTAAGTTGAGTAAGGGTTGACTGGAAGAGATTTCTTCAGAAATAAGTTCGCCAGGTACACTATTACTTTTCTTTATACATATTATCTAAGATGTGTTTGTGTGCAATAAAGTATAAAGTAAGTAGCGTTCTAGTTTGAACTGAGTTTAGGTAGCATTCTAGAATACCACCCTAAGAACACTCGCTAGAAAACCTGGTTTTAAATTTAAAAAAACCGCATCCAAACCGGCTCACCCGGCCTAAGGCGCTGGGCATAGTAAATTAGGCCGCGCGCAAAAAAAATGCACAAAAACGATTCCTGTATCAAATACACTAAAAAAATCGAAAATGTTCACATATCAAACCCTAGAATTAGGTGAGAGCTATCTAAAACAGCCAGTTTTGTGGTGATATCAAAAACAGATTGCAAGATATTTTGGATGAAAAAAAGTGCGCCGCCTATTTTTTCAAAATATCTTCAAAACGTTTATGAATGTCAACACGAAACTGGCTGTTTTAGATAGGTCTCACCTAATTCTAGGGTTTGATATGTGAAAATTTTCGATTTTTTTAGTGTATTTGATACAGGACTCGATTTTGTGCATTTTTCTTGGCGCGCGGGCTATTCACTATGTACAGCGCCTTAAGGCGCTGGGCATAGTAAATTTGCTGCGCAAAGAAAAATGCACAAAATCGTTTCCTGTATCAAATACACAAAAAAAATCGAAAATGTTCACATATCAAACCCTAGAATTATTTGAGACCTATCTAACACAGCCAGTTTCATGTTGATATCCATAACAGATTTCAGGATATTTTGCTTGAAAAAAAGTGCGCCGTCCATTTTTTTTCAAGCAAAATATCTTCAAAACGTTTATTAATGTCAACACGAAACTGGCTGTGTTAGATAGGTCTCAACTAATTCTAGGGTTTGATAAGTGAACATTTTCAATTTCTTTAGTGTATTTGATACAGGAATCGATTTTGTGCATTTTTCTTTGCGCGCTGGCGATTCACTATGCACGGCGCCTTAAGAGCTACATTTTTCCAGGTAACAAGTCCAGGGTTTATCTGAGTCCCCTCCAACAGCGACTGGCTAACATCCTGGTACAAGAAGGTGATCTGGCGGAGATCCCCAAAAACTATGTAAGTACCTAGAGACCGTAAAGGATCTAATTTAATGTTACAAACATAGTTTTTATTCAAATATCACTTTAATTGCATTAAGGCCAAGAGTGTAGTGTTACAAATATAGTTTTTATTCAAATATCACTTTAATTGCATTAAGGCTAAGGGTAAGCAGTTGGCCACTTGTGTTAATTTATATTATTGTAGATCATAGTACCCATAGAATTATGATAGTACCCTTTTAAAGCACGATGTCAACCAATTCAATTCAATTCAATTAATTTATTTCAATAATATCAAGTACTACTATTAAGTAGGTAGGTACTATACAACGTGTTACAAAAGATACTAACTCTTTTTACAGGGTGTAATCTGCTGGTCAACATAATGACAAATCTGCAAAAAAAAGTTGAAAAAAACAACTTTTTTTTATAACCTCAAAATTGTAAAATTTTCAAAACTTTTTTGTTTTTGGATTTAGCTCCAATTAAAAAATATGGTTGTTTGCTTAGCTGTATTTTAATAGCTTCAGGCTGTTAAAACATAGTAAAAGTCTATGGAAACAGTATTTTAAAAATACTTTTCTCCGCTCACAGCGCTTACATTTTAATTATTTAAAAATCAACGGAACGTCATAGATCTAAAAAAAATATTTTGGTTGTGATCCCTATCATTAGGTACCATGACCCTGTAAAAAGAGTTAGCATCTTTTGTAACACCTTGTATTATAATATTCTCCTACGTCTACTTGCTGACGTGTTCACGTGTGTACCGTTTATAAGATACCTAAGTGAAATTTGGTGTAGGTAGGGAGGGGTACATTTATTTAATGATATACATACAGGGTGTTGTTTTGGTCAGTAACACCCGAGTCAGGGACGATAGTTTGAGCAACGCTTGAAACTAAAAACAAGTACTTTTTTTTCTAAAATTTTTTTCATGCATAAATCACCTTGTTCAAGTTGTTCTATAATAACCGCGACGTGCGGACACCCCCGCTTTCTCAAAGCGCGCGCGCGATGTTGCGCCCGACTCGCCGCTAGCGTTAGTGTAATAGTACGGGCGGCCACAATTTAATTATTTTTGGGTATGTTTCACTGACGTATTTTTATTTTTTTTAATATTTTTTCTGGCTTCAGTGTCGTGTAAATAATCACCCCTGAGCCGGGTGTAACTTTACAAAACAACATCCTGTATATACAGTGTGCCCTGTACTTATAATTTTTTTATTACAAGATTCCGAAACCGCTTCTATCTGCCGAAAGAAAGGAAATAGTCTTCTTCGCGGTGAAGGACGCTTGCATAGACCTGGTGAAGAAACATGGCCACCCGGTGTCCCTGATCGATGAGGAGGCCTTCCGGTCCATCCTGCAGTTGCTGCCCATGACCAAGTGGGAGAAGAACAAGATCACATCCAAGTACATTAAGAATTGTTTGGACGCGATGGGAGATTACGATGAGATGGTGGGTTTATTTTTTGGTCTTTGGTTCTGGCCTGTGTACTTAAGAATCCCCTGGGCCCTTAGCCTGTAACGCAATGGCGGGTCAATGGCGTCCCGGCAGAAGGACAAAACCGGGCTCTCCTCGTTTTTCTCCTACAACCAGAGAACTAATCTTCTAGAATTAGAATCAAAATATTCTTTGCTGTACTACAAAAACATTAAAAGGACAGACATCGCAAATCGTAATTGAAGTCGTCACCTGACAGTCCATTTTGGCACCATTGTGTTACAGGCTAAGGGCCCTGTAGGACCGTGGGAACTCGGCGATGGCCAAGCGCGTGAAACACTGTTTTCTACAGCTGTTTCACCCAAAGCGAGACGGGGCGCGGGAAAAGTGAGAGGCAATGCGGCTGTATGAGTCTACGTGTGTTCGTGTCCTTTCGCGAGTATGTAGTTGTAGTTGTAATGTAATAGATATATTTTCCCAAACTTTTTCGTAGTTCCGCTGCCATTTCTACATTTTATAAGCTATTTTTTTTCTGACAAGTTCAATACATTATTGATGTTCCCAAGGTAGTTAGACTCCAATAGGCAGTGCAATAATGTAAGTAAATAACAGCTGAAAGTAACCCCTTTTTCGGCGCGAAAAACGCAACGCTCTAATTTCTTTCAGGCTGTTTTATTTTTACAAAAACTATTTGCAAACCTCCGTATTGGTCATCTACTGATATAAACCAAGTTTCAGCAAAATCCAGCCTATAGTTTAGAAATTAAACCGGAACTACGTTTGTATGGGAAAATCATGCTCCTGCACCCTCTTAAGGCCCAAACCTAGGCACAACTAGCGCCGCCAATGGAAAAAAAACATATCTTCTTTTTGGATCCGTTTTTTTTTTTTTCAAAAACTCTTCATTAGGTTTTCAACGCGAGGCATACATAACTATATTTAAAACAAGTGGCCACTTTTGGCGATAAAAGATTTTATTCGTAGATTCTAGGATCTGGAATCTAAACCTTAGGTCCTAAAAATTGTTAAGCCTCGCGTTGATAACCTAATGAAGAGTTTTTAGCAAAAAACGCATCTAAAAAGAAGTTTTTTTTTTTCATTCGCGGCGCGAGTTTTGCCTAGGTTTTCACCTTAAGTGACTTTGGATTATTCTTGCAGAATAACTATTGAATGTTTATGTTACTGTAAAAGCCCGAACTGCGGTAAATCTTAGGATGTAAGTAGGTAACAGAATCCTAAGTCTTATCGGCAAAAATCAAAACTTCGATTTACAGACAAAAGATTATTCAAAACCTAAGATTTACAGACAAGATTATTTATTATAGGAAAAATCGGCCTTTTGCCGAGAATGATTTAGAGGTTTATCCTAATATTTACTGTAGTACCTACTATGAAAGTAGGTAACATTTACAAACGTAAGCAAGTAAATCATGAAACAATGTTATTAAAATTACTCACATTATTTTCTCTCAATTTCAGGCAATGAGTAATCAAGATTACCAAGAGGCAAGCGACAATGACGACGAAGAAACAGATCAAAGTAAGAAAGTGTTAAACAACAGTTTTAACATTTAAAACACTCGATTTATTTTGATAATTGCTTCTTTTCAATTGCTTACTGCCGATTTCTTAATTGAGAAATTCGCTAAGCAAGCACTTAAGTATCGTTCTGTCTCTGCAGATTTCTCACATAAGAACGAGACATATTGATACTAAAGTACCTATTTACTTACCTATTTACTTATAACCGAGTCATAGGCCCGATTTCTGAATTGATACATTCGTTAAACAAGCACTTAAGTATCGTTCTGTCCCTGCAGATTTCTCACAAAAGAATGTGCCAGAAGTAAAATTCTCAATCGGAAACCGAGCCTTAGTGCTCGTGCAAACCTAAGGCCCGGTTTTGAGAATTTTACTAAGCACATACTTACGTATCGCTCTGTCACGCTCTTTTGTGACAAATCTGCAGAGACAGGACGATACTTACCCATTTGCTTAGCAAAATTCTCAACTCAGAAACCGGGCCTAAGTAAGTTAAGGGTAGACGATAGCAACGTGGCGGGAAATTCAAAATTTTCACAGTTTTTTTACATTTTGTAGCTAAACTGAGCTATTTTTGTTCAGCGATTTTTCGTTCGCGGCAATAAAACAGTATTCTTTTCATTATTGTAAACAACACAACAACAATAATTCAGCCGATTATGTGTTCTGGTCTACGACAAGTTTTTTGGGCAATACCACTGCTTCGTAGACCAGAACACATAATCGGCTGAATTATTATTGTTCTGTTGTTTATAATAATGAAAAGAATACGATTTTATTCTCGCGAACGAAAAATTGCTGAACAAAAATTGTTCAGTTTAGCTACAAAATGTAAAAGTCTGTGAAAATTTTGAATTTCCCGCCACGTTGCTATCGTCCACCCTTAAATTAAGATTTAATTCCTTCGTTCGTGATAAATGTTTCAGCTATAAAAGGCGAGGTTGAAGAGGTGCAATGCAACTGCGACGCCCGTGTCTCCGAGGATTCAACCGCTGGACACGACCTGGGGTGTCCCGCCGCCGCCAAGCAGCCCTACTGGAACTACTTTGAGGTAATCATCATCGTCAGCCTGTTAAGAGGAAACGCGGGTAGCCGCTGCTCCATACAAAAAGGGAGTCCTGTTTCCTCCCTGGATAATTATTTTAGAAAAAATATGTTTACGCCATTCAATTTATACAGTACCTCTGCCATGTCCCTATGTTTTCCTATTTTTCTTATTTTAATTATTTAAATAAATATTATATAACCTAACACCATTGATTGATTGATGATAGATAGAGAACACTTTAATTAGATAATTCTGTCCTTAAAAATGTTTTCTAGCACAATAAAGAATATTCTATTCAGTATTTCTATTCTATTTATTGTACACCAGAAATTAATTATTATCTGAGCGCTTCCGTGCTACGGTAGGCACCCTGTGCCAAACGCAACCACTGCAACAAAATAGAATATTTCATAAACGGCTGAACCGATTTTGATGAAATCTAGCTAAGCACACTCAATAAAGTCACCTTTCAAACCATACACAACTAAATCAAAATCGCTTTACCCGTTTGGGAGCTACGGTACGATGCCACAGATAGACGCACAATGACACAGATAACACACTTCAAACTTATAGAGGCTAAGATAAGAAAGTCGAAAGGCCTGCACAAAAGACGGACAGTGGCGGGCAAAATGACCGCGCTCTTATTAGTGCAGTAATAAGGTTGCACTTTGTCCGCGCAATACCTCGTCTCGCTTTGCTGTATGCGTATACACACAAAGTGATACCTTATTACTGTTCTAATAATAACGCGCCGCGGACATTTTGTCTGCCACTGTCCGTCGTTTGCGCAGGTATTAACTGGCTTAATGAACATTGCGGTCGCTTCTCCAGGTGACGATTGGCGAGGCGACCTGTCAGATCTGCTGCACGAAGATCAAATGGCAAGACATCACCACACTGAAGGAGCACCTGGTCGAGAAACATCCCAACGCAGAGTTTGTAGAAGACGTGAGTTCTTACCATATGTTCTGTATTTTTTTAATTCAGAGACTTCAGTCAAACTTTCCACGGTTGCTGTAGTGCCTGGGACGACATTTAGTGACACTCGCTTGCCCATCACGTGTGCCCAGATATGCTGCATAAATCATCTGTAAATGCCACAGAGATGCTGCGTAAATCATCTATAAATGTAAAAATCATCAGCAACTTGTTGTTTTTTTCAAATGCACTTATAATGTCTATCTCTACATAGTATAAAAGGAAGACGCTTTCCGCGTCTGTCTGTTTATCCTCCTAAACTTCGCAATGGATTTTTATGCGTCAGTTAGAAATTTTTACGGCAGGTTTTATCCCGTGCAATGAGTGTCGCTAGTAGATCTTTAAATCATAAACCAGTTAACATTGAACCAATTCCAGGGTGAGGAGTTACTCCGAGGCTGGTCCCAGGATTCCCAGGATCACGACGCCGAAGAAGTTGAGGAAGTCTATCTGGAGGACCAATACCTTGAGGAACCACGGCCCCATTCCCCGAGCAGAAAACGGAGAAGATCCAGCGAACGACCCAAGAGCAGAAGCGAAAAAACGGAAGCCAAAACCCTCGCCTTCAACGAGAAAACAAACGATAATCCTTTTAGTACCAGAGAGACTACAGATAAAGTTTATAGGACCAAAGAGAGCAAAGAAGAGACGCCTCAGGTTTCGAAAGAAAGAAGAGATGAGGTAACAAAAGATATGAGTCAACCCGAGATGAGTAAAAACGTGATAGAGACGACGTCGGCATTCTACAAGAGTTTGGACATTTTTGGCCAGTATGTGGTGGCACTAATGAAGCTAATTCCGAAGGACAAGTGTCTAAAGTTCCAGGTGCAAATAGTGCAGAGGTTGTTGCAAGAGCAGGCCGCTGCTGGTTAAAAAAACTGTTGTTCCTTAGAAGTATGTGTTTTTCGTATGAAATTGCGAAGTTGTGATTGTTTTGAGTTTGTTTTGTAACATCTGCTACTATAAAAGTACGAAGTGGTCCGGATTGTTCTGATAATCATTAATTTCAGACTTTTGCCAGCTTTTGTCGATACATGTTGATTAATCCTAAGATTTACCGCAGCTCGGACCTTATTGTACAGTAACTCATGTTGTACACTTACTACCTTTACACATTTATGAGTTTTGGCTATGTTTGGCCACTGAAAGAATGGGATATTTGATTTCCTTTTAATTAAGTACATTTCATTCATTGTAACATTTCCTTACACATTTCCTGTGGACTACACTGCACCTAAAACTTTTCTAGAGGGTCTAATTTCATAAGCCAAGAAATACCACAAGTTGTTGTTTACTGTGTAAATACAGTAGGTATATTTTAATTTTAAGACAACTCGATTTCTGTGAAATTAAATAATTATGCATGTAAATTGTGTTTGTATTATACTTACTATTATACAAGCCGGGGCCCATCTCCCGGGCGGCAAATTCAATATCAGGGGTGGATCTATGGGAGGGCAGCGGGTCGGTACGAGTATCTACATGGGGCGGGCGCTAGTTTCACCGCCCCAAGGAGACAATAAATATAATTTTAGTTAAACATCTCCGGTACCTACTCTGATGGTTTCGGCCCAAACTTTCAGACAGTAAAACAGCCCCTAGCGCATTTTACAAAATTAAATACTTCACGAATTTTATAATAAAATTGTTCATTGTATAAAATAGCCTCAAACATCACAAAGTATATTAAATCAAAGCCATGACTGCGAATTCAAAGAGATTATTTAAAAATCGTAGTCAATATGAACGCAATAATCTCAAGGAAAACCCCCCCAGTAAGTAGGTAGAACAGAAAAGCATAATAATATGAAAAGCTGACGCCTAACGTAGAAGGCTGTGCTAACGTCCATTAGCGGAGAGGCACGTCATGCAAGATGAAGAAAAAATAAGATAGCAGCGTGGCGGGAAATTCAAAATTTTCACAGTTTTTTACATTTTGTGGCTAAACTGAGCTATTTTTGTTCAGCGATTTTTGGTTCGCGGCAATAAAACAGTATTATTTTCATTATTGTAAACAACAGAACAACAATAATTCAGCCGATTATGTGTTCTGGTCTACGACAAGTTTTTTGGGCAGTGCCACTGCTTCGTACACATAATCGGCTGAATTATTGTTTCTTTGTTGTTTACAATAATGAAAATAATGATTTGTTATTTCCGCGAACGAAAAATCGCTGAACAAAAATAGCTCAGTTTAGCTACAAGATGTAAAAAACTGTGAAAATTTTGAATTTCCCGCCACGTTGCTATCATCCCACCTTAATTTATTTGCGCGCGCGCGCCGCCGCGCGGCACTTTTTACTGGCAACATCAGATTTTTCGGCGTCCGCTGAGTATGGTATGGTATCACTGCAACTGTCAAACATAAAGGGCGATTCTGTCTAAAACTATACTAATCTGACAGCACTAAAAGTGACAGATAATGTACTAAAGTGACAGCTATCTGTCTGTATCTGTCTGTATAGCTGTCTCTTTAGTACATTATCTGTCACTTTTAGTGCTGTCAGATTAGTATAGTTTTAGACAGAATCGCCCTTAATGTCTGTCTTACTATTCTGTGGTCTGACTGATCTGTGGTAGTGATGTGATGTGATTCGATTACAATTTTCAGCACCGGTTTAAACCGATTACTTTTGGAAAAATACCGGTTGTTTTTTCGTTTTATTTAGGTTTTTGCTTACTTTTTAAAAGAAAGAACAAAATTAGTTGATTTCCTTCGTTTTTACTTACCAGCTTTAATCTGACACCCAACTAAAACTTTTAGAACAGACGAGACTATAATGTGGACTGAAGTTTGTCAACTGTATTGCTCAACTGGTGCAAACGGTACGGTAATTCCCCGATCAAAGACAATATAAAACGGAACACAGTCAGGTACACACGACACAGCACGTCAGAGTGTACACTTTTGTTGTAAAGTCGCCCGTAACGTAACCGAGTAGAGTGCTAGCGTGTAAAGGTCGACGTGCGATCGTGTGTACATATTAAAAGTTTTATCAATAGGCTACGATCTGCTCGCTTAGCATAAGCCTGGGTTTCGCAGTACATAAGGGTTATAAAACAATATGCCTCTCACTCTTTTATTCGACGAAGAGCGGGATAGACTGAGTTATAAACCCATAGATACGCTCTTACCCAGCTGGACTGCAGTCCACAATAATAAAGTAATCGGTTTTAATTTTTAAAAACCGGTGTGTATCGGCTTTTACAAAAACCGTTTTTTTGTTTGTTTATAAAACCGGTTTACATCACTAATCTGTGGATAAAGTAAAATTTTGTAATCTGTGGAGTAAATCGTTAAATCGGTGTGTGTGTGTTTCTTTTTTGTAATCAGTGGTGTGTGTCACTTTTTGGAATTTTTGGTGGGTTTTCGTCAATTTTCGTGTTGTTTTGTGTGTTTTAAAGTTAAACAATATGCCGCCGATGTCGAAGAAGCGTAAAACTAGCCCACTCTGGGATCACTTTGAAGAAGTGGAGGAAAATAAAAAAGCCAAATGTTATTACTGCCGCAAGTTGCTGGCGATTTCTACGACTTCCATTGGGAGCCTCGGTCGACACATGAGATCCCGCCATCCCTCGATGCAAATTAATAGAGACAGGTCAGACAGGCAACCTTCGTCTACGCCTGAGGATAGTGAACAAGTCGATAGTGCATCGGTAGAGGCGGCTGCCTCTCGCAGTAGCAAGTCGAGTAAAATATATCTACCTAAGCACAAAATACAAGAGCTTGACGAGCAATTAGTTAGGATGATTGCCAAAGGATGCCACCCCATTCGAATGGTCGATGAGATCGAATTTCGAAAATTCGTCGAGCTATTGAATCCCGGCTATAGCCTGCCGACGAGGAAGATGCTCGCGGAAAGTTTGCACCCCAAAGTGTTTATCAAGGTAAAGGAAATTGTAAAAAAAAAAACTTTAAAACTCCAGCTATTTGTGTCACTACTGGCGCCAAAATAAACTAGGTACTTGCATGACCAGCAAATATTGGGTACCGACTCTAAGTGGTATTAGATATATGAGTTATTTCAGAGTTGTGGTAAAGACAGTTCTTAGTTTATTTTTATCTTATTATTTATTTTTAAACAATTGATATTTGTATGTCTGTTGTCTAGTTATCTTCTATAACCCGTGTCATCAAAGAAAACATTTGGGACGGAGTTAAAAACCTATTGTTGCCTTGCTTTGACTGTATTAATTAGAGCGAGAGGGTGAGTGTTTTGAAGTTCATCCTAAATGTTTTCTTTAATGGCACGGGTTATACCTACACAAGGATTTTTAATATTTTTTATTAACCAATTGGTATTACTTCGGCTCATAGACGCCCTCAGGGTATTGGTTAATTTGTATGCACAACAGTTTGTAGGTTTACTTACATTATTTTGTCACAATTTCAGGCAATGAGTAATCAGGATGACCAAGAGGCAAGTGACAATGATGACGAAGTACCTGATCAAAGTAAGGAAGTATTATTTTGCTTATCTACTCGCTTTTGCCTGAGCATATCTTCATAACCTCTTTTTCCACATCTTTATAACATACAGCACATCGACTCACATGCTAGCACTGTACTCTATTATGTTAAGGGTGACTTTACAACAAAAGTGTACACTCTGATGTGCTGTCGTGTGTACAAGCCGCCATTTTCACAAAAATTTTTTGATTGGTACAGTCGGCCACACCCTAGGATACCCCTTTTTGTTCGATTGGCGCCCTTATGCCGCGCGCGGTAAGAGCTGCCATGGGGTATCTGTGACTGTGGCCGACCATACAACTTGTAAAATAAGTAAGTATAATTCAAATTTCTTCACGGTAAATGTTTCTCAGCTATAAAAGGCGAGGCTGAAGACCCGACATGTACCTGCGATGCCCGTGTCTCGGATAACTCTAACACTCGACACGAGCTGGGGTGCCCCGCCGCTTCCAAGCAACACTATTGGGACTATTTTGAGGTACCTCCACCTCACACCTTTTATAGTCATCCTCATCATCAGCATCATCAGTACAGTTACGTACAAGAGTATTTTTTTTTAAATTGCAACGCTATCTGTTTTGTCTTGCCCGACGATTATTTCTGCCAGGGTCAAGTCAGTCATAGGAGAGATAAAATAACTGTGTCCGGCGTTTTAAAAATAATGATATGTCGCATGGGGACCCAAACCCTGAAAAGAAAAATATTTAACTTGGGCAGTCAGTTAAAAGTATTTTAAGTAGCCTTTAAAATGGACAAAAGGCACAGCTTGAATCTGCAATTCAGCAACTTGCGCGTGCAACCTATTTACCTCATTGCGAAATAATAACAACACGCCCGTCATACTACTCAAACTACCGATGGAAAAGACAGTTGCTATTGCACACTCAAAACTGTCCCACCACGTATAACTTTTTGACCTTTCAATATAAAATTTTAACAGTTTTAACAGACAGTCATTAATTTTCCCCTAACACCCAACAAAGAAGGGCATCTGTGGTTATTGGTGACGCGTCGGTAACTAGTCGTCGATAGTACACACGACAGCACGTAGACACTTTCGTTGCAAAGTCGCCCGTAACTTAATTGAATAGAGTGCACGCGTGTAAGCGTCTACGTGCTGTCGTGTGTACGCATCCCTACACCCACCTCTTCTGCCCACTGTTGGGTAAGTGTAGGCCTTTTTCCCCCTCGCGCCACCTCTCACGGTTGCTATCCGCATCCATAGATCCTCCGTCGACGCAAAGATGTTGTCCGACTATCGAACTGCAGGTCTTCCTGCCGACCGCCGTCCCAACTCTTGACCGCCACTGTCACTGCCCTTGCCGACTGGCCATATTCCCGCCTCGCCAGATCTCCCTAGGCTACAAAATCAATCTAAATCTGGTGGTTATCAAGTTCATGGTAGCCGAGCGTGGTTGATCCATATGATGGATTGTTCCACTTAATGCACCCAGGTGAATTACCCCAGGTGCATTAAGTGGAACAATCCGATATGATGATGATATGATAATAATTATGATGATATCATCGTCATTCATTATGTGCTAAAGTTATAGGGATTCGAAAGTGGGACCTTGGTATTCAAACTTGATAACCACCTGACACTCAAGATGGACAGATGTGTCCAAGTAGCAATCGTTTATCTATTGTTCTTCTTAGGTCCACTTGCGTCAACCGGTTAGCCAGTTAACGTCAAAAATTGTATGGAAATGTCAAATTAAGTCAGAGTTAGTTGTGTAACCCTGACTGAGACACAAGTCCGCCTTATTCGCGTGCCAGGTGGAAGCAAATTTAATCAATCACCTCCATGCCCCACTTCTTTAGGTCTCGGCGGACGAGGCGACCTGCCAGATCTGCAATGAGAGCTTCAACTGGACGACCATCACCTCACTAAAGGGACATCTAGACGAGAAGCATCCCACTGCAGAGTTTATAGAACATGTGAGTTTATCATCACCGCGTTCCTCTCTCGTTCTGTAACCCGCCTCACAGTGGTCGATTTGTACGATTTAGGCGGCCAAAACTATTTTATGCTTTATTTCAGTAATAAATACGACAACAAATGCTAATCTGGTATTTTAGAGTGAATATATATGTTTATCCCTATTCGTTTCATTGAAAGCGTATTTTTCAATACAAAAAAACATTTCTGTGAAAATATTTTTGTAAATAGCGCCAATGTTTTTAAATTTTCTTTAAATCTCCCTTTGGTGTAAAATATATATTTTGAGTTCATTTGAATTATCGAAATCGGCTTAGTAGTTTTTGATATTTGGGTTAAGAATTATCACAATTTGTTAAGTAAAAGACGGCCGTACATAAAAAAAAATGTTTATTCTCTACAGTCTGCATGCCTATTTAAATTGAAAATAAAATATGGATGACAAAAAAATACAGTATACACTAAAATTAAATGGTCAACAGTTATTACCACATTATTATACTAAATGTTACTTACAATGTTAGGTACCGAATCATAAACAATAAGACAATATTTTATGAAAGTTTAACATACAAATTGTTATGTTACTCTTTAAAAGACAATTCTTCCTCACCGTCACTTTCCATGCATTTATCACAAGTGCCTTTTGTATTTGGCTCTGCAGGAAGCAAAAGCTCCAAAGTTTCCTGCAAAAATGGTTTTGATCGGAACTTCTTTTTTTTTCTCATTGAACTGATGAGTGGATCTGATGTCAAGAGTAACCTGTGATAAATATCAAGGTTACAGTCTTCGCGTGAAAACTTTCGAGCAAAGTTTAGACGGTATGAGCGAAAGTGCTTATTACGAGCTTCTGCAGCTTCCTCCGAAAGTTGACCAATAGGCACTAGAGAATTTTCTATAACTTTTCCACCATGTACCAAAATTGTATGCATGGTAGGAGTCATAGAATGCCAACCATATAACTCTACATACAGTTTTGCTGTCTCCATGGCGTATTCATCAAATTTCGGGACATCTATTTTGTGACCGCTTGATATGGCTTCCAAAATAACTTTAATTCTATAAATAAAATTAAAGTCTATTCCCGTTATTTCAGCAGCCAGATGTGGGTTTTCAAAAAATCTTCTACTAGTATTGCCGTCATTTGTGTTACCAAAATTACATTTTGGCATATCTACCAAGATACCTACTTCTTCTCTGAATCTTTGCTGAATTTCTTTTTTTTTTGTTGTTCTAGCATCTTTTCTGCTTTGGTTCTTTTTTCACGGTATTTCCCAACGGGCAATTTATAAGCTAAATGTAAAATACTCTCGAATAATCGAATTCTGGCATGTAAAGTTGATAGGCCAAATTCAAGCGATTCTGGGTGAATTTCGTTTTTTTTACTTAAGTCATTAAAGTTTTTTGAAGTGGCTCCGCATATGTAGCATCTACTCGTTGATTTGGTGTCAGTCGCCGCATTGCAAACTTTGCCGTCCACCATGGTCATTTTAAGACTGTGGCTAACCGAGAATTTTTGCCCATTCAGTTCCAATTCCGTGGCTTTTAGGGACTTCACACTGTCCCGAACGTAATTTATTTCATCTTTTGTAATGTCTGTAGACTCTTTTATAAATCTGAATCGTATCGGGCGGCAATATCGTGGTGAAGAAGGAGTCGGGTTTTGCCAAACCATTTTTGTTTTGTCTTCGCCGCAAACAATTTGTAGAGGCACGAATGAGCTCAAAAATATATTTGCATCCGAGTCGGCGTCATTCATTAACTTTTGTTTGTATTGAGCTTGTTGTGAACCATCACAACCCCATTTGCAGATAATCTGCAAGGAATTTCTCTCAGTTTCTGTAAGAGTCATTAGTACTTCTTCGAGGAAAATTGATAATCGCGTGACGGTGTGATCTAACAAAGATTGTAGATCACTTTCAGCACAGGAAGCGGTCACTCGTAGCGTCTCTTTGGGTGGGTAACATTCCTGTTTAGCCTTCAACACTAATTCGTAGCACGGGTAAAAGCTTCTGTTGGTTGCTCGCACAATTTCATATTGACTTCGTGTCAAATCAGCGTCCACGCACATTCGCAGTGCCTCCCGAGGCGTAAGGGGATCTTGTGCCTTTGATTTGGAATGTCTTTTTTTACATTCGTTTGCGGCTGCAGGCGAATTTGTAATATCTTTTAGGACTTGCGAGGCGTTTCTTTTTCCTTCTTTTTGTAAAATTACTTGCGCTGCGTGAACTATCACTTCTTTGCCTACAGAGGAGCGAACTTCTTCTGTTTTCCTCCTTTTAGTTCTTTCACTACATTCACTGAATGTTTTGCTAGGTCGTCCTGACTTATTATGCGTTTTTATGGGCATCTCGAACGTTCCTGCTAACCATGCATCATTGCTTATAAGAAATTTTTCTAGCGTGTTGCGTGCTTTGGACCATCTCTTTTTTATTTCTGTTTTAAAATATGAAAATTTATGATTTATATACTTTTTGTCTTCGTCGGAGTCCCCGTAAGACACTAACAAATAATTTTGTAAGTATTCCAATTTGTCGTTTATTGATGGAGAGTTTTCCTCAATCATCTTATCAAAAAGATATCTGCGAGTTACTACCTCCATGCCCGAGTAACTTGATGAACCTAGAACAACGAAAAGGAATTTTAACGCAAAAGAAACAAAAAAGGAATTTTTCTCACTTTCTGCCTAAGTTAATGAATTATTATTTTTCTCGCGAAGTGGTCAAAGGTGGTGGCTATTTTTTTTGTGGTTATCTGCTCAAAGAGCTATACTATTAGAAACCATAAGGAATTTAACTCGGACGGTCTCGGAAGTACAACATTTTTACTATTGAAAATAAAAAAATGATAATATTTTCTATGAAAAAGGGCGATCTTTGATACGTTGTAACTGCACTAAATATTGATATTCCTTATCTTAATTTAAATTATATTTGAAGGAGCTTACCTGAATTTTCGACTTCCATCACTTTCACTTGTAACTGAATAATATCCAATGAAATATTCACTTTAGAATATCGGTTGCGCTAAGAGTGTCGAGAACGAACGCGTACAGCTTGCGCGACGATCAAGTTCCGACTACCTGTGGGGGCGCGCACGCAGTTCTAGGAACTGGGGAGGGGTGGGGTTTGGGCAGTCGGGGTGTCTATTTTTCCGGGAATCAATTAGTTTTGTTATAAGTTAACTTTGAGAAATGGACTTTTGGCCGCCTAAATCGTACAAATCGACCACTGCGCCTGTTAACACAGCAGTGGGCTGAGTAAAGGCCTCTTCATGCTCACGCCACCTCTCACGATCCTGTGCCAGGCGCAACCACTGTTTTCCGGCTACTTGGGCTATGTCGTCGGACCATCTGGCTGGTGGTCTGCTAACCGATCTCTTCCCCTCTCGGGGTTCGTGTTTTTGTGGAGACTTTCGTGGAGACATAATTATTGTAAGAAAACGGGATTCTTACCACGATTTATTTTGTTGGATTGCCCGATATTTCGGCACCGTTGCAGGCACCATGGTCACGGTGCCGAATAATAACATAAATCGTGGTAAGAATCCCATTTTCTTACAATAAAAATATCTTTTATCATCAACCAGATTACATTTATTCCAGGGCGAGGAAGACTTGTCCCAAGACAAGGTTGAAGAAGTCTACCTGGAAGACGAATACCTTGAGGATCCACTGCCTCAGACAACCGGCAGAAAACGGAGAAGTTCCAGCGAACAACCCAAGAACAGAAGTGGGAAAAGCGACAGCCCAAGAAAGAGTAATAGGTCTCAGGATCCCAAAGAAAGCAGAGATATGCAGTCAGAACGGCGTAAAAAGTTGATAGAGTCATGGTACAAAGGTTTGGATATTTTTGGCCAGTATGTGGCAGAAATAATGAAGCAGATTCCGAGAGCGAAGTGTCTGAAGTTCCAGGTGCAAATAGTGCAGAGGTTGCTGCAAGAACAGGCAACAGCTGGTTAAAAAACTGTCGTTCCTTCCTAATAAGTATGGGTCATTTTCGTATGAAATGGCGAAGTTGTGATCGTTTTGAGTTTGTTTTGTAACATCTGCTACTGTAAAATACGAAGTGGTACGGATTGTTCTATGATAAATCGTCAATTTCAGACTTACCAGCTTTTGTCGATAAATCTCTTAAAAATTATTGATCATCTCAATGAGCTATTTCCTGCATCAAGTTTGGACGGTTGACGCGTGAGTGGATTATTTAGAAATTAATTTCATTAGTTCTGATTTGAAGCTTATTCAAATAGACCTAAGCCTACAATAATATTGTAATGAATCGGATTTAATGTATAGATTTAACTCACTTTAATGCAGTCTGTAAACATAAAATGTTGTATTTTTCTGTAAAGGTGTTTCACACGGAATAATAATTTAAGACCTATTTTTGATGAATGTAATGTGAAAAACTGTTGGAGAATCTAAATAAATAATAATAATAATTTAGCTTTTGTTTTAGAGAATAAACGCGATGTATACCTAGATTGATTTTGATTATTTTAAAAACTACATTCAACCATCAGGAAGTGGGTTGAGCATAGCTTGTATGAAGATACAAAATCGGCCTGAGAGCCCTACAGGAAATGTGAAACCAAAGGGCATTTCAAAATTTTTAAATAAGTAAATACAGTAGGTAATATGTTGTAATTTTAAGACAACTCGATTTGTATTAAAGTTCTAATAAATAATTAAGGATTTAAAATGTTGTTTTATACTCTGTTCTGCTTTTCAACACTCATGAAGTCATGATCCTAGGGCGGTATTCGATTGTCGGAGGGAATCAGAAAAACGAACTTCCATCTAGAGATAAACATAATTTTTTACAATGTCTTTTTTCTAAAATTTAAGTTTACACCAAACAAAGATTTTTCGAGAGTCTATTAGCGAACATCTCGGATAGTATAAATAAATCTAAAACTTCGGTCTCTTTTTTAAAACAACAACAAAAATAGTACCTTAGCTCACGGTCGACAGGCAGCGTCGGCGCGAGCTCCGTCTCGCCTCCGTGTTTATGGTCTCAGAATGAGGACCGAAACTAGTCGGCTATCCCGACATCAATAAAAATAAGTACGATCGGCCACGGTCACATATTCTAAGGCAGCTCTTACCGCGCGCGGCATAAGGGCGCCAATACAACAAAAAGGGGTATCCTAGCGTGTGGCCGACTGTACAAAAAGATACTATCATAAATTAAATTATAATTAATGCTAACTAAATAACAAAAATATATATTTAGGTACTGAGATACGTTCTTGTACCTACTGCTTATACACTCCAAATAACTATGCAAATAGTGACGTAATATATAACTACTAAATTAAAAATGTCCCCGTCATTTTGCCTTCAAATAAGCGTATCTCATAAACGACTAAACCGATTTCGTTTCGATAAAACATATCTAAGAGCACTCGTTTAAGAACTACACAGTCACACATAGCAGTCAAACCTGTAACACGTCTTTTTTGGTCAAGGGTTAAAAAAAGTTAGGAATGTACTTAGACCCACTTTAGAAAGCGTGTGGACTAAGCGTGTGATAATGGTATAGGTGCTGGGCAAGCCTCCTCAATCTAAACATGTCCCTGCACTACAACGCCACTGGACACACATCTCGTGTTTGTGGGGGTGCCACTGGACACTGCATAAAATGTTCTAATATTTTTCAAAACAAATATTCATCATCATCATCAGCCTGTTGACATCCACTGCTGAGTAAAGGCCTCTTCATGCTCACGCCACCTCTCACGATCCTGTGCCAGACGCAACCACTGCTTTCCGGCTACTCGGGCTATGTCAAAGAAAGACAAGCAAAGATTACTAAACATTTTCGGACCACTGCAGCCTCCAAGTCACTTCACCAGTCTACAGGGTGCACTCTAAGTCAATAGCGGAACTTTAAGTAGGCTGTCTACTGATCACTACAAACAACTTGTACCAGGTGCCGAAAAAAATGGAGCGAAAAAAATATCAGCTGTTCCATAAAAAAGGTCGACTCAGTACTGCGCCAAATGTATGAAACAGCTGATATTTTTTTCGCCACCTAGTACAAGTTGTTTGTAGTGATCAGTAGACAGCCTACTTAAAGTTCCGCTATCGACTTAGAGTGCACCCTGTAGTGGTTCGCCCCGAACTGTGAACTCGCGACCCCATATCTCGGCAACCCTTCGACTGATTTGGCTCATGCCCGAACTTAAAAATTATCTTTGACTCATTTACCTGCCCACCAAATTTCATGACGATCCGACAAAAGTTTCTCAAGTTATCGTCGGACGAATATACATACGTACATACATACAAATGCCGGATTCATTCACTTGCCATTCACTTGTCTGTTCAAATGTCTAACCGAGAAAATCCATCCAGAGAGCCTTTCTCATGTCCTGCTAGCGAATCTTCTTCTGGATCGGTCCCTCAATTCTGAGGATGGTGACCATATACAATGGTTCTCCACTCATCACGGTCATGGGCGCGGTGGGATGCGTGCTGGATGGATCCACCCAAGGGCGTCGCCAAGGGGGGGCAGGGAGGGGCAGCTGCCCCCCCTAGAGATTCTAAAAAAGTTGCCAAATATAATGCAACCAAAGTCCTAAGTCTTTGAGTTAATTTGCTTGAAGTTCAAGCCTTGAACAATCATTCTCAACTCAACTCGAATGAATTCACCAATTCCACTCCTAATATTCCGTACGCTCAACTACGCTCTGGCTGTAGATGTAAGGCTCGTAGTACAAGTGAAAAGCTTCATGTGCTGTCGACTTTACCTACAATTCATACATACTTTTCTCATTCATAGAGAATGAGCACTAGCTGGGCAAAGGCCTTCTCTCAGAGAGAGAGTTCGAGCTTAATCACCACGCGTGCTCAATGCGGGTTGGCGATTTTTGCGTTGAGGGTATAATGCCTCACACGCTCAGGTTTCCTCACGATGTTTTCCTTCACGGTCAGCGAGTGGTATGCTACTACAAATTCACAAATGTACGTAAGTTTGAAATTAAACAAAGTCATAGATACATGCCCGCACCGGGAATCAAACCTAGGACCTTTCTCTTCAGAGTCCACTGTTCTACCCACTAGACCACCACCGCTGCTGGTGATCGCATAATATGCCCAAAAAAGCTGAGGGCCCTCTGGCGACAAACTGTTGACAGTCGCTTCGTTATTCTGAGCCCGTTCAGGATGGAAATATTGGTTCTGAAGGCGGTCCACGGGATTCTGAGCATTTTCCTCCAACAATCGAATCTATGTATGTATAAATCACGTAACATTTTTCCAAAAAAATATTCTTGAAAATGCAAATGCCTCTGGCCTTTGTTAGCCAGCTGCCGCTTGCTCTTGGAGTAGCTTCTGAACGATCTGCACTTGAAACTTGAGACACTTTTTCTTCGGTATGAGCTTCATGAGCTCTGCCACGTACTGCCCGAAGACGTTCAGACTCTCAAACCGTTCCGGTGCGAGCTTTATCAACTTTTTACTGGCCCGGGGTAGACCTTTCATCTCTTCTTTGATGTCTCTTGTCTCCTCTGTGCTTTTTCTCACTTTGTGGCCCTTAGGTTTCTCGTCTCCGCTCCGTTGAAGACTCCGTAACGGTCTGTTGTCTGGGTCTCCGTCATCTTTGCTCTTGAGTCGTTGGCTGGTCCTCTTACGTTTTCTGCTGGTGGTCTGGGTCCGTGAGTCTATGTCTGAATCGTCTTCTAGGTTCTCTTCGGTCTCATCGTGGGACCAGATATCTGAGCCGGGGCCGCGGACGAATTCCTCTCCCTGGAATGAGTGAAATTCGAAGTTACGATACTGATTTTGTATAATACGTATTGTTTTTCTTTTTTTTTATTGGCAGTAGGGTTGTTGCTTTTATAATAATAGTATACCTTTCATATCCCGAAACTCCATTTCGTAAGTAATATATGAATTCTTCGTTATGTTTCTTGCTTTGTTATAATATGTCCCGGAGTTGGGTGTACCTCCTGGCAAAGGCCTTTAACGACTTCCACTGTTTTCTATCTTCTTTTGTATCAAGATTACATGGGAGAATATGATCTGTTTCGTATATTTAAACTAGGTAAAGTAGTGGCCCTAGAACTGATCTCTGTGGAACACCCGCTAGTTGAATTCGACCCTGTAATTGATGGCCTGTTTTAAATGCTACTCACATCGTCTACAAACTCTGCGGTGGGATGCTTCTCGACCAGATGGTCCTTCAGTTTGGTGATGTTGCTCCAGTTGAGGGTCTCGTCGCAAATTTGGCAGGTCGCCTCGTCCGTCGATACCTGAAGTAGTAGAAAATCGAGATCTAACTACAGGGTGCACTCTAAGTCGATAGCGAAACTTTAAGTAGGCTATCTACTGATCAATACAAACAACTTGTACTAGGTGGCAAAAAAAATGGAGTGAAAAAAATATCAGCTGTTCCATACAAAAGGTCGACTCAGTACTGCGCCAAATGTATGAAACAGCTGATATTTTTTTCGCTCTATTTTTGTCGCCACCTAGTACAAGTTGTTTGTATTGATCAGTAGACAGCCTACTTTAAGTTCCGCTATCGACTTAGAGTGCACCCTGTAGTGGTTCCCCCAGAACTGTGAGTTCGCGACCCCATATCTCGGCAACCCCTTGGCCGATTTGGCTCATGTTCGAACTTAAAAATTATCTTTGCCCTGAATTTGCCTCATTTACCTCATGTATGTATGAATGTTCGTTCGACGATAACTTGAGTGAATTTAGTCGGATCGGCATAAAATTTGGTAGGCAGGTAAATGAGGCAATTGTGAGGCAAAGATAATTTTTAAGTTCGAACATGAGCCAAATCGGTCGAGGGGTTGGTGAGATATGGGGGGGTCGCGAGTTTACAGTTCGGGCGAACCACTAGTCTATACACCGTTTACCTCAAAGTAGTTCCAGTAGGGTTGCTTGGCGGCGGCGGGGCACCCCAGCTCGTGTCCCTTGGACGAGTCTTCGAACCCTCGCGAGTCACAACTGCACTGCACCACCTCCACTTCCAACTCGCCCTTTATCGTGATGGCTGGAAAGTAACAAGTATGTGGTTTGATTATATGTATCTCACTCTTTTGTTCCAACCCGCATTGAGCAAATCGCCAACCCGCATTGAGCACGCGAGGTGATCTCTCTCTGAGAGAAGGCCTTTGCCCAGCTAGTGGGACATGTATAATTGTACAGGCTACATCTTACTTTTTACTCTTTTGTTCGACGTAGAGTGGGATAGGTACGGTAATTAGTGTTTCAATCATTTCCCATATTTTATTTGGGGCATGTTATAAAGCAACGATTTTCTTCAATAAAATACGTAAACAAAGGGTGGCAAGTAAATAACATTTACTTACGTCGCTCAGTTGGTTCATCGTCATTGTCGCTAGCATCGTGGTCGTGAATACTCATCATCTGAAAATAACAGAAAATACTTCAAAGTTACTCGAGTTTATATTGTTATGGAAGTAGATACTCTCAAAAAATACTTGTATAGAAGCGGGTGCACGATGCCACAACAGAGATTATCGGATCAGACAGACAGACAGACAGGCAAACAGACAAACAAACCAAGTACCTATCTAAAAAAATATAGTGCTCTCGAGCTCGCCAAATTGCCTGTACTGATTAGTAGAGTAGAGAGACAAACGTTTGTTTAGCTAGCAACACTAAATTCACTTGTAAAAACCCTAGGCTAGCAAGTAACAGTTTGGCTAGCAACTTAAAATTCATACAGTAGAAACCTTAGGCAAGCAAGTTAACGGTTGGCTAGCAACTTAAAATTTAAAAGGAAAGGATGCATATCTGGAACATATGTTCAGACACCAGAGATACAGCCTCATGAAACTTGCAATGATGGAAAAAGTCGCTGGCAAGAGACGTGTCGGCCGAAGGATAAAATCCTGGCTAAGAAACCTACGGGAGTGGACTGGGATCGCGAGTGCTGCCCAGCTATTTCGCCTCGCGAGAGACAAAGAGGGATATGCAGAGCTGACCGCCAACCTTCGCTGAGTCGGAGAGGCACACTAAGAAGAAGAAGAAGAAATTATGGTATGGAACAGACCGTGTCATCGTCGTCCCCGGCCGCATCCAAGTATTTCTGAATGTACTCCGCTGTGATCTTGGCCTTTTCCTTCAATGTCATCGGTAGCATGTGGATGATGGTCCGGAAGGCCTCCTCATCGATCAGCGAGACGGGGTGGCCATGTTTCTTCACCAGCTCCACGCAGGCTTGCTTCACTGTCGAGAAGATATCCCTTGTGGATTCTGGAGGGTCTGGCTGGAAAGATAGAAATGGGGTGTGGTGCTGAACACGATGGCGTTATTAGTTGAAAATGTGGAAAATTGGACATGAGGACTTTGGAAATTGGCCCTTCTTCATTTGAACAATCCGGCATTTGTATGTATGTACGTATGTATATTCTCAAAAATTTTGTCGGATCGTCATGAAATTTGGTAGGCAGGTAAATGAGTCAAAGATAATTTTTAAGTTCGGGCATGAGCCAAATCGGTCGAGGGGTTGCCGAGATATGGGGTCGCGAGTTCACAGTTCGGGACGAACCACTAGTTTTAAGTACTTACAGGGGTCGACTCGCCAATATCGTTGAGTTTGACCTCGCCAGCCTCTTCCAGGATTGAGCATAGCCGCCATTGGGCTGGAGACAGGTTCAGGGTAAACTGCTCGCCAACTGAAACAAATTGCTAATATGGTAAAACGGGCTGTTTTCCCGCAACGCGACGTCTCTACTTGCGCCTATTTTGCGCCTGATAGGGTTTTGTAACCCCCAACCAAAAAAGAGTTGTACATAAGTTTGCTAAAAGTTTGAACGCTATGTGTGGCGGTCTGTTTGTATGTAAAATAAAGAAATTGGACATTATATTTTCAAACAAAATTTCATCAAAAAAAAATAAAAAATTTTAAATTTATTTATTGGTAACAAAAAATATACATCTACACACGACAGCACGTCGACCTTTACTCGCTAGCACTCTTCTCGGTTGCGTTATGGGCGACTTTTCAACAAAAGTGTACAGACTGACGTGCTGTCGTGTGCAAGTTATTAAAAAAGATAAAAAACATCGAATACAATTTAATTAACATTTAAATGGGCAATGTTTTTAAGTAATACATCCTGAATGTCTGTGCTAGGTATAGACCTGTATTACAGACATCAGCGCTTACCTCTCTGTCTGTCTGTGGCACCGTAGCTCTTAACAGGTGAACCAATTTGGAGGTGGTTTTTTAAATTTGAAATCAGGTTTTCTAGCGTGTGTTCTTAGATATGTTTTACAAAATCGGTTCAGGCCTTGTTCACCGACCGGTGTCCGTCTCTCAGCCACCACACCGTTGCTAAACTGTCTACTACATGGTTATCCACCTGTTCGTCAATTTTGACATATATTTTTCTACCTAAATCTTAGAAGGGAGGAGAAATAATAATAAGAAGCTATATGCATCTACAAAATAGGTAAAAAATCACAATAGGTACCTACTGCCATCTCCTTCTGCCTTTTAATATTTCTTACAAGCTTGAATTTGTAGTCAGCGAAGTACTGAAACAAAAATAAACAACGGTAAGCTGAAACAACAATGCGAAAATCGCCAATCTGAACATATGGTGATTAAGCCCGAAGTAGCTCTCTGAGAGAAGACCTTTGCCCAGCTAGCAGGACATGTACAATTTGTACAGGCTACTTACCCTTTTCCAAGCCCTTCCATCCCGTTTATGTCCATCCGTGGAAACCCTGTTTATGAGCTCCGCACACTCATCCCACAGAAGCGTTGACAGAGAACGTCCTTCCACACCACGGTTGTAAAATTTTGACGCAATTTCTGGATGAGCTTCCAGGAAGTCCATCAGAGCCGATAGCTCGTCCGAGGTCACCATCTCTGAACAAAGAATATGAATCAACACAATGCATCCTTATCTTGAAACATGTTTCTTTCATAAGTTTCAGAACTGCATAAAAATATCCAACATCATTTCTTTTTCATTTCACTTTATTTTCATTCGAGTTTGGCGGGATAAAACAAAAAAAGAGGAAAAAAATCGTGAGGAAACCTGTTAGTTGGCTCCACACGTATTGACTTATTTTTCCTGTGGGCTAGGCCGACTAAGCTGTCAGGATGGTATAGGTGCTGGGCAAACCTACTCCATCTAAAAAAAAAATGTCCCAGGCGCCGAGTGGTCTCTTCACCCAACTAGTGTGTGTGAGCGAAGGTGCCACTAGACGCTGTATAAATCATATCATTTTCGTAGATGCAAAGGCCTTAGTTTTTTGGCGGGATCCACTAGGTAGGTATGAGGTAGTGGCCACCCCTGGTGTCAGAGTTTTTAGGCCACCCAAAGGGTCTCTGACATGGCTTAACGATTGAGATCCACTATAAGCCCTATAAAAGGATATCATCATCATCATCTCATCATAGACGAAGAAATAAAGTTGCAAAATGGACTTGGATAGGTATGCAAAGACCCGAAACTACCTCTCCAAGATAGCACTAAAACGGTATCCAACTGGATCACGGAAGAGAGGGCGCTGATCAGTACAACAGGAGGCTACCACTGGTAGCCTACCAGTCTCGGAATGAACACATCCGAGCTTGATATGAAGGCGCAAAACGGGCGAATTAAAAAACTGATTTGAGTGCCCTATGTCCCTGATCTTCCCTTAAGGTGGTGGAAAGTGTTCTATACAGAGAAATATCAACAGGGACGAAGTAATACAGGGTTATTCAGCTCTAAAACCGCTAAACTGTGGGACAAATGTAACTGAGTGAAACTTACTTTTAGTCATTTGTATCTGTATTACACCACGAAGAGGACTTTAAGATCCAGCGGATATATTAGTGCAGAGGACTTTGATATACCTAGATTAACAAACCGTACACCAGCAAACAAAACCAAGAAATTCACGATCAAATCCAATCAAAACCTTCAAAAATCTTCAAAAATATTATACCCACAGATAAAAGTATAAAACAAACAACAAACAACCTTTTGACGTTTGTTCACAGATAAAGTTTATTTTTTAAGGACATGTCCTAGAAATACGACACAAACAGCCACTATGCCCAGCATGACCGATTAATCGAGCGGGTTTTTGTTTATCAGTGAATAGAGTTGTTAAAACTCGATTAACCCATGGTAGGCGGTAGGCCTACTACACTAAAGCTCATTGGCGGATCCAGGATTTTGGTTTGGGAGGGGTGGGTGGCGGATCGACGATTCGACGACGTGCTAGGTACCACAACACGGGCCGTGGGCCACGGCAGCTCCCAAAAGACAGTGTGTGCGGTAGTGGTTCAAAAGGATCTCGTACAGTCGCCCACGCGCTAGGATACCCCTTTTTGTTCGATTGGCGCCCTTATGCCGCTCGCGGTAAGAGCTGCCATGGGGTACCTGTGACTGTGGCCGACCGTAGGTACTACCAACTTACCATGCATTGATCGAGCACGCTAAGCTCGGTAGCGGTCGATACAGTCCTCTACCTTTCTTATGATTTTAGTAGATCTAGGATAGGTACCCCATGGTAGCTCTTACCGCACGAGGCATAGGGCGCCAAGCGAACAAAAAGGCGTACACACGACAGCACGTAGACGCTTACACGCTAGCACTCTACTCGGTTACGTTACGGGCGACTTTAAAACAAAACAGTCTGACGTGCTGTCGTGTGTACATCCTAGCATGAGCCTGACTGTACATAGAGCGAAGACTACATACGAATATGATGAGTAAATAGCTAGGCACAGTCAGCCACAAGCTAGGATACCCCTTTTTGGTTGATTGGCGCCTTTTTGCCGCGCGCAGTAAGAGCTACCATGGGCCATGGTGTTCTAGACTGTGTGGCTGACCGTACCTATTTTTTTGTAGGTACTTATGGGTGTTGACAGAGTATGAGCCCATGAGCACGTTGGAAAATGTCGACATATATTTTTTCGTGTCACAAATGCAAATAAAAAAGCAGACGACAGATTTATATGAAAATATATTTCGCCACGCAATGTGGTGCCAGTGCCACGGCGCAAAATGCGCTTTACCGATAGCACATCATGGATACGACCTCGTAAAGCTTTGAAAAAGCTCTGGCTTTCTCATTTATTTATGTTCTATTGTGGTGGTTTTTGAATAGAATACCTTTTTTTTTGCGGAAATCCGCTCATTTTATTCGTTAGTTATTTACCTTAGTTATGGAGCATCTGATTAAAATTTTGCGCCTATGACTGGGGCCTTAGCCTAAAACGCAATGGCGTGTCGATGGCGCCCCTGCAGAAGGACAAAACCGGGGTTTCCTCGGTTTTCTCCTACAACCAGAGAACTAATCCTCTAGAATTAGAATCAGAATATTCTTTGCTGTACTACAAAAACATTAAAAGGACCGACAGCATTAATAAATCGTAATTGAAGCAGCCAACTGGGAGCTCATTTTGGCACCATTGCGTTACAGGCTAAGGCCCCTGGTCCTTCACTAATAGTAACTTACTCCTATGGATATACCTACTAACGCAGATTACGTAGCGTAGCGTAGATGCTTAACGGATTGTTTGGAGACGTTCCACCCAATAGTACAATATGTAACAAGCCGCAGAGAACCGTCTACTTTACAAAGTTACGAAGAATCCCTCCGATGCCATCCTTGGATGCAACAGTATGGACTTCAGTACGTACGTTCAGAAGTGGACAGAAAAATGCTCAAGAAAAAGGGGAAGATGAGAGTTGTCAAGTTTATTAAGGTTACCTGCCTGGTTTTTATGGGCACTTGCAGTTCGTTTTATTGTTATTTTACTTGCGCGATTTGGTCTTGTCTACAAGCAGCTAACGTCGTCCAAGCAAGCATTAGCAGCAAGCGTGATTTATTCACAGGGAAGCAGTATAACTCATTGTGTAATATTTCTTTCCGTTAAATAGAATATTAGTAGCGCCGGGAAACAATGGGATTTTCATTCAACTGTCCTTTTGCGAAGTTGGTGCTTATTATCGTGTTTTACATTGCGGATTGCAATTTAAATGTCGATTAAATGGCATTGCGGATTACTTAATACCTACTTGGGTAAACTGTACTGAACTAAACGCATTTCTGCTTAAAAAAAAAGTCCAACTTCACTTTGGACTTCATTAGCTCTAATTTCCCAGGCATGGTTCCTTAGAAAAAACTGTTTCAACGCAGGCAATACCTGGTTTCCCGCTATGGCGGCGGTCTTTTAACACCCTGTATACCAGACTCTGTTTTATCTCTCGCATCGTTATCGTGTCAGAAGTTAAAAAAAACTATTTTTGCGACAGTCAACCGCCAGGCCATTTAAATAAAAGTTCGGGAGCCAAAACATTGTTCAAATTGGAAATTCGTCGGGTCCCGGGATATTGTGTATGCCCAACAGCATAATATAGAAATATACAGTAGGTCATCTACAAACAAATGACTGACATGTGCTTGTCTCGGAATGCAACCTTTGAACCGAACATGCTTCGACTATGCTTCCAAATGGAATGCATTCTGGCGAATGGCGTGGCAACATTCCATTGGATGCATCGTCAATACCTGTAGCTTGATCGAATCGTTTTTCGTATTCGTATTCGTAATGTTTCGACTGCTGATGATTCTATAAGTTTGTCGTACTGAGAAGGTGACCCTAGTAGGCTCCTATAACCTTCAACCACAATAAGCTTATTAGTATGTTTATTTTACCAAATATCTAGAAGTCGGTAAAGACAAATTGTGGATCCGTTTCAGTTGTCTAAATGTGAAATATTTTTAAACATTAAAAATAATCCTATCGAACCAATCAGATGGTTGTGCCGTCAGAAAAGAAAAATATTTGGTCGGAATGGATTAAGGGGTACCTAGTATGTATTTACTAGGTAGGTAGGTATTCGAGGACACGATTGAGTTACTCTACTGCTCTGTTCTTATGTTGTGTCCAAAGCCCTGTAGGAATTTAACAACTTTTCCTTTCTCCCCCGTCATCCTGTCCCGTCACAAAACCTGCGACACGGAATATTTTACGCTGAAGTTTTTTTTTTGTATGTAACAAAACTCTTTTTCCTCTACCTACTCTATGTCGACATCGAGTTGGATATACACAGGGTGGCCCAAATATTTAGACGTCAAGCGAGAAAATCTAGATAGCTGACACCAAGGGCTACCCGAATCACCCCCATGTATGATGATCATCCATGTTTTGTCGTTTAGAAGTTAGAAGGCTTTTCTGTCTATGTTTCTATGTTTGGGCCACCCTGCATCACACCAGACATGCTAAGCCTACTTTAGGCGCAGTAGGTATAGAAAATTTAACCTTCTACAGGGTGCACTCTAAGTCGATAGCGGAACTTTAAGTAGGGTGTCTACTGATCACTACAAACAACTTTTACTATGTGGCGAAAAAAATGGAGCGAAAAAAATATCTGCTGTTTCATACATTTGGCGCAGTACTGAGTCGACCTTTTGTATGGAACAGCAGATATTTTTTTGCGCTCCATTTTTTTCGCCACGTGGTAAAAGTTGTTTGTAGTGATCAGTAGACAGCCTACTTAAAGTTCCGCTATCGACTTAGAGTGCACCCTGTAGTTCTTCTTTCCCATCGCCCAACTCGACAAATTCAAATGAATTATACTTAAATTAAGTAAGTAGGCTAAAATAATTTCGCTCCCAAGAATCCTTTGTATATTTTTTCAATCCGTCTCTCATCTAATTGGGGATTCGTCGCGTTTGTTGGCGACGATTTGATTTTGCCTTTCGCTTGATTTGATTTGATTCGGGAATAAATTAAATAAGTAGGTAAAATCAAATTTAATAGAAGCACGGTGCAACTGTACGTCCTAAAGTTGGTTCGTCTTTCCTAGATCCTAATCTCGGGGCTAATTCTCGGGAATCTCGCATTCGACACATCACGAAGGAAAAATCTCATTTTGCGGGAAATGTCACACACATCTCCTATTCTCACGAAGTAAACCTCGCTCGACATAAGGTACGAGATGTCTGCCTTTTTCGCTCGAAATGAGATTTCCATTCGAGATAGTTCTTTACCTTTACAAAGTGCTTTACTATACAAAGTGGCGCTCGAAGGAATCGGGAACTAATAGTCCCGCCCGGGAGTACCGAGATTCAACTCGTTACACGTCTATAACTAGGTACCTATACAAAATTAAAAATACCCGACATCTTAGCTTCAAATACTTAAGCATACATATCTCATAAACGGCTGAACCGCAAAAAAAACCGCATCCAAATCAGTTCACCCGTTTAAGAGCTACCTACGGTGCCACAGCAGACAGACACAACCCTGACACACAATAGCGGTCAAACTTATAACAACCCTCTTTGCTGGTTGATGCGCTGTGTGTGTGGTGTTGACTGTACGGTCGGCCACAGCCACAGACACCCCATGGCAGCTCTTACCGCGCGCGGCATAAGGGCGCCAATCGAACAAAAAGGGGTATCCTAGCGTGTGGCCGACTGTACACAAGACAGCACGTCGCGTCGACCCCTAACACTCTACTCGGTTAGTAGTCGGTTAGGTTAAGGGCGACTTTACAACAAAAATGTACAAACGACAGCACGTAGACGCTTACACGCTAGCACCCTACTCGGTTACGTTACGGGCGACTGTACAACAAAAGTCTGACGTGCTGTCGTGTGTACCTACCTAGTGTTCGATTGTGATAGGTATTCATACAGGATTGATGAATATTCTGCCGCGGACGGAGCGATTTTTCATTTCCTTTCTCCGTGATAGCGGTTCGATAAAATTGCCTTTTTAATACGGCGAGATTTTTAATGGGATTTCACGATGTTATGTATCTGCCTGCCGGTGCCTACATATATACCTACAAATCACGTCGACACACACAAGATATACCTACACACCGACGACTTCGACACCAACGCCTAGATCGTGTAGTCGGCCGCAAACAGTCGGTATTTTTCCGTACGGAAAAAACGGATCAGGATTCCGACCGCAGTATCTAACTAACTCCATACAAAACTATGGACCATAAAAATACAGTATAACAGTTACTTATAAAAGTTAATGGTGCGAACCTTACACATAAGCTAGCTATAAATTTTATTTCATCTCAAAAGAATTCTTCATAAAGTTCGGAACAATCAAACTTAGTTCCAATCCCAAGAGCGTTACAACTAACAACACTTGAAATTGCTCAACAAAACTCCATTTCAGTGTTATAATAGTTTTACAGCAGCACCGGGCTTCGACTTAACTGTTTTCCAAAGTATTGACGCTACGACCAAGAGGTATTGGGAAACATAAAGCCGGTGGAGATTGTTACAATGAACACTATTAATAAGGTTGTGAACTTGTGACTAAGGAAAAATGTATGATGGAATGAAATTCCTGTTATTAATATTATGTACAGTTTTAGCATCTTTATCTGTCTTTACATCTTCAAATCCAAAATGCCACCAACTGACTACAACACCTCGTCTTTTTTCCTATTAAATCCATCTTCTTTCACCCTCTTGCCCACACAATAACTTAATTTGTATCGTGACTTTTACTTTTGACGTTCAGTGTTTAAAATGACATTTATTGAATACTGAATAAAACATTTTGAGTTGAGTTGACTTCATTTCACGCAATCGCATCATCTTATATTCTGTTAATGTTCCTTTCAAATCCTATCATTCATACCTACTCCTTTCTTCCAATTCCTAACAAGACTACAAGCCCATTGTGGGGCTTTCATAGGCAATGCAGGGTCGGGTGGAGGGAACTAGAACTCGGGGAAAAGCACCAATGCGATGGACTTCCCAAATCAAGACCAATGTGGGTAGAACTCTATATACCTCTGACTGTAATTTGTGTGTTTTGGCCGATAAATAAATATCTTTTTTTAACCCTTGGCAATGCACTGGTCTGTGCTTATGCCATAATAAATTCTTTTAATTTCATTTACCTGCCTACCAAATTTCATAACGATCTGACCAAATTTACTCAAGTTATCGTCGAACAAATATTCATACATACAAACGCCGGATTGTTCCAGTAGACTCGGAGAACTTTGCTTGCTTCGCTCGCTCATTCAATAAATATCTTCTATTCTAACTGAGAGAAATGGCGTGGGATCGTAACATCAGCCACTGATGTCAAATACATGTGGACCACAACCGCTCTGACAAGAGTGTAATGACAAAGAAGAAAAGAGCATGGAAGATGGACCTAAAAAGTACTGACATGGGAACATACAGGGACTCAAAGTGTGGGCAGACCGACTGCATGATGGTCTGACAATATCAAGGCCGCAGGAGGGTCTACCTGGACCAAAATAGCCACAGACTGACTAATCCAACTGTGAACATAAATTACAAATGCTCAACAAGAACAGCTAAGAGTTTATATTTAGGTGTTGGACTCTTGTCGGTGCAGCACTCTCCATGCACTCCGGTCACAGCTTAGGTGTATAGCTGTCAAAACTGATGCTTGAGCTGCTGCGAAAAACGCTATAGCACAATACCTATGGCCTGAAGAACCCATCATCTTCCGGACGCAAACTTTTAGAGGCACAGAATGTAGAAACTTGTAATACTGTACGCTACCAAGTCAAATAAAAGAATCAACTGAAATCACTGGTCACATTTCAGTTGTTTTTCACGTAATTTGTAATTTTGTTTTAACATCTACAAACATTTGTTATCTGTGCATTTGTTTTTGTTTTGTTTACATTTTTTGACAGGTCCAATTTGAAGTTGTGTTGCCATAAATGATATTTTAAAATGCCAAGATCTTTGTGATAAAACTTTCCTTCCAGTTTAGCTCGTGTCAGGTACATAATGTAACTATTTTATTGCTCTCTTTTGTTGGCCAGCAGTACTGAGCACAATGCTGTATCGCAGGTCTTGTGGTCATCCCCAATTTTACCTCTTCAGGCATCTCTCCATCCACACAACAGCAGGCTTCTCCTTCGTCGTTATGCTTATGAATATTCAACTTACTTTACCCATGGAGTCAACGATGAAAAAAAAAACAGCTGTTCCATCCTAAAAATCGATTACCTATTATGGCAAAATGTAAGGAGCAACTCTGATATTTTTTAAGATTTCGCAGTTGGCTTGGCCCCATAGTAGAAGTTACTGATATTGATTTAGCTAGCGATCCCCGCAAGTAATCTTTTAGCCCATCCGGACTCACGGCGAGAAACCCCGAGAACACCCGAGAAGCGTGACTGTGAAGAGTTTCTCGCCTTCTCGTTCTCTGGCTCGCCTGTTCTCCGATCGGTGTCGGTAAATTTTGCCGCTTCAAAGGATTTCTCGGGCGAGAAAAGAGAAGATCATTACACTCACGTTTACTCTCAGTGTCAATCAGTCTTTTTTTTCAGTATTCTTTTTTTTCGTTTTCAAAATGTGGAATAATGATCTAGAATTAAAATTTATTGAATACTTTCAATCTGGGCCTATTTATTTTTATGGGATAAATATTTAAACCACGATGCGTGGAACAGACTTGGGGAATTAATGGAAAAAAGATTCTCTTTTTGCGAGTTACAGAAAATACAGGAAAATGGTGAAAAATTCCTCTAAATCGTGAGTTGGTAAAAACAAAATATAAATTCTAGCTTTTCTATTTTTTTTAACTGAATTTTTAGATAAAAGTGTCATAAAGTATGCAATGGCACACAGAGTCAAACCAGCTGCAGTTTGAATAATGGGATTTTCTGTCAGCTAAAAAAAATAAAAAAAAAGTTCTAAAAGCTGTGACAGATGGCGCTGATACGACATGTTTTCTATCACAAAGTAAATTAGTGCTTAATACAGCGAAAATATTTCTTCACTTCATTGCTCTGTGACTTCATCTTTCATCGTTGTAGCTGTCATTCCATTTTACAGTACATGAAAAAGTGCACGACTTTGTTAATGTTCTTGTATGAGTGAATGGTAAATCCGAAAACACTTCATTTTGCTCCACAACTAATACCTAAATGTATTTGGACGTATACGAAGGCCAACGAGCGCGAACTGGCATACAAAAAATAACATGTCTCGTCAGCGACATCTAGTTACAAAGGACCATGGGCACATTGGGCCCACTGACAGTTGACACTTGATGAAAAAATTTACATTGTCCGACCTCAATAAACTTGATGTCAAATGAAAGCCCTTGAAGAGTACTTTAATTTATTATATGACAGCTTAGTCAAAAACGAGCGCGAAAATGGTGTTTTGGGCATATTTATCACATTTTATGAAGATTGTCCGACCTCAATAAAACTCATGTCAAATGAAAGCTCTTGAAGAGTACTTTAATTTATTCTATCGCGGCTTAGTCGAAATCGAGCGCGAAAGTGGTGTTTTGGGGATGGGCATATTGGGCCCACTGACAGTTAACATTTTACATTGTCCGACCTCAATAAAACTCATGTCAAATGAAAGCTCTTGAAGAGTACATCAGTTTATTCTAAGGCAGCTTAGTCAAAATCGAGCGCGAAAATGGTGTTTTGGGCATATTTGTCCCATTTTAAGAAGATTGTCCGACCTCAATAAAACTCATGTCAAATGAAAGCTCTTGAAGAGTACATCAATTTATTCTATCGCGGCTTAGTCGAAATCGAGCGCGAAAGTGGTGTTTTGGGGATGGGCATATTGGGCCCACTGACAGTTGACATTTTACATTGTCCGACCTCAATAAAACTCATGTCAAATGAAAGCTCTTGAAGAGTACATCAGTTTATTCTAACGCAGCTTAGTCAAAATCGAGCGCGAAAATGGTGTTTTGGGCATATTTATCACATTTTATGAAGATTGTCCGACCTCAATAAAACTCATGTCAAATGAAAGCTCTTGATGAGTACTTTAATTTATTCTATCGCGGCTTAGTCGAAATCGAGCGCGAAAGTGGTGTTTTGGGGATGGGCATATTGGGCCCACTGACAGTTAACATTTTACATTGTCCGACCTCAATAAAACTCATGTCAAATGAAAGCTCTTGAAGAGTACATCAGTTTATTCTAAGGCAGCTTAGTCAAAATCGAGCGCGAAAATGGTGTTTTGGGCATATTTGTCCCATTTTAAGAAGATTGTCCGACCTCAATCAAACTCATGTCAAATGAAAGCTCTTGAAGAGTACATCAATTTATTCTATCGCGGCTTAGTCGAAATCGAGCGCGAAAGTGGTGTTTTGGGGATGGGCATATTGGGCCCACTGACAGTTGACATTTTACATTGTCCGACCTCAATAAAACTCATGTCAAATGAAAGCTCTTGAAGAGTACATCAGTTTATTCTAACGCAGCTTAGTCAAAATCGAGCGCGAAAATGGTGTTTTGGGCATATTTATCACATTTTATGAAGATTGTCCGACCTCAATAAAACTCATGTCAAATGAAAGCTCTTGATGAGTACTTTAATTTATTCTATCGCGGCTTAGTCGAAATCGAGCGCGAAAGTGGTGTTTTGGGGATGGGCATATTGGGCCCACTGACAGTTGACATTTTACATTGTCCGACCTCAATAAAACTCATGTCAAATGAAAGCTCTTGAAGAGTACATCAGTTTATTCTAACGCAGCTTAGTCAAAATCGAGCGCGAAAATGGTGTTTTGGGCATATTTGTCCCATTTTACGAAGATTGTCCGACCTCAATAAAACTCATGTCAAATGAAAGCTCTTGAAGAGTACTTTAATTTATTTCAAGGCAGCTTAGTTAAAACCGAGCGCGAAAATGGTGTTTTGGGCATATTTGTCCCATTTTACGAAGATTGTCCGACCTCAATAAAACTCATGTCAAATGAAAGCTCTTGAAGCGTACTTTAATTTATTGTATGGCAGCTAAGTCGAAATCGAGCGCGAAAGTGGTGTTTTGGGGATGGGCATATTGGGCCCACTGACAGTTGACATTTTATTTTGTCCGACCTCAATAAACTTTATGTCAAATGAAAGCTCTTGAAGAGTACTCTAATTTATTCTTTGGCAGCTTAGTCAAAATCGAGCGCGAAAATTGTGTTTTGGGCATATTTGTCCCATTTTATGAAGATTGTCCGACCTCAATAAACTTCATGTCAAATGAAAGCTCTTGAAGAGGACTTCAATTTATTCTATGGCAGCTTAGTCGAAATCAAGCGCGAAAGTGGTGTTTTGGGGATGGGCATATTGGGCCCACTGACAGTTGACATTTTTCATTGTCCGACCTCAATAAAACTCATGTCAAATGAAAGCTCTTGAAGAGTACTCTAATTTATTCTTTGGCAGCTTAGTCAAAATCGAGCGCGAAAATTGTGTTTTGGGCATATTTGTCCCATTTTATGAAGATTGTCCGATCTCAATAAACTTCATGTCAAATGAAAGCTCTTTAAGAGGACTTCAATTTATTCTATGGCAGCTTAGTCGAAATCAAGAGTGAAAGTGGTGTTTTGGGGATGGGCATATTGGGCCCACTGACAGTTGACATTTTACATTGTCCGACCTCAATAAACTTCATGTCAAACGAAAGCTCTTGAAGAGTACTTCAATTTATTCTATGGCAGCTTTGTCAAAATCGAGCGCGCAAATGGTGTTTTGGGCATATTTGGCCCATTTTATGAAGATTGTCCGACCTCAATAAAACTCATGTCGAATGAAAGCTCTTGAAGAGTACTTCAATTTATTCTATGGCAGCTTAGTCGAAATCGAGCGCGAAAGTGGTGTTTTGGGGATGGGCATATTGGGCCCACTGACAGTTGACATTTTTCATTGTCCGACCTCAATAAACTTTATGTCAAATGAAAGCTCTTGAAGAGTCCTTTAATTTATTCTTTGGCAGCTTAGTCGAAATCGAGCGCGAAAGTGGACAATCTTCATAAAATGGGACAAATATGCCCAAAACACCATTTTCGCGCTCGATTTTGACAAAGCTGCCATAGAATAAATTGAAGTACTCTTCAAGAGCTTTCATTTGACATGAAGTTTATTGAGGTCGGACAATCTTCATAAAATGGGACAAATGTGCCCAAAACACCATTTTCGCGCTCGATTTTGACTAAGCTGCCGTAGAATAAATTGAAGTACTCTTCAAGAGCTTTCATTTGACATGAAGTTTATTGAGGTCGGACAATGTAAAAAATTTCATCAAGTGTCAACTGTCAGTGGGCCCAGACTTCATACTAATGTGCCCGTGGTCCTTTGGAACTACAACTTATGAGCCGTCAGAAAATCCCTAATTTCGTCCATACCAGATGGGATCCAGAACACGAGTGAGAAAAATGAGATTGTGGATAGATTACTTGTTTCCGCGAGAAGTCTCAGCGAAACTTCTCTCCGAGACGTCTCGCCGTGAGTGGATGGGCCTTTTCTGTAACACCCTTTATTACATAACTTGTTATTTGTCTGTGGTACATTTCATGTAATTTTATTACTGAAATTGCTGCAATGCGAGTAAGAAATCGCTTAAACAATTAATTATTCATGTAGTTTCTTTTGTTTAGGACTTCACTTTTCTCTTTAGGATTAGAGAGAAATTAAAACCCTAGTTTCCGGGAATATTTCCCTCGAAAGATGGCAACAAATGTACGGTGTCCGGTGTTGCCCTTATTAAAATTGCGATGAAAGCTTTTGTGAATAAAAAAAATACAGAAATAATAAAGGTGCGTCGATGAGAGGTTGAAAATGGTTGTTCGATCATTCTATTTTTGTTATTCTGTTGAAGGATTGTTTAAGAACAAAACCTATTTCACCCAAATCCAACAAGTGGCAAAACCATAGCGCCCTCTGGCGGCAGAAATGCGCAACGCTACGAAGCTTTCGGCAAAAATGGCCGTCGTGTGCCGCGAGTAGCTCCGCTTGTTTACAGCGATTTTTAAAGTTTTTGCGTGATAAAACGAGCGAAAATCCAACTGGATTGGTGTGCAAGTTATTCTATAAGTTCCAACTGTTACTCTCAGTGAGTTTGCGACGTCATTTCTTGTTATTTTCACACAAAAAGTGGTTCAACATTAGCGATCGTGAAGTTTCAAGTTGGAGTCAGTGCTACAGTGGAATGCTGTGTTAAAAATCTAAGTTAAGTGGATTGTTTCTCCGGCCGCTTGTTCTGGCTAGAAACGACTTGGAACATTTTAAGGTATGTTTATTTGTGATTTTAACTAGCAACTAACTTTGGTACCAACTGTTTGTTTACTTTGTAAAGTCTGTAATGCGCATGTACCAATCAAAGTTCCGAAGGCAGTTGCTAGTTTCGATGTAAACTTTCCAATGGATACGCTGAGTTTGTAGCTTTAACGTAGGTTTACTTAGTTATTCAGTTCTCTAGTTCTAGTTACATATTTCGGTTTAGTATAATATATTTTTTTCCAGTTACATCTTTGGTACCTATTTTCCACTACCTTTACTCTATGCAGTCGACGTAGGTAGTTCGTTGGTTAGAATTAGAATCTGTATAAAACGATAAAACTACTCATTAGGTGACAAAGTAATTAATCACTAAAATTCTGTTTCAGTATGCGATAGCTTAGCATTCAGGACATATTCCTCATCCATCAGTAATAATAAGAAACAAGAAAGAAAACCACAAGAAACTCGTTCAAAACCACGAAGTGCAAGAGTTAGAAGTACTTACAACCAACGATACTCTTTAATTTTCGAACGATCGCTGTTGTTATTTTTTAAAGGTCAACGGACGGAGGCTCGGATACGGACTCACGCAGCCTCCAATCATTTTCATCTTATAGGAATTATTCTTGTTTCTGCAACATCGTTTCACTTATAGCTTTAAGAATCGTTGTACTGTGTCTTAATAAAGTTCGCCGAGTCCTGTTTTCTGTAGCCTGAGAAGGGAGGTAGGTACACAGGACAGCACAGACGGTTAAACTATCGTTGCAAAGTCGCCCGTAACGTAAGTGAATAGAGTGCACGCGTGTAAGCGTCCACGTGCTATCGTGTGTAGTCTCGAAATACAAATAACATCGAAAACTAGGTCTAAGCACCTCCCTACTTGCCTGAAATAGATCCAAAATGGAAATGAAAAAGTCCTCTGCCATTGTCTTAGCATAACTCATCATCTTAGTGTAGGTCCTCAGTATGGACCTCAGTAGTTTATTAACTACTCAAACTGAAGAGAGATCCTCAAAGGAGGATCAAACTCTGCTCAACGTAAGACGCCCGCACATCTGCTTATAGTCTACGGACTGATTGCAAATCAAAGAACAAAAAAAAAAAACAAATCTTAGTTTAGGTAGGTAAAAGTACGGTCACCGACACGCCAGGATACAGCATGTCCGATATCCACTAAAGCTTCGATGGACGGAGAGGAGAAGGCTTTTCACATTTGAAACTTCGTTCGACTTCGATATAATGAAAAGTCTCTTTCTCGTCTCAGTTTTGCTGGATTCTGGTCCTAAGATTCAATAGCTCGATACACATCAGCCTGTGTCTCTCCTACTCTTTTGACCATTGTATCGCGCATCGAGCGTTATAGAGCTCGATTTGATGCTAATCGGTTCCTTCCTAACAAAATATTATTGACAAGTCTGTAAAATAATACTTGCGATGCTATGATGCGATTTTCGTATCGGACAACTATGAAATTACACAAACTAGGGGCAATCATATTTTTGCGCAGTTTTAAAACACTGCGTACAAAAAACGCCCCGAAACTAAGAGGACCTTTGTGTGTAACACTCCAAAACATTCACGCCATCTCGCTTTTAGTAGATCCTGCAATAAAATATGCTGTCCACACAATTTTAGTTTCACTTAATCAAAATAAAAGCTTCACTGTGTGTGTTGCAGCAACGGTATGCTCGCCATATTTCACTATAATTGACCGGGCAATACCGGGCAAGCTTACAGATCCACTATTACCAGAAGGTAGCATTTGCAGCAGCAATTCGGAAGGCAAAGTTTTTTGTTCGAAAGTCCGTTATTGGCTTAATCTTATCTTTAGACAATATTGAGAAACTAATTTAAATATTTTTTTATTTTGGTCCAGTAGTTTTGTTTTTATGCGCTAAAATGTTTTGTTCCTATGACCGCCAACAGTATGCAGACCGTCGCGTGACGTCATAAAACCGTATCTTTGAAACGTTGTAAAATCCAAACTACTGAACCAAAATAAAAAATATTGAAATTAGTTTCTCAATATTGTCTAAAGATTTAATAAGATTAAGCCAATAACGGACATTCGAACAAAAAACTTTGCCTTCCCAATTTATGCGTCGGGATCGTCATAAGCCAGCTCTTTACAGCCTGATACAGTCACCAACACGATAGGATATCCCTATTTGATTGACCAAACCATGCGCGGCGCTGCTGACCGTACTTTACGTTACACTCGGAAACTGTAGTGCTTGGTACGGTCGGCCAGCTCTTACCGCGCGCGGCATAAGAGCGCCAATAGAACAAAAAAGGGTATCCTACAGTGTGGCCGACTGTACTTGCTGAAGCTAGGTGGAGTATTGCCTAGCTAGAACCTACAATAAAATGTTTGTTATTGTCTCAGCTTAGTCGGTCAATGGTGCAGGAAAAATATCGTGAGGAAACCCGCGGCTTAGTTGGCTCTGCACGTATTGACCTTGTCTTTCCGGTGGGCTAGGCCGACTAAGCTGTCAGGATAGTATAGCTGCTGGGCAAGCCTACTCCATCTAAAACAATGTCCCAGGCACTGCAGCGTCGAGTGGTCTCTTCATCCATCTAGTGAGAGTGAAGGTGCCACTGGATGCTGTATAAAATCTCATTACGTAGTTGCAAAGGCCTAAGTTACTCGGTCCTCATAACGATTTTCGGAAGCAACACCTTTTCAATCCATTTGCTTCTTAGGAAAAAAGCCTTTCTTCGCATTCTTCTTCTACTTCGGACATCCACACGGCGTTAACTGATTAATTTCCATTCAACGCTCGTTGCGGACAAATTGTCATTATTCAAATTGTGCGTTTTATATTGAATCGCGAGTGCGTGGAATACCAAGTCGATTGACTGGCAAGAAATCACTGTTACTGCCATACAATGACACTTTAGGTCACGTAAATGTTTGGGAATATACCGGAAAACATCGTGTGACGGGAATCTTTGATGCTCTCTGCTTCCGACGAAGAAGGATTTAATTGTTTCCTCAAATTAACTTTCTTGCTCTATTAGTACTCGTATTAGAATATTGGAAGAACAATATCAAACCCGAGTGAATGCTACGAAAAATACAGGTTCTAACACTTGAAATCTTACTAAATGATTGACTGCCGATTTTTAAATTGAGTAATTCACTAAGCTGTCTCTGGAGATTTCTCACACGTGACCTTAGTAAAATAAATTCTCAATTCAGAAACCGGGCCTGAGAGATGTAAGACAATCCCAAGATCAAACCTAGCTAGCCTCCTCTACACGTCAATAGATGCGTCCGCGGACGCTGGCAGATGCATCTGCAGATGAATTTCCACGAGCTGTCCACACGTCTGTATGTCGATCAGTCTATGTTCATTCCCGACAGACGAAACACGCATTCGCCCCTTTTAAAAAATGGATATTGAGACAGTAGCTGCCGCACCCATTTATTTATTTAGTAGGTACTATAATATTTAGGTATCGGTAAACATCATCATAATGTCATGTACTGGTAGGTATTTTAGGTAGGTTAGATATCCAATTAGTTTTGCAGTAGTCTCAATAGAAAAACATAATTGAAATAGCTACTTAGATAAATTGTTAATATTATACCTACTTACAACATTTTTATTTTTGTGATATTTATTTTTTGAATTCCAAAGACAGTTTTCAGCTTGATACAGCTCAATAAACCTAAAAGTTTCCTCGGCGCTCATATTAGTCATTTTGGGGGGAATTAAACCACAAGAAGCACGCGTGCACTCTCATTCGCATCTACGATCAAACTGATGCGTCGGCAGACGTGTGGACAGACGCCGGAGCTTCGCGCCGAAACCCTTTGATGTGTGCCAAAAAACCGACAACCATCGGATTCGAGGCGGACGCGTCTCCAGACGATAAATACCTACCACAGATGCGCAAATCACCCCCTCTACACGTCGGCGGACGCATCCGGAGATGACGTCTGCAGATGCCTCTGTAGACGTGTAGAGGAGCCATTAGAGCAAGCCCCTTTTTCTGCAACCTTAGAAATTATTGGAGTCTGCTATAAATCTAGGATTCAAGCAAGAAACTCTGGCATTTTGCCATTTTGCTTTTACATTTTTAGGACACGACCATCGAAAGTCATTAGTGCGTTAAATTCTTTACGACAAAACAAAGAAACGAGGATGAACATTTACGGATGGTAGAAAAGAAAGACATTTTTAAAATCCTCTTAGACTTATTTCAGAGCCACTTAATTATCTCAAAAGCGACAGGAAAACGCGGAAGTTAAAGGAAAACAAAAGGAATTAATTAAATCCAGGTAAGATTTTTCGTCTCCGAGCTCGATTCTTAAAACCAGCTCTTCGTCAACTAGTCTCTTGGTAATGTCAAATGTCAAGCTTTGATGTCATAGTAAGTAGGTAATCCTTATTCGATGCTAAGTTTCATCAAGTTGTTATACACTTCATATATTTTGCAAAACATGCGTGAAGTTAATTAATACCTAGTCCTGGAGTGCACCATCAAATAGTGAACCAGTATCAAAACCGCGGAAGATATATTCGGAAGAACTATGAATATGGACCGATGCAAGGAGCTGACCGATGCAAGGAGAAGAATGATTCATTAGAATCTAACGAAAGCCACGGCCACCGTTTACCACCGGTGCCAGGAATAAATCAAAATCTAACTAGTAACTAGACTCTCGCTTTATGATGATCTTTGAAATCCAAAGTCTTCCCACTTTAAACCTGATCTACGTCGGAATGTTCTCGATTGTTTGTTTTCTAGACGCTGTACATAACCAGATCAACGTATCTACTTCTTCGGACCTCCTTCAAAAGTTACCAGGGAATCAGAACCTAACTAGAATCTCTTTCTATGATGGTCATTCCGAACAACCAGTTAGTCCGTTTAGGACTTTAGGTGATTTGAAACGAAACAAGGGGGATCTTAGAAATCCGAATTTCATAGAGGTTTGGACGTTTGAGATGGGTTGTTTTCAGGCCTTGTTCTTTCCGCCGCTAAAACACTAACCAAATCTCCATTGAAATAGTACGCAAACCGAAACTAGCACAAAGAGATGGCTAGAAACTCTACCGAGTTCGAGAATAAAGCCGCACTCATTGAAGGCATTTGGAAGGCGCTAACTAATTGCTTAATTGGTGGGTAATCACGATTTGGAACGCAAGCTTTGATAGCGACACTGGTTTTTTACAACGGGGAGTTTTTTCAACATCCGTTTTAGGATTACGTTCCCAAAGAAGGGAACTGTCTTTCGTCGAGGTTCCTTGCGTTTTATGAGAAAAGGTGTCGATTGAAATACTTATTTACAAACGTACGGCCTACCCAGGCGACCCGCTTTTTGTTAAAAACGAAAATAGAACATTATACCAAAAAAAAAAATACAGAATGTCCCAAGACTAGAATACCTGCAATCTAAATAAGCCTTGTAACCGGTTTCTTTAGGCCCCACGTGTAGTTTTTGTAGAGTCGTCGTGCGTGACCAAAAAAACCTAATACAATGCATCTCTTTGATTAATAAACTCATCAAGGCCTCTATAAAACGGGGACCAATTCTGGGAATAAAAATGTTTATTTCACTCGAGATTTCCGTGTGTGTTGTAATTCTTGAGAATTGGTCCCCCGCTTAGCATGTACGCTCGACAAAGGCTTTTTTTTTGTCTACCGCTGGTTGGAAAGCACAACTTCAAGATAAAAGTTTTATCCCACTATCGAGTAGCGGCATCTCGCTTTACGCAGTGAAATAAAGCAAGATGGCGCTAGCCGATACTGGGATTAAAACTTTTATCGTGACGTTGTGCTTCCCTAGCGGTCAAGTTATTGTATCTTACTGACATTCCGGCGGCGAATGCAGCTAAGGGAGCTTATGAAATTACTATCTTGCTTAATACAGAGTTGGGTTAAACAAAAACTATGGGTGTTTATAGTGTGTGACTGACTGACAAATAGTTATCTGCGAAATTGGGACCAAGAAGCAAGCATGTCGTGTTAGGCTAAACATTCATGAACTGGTTTGATCCAGCCTGTTTGATAATAACGATCAAGGTCAATCTATGATGTCATAATCTTCTCTAAGTAATCCAGTGGAGCTAGATATCTTCCGATTTTGAAGATTTTAATATTAAATTACTAAGATCTATGTTAATTCGATAAAAACATGACAATCTCCGATACGATCTCTTGACGAATTGAATACAAATTAATTGGTCCGAATTTTAGTTCTGTGTGTTCTTTCTATTACGGAACACGTTTTCGTTTTGGGGTTCTTTTTATTTCGTTGGTAGTTTGATCATTTGAATCTATTTTAATGTTATGTAAATCTGATTCATCGTATTCATAATGCCAATGTCCATATTAATGTGTAGTTGATTTTATGATGCTCAGATAATAAGGAGCACATTTGATATGCAATGCGTGTATTTGCTTTCATTAATGAACATCTCATCTACATATTCAGCAATATGTGTCCCTTTTCTAAGCACAGGACTTCTATTAGGAACAGTAGAGGTAAGGTTCCAGCTTTTCCAGCTTTTTGCAGTCACGGACGAAAGATAAGAAGAGTCATCATAGATACACCGTCGGGAATCAAATCCATACGGTATTCTACTCAAGTTATAGCAGTTTCTAGCAAGTCCTATTTTTTGTGTAGCCTATGTGATAGTATCCCAAGGCAGAACAAAGGAATACCTACATCCTTTTAGCCCAGACTTTTCGTTCCTGAGCCACCTCCGACCACTCCGGCAAATATTTGTTGAGATTGTCGCGCCATCGTCTGGAGTGTCTACTGCTGTGCTGGGTACCCATTCTGTGCATATTAGCCGAATGCACCCGGATCTATGACCTCCTTAACTTTTAATCCAAAGCAGCATTTTCCAAAGACGTAAAGCTCAAAAGGCTGCAGCGTTCCCGGCAACGAGTTTTTAAGTGAAACCGGTATTCCAACTTTTCAAGTGTCGGCAACATCTGTTTTCTGTCAACATATGGGGCGGGCGTTGTGTTTGAGCTGTTGTGTGTTTGTATTAAAATATTTTACTCTCCCGAGTTTGTGTATACTGTTGTTTGTTTTCTTTTATGGTCTCGGATGTGGAAGCGTGGCGGGTGTTAAGTATCTGAAGACTAACTTACTCACTAAACTTATTTCTTATTTGGTTATGCCAACTTTGTCACAATACCTATATCTGAATTCTGACTAAGACACTTTAGGTTCTACAGTAAATAGCTCGAACAGTCAGTTGATTCTGTCTTGGTACGAGTACGTACCTACTGTCGGTCAGAATTCTAAAAGCAATACGATGCTTACTTTGCTTTTTGTTTTCTGATTGACGATTCGATGACAGTTGACTTTGTCTCCCAAATGATAACGAAACATCGATTTAATTCGATAAGTTCTTTTGTTCCCCCGGGAACATCACCTTCGACAGACTTCAAAGCACGGCATTGTTACGTTAGCTTCTACCCACCTCGGTTCGCCGGGGTCGCTCACCGAAGTGCTCCGGAACATTCTTGGACTGCTGGACTTCTTGGAGGAGCTGGGTTGGCAAGGATAAAAAATCACACCTGACGCAAAATAGGCGCAAGTAGAGACGTCGAGTTGCGGAAAACAGCCCGTTTTCGTTAGCTTATAATATTATCTCGACGGATTCTCGAAGCAAATTCGCCAGTCTCAAAAAGCTGCCTTCCTTACCCGAATCGAACTGGGTCCCACAACCTGACAACTTCCAAACTTCCTAAGATCCAATCTAGAATTTAGCCCGCGATCTTCAGCAACTAATTGACGTTTGGGCCAACTCTTAAGACAAGTTGGTTGGCGGTTGCGAAGTTATTAGTTGGTCACATATGGCGCCCAAGTACGTGCCCAAGGTTTTGTTTCACGAAGACGCGATATTGGGATCTTGTCTCCGGGCTGGAGATAGATCGGGTCAAGGAAGTTGGGGTAGGTAGGTGTTTGGGAGTGTGGGACCAGATTTATTTCTTGACACATTCCGGGACACATTGTTTATTCGCGTGCTGTAAATAAAAATAACAATGCGTAGAATGCATGACCACACGACTCGTGAATGTCCCGTAAGGTATTAAATTTGTATAAAAAACTGTGTAACTATAGGCGCTGCGAACTTTTCATCTTCCAAAGTAAGCACGAAAACGAAATGGATACCTTCTTCTTCTTATTCGTGTGTCAAAATTATTATGAGGCATGTAGCCAGTGCTTCACGACACGATCTAACTTTGTATGGAATTCAGTAGAAAGGTTGTCATATTTGATTAGGGTTAGGATACATTACAGACACGTTTATTATAACAAAGAAGAAAAGGTTTTAGTCAAAATGGTATGTGCATACAATGTTTCAGTACATATTTAAACGTATTGTTGTGGATTTCGCAAAAAGTTCCTGTTCATAAGGATAAGAGATTGATAGATATAGGTACGGCACTAATGATTTGTGTCCTTCTGATACAAACTTTCTTCTGTGCCTTCATTGTGCCTCTTGTAAAGGATCAAAAGCAGTTTATGAAGTCTACCTAAGTATTTTAGAGAAAACACAAGATATTATCCTACCATTTCAGTTTCAGCTCAAGCCGAGACTTTCAACTCCATTTCATGCACTTGACTGCCATCTAGAAACGGGATTACTAAAGTTTCAATAAGATCGTCTGGGAACTTTATGCCGAGATGATTTTTACGAGGGGCTTCTGTAGATAGCGCTACATTAAAATACCCAGAAGGTTCTGGGTCTGAGGCAAATTCTTTGGAGTAGCTATGCGACTTTTTCGTAATGTAAGTATTCTCGAATGCGACATATGTACTTGTTTTTTTTTTAAATAAGTTTATGGCTTGATTGCACGACCTTTAAGCCAAGTCTTCATTTATTTTTTAATTTCATTATTCACTATTTTAGGGAAAGTTGTACAGTCTTATTTATTGCACTGCACTTAGATTTTACCGACACTGTTTTTGATGTATTGTATAGCGGAATATAACACTTAACATTTTTTAGTAAATCACACAAATGGTGATATGTACTTGAGAATTGTCCTCTGGGTGGCTGTTGGTTGGCAAATATGAAACCTCTTTTCATAGACACTGGCAACCTCATTCAAGCGTACACTTTTTATTTTTATTAACGGTCGTCTTTTTTTTAATTGTAATATTTGCAGTGCTCTACAAGTCTACAGTTTCAAACGCATTGATGCACTTTTTATTATGCTGCAATTTTATCTTTTATTTATCCGGAAATTCTTTTCATTGGCCATATATTATTAACCAGCACATGCTATCTATGTTATCAATTCATTTTGTAAACCATTACTAAACGTTACCTTAGTATAACACTATTCCGTCTTCGTTTTCTTCTGCAATACAAAGCTGTTTAATTGTGGTCATATTCTTCATTATCAATAGGTATACTTTAAAAAACGAAGAAGTTATTAGTGATCTTATTGCAAATAACAATTTCTTCCACATAACCTAGGATGGAAATCCCGACTGACTGATCCCGACAAGTCCTTCTGCAATTACAATTTTAATTTCACGAAGGCAGAGGGAACTTTAAAAGCGCATTCTTACAAACAATCAAAATTATTAAGAAATGAAAAAAGTTCTACATTTAGCACCCCTCCGAGAATCCCCAGACGGCAACTATTACCTTAAAGGAAAACAATAGGGAATCTGTTTAAAAATACGGCATTCTTACTTTACTAAGAGACTCTATATTTTGGTTTGGAACGTTAGAATCAAAATTCTTAACATTAGCTTCATTCTTATGATCGTGGTTGGAACCTGCTTTCTTATAATGACCACGAAAGTTTAAAAAAGTAGTTATTTTAACGGCAATCGCTACATATCAAACTCTGAAAATCTGCAATACCTTTATACCTGTTGTTGGTCTAGTTAGAAATATACGGTCGCTTTAAAAAATTACAAGATTTCAGTAAAAAGGTTAAAGTTACAAACTGTTCAAGAAAAGAAAGAACTCCCTAATACATAAGTTTCGGCTCGAAGGACCAACTTGTTCCACAGGACCCAGAAACAATAAAGTTACAGAAAAAACTTCACAAACGCAGTTGTTGTCGACGCGATAAATTACCTCTGCCGAAAAAAATATATTTTAATAACAATTTTGATAATCTTACCCCTAAGTCCCCTGACAGAGCATTTCAGAGCAATAAATATTGTATTCTATGGGGTTACAACATGTTATTTGCCAACTCTCAGCCCCCCGTCCACAGACTCTAAACTCACGTCTGGACTGGCTGATGTTTTTTTTTTAATGTGACTTTCAGCATTTGTTGGAATAGGTGGGCTAAAATTGTTAAGTATTTGAACGGGCGAGTGAAGCGAGAGAAGTTCTCCGAGTCTACTTGAACAATCCGGCGTTTGTATGTATGTATGTATGAATGTTCGTTCGACGATAACTTGAGTAAACTTAGTCGGATCGTCATGAAATTTGGTAGGCGGGTAAATGACGTAAAGAGAATTTTTAAGTTCGAACATGAGCCAAATCGGTCGAGGGGTTGCGGGGTCGCGAGTTCGAAGTTCGGGGCGAACCACTAGTTATTGGGTCCCAATCCCAACTCCCAAGAAATGGTCACCGACGACGAGGCGTCAGACCAAGTTGACTTGACTTAAATCCTGTTATCCCTCAAGAGGGACATAGGGCTCGATCAACTTTCTCCACTTCGGATAATCTTGCTTGCGCAGCTGATTCAAGGTCGTTCCAGGTGGCAGACCAGGTCGTAGGTGTGAGGCTGGGAACACACGTCCGACTTTTATCCGATAGTCTCATCCGACATACATCCGATCAGATGTGAGTTGAATGTTCACGCAAATATATGGCGCAGACGCCTTCCGATAGTCGGATCAGACTATCGGATCAGACCATCGGATGGGAACATCGGATGTCTGTTCCTGGCCTAAATGACAGGATATAGGTATGATAATAGCCCGCTTTCACAGTTACAGTTATAAGCTGAATTCAAAGCACTTGATAGATGGCGCTTATAGGCGTGACCATAAATCTACCGGGGCGTGGCTGTCAAATTTCGCTTACACTAATTTCTCTGTGAATCTACAGGAAGAAGCGATATTTGACAGCCTTGAAAACCACTCATTGACTTTGCCATGTGGCTAAGGATAGAGTATTGTGGAAAACATACCCAGTAGTTGGACGCCCCACAGGGCGACCACCCTTATTATTGACATAACCATTTGACTAATACTTTGGCCCATACCCAAATGCAAGGGCAGTACCAGTCCAGTGGTAAGTATAGAAGTCTGTGCTCCTGCCGCTGGCGCGTGAGGTTTGTTTCTATTCATAATAAGAGTAAAAGTGAAATTGCACAAACCTCGCGCCCCATTATAGCTCGTAAGGCCTAAGATTTAACGTCTACATTACCTCGAATAGCCTCTCTAGTTTTAGCACCCCAAAATTTATTTTCCTTATTACATTTTACATGCGTGAAATGGGCACGCGTCGGCTCGTAACGCGCCATTTTCAACGCTATTGTCCGCACAACAGGGGTCTTTAGTGGAAATGTATGCAAAAATCCGGTAGTTTGGCTGCTGTATTGACAAGCCACCCCTTTGTCGGTGAGGTCGTAAATTATCTACTTAGGTTTCCATTTGGCGATAAATTAATTGTTATTCTTTATCCTGATTACCTTTTAGCTGTTACCCGCGACTTCGTCAGCGTAGAGATAGACTTTTTTTCCGTTGTTGAAGAATAATCGTAGGAAATAGCTTGTAATTTAAAGTCTACGTTATTCTGGTGTATGATCTTAAAGCTATCTCAATTCAAATTTTCTGGCAAATTGGAACAGTAGCCCGGAGTTGGGCAACGGATCCTTATATTAAAATTCTGAAGTGGAAGTTGCCAGTGAAACTGCATCGATCTTTCTAAAATTACCATTAGAATAGAAATATCTTTAGCGTGAATTGTGCATTCTTCTTACTATCCAGCTTAAGAATGACAGCCACTGTGAGGCCTATTCTTGTCCACTGTTTTCAAGCCATGTCAGAGGCCGGGGATGGACTGACAGGTGGCACTACCTCATACTACCTCACTACCCATCTACCTACTTACTGTTAGCCAGCCGCCTTTGGTCACAACTTTATATTCCTTTTTTACACATTTAGAATCGTCATGGCCTAGCAACATTGCGTGTAGGTAACAGTAAAAAAATCCGTCCGCCGTCCGTCAAATGCATTTAAGTGCAACGTCCGTAAGAAATGCCGATGTTATCGCGCACCAAGTTATTAGTACAAGATACAACTTTATCTCCCGCATCAGACGCTCAAAAGTACGTAGCTAATCTTTTCCTTCACTATCTTTAGGGTCAGAGGCCATGCGATACCGCAAGCACAGTCGGGCAGACAAAGAACGACGCTCACCGACGAATAATAGCCCCCATTCTTCAGTTCGTAAGGATATTTTTTCTCTGCACGCCGAGCTGTCGAAGAAAGATCGATGAGGAAGTTCTTATTTTGTGCCGCCTTTACTTTACGTCCGCCGCATGCAGCTGAGGTCAGGTGGCAAGTGGGTACACACAGCCTATTTGCGCGACTTAGTTTGAGTACTGTTTAAAAGATCTAGAAAGGGATCAATATTCAAATCTCGAGGAAATAGTTAGCCTAGAATGACGTTCGGTTTACTGAATTTGGCAGTTCCTATACCAGGTTTCTCGCTGCTCGCTGAACCAAAGGATACCAGTACGTACGACTGAATGAAGAGGTCCGAGGACAGCCAGCGACACACTGGACAGGTGTCCAGCGTACCTGTATAGTTATACCTACATCATCCAAGGAGGAATGTAGGCTTGGTTTAACAGCTCCTGTGCAACTGGGAGTCTAATCTAGGCCGAAATATAATTCGGTATAAGCGCAACGAGTTAAGTAGGCTATTGTAGTACCTACAGTTAATCTCTACATCAGTTTCGTCTGTCTTCTCCGTGGTTTGTTAACTATGACACGTAAATACATACCTACTGCTGTGCCTTCAAGTGATGGACACAAATCAATCCTCAGCCAGCACTGAGGGAACGACTGGGGAACAAATAATGTTCCAATCTAATTCTAATCTGAAAAGCGTAGTTTCATTTTAGGTACGGTGGGTTCAGTGACACGCTAAGTTACCCCATGGTAGCCTGGTCTATATGGTAGCTGAAATATAAGGGCGTCAATCGAAAAAGGGTTCGCTGACGCTACAGCGCGAGGGACTGAATGTAAACGCGGACTAGTTACTGATCCACATTTTGTAGAGTTCATTTTAAAGAGGTATGAAGTGTTCGCCCTACTTCCGCCGGTGATGGATGACGCCACGCCATACATTTTCATTGAGCGTCTCGCTCGCTGGCACTTCACTTTGGCAACTTTGCTTCGAGGATTTGGGTGACTAATTTCGACTAAAAACTTTAAAGCAAATATCGAGTCCAAGAAAGATAGACACTAAGGCCGGCCGCATACAGACATAATTTTTCCGTGACGGAAAAACGAATCAGGATTACTTACGGACACAGTAACTACATACAAATCTATGAAAACCGGATGGAAAATAACTGTATGTGTGTGCTTAGATTTGTATGCAGTTACTGCGTTCGGAATCCTGATATTTTTTTTTGTTATTTATAATTATTTTATATGTTATTTAAGTAAGCCCTATAATTATACCAAGTTTTGTATGTTTTACCGTTTTTGCGATATAGGTACAGCAAAAAGTATAAAAACGCTTATTTTTCCTTATTTTTCATTATTATTTGTTGGATAATCCGCCAAAGTCTGTGAAAATTTCAACTGGGTACCTATTACGGTTTCAAATATACAGCCCTTTAAAGTTAGGGCAGTAGACAGACAGGGCAGGCAGAGTAGGTAACCCTAAAAAGCAGCCTTTTAGCTCCCAGCCTTGTACGAGAAGATAAGTCGATTTGTCTGCAGCTCTCCTGCTTTTTGTGTCCCTTCACAGTTATCGTATCGCTGCGGTATTGCCCTGGCTAACTCCCCACTGATTACAGTTCCAATTGAAACGTCCAGTTAAACGGAGAGCAGAAATACACAAGGAACTGGTGTAAATTGAACGCGGTTGAACAGAAAAATTGTGGCGTGGATCGGAAACTCTCCAGTCTAGCACGAAGGAATAGATAGATAGGAGATTTAGATAACTTTGATTGATAATTTACATGGTTTTCTTGCAACTAATCAGTAACTGTACGGTTGGCGGTTTTATCGTCAAGAACGATCCCTGCCAGACAACCTTTGGACGGACAGGCCAGAATTAATCATATTGAGACAGTTGGCATGTCTAGCATGATAGAACGTATCGACATTTGACACCTCGATATAAGATCAGTAGAGTCTAAACTATAACGATCCATGCGATAAAAGTGTATACGTAGTTTAATAAATTATAGTGCTCGTGCAAACCTAGGACCAAACCGAAACTTAAGGCTACATCTCACAGCCACTACACCCAAGTATGAAACATCTGATTTATTCTGTGCTCTATAAAACAACTATTAATTTGGCTGACGAATTAATTCACAGTGTTTTCAGATTAAAAGTAGAGTTACGAGTTCAATAACAATTGACTCATATCATAACTTTCAGAGTACCCATAATCCATCGCCATTCATTGGTCTGACGATGGCGTATGTATGTACTACCTATTTGAGCTCATTTAATTCATAAACCCAAACACAAGAGTCGTTCGACGTTCCTCTGTAGTTTTTAGTGAGTGGCAAAGCCATTAACTTCGAAACACAAGCGAGTATACGGAGAGTTAATCTCTTTCTACAAGAACTATGCTCTCGGTTTTTTACGGTCGTGTTTTTATTACTTTTTAACGTCATATTTACCAACAGTTTTGCGTCCAAAGTTCGTTGTGAGACATGCATTTTGTGGTGAAAATCTAGCTCCACAATATCAGCTGCTATTTTCAGTGGCGGATCCAGAATTTTGGTTTGGGGGGGCTTGAACCCAATGAGCGTACATTTTCAAGATAAAAAAGCATACAACATTTTGTTATAGAGACGGTCTTACATGTTTTTTACTCAGTAAGTAAAGTACCTACCTACTAACTACTAGAGCATTTTCACCCACTTACCTATAGCGTGAAATAAATAAGTAGTTCTGACTCCTAAGATGTATCCATAAAATGTTTAACGCTCCACGTTCATAACATTTAGGTTTTGGAGACTTAGGTGAAAGATTAGTGACCTTACCTTAGTACGGTCTGCCACAGTCTAGGATAACCTATGGTAGCTCTTACCGCGCGCGGCATAAGGGCGCCAATCGAACAAAAAGGGATACAGTCGGCCACATAGGATACCCCTTTTTGTTAGATTGGCGCCCTTATGCCCCGCGCGGTAAGAGCTGCCAAGGGGTATCTGTGATTGTGGCCGACCGTACCTATCCTAGCGTGTGGCTGACTGTACCTTGCACGAATTAGACCATTGAGCTGTTAATTCCCAGACATTTTAGCGTTTTTTTGTCTCAAAACATTTGTCACATCATCCCGCACCGTTGAATAATGGTATTGGCCACTAAAATATCTCACAAGCCCCTCCGTTCTCTATAAATAACTTTGAGACTTCTTTCTCTAAATATTAAACACCAGTTAGTTAACTCGGTACCTAGCATAATCATAGAGCAAAACCCTCGCCTTGCTTGCTTTCTTTGGCTTTCCTATTGAAGCTGGTTTTCTGGTTTTCGCATTTTTGGCCAACACTTAGCTGATATACAATTCAACCACAGCACTGTTGGTTAAAGGTTTGTTTCAGACAGTCACAGATTATGGCAGCTCTTAACGCGTGTGGCATAAGGGCGCCAATCGAACCAAAAGGGTTATCCTAGCGTGTGGCCGACTGTACACACCATAGCACGTCAGACTGTTCACTTTTGTTGTAAAGTCGCCCGTAACGTAACCGAATAAAGTGCTAGCGTGTAAGGGTCGACTTGCTGTCGTGTGTACCTAGGTTTCAAAGTGAAATAAATAGGTTAAGAGAATTATTAAGACTTAAGAAAAATTAAATACTTCGGTACCTACTTAGATTTACTAGTTGCTGAGACATCCTTCTGTGTTAAATATTGCTCTTCCGTGACAAGACGTATATTTTTCAACGTATATTTCTGGAGGTATCCACTTCAGTGACAGATTTAATTCGTGAACATTGTTATAAGAGTTAACTTAAAACTTTCTATGCTTTTGGTCCTTGGGGGTGGATGCTTTTGATTTATTTTAAGAGTAAGAACTTACCTATTTCTTCTGTTCTCTGCTCTGCTGCTACTACCTTTTACCGTATCTAATCTTATGTTATCTTATGTTTTTGCAAACGAGCTTTAAAAAACAAATAGATTTTGAACCATCATCATCATAAGGCCACCTCTGCCCACTGCTGGAGTTCATTATTGTAAACAACAGAACAACAATAATTCAGCCTATTATTATGTGTTCTGGTTATAAACTACTTTTTGGGCAGTGCCACTGCTTGGTCGACCACAAAACAAAATCAGCTTAATTATAGTTGTTGTGTTGTTTACAATAATGAAAATAATACTATTTTATTGCCGATTAAATAGACTTGCCGAGCCTAACCTACAACTACAACATACTCGTACTATCTTCTCAGCTTAATCGGCCTCATACGTGTAGAGTAGACTGCGCCGTATTTATCGGCTATTTATTACTGACTGACAAACAAAAGTATGATTCAACTCGTAGTAAACCTACAAGTAACAAACATGACTCACATAAAGTTGAGAAGTCAATGACAGATGAAGAGAGAAATGTATTGACTCGACTCGAGCCATAAAGTTTTTTTTTTTTCCAACGGTCTCTTGTTATTGCCACAGAGATGAGTAGAAATACAGCCGTTAGCTAGGTAGCTTTGGTTTCTTCGATAACTTGACGCCTAGCAGCCTTTCTTTAGCAGTTTGTGTAGTAGGTAGATACTTAGTAGCTAGATACTTAGTATTAGATAGTAATAAGTATCTGATTTATATACATTTTTTACTTTAGATAATATTTTGACGTTCAATGTAAATAATTTATTTATGGAATATTGAATAAAAACATTTGAATCTTGAATCTTGAATCTTGGTAGTATTAAGTACCTACACAAGTTGTAAAATTGTGCTGCTGTACGTGCAGCATGGTAAGCCCGAGATAGGCCCTTCTCTATGCAAAACTGTCAACTTGTCGGTCGGGCTCGAGTTGGCTCTACGCCAACATGGCGATGGAGACAAAAATACTATATTTTTATTAAAATGGCAATAACTACTTTTTGCTCGACATGACCCTAATCTATTGCCATCTCGAGTCCCGCCTGCCATGCTCGCACAATAGACATGGAACGTCTGTCACTCGAGTTCGAGAGAGTGTCAAAACGACCATGCTAAGCATACTGACACGGGCACAGGAGTTCTGAAATAAATTATTTGACCCTTCAAAGCTCGGGAATTGAAGGCATCTTCTAAAAGTCCATACCATAAAAACCAATTCTCGGTAAAAATTTCTAAAAACTTTTAAGGTAACCAAATAGCTGAACATATATGGGGGTGATTCAGGTAGGCCTTGGTGTCAGATATTTATATTTGGACCCACCTTGTATAGACATTAAAATATGTCTGGCTGACGTTCTGTTCTATTTCGGGTCTATATTTTGTTCCCTGCCCTATCTATTATTTACCCATCGAGTCCTGAGAATTGTGCCGTGTCTAGAATCTATATTTGTTTGATTTTATAACGTCCACAAGGAATGAGTTTTTATTTATTTATTATCTTCGAACGTTTCCTTTGAAAATGGTTTATTTGAAAAATTGAGAGCAGCGCTCTTATCTATTGGAAATGTTTGAAAGTAAATAGTTTTTTTTTATTGCACCGCATACTAATATGTGCTCTATCATAAAATAGCCCCAATATCTAATAGTTTTATTCTCAGAATATCGAATGCGATATTATATTAATTTACCCAAGAATCTCGTTACCCCTTCCCCTGTATTCTAAATATCCACTGTAAAAATACCGTTTTAAATTATTGTAAAAAAAAAGATTGTCCATAAGGGCTATTTTCGAGTGTTTTCACGCCCGACAGTTGAGTGGCTTTTTTTAGAGAATAGATACTCAAGTCTGTTTCTGTCAATTTGTTTACCAATTTTCTCAAATCTCACACCCTTTGACAGTACCTATTCTATTCTAAATAAATGTTATTTGCTTTGATACGTACCTTGTAATGAACGTCTAACTCGGGTCCGTTCAACGATGTGTCATCGTTTGTTCACAATAAACTGTCGCCCGAACATATCGAACAATCAATTGAGTCCCATCAAAAAGGCAAATCACATCATCAATTTGTTTGACAAGTTACATTACGTTCCCTAGGGTTTCAACACTACAGGCACAGTTGGAGGGATATTTTTGTTATTAAATTATGAATAAAGAAATCCTTGATTAAGGTGAATAAGCTGATGGTCGAAGCAAACTAACGCCGCCAATGAAAAAAAAAAACATATCTTCTTTTTGGATGCGTTTTTTTTTGCTAAAAACGACCACTTTTGGCGGCGGCGGCATTTATTCGTAGGTTCTAGGATCTGGGATCTAGACCTTAGGTCCTAAAAAACGCATCCAAAAAGAAGTTTAAAGAAGATTTGATTTTTTTCAGTGGACATTGGGGTTGTCCCCTGCACTTTGTACTCGCGCTACTCGCCACTGTCTTGGCCTAAGTAAAAAAATCTGGCTTAAGGGACCATGCACACTCTGCGTTTATTGTACCGTTGACGTGAGTTTTGTGTTTTTATGCCCGAGAAATTCAATTCTATTTACCGTAATGGATTCTGTGATACTATCGTACCCATAGCGACAAAAGTAGGTACGGTACGGTCGGCCAGTCACAGCTGATACCCGCAGCTCTTACCGCGCGCGGCATAAGGGCGCCAATAGAACAAAAAGGGATATCCTACCGTGTGGCTGACTGTACTATGCAGCTCTCCATGCACTTACCACTTAAGAAGATATCAGCAAAGCAATTAAAGGATCTCTCTCATCCTGAAGGCGATTCCCACTTCACGGCGGCCATCTTTATTCCAGGGGCCTTAGCCTGTACCGCAATGGTGCCAAAATGGGCTCCCGGTGGACAAAATATCAAAATAATTTGAAGCTGAAATAAAAAAAACCGTTTCGAGGTTGAGCTTCAAGGAATACAAGAAAAATACTCGAAGATTTTTCTGCAGTGTTATTTCAAAGCAAATTGAAAATTAAAAAATAAAAAAAAACCGCCACCGCTGCTCAACAGCGAGCCATTGCCCTCAGCCTTTGCCAGACAAAAAAGAAGCAAAATTTCAAAAAAATTATAAACGCTTGACAGCTGGGGAACAATGACAATGACATGATAAGTGACACGTTTTTTTTTTCAGGATTACGTGGCAAATGTCATGTTTTATTAAGCCTAAAATGCTACATACGTCACTCCAAACGAAAAAATACGTGTCCCTTCATTTAATATTCCCTTCCTAGAAAACCTGGAATGATGTATTGTCCATTACGATTTATTAATGCTGTCGGTCCTTTTAATGTTTTTGTAGTGCAGCAAAGAATATTCTGATTCTAATTCTAGATGATTAGTTCGCTGGTTGTAGGAGAAAAACGAGGAAATCCCGGTTTTGTCCTTCTACTGGGACGCTATCGATACGCCATTGCGTTATAGGCTAAGGCCCCAGGGCAGCGAGTTAGCACTAGAACAACTGAATTGCGTTTACTTTAAAAATGGAATCGGGATTTCTGCGGCGCCTCTCCTGATGCTGTGAAATGAGCAGCCTAGCTAGAGATTGCAAACCGGATTATCCGAAGTTCGAAAAATCCGGTTTTTACGGATTTTTACAACATATTTCAAATCCGGATTACAGCGGCAAAAAGACGGATAATTCGAATTTCAAATTGGGATAAATCCGAAATGCCGTATTTTTTTCTTGTGATTGTGAATTCGCTGGAATATTCCACCAAATGGACCTCATTCATTTGTGGTTGTATTTATCACATCACAAAAAAACTTAAAAAACTATAGGCTCCAACCTAACTAACCTATTGATATGCAATAATGCAACCATAGGCCGACTTGCACCACTTTATTAAATGTGGCTTACACAGCATTTAACTAAAAACTTCTTACAAAATTCGATTTAAATGGCGACTTAAGTTGTATTTAAGAAGCGAGGCAAATCGGCCTTAGTCTTTTAGAGTGCAATTCAGATTTTTTGATTTGCGATCATATAATCCCCATTAATTTGTCGTTTATAATTTTATTTAGGTACCGAGAAGTTTTTGAATGAGGTGACTGCTTAGCACAGTAATAAATAACACTCGTAAAACTGAAACCAAAGCTTGGAACATTAAGTCGCCCCCCAGTGAATAGAGTATGACACTTGGAACGGGAACTTATAGAAATCCTGCTTCGGCCTCTATCCAGGTATGTACCTGGGCAGGTACCTACTATCTGGGCCATGTTTTTTGATGTGATGAAGTAGCCTTGCCCAGCACCTATTACCTAAGTACAGTTTGCGACAAGCTAGGGTACCTACCTCAAGGCAGCTTTTGCAGTGAATCAATTGAGCAAAAATCGACCAAGTGCGAGTGGCGTTTTTCCCTCCAAACGAGCCGTTAAATGAGAATCTCTAGGCTTAACTATTTTTAGCAAAAAACATGCCTTTTTCTCGGGATTGCCATGTTGATCTCATGGCATAAAAGTTGCTTGTCGAGTTTTAACGATCCCGTTAAGGCTGGAAGATAGCATCGTGGCGGGAAATTCAAAATGTTCACAGTATTTTACATTTTGTACCTAAAGTGAGCTATTTTTGTTCAGCGATTTTTCGTTCGCTGCAATAACATAGTATTCTTTTCATTATTGTAAACAACAGAACAACAATAATTCAGCAGATCATGTGTTCTGGTCTACGACAAGTTTTTTTGGCAGTGCCACTGCTTCGTAGACCAGAAGACATAATCGGCTGAATTATTGTTGTTCTGTTGTTTACAATAATGAAAAAAATACTGTTTTATTGCCGCGAACAAAAAATCGCTGAACAAAAATAGCTCAGTTTATCTACAAAATGTAAAAAACTGTGAAAATTTTGAATTTCTTCCCACGTTGCTATCATCCACCCTTAAATCTGACAAGACTTCTGTAAATCCCTGTCCCTATATCTGTTTACAGGTGAGAATGAAAAAGCAGAATATGAAGCCAATTGAAGTGGACAATTCCAGATCCTAGAACCTACGAATAAATCCCGCCGCTGCCAAGAGGCCGGTTTTTTAGGCCGCATACGAGTATCTTATTTTTGGATGCGCCCAAAAAGAAGATATGCGGCCTAAAAACCCTATGTTTTTTTTTTCATTGGTGGCGCTAGTCGTGCCTTCAGCTTCGCCTAAACTCCCAGCCTTGTACGATAAAATAAGTCAAATGGTCAGCAGCTCTCCAGCTTTTAGAGAGTACAGGGGCTGGTCAGTCCTTCTGTCTCCTGATTGGGCGAAAGTTTAAAGGCAGAATTTGTATTCATAAAGTGGCAAGTTTGAAACTAATATAAAACATGAGGCCCGCCATTACCCCATACTTGCTTTGAATTTTAACTTTTGGGGATTCACAAGTTATAGTAACTCGTCTTCTTTTATGAAGTGTCTCTGCCTTCTCGCATATTTTTTCTTTCTAGTTTAAGTAAAGACCAGTGTTTTTTTATAGAAAAGATTAACTACATACTTTTATTTAGTCAGAACTATCACGCAAATCTAGAGTCATCTCTTCTTCTTAATCGATTCCTCATGGCTGAGGATCGCGACCATGACGTACTCGCTTCCATTGGGAGCGGTCTTCCGTCATATGAACTGCCCGGTGAATGCTTCCTCCAGCCGCTGCCCTTATCGCATCAGACTATCTGATTGGTGCCCTTCCCCTGGCGCGTTTGCCATTCATCTGCCTCAAACCCTGAGCTTATCTAGACTATGCCGCATTATGTGTCCAAAGAAGCTGAGGGTCTTTTCTTGGCGTATAGTAGATAAGCGTTTTTGGACTTATAGTTCTTTAATAAAATTATGGACTCGTTGGTGCGCTTTGCCATCCAAGGTATTCTAAGCAGCCTCCTCCAGCACCACATCTCGAACGCGTCTATTTTTTTGATGTCTTGTCTTTTAAGACACCTAGACATCTACAGGGTGCACTCTAAGTCGATAGCGGAACTTTAAGTAGGCTGTCTACTGATCAACACAAACAACTTGTACTAGGTGGCGACAAAAATGGAGCGAAAAAAATATCTGCTGTTTCATACATTTGACGCAGTACTGAGTCGACCTTTAGATTTTTTTAGAACAGCTGATTTTTTTTTCACTACATTTTTTTCGCCACCTAGTACAAATTGTTTGTATTGATCAGTTGTCAGCCTACTTAAAGTTCCGCTATCGACTTAGAGTGCACCCTGTAGAGTCATAAAAGACCCCTATCACAGACTGGTCAGGCTAATGATCATCTCAATCCTCAGAAGTTTTTATTGCATTGTTAAGCCCTAATGGAGTACACAGAGACATCAATTACACTTAAGGTCCCGTCCATAAATGTTTTCGGTCACATAAAACCGTTAGACAATGTCAAAACCAAGATAAAGCTCTTAAAAAGCCATTTACCACCGACGTAACATCGATTTAACCCTTTCACGCACAAAATCGAATGGAAAGTTATTGTAGCAGTTTTAATGAATTAATAGATTCATTTTGGTCTTATTTTACTATACTTATCATAAAAACTATAAAAAGTAAGGTAGTTTTTTTGGAAATCCTTGGGACAGCCGTGTCCCAATATGCGCCAAGTGACGCAATTTTTAGTCAATGTTATCTTCGTAAAATACGAAATATTTGAGAATACTGAGGTAATTAAAAATAAAAACCAGTGTTATTTGTATAATATTATGTATATTATAGATGAAAGTGGGCAAAACAGTTGCGATCTGTGGTAAAACATAGGTGAAGTTTGCATGTTTCACAAATATTATGGGTGCGATTCTTCACCCGAGCACAATTCGCTGACATGTATTGAATGTATGTGAGTGGGTACGTATGTATTTATGTGGATATGTATGTATGTGGGTCTGTCCGTTCTTATGTTCCCACCTACAACCTGAACGGCTGAACCAAATTGAACCAATTGTCACAAAAATTAAGGTTTCTCCTTATCTCTTCGATTCTTGAGAGATTTATCTAGGTAAAGAACACCCATGTATGGTTTACTGGACCTGTACCACCCCAAACTATGCCGTTTATGGCAGCCTATGACAGTTCATGCCAACAAAGACCATAATTTATTGCAGATCATTGTGGATACTGACCCATTGGCTTACTGCCAATCATAATGGTTGGGGTGATGTAGCTGAGATAGATTCATCTGGCAAAGGGGCAGTTTCCGGAACACTAATAAATTCTATGATGACTTCCGAAGCTCCTGCATTTGTCTTGTTCGATGAATTTGACGATGATGGACGATGAAGCTTGATCTTCATTGTCCAATAAGTACCAGGGCATTTTCATAGTTACTGGAATCAGCCTCTTTAACTTCGCAGTCTTTCAAATGAAACAGTCTTGTTACTTTGTGAGCCTAAAACAGTGAAAAAGTTTAGGAAACTAGTAGCAAAGTACATAAAAATCCATAAAATACATACTAGAAAAGGATAATGTCAGTTGACCTTTGACGCATATTGGGACACTTACGTCCCCTGCACAAAATTGTATGGTTTAGCCACTTTATCTTTATTTATTATAGAAAACAACAATAAAACATAAATATTGACTTACCATTGTAATAAAGTGTATCACTGAACAAACATAAAAATAACGGAAAAATATCTTAGTTTATTGTTGAAAATATTGCAAAGAAGCGCGCAGAAATACCAAACTTCAATGTTATTTTTTTTTATAAAAATTTTCTTGCTGTGCTTTTTTTACCACACATAATAAAAGTTGCATTCATAAACAAGCGTTTGGAGTGCCAATTACAAAGATTTTTTTTATAATTAAGAGGAAAAAGTATCGATAATAATCAGGGACACTGCTGTCCCATTTACGTCAAAGGGTTAAAATCCCCGATAATCTACGAAAAACATCCCGACCAACCAAAAAAGGGAATCCAAAGGAGACGGGGCGCTTTATACCTGCCACTTGCACCTTTCTCCCAAAGTAGTGCTGGGCTGTTTACGGCATTGCCGTTACGGTACGGCAACATGCGATAAGTGTAATGAATAACAAATATTCCTTTTTAGTGTGTCAAACGGGACCCTATTACTCTGCCTCCACTGTTACACTGTCTGTCGTCTAAAATAATATATCGATTTTATATTTAGAAAAGAATATTCCATTGATTGCACAAAACAAAAACTTAAATTACGTAGGTACAAGGGCGGGCGGATTCTAAATGGTTCATTTTTACGGCAATTCCATTTTTTCTCATTTGAACATTTAAGAGGATAGGACGCCGATTTGTATAAAAGTATGATTTGTATTAGTTGAAAATTCGTTTTGTTTACTACTTGCACACCTATTTTGGTTTCGATCATTTCTGCAGAATGTAACATCCATACTTAAGTAGAGCGTGATGCTTGGTTACGGCAATTTCTCCGAAAATACAGCAAACCCATAAGCACTTAAGTAGACCGCGATCGTTAATTACGGCAATTCCCTTAAAATTTCTCCAAGAATACGGCAATCCCACCGACGCAGGCACGACCCTACCGCCATTCCCGCACACTGTAAACGCCCACCCATTATTAAGCAACATGTGTTCGAGGGGGCACCCTGTAATTTCCCACCCGATACTCCTCATTATACGGTTAATTTTACGCCTTTAAGACCGCGGTCGATGTATTGATATCGCCTCAGATCGGATCGAAATTGATTGAAATGAACGTCGGGGAATTTTATCGTGTGACCGAAAGGTATCCTATTGGAGTTCGAAGGCTTTTCGTTGGGACCTAATAATACCTTTGTAAACCCCTACTCTTGACTACGAAACATGTTGAACAATCTAGCAGATTTTATTATAAATCCAACAAAAAAAACGCGTATTTACAAAAAAATATTCGAGGTGTACAAAAAGCAGGACCCAAAAAAAATTTTAATTTGAGGTGACCAGTCAGATGCTGACCAATGACCATTCAGACTCAGATGCAGTGCATCTAGTGTTTGTTGATGATGTACGAATTTGTAGTGTCTGGTTGGGAGAATATCTTGAACATTCTTGATGATGATAAAATATCCTTTTACCCCTCATCAGGGACATTCTACTAACTTATTTAAAATCTTGGCAATATTTTGTTGTTCGTTGTCAACAACAAGGTCCCGCGAAATTATTTTCTAAAACACGCCCCCATCATAAAACGTGACGTCACCCCTCTTCATATCATTTTGAAACGCACCTCGTTACAGACTAATATGACGTAGCGATCACAGAGTAAAAGTCATGCGTGAAACGCGGAATGGAACTTCACGAATGCGACGTCTACTGGCTGGAGGCCTGGAGTTGAGAGGAGTGTATTCTTCAACCGTAACTTTTTGACGGCAAATTTTATGGTAACTTATGCAAAATACTATTAACTTTCCAAAATAATACCTTGTATAAGTTCAATAGTAGGCAATTACGTCGCAGCTAAAAACCCGTCGATCAGTTTTCTATTGAGGAAGTTTGTGACAAAATGAACTCTAATTTTTTATTCGAGTCCACGGAATGACAGTTGCTAGTATGCCACTGACAGATAAAGCCTTTGTAGCAACTGTCATTCCGTGGACTCGAATAAAAAATTAGAGTTGAGAGTCAATATCACGAAAGAGTTCCCGTCACAAAGTTCTAATTATTACAATGTGACAGGGTTTATTTTCTATCTCGTTAGACTTTGTAGTAGTTACAGGAAGACGATATAGCTTTCAAAGTGGCGAAATCACGGAAAAGCTTAGAAAAAGAATATCGGCGATGTCATGTGGAGAGATTACAACGATTTTCTCAATCGGGCATTAAAATCTCTTATATCAGGACTCAGGGAGACGCAGAGGACGTCCGTCAGCCACCTGGGGCCTTAGCCTGTAACGCAATGGCGTGTCGATGGCGTCCTAGTAGAAGGACAAAACCAGGGTTTCCTTGTTTTTCTCCTACAACCTGCGAACTAATTCTTTGGAATTAGAATCAGAATATTCTTTGCTGTACTACAGTAACATTCGACAGCATTATAACGTAAAGCCGTCAACTGGGAGCCGATTTTGGCACCATTGCATTACAGACTCAGGCCCCTGGTGGTTCACGGTCGCAAAGGACATGGAGCGAGCCCAACTGAGCGATCAGACAACCTAGCATAAAAAAACCTGGAGCAAGATAATCTGGAGAGCCGACCCTAAATAATGGCATAAGGCTAAGACAAAGAAGAAGATAGTTAGGAAAAAGAACAGTAGGTATGCAACGTGTAACGAAACATATTTTTTTACAGGGTGTAAGTGTAACCTGCTGGTCAACAGGCTGTCAATTCTGTAAAAAAAAATTAACAACTTTCATTTTATACCCTCAAAATATATAGATAGATAGATTACTCTTTATTGTACACCAAACGAATTATTTACAGATAGGAAATATTCTGGATATAGTAAAGTAAACCCTCTGTCTTGCACTCTTACTCCATTTGAAGCTTGAACGAAGAGTACCTATTCCACTCTGCGTACAGTACCGACCGACGTACCCACACACATCACTTTGACATGCAAATGTTTTCGACTATGGCAGCTGAAATTGAATCTCCCTGTTAAGTATTATACCTCTGCAGGAATGGCTTTGTCAATCATAAAAGGTACATATACTTGGGGTATAAATACCTTGAGAGAAAACTCATCTTAGTCATTTGATGTCAGAAGAATACGCAGCAGAGATTTTGGCGAAACTGCGAAACCATTATCACTTTGTTATAGGTACTGACCGTCCGTCCGTCTGTCTGTCCGCTGTTCGTATACAATGTACGTAAGTACGTACGTCCTTTTTTCTCTGGATCGGGTCGGTTGTAGGTAGATAGGTTGTAATCTTATGAGGAAGTGGCCACATCCGGTGGCAAGAATAATATTAAATACATAAGTATACTAAGAACTACGGTCTTTTGAAGGTGTAACCTTTTAAAGCTGTTTATAAACGCAATCAAAACATACAACCTTTAAATTTTAGTTTGTCACACAAAATAGATGCTCTCAAACTCCTTTACTGCAATCGAAGCTGCGTCCCCTCGATTGTTGAGCCAACCGTCTAACCACTGAGCTACCCCTCTTACGTAGAAAGAGAGTGTATATTTAGACGTCGGAAGTGCAGGGTTTGAATCCTGTAATTTGAAAAGCAAGTATTTTTCTGTGGGAACACACAAATGGTGGAAAACCCGGACAGATATCATTCACAGCTTTGCATTTTTAAACAGTTAAATGGTTGATAGGTAATGGATACTGTTATAAGTAGTTTCTATCGGTTCCTAAGAATACCTATGAAAAATATAGGCCTTTGCATCTACGTACAGTCAGCCACATACCCTTTTTTGTTCGATCTGCGTCATTATGCCGCGGGCGGTAAGAGCAACCATACAGACTGTGGTCAGTTGGCCACCTAATCTGATGATTTACAACGTGTTACAAAACATCCTAACTATTTTTACAGGGTGTAACCTACTGGTCAACAGGATGTTAATTCTGTAAAAAAAAGTTGAAAAAAACAATTTTTATTTTAAAACCTCAAAATTAAAAAAAAAACACAACTTTTTTGTTCTTGGTATTAGCTCAAATTTTAAAATATGTTTGTGGGTGTTGTAGGTGTATTTGCATAGGTTTGAGTTGTTAAAACATTGTGAAAGACAATGAAAACAATTTAAAAAAAATACTTTTCTCCCGCCACAGCGTTCACATTTTATTAATTTAAAAATCAACGGTACGTCATAGAACAAAAAAAATATTTAGGTTGTGATCCCTATCACCGGGTGCTCTAACCCTGTAAAAAGAGTTAGCATCTTTTGTAACACCTTGTATACAGCGTCCAGTGGCACCTGAAAACCGGTGTATTTGCGAGAAAATAGCTCTTATCGAAATAAACAATCAATTTTTCGAAAAAAAATTGTCTTTATTTGTCGAAAAAAGCTACTGAACGACGAAACTAAAGCCACCCGTATTTATACCGTCAGCGACACGCTGAGATGCCCCATATTAGCTCTTACCGCGCTGTCATAAGTGCGTCAATCGAGCCAAAAGGGGTATTTTTTTGTCTCGCTGACTGTACATACAGGCTGCTTAAAAGCCAGCCATGGAATCTTGAAGCCAACGAACTTCGGTTGAAATTACGTTAGTATGATACAGGATGCTCGCTGAATAGTGGCGGGCCGCGTTCGAGATATGATTTCGTTGTAGACGGGCGCGATTCTGCTAACTACGGAAATTAGGCTTTTTTTTTTAAAAGGTCCCGTTCGTGGCATTATTCTGCCTAGATAAAATATAAAAAAATAGTCTATCGCCCCTCAGAGACTCCTGAATGTAAAAATACCTTGGATTTAGGCGATGGTAATGTATGATAATTTGGGCTCTTTACATCCCTATCGGATTGCAAACAAAAACTAGGCCTTTGTATCTACGTAATGAGAAGATTTATACGGCGTCTAGTTTCATCTTCCTTCACACTAGATGGGTAAAGAGACCACTCGGCGCTGCATATGGGACATGGTTCAAAGCAGTAGCTAAATCTACACAAAAACAAAGCAGTCTTACAAACTTATCTTGTTGTAAACTATAACGTTACGCTAATTTAGATAGTAACGCCTTCTACATTTCACCGCTCTTTCATAAACAGGGGGATAGAGTCTAGATTTTTAAGTAAATTCAGCAGAATCGCGCCCCCGTAGGAAGGCATTATGCTAATGGAAGCCAGCCTGCTCCCGTTACCGAGTTTGGCACGCTTTTGCATTAGCATGTCCCATCGATTACTTTATGCACACCCGTTATATCTGCTTTATGTGGTTGGCTAAGTGCTAGTAAGGTGCCCGCGCTGAAGACGGGAGATGTCAGGTTTTGAGTGCGAAAAAGGTCATTAAATCGGTAGAGATAGCGCATAAAATACATCTGTGTATTAGTGAAATGAAAATAATTCCTAGTTAGATTATTTTAATCAAGCTGCATGGAAGTTACATAATTCATGTTCGTCCATATTAGGAGACTTCGTGTTTAAACAAGTAGGTACCCCCTAACTAATGGGCCTCCGTAATCGTGTCCTACAAAAAGTAAGTAACAACTTGGAATGGTCTGCCTTTTAATCTGCTTTTTGGATGATCTGTCAAAAAGTCCCTAGGAGTCAAAGGGAGATGAAAATTAGGGTGATGTGAAACCTCGGGTTTCCTCACAATGCTTTCCTTCCGGGTTCACAGCAAACAAGCTTACTTATTACAATAATTTTTCTTCTCCTCCAATCATACTCCATCAAGAGCTCGTTTTAATTTAAAACATTAATTAAAACGAAGTCTCTGTACAATTTTCAAGGCTTACCCAGGGACCCGGTAGAGACAATAATTATCGTTTTAATACAACAATACTTCCTGAGGGTCCTTCAGGAGGCGTTTATTTCTACAGCCATAACTTACTTTAGGCTAGTGTTGTGCGGTTTACGTGAGGTTTGTTGGAGTCAACATACGAATTATTTTGATGTGGCAACAAATTGTTTTATTGTATTGGCAATATTGGAACCGGCCTTCTTCTGCTCTCTATGCTTGATCTGCAACACGATCGCTGTAACAAATTATTACCTCTATAATATTGTGACTAAATTCAGTGCCCGCTCACCATTAAGTGCTAGTGCTTTTGTACAATACAGTGTTAAACTACTTATTCCACCGCAAAGGCCACTCCGACCACCAGCAATAATCTAAACCTAAATACAGTCCACTCAACATCTTTCCAAGTTTGTAGGTTCGAGTCTGTCTCGAGCGATTTTTGCGACTCGCCCCGGCTTCGCACCGAAAAAAGTGCGCTGGCCTGCATAGGTACCTAATATTATTAAATTATCAAACTACAGACTAAAACATATTTGACTGACGGTGTGAATGCCGCATAAATATCCGTTATTTTATGGAAACTTATAATAATATGGATCTGCTCATCATCATTATTTTTTAAGACGCTGGGCATAGTGAATTGCCCGCGCGCAAAGAAAAATGCACAAAATCGATTATTGTATCAAATACACTAAGCAAATTGATAATGTTCACATATCAAACCCTAGATTAGGTGAGACCTATCTAAAACAGCCAGTTTCGTGTTGACATTCATAAACGTTTTGAAGATATTTTACTTAAAAAAAAATAGGCGGCGCACTTTTTTTCAAGCAAAATATCTTGCAATCTGTTATGGATATACACATGAAACTGGCTGTGTTAGATAGGTCTCAACTAACTCTTGGTTTTGATATGTGAACATATTCGATTTTTTTAGTTTATTCGATACAGGAATCGATTTTGTGCATTTTTCTTTGCGCGCGGGCTAATTCACTATGCCCAGCGCCTTAAGAGTAAGACTCTTGTCGTCGCCTTCACCTGCTATCTGCTTGGATCTGCTATTTCATACATTTTGGTGCAGTACAGTCTAGTGGCACCTCCAATCACTACATGGGTGAAGTGTCCACTCGGTCGATGCAGTGCCTGGGACATGACCTAGGATACCTTGTCTCTCCTGTGGACTAGGCCGACTTAGCTGAGAAGTTTCTTGGTGTAGTACTGACACTTCTTCAGAAGTTCAGGTTTTCTCACGACGGATGTACTTGTTTATTTTTTATGATTTATGTAGTATACTAGCTTTTGCCCGCGACTTCGTCCGCGTGGACCACAGAAAAAGGATACGTGTTTTACTTTGCTTCTAAGTATAAAAGCATGATAATACATAGCCTATGTGTTATTCTGGTATCTAAGCTGTCTCCATTCCAAATTTCAGCCAAATCAGTCCAGCCGTTTCAGCGTGAAAGAGTAACAAACACATTCACTCACTCACAAACTTTCGCATTTATAATATTAGTGGGATTATGTGCACATCATGCACGCCCGCTTTTCACAACAGTTTCGATCCCCCTAGGTTTGCTGGAAGAAATCTCTTAGAGATACCTAAGCTTGGCTTTGTATATTATTATGTTTTTTCTTAATGTATTGTCCCATAATCTGTTTGTGTGTGTGCAATAAAGTATAATAAAAACGGTTATTAGGTATTGGGTAGAACAACATTCTGCCCCCATCCCTAACGACAATTCTCAGAAGCTTACATTATACAAATTACAGAGAGTCGTCACCAAGTTATAACATCGCACCGCCATTAAGTAGGTACATCGGCTTGTGCCTGTTAATTAAGTTTGTTGGCTGTCGAGTGACTAAATAGGTACCTCTATACGAGACAGAAGCACAGCTTGGGATTAAAAAAACATTGGAATGTTAAAAAATCGCTCGGAACAGGACTTGAACCCGCCACCTCTTGCATAACGCCTCGAGGGGTCATACGCCTCGAGGGAAGCCAGTCGCCATGCTGGTCTTGAATAGCAAACCCATTCAGATGTACTCTAGCGATGAAACAACAGTGAAACAGTAAGGAAAAAAACAATTAAACGATAACGTGTAGGCGCTCTACCAATCTGTCTAGCAGTGGTTACAGCTTTGAAAACAACAAAAAGTAGCTCTAGGATTATTCCAAAAATCCCTCCTGAGTTTCCGTCTGATGTCTGGTGGGAATTTCTAAACCAAACGATCTAAATCCCCACTGGAAATTAGGTTGGTAAGTACCTGTATTGGTTATCAATATTGGAGAGCTTGAACTGAAAGCGCGAAATTGAAAAGAATGGAAAACTGTTTTGACAGCCCTAAGTCTGGAAAAAAACAATTTTGCCTAATTCTATAACAGCGATGGTAGCCTAGTGGTAGAACAATAGACTCTGAGGCGAGAGAACCAGGTTCTATTTCCGGTGCTGGCATGTACCTACTTAAGACTTTAACCAATTAATTGGTATTTACTTCGGCTCATAGACGCCCTGAGGGTACTGGAATTTTTTTTTCGCCAATGAAGCGGTTAATTTATTTCAAAGTTACGTACATTTGTGAATGTATAGTAGCAATACCACTCGCTAAAACGGTGATGAAAAACATCTTGAGGAAACCTGAACGTATGGGGTATTTATACCCTCAAACGCGAAAATCGCCAATCCGTATTGAGCACTCTCTCTGAGAGAAGGCATTTGCTCAGCTAGTGGGACTTGTACAATTGTACTGTACAGGCTACATCTTACATCTATATTTAGTTGAATTAGTAATTTAAGTATTTACTATAATATTATCTTATCAGTGCATTCTCTTATTTTATAGAACCATAATCAAACCTTGATACCTAAATTAACGTGTGTATCTATCCTTGTTACAGGTAAAGACCCCGATATGGAAATCCTAAACAGCGTGGATACCATTCTCGTCTAATAGCCCGTTTTCAAAGCACTTCATTCATAGATGGCGCTTTTAGGCGTGGCCTTAGAAGAACCGGGTCACGACTGTAAAATTTCGCTTAGCATTATTTTTATTTCAATCCCTAGCCTGATTTTTTAAACCTAGCGCAAGATGTAGACTTGACATTTTTGATACTCTTTTGGAAATAAATGCTTTTTATCTTTTATCTTTACAGATTAATTTTGACAGTCACGTCCTGGTTCTTCTATGGCCTCGCCGAAGCGCTTTAAATTCAGCTTTTAACTGTCAGTTGAAAACGGGCCATTGGACTCGAGTGGAAAGCGGTTTGATTACTGACATTGAAAAAAATGAAAAATGAAAAATATTTATTGGCATAATGAGGAGTTGTTTACATCATTGCTGACCCCCACACTAGGCATAGCCTGTCTCGTGAAGGAGGAATTGAGAGGTCGATACAGTTAAAACAATTTAAGAAACAAATTTCGCTGTCGTCTACTTTACATTTTTTTCCTAAAAGGCAGGATTCTTTACTGATAACCCAGAAAATGGTTGGTCTTGTAAAAACAAAACAACCCAGAGAATGGATTTCAGGCATTTTGGGACTAAGGCAAATTGAAATTTAGGCACAATGACATCAAGGCGTTTTGACATTCGGTCGTTACGGACCGGAGGGAATTCAGTGTTGAGTCGGTGTTCTGTCGTCTCGCCTCTGTCTGGAGTGGCAGAGCGTTGATCTCGAATTAGCCTACGTGAGCTGATTGCTGATCAAACAGCATTCGGTGGTGCTGGCTCTGCAGTTGGTCGCAATTTGAAGACAAATAAAAGAGACCAAGAACCGCGGTTATATTTGGTGGCAAAACGGTTACATACATTTGGTGGCAAAATTGATTGCCGACGCTTCCGCTCGCAATTTCGACTGAGTTGAGGAGGGTACAGAGTCCAATAAAAAAAAAACATAGATATGTTCTTTTTGGATGCGTTTTTTTGCTAAAAACGGGCCGTGAAATGAGAAGCCCTAGGTTTAACTACCTATCGACCCTTGCTCTCTAGATTCCCGAGCCCAGTGTTCTACCCACAAGGCTACCACCGCTCATTGTTGATAGGTACTATGGATCTAGAAAATAAAGTCTCCCGCTGCAGTACATTCGTACCAGGGATCTCTCGCTTGAGAGTCAAAAGCTCTACCTCTGGCTAGGCAGCCACCACAGAAAAAAATCCAAAATAACTTCTGTCATACATACACCGTGTATTTTGTACCTAAAACCGCAAACTTTCTACACAAATGAAGCCACAGCACAGCGACATTACAGTCGCAATCTTGGCGGCTAATTCGAATTTAGAATTAGAATTCGCGCGGCAATTTGAGAATTTAAACATGGCGCCCGGATTACCGCCACAGGATCGTACAGAAGTCTTCACCCGTCTACTCCTTAGCGATCACCATGATCAACATCATCAGTTCCTGTCATCCCAAATCAAGGACATAGGTATAGGGCTCTCAAAAATTTTTTTCATTCTGGCTGATTTTGGGACTTTATCGGATATGCTCATCCCAAGACTGTTTGCTTCCTGTTACTCTCTTAGCGATAAGATCGCCAATTTGTACTAGGTATACTCTCTATCTCTCATAAATTATCATCCAATAAACTGATGAAAAACCCTCAATGGAATAAATATTTTCACGATAGACCTTCTACCCGTATCTGTCTATTTCACTGTTCTGTCACGTGACAGCAGCCATATTGCCATATTTCGTGATTATGCAAAACAGTCCTTAATCGTGTTAAGAGCAGCGCCGCGGCACCATTACGCGTTGAAAATGTATTTGACGCGTAATTTAATTATTTTATTGCGCTCTAGGTCTCTTGCCGCGAAGCTGGCTTGTGACTGACAATAGTACATCACTGCCGCGGTCTGTAATGGGTGCGTTGTTGGCTGGCGCGCTGGTTGATGGCCGACAGCGCAGCGTAGCGAGCTCCACGCCAACACAGTGCGGTCAGCATTGCAGCCTTTGATGGACAAGCTGGAATGAAGGCCGCCCCCCCAAAAGAAACTGAGACCCTGATGGGATAAAACAAAATTTTGTATGCTTTTTTATCTTGATAACCTACGCTCATAGGGTTTAAGCCCTAAACCAAAATCCTGGATCCACCACTGAACCCATGTGTTAGAAACTTAGAACGTATCTATGGTGATGAATTTATTGTTGGTGTGTAACAAAATATGGTAAAGGAACGTTATACAGTTTGGTATATTGGAACGTAATAAAAAAGGCTAGTCGTTGCCTACCACAAACTACGTTATAATGTGTATTTCATAGATATCGTACTTTTTATTTTCTATAAGTCCATACAAAATGACAGGACTAATACATTTTGTGAACTTGATCTTCGTTGGAGTGCAAAACTACTTTGGTGAAGGTTCTAGTCTCAACAAAACATCTATACGCGTTCAAAACGTGTCTGACGCGTAACTTCATTATTTTATTGCGCTACAATTGAATTATTTTCACAGCACTCGGTCGAGTTTTGGCGGGTAATGCGATTATGCTCATTTTTGCATCGTTCCCAACTCTGTTCGGGCAAAATTTAATAGCTAAGCCCATACCTTACTCTCCTGAGAGCCTTCAGGTGGAGATTACAATGGGAAGCAGCCTTAGATGAAAACAAAAGCAGCCTACATTTTTTCTTTAAAAAAAAAAGATAGTACATATATACACCCTTATACGTTAGCACTATAATCGGTTACGTTACGGGCGACTTAACAACGAAAGTGTACACTCTGACGTGCTGTCGTGTGTACGTGGAAATGGGATGGACACCTGGCGAGGCGGGAAGATGGCCGGCGGACAAGGGCAGTGAGTGACAGAGTGGCGGCCAAGAGTTGGACGGCGGTCAGTAGGAAGACCTGCAGCTCGATGGTCGAACGACATCGTTGTGGCGGCAGAGGGTCCATGGATGCGGATGGCGAGGGACCGCGAACTAAAAAAAAAAACAGAATTAAAAAGACAGAAGACATAATAAAATTGGTCATGTAAAATGTCGCGGTGTGTCACCCGGTGCGGTGTGGCCCGGTTTCTGAATTGAGAATTTCAATAACCAAATGCTTAAGTATCGCTCTGTCACATTCTCTTGTGTGAAATCTGCAGAGATAGGACGTTACTTAACCATTTGGTTAGTGAAATTCTCAATTCAGAACCCGGCCACTGTAGTGCAAAAGGCACTAACTCGGCATTGTGCTGAGGGTGGGAGCCCTCAGCGCTGATTTTCGGTTAGTGCCGTATTGTAGGACAATACATCATTGGTAGAGTCGAGCGTTAGTTCGGGTAGTATGCCTAATGAGGTACTTAATCTCCCTCGCAAATATTTAAGCCGTGCGTGTTGTGTTTCCGCCAAGAACACGTAGTGTCACACAAGTGCTCGGCTGCGCTCCGTGCTCCAATTATGGCACATGCCGGCGCCCCCGGGGGTTACTTCTGAGGCACAGAGAAGGCCCTCTTCAAGCGCATTCGCAGAAAGTGTCAAATGACACCCCTGAAGACCCCAGAAGACCTGAAGACGCAGACCCATGGGGCTTCACGGCTTGAAGTGTAGGGCACAGTGTGGATGGGTTTCGTTTTGCAAAGATCGTTTCGAGTTTTAAGACTTCTACACATTCACGCAGGACCCCTGTAAAGGACTCTAAAGATAAGATAAATTTTACTCAAAAATCCAAATTTAAGTAATTTACAATAAGTAAATAAAATACAGTGGTTTCGCCAGTTGAACTACTTGAAATGTATCCAGCGGTCTCCGCAGTAGACGTTAATCTGTGTTGTAGAGACCTAGATTATATAGATTTAATAGATTCAGTTAAAGGGTGTTGGAGATGACATACAAGTAGGTACATAAATAAATTAATACATTAAAAAATAAAGTGTATTAATACCTATCCGACTTTTAAGCGTCAAATAAAAAGTAACTTTACTTATTTGTTTTCCTGACCAATTTAAGCTGTGACACTTTTGCCGGTTACTTGCTACCATCGGAGTCTGTAACGCAATGGCGTATCGATGGCGTCCCAGTAGAAGGACAAAACCGGGGTTTCCTCGTTATTCTCATACAACCAGCGAACTAATCCTCTAGACTTAGAATCAGAATATTCTTTGCTGTACTACAAAAACAATAAAAGACCAACAGCATTATCTGCGAGCCCGTTTTGGCACCATTGCGTTCTCAGGCCCCCTGTTCGCGCAAGGTGAAGACGAATCGTAGACAAAAGAGTCTACTACAATTGAAGACTAATCTAATCACTGGGAAGAGAAGACCACATGTGTTTCTACACCTCAGTTCTTGCGCTAGTTTTGAGTGGAGCCCGAGTATAATTGAGTGTGGCAAGGTGTTTTGGATTTAGCGCAAGTGGGGCGTCTTTGAATGTGTGTTTTAGTGGAGACTTGCTAAGTGCACTAGGAAAGAAAGTTTGTGGTATCTACGGCATTTTCTGTGAGGGTCCGTGCCGGTCATGAAATACAAAGGGGGCGAACCACTAGTTAAATTGAGGTATTATACTAACGCTTGCGGCCGCACTAGCATTATCGGGCGCCACATCGCGCTTTGAGAAGGCTGGGGTGTCCGCACGCGGTTATTATAGAACAAAATTAAATTGAACAAGTCGTTTGCTGGATTTAGTGTGCCCTTTTCATTACCAAGGCTGTCGGTAAAAGGGCCACTATAATAAAAATTGTAGTGTTGGAGAAAGGTGAACAAGTGAATAAATAAAAAAATACTAAAACTGTCTTCCTTGAGTCGGGTGTCACTAACCAAAACAACACCCTGTGTTACATTTCGCGTTAATTCAAAGGTCACGAATCTCTCAATCATACGCCCGACGCCACTCCGAGATACACGCACTCGTATCTTCAAACACAGGGCGAACTATAGAAGATAGGACAACAGAAAGACTGTATGGTCCGAAATGGGTCGAATCGCGGTTATTTTGTTGTAAATGAATTAACCTATTTATACCGGAGCTTTTGGCTGCGTTGTAGCGGCCAAAAACCCGACCACCAAAATTTTGAAACAAGACCGGCTTATCCTTAAACACAGGGGTAATTGAGACGAATCAAACGACACTTCATTTGTTAAAATCAGACGAGTAGATTAGGCTCGCCGAGGGAACGGATGAACACACAAACATACATCATAATTATGTTTATGTTAAAATCATAAAGCCCCCTTCTTGATAACGTTGAACATCTCATCCTTTGATAGTCGTCATCTATGTCATTGCTTTAGTATATTTTATGCTGCAATTAGCCGCCCATAAAATCTGGCCGCCCTAGCCTTTAGAAAAATCCGCCATTGGTCACCCGAGGATTTTTTTGTTTTGTATGCCCCTCTGAAATGTAATGCCCTCATTACTTATTTGACTTCTCATTCGCTTTAAGCGTTCTTCTGCTTCGAACTGGAGAACAAAGGAGCCACTTTATCACCAAAATTAACTTGACAACATGACAACGTGTATCATTTGGGAGATGTAACATGCTAACCACATGACAGGACCCTTGTCGCATCGCCTCTCCTTAGAGAAGTCACAGGGCACGCACAAACAGAAGTACAATGCTTGACATGGTTAGTCTTTGAGGGCTTTCCTAGGGGATTTAAATGTCGCGGTTGCCGTCGCGATTCAGCGACGGCAGCATAACGCTGTAACGCATCGACCAGTCCCCGTAGCATGACTTTTATCGAGGCGGATTTATCCAACAAAATGGCGGTTTATCAGCATTTTTGACGTCTATAGCGGGTTATAAATCGTCGAGAGCGATATATAATCCGCCCGCAGGCAGCGTTTTCAATCCGCGTCGAGTAGTTGCCATCTTGTTTTATCTCATTGGGTAAAGCAAGAAGGCGCTACGAAAACGGCAGCGTTCGCTGCAACCCCGCCTACTAAATAAACTGGGCCCTTAGCCTGTAACGCAATGGTGCCAAAATGGGCTCCCGGTTGACGGTTTCAATTACGATTTATTAATGCTGTCGGTCCAGTGTCGGTCCTTTTAATGTTTTTGTAGTACAGCAAGGAATATGATGAGTCTAATTCTAGCTAGAGGATTAGTTCGCTGGTTGTAGGAGAAGAACGAAAAAATCCCGATTTTGTCCTTCTACCTGGGACGCCATTGATACGCCATTGTGTTACAGGCTAAGGCCCCTGGCCGGCGCGCCATGGCTGTAGATGGGCGAGTCAAGTACAGTGCAGCTGTAGTTTTCGTCACATAACCGCACCATAACTGCCATAAAACTTAACTCGCTTGCCAATGTGTGTGGATGGTACTTATTACTCAACTGTTTACTGGCAACTGTCCAACAACTTAACTCGTTGCTGTACTTATTGAAGTGTAAATCGGCATTTAGTGCCGGAAACCCTCAGACCATCTATAGAATGGTCTGTGCGGAAACCTTATCTACAGGGTTAGGGTGGCACTTTTGTAGTTGTTAGTTTGTTACGCCACTCAAGCTTCAAGTGCCTTGGGAATCAGATCTGCAGATTAGTTTCTCAAAATCGTGTTAGGTTAGGTAGGCAAGTGCCTGGTAATGTGATTAGGGGTTTGATGATGATTCAAAATGGCACCGAATTCTAGGCCAAGTACAAAAAGCCGCGGAGTGGCAAGCTGGCAAGCCGCAGAGCAAGTAAAGTTACCTCCCTACCTATATTTCGTAAAGACGGGTTTTCATTACAAAAACATACTGAAATTACATAAAAAACTGATAATGTTTGACCGCTATGTGTGTGTCTGTCTGTGTCTTCGCGGCTCAAACATTGCGCGGTCTGTGCGTCTTTCTATGGCACCGTAGCTCTTAAACGGGTGGACCGATTTGGATGCGGTTGTTTTATTTGAAAGCAGATTTTCTAGCGAGTGCTCTTAGATATGTTTTATGAAAATCGGTTCAGCCGTTTATGAGATTTGCAAATTTTGAGCTATAATGTCGAGGGTATTTAAAAATTGTAAATTTAATAGTTATTGGTTGGCAAGAAATAGAGAAATTGGAGGTTAAGCCTATATCCATTTGTGGAGAAGTACAAAAAAAGAAGAAGAATCTACAGTTATCTTACTTTTCAAACCTTCATGAGAAACACCCAAAAAACACTTCGGTAATAAGATGATTTATACAGCGTCCAGTGGCATCATCACGCTCTAGAGGACGTTGCTTAAGATAGAGTAGGCTTGCCCAGCACCTATACCATCCTGACAGCTTAGTCACACACTTGAAACACCCAAAAAGGGAGTCAAAAGTATAACAATTTCCAAACCCCTAGAAGTTCCCGCAACCAAGGCCTCATCCCATCTATTCCACATTAATCCGCTTGATGATATAGCCAAGGAACCGATCGGTGGAGCGGGAGGCAATTTGGCAAATTGACGCCTCGTCAACCGACCCCCTAGCCGCGTAATAGTTGACAATATCGGGGGGCGAACCATAACTGGGCTGGAGCGACGAGTCGACGACTTTTGGCACAAAATGGCAACTGACAGTTAAAGGCTGAACTCAAACCCCTTGGTAGATGGCGCTCATAGGCTTGGCCATACAAGAACCGGGTTGTGGCTGTCAAATTTCGCTTACCTAAACAGATTAATAGTATCTTCAGAAAAAGCGAGATTTGACAGCAGTGAAAACGGCCCACTGGCATCCATTCAGACCTTGTCTCAGAAGTGCTTTTGACGACAACGGTGGTATTGGTGCCGAAAGTGAAACAGATTTAGTAATGCAAGTCTTGACCGAAAGTTAAATTTTCGGTTTTGTGCACGATATTGTCAAGGTCGGAGAGAAAACAAGTTCACTATAAATGAAACCCTGACTAGAAATGTAAATGTGCGTTGGAGAGGTACTTTTGACGCGGTCCCTCTAAGGTCAACCATCACTGTCAAATTTGTAAATATAGGTAAAGTTATTCCTCTCAGCCCCTCTACCCTTGACGCATTTTCCCAATACGGCTGCAATATGGCGCAATTTACAAAATTTAATATTTTACAAATTAAGACGCATTTTGTGTTTTTATTGAGTAAAACAGCCTTACCTTTGAATACAAATTACAAAGTATTTAAAATCAAAGCATTACTATGCGAATTCAAAGAGAAATTAATTTTAAAACTTTTTCAATTTGATCGCAATAGCGTCAAGGGTAACCCCCCTGTCTGATGACTGCTTCAGAGAGATTTTTTTTTCTTATTGACATTTTTGCTTTCTCCTTTTTCTTTCCATTTCTCTGTCTAAAACATCCAGCAGCTCATGGTGGCCCTGCGGTGTAAAGTTGCGAAGGTCGCGGCTTGATTACTGGCACACGCGTAATCACCATATAAACCAGTTAATAAACAACGCCTTTACATTACATCGAGCTTCAAACTCGCTATGAGTGGATGTGCCCAGCCCAGGCATTTTCATCATTTATGTAGATTTTGTATTGGTTTAACGGTTTCACACAAGATAATGATGATGATGGAGCCGAAAAGTCCTGTCATGGAGGCCGTGGGCAGACCAGCTACACGATGGTCTGGTCTGATGATAACAAAGCCACAGCAGGCTCAACCGCAGGCCGGCAAAGATGGAAGAAACATACATCCAGCAGTGGACACATACATGCTAAAGAAAAGAACCGCCCACGCCCATATAACCCATGCCAATAAAGAAAACATTTAGGATGAACTGCAAAACATGTGCCCTCTCGCTCTAATCATAAAAAATTAAAGCGAGACAACGCTAGTTTTGAAGTTCATCCCAAATGTTTTCTTTATTGACAGGTTTTGCTATTATCAGATTCTTTGATTTTGTGACAATCTTTTCTGTAGATAATCTCCTTTTTTAAGGGCTTGAGCGCACTATACAGGATCTTACCAAATAAAGCTAGGCAGGGAGAGGATGCCGGGCAGTGAAGGTGAGCGTTGATACGTATCGTAACAGGGCCCCGTATACCTACACCTGGGTCGCAAGTCCCAGGCGCTGTTCCGGACTCCCCTCCCTGAAACGCGAGGGACCCGGCTCGCACGGTGAATCCATGAAATGCACGATGCTTCCATGGAACGCACAGTGCTTCCATGGAATGCATGGTGAATCCTTGGAATGCACGGTGAATCCATGGAACATAGTTTCAATTGAAAAAAAAAAAAACCTTCGTTTGTCGTATCCACATGAATCCACCACCATAAAACTACCCTGTATGTCTAACGTATAATTAATTTCTGTTTTCGGCTTTGTAGTGTGTAGATTAATTTAATAATCTACCTACGCACTACGGTTTGGCGCGGGTTGTACCGATGATCGGAGGCAGGGTTGTACTTAGGGGAGGTTGGAATGGAAACTTTATGGGAGCTTCTTCTTCTCTCGTGTCGAAAGCGTCACATGTCGCGCTCCCAAAAACGTGCCAACTGGATCGCGCTGAGGGTCGCCTTCAGGAGATCTTGCCAGCTGCACTGCGGAGCATCAGGGCAGGTATGAAGATGCGACGTCGTCTGTGCGGCTCCACAACGGCACGAAACATCTGCATCTTCGGGCAGTATCCCCCACTTTCTCATGTTATCCCTTGTGCGGGCAACACCACCACGGATGCGGTTAAGGGATTTCCACACGCTCCAATCCTCTCGTCCTCCTTGCGGCAGTGTTTCCGCCGGCTTGATGAAATCCGACAGGTGCTTGGTCCGCTCTTTCCACCGTTGTTGGTTGGGAGCTAAAACGCACCAAATATTGGAACAAAAAAACCTTTTAGTAGGTAGAGTTTTTTTTTTGCGTAGAGCCGTCCTAAAAATCCTTACTAACAGGACTGAGATTTGTCTATATCGTTCTAGACAGGTTTTTTTTAGTGAACGAGACTTCCGTATATTCTGACTACGTACCCGACAGGAGTCCGTGACGCGATCGCCGAGTGGCAATCAATCAGACACTAGACTCTTGAAGGCGTCACTCGAAAGGCGTTTCGGTGCTGGATATCCAACAATATTAGCTCCAGGAGTGGGCGGCACGAGGTTTTGATCAATGGGTTCCGGTTTCTTGGTTAAAGGTTAAAAAGAGAAAGTGAAAAAAGTTTATTTATCACTATTACGTTAAAACGCAAAAATAGACAAACAGAAAAAAACAGCTAATTATAAAAGGGGCGGTGTTCAGCTAAATGCTGTGTGTGCATGAATCGACACAGCGCTGATTTTCAGCACGACCCTGTTTTACAAACCATTTGGTTCCAAATGGTTTGTACCTTTTTAACTTGAAGATTGCAAAGTCGATCTTAGCACTAATTTTCAAGGTGTAAGACGCCAAAATTCGAAAAAGCCACCAAAGGATGCGTTGCGGGAAGAAAAGATGAGCTTCGAGACGCTTCCAAACGGCATTTCCGTTCCAAAACAAGCACAACATAACGAACTGTCAAATAGACAAGCGTGGAGGGGGAACCGAACACGCATCACCTGCCCCCTTCTGTCTTTAGTTACACACTAGCTTTTCGCCCGCGACTTCGTCCGCCGAGACTAAGATAAAAGGTTGCAGCTCTATTTTGACTCCGATATCGACGTCAGTCAGGGAAAAAGCTAGCAATCGACAAATAAAAATATTTTCCTCTACAAAGTTTGGTAGCCCGTTTTACCCACTAAGGTCCACTTGCGTCAACCAGGGTTAGCCAGTTAACTCTGAGTTAATGTCAAAATTTGTATGGAAATGTCAAGTTAACTCGGAGTTAGTTTGCTAACCCTGAGTGAAATTTCGAAAAGCATTTTCCTGCGATAAAAAGTTGCCTATGTTCATCAGGGATAATGTCGGCTTCTAAAGGTAAAATATTTTTTCAAGTCGGTCCAGTAGTTTCGGAGCCTATTCAATACAAACAAACAATCAAATCTTTCCTCTTTATAATATTAGTGTAGATGTAGATTCGCTAAGAAACGTCTCAGCTTGTTACATGGCAAATCTCTTAATACGGATACGCGCACTAGGAACAAACAAAAGGTGATGTGTAGAGGAGTTACGGTAACTCGGTAACTGAAAAGAAGATGTCCCTCTTTTGGAAATGCGAGTATTATACTAGGTGCTTCCGGCAGTAAAAGACTAGGAACAAAACTATTCCACTTTCGGCAGATTTTTCATACATGTTCAGATAAAGTCGTTACACACAGAAACCGAATGTGTGTTGGAGTCGAAGGCGGTTGTCAGTTGTCAGTCAGGGTGACACAGGGTGTAGTTTTGGTTAGTGACACCCGACTCAGGGTAGTGTTGATAACGCTTGAAACTAAATTAGCTTAAAAAAATCACATTCAACATTTTTTTCATCATTCTCAATAATTTTTTTTGGATTCACATGTTACCATGTTGAATTTATTCTTTAAGGTGAAATACGTCTCACAACTAGCGCCGCCAATGGAACAAAAATCATATCTTTTTTTTGGATGCGTTTTTAGCAAAAAACGCTCCTGCGATTCCTCAACGCGAGGCTTAACTATTTTTAGGACCTAAGGTTTGGATTCTAGATCCTAGAACTTAAGAATGCAATCGATTTTCGCCAAAAGTGGCCACTTTTGGCGAGAATCGATTGCATTCGTAGGAAATCCAATCCTGGAATCCAAACCTTAGGTCCTAAAAATAGTTAAGCCTCGCGTTGAGGAATCGCAGGAGCGTTTTTTGCTAAAAACGCATCCAAAAAATAGATATGATTTTTTTTCCATTGGCGGCGCTAGTTGTGAGACGTTTGGCGTCTTAATAACCGCGACGGGCAGGCACCCACCTTCTCAAAGCGCACGCGCGATGTGACGCCCGATATTGCGAGTGCGGCTGCAACCGTTAGCATAATAGTAAGGAAGGCCACAATTGAATGTATTTTGGGTATTTTTCACTGAATTCTTTATACAAGGTGTTACAAAAGATGCTAACTCTTTTTACAGGGTAATAGCACCCGGTGATAGGGATCACAACCTAAATATTTTTTTTGCTCTATGACGTTCCGTTGATTTTTAAATTAATAAAACGTGAACGCTGTGGCGGAAGAAAAGTATTTTTTTAATATTGTTTTCATTGACTTTCACAATGTTTTAACAACTCAAAGCTATGCAAATACACCTACACCCACAAACATATTTTTAAATTTGAGCTAATACCAAAAACCAAAAAGTTATGAAAATTTTTCAATTTTGAGGTTATAAAATAAAAATTTTTTTTTTCAACTTTTTTTTACCGAATTGACATCCTGTTGACCAGTAGTTTACACCCTGTAAAAAGAGTTAGGATGTTTTGTAACACGTTGTATATATATATATTTTTTTTTGCTTTACTATTGTGAAATTATCAACCCTGAGTCAGGTGTTACTTTACAAAACAACACCTTGTATATCTTAGAGTACGTTTGAGATAGTACTTTCCTCTTGTACCTCTTGTATACGCGAATCAATTGGTGTGCGTTAATGAGCAATCTCCGTTAGGAGGTCTTCTGTGACGCGGGATAGGGTTGTCAGGTCGCTTCTCACCTTAACACGATTTTTTAAAATACATTTTGTTCAGAGCTCTGATATCATAACTATTTTTTTTATGTAGCCTCCATGGTGTCCCACTGCTGGGCAAAGGCCTCCCCTTTTTTTCCACTCCTCTCTATCCTCGGCCACCTCTTGACACCCCGGCAAAAAGGTTGTGAGGTCGTCCCGCCATCTCCGCCTCGGTCTGCCGCGGCGCCGGTGTCCATCTTGTAGGGTCCAGTCGGTGACGATTTTCACCCAACTATCTGGACTAATAATTATAATAATTGATAATGTATGTACTTAGCCTGTTCAATTGTACCTGTCCCACTAGCTGGGCAAAGACCTTCTCTCAGAGAGAGAGTACGAGCTAAATTACCACGCGTGCTCAATGCGGGTTGGCGATTTTTGCGTTGAGGGTATAATGCCTCATACGCTCAGGTTTCCTCACGATGTTTTTCTTCACCGTCAGCGAGTGGTATTGCTACTACAGATTCACAAATGTACGTAACTTTGAAATTAAACAAAGTCATAGATACATGCCCGCACCGGGAATCGAACCTAGGACCTTTCGCTTCAGAGTCCACTGTTCTACCCACTAGACCACCACCGCTTCAAAATTGAAAACTGATAATACAAAATTAAAAATACAGACTTTACTGGTGAAAAGGTACAGTGTAATCAAACTATTGCACTGATTCCGAGTGATTTGCTGCTGTCTGTTGAGGAGTTCCGTTCTCCATCTCCGAAGTTCTTCATCAGATCTTCACTCGCGGCTTAGTTGGCTCCACACACGTATTGACTTCCCTTTTCTGTGGACTAGGCCGACTAAGCTGTCAGGATGGTATTAGGTGTTGGGCAAGCCTACTCCATCTAAAACAATGTCCCAGGCACTGCAACGCCGAGTGGTCTCTTCACCCATCTAATGTGAGTGAAGGTGCCACTGGACGCTGCATAAATCATCTCATTACGCAGATGCAACTGCCTTAGTTATTTTTATCCTGTCTTCTTCTTCTTCTTCTTGGCGTGCCTCTCCACTTGGAGGTTGGCCGTCAGCTCTTCATATGCTTTTCGTTTTTTGGCCAAGCGAAATAGATGTTCGACGCTGGCTATCTCCGTCCATTCCTTGATGTTTCTGAGCCACGACTTTCTTCTTCTACCAGCACACCTCTTCCCCTCAATCCTGTCTCACACTTCCATTTATGAGTCTCAAAATATTTTTTCTCGCTGCAAGTGGCAGCCCTGACCGGATGTCGTATCCAGTGTCGCGTGCGCGCTCGCTTCGCTGTCTCCTTCTTTACCCGGCAGCTGCGAAGATGTGTCAGATCGTTTACTTACCTATGGAGGTGATCTACTTACTGTGAAATAAATACACGTTGTAAGCTTCTCATATTTGTTGAACGAGCGAGCGAAGCGAGAGAAGTTCTCCGAGTCTACTGGAACAATCCGGCGTTTGTTGTTTGGTTGGCGAGTAAATGAGGCGAAGAGAATTTTTAAGTTCGAACATGAGCCAAATCGGTCGAGGGGTTGCTGAGATATGGGGTCGCGAGTTCACAGTTCGGGCGAACCACTAGTTAAATTGTTTTATTTTATCATTGTTGGGATAACCGACTAGTTTCGACTAGTCGCGGAGGAGATAAGATGCTTTTACTGTGTCAATCGGTCTCTCACTGTAAGCTCTCTCGTTGTAATAGCTGAAGACCATCCCAAACATACATAGATCAAATTAAACAATATATTATCTTAATCTTATTAATAAAAAAACTTATTTTTAGTTTCAAGCGTTACTAAAACTATCGTTTCTGGGTCGGGTGTCACTAACCAAAACAACACCCTGTATTAAAGTTTAGACTCGGCACTAAGAAGTGACCGAGCATCGTTTTCGACTACACGTTTCACATTTGTGATGAAAGTGGAATACCTACTTCAAAAACTCAAGGCAAACATCCGTAGCCAACAAGGTCGGTCTCGGGGGTCCCCGTTCAATCCCGATACGACCCCAATCTTTCAAGGATCGGTCAGAGATCGAGTGTTTTACACTCAAATTAATATCTGAGTCGATTCGCGTAAGCATTGGGAGGGCTAGTTCCGTTCTGCCCCTGTATTCTCTAAAATATCCACCGTAAATATAACCGTTTTTAAATGTAAAAAAAAAAGATTGTTCATTTCAATAAGGGCTATTTTCTAGTGTTTTGATGCTCAAAGGTGGATTTCTTAGAGAATAGAGGCGTAGGACACTTTATAACTGGGAATAGTCAGATCCGTTAGTCGGGCGAACTGAAAAGAAATGTTTCAGTAGGTACCTACTCATTAAAATTTCGCGCAGAACCCTGCGTTTCTAAAATATATTGCTGGTAATATCGGGGAAAATATGAGCGCAATCCAATGGGCGTTTTTCTTAGTTTCAAATTTCGCTGCAATAAATGTTAAACTTAGTCTATTAATCTGTGTTTTCCATATAAACTTGGAAGAAAGCCCGTCAAAACATTATTATCTGTGCATTTACCAAAAATATGTCTCCACAATCCGGAGTATTCCATCAGATTGGTAGGAATTTTCTTTTTAATGTGAAGATTTGATAACAAAAGACAAAAGAGTATCTTTTAGGTATTTTTTTTATTTTTATAGTAGATTTATTACACAAACGTGTCCATGTCATCTCCGTATAACTAAAGTAGTTTTAATCTAAATCTTAATACTCGTAATAAACAAGAACATCGTAAGCACTGCGAAAATTATTACATAGCGGCTGCTATCCCAGCATAATAAAATTAAGTGAGACCGTGTTTTATTTCCATCGTAAATCAATGGGACAACGAACAATAAAACAAATACCAAAGTGTCGAACCGGCACTAACCCTCGCCCTCCCTAATTGTTTACAACTTTGCGAATCAAGATTAATTACTCAGTTAAATTGATTCTAAGGACTTAATTCGCCGTAAGTTTATAATTGATTTGAGTGGGTTTGACTGTAGGAGGTGTACAAGTATTTGTTGGTTACTGCTGGAACTAATCTGGGAAGACATTATTCTCTGTGCGTTTAATTAAATTACTAGGGCCCGGTTTCTGAATTGATAATTTTTCCAAGTAAATACTTAACTATCGTTCTGTCACGCTCTTTTGTGAGAAATTTGCAGAGACAGAAGGATACTTACCCATTTGCTTAGCGAATTTCTCAATTCAGAAATCGGCAGTAAAAGTAAGATAATGTCTTCTGTTTATTGCTGGACAAATTCACAACAAATTGTACGGGTGCATGCCACCGTGTTTCGAACTTGAAACCTCTCAGAAAGTATAATTAGAAGACCCATAGCTTGATTGTGTATATGTAGTGCTCGTGCAAACCTAAGACTATTCAAGAATAATGTTCACAACAATATTGTTTTAGGGTTATTTCTGCAGTCTCAAATCTACATTCCGCGTTTGTAGCGCGTTATCTCTGAGACAAGGCCTTCTTCAATGTTAGGCTACTTTTTAAGTTTTAAGGGTGGCATTAATAGTCGTCTGAGATCACCTTCTTGAGATCGATCTCAAGTAGGTGAACTCAGAAAAGTAAAATGCTAATGTCAAGCCTTGGCTAATGTCAAACTTGAGTAGCTGTCAGCATATTAATAGACACTATCTTGAGATTGACATTGACATTAGCCAAGGCTTGACATTAGCATTTGACTTTTCTAAGATCACCTACTTGACTACTTGAGTTCGATCTTGAGTCGACGACTATTAATGCCACCAACCTTAAGAACACCTACTTATCTTATGCGATCTTTAATTTAATCTACAGTCTATGAATGTACGTACAAGATAAAAGTTGCCGTTTCTGACTTGGGCTGGATTTATTCATAGGTTCTAGGGTGTGGGATATAGGCTTTATTAAATAAAAAAGTGTTTAGACTAGAGTTGATAACTTGACGGTCCTTTTTGGCAAAAAAAAAAAACCTAAAAAAAGAAGATTTTTTGCAAAGGTTTTTTTGCATTGGCGCCGCTAATGTGCCTATACTATAGCTTGTACAATATCAGTAGGTAGTAGGTTCTGGTTCCATACAGAATTAAGGCGCGATTCAGTACAAGATCCCATTGTAGGTATGCTAGTACCAGTCCTCCCACGCGTGAATTATGCCCGTTTAGACACAGGAATTGGTACACCAGAAGGTTAGATTTTGATTGGTTCGAAATACGGTGTAAGCTCGGCCTCTTATATAGTCTCGGTTCAATACCCCATACCGCCTTGTATGTACGTACAGTCGGCCACACGCTAGGATACCCCTTTTTGTTCGATTCGCGCCCTTATAGCGCGCGTGGTAAGAGCTGCCATGGGGTATCTGTGACTGTGACCGACCGTGAAGCTTTTGGAAGCTTCAAAAACTTAATCGAACAAGTAAGCCGCCGATCCTACGAGCTTTCTAGAGTTCAGCCACATTACACTTATTAAATTTTAAATACCCCCGACATTTTAGCTTCAAATTAGCATATCTCAGAAACGGCTGAACCGATTTCGATAAAATATATCTTAGAACACTAACTAGAAAACCCGCTTTCAAATAATAAATACTGGATCCAAATCGGTTCACCCGTTTAAAAGCTACGATGCCATAAACAGACAAACACACATAAAAACATAGCGGTAAAACTTATAAATCTAAGAACACTAACTAGAAAACCCGCTTTCAAATAAAAAATACCGGATCCAAATCGGTTCACCCGTTTAAAAGCTACGATGCCACAAACAGACACACACACAAACACATAGCGGTCAAACTTATAACACCCCTCTCTAGGCTGGATGAGAAAGGCAGCAAACCGCAAACACAGGATTTTTTTTGGGAGAGACCTATGTTCAGAAATGGAACAATAGAGCCTGCCAATGATGATGATGATGATGAAAACAAAAACAGCATTTTCTTCGATGTAATAAACGATTCTGTGGTTTATAAGTTATAGAAATCACAGATTAATAGCCTGATTTCGACACTTATTCTAACTTTATTTGATGCTTGGAAAAATCCTCATTCAGAGCTCTATCTCTCTCTTTCTCTTTCTCTCTACCTTTCAATCTTTCGTTCTTTCTTTCAATTTTGATCCTTTGGAAAAACAACTTTGATCCTTTGGAAAAAGCACAGAACAGTAAAGTTGGTTGGTACTTCGGTTGCACTTCTTTTGTAGTTAATCTCTTCTTCATATTATAATGAGGCGCGACATAAGTTGACAGGAGCGGAAAGTTATGTCCGACACGAGTTATGTGTTGATAGGTAGGAATGATCTTTTAATTTTTAGTAGCTTTACCACTTTGGTAGCGACGGCCCCATTACGAACGCGGAAATGGAGGTGACGACAAAAGTTGTTCTGTGGTTTTGGAGGTACCTAGATTGATTTTAATTTTATATCTATGTTTTAAGTTCGATGATTTATGCAGCGCCCAGTGGCACCGCCACTCACACTAGATCGGTGAAGTGACCACTCGGATGTGGGACATATTTTAGATGCACTTAGTAAGCTTGCTCAGTATTTTCATCAAAAATCCTCTCGCGCTTTTTACTGGAAAATTGCTCATAATATGCATTGTTGCATAAGAAAGCAGTAAGCATAATTTTTTACAGTAGAACTTTAGGTGGGTTTTTTTTAATACAGGGCGACGTATTGTATTAGTACGACGTTGTTTGTATGTACAATGGCCCGTTTTCAAAGCACAAATTCAAAGTAGGTACACACGACAGCACGTCAGACTGTACACTTTTGTTGCAAAGTCACCTGTAACGTGCAGTCACCTGTAATAGAGTGCACGCGTGTAAGGCTCGACGTGCTGTCGTGTGTACATCATAGGTGGCGGGCGTGGCCATAGAAAAACCGGGACGTGACTTTCAAAATTAATCTGTGCTAAGCGACATTAACCGTCAGTTGAAAAGAGGCCTTATAGCCACCAACTTATAGCCACAAAAAGCACATTTCTTTAAGATATTTCTATTAATACTTACTACAGTATGAGTAAGTGTGTTTAAATAATTCTCAACCCAGCGAGAGAGTAATAAATAAGGCAAGCAAGTAACCAAAGGCGCGGTTTGACGCAGACCAGATGGAAAGTGCCGCCCAAATATATGAACCTCTGTGAAGTTTGAGATACGTCAGCCCACCGCAGTTCAAATAAGCACCGAGTTTCATGTACAGTCGGCCACGACTTAAACGATTTGTTGACGTATAGAGCCAGAGGGGTGCTTTAAGAGGATGTATAAACAATCTAAAATTGATGCAAATGCCTTCTGCGGTCTGAAAGACTGGCTTGAAAGGTAAAAGATAAAAATCTGCATCTGTACCTATGCCTCAATGACATTCTAATAATGTCATTGCTATGCCTACAACATATACAAGGTGTTACAAAAGATCCTAACTCTTTTTACAGGGTAATATAGCACCCGGTGATGGGATCACAACCTTTTTTGCTTTATGACGTTCGTTTGATTTTTAAATTGATAAAATGTGAACGCTGTGAGGGAGAAAAGTATTTTGTAAATATTATTTTCATTGACTTTTACAATGTTTTAATAATTTAAAGCTATATAAATGCACCTACACACACATATTTTTAAATTACAGCTAAATTAAAAAACAAAAATATTACAAAAAAATATCAATTTTGAGCATTTATAATAAGTTGAAAAAATTTTGATCAATTTTGAGGTTATAAAATAGAAACAGTTTTTTTTTTTTTTCAAAATTGTCATCCTGTTGAACAGTAGTTTACACAATGTAAAACGACCGACACTAAAATATGAGCGAAGGACATGTTTGGATGGAGGAGGCTTACCATACCATCCTTACTCCGAGTTTGAGCTGAAAACAGTTTAAACCTTAGCTTACTGTACAACATTCAGGAGATACGACATGGCAAATCTTGCGCCTTTCCGGATACTGCTTAAGAGTGGTCGGAGATGTGATATGTCTTATGATACGTAATTAATTTAAATTGATTCCTGAAACACTTCAAAATGTGATTTCCAACAACTTTTGTTCTACGACTTTTCTCATAGCTCGATATACTTTTAAATTATTAAACGTTTCTTACACTGCGCTAAAAAATCAGTGATGGCCAAAAAATGGCCGGGTTATCAGTGCATCTCTACTATATTGTGCCTCTACTACCTGGGGCCTTAGCCTGTAACACAATGGCGTATCAATGGCGTCCCAGGTTGAAGGACAAAACCGGGATTTTTTCGTTGTTCTCCTACAAGCAGCGAACTAATCCTCTAGAATTAGACTCATAATATTATTTGCTGTACTACAAAAACATTAAAAGGACCGACACTGGACCGAATCGTAATTGAAACCGTCAACCGGGAGCCCATTTTGGCACCATTGCGTTACAGGCTAAGGGCCCTGAAAGGGAAATATAATAATTTTGATTGATTGGTGGTTTGCACGAAGCCAACTAATCCAATTATTGTGTAAGTTATTACTACGAAAGGAGCGTAACTGGAATCTTGAGCGGTTTCGGTTGTGCTTTTTTTGTCAGTGAGTGTTTTCAATTCTATCTCTCTCTCCCTCTCTCTCTCTCTCTTCCTCTCTCTTCCTCCAAAAAGCCACCACATGAACACATCACGAGTTCGCAGCAACAACTTTACTCGCCTCGGTGTTGGTTAGCATTGTGTAATTCGCGCGGGAAAATACGATACTGGGGAACACATTCATAGCGATTACAGCCTCCGAACAGGGAGGGGCAGAATCACCACTCGGACTATGAACGAGAGCATTTATTTCAGGCCTTTAGGGTGATATTACTAGTCGTCTGAGAACATCAACTTGAACTCGATCTCAAGTAGGGGAAATCAGAAAATTCAAATGCTATAATGTCAAGCCTTAGCTAATGTCAAACTTGAGTAGCTGTCAGCATATTAATAGACTCTATCTTGAGATTGACATTGAGCCAAGGCTTTACCATTTGACTTTTCTGAAATAATTTTTCTTGACTTTTCTGAGACCTACTTGAGTTCGATCTCGAGTCGACGACTATTAATGCCACCCTTAGACTCAAAAGCTATCGTTTAATATACCTGGTATCCACAATGGCACATTTGATTCTGTAATTCTAAGCTAATGCAAACAAAAATGTTGTCAAGTCATTATTTTAAAATGTTACTATGGCATCCAAACCTACACGGTAGTTTTCTGCTTGTTATACAGGGCAGTTTGAGGTGGGCCTGCTGCAAGGGCAGCTACCAGTAAAACTGCCTTGAAATACATAATCGAATCATTTGACAAAAAAAAATTTTTTTGACTCTGTATTTTTATTCAAGACTAGCTGTGCCCGCGACTTCGTATGCGTTTTTACACATTTGACATTTAATTTAAATTCGACTGTGAAGGAAAACTCAAAAGGAAGGTTTTTTTTTAACTTCCGACCAAAAAAGAGGGGTGTTATAAGTTTGACAGTTTTGTGAGTGTGTCTGTATAGGTATGTGTTTATGAGGGTGTGTCTGTCTGTGGCACCGTAGCTCTTAAATGGGTGAACCATTTGGAAGCTTTAGGTTTTTTTTAAATTTGAAAGCAGGTTTTCTAGCGATTGTTCTTAGTTATGTTTTGTCAAAATTGGTTCAGCTATTTATTAAATATGCTTATTTGAAGCTAAAATGTCGGGGGTATTTTAATTTATTAGTTATTATTTCTTAACTTGCTGTAGCAGGGCTCAAAAGAAAGCAATAGAATAAAATAGAATAAAAACCCTAATCTTAACAATACATTTATAAATTGTATAATAAATTATGTATTGTTTACATTAAGGTATCGCCCGTGATAAGATACCAGGAAGCTTAGCATAAGAATTGCTTAGGAAGTAAAGGGGTTTATATGTAGAGTGGGATAGATAAAGTTATAAGCCCATAGATAAGGTCTTACTGATTTTCATGCTAAGTCAGCAAGCGAAGCATACGGCTAATAACTCTGTCTATCCCGCTGAACAATAAACAATAGTTATTTGTTATGCAAGAATGCAAAATTAATGTTTGCGGCGAGTGCTTGTATTGAATACCGAGCGGTGTTAAAAGACCGCCAACAAAGTGGGAGACCACAATAGTCCTCATCATAACAAACATTTTTGCCCAAGAAAGTATGCCTAGGAAATCAACGGTTTCCGAGATAATGAGGTTTCAAGGCGGTTTTTTTTTTCGGGTTTTTTTTCATATATGTGTTCAGTATCACGTTATTAACATATCTTATCAAGAAGCTACATCAAAATTATGAATATATCTTACAAAAAACGATTTTAAAATTGCAACCCGTAATGTATTCTGAACATCAGATAGCCTAGATTGTGCCCAAAACCAGGATTTATCACGGTCCTAAATTTGACTGAAGACTATTCAGCGGTATTCGCGTGATGAGGTAACACACAGACAGACAGACAGACAGACAGACATAGACCAATTTTTTTGCATGTTTGTATTCAGTATAGTTTACTTAGTAACCGCTGCTAGTTTTTTTTCTAAAAATATTCAATGTACAGAATTGACTTCGCTAGAGTTTTATTATAAGTATAGATTCGACTGTGGAGGAAAACTCAAAAGGAAGGTTTTTTTTAACCCCCGACCAAAAAAGAGGGGTGTCATAAGTTTGATAGCTTTGTGTGTGTGTCTGTTTATGTGTTTATGAGGGTGTGCCTGTCTGTGTGTCTGTCTGTGTGTGCCCTAATCTGAAAAATACATTTATAATAAAATATGTATTGTTTAGATAAGATACCAGGAAGCTTAGCATAAGAATTGCTTAGGAAGTAAAGGGGTTTATTGTATCGCCCTCGACGTAGAGTGGGATAGATAAAGTTTTAAGCCATGCTAAGCCAGCAAGCAAAGCATAAGGTTGGGTTAGAGCGTATCTACGGCAAATAACTCTGTCTATCCCGCTTTACGGCAAACAAAATATATATTTTTTATATCAAGTTGGGCTCAGTAGAGTAAATATTTTAAAAAGGCACAAAAAAAATTCAACCTCGCGTGGGTTCAAACCCAGAACCTGTCGACCGCGACGCAACAGTACTTCATTTCTAACATCGATATACTTTGTCCGACCTCCACCCAAAACCACTCACAATTCCCTCCAGCAAGGATCATAAGGCTGGATTAGAGCGTATCTATCTATGGCTCTGTCCATCCCGCTCTACGTCAAACAAAAGAGTGAGATAACTATTGTTTAAACCCATAGATACGATCTAACCCGGCCTTATGCTACGCTTGTAGAACTAACATTTTCCGCCAAAATAAAATAAAAACAAAAACCGACTTTTCATTTTCAATATGGCGCCCCAAATGCCAAAAGTCGTAGCGTGATATTATACAGAGTGTTAAAAGACCGCCAACAAAGTGGTAGACCACGTATAGTCCTCATCATAACGAACATTTTTGCCCAAGGAACTATGTCTGGGAAATCAACGGTTTCCGAGATAATAAAGTCGGACTTGTTTTTTTTTTCAGAAATATGTTCAGTATCACGTTCTTAACATACCTTCTTAAGAAGCCATATCAAAAGTATGGATATTTCTTACAAAAAATCAAGTTAAAATTGCAACCCGCAATGTAGGTTTCCGAGAGAATGAGGTTTAAAGTCGGACTTTAAATTATTTTTTTTGCAGAAATATGTTCAGTATCACGTTCTTAACATATTTTCTTAAGAAGCCATATCCAAATTATGAATATTTCTTACAAAAAACGAAGTTAAAATTGCAACCCGCAATGTATTCTAAACATTGGATAGCCTAAGTTACGCCCAGAAACGTGAGTTACGACCATGTTAAGTTTGGTTGAAAACTATTCAGCGGTGTTCGCGTTTATCGTGTTCATACAGACAGACAGACAGACAGACAGACAGACAGACATAGACCGTTTTTTTTGCATTTTTGGATTCAGTATAGTTTACTTAGTAACCCCTGCTAGTTTTTTTCTAAAAATATTCAATGTACAGAATTGACTTCGCTAGAGTTTTATTATAAGTATAGATAGATATCTCCAGAATCTATCTATCCAACACATAAATAAAGCCCACTGCTGGCCATAGGCCTCTTCCTTTCACGCCAACCCCCTCGGTCTAAAGCCAATCTCGTCCATTGTCCTCCCGCTGTTTTGACAATGTCATCGACCCATCGAGCTTTCGGTATACCGTCGACCCATTCTAGGCCATCATTCCGTAACTGCCCTAGTCCACCGTCCGTCCTCCCGTCTAGCCAGATTTCCTGCCCATCTCCATTCGAGCGCCCACATCTTCGACTTTGGTCTTCTGCTGAATGTCAACGTTGCGCACACTATCAAGAAGTGAGATGCCTAGCATGGCCCGCTCCATAGCTCTCTCTCCATATCTCCCGAATGCAATGATTGTATTCTGAAGGTACGGTGGTACCTATAATAACATTGTAATATTTTGTTTTCTTTGACGCCTTTGATGCCTGGGACATTGTTTTTAGATGAAGTAGGCTTGCTGAGCAACTATACCATCCTGACAGCACAGTCGACCTAGCCCACAGGAAAGACAGGTCAATACGTGTGGAGCCAACCAGGTGTGTCCCAGGCACTGCAGCGCCGAGTGGCCTCTTCACCCATCTAGTGTGAGTGAAGGTGCCACGCTGTATAAATCATCTCATTACGTAGATGCAAAGGCCTTAGTTTTTTTAGTTTGATGCCTGAAGACTTCTTCGCTGAGAGTTCTGTACTTCCCCTGTGGTTCAGGGGCGCTGTGTGTTATATAGCAGCCGTGGAACAAACGGCCTGTACCCGGGGAAATATACGTAACATCAGATAAAAGCGGAATCATCAACACTGGAGGAGGGCTAGGGTTCGTGCCGCTTAGGCCTGGACGGTTTGGAAATTAGTATGCGAAGTAGTCACTTTGAGATTAAGCTGAATGCGAAATAGGCTGTTTGCTAAGTAGGCAGTGTGTGAAGTAGTCATACAGAGAAGTAGGTTTGATGAGAAGTTGGCCGTTTGAGAAGTAGACCCACGGCGCCCGAAGGCTTTTTTAAAATATTTTGAAATCGGGGTAAGAAAATAGACTAGGCGTCAAAAAATCAAACCTTTTGTAAGCGTTATAATATAACCAACTGATCTATCAAGCAAGTCGATGCCTACCCCTATAATGTTAATCTCTATGCAGATAACCCAAAACATTATCCAGATGAAATGATAGTTGGAATTATGTTTTCATGGCTTTCAGACCTTTTTAGGGTTTTTCTAAAGCACTAACTCGTGCTGTTTGGTGCCGCAAGTGGAACCCTTCGTATCGGCAGTGAGCCGAGGCCGTTCGACAAATGCGTGCACAATTACGGGCAGCCTCTAAACTAAAAGGTGTCTTCAGAGACAATGTGTAGATTGGTGCTGAAAGTAGGACAGTACAATACGTGCCACGAAAGAAGAGAGTTAAGACACCACGTTGTTTGACATGCGCAGTGACGATTTGGTATCTTTAGCGGTATGAGGTCTGAACGCGGGACGGGACCGGGCGTCATCGGGGCGGCGGAAAGAGCGCGGGAGGCGCGGTCAAACCTCTACTTTCGTGGCAAGTACAGGTAGCGTCACGAGTTATGAGCGCTGACCTTGAATGCGCAGAACTAATTTTTTGGGTCTGTTTGGCGGGGTACGCGGGGGGCGACGGAGAGGCGCGATCGCCGGTGAGCGCGGGCGCGTGATTGGTAGATCAGTCGCTCTAGCCTTGGGGTACAGTCGCAAACATCGTTTTTTTATTTCCTCGCAGAAATAATGCCGAAACAAAATGTTTTAAAAAGACAGTTCAGAAAGATTCAAAAAAGTTATTGAGAACAATACATATTAGATTGAGATTATTTTTCATTGATTGTACACCCGTTTTATCGTAATGTCCGAATAATTGTATAGAAAACCATTTAAAATATAACGAGTGCAAAATCCGCAAAAAATACTTTCAATCGTTAAGTTTAGTCAGTTTCTCCGATTACCTGTACCTATTATGGTGCCGAAAGTGTAACGTGTCGTAGCGGCAGAGACGATTTAACCGCTCGGTTGGCGTAAACTTTTCTCCAATACCCAATACTCCAATGCCCTCTATGAGCCGAAATCGAACCAATCAGTTAAAGGTCTCTTTAGCGGTATGAGGTCTGAACGCGGGACGGGACCGGGCGTCATCGAGGCGGCGGAAAGAGTGCGGGAGGCTCGGTCAAGTTTCTACTTTCATGGCAAGTACCTAGTATGGTGCCGAGAGTGTAACGTGTCGTAGCGGCACTAACCCGCAGCCGTTCGACAAATGCGTGCGCAATTACGGGCAGCCTCTAAAAGGCGCCCTGCCCTCGACGATAAAAACCTCTGCCCACAAAACTAACACTTAAACGAACGGCTCGGATGAAACAGTTAGCGGTGTTTTAGCTTAGTTTTCGTAAGTGTGGATGGAACAATATGCCAGTGAAGGCCATTTTGACTAAGCCTTCCTATCTTTACGAAACTCTTGCTATGCAAAATATGTGCAAAATACGTAGTTGTCATTTACAGTCCCAGTGTAACAATGTCCCAGGCACTGCAGCGCATCTCATAATCAGCTGAGTTATTGTTGTTTAGAATAATGAAAATAATACTGTTCTATTGTCGTGAAACAAAAATCGCTGAACAAAAATAGGTCAGTTCAGTTACAAAATTGAAAAAAACTGTGAAAATTGTGCATTTCCCGCTACGCTACTACGCAAGTTATCTAAACGTGGATGTGGGTTAACTATCACCAAAGACACAAACGTTACAAAGGGCCAGTGTAACAACGGTTTTAAACTCTGCAGTTATATTCAAGATAAGCCACTAACACTAAAGTAAGTGCGTCACTTGTCTTCAGAGCATTATTCAAAGGGAAAATAGAGAATGACCCTTTCAAAGTTCTCCCAGAAGGACATTTACCAAAAACCCTAATCGAACGTAAGGGGTCGCGAAATCTATCGACGGCCATCGGACCTTTAATAAAAAACAAATAAATACTGGAAGGTTGGCCGAGTAAAAATTTACTTAACACCCCCGGTCAGTAAAGTGCTATAAAAACGACAAATAAAAGTGTCCGGGATTTTTACGGCGGAGCTGAGATACGTGCGTAGCGCTCCGCGGTCGGCGTGCGACTAAATAATGTTTAGGGCACCACAACGGTGCCTTGATTATGTGTAATAAATAAATAAAAATAACTTTATTCAAAGGCTAATAAGTCTAAAACAACGTGCTATTCTCTTAAATAACTATCAAAAAATATTTATGTAATGCCTATGGGTTCTTGCTAGTGTCAAATTAATATTGGTAACAATAAATGTCAGTCTGTTTTTCATCCGTGGTCTCTCAAAAATAACTGTTCTTTTTGACATTTACTACTACGAAGTTTTGAAAGTAGGAAAAACGCCCATTAGTTTTTTTTTTTATATCACGTCATGAAACAAATCGCTTACATCTCGTCGTAGAAAACGAGGATAGCCGTTAATTATTCAAATATCTACCTAATTAGTATATTTACAAAAACTTTGCGCGCTAAGTCAGATCAGATGCCATATTTTTCCAGTTCGCTAAATTGACAAAGATAATGTTCGGAATTATTACGGAACCCTCTATTTGTGAGTCCACTCGCACCTGTTTTTTTCAGGCGCCACACCGCGCCGTAAAGACTCTTTCGCATTATGCCGAAGCGATTTATTATCTCAATTCTTTTTTCGCCCAACAACGTGAAAATGTAATGTGCCAGGTTTTTATTTTGTAAAGAGCCTATTTTGTACAGATTGTATATTTTACAACGTTATTTTCAAATGATAATTAGGCGTACATTATACCTATCTATCTATGACCTATGAATTTTTGGCAGGGAAAAAGTAAGTAATCCAATGAATGAATAAGTCGGGGAATGCTCTTAAGTTAAAAGTAATACCTATCAACAGTTTAAACTACGACCTTAGATTAAATCTTGCATTGAAGTCTAAACTGGCCTTTCTGGTTTAATAGCCGTTATATTAATATTTTATTAAGGCGCTGTACATAGTGAGTGAATAGCCCGCGCGCCAAGAAAAATGCACAAAATCGAGTCCTGTATCAAATACACAAAAAAAAACGAAAATGTTCACATATCAAACCCTAGAATTAGGTGAGACCTATCTAAAACAGCCAGTTTCGTGTTGACATTCATAAACGTTTTGAAGATATTTTTAATGAAAAAAAATAGGCGGCGCACTGTTTTTCAAACAAAATATCTAGCAATCTGTTATGAGTATCAACACAAAACTGGCTGTTTTAGATAGCTCTCACCTAATTCTAGGGTTTGATATGTGAACATTTTCGTTTTTTTCAGTGTATTTGATACAGGAATCGTTTTTGTGCATTTTTTTGCGCGCGGGCTAATGAAGAATACCATCAACTTTAGATTTCTACCTTACCATACACTCTATTAAAAATGGAAACGCTGGGTGAAAAAATTTTTTAGATACGTCTTATAGTTCCCGAGATATTTAATTTTAAACTAGCTGTGCGACGAGCGCGCGGTCGTCCGCTGCTGTGACGTCACTAAACAGCTGGCACCCGACACATACACCGTAACACACATTCAAAGGGCTGTATCTTTGGAACCGTACTAGGTAGCCAGTTGAAATTTTCAGAGATTATGTTTTAATATAATGGATTACCCAAGAAATAATAAAAATAAAAAAATATTAAAAAATAAGAGGGGTCCCCATACAAAAAACGTTGTTTTATACTTTTTGCTCTATAGAAAAAACGGTAAGGCATACAAGCATCAAACTTGGTATGATTATAGGGCTTACTCCATAGTATAACAAAAAAATATAAAAAACGGTCAAGCGCGACTCGGACTCACGCGCCGAGGGTCCGTATAACCAGTTTTCTTTTATTGTATGGCGGTACGGAACTCTCAGTGCGCGAGCTCTACTCGCACTTGGCCAGTTTTTTTGTGTGTTTAGTCAGTGTTACAGTAGTGTTTTAATATAATATTACTTATTTAGAACGTTCTAAATTCGCTAGGGACAGGCTTTAAAGCCGCAAGTTATTCCCTAGCACGGGTAAGTTAGTGCTTTAATAATAACAAAAAATATATTATTACTTAGCTATGGATGTGGATGACGGCTTTGAAAAATTACAATCCGATAACTTACCTAAAACAGACTAGTTAATGGTTGCCCACTTTTTTTTATGAGTAAAAATGTACCTATACCTAGGTTATACTAGTTTTATTACTTATTAATATTAATATACATCTATCCTAAAGCTATATCGGATTGTCATTTTTCAAAGCCGTCATCCACATCTATAGCTAAGTAATAATATACGTTTTTATTTTTATTTTTATAGCTCTAACTAACCCGTGCTAGGGTATTCCCCAGCTTAGCTTAGCTCGCGCTTGACCGTATTTTATATTTTTTCGTTATACTATGGAGTAAGCCCTATAATCATACCAAGTTTGATGCTTGTATGCCTTACCGTTTTTTCTATAGAGCAAAAAGTATAAAACAACGTTTTTTGTATGGGGACCCCTCTTATTTTTTAATATTTTTTTATTCTTATTATTTCTTTGGTAATCCACTATAATAAAAAAATATCTTTGAAAATTTCAACTGCCTACCTAGTACGGTTCCAAAGATACAGCCCTTTGAATGAGTGTTACGGTGTATGTGTCGGGTGCCAGCTGTTTAGTGACGTCACGCGAGTTTGCCGCGCTCGCGCAAAAAACTCCAAAAGGACGGAAACTAAAACCGTCGTAACTTTAAAACTACTGGCTCGATTTGAATGAAACAAAAACAGGCGTATTTCTAAACTTGTAGGCTACACGGTCATGAAGTTTCAAGTGATTTAACCGACCCACGGACATTCTTCATTCACTATGCCCAGCGCCTTAAGGTGCTAAAACTTAAGGATCATTAGTAAATGTAATACGTAATAAAAAAAATAGGCCCTGAAGAATGTCACATGGCTCTAAAGACAACTAAAGACGTCACTAATAATAAAGCTGCAGTAGCAGTCATATGGAATTTCAAGAGCTCGTTTCTTCAAGAACTGGAGTTCCTTCAAAAGGTCAAATACAAGAAACTGCCGTCTCGAATGAATTAAGAAAGTTCGCAGCGCTCTCGAGTTGAGGCTCCTCAACAGCCTTCTGAAAGTCCGCCGACAATATACTGTTGACTGTTGGGGACGGGGCCGCATTCAGGGCGGCAATTAACCCCGTTAACAGTAGGTATTCAACGGACGGATGCTGACCTTACTTATTCATACTGTCACTTTTGATGGCCCGTTTTCAACTGACAGTTAAAAGCTGAATTCATAGCCCTTGGTAGATGGCGCTCATAAGCTTGGCCATGGATATACAAGAACCGGGATGTGGCTGTCAAATTTCCTTTACACAGATTAATAATATCTTCAGAAAACGCGTAATTTTAACAGCCGTGAAAACGGCTCATTGGTACAAAATTTTGAACTAAATTCGAATTGAACCGAATTTTTTGTCTCTTGAAATAGAGCAAAGAAAGATCCCGACAATAATTAAAGTGAGTGAAATCGTAAAATAAATATAAAAGTTTGTTTGTTATTGTACGGGAACCTTGAGGCCCTAGAGTCCGCCCCTGGCGACAGTTAAGACCCCTATCGACCCAGTGCTACTCGTAAACTGCGAACTGTAAAACTTGGCAAATCTATCCCGCGTCGACATATGCGGCGGCGAATGGCGTTAAAAACTTCTTAAAAGCTGATTTGCTTGATGAAAGTGGGTACACGCCTCCTTGTTGAATAGCAAGATGCTGAAACCCTTAAGATTTATTTATTTAGATTTATTTAAGACGAAACGCGGGTAGCCGCTGCTCCATACAAAAAATACAATAAAATACATTAAATTAATATTATTAAAATAATAAAAAAAGGAAAATATAGGGACATGGCAGAGGTACAGTCGGCCACAGTCCCAGATACCCCTTTTTGTTCGATTGGCGCCCTTATGCCGCGCGCGGTAAGAGCTGCCATGGGGTATCTGAGATTGTGGCCGACCGTACATATAAATTTAATGGCATCAACATATTTTTTCTAAAATAATTATCCGGGGAAGAAACAGGTCTCCCTTTTTGTACGGAGCAGCGGCTACCCGCGTTTTCTCTTAAAAGGTCCCCCAAAATCAGGGGTGGTTGGTGAAAACGGGCATTACAATCTTACAAACCGGAACCCTCTTCACCCACCAAAATAACAGTATTAATAACACTTTAAAGTGAAAGTCATTTAATTTGTGTCGTCCGAGGTACCCCTTTCAAATCAACCAGGGGCCTTAGCCTGTAACGCAATGGTGCCAAAATGGGCTCCCAGTTGACAGCTCCAATTACGATTTACTAGTGGTTCGCCCCGAACTGTGAACTCGCGACCTCATATAAACTTAACAACCCCATATCTCGGCAACCCCTTGACCGATTTGGCTCATGTTCGAACTTAAAAATTATTTTAATTGCATTTACCCTCCTACCAAATTTCATAACGATCCGACCAAATTTACTCAAGTTATCGTCGAACGAACATTCATACATACATACATACAAACGCCGGATTGTTCCAGTAGACTCGGAGAACTTCGCTCGCTTCGCTCGCTCGTTCAATTAATGCTGTCGGTCCTTTTAATGTGTTTGTAGTACAGCAAATAATATTTGATTCTAATTCTAGAGGATTAGTTCTCTGGTTGTAGGAGAAAAACGAGGAAACCCCGGTTTTGTCCTTCTGCTGGGATGCCATCGACACGCCATTGCGTTACAGGCTAAGGCCCCAGGTCGGATCCAATCAGTGGCGGAAGATGATTAAAAATAACAAGCTCAGGCAAGTTTCGGGTTTAACGGAAGCCTTGGCCTTATTAAGAGGAAACGCGGGTAGCCGCTGTTCCATACAAAAAGGGAGACCTGTTTCTTCTCTGGATAATTATAAAAAAATATGTTTGTGCCATTCAATCTATATGTACCTCTGCCAAGTCCCCATGTTTTCTTTTTTTTTCTTGTTTTAATTATTTAAATAAAAAAGAAATGATGTTTTCCTTCACAGTATGATAGTAGGTAGTATAAGGCCTTTGCATCTACGTAATGAGATGATTTATACAGCGACCAGTGGTACCTTCACTTAGAATAGATGGGTGAAGAGACCACTCGACGCTTCAGTGCCTGGGACATTGTTTTTAGATGGAGTAGGCTTGCCCAGCACCTATACACCTTAGTCAGCCTAGCCTAGCCCACAGGAAAGACAAGGTCAAGGAAATCGGTCGCTCGCTAACGGTGAAGGAAAAACATCGTGAAGAAACCCGCGGCTTAGTTAGCTCCGCACTTAAGTACTATAACACCTATCAACCAACCTACCTCCTTCCTACCTACCTCTTGGTATTAGAACAAATTATTATGATGTTATCGTAAAAGTCCCAGTACCCTTCCCATGTGTTTCGCTTACGCGAGTACTTGCAAGGTATGTACACTCATTTAGTCCGGCATTCCTCCGCCATGTTCATAAGTCAACAGATCAGTCAATGTCATGCACAGAGCAGAAAATTGTGAGAACACAGTGTAGGTATCCAAATAATTACATTGTTTGCTGTCCGACACGGAAGATGTGTTAGACACAGAAGGTCGGCTGCAATTAACGCCATATTTAGTCAAACAAGCTAGTAAGTTACAATTTACAATTCATTTTTCTTGTCTTCTCTTGGACTGAACGTTGTAATTAGAAACCGCACAAAAGTGGCAGTCGTCGGAAAACGCATAACTTCTTTGAAGTGGAAATTGGCAGGACACCTGGCTAGACGTACCGATGGCAGATGGACAAAGTCCATTGCGGAATGGCGACCCCGAGAGGGGAAGATATCGGTTGGCAGACCACCAGCCAGATGGTCCGACGACACACACGTCCAAGTAGCCGGAAAACAGAGTGGTTGCGGCTGGCACAGGATCGTGAGAGGTGGCGTGAGCATGAAGAGGCCTTGACTCATCTGGCCTTAGCAGTGAGTGGTGTTAACAAGCTGATGATGATGATTTAAATTAGGTTCATCAAATGTACCTACGAGTCTAAAAATCACAAATTTTACACACATAATTTTCACAAGTTCTCGTAACTTGTTTATTGATAAACGAACTAGTGAAAACTCTTGTCACACAAGGCTTGTAAATCATAAAAAGGGCACTGAGATGCGTTTTTTTTTTCAAAGTGATACCTTGACCACGGACCTAAAAAAAATCTTGACGCTTTTTTTCGTTTTAGACTTTCATTTCAAACAATCAAAGCCCGGCTGTTTCATTGTAAAAGGGGAACAAACAAACACACGAATTTTCGAACTTAAGGTGTTTTATAAAGAATGTCATTGTTTATCATAGTGGGATTTGTGGGATAGTGGGTGTGTGTGTGTGTACTTCTAACAGGCTTTAGTACTTCTGTGTGTCGTTAGTTACTGTCTCCGGTCTACAAATTGCTTATTCCGACCGAAACGGGCTACCGTGAAAAATGCATAACTACTCGAATCTCTGGATCGGTTTATGCAGTAATGTGATATGAATGACCGACATTATTAAAAGTTTATTACAACGAAGAAATGGTTTAAGGCCCAAACCTAGGCACAAATAGCGCCGCCAATGGGAAAAAAATCATATCTCCTTTTTGGATGCGTTTTTTGCTGAAAACTCTTCTAAAAATAGTTAAGCCTCGCGTTGATAACCTAATGAAAAGTTTTTAGCAAAAAACGCATCCAAAAAGAAGATATGTTTTTTTTTCTATTGGAGGCACTAGTTGTGCCTAGCTTTTCACCTTAAAATGGAACACATGAAAATCTAAACAAATATACACACATTCTCCGAGACTTGTTATCCGATTTAAAAGTACGTACGTACAGTACAGTGGATCAGCTCGTGCACGTGTTTTTTTTTTCTTGTTTAATTGTTTCCATTGTGCACTAAGGCTGCAACTAAGGCTGGCTTTATTAGTATTTTTCTTAATAAGTATTGTCATTTATTTCGAACTCTATATTTTCGACATTTACAGCTTTCTTAATGTGCCAGTCACTTTATTTGACATTTAAAAGTCGCGTTTAATTCAATAAAAAACTTCCGATTGCCTTTTATGTCCGTTTGATCTGACACCTCTCGGCGTAAACTCTCGTATCGTTTTCGTAACACCCGTCGTAAAACTGGTGCTCTGCGGAAGTGCCCTTCTGAATAAATATACTGAATGTTAGAGAGAAATACTGAACTTCACCAATGCAGAGACGTGACAGGGAGGAGATACGAGTAGATAGGGAAACCAGAGAACCAGAGAACGTTTCTATGGACAAGACTGTGAAGCCTTTTAGTGAAAGTGAAAGTGAAAAAAGTTTATTTATTAATATTAAAGAACAAACAGCTAATTATAAAAGGGGCTGTGCTCAGCTAACAGCGCTGATTTTCAACACGCCCCGGTTTTTACATATGTATATTGCATGCTTATTTAGAATCAAAGAGATTATACGTTACTTTTTTATACAGAACTTAAACTACATGCTTTATACGCTACGCTTACTTACGCTTACACGCTAGCACTCTACTCGTTTACGTTACGGGCGACTTTGAAACAAAAATGTGTACACTTTGTACGGTTTGACGTGATGTCGTGTGTACATACAAACAAGCTCACAGGCGCGAGCCACAAATCTATCGCCACACGAATGGAGTGAATTCCCAGCGAACTGTTTCTCTTTGATGTTCCAGTTACCACTTCGTGTAAACACTTTGAGGAGATCGTTACAATATTATGTGTGTGTGGTCTACTTGAAAGAGTCACGGCTTTTGATTAGGTAGGGTTCAGAAAACTCAGGAAGCTCAGAAAAGGAACGTAAAAAAAATATCTGACTGAAGCTAAAAGGCACGTAAAGAAAAGTGCCAAGCCAAGTGGGATTCGGACTCGCGCACTGCCCTCAATGCGCAATGCGCGGAACGGAATTAAAAAAAAAAAACTTTTTTTAGGCTCAAGCGTTACCCTAGTCGGGTGTCACCAAAACAATAACCTGTATTTCGTTATTTATTCGTACATCGTTTAGAAATGTGGCAGCACACGATCTGATTCGCATCTAAGGCTCGCGATTTTTTGGTTTCTCCAAGCTGCTTGAAAATATACAGACTTATCCGGCTCTGACTGTAACAACTTGGAATAAACATTTGTTAGAGTATACCATGTGGCGGTCGCCGCAGCCGAGGTCGCCCAAAAAGACGATGGCGTGACGAACTCTACCAATATATCTGCCGGAGTGGTTAGAGGTTGCTCAGGATCGAAAGACCTGGTCTGAAAGGGGGGAGGCCTTTGCCCATACAAACCCTTTGTGGGACATACAACAGGCTACGTAAAAAAAGAGTATAATTTTTTTGTGCTTTTGTACAATGAAAAACTGTTTTAATCGAAGTTATTGTTAAACTCGGGTGGCGCTTTTTTATTTTTGTTTTCCTGCTTAAACTAAAATAACTTAAATAAAACACCGTCCGAGTGGAAACATAATTTCGATCAAAACACATTTTCATTGTTTACTAATGCATAGAGTCATCCTTTCTCTACTAATGTGTTTTCATCTATTGCTCATACATACAACGTACTGCTTAACCGTGGTGAATTGGAATCAAAGCAAATGATGTCATTAGACTCGGGACTTTTTGATGCCAGGTTTTTCAAACCATATCCTGGTACAGCCGGCCTCACCCAAAGATACCCCTTTTTGTTCGATTGGCGCCCTTATGCCGCGCGCAGTAAGAGCTGCCATGGGGTATCTGTGACTGTGGCCGACCGTACAGCCATCCACATGCTAGGATACCCCTTTTTGTTCTATTGGCGCCCTTATGCCGCGCGCGGTAAGAGCTGCCATGGGGTATCTGTGACTGTGGCCGACCGTACATACAATATTTCGTTATTTGCAGGGTTCCGTACCTCAAAAAGGAACCATTATCTAAGGATCGAAATAAGAGCTACCATATCCTAGCCTGTCGCTGACCGTACACATTAGTATCGTATCGGTTATGCAGTACGGCCCTCGTAGGTTCTAATATCCTAGATAGAAAAAAGGGTAAATAATGACAATTACAAGCAAATTAATTGTACTAATCATCGTTGTAAAGATTTTTATAAGGTTATAAAATTCGCTCGGGACTGCCCCTCTACCCTTGACGCATTTTTCCAATACGGCCGCAATATGGCGCAATTTACAAAATTTAATATTTTACAAATTAAGACGCATTTTGTGTTTTTATTGAATAAAACAGCCTTACCTTTGAATAAACATTACAAAGTATTTAAAATCAAAGCATTTCTATGCTAATTCATAGAGAAATTAATTTCAAAACTTTTTCAATTTGATCGCAATAGCGTCAAGGGTAACCCCCAGGACTTGAACCCGCAACCTCTTGCGTACCGTGCAGGCGCTCTACCAAATTGAGCTACCGAGTCAAGTAACTGTCGATGCGAATATGTCAACCTCATTGATATTTGTCTTACGGACGATGGGGCGCCATCTAGTGTGATGTGATAGTTTGCACTTATCTACACCACCCAAAGCATTCATTTTTGCAGACGAAATGCTTGTTCAGTTTTTGGACAGTTGACTCGGTAGCTCAATGGGCATCGTCAAATCCTATTTTTTATTCTATAAATCGAAAATATAGACAAATATAAGAAACTAATTTGAATATTTTCTTATGTAAATATTTTTTTATTAATTATTTAAAATTTCTAAAAGTTTTGTGTATGACGTCACCACTGGCATTATGTACTAAGTTCATTGCATTCATTCATGCTTTTAAAAAATAAAATATGTTGACGTTTGACAAATGTCAGTGTCAAGTCAATAAGAAGGTTATTTTCTCAGTTATTGGACACTTTTGACAGTTGTTGTTGACGAATGTATTTTTTTAAATGCCTATTTGCAGGCAATGCAACTACCGCATTAGAGGCTATGATGACGTCATCGAAAGAAAAATGAAGTAAACATTTTTGGCGATAAATATTAATTCCGTTTTAATTTTACTTATTTAAACCCCTAATAGTAATCAGTATCCCTATTCCTCGAAATGTTTTTCAATTTACGACAATCGATGCCTCACTGATCAATGCCCATTGGTAGAGCGCCTGCACGGTATGCAAGGGAAGATAGTAGCGTGGCGGGAAATTCAAAATTTTCGCAGTTTTTTACATTTTGTAGCTAAACTGAGCTATTTTTGTTCAGCGATTTTACGTTCGCGAGAATAAAACCGTATTCTTTTCATTATTGTAAACAACAGAACAACAATAATTCAGCCGATTATATGTTGGTCTACGACAAGTTTTTTGGGCAGTACCACTGCTTCGTAGACCAGAACACATAATCGGCTGAATTATTGTTGGTCTGTTGTTTACAATATTGAAAAGAATACGGTTTTATTCTCGCGAACGTAAAATCGCTGAACAAAAATAGTTCAGTTTAGCTACAAAATGTAAAAGTCTGTGAAAATTTTGAATTTCCCGCCATGTTGCTATCGTCTACCCTTAAGTCCTGTCCCGAGCGAATTTTTTAACCTCATAAAAATCTTTATAATCTTCCCTAGCACGGGTTATTGCTTTAGAAAATACAAACAGTAATCGTCGTTGTCTAGTTTCTTGTTTGTGATTCAAAGCGGAAATGGAATTAACAAATTCTGGGAAGGTCAAAATAGTAATTTGCAATCAACTTTTTTGCGTGATGATGATGCAGGCACAGATTAATCATTTGTCATTATGTTTCTTACAATAATGATGATTTAGTTAGGTCTAGTGGCCCCCTCTTGACCTCGATAACCTCTAAATGACTAAACAAAGCTACTGCTAATACCCTATAATAATAAGATGCCCTCAACCTCAAGTCATAATCAGTCACTAAGTTATAGCTTTCGACTCTTACTCTACTCGTCCACTGAATGTGCAAGAACGAGAAGTTGAAGTTTTCAATAGCTTTTTTCGTGACACTTGGTTCCCGAAAAATAAGTGATTTGAAGGCATGCACAATCAACGATACGCTAAGAATACACCTTTTTGTTTTATTGACAAATGTATAAATAATTAAAATTATATTTTTGAAAAGTAGAAAACTGAAATTACACCTCATGCAGATGACTTAAATAATCAACACTTTTGAATTTTTTTGGTCGGGTACTCAGCAAAAAAGACGTTTTTCCGTCGCCGCCGGGTTGATCGCCGGGTACCTACTCGTATTACATTAAAAAACGCATAGTAGAGCAATTTTTTTAATAATTTGTATTTGTATTTTATTTATAAGAGGTATCTTTCGTGAATTCGTGTCTCTGACCGTAAGTGGGGCCGTAAGTATATTAATATAATTTCATTGTCCCCAATGTAACACGATAATTTGTAAAAAGGCATCAGAAGTATGGAATGTACAATAACATTTTATTTTATGGATCGAATATTTTATTTTATGGGTCGAATTATCAATTTTATTGCGCAAATATTTTATGTTTCGCCCAGCGTGGTCGGTCGCAGCATTGTGAACTGTTTCATTCATTCAAAGTTGTGCTCTAATTTTATCGGAACTATAAAAAACCGGTCAAGTTCGAGTCGGACTGAGGGTTCCCACCGCAATACAAATTAAAACATCGTTTATTATTTGTCGTTGTTCATAAACCTTTCTACACCAAGTTTTAAGTCTGTGAATAACCGTTTTTACGATAGAGTAAAATGTATATTTTTGTAAAAAATAATATTTTTATTGTTTATTTTTTTATTAGTTTTATGTGTTATAGTGGAACAATTTTTCTGTGAAAATTTCAACTAACTACCTATTACCGTTCCAAAGATAGAGCCATTTAAAGGTAGGACAGACGGACAGTACGCGAAGGCAGAGGTAATAGGGTCCCATTTGGCACCCTTCGGGTACGGAACCCTAAAAACATAACCTAAACTACATTATGAGTAGTTCAGTAAACCAGTACCTTACCTACGTTTATTAAATGCCAAAACATTTTCGCTAACATTTATCTTTTCATGTTAAATTCTGAAGGCTTACTAAACTGCTTGTTTATCTCTGAAGTCAATCTTTTACGTTAATAAGCAGGTGCGCCTTAATCTTTATATAATAGGTTCACATGTCTCGTTGTAATTATAACTGGTTGAACATTTTTGACCATATTTTATGCTTTGGTGAGTCTGGACTGTTCCCAAGAGGTTGCGTTGGTCTCAACTCTATTTTGTTTTCACCGCCTTTGCCGGGTCCTGAATTGAGAAGTTTTCTAACAACAATGTAAGTCCAAAAATGTCTGCAATGTGTTAAAAAAATAAAAAAATAAATGGGACAGAACAATCCTTACTAAGTATTTAGTAAATCTATTTCTAAATTTAAATAAATCGGCGGATAAGTAACCAAGAAAGACGCTGTTTCTGGACTTTTGACGCCGTTTCTAGGCTTTTAACGCTGTTTTCGACTGTATCTTTATGGTATCGGTTTTGTTGTCGCTAAAAAGCAAGAAACTTTATTAGAAAATGTGCAAAAAAATGTGTCGTTAGCCAACATGACTGTCTTCGAAAGCAGTACGCTGCATAGGTGCGATACAAAAGAACGTGACAGAACGATACTTAAGTATTTACTTAGTAAAATTCTCAATTCAGAAACCGGGCCTATGAATTGTAGTTTTAGGAAATGGCCCACAGTTTATCATTTTCCGCTTTTCAGTGACAAAAAATATAGGTGGATGCTTTGGGAGGAGACCTCAAGGTGGAATAAGTTCGTGGGCGGCGTCGCTTCCAGTCCAAGATGAGAGGGCGTTACACTAATGCCAGTTTTGATTAGATTTTTATAGCATTAACGTTTTTTTTTTCTTTCTGTTACTCATCCTTTATGTCCGCGATATTATATTTTTGTTTTGGTTTACCACAGAAAACGTTATTAAGAACAAATACTTTTGGTGTAATAGTGTTTTGTTTTTACCCGACTACGCGAAGCAAAAAGGAGGGTTATGATTTTAGCAGTTTAATTTTGAAAAAAACCAAGATGGCCGCTGTGCTGCGCCCTAAAGTGGTGGACCTAAAAATAAAAAATATCGAATACCATCGTCATGGATATCAAATGACAGTACTTTAAAATACCTTTTCAAAAATGTATAACACATGTAGCGTCAACACAACAAATAGAACAAAAAATGCCAAAATGTGTTTTTTTTTTTTCTATTCTGGATGATCGTCCAAAATGACTTACTAAAAAGCTCAAAAAAAATAGAAGTTAAAAACTAAAACCCGACTACTAAAAGGCTTAAAACAAGTCCTGCTTATCCTTATAATAGACTCATAGATAAAATTAATCGTAGTCGGAGGACACCACATTCGCGTTTGATAAACCGATGGCCTCCGACTACGATTAATTTTATCTATGAGTCTATTATAAGGATAAGCAGGACTTGTTTTAAGCCTTTTAGTAGTCGGGTTTTAGTTTTTAACTTCTATTTTTTTCTTAGTTTTATTTTTGTATTGGCTATAAGTACAGCTTTTTCCCGCGAATTCGTCCGCGCTGAAAACTGACTGTGCATGAAACATACCCACCTACCATTATTTATGTCAATTGCTGTTATGTTACTAACATACCTTAGTCACCTTTGTTACTAACACTATTTTGCTATGGGCCTTGCCTGAAATAAATGTGATTTGAATTTGAATATCTCATTTTAACAGTGTGTTTTTATTATTTTCAGGTACGTCTACATTAATAAATGAATCCTACCTTCCCCATGACCTATTTACTCAGAGATTGTTCAGTAAAAGGTAAGTGCCAGACATTAAACAATACCCAGGACCTACTGAATCTCTGATTATGAAAGACGCTCTCAGAGTTCCTCCAGCGATTTGGAAGGTGCAGAAGTAGCGTTTCTGTAAATAAGGTGTTAAAAAATATCCTAACTCTTTTTACAGGGTAATACAGTATGTCCACGGACTGCACCGCGCCACTTAATTCTGTGGTAAAGCATCATTAGTGGAACACGAATAGCATAAAATAAAAATAAAAAAAAATAAAAAAACTCAGTATTTAAAATAAACATTAGCAAATTTAATTCATAATGCATCAACCTGTGTATCTACGCGATAATTCGGTGCACTGGTTGCCGCTTTTGGCGTCAGCGTCAGCGATACACAGGTTGATGCATTATGAATTAAATTTGCTAATGTTTATTTTGAATACTGAGTTTTATTTTTTATTTTTTTTTTATTTTATGCTATTCGTGTTTCACTAATGATGCTTTACCACAGAATTAAGTGGCGCGGTGCAGTCCGTGGACATACTGTATTTAGCACCCGGGATCACAACCTAAATATTGTTATTACTCTACGACGTACACACGACAGCACGTCGACGCTTACACGCTAGCACTCTACTCGGTTACGTTAGGGGCGACTTTACAACAAAAGTGTACAGTCTTACGAGCTGTCGTGTGTACACACGACAGCACGTTGACCCTTACACGCTAGCACCCTACTCGGTTACGTTTACAACAAAAATATACACTCTGACGTGCTGTCGTGTGTACCGTTGATTTTTAAATTAATCAAATATGAACTGTGGGGCGGGAGAAAAATATAAAAAAAAAAATCATTAACTTTCACAATACAAGAAATTAAAGAAAAAAAAACGTAATGCAGTCATTGAGGTTGCAACACCGAACAAATCATATTAAAAAAAATCCTAAATCCGCCTAAACTAGTTCTTCTGAGTTATTTCTCTGCGTTTTCTGTGTTTGGGGAAAGCTGAATAATTCATTTCATGTTTATTGTCGCGTCGAGAGCAAGAATAAGCCTTTTTAATAATACATTAAGTGGCAATATTACTTCCCCCTGCCCTCAACTTACCTCTGAAATGTAGTACGAGTATTACAAGGAGAAAATGTACATTTTGCGTAGGACTGTGTTAGCAAAGCACAGTGTAACCACAGCAGGGGGGTTACCCTTGACGCTATTGCGATCAAATTGAAAAAGTTTAAAAAATATTTTCTTTTTGAATTCGCATAGTAATGCTTTGATTTTAAATACTTTGTAATGTTTATTCAAAGGTAAGGCTGTTTTATTAAATAAAAACACAAAATGCCTCTTAATTTGTAAAATATATATTTTTTTAAATTGCGCCATATTGCGGCCGTATTGGAAAAATGCGTCAAGGGTAGAGGGGCTGAAGAGACCAAGAGGCAGGCACAAAAAGTATTTTTAGTTCTTAGTATCATTGTATACTGTGTTTTATCTTGTAAATAAATATCTTAGGGTGGCACTGGCATTAATAGTAGTCGACTCAAGATCGAACTCAAGTAGGTGATCTCAGAAAAGTTAAATGCTTATGTCAAGCCTTAGCTAATGTCAATGTAAATCTCAAAATAGTGTATGTTAATATGCTGACAGCTACTCAAGTTTGACATTAGCCAAGACTTGGCATTAGCATTTTACTTTTCTGAGGTCACCTACTTGACATCGAGCTCAGACGACTATTAACACAACCCTTACTTACTTAATAACTTAAAAAGCGTTGGATTGACTGCATCGAAGAAGACCTCAGAAAGATGGGCAAATACACCAACTGGCGAAAAGAGGCAAGGGCCAGAGACAGATGGAGATCTACAGTGGAAGAGGCCAAGACCCACAAAGGGTTGTATCGCCAAAGGAAGTAAGTAAGTACATATCAGGAGGTCTACCGGCTAAAACGAAGCCGATTACCATTGGCAAAAATCGAAGTTCGATTTTTGAAAAATTAACTGGGTGGCAGTAAAATAAACTGGGTGGCAGTACATTTTTCAAAAATCGAACTTCGATTTCGCCAATGGTAATCGGCTTCATCTTAGCCGGTAGACCACCAGTATTTGTGCAACCGCGCCTGTGTATTAATGTAAATACTGTAATGAGTATTTAATCCTGCGATTTCTCAACGCGAGGCTTAACTATTTTTAGGACCTAAGGTAAGCCTCGCGTTGAGAAATCGCAGTGGAGTTTTTATCAAAAAACGCATCCAAAAAGAAGATATGACTTTTTTTTCATTGGCAGCGCTAGTTGTGTGTCCTATTGGGCCTTAAGTTAAATAATAAATTTTGAAAAACAAACAAAATTAGTTGGCTAGTGGTCGTTCTCTGCCTCTCCAAATATCGGGGATTTCTTATGCGCGTTTGACAACGTGGTTGTCGTCTCGCGTCATGACATGGTCGGCCATACGGTCGGCCAGTCTAGGATACCCCATGGTAGCTCTTACCGCGCGCGGCATAAGGGCGCCAAGCGAACAAAAAGGTGTATCCTAGCTTGCGGCTGACTGTACAACAAAAGCTGTGGGAACCCACGGGTTTTGTAACCTTAACCGTTGTTAACAAACGGTTCCAAATGAGCTACGATTACGATGTCATTAAGGACGCACTCTCTAAGCTTTGTCATTTGTGCATTGCATATAGTAAGCACCTACTTTCATCTTAACAATGGCCTTTTTTGGGAGTGACCTTTTCTCAATAACTAAAAAAGATACCTCGTGTAGGTGTAGCTCATCGTAGTTAGCATCATCATCATCAGCCTGCAAAACCCTTAAAACCCAATACTGAATAAAGGCCGCTTCATGCTCACGCCACCTTTCACGATCCTGTGCCAGGCGCAACCAATGTTTTCCGGCCATAGAAGAAACTAACTGAGTAGTTGTTTTTTGGCTAATATTTAGCTTAAGGCTGGAAGATAGTAGTGTGGCGGGAACGACAAGTTTTTCGACAAGCAGTGGTACTGCCTAGTAGACCAGAACACATAATCGGCTGAATTATTGTTGTTCTGTTGTTTACAATAATGAAAAGAACACGGTTTTATTCTCGCGAACGAAAAATCGCTGAACAAAAATAGTTCAGTTTAGCTACAAAATGTAAAAGTCTGTGAAAATTTTGAATTTCCCGCCACCTTGCTATCGTCTACCCTTAAATTAGTCTTTCCCAATGGGCACTATGGGCACTTGCCCAGGGCCGCGCGATCCAATGGTCTTCGTAATAATACACCGTGGAATTTTAGTGGTTTTAAAGCCGAAGGTATTTAGTTGCACTCGTGATTCTGAGCCAAATTCCAAAATTTTACTTCAAAACGAGCGAAAAAATAATACACTTTCCAATACAAACGGCTATCGCCAATCGACACCATTTGTATGGAGAAGTGAATTTTTTTTTCGCGCGTTTTGGAATGAAATGTTATAATTTGGCTCAGAATCACCAGTGCAACAAAATACCTTCGGCTTTAAAACCACTAAAATTCCACGGTGTATTTTAGTGAAAGTGGATATAATTTATTTATTTCGTATTTACCTCAAAAGATAAGAAATAAGACCGCGTAGGATTTGATTCCAGTGGCGACTTCATGTGTCTGAGGCCAAGGCCTACTTCGGGTCGCCTGTACCTATCAAAAATACCATAACCCAGTACAATAAGCTAGACAAACATAAACAAGAGCCCTTTTTCATGAATCAAATACTTAGAAATAGAAAATACTTACACCAGAAAATGTAGTCTCTTTTGATCTCAAGCAAAACACAATCGTATATCCAAGAGCTGTAAGCTACTTACTCCCTATCTCCAAAAAAGGAGCCGATTTCCAAGCTGATTTAGCGCTTAACCCTTCGGTGGTAGAGTAGGTTTTTGTGTGTACTGTAAACTGGGTCTGCCAATGCGTTTGTTTGTCATCGCGAGGACAGAACACAATGACGAGGCAGCTCGTAGTCCGATGCCTAATTTCAATAGTGTTCAACCTCTAGGGATGAAAAGTTTGGGTATCGATATCGAGGTTGGTTGCTTCCTTTCATATTGCTTCCTTTCATCAAACTTGTGCGAGTAATGTTGGCATCGAAACGAAGAAAAGATAAATTATCTCGAAAAGTATCAGAGGGTTAATCCTCGGGAATCTCGCATTCGACACATTTTGAAGGAAATTTTTTGCTGTAAAGTAACATCTCCTATTCTCACGAAGTCATCCTCGACATAAGGCACGAGATTTCTGCAAATGTTTGCATTTTTCGCTCTAAATGACTCGTGTGGTCGGGAGCAGTCGAGATCGAAATGACATGAGATTTTTCCTTCGAGATGTGTCGAATGCAAGATTCCCGAGAATTTGCCCCCAGTCCTTTTTGTTTTTTCTAAAGCACTAGGGAACATTATAAAGATTTTTATAAGGTTAATAAATTCGCTCGGCTCGGAAGCTCAATTGGTAGAGCGCCTGTACGGTATGAAAGAGGTTGCGTGTTCAAGTCCTGTCCCGAGCGAATTTTTTAACCTTATAAAAATCTTTGTAGCATAGTATCAGTTCTCCTTGAACAAAGTTATGTATTTTTAACCGACCTGAAAAAAAACGACGTTAATTTTTTTAAATGTTTGTTACGCGTTTACCTGCCGATTATAGTGATTTTGAGGACCCCTTTTTCTTTGTTAGTGCATACTTTAGAGGTGGTCCCATATAAATTTTGGTGCTAATCTGACCAAGAACTTCAGAGATGGAAAAGCAAGAGAAGGAGAAGCTGGTTAAAAAAGAGATGGAGAAGCTGGTTACTCTGACTCAGTACAATAGCTTAGCAGCAGTGAACGTTTTCACCAGTAAAATTTTCGGACGAATTTCGTTACAAAAACTATCGACAGATCTCCTCGCCCATGCCTAAGGCCATCCATCATTAATGCACTGTCCAAATCAAGTAATCTCTTTACCATGGACGTGGTCTCCCTAATTGTTTCTCATCACTCCGGCTCGCTCTATTATTCAACATGTTTCCGTTGGGCCAGTTCGATTGGCGTTGGCATGTCTAAGTTTTCTCTGGCCAATATGCCCTTACGTGGCTTAAGGCAGAATAGGACGCACAACTAGCGCCGCCAAGGAAAAAAAAAACATATCTTGTTTTTGGATTAAAAAAACTCTCCTCCAGATCCTAGAACCTACGAATGCAATCGATTCTCGCTAAAAGTGGCCAAAAGTGGGAATCCAAAGTTTAGGTCCTAAGAATAGTTAAGCCTCGCATTGAGAAATCGCAGGAGAGTTTTTTTTTGCAAAAAACGCATAAAAAAAAGATATGTTTTATTTTTCATTGGTGGCGCTACGAGTAGTTGTGCGTCCTACTGGGCCTTAAATCTTTAAAAAAAACGTAGACCTTTGAATTTAGAACACATTATTTATGCAGCCTCGAGTGGCATCTCCACTCACACTAGATGAAGCGACCACTGGGCGCTGCAGTGCCTGGGATGCCTGGGTGGGGTCTCGAAAAATCGTTAAAATTGCCTCACTTAAGAGCCCCCTTCATGACCGTGGGAACTCAGTGACGGCCAAGCGCGTGAAACACTGTTTTCTATAGCTGTTTCACCCAGAGCGAGACGGGGCGCGGGAAAAGTGAGAGGCAATGCGGCTGTATGAGTCTACCTGTGTTCGTGTCCTTTCGCGAGTATTTATTTGTAGTTGTAATGTAATGTAATAGATCTATTTTCCCAAAATTTTTCGTAGTTCAGTTGCCATTTCTACATTTTATTAGGTATTTAAAAATCTTTTTTTTTTCTGACAAGTACAACACATTATTGATGTTCCCAAGGTAGTCAGACTTCAATAGACAGTGTAATAACGTAAGTAAATAACAGCTGAAAGTAAACCCTTTTTCGGCGCGAAAAACGCATCGCTCTAATTTCTTTCAGACAATTTTTTTTATCATAAAAACTATTTGCAAACCTCCATATTGGTCATCTACTGATATAAACCAAGTTTCAGCAAAATCCAGCCTGTAGTTTAGAAATTAAACCGGAACTACGTTTGTATGGGAAAATGGTGCTCTAACGCCCTCTTAATTAATGCACCCCCCCTAACTAGGACATTAAATTATGCTAAGCCTAATTTCCAAAAATGAAACGAAAACTATCCAGTAAAAATACTGTGCCTTGAATTATTAACTTATTTTTAATACCTTCATTAAAATGTGGCTAAAATCTATTATTGTTTGACCCACTGTCCGGATTCCCGATATAAAAGGGTAGCAGATGGTAAGCGTATTCAAAAATATTCTCTCCGTTTGAATACAAAATGACCTTTTTGGCACCAGGGTTAAAGTTCATTTTGCAATTAATCCAACGCTTACCCTACTGGGTCCAATTGAGAAATAATAATGCCATAAGTACACGTATTCGCAGATTTTAACAATGAATTTTAATAGGGTGTGGGCGATAACTGTGCAAATACCCTATAGGGTTAAATGCAGAGGGGTTAAATATAATATAATATAATGTAAAAGAAATGTAGACATTTGGTAGAGAGGTATGTAATCCTCCTCAACTTAAATATCGGCTAAATTGGTTTTGTTCGCTGGTTTTATGTTTTTGTCTAACATGAAGATCATCGTGAGAAACAAAATGCTTAGTGTAAAGCTATTTTAAATGCTTTTATCCTTAAGGGTAGACGATAGCAAGGTGGCGGGAAATTCAAAATTTTCACAGTTTTTTACATTTTGTAGCTAAACTGAGCTATTTTTGTTCAGCGATTTTTCGTTCGCGGCAATAAAACAGTATTCTTTTCATTATTGTGAATAACAGAAAAACAAAAATTCTGCCGATTATGTGTTCTGGTCTACGAAGCAGTGGCACTGCCCAAAAAACTTGTCGTAGACCAGAACACATAATCGGCTGAATTATTGTTGTTTTGTTGATAACAATAATGAAAAGAATACGGTTTTATTCTCGCGAACGAAAAATCGCTGAACAAAAATAGTTCAGTTTAGCTACAAAATGTAAAGGTCTGTGAAAATTTTGAATTTCCCGCCACCTTGCTATCGTCTACCCTTAAGCTGAAACTATCATAAACACAAAATAAAAGTTCAGAAAACAGTACTACGGTCTTTACGAACAACTATCATGGACTGTAAGTTTGGAACCGTTAGCAACTACAACCCAAAGTTTGTAGTTGGTAACGCTAAATTACCGAGGCAATACAGGGTCAAATTATTTTACCCATCTAGTGTGAGTTGACGTTGTATAATCTGACTGCCATTTTTCAATATACTTTTAATATTTGAATTTTTCAAATTTCTTTCCGTGGATAGATTAAGATCACCGAGGTAAAATGTCAGATTTTCCTTACAACTTATGTCATTACCTAGGGTTAGCTTTTGACAGACAAAAGACAGTTACCCCTGTATTCTGTTAAAAAATAAGCACAGGTTCATCTGCGATAATTAATGAAAATAATGGATTGTTTGTTTCAATAAGAGCTGTTTTTATTCCTTAATAAAAAAATATCTTAATTTTCCAGTAATAATTCTTAATTTTCCAGTAAATAAACCGGTCTTGACGGTTCTCGATGTGTGGATTTGTTTAAATAATGAGCTCTTTGCAGGCCTACTTTTTTCCCTGTTACCAATAATAGGGCCCAAACCACAGGGCCCAGCGCGGCCCAACCCAAGACAACATGTGCGAAAACTTCCATCCCCGAGCGTGTAAGCCGCGCGAACTTTGAAGAACAGGGCTAGTCGCCAACTCGGGCGAAACGAGTTTATCCGCGCCACTTGGCAGCGTTCTTTCGTGTTTGCGCCGATTGTATTTTCGAAACTGTTGAGTTTAGGCTGTTTAAAAGTCCTTTCGTAACGGTTCAAATAGGATAATATACGGAAATAAAAACTAAGGAGAGGAAGAAGGGGAAGAGATCGGTTGGCAGACCACCAACCAGATGGTCCGACGACTAGCCCAAGTAGCCGGAAAACAGTAGGTACAGTGGTTGCGCCTGGCGCAGGATCGTGAGAGGTGGGGTGAGCATGAAGAGGCCTTTACTCAGCAGTGGGTGCTAACAGGCTGATGATGATGAAAACTAAGGCTTTTGCATCTACGTAATGAGATGATTTATACAGAGTCCAGTGGCACCTTCACTCACACTAGATGGGTAAAGAGGCCACTCGGCGCTGCAGTGCCTGGGACATTTTTTTGCCCTGCACCTAGGCTTGCCCAGCACCTAATACCATCCTGACAGCTTAGTCGGCATAGCCCACAGGAAAGACAAGTCAATATGTGTGGAGCCAATTAAGCCGCGGGTTTTTTCACTATGACATGATCTTCACCGTTAGCGAGTGGTTTTTACTTCAAATTCACAAATGTACGAACCTACTTTGAAAAGAAACAGTCATAGATACATGCCTACGCCGGGAATCGAACCTGGATCCGACAAAATAGTTTGTGTTCTTGATGAAACGAAATAATAGTTTGGCACAGAAAATAATAAGTATAGCTAAGCTACGTAGGTATACCAGGGGGGTTACCCTTGACGCTATTGCGATCAAATTAAAAAAGTTTTAAAATTAATTTGAATTCGCATAGTAATGCTTTGATTTTAAATATTTTGTAATGTTTATTCATAGGTAAGGCTGTTTTATTCAATAAAAACACAAAATGCGTCTTAATTTGTAAAATATTAAATTTAGTAAATTGCGCCATATTGCGGCCGTATTGGAAAAATGCGTCAAGGGTAGAGGGGCTGATTTGGATGCAACTATTATCGAAATATTTTGTATGTTAAGGACTTAAAATTTCCTTCCAAGACATCGTAATCTTGAATTATTTCTATAGCGAGACCCCTATTACTGACCCAAGTACATCGCAACGCCCTCAACAACAAAAGGAAACAACAAAACGCAAAAAATAATAATGGAATGAAACTAACGTCACCACGACCCGAAGAAACCCAAAGTATGAAAGAACTCTTAGCGAAAAAAATAACGAGCAAAAGATACTGGGACAACAAGAGTTTGATATGGGGAACAAGTTGTAACTCGTAACTTGTTACGGACCGGGACGAGTCGGGGCGAGTCCTCAAGCCGGACGAGAGTTTGATGGTGTCTGGAGTCTGGACGCTCTGCGGAGAGGGGCAGAAGGATTACTCTGTTGGGAGCTGGAAAACCCATTATTATCACGAGTAGCGGATTTAGGGGGGGCTAGAGGGCTCAAGCCCCCCCGAAAGCATCTGAAACCAGTCTGGTTGGCAGTCAGCTCCCTGCACTGCTCTCTGTTCATGGCTGTCCTGAATAATTGTTCCACGGTTTTGATGCCGGTCCATTCCTTTATGCCGGTCCATTCCCACAGCCATGTCATTTTCCTCCTTCCTGGCCTTCTTTTCCCCTCTATCTGAAACCCTGTATATAACTAAATTTTATGTGCTTTTTTATCTTGAAAATCTACGCTCATTGGGTTCAAGCCAAAACCAAAATCCTGGATCTGCCACTGGTTATCACCATAGCAAATTTGATGTAGAAGAGGTATGGGAATACCACCGCTTTTAAGAGAAGGTGGATGTCGTCACGTACACAAGGTAGCACGTAGACGCTTACGCGCATGCACTCTATTCACTTACGTTACAGGCGACTTTGCAGCGAAAGTGTAAGGGTCTACGTGCTGTCGTGTGTACCAGGCTATGGAAGAGTCGGCCTGTGACCAAAGTTTGTGGAGCACCGAGAAGAGCACAATTATGTAATTATCATTAGTCCGCGCTGGACATAGGTCCAAATCATGCCACATTTGATTACTAGTTGCAGATTTCAGGAAATCCTCTATTACCTAGTGCGCCTAATATTATTTTATTTTTCTAACCTGTGCTAGGGAAATATTTAAAGATTTATTACCTATAAGGTTAAAAATCGTTTGGGACAGGACTTGAACCCGCAACCTCAGGCATGCCGTGTTGGTACTCTACCAACCTCTCTACATATTTTTATGGTTTATAGTTTAGGCCGTGACGTGAGTGATCTATCAGTAATTCAGTACCAGATATAGCTATATAGCAAGAACCATCGACACGAAAAGAAGAAGTACCAGATGCAATGCCAGATTGGACTACATTTCTTATGTGGCTTGCACCGTACTTTGTCCGGCCGCGCCTGAAGGCCTGTTTCCTAAACCGTATTGAATTCATCCCCTCGTCGTGACCACGTCAGCATGGACTTCTGCCCCTTTTTATTCAGTGACTGCCGGACGAGGAAATGAGGGATAAAGTGGGGTAGCACTCGGCAGGGATAACTCACGGACTAGGGCGGAAATTACAAGATTGAAAGTTTCACGGGTGCGACCCTGGTATAAGCCAGCTCCGTTACTAATAATACATCAGTTCTTATAGCATGAGTGGTGCCCTTTTTATCGATTCGGTAGCTCCTTTACACTCATCCTCTTTACCATGCTTCTTCTCCAAGAACGATACTTAGTATTAGATAGTAATAAGTATCAGATTTATATATTTTTTTTACTTTAGATAATATTTTGACGTTCAATGTAAATAATTTATTTATGGCATATTGAATAAAAACATCTGAATCTTGAATCTTGAATCATCATCATTTGGGTCATTTTCATCAGATAAATTATTACCTAATTTTCGTGACACTTTTTATTTGTAGGTTTTCAGAGAAAATGATGTTCTAAATGCAGCACATTACGTGTTGATTACTCTACCACATACATAACTGTACACAGTAAGAACATTAACTTAGCTCAAAACCATAAAATTAGGTAATAATTTCTCTGATGAAAATTACCCACTTATCATTGGCCAATCAAACCGCCAACACTGGATTTTTTTGGGAGACACCATACATAGATGCCTCTTCCAAAAAAATCCAGTGTTGGCGGTTTGCTGCCTTTCTCATCCAGTCATAGCCCGCGCGTTCGCGGATGTCATTCGCCCAGCGCCTGGGTGGGCGGCCTCGTGGTCTGGTATTTTACCACTGTCATCATTCTAGGACCCACTCTAAATATAAGGACTACGATTGGAATAGGGGCAGGACACGGAAAACTAGCGTATTTTGGTTGCGGAGTTCGACTTTGGGTTTGTGGGCCAATAAGGTTTTGTCATTTTTATATCGATTTAATTAAGGGTTTCACTTTAAGGTTTTGTCACTAAAAAAATTGTAATCTATCTACATATTATAATTATAAATAATCTCAAAAGAAAAAAGACAAAAACCGGAGTAAAAACCGCTCCTAAATTAATTTACATACCACCAAAAATACGCAGAAAAAATTCATAAATTCAATTCCAAAATCTAAACTCTCAACATTTCCCAAACATAATTTTCGGGGACAAACAAAAACTCTTACAGCGACGCGAATGGGCGAAACTTTTTTAATTGCTACGGAACCCCCCGACATAGAATAATAAGCCCCAGAAGTTTCACTCCATGGAACGATGCAGTTAGTTAAGTTAGATAAGTTAGATGCAGGCTTTCTACTCATTAATACAGACAACCTCTATGAGAATCATACTAAGGGAGCAAAGGCAGAAAGGGGGCAAAGGCAGAAAGGGGGCAAGACCCGAACAGACCTGCAGTAGAGATGCCGAAACGATTTATGGAGAGCTAGAAAGTATTATGAAGCTAATGGAATTTTTACAGGTTTTTTTTTGTGGAAACACTCGGAAACCTATCCTTAGTTTTCGATCTCGAGGACACAGTGCTAACCCCCCCTCCCTAAGTTAGCACAGGGCCCTCGAGGACCCAAACAACCTGTAAAAGTTCCATTAAGGCACAATAGGACGCACAACTACAGGGTGCACTCTAAGTCAATAGCGAAACTTTAAGTAGGCTGTCTACTGATCAATACAAACAACTTGTACTATGTGGCGAAAAAAATGGAGCGAAAAAAATATTAGCTGCTTCATACATTTGGCGCAGTACTGAGTCGACCTTTTGTATGGAACAGCTGATATTTTTTTCGCTCCATTTTTTTCGCCACCTTGTACAAGTTGCTTGTATTGATCAGTAGACAGCCTACTTAAAGTTCCGCTATCGACTTAGAGTGCACCCTGTAGAGCCGCCAATGAAAAAAACATCATATCTTATTTTTGGAAGCGTTTTTTGCTAAAAACTCTCCTGCAAAATCTCAACAGGAGCCTAAACTATTTTTAGAACCTAAGGTTTGTATTCCAGATCCTAGAACTTAAGAATGCAATCGATTCGCCAAAAGTGGCTACTTTTGGCCAGAATCAATACATTGTATTCGTAGGTTCTAGGATCTGGAATCCAAACCTTCTAAAGTTTCATTACCGAATTCGAGTAAAACCTGTATCCTTTGACAGCTTGATAATGAGAAATATTACAGTGGATTTGATGATAGGCAGGCTGTGATGATACTAGGTAGGTAGTTTTGTTTGACCTCGCTCGCGCCTTCTGTTACATATTTCTATGTCGGTTAAAAGGTGGAAATAAAAGCCGCCCTTGAAAATCTCTGATTAGAAGGTGTCGTGTAATTAGAAAGGGAAGCAAATTTTGTTTTTACAGGGCCTTATTATTATTCTAACAATTTTTGTTTTGGGTCTCTACTCCGTGCAGTTATTTAAACAGTTTGGCGTACTTTTGGCGTAACTGTTTGTAAATAGGTTTTTTTCTGAAATAAATAATAAAAAAAAATAATACATTATAGCTAGCCCAAACGACAGAGAGATAGAAAGATAGATAGATAGAGAACTCTTTATTGCGATATCGTTAACTTACTTCCTTTCGTATTTTTGAAGTCAAAGTCACCGACTTCAAAATGGAGGAGGTACTTAATTTTAACCGTATGTTATTTTTTTTTTTTTTTGTTTCGTGTGTTACACTGGAACTTTTTCCTGCTTAAACCGATTTTGATGAATCTTTTTTTGTTTGAAATGGTACACTTTCCATGTGGTCCTATAAAAATGGTGAAGATCTGATGAAGAATTGGAGATGGAGAAGGGAACTCCACAACCGACAGCAGCAGATCACTCGGAATCAGTGCAGTAGCTTATAACCAGTGATCGAATAATCGGATGCATATTTACCTAAAGTTGAGGTGTTGGCTGTTATGGAATGCACTTTTGTATCGAAAAAATCCCGGGATTCCGGAATCGACGAATACAGTGTTTTGGTTATAGAATTAAGTCGGGTGAATACAGATACTTGCGTTCAGGTGTTTGCTAATATGGAATGCACTTTTGTATCGATCGTAAAAATCAAGCGATTTCAGAATTATCGTTTAGTGCTTTCCGACTATAGATCGGGTGCTGGCTAATGTCATAAAGTTAATTGCCAAACTGTCATTGCAAACGTCAAGATAAGTAATTTTCTTTCTTCACTCTACGTATTTAGTCCCGGGTTTTTTAAATTCATAATACTACACGCTAAATAAGTCGTCTCCATGCTACGTATGCAATTAGTTTTGCATTCCCGAATTTTCTGAAATCCCGGGATTTATATTTTAAAAAATATGTTTTAAGAAGCCGCTTCCATAATTTCTAAGCCAAAAATAACTTTAGGTAAATATGCATCCGATTATTCGATCACTGCTTATAACAGTGTACCTTTTCACCTGTGAAGTTGGTTATATTTTATCAATAAAGTCAGAAAGCGAGTAGGCCCCAGAACTTTTCTCACGTTGTGAAAAAGTCAATTTGGCTAATTCAGCGACTCGGGGAATGCTGCGACGAAATATGAGATCCAGCGTTAATTATAATGAGATGGGAAGAGCCCGCCACGAGGAAAACAAGGTAGAAAATGGGTCGGATGGAATTCTAAACCATTTTGCATGTTATTATTCAGCAACGTTGAAATAGAATTTCCTTAATAAATGAAAAGAGAAAGTTTAGCGTGCGCAAGCTACGTGTAGACAGCTATGCTACACGTAGCGAAACGAAACTCGCGCGCACAATATCTTTTTGTTTTTTATAAAGCACCAATCCTTGATAAATCTTTAAATTTAAATTACCCAGCTAACTCAACCAACCGCACATAAACCTTTCACAGGTTTCAGCAGTATCCGTAATATGCAAAAAAAAATTCTCGCCCATAGAAAGCCCATCCACGACAGCTACAACAAGGCCAATAAAAATAGCTGAACAAAAATAGCTCAGTTTAGCTACAAAATGTAAAAAACTGTGAATATTTTGAATTTCCCGCCACGATGATAGCGGCCCACCGCAAAGTCAGATTTCGTCTTATGTACGTAGGGCGCCGCCTGGTATGAGAAGTTTGCACTAATCTCCACCACACAATGCGTTAATTTTTGAAGACGAAATGCTCATTGGAAATATTGCTCATTGGTTAAGGTTAGAAGAGCTTTAGAACAAACTAAAAGCACTCATTTGTGCTCAACCCCGGATCTAGGTGGGGGCAAACCGGGGCACCCGCCCCGGGCGGCAGTTTCAGGGGGCGCCAAAATCAGCCCCGGGTCTAGGGGGGGGCAAATTCAAGCCATGATCTAGGGTGAAAGTAATGTAATTTTTCGGGCGCTTTTGAACTAGGAATTCATATTTATGGTTTCGAACTAGGAATTCGTATTATTTCCTTACAAGAAAATCGGCGCTTATCCGGTCCTACAATCTGGGAGAAACTGAGTTAATTTATTAAGTTATCAAAAAAAAAAGATATTTTTTTACAACGGTTTTAACTTTTTTTATTGATTAGTCTCAAATTCAGAGGAGGGGCGCCAATGTCAAGATTTTGCCCCCCCTTCGGATAAATCCTAGATCCGGGCCTGTTTGTGCTGCTCTAGGGAAAACAAACGTTAGTGCGCGACCATTTTGTCTCTTTTGCCACGTTTCGAGTTTGTTTTGTTTCCTTATTCCTGCCCGGCTGGTGCTTGCTACTATTTTTGTTCAAATGTTGGGTGTTCTTCACAAATTCTACACATCTAACAGCACCAATACAAGATGTTGCAAAAGGTCCTAAACTCTTTTTACGGGGTAATATCACCCGGGTGATAGGAATGAAGCCCATTTTTCCTGTATGTAAGAACAAATTCCCAGGCACTGCAGCGCCGAGTGGTCTCTTCACCCATCTAGTGTGAGTGAAGGTGCTACTGGACGATATGTATAAAAATCATCTCATTACGTAAAGGCCTTAGTTCAGTTGCTTAGTTGTATGTTTTGGTGCTGTTTTAATGTCTTGTGCGCGCTCTACAAATGCTCACGTTGAATATCCAACACATAACGAAGGGAATTTCCGTTAAACACACAATTTCGTTTGCTCCAAGCCTCGTGTGACATGTGAATTATACTGAATGTCTGAACTAAACGCGTGTGTCACGTAAATCATTGTCAATGTAATTGTGTTTAATGTGTGGTTCGGATTCTTTCTTTGCGTTTAATTTTAGAACACTTGCTTTTCTGGGCCCCACCGAAAACTTTTTTTTAAGTTCACGATTCAGTACCTAATCTCGCAGGCTGAGTATACATACTCCGTGCAATTTTAGTGGTTTTAAAGCCGAAGGTGTTTTATTGCACTGGTGATTCTGGGCCAAATTACAAAATTTCATTCCAACGCGCGAAAAAAACACTTCTCCATACAAATGGTGTCGATTGGCGATAGCCGTTTGTATTGGGAAGTGTTTTTTTTTCGCTCGTTTTGAGGTAAAATTTTGGAATTTGGCTCAGAATCACGAGTGCATCTAAATACCTTCGGCTTTAAAACCACTAAAATTCCACGGTGTATAAAAAGAATGAAAGGTGTACGAGTATTTTTTTGTAAAATAAAAACAATTGTTTACGATCTTGTAGAAAAAGCATGGCTGTCTAAGGGTGGCATTAATAGTCGTCATCTCAAGCTCGAGCTCACCGACTTGACACCTTCGCTAATGTCAATGTCAAGCTCAAGACACAATAGACAAGACACTAGCTGTCTATTAATATGCTGACAGCTACTCAAGCTCGAGCTTTTGTTCGGTGATTTTGTTTTCTGAGATCACCTACTTGAGCTCGAGCTTGAGCTGACGACTGTTAATGCCACCCTAAGATCGCCAATCTCTGATAGGAGATAACTTATTTTAAACTGAGTTTGGCGCTTGTTGTTAGTTCTCTACGGGCCTAAGGTCGTCCAACCAAAATAATTGTGAAACGCAAAAAAACACAAAAAACGAACGAAATCCGATCCTTCGATTTGTATTCCCCTTAGCGTTGGTAGCTTCCGTTGTTTTTTTTTTACTCTCCATCCTCCCTCGTCTTTCTTCTAATACGTTTAGGAGCCAAGCCATGGGATATTGGCGTCATGAGAGCAGTGAGAGGCAGGTAGCGTCGGCGCGGGCTCCGTCTCTCCGGCATGATTAAGGTCTCCTAATGAGGACCGAAACTAGTCGGCTACCCCGATGTATTGACTATTGATAAAGGAGAAAGAAATAAAATTAAGTGAAACCGGTATCATTATCATTATTAACTACGTTCTATCATTTTTAACTCAAACTAAAAATAAGTTTATTTTTATTTTTTTACTAGCTGACCCGGTGAACTTCGTATCACCTGAATAGTTTGACTCTCCGCGTCAAAAATGGCGATTCCAATAAAAAATGATAAATTTTTTTTTCTTCCGTTTTTCAGCTAATCCTTTAACTTTTCCCATATTTCTTTGCCTTTAAACCTACCCTGAACTATGGTGAACTAAACAAAACAGTAAATATGCAAATCGGTCAAGCCGTTTCTTAGTTTTAGCGAGACTAATGCACGGCGATTCATTTTTATACATACATATATAGATAGATTTACCAACAACCTTGTTCAATTTGTTCTATATTAACCGCGACGTGCGGCCCCCCGGCCTTCTCATAGCACGCGCGCGATGTGGCGCCCGATAATGCGAGTGCGGCCACAATTTAATGATATTCGGGTATTTTTGAATGTTTTTTTTTTTTTTGCTTCAGTATCGTGTAAATAATCACCCCTGAATCGGGTGTCACAAAACAACACCTTGTATTATTATCTGGACGTAACCTCACCAGTCACCTCAAATACCCCGTGCCTTGGACCCCACGGCGGCGTCGGTCAATGTTCATAAAGGAAAAAGCGGAATTCCCCCCGAAACAACGGCCAGCTGTAAATAAAAGCTATCTCTGATAGTTGGGCGTGGGGCCGTGAAATGCCAATTTTTTCGCCATTTTCTTCGGCTGCAAGGAATAGGCACACACGAGCCTACACTGAAAAGAGCTCAAATAAGTAAGTACATACGTTTAATGCGCGAGGGATGAGAGTGGGATGCGACCTTTTGGAACTGAGACGCGCGCGGTAAGCAAACTCGCGTCGATGCAACCTTGTCAAAGTAAAATAAAGTATGTTTTCGATTGACTTTGACAAGGTTCCATCCCATTCTCATCGCGCGCGGATTATATACGAATACTTTGCCCGGGACTTCTGCCAAAAAAATAAAGAAAAAAAGCTAGTTATTCATATTCATAGCGTGGAAGCTATTTCCATTCCAAATTTCATCCTAATCCGTCCAGCCGGTTCCCAAAACTCTACAGTTAGAAACCGGCCAAGTGCGAGTCGGACTCGCGCACGAAGGGTTCCGTACATCTTAATACATAAAACAAAGTCGTGTTAGTTACACCATTTATAACTCGGGAACGGGTGGACGATCACGGTTCATGAGATACAGCCTGGTGACAGACGGACAGACAGACAGACGGACAGCGGAGTCTTGGTAATAGGGTCCCGTTTGGTTACCCTTTACCGAACCCTAAAAATGGGACCTACGCTCTCCGTCCGTTTGTCCGGCCGACCTTCGAAGGTATGACCTTTGGAACCGTAATAAATAGGTAGCCAGTTTTTTTATTATTATAATATCAATCATACCATCCACAGGGGAGATGGGTCGTACCGCGGCTCCGAAATTAGGCTGTTATTTTATTATATTACTTTATTAATCCAATAACTTTGTGCCTTTTCATGGGACGTTTGAACTTACAAAAGTGTCACTGCCACACTTTTCGATTAAATTCCCCGCGAAATCGGTAGAATTAGTAAATGACAAACTTTTGCCCGCGACTTCGCCCTCGCAGACTTAGCGACACAGAATATGAGAATACAATAATAGTACAGGTACTGGCGTCGCACGGGTGCAATTTTTATGGAAATAGTTACATATTTGTTATGCAAGGATGCCAAATTATTATTTGCAGCTAGTGCTTGGAGGTATCCAGAAGAGACGCAAATAATATTGCATCCGTGCGAAAAACACTACGTGTAAAATCTCACAGAGCGAGGAAATGATTATATTAGATGTACAGTGGGCCACACGCTAGGATACTCCTTTTTGTTCGATTGGAGCCGTTATGCCGTGCGCAGTAAGAGCTGCCAAGGGGTATCTGTGACTGGCCGACCGTACCAATAAAAACAATAGATATCTAAGTACATAAAGGTTAGTGAAATTAGTTTCCTTCTTTGCAGGTGACAGATGAGTCAAATAAGTTCCTTTATTTTTTTACAAGTTTACACCATTGGGTTGGGCGGCGCGTTCAAATTTCAAAGCGCGCAAAAAGTACTTTTGCCTCATCGTATGATACTAGTACCAGCATACTTTCCGAACCTGGGAGATGAAAAATAACATTCCAATTTCAGCACAACAAAACAAAAATCTGCCAAATTGGTCGAGTCATTCTCTCCTGAGTACTCCTGACTGCTCGGTCTTCTTACATCCTTTCTAGGTCACCAAGCCCTGCCCATCTACTTCTAAGCTTCGAGACTCCATGACGAGCAAAATGCTTCTAATATATCCAGCAGTGGAGGAATGTGGGCTGAAAATTATAATCATGATGAATGTTGGATCTAGGTCTAGGCCAGGGGTCGGCAACCTGCGGCTCGCGAGCCACACGCGGCACTTTTGATATAAGTTGCGGCTCTTCAGTTCCATAAGCAATATTTTAAACATAATAAGTGTAAATAGAGAGCTATAAATTATCATTCAGGGGGGGCGGGGGGGGGGGGGGGGGGTGATCTTCCCTCCAAAATAAGAGTAAAATCGGTGATTATTATATCACGCTACGCGCGTTTGCTCTATTTGTATCGTGTGTGATGTCCATCATGTACAAATAATCGTACTAAAATCGTAATAAAAAAGCAGAATCGGTGAACTTTCGATTTGAAATAAAAAAGCTAATTCTATAATATTGAAACGAAATTTTTTAGTGGCTCTTTAATAACGGGAAAAATTTGAAAATTGTAATTTTTGGCTCTTTAGTCTCAAAAGGTTGCCGACCCTTGGCTAGGCAAGCCAAATAAAAGGCGTCTACCAAACGCTGGTATCTCGTGCCTTGTCTCCGGCATTTATTATCAGGTTAGGACCTAGCTCCGAGCTTCAGCAGTAGGTAATTCGATTCGGATAGACGTTACAAAGACCTTTGGCAAGCCAACTTAGCCTTACACAGTTTGCGAAGTCGCACAGTAACTTTGTAATGGTGTTTGTAGTTGGCACTTTTTGTTATGAGTGAAAGAAGGGAAAACTTTGCTTCCCAAGATATCTTAGGATGGCATTAATAGTGGTCGACTCAAGATCGAACTCAAGTAGGTGATCTCAGAAAAGTCAAATGCAAATGTCAAGCCTTGGCTAATGTCAATGTCAATCCCAAGATAGTGTCTAATAATATGCTGACAGCTACTCAAATTTGACATTAGCATTTGACTTTTCTGAGTTGACCTACTTGAGATCGAGCTCAAGTAGGTGATCTCAGACGACTATTAATACCATCCAACTCTTTATATGGTTCGAAACGGGTCAAATCGCGGCTATTTAAATGAACCATTTTGAACCGAATTCTGTGTCAATGTCGCGAATCACACGTTTTCAAGGGGCTAAATCTCGCATTCGACACATCTGGAAGGAAAAATCTCATTTTGCAGCAAATGCACATCTCCTATTCTCACGAAGTCATCCTCGAGATTTCTGCTACATGTTTGACGTTTTCGCTCGACATGACATGGTCGGGAGCAGTCGAGATCGAAATGACATGTGCTTTTCCTTCAAGATGTGTCGAATGCGAGATTCCCCAGAATTAGCCCCCAGGGTCTATTCGCTAAAATCAACTTTTTATTTATTCGTATGGGCAAAAAATTATATTAATACAACAAATAAAATAAGACACATTATAAACTAAAACACATCACAGGCGAACATCCAGCTCTCTTAGCCATTTGGCAGCGTTAGGTGTTAGGGTGATTAAGTCGTCGGGGTTTTCGTCCTAAAAGGCCTCCTCCGTCCAGGCTAAAATCAACTGTCTCGATATAATCAACGGTCTTTGGACGGTTGATTTATTTTCCAGCAAAAAACCTCCTTTGACATTAGTCAACGGGTGGCATATTATGGCACACGGAAATACAATGTTTAAATCGGCGTCACAAACGTTGTGAAAGTTGTGAAAGTTCAGAGTTGTGAAAAACCCAGCTAACGGGCCCTAAAAATTTTATATTTTTTACTTTTAAATGCTACGAAATCCAGGAAGGTAATTTACGGTAATGTCGAAAAAAATATCTCCTTTTTGGAAATGCGAGATTTACATCCCCCACCCCCGCCCCTTGCCCTTATAATTCTCCGATTGATGCAAAAAAATCTTCTTTTAATTGATTTTTTCTTTTTTTCTATTATAATTATTTATTCCAGATAATTCAATCCATCCATTGTACAATAACTAATATTATCTTTATAATTTTTCGTCCACTGCTGGATGGTTGCCCCTTCATGTCTTTGTCATATAAGCCAGCCTGTAGGCCCTGTAGCTATGTGCAGTGGCGTAACTAGGGTGGGGCAGCCAGGGCACGTGCCCTGGGCGCCATTTCAAGGGGGGCGCAAAACCGCGATTCGTAAATTCAAAATATACTATCAATTTATCGGACGAGTCGGTCATGGTATTTTAAATAGTGTTTGTGACGATAGAGAACATTTAAGGGGTAAAATCGATAATTTTTTGGGCGCGCTTGTAAAGAAAACTTAATTGCCACGCCATTTTTCGTGGGCGCAGCATGCGTTCGTCCTATTTACGAACTATGGTAAGTAATTTCGTAATTTAAGGATAAAATCGGTAAAATTTCAAACACGCTGCACGCGTAGATCTCGTCCAAGCATACTGATTGATCGCGCCTTACAAAATGGGTAAAATCGGTGAATTCTCAGCGCGTCTAATGCCGATGATAGCCTATAAAATTTTGCGCGACGTGCGATTTTTTCAGTAACCAGAAGCAGACTATTTAACGTCCCATTTTAGTCTTGCACCGCCACTGAAAAAAGGGGTTGTTCCGTATTCATGACACGACTTTTCATGCTATAGGTATATTTTTCCGGATTCATGGTACGAGTTATTATTATTCCTACTTATGATTATTTTCTATTTAAGTTTCCGTTTTCATTTTACATGTGTTCCGTATTCATGCTACCAATAAAATACCATTTAATATTGGCACGTTAGTATGGTCAGTATAACAATTTCAATTCTAAGATTGGTAAGTCGGACTAGGTACCTACCTCAGTCTCTCTACCAAGGAACCAAATTATAAAACTAAGACATAACACGCACGCACCTTTCGATACACCCGCAGGCACTTTTGGTTATTGAAATTAAAAAACCGTGGGACTCGCGCACCGAGGATTCCGTTCCACCATTCTATGCATTTAAATGTAAGAAAAATAAAAACTAGGTAGGCTGCATACAGCGCCATCTAAAATTAAGGTTTGAAACTAACATAGAGGGTGATAGGCTGCATACAGCGCCATCTAGAGTTAAGGTTTGGGACTAATATAGAGATATAGAGGGCGCTAGTTTCTATGTCGTGTTACAACCCTCACCAGCATCATCAGGTATATATTTTTTTTGTTCTTCTAGCATTACTTCCTCAACTCAGCCAACAGATGGCACTCCACAGTCCTACATCGTGGATCGCGGTATGGCTTATTCTATATTCTATAATCTCAGTGTCAAGTTTTATAAATAATGCAGCCATGATAGCTATAGTTTTGTTTATATTAAAGTAAAAACATGTTGATTATATTTCTTGATTTTTAAGAACGTTGGTTATTAACATAATTTTTATACACCGTGGAATTTTAGTGGTTTTAAAGCCGAAGGTTGTACTCGTGATTCTGAGCCAAATTCCAAAATTTTACTTCAAAACGAGCGAAAATAAAAAACACCTCCCAATACAAACGGCTATCGCCAATCGACACCATTTGTATGGAGAAGTGAATTTTTGTTTCGCGCGTTTTGGAATGAAACTTTGTAATTTGGCTCAGATTCACCAGTGCAATAAAATACCTTCGGCTTTAAAACCACTAAAATTGCACGGAGCATAATATACAAGATGATTATTTCTAACTTAATTTGTATGATTTCAATCCTATAATGTCCTATGTCACTTTAACCGATCATCAATTTGCAAGGTACTGTTGACCTACTTAATTGTTTGCAGTGCTGATGTATAACGCATACGTGATTATCCCATTCCTCATGGCGATACAAAGAATAATTAATATACCTCGTGCCAGTGTCCGTGGATGTCTTAACGAAATCCGTACCCAGCTTGTCTGCGTATTATTTATTTCTTCCAATATTTTAGATGTTTTTCTGACCGTACTTCAAAGCAAATTATTTTTATTATAATGTATGGTAGCATGAATCCGGAAAGGCTCGCGAGACGAAATGTAAAAATTAATAAAATAATTTTCATAGCATGAATGCGGAAGTCAAGTAAAATGAATCCGGAAAAAATATTCGTGACATGAAAACTCGTGTCATGAATACGGAACAACCCGAAAAAGGGTAGATATACGAAGAGGCGCAGTTACGATGCTTGCCCTAGACGCCATTTACCCACGGTACGCCACTGGCTATGTGGTCCAGTTTGACCCTGCTATAGCTTTGATATTCAGACCATCATGCAGCTGGTCTGCTCACACTTCGAGTTGCTGTACGTGTGAAAAATCTGGGACGAAAAATCCTGGGATTTCCCCAAAGTTCCTAATAGTATTTTCTAAAGTTGAAATTGGCATGTCTGGGAGATGACTATTAAGACCCAGTCGCCAACTTCACAACATAATCGCTCTTCGACCTCTAGGGTCGCCCGCTGTCCTCAGTGGGAACAAAAATACAAGGTGTTATAAAAGTACCTAACTCTTTTTACAGGGTGTAACCTACTGGTCAACACGATGCCAAATCTGTAAAAAAAAGTTGAAAAAAAACAATTTTTATTTTATAACCTCAAAATTGAAAACTTTTTATAACTTTTTTGTTTTTGTTATTAGCTCAAATTTAAAAATATGTTTGTAGGTGTATTTACATAGCTTTGAGTTGTTAAAACATTGTGAAAGTCAATGAAAACAATATTTAAAAAATACTTTTCTCCCGCCACATCGTTCACATTTTATTAATTTAAAAATTAACGGAACGTCATAGAGCAAAAAAAATATTAAGGTTGTGATCCCTATCACCGGGTGCTATTACCCTGTAAAAAGAGTTAGGTACTTTTGTAACACCTTGTATAGGTATTCTTCTAGCTTTTGCCCGCGACTTCGTACGCGTGAACTACAGAAAAAAGATATGTGGTTTACATTGCCCCTAAGTGTAATTGTAGCCTATGTGTTATTCTGATGTCTAAGCTATCTCTATTCCAAATTTTTAACAAATCCGTCAAGCCGTTTCAACTTGAAAGAGTAACAAACATCCATTCATACTTACAAACTTTAGCGTTTATAATAGTAAGTAGGATTCTACGTAGCTCTGCGACCCAAAGTGGATCTTGGCGTCCAAAAGACGCCAGGGGCCTTAGCCTGTAACGCAATGGCGTGTCTATGGCGTCCCAGCAGAAGGACAAAACCCGGGTTTCTTCGTTTTTCTCCTACAACCAGAGAACTAATCCTCTAGAATTAGAATCAGAATATTCTTTGCTGTACTACAAAAACATGCAAAGGACCGACAGTAATAATAACTCGTAATTGAAGCTGTCAACTGGGAGCCCATTTTGGCACCATTGCGTTACAGGTTAAGGCCCCAGCTCTCCCTGTACCGCGTCCTCCAATCTTACGTATCTTTCTACTAACGTCTTTCCAGTTATATTTGGAAGGTCCGACCTGCCGACGTCCAACGGGACGTCCCTCGTCCTTCGTCCCTTGGGAACAAAACGGGGCCTGAAATAATGGCAGGATTTTAATCGCATGGGTCAGTTAGTAGCCATCAAAAGTGTCAGAGTTTTATAATACACTAGCTTTTGCCCGCGACTTCGTCCGTGCAGGCTTAGTTTTTTTCCCGTTATCACAACAAAAATAGCCTATAGCACTCAGCGATAACGTAGCTTCCCATTAGTGAAAGAATTTGTAAAATCGGATGAGTAGTTTTGGAGATTAACCCCTACAAACCAACATACATACATACATACTTACCCTCTTTATAATATTAGTGTAGAAGTTTTACCAAGGCTTGGCATGGAAGAGTTCTGTCTGTCTCGCATGGAAAAAAATTGCGAGATTGGTCTGGCCGCTCAAAAATATGGCTCCAATGTATGATGTTTTTGGACGGTTAGGCCTTCGGCCCTCTGCCCTATTTGCTTGATGGGGTCAAATAAAGCGATATGGCGCTAGTTACGTAGTCAACAAAATACAAACTGAAACTGAAAAATACTTTATTGCCAAAAACACATAAAATAATCAATCTAATAATAAAAATTTTAAGTGAGAGGTTAAAAAGGTAAATGCGAATGGTACACACGACAGCACGTCGACCCTAACACGCTAGCACTCTAGTCGGTTACGTTACGGGCGACTTTACAACAAAAGTGTACAGTCTGACGTGCTGTCGTACTGTTACGAAGTTGCTCGTTAGGTTTTCCACTAGCGCATACCCATCCCATAGTTTAATTTAATGTGGGATCTATGCTAGGTACTCCGTTTTGTTTAGAATCTGACGATTGCGTTACTTTCGCTCCTAAATCCTTACCCATATCCCCTGAGGAAGCGTTCGGGGATATCCATAATTAAACATTTTCCAAGTGAATTTATAATTTGCGCTTGTCACGCGATCGTTTGTCAGTTGGGACGACGGATGGGCTCAAGTCCTGTAAGTTTAAATTAAACTTGTCGGTGTCGCCCTTACGAAGCGCGGATCGACGGGTACTTGCGAGAAAAAATGGCCGGCAGAGCTGATTTACGGAGGGTTCTGTGCTATTATCCTGCTATTAGCCTATAAAAAGTGCGGAGCAAAGACAAGTAAATCCAGAAACTGAAAAGGATAGTGGGTATAGGTGCTGGGGCCTTAGGGTTTCCTCGTTTTTCTCCCACAACCAGAGAACTGAACTTGGATCTATAAAAAACTTGTATCTAATGGTCCGGAGCGGAAGAAAGCTCGATGAAGATTAAAATGTTTATTAGTTACACAAATAATACAATATATTTAGTAATTAAACATGTCGCACGCACTGTAGCATCGAGTTCGACCATACATATAGTGTGAGTGAAGGTGCCACTGGACTCTGCAAAAATATAAAATCGATGCAAAGATCATAGTTGTCCCTGTAGGTTTACAACAAAAAAAAATAGGCAGAACCTTATCTAAATGTTTTGAAAATTTAAATAATACGTTTAAATAATAAATTTAAATAATTTAATAGAATACGAGCCATTAGTCAGTTTTATTTTTCACCTATACAGAATAGAGTACACCGAAACCATAAATACCTGCAGATGTCGGACATTTTGTTCACAGGAATTCAATTAAAAACATCACTTACGTTTTTTGATGTATCGTAAAGCTGGGCCCTCAGCCTGTAACGCAATGGCGGATCAATGGCGTTCCGGCAGAAGGACAAAACCGGGCTCTCCTCGTTTTTCTCCTACAACCAGAGAACTAATCCTCTAGAATTAGAATCAAAATATTCTTTGCTGTACTACAAAAACATTAAAAGGACAGACAGCGTTAGCAAATCGTAATTGAAGTCGTCACCTGACAGCCCATTTTGGCACCATTGTGTTACAGGCTAAGGGCCCTGGTCTTGACTTCACCGACACACACCACAACATTTCATCAACTGACAGATACCGGAAATGATCCTAAACGAGGAATACCAATTTTCCTGTATCCGTAAGTGACTCGCTAAATGTTAAAGAAAACCTCGTGAGGAAAACCTGAGCGTCTGAGCTGGAGGACTGGTGAAGTCCGACTAGTCCCCCGGATAAACTGTTCGGTGGAACTATTGGGAAGAAAGAGATTCACTAGTTCCACCGTAGAACTGTTTAGTAGAACTACTGGGAACAAAGGGCGTAATCGCCAATCCGCACGCGCCGCACGCAAGGTTGTCTGGAAGTAATCGCTTTAAGCGATAAGACCGCCATTTGAACTTTTATTCTACAACTCTGATGTCTTTTGATTTCTTTTGTGCAATAAAGAGTTACTTACTTTGCCCAGCTAGAGGCCACATCTTACTCTTACCAACTCCCAAGGATCTCTAATGGTGCCCAAACCAGCATAGGTACGCGACACACCAGGGGTCCGCAGTAGACTTTTATGCATACGAAATTAGGGGTTAGCGGGGTAATTCCATTTTAAAAGATGAGCCGGGGAGGGGCGTAAGGCTTACTTTAGACGGCGCAATTATCCCGTCTTATCATTGCTATTTATACAAAGTCGGTGGTGTTAAAGCAATAAAACTGTCAGAGATACAATAATTCTCGAGCTAGATAATTCTCAAACTATTTATTTATTTGTTTATTTTATTTGTTGTGTCATTAGTTTTAGTTTTATGTTTAGCTTTAGTTTTAGTTTTTATGGGTTGTGGCTGAATACCAGCGCTGTTCCTAGGGTTTTCCTTGCAGAACCTTAGTCAGCAAAAGCTGAGCCACAGACAACCCATTGCCTTACTCTTCCTATTACATTAGAATATTACCTACTATATTGTTGTTAAATTTTTAAGAGTATTGCAATAAACCATTTTTCTTTCTTTCTTTCTTTCTTTAATAATAATTACCCACCTTCAAGGGCCACGATCGCATTGAGGGAACGGATGGAATGGACGGAAAATGGATGAATGTGATGTTTTGGTCAGTTACATCCCATGGAAACTTACGGTAATATGGTACCTACCGCCAAATGGTAGACTCTTCTTCTTCTTCTAGTTCGGTCCTTGTATTCTGAGGATCGTGACCATATGCAATGGTTTTCCACTCATCACGGTCATGGGTGCGATGGTATGAATGCTGGATGGATCCCCCTGCTATCTTTAGGGCATCGCACCAGTGCATTGGTGTTCTGCCTTCTAATTGGCCCAAAATGATCAGGGTCCTGAGTATGTAACGCAATGGTGCCAAAATGGGCTCCCAGTTGACGTCTTCAATTACGATTTATTAATGCTGTCGGTCCTTTTAATGATTTTGTAGTACTTACAGCAAATAATATTTTAATTATAAGTTTAGTTTAGAGGATTAGTTCGCTGGTTGTAGGAGAAAACCGAGGAAACCCCGGTTTTGTCCTTCTACAGGGACGCCATCGACAGACTAGGTACTGGTGATGACGAGCAACTTGTCCGTACAATTTTATTTTAAAATCGCGCGTGAAGAAAACGTTGGTATCGTCTAAAACGGCCCTTAAAAGATGGGCAAAAGTGGGGGATGTATTTTGGAAGCGTGCTAACGTGATTTTAATACGACGAGTAAATTGAGTTTTCAAGTTTTCGCTTGATGTTTGTTTACGTTGTGTCTCGATAATAACCTCCCTGTTTTAACTTTTTAAGAGAAATTTTAACAGGAATATCCTATCCACTCCGTACCTGTGAAGGAAAACATCGTGAAGAAACCCTGTCTTTTCTGTGGGCTAGGCTGACATAACTGACGGTGCTGAACATTCAAACTTCTCACACCAGGGGGCGCCCTCCGTCCATGACACGAGGTACAGGTTGAAAATTTCGCAAACTATTTTTTTGTCATAATTTTATTTTTTTAATTTTGCGTTTCTCATTGTTGCAGGTAAAGAGAAAAACACTGGACAAGTAAACAGAATGCGGTTCACCATTCGCTGGCAAGTACATCAGTAGGAGACTGACGAGGTGCAATAAAAATGTAAATCCGACTGTAACGGGCAGGGGCAGGACACACAATATTGCAGGAACGGATGTGATGCCGGCAGAAGTTTGACGCAACAACATAATATTAATATCAGTAAAATTCTTAAAATTGCAGAAACATATTTGTGTTGTCAGAAGATGGGCTAATAAAAATCTATAAGAAACAAAAAAACTAATACCTAAAAATTTATAGACTCAGAGACTACTACAGGGTGCACTGTAATTCGATAGCGGAACTTTAAGTAGGCTATCTACTGATCAATACAAACAACTTGTACTAGGTGGCGAAAAAATGGAGCGAAAAAAATATCAGCTGTTCCATACATAAGGTCGACTCAGCACTGAGCCAAATGTAATCATACATCTGCTGATATTTTTTTCGCTCCAAATTTTTCGCCACCTAGTACAAGTTGTTTATATTGATCAGTAGAAAGCCTGCTTAAAGTTCCGCTATCGACTTAGAGTGCATCCTGTAGTATACATTAAAAAATTGCCAGTAAAAAAGAGGCCGTATCATTAAAACCATCATTAGATTTTGAGTGGACTCTTGACTGCAGAACCACACACTCCGGTAACACTCCGACCTTTTTCAGCTTGGTAGGTAAGTACGTAATAAATTAATGAGTCATGCATGACGTGACAAGCTAGCAAAGAAATCACATCCTGTCTTGTCTTTCGCAAAATTCTGTCTTGTATCTATTTTATTAATCAATTCGCCAGTCGTTCTAGGTCTTTGTAGTCAAAGGTCTGAATGTATCTCATCCTGAGACGTCGTATTACTGAACTGGGTCCTTCTGTATGTACTCAGTTAGCGCATCTGTCGTTGTCGTCCGAAATCCGGCAAATGCGAATATTTTCCGGACGACGCGACACGACGACATTATATTAAGTCCGTTGTTGAATATTTTGAAAATAGAATGCTTTTTGATTGTTCTCCGTTTCGTTTATTTGTTATGTTCAGTTGTTTGACTGTCGTTTATCTATTATTGTGAAAAACGTACCTTACGAGGTTTTCCTTTTAGCGAGTTGTATTGTTAGCATTGTTAATACAAATTCACGATTATACTTAACTTTGAAATAAACTATGCCATGCCCGTAACGGGATCAATTTCAATATTTCATGATGTATTTTTATATGAATTTTCTTTTTGTTAAAGCTACAAAAAAGTTGCAAAAAAGCTACAAAAAATGCTCAACAACTAAGGCCTTTGCATCTACGTAATGAGATGATTTATACAGCGTCCAGTGGCACCTTCACTCACACTAGATAGGAGAAGAGACCACTCGGCGCTGCAGTGCCTGGGACAATGTAATTACGCTTTCAGCAAAATTGTATAAAAAAATCCACGAGGGATGAAAAAGCATTTATTTCTGGTTTTCACAAAATCAATTGTAGAAATTGTTACAAGGACAAAATACCACTCCTCTTCCTTGGTATGTACCAAACGAAATGACAGCTAGTTTTACCAAGACGCAACGAATAAATAAATTCACAACAAAATGCTTATACGATCTATAACAGCATTTTCCAAACTACGGGTACTGACGGACCCCGAGCAAATTTTTGATGGGCCCGAAAAATAGGATGATAGGTAGGTACCTCGAGTAACAATCGAATAATATTAAAACGTTAGATTGTCCCTAGATACATAATTTGGTTTTATTATTTTAACTTTATTTCTGTTTTTCCTTTTTTTTCATGACTTTACGTCGCATATATGAAATATTATTATTATTTTGCCCGTGACTTTGGCTTTGTACATTTTTAACTAACTATTTACATGGCCCGCAAGCCCATTTATAACTAAAACTGGTCAGGTCTAACTAATCTCGACATTATGAGCTCACACCCATAATCCTACTTAGAATAAAAAAGCAGTTATAGATTTTTAATTTTTCTTTGTTATAACGTCTTGAAGTTAAAAAAGTAAGTAAGTAAGATGTAGTCTGTACAATTGTACATGTCCCACTAGCTGGGCAAAGGCCTTCTCTCAGAGAGATAGTTCGAGCTTAATCACCTTAAGGAAAACATCGTAAGGAAACCTGAGCGTTCATAGGCATTATACCCTCAACGCAAAAATCCCCAACCCGCATTGAGCTTGAAGTTAAAACATATTTTATTCTATTCTATTGAAGAAAGGTTACATGCGTTGTCTTAATCGAATAAAAAGAGTTATATCAATATTATTGATTATATGACACTTATTATGTGTACGGTTTTCGAGAAAAAAAAAACGGTCTAATTGAGACGAAACCGGAATGCGTCTTCATTAAAATAAAATAAAACTTAAAACAAAGATTCTTTAAGTTCCGGAATGCATGGCCGCTGTCCAAATGCGTGTATCCAGTACTCACACAATTTATGTGAGTTCCAGGAAAGTTATGTCTGTTTTCACATCTCTACTATTGTAACTGTGGACTTGTAAAATTTAAAAAAAATATATAAAAAAGGCCAAGTGCGAGTGGAACTCGCGCACAGAGGGTTCTGTAACACCATTCTATGCATTTATTTGGAAGAAAAATTAAAAAACGGCCAAGTGCAAGGCGGACTCACGCACTTTTAAGGGGGAATTCTCTCGTTTTTACAAAATTAGTGTACACTTTAGTGAGTAGTACGTTTACTAAACTCCAATTTACAAATGTGCGAAACTTTGAAACTTCTTAACCTTAGAGTACCTTCACATGGCGGTCTTATCGCCAAGAGCGATATCTTCCAGACAATGTTTGACTCAGGTTCTAGCTAGATGGATGAAGAGACGAGATTAGATGTAGTTGGAGTAGTAGGTATTACAACAAAAGTTTTCGGGCAGTCCTCCAATTATGTAACCACTTTTCATGATAGTTCCCACAGTAGGTAAGTTAAACGATGTGATACTGGTTTATTGATTGTAAAGTTTTTGACAAGTGCGTACATGGAATTTTCCGGTGTATAAAATATTGTCATAAATTTTTAGGGCAGCAAAGAAGCTATACAGAATTTTTCTCCTAGCAGGAATAAGAAAAATAAATTTCGAAAAATTAATCCACTTGAGAATATAAATTAAAATAGATGCAACAAAAATCTGATAATGATCTTTTGCGTTAATTCAACAACACAAATCAATAAAAATAAATAACACCTTGTGTAATAGACTACGTGGACAATTTTCTGATGAAGTGACGACAAAATTAGCCCCCTTTCAGCAACTGGCAATTACGCGAGCAGTGGTGCACGTTCCGAGCATAAAATTAATACATTCAAAACCGCAGATTTCATTCAACCAATCGTCAATCGAAATTCATATGCCGAACGTAGCCGCGATGGATTTTACTAACCAGTCTCACTTGGTCCCCCTTTCCAAAGAGTATTTTTAATACTACGCTATGATACAAGAGGTCCTATACGTTTTGTTGTTGATTTTAAATTAAACATTTATAATAAGTTGAAAAAATTCACTCGGGACAGGACTTGAATGTTTAAATTATTCCCTAGCACGGGTTAGTGCTTTAGAAAAAACAAAAAGTGATTTTAAATTAATAAAATGTAAGAGCAGTGGCGGGAGAAAAGTATTTTTCAAATATGGTTTTTATTGATTTCAACTTTTTTTTTTATATCAGATTTTCTGTTTGAATTTTGCTTGAATTTGAACTAGGTAAATCCAAAAATAAAAAAGTTTTTTAACTCTTTTTACAGTAATGTCATCGTGTTGACCAGTTGCTTAGATCCTGTAAAAGGGCTTAGGATATTTTGTAAGTTGTAACAATTTGGCGAAATGTACTGTTACAGGCCTTCAGAGTTCAGGTTATAGTGGTTGTGTATTTGAATTCAGCGGAGGCAAAGGGTTAAACTGTGAACGATTTACGGTGTAAAGTCGGTTTTGAGGCAAAAGGGTGTAAGTGACGTTTTTGTTCAATGCGGTCCTTGGTGTCGTAAATTATTCGCATTATTCGCGCGTTGACTTTATTTTGAATGAGGCTAATTGCGGGTATATTTAGTGGCCAAATTAAATTAGCTTATTAAATTGCGGTCTACCAGGGGACACGGCAAATGCAAAGTTGCAGTTTGGATGATGAAATAAAATTACTATTTTTGGCAGTACATCTAAGCGCGTTATTTCTAGTAGGTATCTACTGTGGCCCATTTCATAAAACTGACAGTGAACATTTTATTTTAGCTGTCGTCTGCGCGTTATCACAATAAAAAATTGCCTATAACACTCGGTGATAACGTAGCTTGTGTGATTGCAGTAACAAATAAATGCTTTTTACTTACTTACTTACTAGCTTCCCATTAGTGAAATAATTTCTAAATCGTATGAGTAGTTTCTGAGATTACCCCTACATAATACATACTTACTTACAAACTTTTCCTCTTTATAATATTAGTGTAGATGACAATTCGATGTACATGGGTAGCCGATTAGGCATTAGAAAGGTTGCAACAAAGGTTATAATATTACTAACCTACTGCTCAATGTACATCGAACTGTCATAATAAACTATCAATTGTAGTTTTATGAAATGGCCGATTTTGAAGTCGTGTTAGTTACACCATTTATAGCTCGAGAACAGTGCGACCAGAATACAATTTCACGTTATTGTGTTGGAGATAAAGTCGCTATTTAAAATGATTTTTCCGAGTCAATCTTCTGTACCTGTAATATTATGTATTCTGTTTCTGTGCTTGGATTTTTATATGGAGACAATACTACCGACTATAATTTGTTAATTGGCCCGACACATCACTGCACAATTATACCAATTAGTTCGTTTCGCTCGCTCTAAATTTTTAATTTTCTCACTTACGCCATTTAGTTCCGGAGGCGCCGACCAAATTTTACGGTGTATTTTCGGTGCCCTCACATACAGGTAGCGCGTCAATCAGCGTAGTGCATTTTGATGTTAGTTAGTGTTTCTGAAATAGCCTCCTAATAGATTATACTCGCTAGCTGGAGTGACAGGTTTTCGGCTGTGGCCGTACCTACTAGGCAGCGATGTGAGAGGCGACAGGAAGAGCGAAATAAAACGTATGAAAGTTAAACGACATATTTATTACATAATTTATTTGTAGGTTCTACGAGTACTAGTATCTGGGATCTAGGTATTAGGTCCTAAAAATCCTCTATTGCCTCGGGATGCTCAAAATCAGGGTACCCACCCTGACCACTAGCGTCACCAATAAAAGAAAAAAAACATCTTCTTTATGGAAGCGTTTTTTGCTCAGAACGGGCCGTCAAATCCTCTTAAGAATCTCCTGGAGCTCTGCAGCCCTCTCGCTCACACTTTTCAACATCTGGGGGCACGGCAGTGCCCCCGCCAGGTCGAGCGCGAAGCAAACACTGCCGTACCATCATTTACTGGAACCATTTCGCCGCATTTTCAGGCCCCTATTTGAGAACCTCTGGATAAGACCAGAACGCAGAAATTTTCGTCATCTAGTAAGCTATAATCACATACTTATAATCCAAAATTTCAAGTCTGTAGGTCATTTAGTTCCGAAGTTAAGCGAAAGCAAAGTTTCGCATTTATGACACACACTCACTCACTCACTCACTCATGATCATCATAATAGAACTAGTACTTCCCATAAACTCAGAGAGCTGAAATTTGGTACAGAGTTAGGGTTTAATGGGCACATAAAGGGAAAACTATAAAAACTAGGATAATCGAAGATCTGGAGTACCTGGTGACCCTGATTAGAAAACACAAGAGCCCTAATAGAACTAGTACTTCCCATAAACTCAGAGAGCTGAAATTTGGTACAGAGTTAGGGTTTAATGGGCACATAAAGGGACAACTATAAAAACTAGGATAATCGAAGATCTGGAGTACCTGGTGACCCTGATTAGAAAACACAAGAGCCCTAATAGAACTAGTACTTCCCATAAACTCAGAGAGCTGAAATTTGGTACAGAGTGAGGGTTGAATGGCCACATAAAGGGAAAACTATAAAAACTAGGATAATCGAAGATCTGGAGTCCCTGGTGACCCTGATTAGAAAACACAAGAGCCCAACCAAACTATTATAGATCGACATATACCGCCCTTACAAAAAATATTCAACTTGGTGGGCCGCTTTATTTGATGTCAAAAATCTAAGGTCTGAAGTATCTGATGAAGAACCCTCAGCTGGTATCAGCTTTATTAGAGATATTATGGTAATGCCCCTTCTACTATTGGTACATAAAAAAATCGACTGTCATTGCAAAAATCCAGCGTAGTGGGACACATCTTCATTTAATCTAGCCTATAGCGTCCCACTAGTGGTTCGCCCCGAACTATGAACTCGCGACCTCAGTTACAGATGTATAACTTTGCTTACGCCATACGCGCAGGCGCGCGCGCGCTTTGCATTTAAACTATACAACCCCATATCTCGGCAACCCATCGACCGATTTGGCTCATGTTCGAATTTAAAAATTCTTTTAATTTAGTTTACCCGCCTATCAAATTTCATAACGATCCGACCAAATTTACTCAAGTTATCGTCGAACAAACATTCATACATACATACAAACGCCGGATTGTTCCAGCAGCCTCGGAGGACTTCGCTCGCTTCGCTCGCTCGTTCAACAAGAAATAGTCGGACGATTAACTTTATTCTACTCGAACATTACACAAATTTAAAAATTGTGTCAAATAAGAAAATCTAATAAAATTAATCAATATGCCCTCGTTTCTACAAAAAGAAGTGAAATCCCACCAAAAACATTCTGTAAAAACTAGCCAGGTCTCGATGGAACTGCTTGTTTATCTCTAAAAAAGTAATGAAATCTAGACAAAGTCGTGCCAAGTCTAAGGTTCCTTACTGCGATTTCTTTATTATTATAGTTAATGTTGTGAGACTTGGCTGTAGAAGGGTACACAAGGATACAAAACCAGGTGCTCCATGACACCATTGCACCAATCTGTCGCCAGAACCGCTTGTGTACCCTTCAACGGCCAAGTCTCACAACATTAACTATAATAATAAAGACATCGCAGTAAGGAACCTTAGACTTGGCACGACTTTGTCTAGATTTCATTACTTTTTTAGAGATAAACAAGCAGTTCCATCGAGACCTGGCTAGTTTTTACAGAATGTTTTTGGTGGGATTTTAATTTATTGTAAGAGAATGATTCAACTTTGGACGATGAAATAGTTGCAGACACAGATAATTAAGCTATCGACATGTGGACTAACTTTTGATTTTATATTGCTAGTAATAAAAAAAATATATCACGGAACTTCGTTTAAAAGTAGTAGTTCCGTGATATTGCGAGCGAGAGGGCTGCAGAGCTCCAGGAGATTCTTAAGGGTAGACGATAGCAACGTGGCGGGAAATTCAAAATTTTCACAGTTCTTTACATTTTGTAGCTAAACTAAGCTATTTTTATTCAGCGTTTTTTCGTTCCCGAGAATAAAACCGTATACTTTTCATTATTGTAAACAACAGAACAACAATCATTCAGCCGATTATGTGTTCTGGTCTACGAAGCAGTGGTACTGCCCAAAAAACTTGTCGTAGACCAGAACACATAATCGGCTGAATTATTGTTGTTCTGTTGTTTACAGTAATGAAAAGAATACTTTGTTATATCCGCGAACGAAAAATCGCCAAACAAAAATAGCTCAGTTTAGCTACAAAATGTAAAAAACTGTGAACATTTTGAATTTCCCGCCACACATCTTCCAGCCTTAAGTCCTGGCCAAAACGACAAAAAAGTTCGAATTTTAAATTTTCACCAGAGCGTCTGCGCCCCGCCGATAAAACTGGCGACGTTAATCGATTACTTTAATGCGCTCACGTCATCGGGCGCGACTTATCGGCGCACTTTGCGCGGGAAACTTTACAGTGGCGGTGGGGAAAATGGTTGCCTACTTTAGGACACGTTTTAAGAAATGAACGTTACCAGCGGAGGTAGCATGACTTTTATCGAGGCGGATTTATCCGAAAAAATGGCGGTTTATCAGCATTTTTGACGTCTATAGTGGGTTATACAGGGCGTCCCACGGCTATGCCACATGGAGGGAAAGTACCTTAAATATTGTAGATGGAACATTTTACTGAAAGAAGACATTATTTTAATTTAAAAAACAATTTAAACTACATTCATAGATATTTAAATAATTACATGGTTGAAACGGGAATCGAACCCGTTACATGAGAAAAAAAAATTACCCTGTAGTTTTATCATACCGATCGAAAGGCTTCATGATAAGGATTATTTTTTGCAAAATAACATAGTGTCAGAAATAAAAGGAAGACAATGAATTTTAACATTTACCTGGTAGTATGCAACAAATCGAGCCGTATCCTGACCCGAAAGACGCGTAAAATGTGTCCATCGCAACGCGGCTGGCTGATTATAAAGAAATAATTCAAAAATGTGTTTCATTTTCATACTTTTATTCTTTTGTTACTGTGATTTTCATTGATAAATTGATTAATGTTGTATTAAAAATGTTAAAATTCATGGTCTTCCTTTTATTTCTGACACTATGTTATTTAGCAAAAAATAATCCTTATGATGAAGCCTTTCGATCGGTATGATAAAACTACAAGGTAATTATTTTTCTCATGTAACGGGTTCGATTCCCGGTTCAACCATATAATTATTTAAATATCTATGAATGCAGTTTAAATTGTTTTTTAAATTAAAATAATGTCTTCTTTCAGTAAAATGTTCCATCTACAATATTTAAGGTACTTTCCCTCCATGTGGCATAGCCGTGGGACGCCCTGTATATCGCTCTCGACCATATATAACCCACTATAGACGTCAAAAATGCTGATAAACCGCCAATTTGTTGGATAAATCCGCCTCGATAAAAGTCATGCTACCTCCGCTGCTGCTACACACCATAGTGATGGCCAAAGTAGAGGGAAAGAGATGGCCAGGAAGGGGGAAAATGACATGGCTGTGTAATATAAAGGAATGGACCTGCATCAAAACGTGGAACAATTATTCAGGACAGCCATGAACAGAGAGCAGTGCAAGGAGCTGACTGCCAACCTCCAGTGATGGAGAGGCACTTCAAGAAGAAGAAGAAGACGAGGCTTTATAGGCGTGGCCATAGAAGAAATAGGACTTGACTTTCATATTTGTTTTTTTTCAGCCCACACTTACCCACTGCTGCACCCACCGAATATCGGTAGAACGAAAAAATTTTAAGCCGACGCATGACTTGCAGAGGGCACGGTTCGCCGAATAGGGAGCCCTTAGTTTAACCACATTTAACACCTGAGAAATAAAATACCCACCTATTGAGGTTTCGTATGAGTTCGTATAAAGGTTCGCGATTTTCCCGCTCGCAAGTGTACCACGCACCCTATATTATGAAATATTCAGCGAGAGCATTGGCACATGGTTTCACGTGGCAATTGCTGTTTTATGCTCCCGCCAGTGTATTTCGGAGGTTTACGGCCCGTTAGACCCTCATTTCGGACCCACTCTACCTGGTTAATCCTGTCCCAGCCCGTGTATTCTTTAAAATATCCACCGTAAAAATAACCGTTCTTACGAGTAAATGTCAAAATAGCTTGCGTCTAGTCGCAAGTTTCAAACTTATTGTCTCTATCATAACAATAATAAAATTATAATGGCATTAACGTTTTTGATGATTTAGTTTCATTTGTGAATGATAACCGGAGTCAAGAAATTATCTATATTATTATAATGAATTTTAATGCAAATATTGCGTCGCAATTACCCGGAACGAGAAAAAGTGGGTGTTATGCAGTTTCCTTAGAATGCCCTTAGAAATGCCCATAGAAATATTTAAGAAATGTTCTTTATCCGACCAGATGAAACATTTTTACTTCTTCGTCCCAAAAGCTGGCAACGCGAGATTCACGCGAAGGTAACGATTCTTTAGACACAGGTGACGAAAAAGATTTGGTGGGTCTTATCTCAGGACCGAGGCGGGATAGGCCTGAAGACTAACTGCCAGCAAAATACCCATGTGGCAGCTCGCTCGCGAATTTTATGATCCGAAAGAGTTTTAACTTTGGAGAGCGACTTTGCGAGGACTTTTGAGCGAAATATAAACATTCAGAAGTACCTGAAGAGTTTATTTTCCTACCCATTTTGTAACGGGAATGCTTGCATCGCCTTGGCTTTTGCATTTTTAGAATACGAGTATGTTGGATTGACGCCAGTTAATTTTAGGGTGTGCTCTAAATTCCAGTTGGACACCCTATTTTGGAGGGTGGTTGTCACTCAAATTGTATAGCGGGTTTATCAATTGAGATTTTCACTAAGTATAAACATAATCATTAATAATTGGGTTCGATAAATCGGGTAATAATCATCATCACATCATCAGCATCATTGCGTCGTGAATTTTTGAGAAATCGGAAGAGACAGGGGGGGTGCTAAATGTTGTATGCTTTTTTATCTTGAAAACCTACGCTCATTGGGTTCCCCCAAACCAATATCCTGGATCCTCCACGAGAACGATTTGCTTAGTGAAATTCTCAACTCAGAATTCGGATTTCTTCTGTTGTAAGCATTCTGTGACTTTCTCGAGTTGTTTGCGTTATTGTCAGTTTATGGTGCTGACTGTACACTTTGGTTTAAACGTATTTTTCTTGGAAATTGCCCTTCTTTTACTGAAACATAGGATGGTTATATGAGTTTCATACTAGGTGTCATTTTTGTTGTTTGAAAGTTGAACTAGGATGCTGTTTCTAGTTGGTAAAGTAAAAAAGTGGGTCCTTTTTAACCAATTGGGTGTTACTTCGGCTCATAGACGCCCTGAGGGATTTTTTTACGCCAATCAAGCGGTTAAATCAACATTTTTCACGACATATTTTCTTTCGTTTCTAGACGCGTCTAGGCAAATATACATAAATTCTCACCTTAAGTGTAGCCCTCTCGTCTAACCGCTGCTGTGCTGCAAATTGATATTAAACCAAACCTTTTGGCATAGTTTCGTTTCGTAATTAAATAAAATAGTTCAAACTAAAGTTCATTTAGTTGAGTTCCACGCTGTTTGAAAATGAAACCCATTCAGTCGTTCCCTCAATGCTGAGGATCGTGACCATCATTTAAGTTGGCAGAGAGTAGAGTTCTCTATTGCGCTCTATCACTCGCGATGTGGATCAGTTTCTGCAGGTGTTTTTGCGTGGCTTTGGTTATAATATCCGTCCATCTAGCGAGTGGTCTGCCTCGAGCTCTCTTTCCCTTCACCTTTCCCATCATAATTTATAGAGAAAATGAAATAATTATACAGAATTATACAGGGTGATACAGGATGAGTTCGTTAGCCAAACGTTTAAAGATCTTTCTACCCATCGCTACAATCAACATTTCGATGCGGCCAAAAAAAAGTGTTGTTTCATACAATGAATGTACCTAATTTAGATAGATAGATAGATAACTCTTTGCTCTTTTTTTTCTTTTTTCTCTTTTGATAATTTAGGTACTGCTAACTTAGTGTTAAACAGCTGATTAATTTAATTTATTATTTAACCCCGTTATTTTCAATTTGAATTAAATTAATTTCATATAATATATTTTTTAATTTGTTGTAACTTTTATTGTAACAGTTTGGCTAAAAGTTATCAAAGTCGTCCTGTAGACGTGCTGATTTATCGAAGATAAATCGTAGCGTAAAACTCGCGATTGGGGCGCAGATTTTCCCAAACATAATTATCTCTGGACATTAAAGTTTCTGAACGTAGCCCGTGCCAAATGTAGGGGTTTAATCGCAACCCCAGAGGGTACGTTCGGATAGTTTAAACGCATTCATGAGCCAAAATGCGGGCTTTATGACTGCTTTATATTGGTTTTATAGTTTCCCACTTGGATTTATCTACACGGTGTTAAAGAGACGAAGATTTGGCGCACTCGGATAAAACGTTAACTTAAGGCGCAATAGTAGGCACAACTAGCGCCGCCAATGAAAAAAAAATCATAATCTTCTTTTAGGATGCGTTTTTTGCTAAAAACTCTCCTGCAAAATCTCAACGCGAGGCTTAACTATTTTTAGGACCTAACGTTTGGATTCCAGATCCTAGAACCTACGAATGCAATCATGCGGGATTTATTCGTAGGTTCTAGGATCTGGAATAGGTCTTAAAAATTGTTAAGCCTCGCGTTGAGAACTTAATGAAGCGTATTTAGCAAAAAACGTATCCAAAAAGAAGATATGATTTTTTTTATCTGGGCCCTAAACTTTCGTAAGCACTGCACATTTTTATATTAATTAGAGGCTAAACAACCATCTTAATAGCTCCCAGCCTTGTGAGGCCAAATTTGCCGATTGGTCACTAGCTCTCCAGCTGCTGCTAGTCCGTACATTTAATTTGATACGAAATAATTGAAGCGCACACACTAATCGAGATATTTCGAGATATTCGTTCTTTTGTGAGGGGAATTTTACTTTGTTGTAGCTGGAGTTTCAATTGAGTTGTTTATGCCACTGCGCATTTGTGAGTTGGGCGGAGTTGGGAAATTACTAGTTCCTTGTGTAGCAAATCATTAACCACTACTAAATTTAAATTATTTTATATGGTTCTTTTTCACTCCTAATTGGATATAAGCCACTGTCTGAAAATCAGCGCTGTGCAGATGCATGCATTCAAGGTCTTATTTATAACAAACAATTACTGTTTATAAGATAATTGGATAAATAAATGTACTTTATTCCGTATTTATTGATGATAAACTTTAGGTGGCGTGAGCATGAAGAGGCCTTTACTCAGCAGTGGGTGTTAACAGGCTGATGATGATGATGAAACTTTTATTTAAATTTCAACAAACGAATCACAAATAACTTTACAGGAAATTATTTTCAATAAGGTAAGTAGGTATATCAATACCATAGCAGTGGCAGATATCTCCAATATTAATTATTCGTTACTAAATATTCAAACATCCATTCGTTTGTTATTGACACTCTGAAATATTGAAAATAGAGGCGATTTTATTGGCCGAGAGCAATGACAGTGTTATGTCATTGCATGTATAGAAAAAAAGGTTTTTGTTCAACTTCATCATATCGAAGTTATCGAACACATATTACAGACTTGCTATTTGAACGAGAGAGCGAAGCGTGAGATATTCTCCGAGTCTATTGGAACAATCCGGCGTTTGTATATTTTTATGTATGAATGTTCGTTCGACGGTAAATTGAGTAAATTTGGTCGGATCGTTCTGAAATTTGGTAGACGGATAAAAGAAATTAAAAGATTTGGGGTTGCCGAGATATGGGGTTGTACATATGTGCAAAGGGCGTGCGAGATATAGCTTCGCGAGTTCACAGTTCGTTGTCTGTATATGTTTCTTGGTGTACAATAAATAATATTTTATCTTATCTTTATCTTGTAAAGATAGAGAAAAAATACCAAACCTGGTAAATCCACTCTTGACCCTCATCCGACACTTTGACAGCAGCATGCAATAAGTAGCGGGGGCAGCACGGGGGCAAAAACAAAGTGCCCTATTCCAGGCCCCTCTATCGCACGTCATCTTGCGATTCGGGGGTCGATTGTGGCGCTATTTCTATTAATGACTGCTTCCCTTGCTCATTTGGGCGCGCCCCTCGCCGAAACACTGTTAGTGTTTCTTTGAACGACAATCGTGGAGGCTAGTCAGTGAAATGTTGGTATGTACGATCGGCCACAGTCTAGGACAGGGGTCGACAACATGCGGCTCTTTCGATGAAAGTTGCGGCTCTTCAGTTCTATACACAAAAAGAGCCGTAAATTAATATTTTTTTTAAATCTGAAGCAATATTGCGATAAAATTTTTCGAGGGGTGTTCATGGGGGTCTCAAGCTCATGACTCAACAAAATCGGTGATTTTCCGAGTGCGCTGCGCGCGTTTTCTCTTTTTACAACATAGAGAACTAAAATGTAGGTAATTGAAGGGTAAATAATACATTTCTTATTTAAAACAGAATCTTCCATCAATAAGGTTATGCGTAAAATCTATGTCAAAATCTCCTCAGTAATCAGTATAGTTACTTCCGTTTTTAACAACAGTATTCGGTATGAGAAACTAGAAACTAGTATACACGCGCTCTTTGCTTGCGTTTATACTACTATTTACAACGGATAAAATTGGTAAATTTTCGAGCGCGCGGCGCATAATTTCTTTTTATTAACGCATACAGTTCTGTATTGAGAACTGAGGATAGAATTGGTAAATATGCATTTGCACTGCGCATTAATATTAAGAAAGTAAAATCGGCGAATTTGCAGGCGCGATGCACGCGCGTCAGTGCTCCTCTATACAAGAGAAATGTCAAATACCCCATGGTAGCTCTTACCGCGCGCGGCATATAGGCACCAATCGAACAAAAATGGTGAATCCTAGCGTGTAGCCGACTGTACCTAAATTGTTTGGGGATTATGGTGCGCCACAGACCGGCACACGCACAAGCCTGTAAGGAAGAATGTAATTTTTGGGTTGGTTTTTCGATTAATGTTGTATGAAAAGTTTTCATTCTATTTTTTTATTCGTCATTGGTCGAGAGGGCTGAAAGCGCCATTTAGAAATGCAAATAATACTGTTTTATTGCCGTATAACACAAATCGCTGAACAAAAATATCTCCGATGAGCTACATAATTGAAAAAAAAAACTGTGAATCCCACCATAATTATGTTCAGTTTTCCACACCTCTTTCTGAGTATCGTTCTGTCACGTTTTTTTGTGAGAAATCTGCAGAGACAGAACGATACTTAAGTGCTTTCTTAGCGAATTTCTCAATTCAGAAATCGTCACTTTGTCATTAACTAACTTACCCCAACGATCTCCCAGGAAAAAGTTATCGTCGTTTCACCATTTATGTCCGTCCATGTCCATTCTGTATTCTTTACTTCATCTCGTTCAGGATATTAATCCAAAGCTCATTAAATTCTCCATACCTACTCTACTGATTAACATACAGAGTTCATATCAAACTAGCGAAGGGGGTTAAATAAATTACTTCGCTTCCTTTGAAACGAACTGGCTCATGCACTTGACAAGAAAATGCTATTGTAGCCAACAAAACGATTTCAAAACGGATTAAACGGGCCACTTGCGCCAAACGCCCGATAAACTGGGATTAAAGTTACGTAGGTTTTGTGCAGAGCGAAAAGTGAATCGGGCGTTTCAACACTAATAAGAATAAATAAGCGAAGATTCTTTGATCATTACCTATTCTTTGCTTATCACTTTTTGGCACTTTCAAAATCCGGTTTTCGGAACAATTTTCGGTAAACCGAGGTGCTGTCGCACAGTCCTAAAATGCCTATCTATAGTTTGCATGCATTTTGTGTAAATAAATAAATTATCTCTCTCTTTTTCTCTCTCTATTCTTTATCGTATCGATGGCAACTACTCATCTCGCCCACGGCGCTTACATGCTATTCATTTTAAAAAAAAGGAACTTCGTAGAAGAAAAATGTTTTGCGCTGTGATTCTTATCACCGGGTGCTACGGCCTATGCATCTACGTAATGAGATGATTTATGCAGCGTCCAGTGGAACCTTCACTCACACAAAATGGGTGAACAGACCACTCAGTGCTGCAGTGCCTGGAACATTGGGCAAGCCTATATCTAACTAAAACAATGTCCCAGGCACCAGGAGCTATTGTTCTGAAAAATTAGTTACCTATTAGGACCTTTTGCAACACGTTGTGGTTCAAAGCGATCTTTGCAGATATCGGAATCCGGACACATGTGTCGGCGCAACTTTTCCTACGGCTCGCTCAGAATCCGGATACATTGTGTCGTTATTTTCGTGTCGCCATGACACCTCGGTTCGTAATCTAAACTTTTGAGGCGCCTAGCCCCGACCGGGGGGGGTTAACCCACCTTTGATGCACCCGGCCCCTGCTAGTGTATGTTAATCAGCCACTACCCCTTTGCCCGGGCGCAACGCTAGGTACGCATATAATGAATTATGTATCAAAAGCTTAATCGGTTACGCGATAAGAGTAAATTGTTTTCCGACCCCGCTTTGCCTTTCGCAAATTAACTTGATAGCTCTATAGGGTGTGTCAGAAAGGTCCTGCGACACTGAAAGGGGTCGCTTAACTCACCAAAGCAACTTTTACTATGAGGTCAAGCAAGTGCGAAATCTCTAAAAAAATATCAGCTGTTCCATACGTTTGGTGCAGTAGGTAATGATTTTGTGTACAATAAATAGTATTCTATCAACGTATCCAATTTTAGTATCTTTAGAATTGTCGTTTTTTTTTTAGGATTCGCACTTGGTCACTTAGTAAAAGTTGCTTGTATCGGGTAGCCGCTGCTCCATACAAAAAGGGAGACCTGTTTCCTCCCTGGATAATTATTTTAGAAAAAATATGTTTATGCCATTCAATCTATATGTACCTCTGCCATGTCCCTATGTTTTCCTTTTATTCTTATTTTAATTATTTTAATGAAAAAAAAAAAGAAAACATAGGGACATGGCAGAGGTACATATAAATTGAATGGCATAAACCTATTTTTTCTAAAATAATTATCCAGGGAGGAAACAGGTCTCCCTTTTTATACTTTTTGTATGGAGCAGCGGCTACCCGCGTTTCCACTTAAGCGTTTCAGTGTCACAGGACCTTTCTGAAACACCATATGAAAACACAGCTATGAAACACCCTGTATATTTGGCCTGAGAGCTCAGGGTGTGAGGAAGTGATGGAGTTAAATAATTGATTCGGCTAATGGATCTTCTGACGTCTGTAAACTTGCGACGTTAACACTTCGGAGAGGTAAGCACGGACTCCAACCAAAGTCGCGAATTCTTACTCTACACCAGTGGTTCTGAATCTATGGTCCGCGGACCACTGGTGGTCCGCGAGGGCCTCTCTAGTGGTCCGCGGGAGGGTCCTGCAGTCCAGCGCACATTGCGATAGATGTCAATAAATTTTAATGTTTATTTTGAAAGTCATGTTTGAATAAGTTCCCAATGAATAAAATAACTGAAATATTCGTGCGCGCTGGCTCGCGCTCTTACTCCCTATTGAAAAAGATTTTTAACCTCCAAAGATCTGCGTGACTGCACATCGCGCCAAGAAATTACCGAATGCCAGATTTTGACAGGATAATACAATAAATACTATACGTAACCTGCGGCAGGCTCCGATGTAAAGTTGCAGTCTTCAGTTCAAAACGCAAAAAATAGCTAAATAAATCTTCATCATATAATTAAAAAGGGAAAAAAATGTGAATTTTCGGGCGCGCTGCGCGCGCATTTTTCACGCACCTACTACACGTGCTAAGGTAAACTTGGTTTTTAAGAGTTAAATCGTAAAATTTTCGGACGCGCTGCGCGCGCTTTTACAAACAAATGAAATCTTGATGATAGTGACGGAAGATTATCTGGCCATCTTGCGGCTTAAAAAGAGTAAAATCGGTGAATTTTCGGGGGCGCTGCGCGCGCATTGCTATATCGCCTACCAATTAAATCTCCATAATAATTTAAGTAAAATTGGGGAATTTTTGCGTGTATGTTCCATTGTTCCAAAACCGACTCATATTAATTTCCTGTATTCAACTTACTTACATACATTATACTTTAGGTCACAGGTGAAACTATTTCATGTGAAACACGATGTACCTTGGATCTGGTGGTCCGCACTAAGAAAAAAATTATCAATGTGGTCCGTGGTCCAAAAAAGGTTAAGAACCACTGCTCTACACTTTCCGAAAAAGGGTACCTAGCTGTAATTTATTACTAATGGTCTAGATTAGCACAGTCGCACCTGTGTTGAATTCGGTGTTTTCTAGAAACCAACAAAACTACAAGATGGATTTTTGAGATGGGTCAGTGAGGGCAGGTACCTTAACCGTTATAGTTACAGGAAAACGTTTTTGAGTGTAATACACCTCAGATGCAGATGGATTTTCCTAAGACGTAAATTTAGGAAGTCTTGGTAAAAACCGTAAGCACGGGTAAATTTTTGTAGTACTAACCGTTTCGGAGTCAATTTGGTGTGCAGATATGCTTCCTATAAGTCAGGCAACCCCTGATTCATCATCATTATCATCATTATCAGCCTGTTAGCACCCACTGCTGAGTAAAGGCCTCTTCATGCTCACACCACCTCTCACGATCGTGCGCCAGGCGCAACCACCGTTCTCCGGCTTCTTTGGCTATGTCTTCGGACCATCTAGCTGGTGGTCTACCAACCGATCTCTTCCCCTCTCGCTGCCGCCATTCCGCAATGGAATTTGTCCATCTGCCATCGGTACGTCTCGCCAGGTGTCCCGCCCACTTCCACTTAAAAGAAGTTATGCCTTTTCCGACGACTGCCACTTTTGTGCGGCTTTTTATTACAATGTTCGGTATATGGTCCAAAACCTTAATACAGGTAGCGTCACGAGTTATGAGCGCTGACCTTAAATGCGCAGAACTCATTTTTTGGGTCTGTTTGGCGGGGGACGAGAGGGGCGACGGAAAGGCGCGATCGCCGGCGAGCGCGGGCACCTGATTGGTAGATCAGTCGCTCTAGTCTCTGGGTACAGTCGCGCACATCGTTTTTTTGTTTCGTCGCAGAAAGAATGCCGGAACAAAATATTTTAAAAAGACAGCTCAGAAAGATTAAAAAAAGTTATTGACAACAATACATATTGGATGCAAATTATTTTTCATTGATTTTACACCCGTTATATCGTTTTATCGATAATTGTATAGAAAACCATTTAAAATATAACGAGTGCAAAATCCGCAAAGAATACTTTCAATCTTTAAGTTTAGTCAGTTTCTCTGATTTTTATACCTAGTATCTCACTCAACTATAGTTCAGCTCAGCGTCAGTCTTAGATCCCGCGTGGATATTAGACATTTTGCGCGCGATTACTCTGATACTGATTGCGTACACACTTGCGCAGACATCCCCACCAGTTTCGTCGAGCGCTCATAACTCGTGACGCTACTTGTACCGAGCATTGCTCGCTCCATGGCTCTTTGGGCAACGTTGACTTTGTACCCCTGCCCCCTGATTGACAGCAGATTATTATTTGTCAAAGTAATCACCCGGCACTCGCGAGGGGAGCTCTCCAGTCCCGAACTTTCCAATTCATAAAGCACGATGATGATTCTACACAAAAGTAGGCACCCCGAAGTGGTGACAGACGGGTGTTCTCTTCCGGTGAAGTGTCACTTTTAGCGTCACGATTCACATACAGTGTCACTACGGGATATGTAAGTTTACGTAATTAAATAGTAGTTTTATTGATTCACTAATAATTTGGTGCAAAACAGGTCGTATCGAGGGTACTTTATTTTCTGAAAACTTAAAAGTAAGGCGGTTTGAAATAATAAACGTAAGAAAATATGTATCTCTTTGAAACCAAATTTTCACCACTTAAAAAAAGGGACTCATGTTGAAGTCGCCGACAGTGATAAGGCTCGTATTAAAGAACAAAAAGTTCGATGTAGTAATTCAAAGCTAAACTGAGATCAATGCTTGAGTGTACCATGTAGTTTTGTACTTGGGTAATTATTTATACTTTTAACCACATCAAGCTAATTTCCGTACCAAAATATTACTGTCTTACTAAAGGAAAACATCGTTAGGAATCCTGAGCGTCTGAGGCATAAAAAAAACCCCAACGTGAATATCGCCAATCCGCAATGGGCACGCGTGGTGATTTAGCCCGTACTCTCCCAGTTATTGGGACATGAAGAATTGTACATTTGTGTAGGCCACATCTTATACTTTTAGGGATCCGAAACTCATTCTAGATGGCGCCGTATGCAGCTTAGCGCCTTCTATATTAGTTCCAAAGCTCAGCTCTAGATGGTGCTGTATGCAGCCTACTTGGTTCTTCAAATAAATGCATAGAAAGGTGGTTCGGAGGAACCCTAGGTGCGCGAGTCCCACTCGCATTTGGCCGTTTTTTTTATGGTGCTGAGCTTTGTTGTGTATTCAACTGTAAGGTTATGGAAGAAAACACCTTATTCCCTGGCACCCCAGACTCCGTCGATTCCCGGTTGCGTTGGCGGGAAACATCAAAAAACAATTCCGACCAATAGCGTCGACGGACGGGCTTCTGAATTCGAATTATTGACAACCGATGCGAATAACCGATAAGGTTTCCTTTTCTGTGACGCTTCTTTTAGATCTTTAGGGCTGATAAGAAAACAATGCTCAGCGAAGTTACAACCTTATTGTAGTTAATGCGAAATTGTGTTTGTTTGACATGCTTTCTTCACCTTTATAAAAAACATTTCGACACATCAGGAAAAATCCCCGGTCCGCTCATCGAGATTTCCTCTCTAAATAAACCTTTTAAACCTGTGCTGTTTAGATGATTTAGGTATACAGCGTCCAGTGGCATCTTACTAACACTATATCTTATTAGTATGGGGCCAGGCTCAGAGCCCGTGACACTTCGACCCAGTGGGATCTTTTTTGTCACCCTCGTCCTTATTCTTGCTCAGGACGTGCAAAGACCGAGGTCATAAGCTTTAGAACGTCACTGAGGTTGAGGAACTCCGGTCTAGGATATGCTATCCCGAGAAGACTCATGTGTTTGCTAGCTAGAGCATCGCAGTCACACAGAACGTGATCCATGGACTCTGGCGCCTCTTACAGTCCCTGCAGTGGGAGTCATTAGACAGCCCCATCACTCACACTAGATGGGTGCAGTGACCACTCGAACGCTGTGCCTGGGACATGTTTGAAGGTTTTCCACAGCACTGTCTTTTACCATCCTTTCAGCTTAGTAGGCCTAGTCCAGTGTTTCCCAAACTTCGTTCTGCAGTGGCCCGGTAATTTTCATAATGCCCTTTCATGACAAACTCAATCATTTTAAACCCCCCTTGTTACATTAGGAAAATATCACAAATGTTACCTTTACGAGTAAATATCATACATGTATAGAAAAGGCTAAGGATACCTGGTAGACCCAAGATATCATGGACGCAAAATCTGCGCGAATTGTTCATTGTTTCGTTTGGCGGCTTTGAAGGACGAGATAGCCAAACTGATCGCCAACCTCCGATAGGAGACGGCACGCAAAGAAGAAGAAGATAGAGAAGGAAGAAGACAATGATGATGAATGCTAAGACCCGGTATTTTATTTTAATGGCCCGTCACCGGGTCGCGACCTGGTATACCAAATGGGAAACGCTGTCCTAGTCCACTTGAAAGACAAGGTCAATTCGTACGGTCGCAGTCACAGATATCTCATGGCAGCTCTTACCGCGCGCGGCATAAGGGCGCCAATCTAACAAAACGGGGTATCCTTGCGTGTGGCTGACTGTACGTGCGGAGCCAACTAAGCCAACACGCTTTAATGTAATGAACAAATTTAATCTATTAGGTGCTTACTACTTGCAAATAGAAGAGGGTAACCCAAAACCCGGGTCATGGTCTTCTATATGACTTACAAACTTGTTTTCAGTAAAGCTCGGAGTGAACTAAAGTAAAGTAATACCGCAGACTTCATACAAGCAAGTTAGACTGCTTAAACTTAACATTTGTCAAAAGATTTCTTCACAATTTTAATTTACAAACGCGCGAACGCGATAATGGTTCTACGTGTAAGGTTGAATGTTGATTGTTTAGTTTTTCTTGTTGAATGTTGCTAACTGTGAAGGAAACCGTTGTGAGGAAAGCCGCGGCTTAGTTGGCTCCGCAATAGTATTTCTTGACTTGTATTTCCTGTGGGCTAGCTAGGCCGACTAAGCTGTCAGGATGGCATAGGTGCAAGCCTACTCCATCTAAAACAATGTCCCAGGCACTGCAGCGCCGAGTGGTCTCTTCACCCATCTAGGGGGTTTTCCGCCTATGGTCAAGGGTGCATTTCGTCAAATTACGTTTTTCAAAGGTGCGATTCGTCAAAATATCCTTTTTGTCAAAGATGTACAATATTTTCTGTATGTCTGTACTGTAAATACCTCGCTGTGTTCATTGTTCTATATACATATTTAAAAATTGTTACCTAACATTAAAGAGGTACTATTTGGAAAAGTTTACAATTTAAGCAATCAATCTCATGGGAAAAGTTGTTTTCAAGGTCTAACTTGTTCTAACATCAAAGAGTTAGAAGCAGCTGAGCGGAAAGCATTTGGAATTTCTAGATAATGAGACTTCAGATAGATAGGCCTTTGGGAGTTTTTTTTTTTGCGAACAAGATAACTTTTTATCGTACACCAAAAATCTATAAGAAAAGATAGATAGATAGATAGAGAACTCTTTATTGCACAACGGAAAGAATATAACAGATAACTTTTTCAACAAAATTTTGTACAAATGGTATTGGTAGCTGTATTCTTCCTAGTTTATGTTGTTACAAATTAACGCAATATAGGATTTTGGTTGACGTCTATTTTTTTCATAGTTTTACTTACTTTTTCCACTTTTAATTATGTTTATCTAACTAACTAATGTCGTCTGAAATAAGTAGCTCTTACGAAAGTACTTTTAATTTAAAATAATAATGCATTATATTTTCTGATTTATGTAAGTACACAAGATTTAAACTTACGTTATGGGCGGCTTTGAATTTAATTCTGTCGTGTAGACAATATAGTTATCTATGGATCTATAATTAGCTACTTATGATATTTAATTATCGATATTATGTCATTTCTTTTAAATTAATCTTCATAAAACCATTAAAGATAGCGACCTATCAATTTAATCGAAGTGATTTATAGTTCCGGCTGATTAGTTTTCTTAATTGATTCTTATGCAAACCGTGAGCTTTATCGCCTCGAGCGATATTGCATGAAATAAAAAAAACCGACATCACTGGTGAAAAGGTACACAGTTAAGCTATGCACTGATTCAGACTGATTCAGAAAATCTATTGCAACGATTTTCGTTACAAATGTAAGTGTTTCTAAGTTTTTAACTAGGAACACCGTACTTTTTCGTTAATCCTTTTGTAAACTTGGTATTTTTGAAATTGATTGTGACATAAACATTCACAATATCTTTCTATACTTATTTTTTTTAAATTAAATTTGCTGCACAAAGACCTAGCGGCGTGCCTAATCGACGCTTCGGGAGACCAGAGGGCTGGCGCTTACCTCGGCCAGAGGATAAGCCTGGCCATCCAAAGAGGCAACGTCGCCAGCGTTCTGGGCTCACCGCGGGACGCGGGACCTGGGGGTCTACCGGCTAAGACGAAGCCCATTACCATTGGCGAAAATCGAAGTTCGATTTTTGTAAAATGTACTGCCACCCAGTTAATTTTACTGCAAACCAGTTAATTTTTCATAAATGGAACTTCGATTTTCGCCAATGGTAATCGGCTTCGTTTTAGCCGGTAGACCCCCTGGGGCAGGTCTTTTACTTGTAAATATTATTTTTAGTTTAGCTTATTTTAATTTTAGTTTTAATTTAGCTTATTTTAATTTTAGTTCGCATATTTGTAGTTTGTATTTAATTATGTTCTAATAAAATTTTAGCATGGTAACTTTACAAACATTGACCGAACAGATTGGTAGTTCTAGTTACCTACTTCCTTAATAAAATTTACGTGCTCAATTTTAAAACCTCAAATAAATTGCAGATTTTTACTTTTCTGACTGGAGTTTAAAACTGAGATTAAAGTTAAATCGTTAGTTGCATAGGAATGCTTGTTTACATTTTGAAATGTTAATTTTAGTTAGGTACAGTCAACCTACTTTTTAGCTTCATAGGACTAAAACTATGAAGGTAAACTTACTAACTTGAATGTTTTATTCGGTTTTCCCTTCAAATAATTTCTTGAATTCAGTGGCGTTTCCGAGTTTTCCGAGTTTTCCAGTAGCGGAAAAATAGTGGTTGCGCCTGGTACTACATGACGGATCGTGAGAGGTGGCGTGACATGAAGAGGCCTTTACTCAGCAGTGGGTGTCAACAGGCTGATGATGATGATGACTACCATAGGTACACAGACTTCAACTCGTTACCTCTTGCATATCGTACACTATCACACTAGGGGGTCTACCGGCTAAGACGAAGCCGATTACCATTGGCAAAAATCGAAGTTCGATTTATGAAAAATTTACTGGGTGGCAGTAAAATGAACTGGGTGGCAGTACATTTTTCAAAAATAGAACTTCGATTTTCGCCAATGGTAATCGGCTTCGTCTTAGCCGGTAGACCCTCCGTCCCTAGTAACAATGAGGTTAAAAAAAATGCATCGACAGTTACTTGGTTCGGTAGCTCAATTGGTCAATTGGTAGAGCGCCTGCACAGTATGCAAGAGGTTGCGGGTTCAAGTCCTGTCCCGAGCGAATATTTTGCCCTAATAAAAATCTTTAAAAATACCTTCCTTTACACCTTGTATTTAGCTCCCATCTGACTGTACAATAATTAGCACTGTAAAATGCAGGTGGTGAGTCGTAAACTCGGTGTGGGGGCCCGCTACATTACATTAGCTGGCGTTGTTCTCGCCTTAATACCTTTACCTGCATTATGAAATTACCTTTGAAAAATTACTGAAGTATTATTTTCAACAAGCATCCCCCCGCGACTTCGTTCCCTTCAACATTTTATCGAACAAACTGGCGGGCCCTGTTTCATCATAATTCTGATGATCTGTGATGATTATTCACTCTCTACAACCCATAAGCGCGAATCTATTGCTTTCATTCCTGTCCATCCAAAGTTTGTCTGGAAAATATCGCTTTTAGCGATAAGACCGCCATATTTTGTACTGGTACTTTTAAAGAAATTGTCTGTATTATTCTTTCTGTTGTGCAATAGAGAGTTCTTTTCCTCTACCGATCTATCTATAAATTGACGAAAAAGATGTCACTGGATCGAAGTGTCTCGGTTTGCAAACCTCAGCCCCAAAAAAAAAACAACATTTTGAGAATTCAATTTTCCGGAAGGAAATATTTTTACGGCCATATCCTATTTTGCGGGAATCGAAAATTTGAGAACTGGTCGTTTTGAGCAAAAGAAAGTAAAGGCTGAAGAGGCACTTCATTTGTCCAGTTACTTCTTCGAATGCGGGGTGGCCACTACCTCATAAGAATGACTACCAACCCACTTCTTAAAATTTTCTTCTATCCAAGCCCACGACTTATTTCATTCTCGCCTTGCCGCTTCCCCCAAAAGATACTTGACACTAAAAACACAAAGCGTCCGGCACCGAACCCCGCACCGCACCTATTCGCACCTCCCACGCACCCACGGCCCATTACCCCTGGCGGCCATTACCGGCCGATTTATGACGTCATTTTTAATGGCTCAATGGGTGACCAGCTACTACGCTCCACCGGCACCGTTGTATTTGGTTACCGTTACAGGAGGATTGATTTGGTGATGCAGTTATCGATTTTCTACGGTAGATACTACTCTATGGATCAGGCTTTAGATTACCTTTTCAAATATGGTACTTGAAGAGGTTTGTGCCCAATGCCCATACAATGAAGTTACAGAGGAATAAGAAATTAAATAAAAATACCAGACTTTCCATAGGTGTTAGTTATGAAATGCACTTTGAGTGACTTAAACATAAACACAACAAAAATGCATAGTGAAGATCATATTACACATAAACACGGCTAAGCAGCAACGTTCTGAATCCAATTGACATAATTTGCGACCCTAGTATTGACAGTGCCAAACTCTCCCGTAGCACAAGGAATCCCCCAAGAGGTGACACCAACAATGACCTGCAACCAAATAAAATTTAAGAATTAGAATTGTCCAGAACCTGCCGAAATTATGTTAGTTTTTAAATGAACCATGAAGAAGAAAGATGTGTGGGCCCATATGAACTCCTTGAGGAACCCTTACTTTCGCAAACGTTTTGGTCTAAGAACATAAGAAGCTTGATCAGAAGTTTATCGCTGGGTATAATTTTATCGAAGGCCGTATACTTTAGTAGACTTTGAAGAGACCATCCTCTCAATTTAGATGACCTTATTGTCTTTCCTGATGGAATATGACTTATCTGAGAGTATAGTATTGGTGCTGGGCAAGCCTTCTTCTTTGCTTGTCATCTCCTATCGGAGCTTGGCGATCAGTTTGGTTATCTCGTTCTTCGTAGCAAACCAATCCATCCAAACATGTCCCAGGCATGCAACATCCGAGTGGTTACTTTACCCGTCTTGTGTGAGTGGAGGTGCCTCTAGCTCGGTTAGAGTGCCGGCATGGTGTACCTAAGGTTGTGCGAGTTCAAGTCCTGTCTCGTCTCGAGCGAACAAACATAATAAAGAAACGAACCCCATTGGCATCCAAGACTGGTGATCCAGAGTCGCCGCTGCACTGGCCGCGCCCGCCCACATCCCACCAGCCCGCACACAGCATGTTGTCGGAAAGGTCGAGCCAAATAACAGCGAAGCGCTGACGACACTCGGCGAGGCTCAGGTGCCAGATGTTGACGGTGCGGAGCTTCTCGGATGGGGAGCCGTTGGCCTGTTGGGAGTAAACAGAAAATACAGAAAGATCGTCTTTACTCAACCGTGCCCAATGTTTATGGTGATTATAATGATGGTCATAGTTCTTAAATGGTCGGACTCGGTGGCTGCTTCGACTTCGCTATTTGTCGGCGTTGGTGTGCTCACATGTGGTTTACGTATCTTTTTTGTGAATTAATAAATAATTCGAATGTGGTGGGCTGAAAGGAGATAGAGACAAGATCGATCTAAAGTTTAGATTCTAAACAGATAATGTAGGTTGATATTTTAAAACTTAAACTTTCGTGAGCACTGCACATTTTTTCTATTAATTACTAGTGAGTAAAACCGTGATTTAATAGAAAAAATAGGTTGATATTATCTAAAATTCTGGATAAATTATTCTACACTTGTAATAGTGGGCAGAGAGGATTTGGAGAGGCTCAAATGGCTCTGAACAGGTAAAGTATTTTTAAGTTAAAGTTTTTCAGAATCCGCGTCCTTCATTATCACAGTTTCTCTGTAAATATGTTATCTGATCTACACGAATACGATAACAACATCCGCGGTAAACTATATTGTCCCACAACAAGTCCTACCTGAGGTCTGGTACATATTGTATCACAACCAGTTCTGCTTGAGGTCTGATATGGGTACTCACATCAGTCAATCCCCATCCGATAGCCCAAAGCGGTTGGTTGTTGGCGACATCATATCCTGCGATCGGCGCAGGTTGGACTGCGTTGTTGATGTAGTTGATCAACGTATCCGTTCTGTGGATGAAATTGACACCATATTCATTAGAATTTAGGACAGATAACTTGGAAAGAGATCCATTGACATTGCATAACGAGGAAAAACCAATGTTTAACCAGCTGTATGCTGACACTGCCAATGACAATGAAGGCTATATTCCACTTGATCTTGATCATTAAGTGTTTGAATGTAAGGGAATAAGAGCAATAAACTATTCTTTATCATTGGAGCGTCATTGACATCCTGAATATTTCTTCATCGGTTTTTGTTATCGAGGTCACTGTTTTATGTTGTACAACCATGCGATATTATTTTAGTCAAACACGGTACCATAAACAAAGAGTAAGTATGAAATTATTTTTATCTTATCTTATCTTAAATACCGAGAGGCGTCGGAAGAAGAATTTTGGTTAAGGAACATTAAAGAATACATGTGGCCACCATAGAAGATCTTTTTCGTCTGACCAGGAACAGACTGGCTCATAAAGTTGAAGCCTCCAATAGTGGAAAGAAAGAAGAAATTAAATACTCACCTCAGAACGGAGATGTCGTTGTCAAATGTGAAGGGATTGTAGTTGGGGTGGTTGATGATGACTTGGAGAGTGTGGACGGTGCCGCCGCTGTTGGCGAAGGTGGACCCCACTCGGGCCCTCCAGATCCAGGCTGCTTGGCCACTGTGAAATAGTAGGTGCGATAGTTAGAAGGGGAAATTGGTTCATCAAAATATACTAGGCCTTTACATTTATGCATTGAGATGATTTATACACCGTCCAGTGGCACTTTCACTCACACTAGATGGATGACGAGACCATTCGGCGCTGCTGTACCTGGGATATTGTTTTAGATGGAGTAGGCTTGCCCTGCACCTAATACCATCCTGACAGCTTAGTTGGCCTGTCCCACAGGAAAGACAAGTCACGTGTGGAGTCAAAATATACAAACTTGCGCATTTTCACGTCACCGACACGGCGCGCAGCTGAGCATGAGTCCATTTGCCATCTTTGTTATTTATTAGACCAAATATACGAAGTTTAGCTCTAAGTACTTATCAACACAGAGATGTTTCTTTCTTCGGTAATATTTTTATTTTTGTTATTACGTGTGTTTTCGGCAAGAAAGCTCTTTTGGGTCAATGTCATCAGAGAAATTATTACCCAATTTTGGTGGCACTTTTTATTTGTGGGTTTTCGGAGAAAATTATGTTCTTACAGTACAGTTACGTTTCGATTACTCCACTGCATAACTGCGCATAGTAAGAACATCAACTTAGCTAAAAACCATAAATTAACAGTGCCACCAAAATTAGGTAAAAAAAAACTAATGAAATTGACCCTTTTCACTTTCACTTTTCGATCAGAACATTCTCCCACGTTTTTGACTCGAGAGAAATATACTCACTCGAAGCAATGCGCCGCAGATAGAATTGCGTTGTTAGTTAGGATAGCCCCCCCACAGCCCTGCCAGTAGGTCGACCCACCATCGTTGGTGTTGAGGAGGGATGTACTGAAAGGATATACGTCGATGGATGTGAGGGTTCCACCCACGATGCGTTGATCCTTCAGCTCCGATGGGACGGCTGTAAAAGATTATGATTACAAATCATGATGTGATGCAACGCACAGGGCTGTCGGTCTATTTGCTAACGGCATTGGTCATTTGTTTTAGTGGCTAACTAAGCGAATAGGTCTTTTATGTGTGTTATCCACTGACCACTATAGTAATAATCAGTAATCGAATTCCAATATTACGATCTTTGAGGTTAAAACCGATGCAGCCCGATGGTCGGACGACATCGTCACAGCGACGGAGGGTCCATGGATGCGGATGGCTAGGGACCGTGAGAGTTGGCGCGAGGGGAAAAAGGCCTAAACCCAACAGTGGTCAGAGGTGGGCTGATGATGATGATGAGGTCAAACACGCTATTATATGTTAGCTGCTCATGAGGACGAAAAGGTTGAGAGCAGTGTTAATTTATTTTGGTCAAGAGACTAGAGATGGATCCGATATATTCCTATTAGTTAAGATATCACTAATATTGGATGGATTCATGTATTAGAATCCGACGAATTCAAATATGCTAATAGGACGGTATTCACTTCAACTGTACACTGAACATTACGTATGGGTCGCTTAATATCGCACTTCGGCTCTGATTCGTCAATCCACGCGATCTTGACGAAACTCACACTAATACATATTAGTGTGAATATTCTACGAGTCGCAATTTGTGATTGGATACAGGCACGAATATAATATCGAGTTGATACCAGCGAACCACTGACCAACGTGATACGATAATATTGTACGAGTCGCGCAATCTGTGATTGGATACAGTCGTGAATCTAATATTGGGTTGTAAGCAGCGAACCAATGAGACATCACCGATATTCATATATCGGTTAGGATATTATAATATTACTTTGCTTGATATTCAGTATTAGTTATACTCGAAAATATTGGTACTAACCCGGCATTACTAGAGACACTTACATTTTAGGGTTTCCTAAACCTGGTTTCGTATCAACTATTATTTTTACTATGCCTATTCTGTTAACAATGCTGTGATGGTCCGACGACATAGCCCAAGTAGACGAAAAAAAGTGGTTGCGCCTGGCACAGGATCGTAAGAGGTGGCGTGAGCATGAAGAGGCCTTTACTCAGCAGTGGGTTTTAACAGGCTGATGATGATGATGAAGCCTATGCTGTCTATCCGTAACCATGTCTGCCTTGCCCAGTATTTTTTTTAATTCATGTTTTATCTTACCTACAATAGCCACAACACACGCCGCCAACACCAATAAGCGATGCATTTTGACTGATAACTCGATAAAATTCTAGACAGATTTTATAACTGACCAGTAATCCAGGCTTAGCTCAACTGATACTAGATTACACGAGCAAAAAATATTTAAAGCATTGAAAGACAGTACATTTTTCGGCTGTATAACAAACTTATCCGCGCCCTCATTAAAACATTAAAGAGATTAAAATTCGATAATGAAGTCCTTCACAAAAAAGAAGATTATTTTATCCAACTGTGTCAGACTCGGAAAATCCCATGATATTTTTGGTGACATCATGACCTAATGTCAATTTGAAGATGGTCATTTAGTCGACAGCACACACGACAGCACGTCGACCCTTACACGCTATCACTCTACTCGTTTACGTTAGGGGCGACTTTACAACTAACGTGTACAGTCTGACGTGCTGTCGTGTGTACAAGCACAATAGTTAGAGAGCTGGTGACCAATCGAGATATTTTTTCGTACAAGGCTAGGAGTTGGTAGGCTGATAGAGTAGACTTCGCTGAGTCTGGGAAAAATATTTTTTTAGCACGGTCGCGGTTGAAAGTAAGATTTTTTCGACTTTAAAAGTTTAAATGTATGGGTTCAGTATATTTTTTTTGTAGTATAAGGCTAGAAACTTCTAGGTTAGTTGTTGAGACTCCGTTGAACAAGAAAATATTTGTTTTTTTGGCCGAGCGTGGTTGAAAGTTTGATTTTTATAACCCAAAAATTCACACTTTCTAGGTTATAAAAAACAATATTTCTACCGCGTTTGGCTAGTATTAAATAGTGATTTCATGATCAGCGGAGACTAAAAAGGCAGCCTAAAAACTCCCAGCCTTGTAGACAAAAAAGAAATGACTCAATCCATACATTTAAACTTTCAAAGTCGAAAAAATCTAACTTTCAACCGCGACCGGACCAAAAAAAGATTTTTCCCAGACTTAGCGAAGTCTACTCTATCAGCCTACTAACTCCCAGCCTTGTACGAAAAAATATCTCGATTGGTCACCAGCTCTCCAACTACAAGTACTACATGACCATGTCCAAATTATGTAAAATGGCTTACAAGTAAAACACGATAGGTTTTTTGCGCTCGCCTAAAAAAAGAGATATGCAAACAATGCAGAGTTATGCTATTTCCTCTACACTACATAATGTTTTTTTAAGTTCGTTTACACAGTGTTTTCCCTTGCATTTCACTGTTTATCACCGTACAATATTTTAACTAATTTAATACCAAGGTCCCCCATAAAAAGTCCCCCTCCCATAGATCATGTTAAAAAACATTAAACGTTACGTCTCATCGGCTATACAACAATAAGTTGGTGCCAAATAAAATATTTCATTCCTACGATAGGCCATTTCATTAAAGGCTACTCAAGTAAGGAGACGTTTTTACACTATACGACAAGCAAGAAATGCTTTGCTTGCGAGGTTGAAGAATTTTCACAAAAATGGAGCCATTTCCTCAGAAAAAATATGCTGTAGTTCTTCCCGGCAATCTTACCTTCGTGCCGCTCCAACTACGGAGTACAGTCGGCCACAGTCTCAGATACCCCTTTTTGTTCGATTGGCGCCCTTATGCCGCGAGCGATAAGAGCTGCCATGGGGTATCTGAGATTGTGGCCGACCGTACCAAATTAAAAAAACAAAACTACTTACTGTTGAAAAGGTACACTGTTATTAAGCTATTGCACTGATGTCGTGTGATTAGCTGCTGTGCTTTGAGGAGTTCCGTTTTTCATCGCCGAAGTTCTATATCAGATATACAGGAATATACCCTTTAAAACAAAAGAAGAATCATCCAAATCAGTTCACGTAGAGAAAAGTTCTGTAAAACACATTTAAAAAAAAAATACACGGATCGAATTGAATACCTGCTGCTTTTTAAGTCTGTTAATAAAAGGAAACTAAACATCTTTCAGACTTCGGCTGAATCACTCGGTCGGCAGGATGTGTCCTGCCACAGCTTTCGCAGTATATTAATTAAAAAATTAACGTATCGTCTCAGAGCAAAAAAAAATTAGGTAGTGATTCCTGGGTGCTATTAACCTGTAAAAAGAATCAGGATCTTTTGTAACACCTTGAATTACGGTCTTACTTCTCGGACGTTAAGATTTCCAATAAGGCGTGAGGTGTCCTGTACGAAGTAAAAAGTCTTCAATGCGAAATCGCGAGGTGTAAAAACGTCCCGAAGGCAGAGGAGAGTGGGGTGAATAGGCTCATTACGTAAAATGGGGATACTCGGAACTGTAGGGCGGTATTAAAAGTAGATGTCGGGGGGCGGAATTTTTTAACATGTTTTACTTTTAAATTAATGTTTCGCCTTAGGCCTCTTCGCTTTGGAAATTGTTTGCGCAATTTTTCGGGGAGTTTTCCTAATCTCGACGTTTGTGCATGTAACTGGTTCACGGTATGTAAGTATAGGGTGTAACAAAAAGTAGGTGTCAAAAGGGGTCGTTTTACTCAGAACAAAAGTTGGTAAAGTCTGACTTCGTCTCTCGCTTAAGCCTGCACACGGCAAAAGTGTCAGTTTTTTTTTGTTTTTTTAGTTGTGCAGGATCTGGGATCTAGGTCTTACGCCCTAAAAAATGTCAAGACTAGGGTCGAGAACTTGACTGTCCTTTTTTTTGCAAATAATGTAGGCCACACGTTAGGATACCGCTTTTTGTTTGATTGGCGCCCTTATCCCGCGCGTGGTACCATGGGGTATCTGTGACTGTGGCCGACCGTACCTAAAAAGAAGATACGCCCTCCGCGTATTGATTGGCGTATTGGGTAGGTATGCGATGGCAATTTAAGGGCAATTTTTTTTTTATATTCGTGAAACGCAACAAATTTTCATTTCCAACAACTTTTGTTTTACGACTTTGGTAAAAGCTCAATTTTATTTTTCAATAAAAAAAAATCCAAAATATTATAAAATTTTTGCAAAATTTGCGGCGCGGAGTAACACATAGGAGCAGGAGAGGCTGGAGAGGTGGTAGAGAGTTGAGGTACAAACGCGAACTTTCTAAGAATAAGAAACGTTCAATAAACAAAAAGTATCGAGCTAATCGAAAAGTCGTAGAATAAAAGTTCATGGAAATCACCATCAGTTGACGTGTTTCAGGAATAAAGCTATTTAAAAATTTACAGGGTAATTTTTAAATAGCTTTATTCCTGACAATTTATAATCATGATTTCGGTAAACACTACATTGTTTCCTAACTAGATACACTGAGTGCGGTTTTAATTTTGATTGAATCAACGCTTCTGATCGAGCGAACCAATAGCGGACTGCTTCCATTGCTGAAAACGTATTCAAATTAACTTCATTGCGGTCCATGAAGTTACAGAAGAGTGCCTTAGGACAAGAATTAACCATATAATACGTATAAAGTAAGATCAGTACGGGCAGCATGGTAAGCCCGAGATAGGCCCTTCTCTATGCAAAACTGTCAACTTGTCGGTCGGGCTCGAGTTGGCTCTACGCCAACATGGCGATGGAGACAAAAATACAACATTTTTATTAAAATGGAAATAACTACTTTTTGCTCGACATGAACCTAATCTATTGCCATCTCGAGTCCCGCCTGCCATGCTCGCACAATAGACATGGCACGTCTGTCAATCGAGTTCGAGAGAGTGTCAAAACGACCATGCTAAGCATACAGGGGGTCTACCGGCTAAGACGAAGCCGATTATCATTGGCGAAAATTGAAGTTCGATTTTTGAAAAATGTACTGCCACCCAGTTCATTTTACTGCCACCCAGTTCATTTTTCATAAATCGAACTTCAATTTTCGCCAATGGTAATCGGCTTCGTCTTAGCCGGTACACCCTCTGGCCAGTACAAGTGAACGTAGATGAGGTACATGTCCCACTAGCTGGGCAAAGGCGTAGTGAGAAATACGAGGGGCTTTCATTAAGTAGTGAGTGAGAATGAGATATAATAATATATTCCTTGAAAAAAAAAAGACGAAGTCGCGGTGCGCATCATAGACAAATGCCACATCTCCTATTCTCACGAAGTCATCTTTACATAAGGCACGAGATATCTGCGAGATGTTTGCCTTTGTCGCTCGACATGACTCGAGTGGTCGGAAGCAGTCGAGATCTAAATGACATCAGATTTTTCCTTCGAGACGTGTCGAATGCGAGATTCCCGAGAATTAACCCCCAGATCTACTTTGACGAGCGAGAACCAGTGCTTAAGGCGCTGTGCATAGTGAATTAGCCCGCGCGCAAAGAAAAATGCACAAAATCTATTCCTGCATCAAATACACCAACAAAATCGAAAATGTTCACATATCAAACCCTAGAATTAGGTGAGAGTTGAGACCTATCTAACACAGCCAGTTTCATGTTGATATCCATAACAGATTGCGACGCCTATTTTTTTTTCAAGTAAAATATGTTTAAAACGTTTATGAATGTCAAGACGAAACTGGCTGTTTTAGATAGGTCTCACCTAATTCTGTAAAAAAAACTCCGCCCAGTTGCTAGTCCTCAAAACCGGGTTATTTGCGGGAAAATAGGTCATTACTGGCTAAGGCTAAATTGGATAATAATGTGTCAAAATCAAGACTTGGTTTAAAAGAGCACACTTTCCCAAGTTACTTATTCAGAAGTGGCGAAAACAAATAAAACCATAAATCTGAGCATTTTAAAATCATAACAATGCAAAAAAAACAAGAAATAATGGTTTACATTTAACTTTCTTTTGCTCAGAGTAGGACGGCGGCCGGTAGGAAGACCAGGGCCCTTAGCCTGTAAGACAATGGTGCCAAAATGGGCTGTCAGGTGACGACTTCAATTACGATTTGCTAACGCTGTCTGTCCTTTTAGTGTTTTTGTAGTACAGCAAAGAATATTTTGATTCTAATTCTAGAGGATTAGTTCTCTGGTTGTAGGAGAAAAACGAGGAGAGCCCGGTTTTGTCCTTCTGCCGGAACGCCATTGACCCGCCATTGCGTTACAGGCTAAGGGCCCTGCTACTCGATGGTCGGATGACATCGTTGTGGCAGCGCAGGGTCCATGGATGCGGATGGCGAGGGACCGTGAGAGGTGGCGCGAGGGGAAAAAGGGCAGAGGTGGGCTGATGATGATGAACTTTTTTTCCAAACAGTTTGAAGAGTGGCTTCTGTAGAACTATTTCCTGATTTGTACTACATTTCAATACTAAATTGAGGGAAAAGTTTTCCCGATAAGTAAATAAGCAAACAACGGCAGCGCCCGCGGCTATGGATGGATTCAACTGCGGGATTCGGATATCGAAGAGAAACTTGTAGGGCTGCCCCTTTCATGTAAGTAACTCTTTATTGTACAGTCGGCCACACGCTAGGATACCCCTTTTTGTTCGATTGGCGCCCTTACGCCGCGCGCGGTAAGAGCTGCCATGGGGTATCTAAGTCTGTGGCCGACCGTACACACGGCAGCACGTAGACGCGTACACGCGTGCACTCTATTCACTTACGTTACGGGCGACTTTGCAACGAAAGGGTAAGCGTCTACGTCCTGTCGTGTGTACCACAGAAATAATTTCTTGTTCGAGTATTGTACTCGTATGTGCAAACATACAAATATGAGTCAAATCATCCGCATATATTTTCGTCTTTACGGTAGCTTTTTTTCATAAAAAGCCTTTGTTCCCTATGCATCCAGTGGCTAGATCCATAATGGGAGGAGTGAGAGGTAGAGAGAGTTGGAAAGAGAATCATCCCTGATGATAAGACATGATAGGAAAGGATCTGATGATGATAAATCTAACTAGTTTTTTTGTATCTACGCACTTCAACTCAAATTTCGTTGTAAGGTCGGCCACAGTCACAGATATCCCATGGCAGCTCTTACCGCACGCGGCATAAGGGCGCCAATCGAACAAAAAGGGGTATCCTAGCGTGTGACCGACTGTACCACGCGTCAAGATAACTGTATTCACACAATATACACATTTATATGTATCCTTATAGATAATTTTTTGCCACCAAATCAGACAGACATCTTTCTTATAAAGCGATTTTCCACCAACCCAATAGTAGTTACACCAGGGCCCTTAGCCTGTAACACAATGGTGCCAAAATGGGCTGTCAGGTGACGACTTCAATTACGATTTGCTAACGCTGTCTGTCCTTTTAATGTTTTTGTAGTACAGCAAAGAATATTTTGATTCTAATTCTAGAGGATTAGTTCTCTGGTTGTAGGAGGAAAACGAGGAGAGCCCGGTTTTGTCCTTCTGCCGGGACGCCATTGACCCGCCATTGCGTTACAGGCTAAGGGCCCAGATGCTTCCGTGTCTTTAGTCGTGGTGCAGCGTGTCAGTTAGTAATAAAGTGCGGGTAGGTCGTAAATCGTAAATCCCGCGCGTCGATGAAAGCTTGCCATCTAGAGGGCGGGTAAAGATAGAAGGTCTACTCCACTACTGACGACTGTCCTATGCATTCTATCGATCCTGAGTAGCTACCACGAGTGGGAAAAAGCTCTGCCGGTCGTCTGTCATGTATCCTAATTCTCTAGTAGTAAGGTTGTTTATCCAACTTATCACTTTCAGTGACAGTGACAGTAAGTGTTTGAAACAAGGTCATGAGCTGAGATAGCCAGCATTGAACACCTACTTCGCTTGGCAAGGAACAGAAAATAATACAGGGCAATTTTTAAATAGCCATTTCCGTCAAAGGCAGCGCTGGAATGGAATAAATGGAATTGACATAAGAAACGTTCAATATATAAAAACAATCGAGCTTTTCGAAAAGTCGTAGAAAAAAAATTGGTGGAAATCACATTTAGAAGTTGGCGTTTCAGGAAAAAAGCTATTTAAAAATTGCCCTGTAAAAAGAGCTAACGGTAACCTCCGTAAGTGTAGTGAAGAGCCGCCAAGAAGAAGGCGAAACCCATGAGTTGTCTTTGCTAGAAGGGGCCGCCAACGTTGTACTCTTTAATAGGCTCTACATCTTACTACTTACTTTCAAGTAGTCTTGGTAATGGTAATGGTAAAACGGGCTGTTTTCCGCAACTCGACGTCTCTACTTGCGCCTATTTTGCGTCAGGTGGGATTTTTCATCCTTGCCAACCCAGCTCCTCCAAGAAGTCCAGCAGTCCACGGATGTTCTGGAGCACTTCGGGGAGCGACCCCGGCGAACCGAGGTGGGTAGCCCGGTATTTTGCCAGCTCCCTGCATTCCAGCAGGACATGAGCGGCTGTTTCGTCTGTCTCCATGCAGGCTCTGCACAGAGGACTGTCGGTGACACCTATTAAAAATAGTTGTCTGTTAAAAGGACCGTGACCGGTTATTACTCCTGTCACCGTTCGCAGCTGGTTTCTTGTTAGCGAAGCTTCCTGGTCAGACGAGGGTTTGCCACTGGCAATGCCTCTCTGGCCTGTCTGCAATCAGAGGTGTTAGCTGTGGTGTTCAAGTAGTCTTTCTGTCTTCTTTCCAAGTTTGCGGGGCATCGAGTGGCCTGCGTAATTTGTTTGTTTTCAGCTGCAGCGCCATCTAGTGTGATCTACGGCCTTTTACTAACATTGCTTCGTGGAATTTTTAGAGGGAAATATAATGGTTTTATTTGAGGTTATTTATTGGGGCATTGTTGTAAAACATATTGAGCAAAATATCCGTAGAGCAAAGGATTTTTTTAAACAATAAATGTCTTTTGTTCTTGGCATACCTAAAGTTCCCTGGTTTCGGCACTAATTTGGGCGTAAATAACACCAGATACTATTTATATCGACTTTATTACGCAGAACGCTGTACAGGGGGTCTACCGGCTAAAACGAAGCCGATTACCATTGGTGAAAATCAAAGTTCGATTTATGAAAAATTAACTGGGTGACAGTGCATTTTTCATAAATCGAACTTCGATTTTCGCCAATGGTAATCGGCTTCGTCTTAGACGGTAGACCGACGGATAATGACATAACATGACATACAAGGTGGCAAACTGAAACGGCTATAAAAAGGGTGATGCTGAACTGAGACGATTTAAATAAGTTCATGCGTGGGAGCTACGGTCGGGGTTTGAAAAGTATCACCCCTTACTTACTCGATGTAAATTGCACTCATGCAAAATATTTTCATTTTCAAAGCAAAAGAATCAAATAAATAGCCCGCGAGCCCCAAAAACAATATCAGAATAATACAATATTATTCGCAAATGACGTCGTTTGAAGAGTGAACAAAAATGAATAATGGATGCCAATAGGGACGTCGATCGTGGGGTGGATCCGGATTCCGGACTGTATAGGACCGTGGTGAGACTCAGTGGTACAAAGAAATGAGAACACCAACTAGCAAAATACAAGCTAGTATAGCAGAATACAAAAATAAAACTTCCATTTAATTATCATTTAGGGTTTTGGAATTTAACGCAAAGTCAAATGGTTTTATTCAATATGCACTATTTTTCAACATTTCCACAAATCTTTAGCTTGTTATTTTAGAAAACTATTGTTCAACATTTTCACCAATTTTTAGCTTGTTATTTCAAATGTCCGGGTCAGCGCTTAATTTTACCACACTGGCCGTTTTGCCACCATTTCGTTGCAGGCTAGGTCTTGGTCCTCGGTCCAGTCGGCCGTCCCAAATACCGCTGGAGGGACGAAGTCAGCAAGGACCTTTGGGAACTACAGGCAGGCAACTGATAAATTATTATACCTACACTGGTTAAATTACTTATACGATTTTACCAGGGCCAATAGGGAGGCGACAGAGTCAACAAATCATTTGAGAGCTGAGAGTGGAGGAAAACTTTCAATCGCTGTGTATTTGCGAGAACTACTTTCTTTCGTGACATACGGGAAAGGGTTTTTCTACGCATTTACGAGGTTGTGGGTTCAAGTCCTGTTTCGAGAGATTATTTAACTTTCATTATTCAGCATCATTGTCAGCCAGCCCACATTTGCCCACTGCTGCCCCTCTACCATTGACGCTATTTTTTCAATATGGCGCAATTTACAAAATTCAATATTTCACGAAAGCCTGACCGGGCTGCTGGTCTGTCTACTGACCGTCTTCGTTGTCCCGTTTTCGGCCGCCAATTCCGTCCTTTTTAACTTTTTATTTTTATTTTGTGGTAATATAAGCTATTTAATTTTATAAACCTGGAGGAGACCTGGAAGACCCAAGATATCATGGCTTGAGAACTTACGCCATTGGTACCAACAATCCACGAGCTCCTTGTTCCGTTTGGCAGCCTCAAAGGAAGAAATAGCCAAGATGATTGCCACCAACCTCCCATAGGAGACGGCACTAAAGAAGATAAAAAAACAAAATTTACTTGTTTAAGGTTGGACGATAGCAACGTGGCGGGAAATTCAAAATTTTCACAGTTTTTTACATTTTGTAGCTAAACTGAGCTATTTTTGTTCAGCGATTTTTCGTTCGCGGCTATAACATAGTATTATTTTCATTATTGTAAACAACAGAACAACCATAATTCAGCCGATTAAGTGTTCTGGTCTACGACAAGTAGTTTGGGCAGTGCCACTGCTTCGTAGACCAGAACACATAATCAGCTGAATTATGGTTGTTCTGTTGTTTACAATAATAAAAAGAATACTATGTTATTTCCGCGAACGTAAAATCGCTGAACAAAAATTGCTTAGTTTAGCTACAAAATGTAAAAAACTGTGAAAACTTTTGAATTTCCCGACACGTTTTTTTTTATACACTTTATTGCACACAAAAAAAAAAAAAACTTTAATAACATTATAGTGAGAGAACGTGTACAAGGGCGGCGTGTACGTTGCTATCGTCCAACCTTAAAGTCGTTTAGGTCAGCCAGTAAACAATAAATCTCCACCATAGTAAGCCCCGTGGGTCCCCACCATCACGGGATGTAAACGAGCGATGAAGCCCCGTAATGACGTCACCGACACGCTGCTTATGGGATAAGTTTCTTTATGGAAACAAATCGTCGCCGGGGCTGACCTGGTTTGTGTTTAGACATGCGCGAAACAGTGCACTTCGAAGTCATGATATATTTCATGACATTTCATACCGCGTGATATTACCTTATATCATGGCACCAAACATGACACTTGACATCATGGTATTTCTTCATTGCAGACATGAAACATGACATCATGGTATTTCTTCATTGCAGACATGAAACATGACATCATGGTATTTCAGCACACTTTAATTGCAGTACGTACAGTGTGCTGAAATGCCATGTGTCATGTTTCATGTCATCTAGTGTAATGAAATGCTATGTGCCATGCTTTATTCTCTCGTGTAATGTGTAATATTTCATGACACCATTGTGTAATATGTCTTTTGTAATATTACAATCATTACCTACACATGTCTATTTGTGTTCCTCGTGTTGTAGGAACACGGGGCTAATTCTCGGGAATCTCGCATTCGACAAATCTCGAAAGAGAAATCTCATGTCATGTCGATTGTGACTGCTCCCGAGTCCCGACCACTCGAGTCATGTCGAGCGAAAAAGGCAAACATCTCGCAGAAATCTCGTGCCCTATGTCGAGGATGACTTCGTGGGAATAGGAGATGTGACATTTGCCGCCAAAAGAGATTTTTCCTTCGAGATGTGTCGAATGCGAGATTCCCGAGGATACGCCCCCAGGCACGTGTTGTATGGCCTTGTTCTAGCTAGGAGGAGAGGTGTTTTCATACATGTATGTGGTATAGGAATTCTGCGAGGTTTCTTATCTCTCTTCTCTGTCTCTACAAGGTGTTGTTTTGTACACAGTGACACAGTGATTATTTACACTTCACTAAAGCAAAAAAAAAATATATCACTTTTTGTTTTTTCTAAAGCACTAATCCGTGCTAGGGAATATGCCCTGCACGGTATGCGACAGGTTGCGGGTTCAAGTCCTGTCCCGAGTGAATTTTTTCACCTTATTATAAATGTTCAAAAAAATATTAGTAAGAAAAAAAAAATATTTCAGTGAAAACTACCCAAAAAATTGTTTGGTTGAATTCTACTCATCATCATTATATTTAAGAGTTATCCTCTTGTCGGTGCAGCATTCTCCATGCACTTCGATCACAGGCCAGATAGAAGGAAAGAGAGGTAGAGGAAGGCCACGGAGAAGCTACTTTGACCAAATTAAAGAGAAGGTGGATGTCGTGACGTACCAGGCTGCAAAGGAATTCTACTCAGACGACCAAATAAAAAATATGAAGTGTCGCCCGCCACGCACTCTCGATCACTTATTCATACAAAAACTATCGCAATTGAATAGTTCAATAACTGAACAGAGAAACTTGAGCAATAAAAAATAAGTTTTCGCCTAAAGGCAGAAGTTTGCAAATGAAACCTGGATTTTTGCCTTTTGATCCCACCTGTTGATCCTAATTTTAATCACATTTACATTATTTTTCCATGTTTTTGGGGAATCTTATATTAAAAATAAAAACAAACATCAAAATAAGTTTATTTTTTCAATATTTCTCTTATATTGATACTTTGGTATGCGTCAATTATAACAAGCCTAAAAGCTATCATCATCATCATCATCATCCTCAGTACCTGTTATCTCTAATCAGTGACCTATATAGGGCTCTCGGTTTTGCGCCTTCATCTTTAGCTCGGACATGCTCATCCCTGTTTATTCAGCAATTTTGGTTTGATGTTTTCATGAGAACCGCAAATTTATGTATAGGTGCTGCTGCCGAATAACCTTGGTGCAAGACCAATTTATTTTATTTATCCAAAAGGTTTGATGGAAAGCCAACCTTAAATTTTTGACCCGACAGCAGTGAAGCCCATAAGTGTGTCACATACAAACACCTACTTTCGAACATACAAACAAACGCTCGTGTTAAATTTAGCCTTTTTATGTGTCCTGCTGCGTATCCCAATGCTGGGCTAAATTGCCTGCCTTTGTGGTTGCCATAATTCCCTAGGCAAATTTACCTACAAAAGGAGAAACATCATCCTTAAAACCGGGATCAGCAAGCGGGACTAAGGCGCAACAACCTGAGAAGTGGAGACCATTAAAAAACTAGGCCAAGAAATTGTTTGAAGTTTAACAAGAAAATCTCCATAAAGCCATTCGGCGCTCATACTTCCGACGGTACCCAAAGATTGTAACTGAAGATTATAAAAGTTACGAGCGAAGCCGGGACATTAAACTTAATCTGGACTCCAATTTTGAAGCGTTCGAATTCGTTTACCGTATGGTGACACCTGATAACATTATTTAATTAGCAATATGTCAGACATATTTTTTTTTCTAAAGCACTAACCCGTGCTAGGGACACATTTAAGACGCCATACGTCTCACAACTAGCGCCGTTAATGGAAAAAAACAACATATCTAGCAAAAAACGCTCCTGCGATTTCTCAACGCGAGGCTAAACTATTTTTAGAACCTAAGGTCTGGATTCCAGGATTGGATTTTCTACGAATGCAATCGATTCTCGCCAAAAGTGGCCACTTTTGGCGAGAATCGATTGCATTCTTAAGTTCTAGGATCTGGAATCCAAATCTTAGGTCCTAAAAATAGTTAAGCTTCGCGTTGAGAAATCGCAAGAGCGTTTTTTGCTAAAAACGCATCCAAAAAAAAGATAGATTTTTTTTCATTGGCGGCGCTAGTTGTGAGACGTATTTCATCTTAAAGAGGTTATAAAGTTCGCATCGACGGTCTGAATCTGAGGTGCGGGTTCAAGTCACCGAGCGGATTTTATAATATCGTTATAATGTCCAATTTAAAAAACCGAGGGAGCAAAAGTGATTTGATAGAGATGATCATGTCTCAAGCTGTGTTGCATTTAAGCGACATTTTAGTTTAGGAGACGATATCTATCTAATTTGATTTGAAATGTGTCGAATAGCGGTTTTTTCGACTTGTTGGATGCTTGGATCGATGTAGAGATTGTAACCTCACGAAGTTACGATCTCCACATAATTAACTCAATTGATATCGATATCGCAAGGTTAAGAATAGGCTCCTAAGCTGGTGCAGTAAAGCGATTAAATGGAGTTCCTTTAGACTTCGGTAATAGCTCAACTTGCCAACTCTTCGATTTGGGATGAAGCTTTGTTCATTTTTGGTCCTGGATTTAGATCCTATTGTAACGATCCTATGGGTAAAGTGAACTAAAGTGTCATCGTGAGAGATAAATCTTATTTGAAGTAAACTTCATAAATCTCAATCGAAACAAATTTTAAGATTACCACAATTATGAAATTCACTAGCTAAACGCTATGCTTTAAAGTCATCAAAATAACTTCACTGAGTAGGTAAGTTATTTGACACCAGAAACTATGTGTCGTCATCATACATGAGACAAGTTGACTTCTCACACACAACATTTATTTTATTGAGATCAAAACCAAGGTACCAAAGGCAACATTTCGCAAAAAGGACACTAAAAATATGCCGAAGAATTTTAGGGCTTAGGGTAATTTTTGTTAAACACAGATGGTCATAATTTATGGCTCGTTTTATTAGGTAGAGATGGTAGAGATGGCGCCTAAAGATGTTTGTCCACCGTTAGGTCATGTGACGTCATCGCACGTCACGAGACGCTACTTCGGCGATGTCATCATGGACTTCACGTGACGTCGTGACGGCGCGGTGTACAAACGCGGGTTTATTTCTAACTAGCTTTTGCCCGCGACTTCGTCCACGTGGACTACAGATACTTTGATCCTAAGTGTAAAAGCGTGATAATATGTAGCCTATGTGTTATTCTGATGTCTAAGCTATCTCTATTCTAAATTTCATCCAAATCCGTTCAGCCGTTTCAGCGTGAAAGAGTCACAAACATCCATCCATCCATCCATACTTACAAACTTTCGCGTTTATAATATGTAGTAGGATAGGATTAGAATAATGTTGTGAATATTTTGCAATACCTAAGATTAATTATGGCAAATAGTTGTTTTCCCACTACTAACCACTGGTTTGAAACAGTTTTATTTTTGTGCCTTTATTAGCCTGATTATAACTAATTTAATTATAATTGGAGACTAGAGCGTGCCCTTTGAAATACACTTCTACAAATGTTTTATTAGTGTTTTTTTTTTTATATCAAACTGTTCAAAGTCCAACAGAAGAGGAATAAAACTTTCTCAAGCGTATTTTTTCTAATTCCTAACTTTTCCTCTCGTTTCAGGTACCTTTGCAGCTTTTTTTAAAGAAGTTATGAATAAAGCAAGAACAAATTGGGGGCCACTCCGAGTTGCGTAAGAACTTGGCCAGTATTCGGTAAGAAACAAGATAATTTGCCGCAGAAAAGTTTTTTAACGAGACATTCTCATTTTTGTGGGGACGAGGACCGCATAGGACTTTGGTTTGGCCCTCTTATACGTCTTAAATTATCAGTTCTCTCACTCTTTTGGTTCAACCACTTTCAGAACTTTCTAAAGCACTAAGTCGTGCTAGGGAAATATCGACAATAAAAAAAAGATCTTTATTCAAAAGCAAAATAATGACAATCCTTGCGATATAGGCCTAGCCTAGTGCAAGGACCCTGGAAACTTTTTTATATTTAAAGTAATTCATATTTATTTATTTAAAATGTAGGAAAGGAAACTAGTGACTTTAACATAATTATTACTTATAACTTAACCAGTTGGTATTACTTCGGCTCATAGACGCCCTGTGGGTACTGGAAAAATTTTTACGCCAGCCAAGCGTACTCATAAAAACACTAAGCATAGATTTTGATTTTCTGTAATTTCCTGTAACCCATTTCAAGTACAATAAATATTTTTTTAACTCAAACGACATCAATATCGTCTGACCATGACTAATGAGTTGAAAGGGCATAAGACGGAACGCGGGTAGCCGGCTGCTCCATACAAAAAATACAAAAAGGGAGACCTGTTTCCTCCCTGGATAATGATTTTAGAAAAAATATGTTTATGCCACCTCTGCCATGTCCCTATGTTTTCCTTTTTTTATTATTTTAATTATTTTACTAAAATGTATTTAAATAATTACTAAAATGTATTTAAATAATTGAAATAATAAAAAAAGGAAAACATAGGGACATGGCAGAGGTAAATATTGATTGAATGGCATAAACATATTTTTTCTAAAACAATTATCCAGGGAGGAAACAGGTCTCCCCTTTTGTATGGATTTGAGGTTACCCGCGTTCCCTCTTAAGTCTGCAATGCAATGGCGTGTCGATGGCGTTCCAGTAGAAGGACAAACCCGGGTGTGTCTGTCTGCCCACTTCCACGAGACCCACGATTGAACAGTTTTTTGTGTAGAGGAAATCACATTTAGAAGTTTACGTGTTTCAGGAATAAATATCTTTAAAAATTGCCCCGTATACGGTCGGCCACAGTCACAGATACCCCATGGCAGCTCTTACCGCGATATAAGGGCGCCAATCGAACAAAAAGAGGTATCCTAGCGCGTGGCCGACTGTACTAACCATTGATTAGCCGGAGCCCTGGGTACAAACCAAAGGTCGAGTACGTCCTCGCCCTCTCAGAGTGGACTTTATGAAAAGGATCCCTTAGAGTGTGATTCAGGGCAAGACATATTGCGTTGTGAGGGTTTCCCTTCTTCATTATATTTTTCTTATACCTCCGCTGACCTTTTAACTTTCCTCTGGTTAAATTAACAAGATATTTTCAAATTACTTCTGCGAAGTATGATTTTTAGGGTCGTTGCCCTAACTTTTGTGAGTCCTTTTGAGTTCGCTGAAACTTCTTGGCGTGTTAGATATTTGGTGGGTGTTCACACCCACAGAATTATTGTGTAACTTCAACATCAATCACAATCCTGGGGGTCTACCGGCTAAGACGAAGCCGATTACCATTGGCGAAAATCGAAGTTCGATTTTTGAAAAATGTAGGGGAGACTGGGTACGGTTGAAACAGGGTACGGTTGAAACAACGCCAATAATTCGTAAACTATGGGTGGTACGGTGAGGGGTGCAAGGGGAGAGAGACGCGGCTAGTCAGTCCAGACATGAATCGCAGTGATTCGTCGTACTTCGCGCGCCGTGTACGTGTCTAGGTGGCCTCATTGTGTTTTTTCGACCAAAAGTAAGTATTTTGTATTGTTTTCTTTTTCCAATTTTTTCGTTTATTTCAGCATTTGGGTTTTAAGTGTTTTACTACTTTGTTGTTAGACTATTAGGGTTCGGAAACAGTAATTTGTTGTTGTGTAGTTTTGTTTTGACGGTGTGTTCGTTTTAGTGAAGATGTGAACCCCCTCAGGTTGGGGACGGTTGAAACGAATTTTGTGGGTACGGTTGAAACAATAATAACGTATGATTTTTTCGTTAAAGATGCCCAGACAGCGTATAAAAAAGACATCAAGAGGCGAGTGCGATGTAAATCACTACAAAATGACCTATGATTATTCCTCATAGGTCAAAAGGAACTTTGATTATAAATTTTGTTCATTTGAGGACTTTGATTAGGATTTCTACGTTGCTGATTATTAATATCGACAAATTGTTCAGCTTGTTTTACCTAGTTCCTAAAGATAATTTGAGATATAAGAAACTCATCCTAAATTTCCATTCAAATAAGAATACTGATTATTTTTGAGTAAAAATCAGAGCATTAGAGCTCTTTTCATTTATTTGTGTTAATTTTGATTGTTAATTTTGTTAATTTGCCTATTCTGATAAGGATTTCTACGTTTTCGTTGATTGTGAATAAATAAACTGATTATAATTACTGATTTGTTAATGTTTCAACTGACCCCCATCAATGTTTCAACCGCCCCGGGGGTGGGGACGGTTGAAACAGTAGTCCATCTTTTGAATAAACGCTTCCTACGTAGTTGCTATGGACGTTTAGCCTCTTTTTATAATGTCTAATTGAAGACGAAAGTCTACTCTCTCATTTGAAGCATTTAGTTTGTAATTATGTTTCTTAATGACAGTGCTACACGTGAAAAACCAAAAATTGTTTCAACCGTACCCAGTCTCCCCTACTTACTGCCACCCAGTTCATTTTACTACCACCCAGTTAATTTTTCATAAATCGAACTTCGATTTTCGCCACTGGTAATCAGTTTCGTCTTAGCCGGTAGATCCCCCGTTTTTTTAACAACTTTAACAGGCTTAGCATGATCTCCATACACCTATGTCTCGATGTTGATCTAAAGCTGTAGTGGGATAGCTACCTAATGGCGCTTATGCTAAACTAAGCCCATTTTTATGTATGTTGATTGTGCTCGCGATTTCGAAGAACATTGAGGCCCGCTTTCTGAATTGAGAATTTTTATAGGTAAATAATTGAGTATCGATCCGTCACGCTCTTTTGTGAGAAATTTACATAGACAGAACGATACTTACGTATTTGCTCAGTGAGTTTCTCGATTCAGAAATCGGCAGTAAGTGAATCAAATCCGTTAATTTGTATCACGATTCGTTCTGATAGCCTATTATGATTTGGGAATTAGAATTTCGTAAATATATGGTTATAATATTTTCAAAAACATCATGTAACTACATATTTTAAAATGAAAGCCTTTCCATACCATTTGTAAGACATTATTAAGGCCCGGTTTCTGAGTTGAGAATTTTGCTAAGCAAATGGGTAAGTATCGTCCTGTCTCTGCAGGTTTCTCACAAAAGAGCGTGACAGAGCGATACGTAAGTATGTGCTTAGTAAAATTCTCAACTCAGAAACCGGGCCTAAATGTTTCAGTACAATAGATAATAAGTAGAGTAGGTGCTTAAACCGAGACCTCAAACGTAAGTGCCCTAAATGTAACACATCCGACGAACGTACAGTCGGCCACACGCTAGGATACCCCTTTTTGTTCGATTGGCGCCCTTATGCCGCGCGCGGTAAGAGCTGCCATGGGGTATCTGTGACTGTGGCCGACCGTACCTACATCTTTACGACTGTTTTAATTTAATATTACAACAGTGGTTATACCAGACGGGAGTAGTAGCTTAGAATATTGAATAGCAGATGGTCCACTCACTACTCACAGTAAGAATGACACCAATATCCAATATCCTTTAAAAAAAAGTTTGATAAATCGTTTGATACTTTTTAATGATCAATTAAGTAATGAAAAAAATAACGATGCCTGAAATGATCCTTACAACATGCGTATTACGATCTACTGATTCGCCCCTAAAACACACACACCCTCTTTCTCACACCCTCGCACACACACACCCTCACACACACACACACACACACACACACACACACACACACACACACACACACATATTTGGAGTATAGTTTAGTTAAGTCTAGTCTAGTTGTATGTTCTAAGGTGAGTGCCGAAAACCAGCGCCATCCAGTTGCATTCATGCCTGGACGGCACATGCTGAGCACCCCACCCTTTGCTACCCTTACGTGTAAATGAATATACCCAACTGTAATCGCATATTTTTTTGTTGGTAGCAATAAATGATTTTTACTTACTTACCTGACCTCTCCCTAACACAATAACTATAATAAATTAACCAAAATAAAAAAAATACAGACGTCACAATTGAAAAGGTACACTGTTATTAAGCTATTGCACTGATTCCGATTGATTTGCTGCTGTCCGTTTAGGACTTCCATTCTACATCTCCGAAGTTCTTTATCAGATCTTCACCATTTTTATAGGACCACATGGGAAGTGTATCAATTTAAACAAAAAAAAAAAAAAGATTTATCAAAATCGGTTCACGTAGAAAAAAGTTCCGATGTAAGAGACATAAAAAAACACAGACTTTGCTGGAACCATTCGCGCAGGTTTTGTAGCCAGGATATCTTTGGTCACCGCTATACTGTCTCAAATGACGATTTGTACTAAGTTAAGCTTCTGATAGTAAATACTATGTAGTGAAAAGTACATAGTGTTAATAATAAGCAAACACGGTTCTCTGCGATCGACTTCTCGAGGGTATGTTTAGAGAGCCAGTTAATTTAGGTATAGACTGGATATGTGAGAATGAAATAATAGTATCCTACCAGTATCTATTTAGATATGTATCTCGAATCTTGACGCCTGAATAACTGGAAGAATTTCATGCATACAAATTCAGATATTTGACTGTCAAAAAATTACCTTAATATAAATAAATCTGTCTGTTAGATACAAGATAGATAAAATAGATGAAGAACTTTAAGTTATTCTGAACAAAAAGTATTTTTACATAGCAATTCTTAAATTAAAAGTGCGTATGAAGAGCCATCGCTTCCAGACAACCTATGAATGGAAAGGACTCAGAGTTCCTTCCAATTGGAAGTTGATATTGTCGTCAAGTACAGGAGTACCAAAAGCAAAACAATGGCAAATATGATAGCATATTTGCCATCCTTAGACTTATGTCCAAGTTGCCATCCCTTACATTTCTACCCTTAGCAGCTTAAATCCTCGGGATAACTCCTTAAAAGCCTCAAAATAACAAAAGAAAACGCCAGCTTATTTATTACATAATGACAATATTATTCAAATGGCCCCGGGACGTATTTATGGCCATAACTCAGACGGGGAATCCCCTCCAGGGGAATGGGGATCGTAAACAGGGTGCTCTCTTCCGAGACAAAAGTCAACTGACACTTTACGGCTAAGTAAGGCCCGTAGTATCACAATCACAGATTAGAGCAAAAAACCACATGGCAGAGACAGATCTTACCGCCAGTTTAATAAAAAATCAAGCAAAGGAAACTTCAGCTTCCAATTTTTTTTTTATTAAACCCCATTGGAAAGGGACCTGGATGACCCAAAATATCATGTCTATCATAAAATCACGAAGAAATCACGAACTCCTTGTTTCATTTGGCAGCTTCAAAGGGCGAATTAGCCAAACTGATTGCCAACTTCCGATAGGCCGTCGCCTAAGTATTTTATAAAAAGAAATACATAGCATAGGTATTTCTCAAAAATTAACGATACAGATATTTCTTAAGTATTTTCTCAGTGAATGTCCCACTATACAGGCTTCCTCTCAACTATAATTTATATTTATTTGCACTATTAATTAAAAAACAACCTTTACAATTTTATTTAAATGACACTTTGATGAAGAGCGTACCCCTTTTCTCCTACACCGTAGGGTTCCGTTAATTAACGATGTAAACTTGCCAACTTCGCGTTTACTTGTTGTTTTTACTGCCCTTTTTAGGGATCCCTCGGACTAGGGGACCCTTTTTGACAGTTTGTTTGACGGGCCGCTTTTTTGGGTTCCGTAGTTGTCCATTTTGCAGTGGAGGCTGTTTTTGTGCATCTCCAAATTAGGTGGAGGCAACCCTATGCAATAAAGTGAAACATAATAACAGTGTAATTGTAATCCTGAAGCCCTTTGAAATTGTAATACCGCACGCTAACTGTGAAGGAAAACATCTTGACGGAACCTAGGCGTATGAAGCGATGCCAAGCAGTTTGTTGGCGAATTTTTTTTTATTATAAACTCTGCGATGTTAATTAATTAGTAGATAAATGAAAACAAAAACAATTCCTTAGCGCCAAAATCGACAAATCCCCGTAAGAGAAGGCCAATTTCCAGCTAGTGGGACAAGTACCTTTCGGCTACATCATCAACACATCCACCAACTCTGTAACTGTGAAGAATAAATAGTTTTTTTTTGTTAAAAATTACCTATTATCTTTAGAGTGTTTTTAGGTAATGTCGGGTAGTGCAATAAAGATTAAGTGTTATGGGGGTGTCAAAAATCACTTTTACAAGACCAATTACTCAGACGTCAGAACGTCCATAAAACACGTTAGGTGCTGAAATGAAATAACATCGTTTATTATTTTATGCCACACGAAATGGGGAGGAATGTACACAATTTGCTTTGGCTTGGATTTTACTTAAAGTATTCCACTTTCAGCAAAATGATGTTTTGCTCTGAAGTTATGACATTTTAGGGTACCAAGCCATCTTTTCATTGTCAATCCAAATAAGTTAAGTCAAAAACGGGTCTCTGCTTTTATTAATTTCTTTGAAATAGAGCCAGATGACACTACAGGTGCACTCTTGGATGGCGGTTTTCTAATCATCAATAGTCAAGGCCTTTGCAACTACGTCATGAGATGATTTATGCAGCGTCCAGTGGCATTTTCCCTCACACTAGATGGGTGAATAGACCACTCGGTGCTGCAATTTCTGGGACATAGTTTAAGATTGAGTAGACTTGCCCTATCTGTACGGGCCAACCCGCACAGTTTACTTATATCATGTATAAAGCAGAGTCAGCAATTCAGCGCGACCGCGACGCGTCTACTTTACCTGGTCGGTACAAACTAGTTCACGACAAGCAGCCGACCAGCAAGGGCCGACTCGTCGCGGGCTCATATCAGTACATCATCCCTCATTCTAGATTAGTCTTTTCTTTGGACAATATAACAGTTAACAGTATTCATACAGTCTTATCATTCAATGTATCCCCGTACATTAATTTTTTGGTCCTTCGAGACATTGCGTTGCGTGTGAAGTTACAATATAGTGTGACAGTGACGCGGGAACTATCAGTGATATTTTATTAGTGACATTGGACGGTTTGGGGGACCGTCACCAGCAGTACAGAGCAGTTGTGACGCCCTGTGCGTCACTATCAGCAGCAGCAGAACCGTGAGCGTAACAGGAACGCTCCGGTTCGATAACAGCACGTCCCGAGGAGCATCAAGACACCCCGGGGCTACAGCAGCAGCAGAACCGTGAGCGTAACAGGAACGCTCCGGTTCGATAACAGCACGTCCCGAGGAGCATCAAGGCACCCCGGGGCTACAGCAGCAGCAGAACCGTGAGCGTAACAGGAACGCTCCGGTTCGATAACAGCACGTCCCGAGGAGCAACAAGGCACCGCGGGCCTACAGCAGCAGCAGAACCGTGAGCGTAACAAGAACGCTCCGGTTAGTTAACAGTACGTCCCGAGGAGCAGCACGGCGCCGCGGGGCTACAGCAGCAGCAGAGCACGTGAGATCTTTCCATTTTATCTACATTAATCAAGTAAAATGTCGACGCGTTTGGAAGATCTTGTTGCGACCCAAGAGCAGGTCGAAGCAGGAATCGAGCAGCTCTGGGTCAACTTTAGGAAGGACGGCGCTAGCAGGAAAACGCCGACCTATCTTAAACGTAGGCTAGACCAACTAGACAATCTATGGGGAGAATTTCAGGCAAATCATATAGAGTTGTGTGGACTAGGTATTAAAACTCATAAGTATTTCACAGAAAATAAATACGAGACAGTGAAAGACAGGTACAGCAGAGTGAGATCTCTCATAGAAAACACAGATGTGTCTGAGAAAGTTGAAACAAAACAACCAGGCGTATTAGAGGTGGCAAGTGGTAGTCGAGACCCACCGTCAGATCAGCAACAAGAAGAAGATGGTGGCGTCTTTCAGGAGTCAGTACAAGTGCAACAGACTACCAACCCTAAATCAGAACAAATGTTTCGGAAACAAGCAAGTAACTTCCGAGCGTTGTATAAATCAGTATCAGGAATTAATTTGGAGGCCGTTTCCGAAAAATGGGAACTAGAAGACTTGTTACGTACTCTGCAAAAAAGGTGGGATACGGTGGACAAGCTCCATTGGGAAATAGATTCAGAAATCGGCAGCACCAATAAGCAGTATGAAAGCTTGATAGCAGAATATGAGGCTCAGTATGACAAGATGAAAAGGGAGATTAACAGCAAATTATGGTCAATGCAACACCGTGAGAAGGCGACACCCCAAATGGATATCCCTATCTTCAATGGAAACTACGATCAATGGGTATCGTTTAAAGACCTCTTTATTGATGCGATTCATAACAACCCGTCGCTGTCCAACGCGCAAAAGATGCAGTTCCTAAAGATGAAAGTCAGGGATGAACCAGAAAAACTGATACAGCATCTTAAGATTAGCTCGTCTAATTACGAGATCGGTTGGGGCATTCTTAATCACAGATATAACAACAACAAGTTAATCTTCTCCTCGCACATGAACATTTTACTCAGCCTCCCGGTGATGCAACAAGCGTCGGTTGAGAATATCAAGCGTATCCACGACACCATGCAGGAGTGCCTAAATGCAATCAAGAGTTTAGGGGTGGATATAGCAACATGGGACCCCATGCTAGTTCATGTCCTAGCCCAGAAGCTAGACCAAGATACTCATCGGGAGTATACAGCTTCAGTCAAACAGAAAAAAGAACTCCCAGTACTTCAGGAGTTCCTCGACTTTTTAGAAAGCAAGTTTACCACTATGGAGTCGAGCCGCAGGAAGCAAGAAAACCCTGCACAAAAACATAGTTCATATCCGTCGGCAAATCCTAACAAATCGGCGAAATATAACAGTTCAAAGTATAATACGCACAAACAATCAAATACAACGAAAAATGAGACGCGCAAATACTTGTGTCCATTGTGCAACAGTACCGACCACGGGTTATACTACTGTCAGCAATTTTTGCAAATGTCGCCGCACCAAAAGCGCAAAACAGCCAATAACCTAAAGTTATGCGAAAACTGTCTTTATTCGCATAGCGGGAAGGTTTGCCTATCAGAAAGAAAATGCCGCGAGTGTGATGCCCCACATAACACACTGCTACACGAGGCGTTTTTCCGACAAAATGGTATGAAGCAAGAGTCAAACCAAGTAAAACATAACAGTCACGTTTCTATGCAACGTGAAATACCGGAAACCTTACTGGCCACCGCTTTGATTCAAGTAAAAGCACAGAATGGGGCCTACCAACAGATGAGGGTTTTGGTAGATCAGGGGTCAATGACATCCCTTATCAGCAGCGAAGCAGCAACTTTGTTGGACCTGCCGCGTCAGAAATGCAAAGGCGTGATTACAGGAGTAGGTGCCAAAGAGAGTAACTGCAAAGGTCTCTTGACCATAACATGCCAATCAGTTATCAGCGACTTTACGTTTTCGACCGACGTTTACATAATGAAACAGCTCGTTAACAATTTACCGACGTATTCCTTCGCCAAACCATCATGGCCACATCTGGACAGCATCCAGCTTGCAGACCCAGACTTTAATGTCAGTCGCCCAATCGATATCTTGCTAGGCGCAGATGTCTATTCAGAGATCATTTTGGAAGGAATTTCCCGGGCAAACTCGAACGTACCTATCGCACAACAGACGCGACTAGGGTGGATACTTAGCGGGAATGTAAAGACACTACAATGCAATGTTGTCCTACAGGACACCGGGGACTTGCGCCGGTTCTGGGAGATTGAGGACATATCAGAGGAAACATCTTTGTCAGCAGAAGATCAACATTGCGTGCAGTTTTACAAGGCCACAACAAAACGGCTTGAGGATGGCAGATTTGAGGTCAGACTCCCTCTCAAGCCAGATGTCGATGAAAAACTCGGCTTATCAAAGTACAAAGCAGTTTCACAGTTTCGGTCATTAGAACGAAAATTCATAAAACACGCAGACATAGCTAAAGAGTACAAGCTATTTATAAACGAGTACCTATCGTTAGGCCACATGAAACCTGCACTAGGTAGCTCAAACGGCGATTACTTTTTGCCGCATCATTGCGTTTTAAAAGAAGACTCTATTACAACGCGTCTAAGAGTTGTTTTTAACGCTTCGGCCACGTCGTCATCCGGGCAGAGCCTGAATGACCTTATGTATCGTGGCCCAAATTTACAAGCAGACCTCCAAGCACTGCTCATCACTTGGAGACAATATCAGATAGCATTTACCGCTGACATAGCCAAAATGTACAGATGCATGCTAGTCAGTGAAAAAGACCAACAATATCAGAAAATTGTTTGGCGAAACACAGATCAAGAACCCATACAAGAATATCAGTTGACCACCGTCACATACGGTACAAAAGCAGCCCCTTTTCTCGCCATGATGACGCTGAAACAGTTGGCGAGTGAGGAAAAACAGAGATTATCAACAGGACAGTCGTCTTCAGAGCAAGAGAAGACTTTACAACTTGAAGTGGCCACCGTGCTAGAAGAAAAATTCTACATGGATGACCTCATTCATGGGTGCCACTCAACAGCCTCAGCACTACAAGTACAACGGCACCTAATCAGTTTACTGGAGTCTGGCGGGTTTCATTTGCGGAAGTGGAAAGCAAATGCGCCCGAACTTTTACAGGATGTCGATAAAAATGAGAACTTTGATTTCAAGCAGGCGGAATCAACCAAGACACTAGGCCTCACCTGGAACCCAGCTCAAGATCACTTCACGTTTCAGTGCAAGTTCGGATCACCTACTAAGCATACAAAGAGAGCACTACTATCCTGCATCTCAAAACTGTTTGATCCGTTAGGGTGGCTATCCCCCCTCAGCACCAAACTGAAGCTACTGTTTCAAGGTGTTTGGTTACTGAACATTGGTTGGGATGATAACCTTCCAGAACACACCATCAAAGAATGGCTTGTCATCAAAAATGACATCCAAAACATCGATCAGATACAGCTCCCAAGATGGCTACAAACAAAACAGGACGATTGCATCGAACTACACGGATTTTGCGATGCCTCGACTAAAGCAATCGGATGTGTCATCTATTGTAAAATAAACAGTGAAAATCAAGAAAAATCTTCAGTCGTGTTGATGGCCGGGAAAACAAGACTCGTGCCATCTAGCAAACAAGTGTCCTTACCACGACTGGAGCTAACTAGCGCACACTTATTAGCTAAACTCATGGCAAAAGTTAAACAGGCGCTAGGCGAATACAGAATAACGCAGTTTGGTTGGAGCGACTCCATGGTAACACTCGGGTGGCTACAGGGTGACCCAGAGAAGTGGAAAGTCTTCGTATCCAATCGGGTAAAACAAGTTACCCAAAGCATGCCCGCTGAATGCTGGAGGTATGTGAAGTCATCAGAGAACCCAGCTGACAGTGCCAGCCGAGGCATGACTGCCACTCAGTTGAAAGAACATGCTTTATGGTGGCAGGGGCCAGCATGGCTGCCCACTTATCAGACGAACAGTAAACAGCAAGAACAGCACTTTGAGACTAATCAAGAAGTCAAAAAGATGCTGCAAGTCAACGTCGCTAGACAGGATAGCGGAAATGACATTATTTATCAGCTATTAATAACCTACAGTACACTTACAAAGGTGATTCACGTATTAGCGCGAGTACTGAGAATTTTCAACAAGTCAGCAGAAAGGCCGTCTCATACTTACCTAACGCTACAGGAGGTAAAACGGGCAACTACCATGGTCATAAAATACGTGCAAAAAACCGCCTTTTCAGCAGAAATCAGAGATCTCGAACAGGGCAAGCAAGTGAGCCCAAAAAGCCCAATTTCGAACTTAAAACCGTATCTCGAGCAAGGAGTACTTAGAGTAGCAGGAAGATTGAGAAATGCACACGTCAGCAAGGACATGAAATTTCCAATCATCATTCCAAAGGACGGCCGGTTCACTGAACTATTAGTGAATCATGCACACGACCTTACGTTCCACGGCGGGGCAAGGCTGACGCTATCATTTCTTAGAAACAAGTATTGGCTTATCAGTGGCAACCGAGTAACGAAGAAATGGATACGACTGTGCGTGAAATGCCGGCGACAAACACCGTCCAAACAGGATCAGCTGATGGGTGACCTACCCGAGGCCAGATGCAACCCTTCCAGACCATTTTTTCACACGGGGGTGGATTTTACAGGGTGCATCTTGCTAAAAGCCAACAAGGGAAGAGGGATTAAAACCACCAAAGGTTACGTCGCCGTGTTTGTGTGTATGGCAACCAAGGCCGTACATATCGAACTTGTATCAGATATGACGTCATCGTCGTTTATCGCAGCCTTACGGAGAATGGCTGCTCGAAGAGGCACGCCGGCCCATATGTATAGCGACAGTGGTACAAACTTCGTGGGCGCGAGTACCAGCTTACAGCAAGAGCATGAAGAACTAAAACAGATTTTTAGTGACAGCTTCCTAGCAGAAATAACAGAGATGGAGATGAGCTGGCATTTTAATGCTCCAGCATGGCCATCGGCAGCAGGGCTGATGGAGTCAGGGGTCCGGAGATTAAAATATCATCTCAAACGAGTAATTGGAGAGCAGAAACTCACATTTGAAGAGCTATCAACAGTTTTAGCTCAAATTGAAGGATGCCTAAATTCAAGGCCATTGTGCCCATTATCAGAAAATTCAGACGACGACTGCTTAACTCCAGCCCATTTCTTAGCAAGTGGTCCCGTCTTAACAATCTTTGAAACAGAGCGGGATTTAAGAACCCGTTGGCAGCTAGCTCAACGTGTCTTTCAAGATGTATGGAAGAGATGGAAAACAGAGTATCTCAGCCAGTTGCAAACAAGAAGCAAGTGGACTCAGCAAAAGGAGAACATCAGCTTGAATGACGTCGTTATCATCCACGACGATAATCTTCCAGCAGGGAAGTGGGCCATGGGCCGCGTAGTTGAGTTGCATCCCGGGAAGGATGGGCTAGTGCGAGTTGTTACGCTGAAAACTAAAAACGGCTACAAGAAGCGCCCCATTATCAAGTTATCACCCCTGCCCGTTCACAACAGACCTTCAGACGACAAACAAGAGTCAAAAACTGCCCTGGGTGACAAACAAGAGTCGATCCCGGAAGGCCAGATAGGCGGAAAACAGAATGAAAAACAGAAAAAATACCCTAAAGGGTCCAAGTTCAGTTTTACTTCGGTGGTTTTGGCGTTGACCTTTATCATGCTATCAAGTGCACAAGGTGCTTACAACGTCACAAACCTTAGAGAAACACAGAGACTGTACTTCGATAAAATATCAAGTTTAAAACTTATTCGAGACGACTGGAAACTAGTGGTGTACTATGACTTGTCCTCCTACTGGCAAGGCATGGCAGCATTCCACGACTACACTAATCAGATAGAGCAAACATGTGCCAAAATCAATTTAACATCCCACTGTAAAGTGTTATCTCTCCAGCTACGTCACGGATACTCAGAGTTAGACTACTACAATGAACTGCTCCTGAGTCAGCATTCCGGCGCGCGCCCGAGGCTCGCGCGCGGTCTTATCAACGGTGTCGGTTACGTCGCTAATGCTCTCTTCGGCGTACTCGACTCTAGTTTCGCAGAAAAATATGAACAAGATATTTCTCTCGTACGCGAAAATCAGCAACACTTGGCTTCACTATGGAAGAATCAGACTTCCATCATAGCATCAGAATATGACCTACTGAAAAGGACAGAAGAAACCATGAACAGACAGCAGAAACTTATTAATCAGAACTTTCATGTCCTTGAGCAGAACATCATGAATATTAACAAGAATATTCAAGACGAGGTCACCGCTAACGAGTTCAATTTGGAAGCCCTAGCAGCGAGCAACATGCTCCAATCTTTGAAGAGCATACAGAGCGCTCTTCTGGATATCATAACAGATATTTATCATGGACGTTTCAATCTGCATATCCTAACTCCAGATCAACTGAGAAAGGAATTGAACGTCATATCCAATCAACTTGCACCCGAATTAATATTACCCATTACAAACCTTCAGGCCGATCTAAGAAGTATTTATCAGTTAGTCAGCGTCAAAGCAAGAATGACCGAAGACTTTTTGTTGTTTGAGATCAAGCTACCCTTAATCAACAGAGACAGTTTCGAACTACTGAAAATTATACCGGTACCTGAGAAAATTGGCCAGCAAATGAGGTTGGTTCAGCCCAAAGCAGAGTACGTAGCATTAAATATCAAGAAGGATGCCTACGTAGAGATGTCTGAAATGGACGTTAGAGCTTGCTCACATCACGAACAAGACTTTATCTGTCGCCTACAGAAACCAATCTACAACATGAGACAGGACGAGAATCTCTGTCAAACAGACGAAACTACCACCCACTGCCAAACCACCACGGCAACATGCCAGAACAGATGGGCCGAACTAAACACGCCTAATCAGTACCTTTATTTTTGTTGCAATGATAGTCAAATGAAAATAATTTGCGGAGATCAAGTATCCGTAACTCAGCTACACAACACGGGCATTATTAGCATAGGTCATGGTTGTATGATTAAGAATAATCAGTTTACAGTGCACGCTCATAAGCAAGACATGAGCGCCATGCATACGAGAGCAGACATACTCGTACCCGATATCTCGCCCATCAATGACATCATCCATGTGACCATCCCCAAGCTTGAGTTAATATCAGTACAACCAGATGTTCATAAGCAGTTACAAGAGCTGCATAACAGAATAGACGCCATGAAGGCAGAAACGCCACTTGCCTACCGTGTATCATACCATGATGTCCACCATTACATTGCCATATACGTAATCGTTGGTCTAGCAGTCACAGCAGGAGCAGGAATCTGGATGCGAAGATGTTCCAGACGAAGCGCGGCCCGTCCGCGCTTCCTGGAGGTGGAGCGGGGCACGCAGCCCCCCGCCTCCAGCGCCGCGCCCCCCACCAGTAGTGGGGCCAATCAACAGTGTAAGTGCGTACAATATGTGATTAGTGAGAAAAGGCATTGGCAAAGTGAGAGTGATTTAATAGCCAAAAATGCATCAAAGGCAATCAGTGAGTCTAATACGGACCTAGGGTCCAAAGCAGTGTATTATAAGAGTAGTTGTGCGTTAGACCAAGTACCTAGAGACTTTAAGTGAATGAAATATTTAAGTGATTGTTCATATCACCTGTATCATCCCATTTTAGTAATTAATTAGAAGCAGTAGATTTTACGTTATCAAGTACGTACTTAGCAGATCAGTGAAGTTATCAGTTTAGTTTAGTTTCTTTCCCGGTCCGGAGCATGTACGGGCCAACCCGCACAGTTTACTTATATCATGTATAAAGCAGAGTCAGCAATTCAGCGCGACCGCGACGCGTCTACTTTACCTGGTCGGTACAAACTAGTTCACGACAAGCAGCCGACCAGCAAGGGCCGACTCGTCGCGGGCTCATATCAGTACATCATCCCTCATTCTAGATTAGTCTTTTCTTTGGACAATATAACAGTTAACAGTATTCATACAGTCTTCATGTACGGGCCAACCCGCACAGTTTACTTATATCATGTATAAAGCAGAGTCAGCAATTCAGCGCGACCGCGACGCGTCTACTTTACCTGGTCGGTACAAACTAGTTCACGACAAGCAGCCGACCAGCAAGGGCCGACTCGTCGCGGGCTCATATCAGTACATCATCCCTCATTCTAGATTAGTCTTTTCTTTGGACAATATAACAGTTAACAGTATTCATACAGTCTTATCATTCAATGTATCCCCGTACATTAGTTTTTTGGTCCTTCGAGACATTGCGTTGCGTGTGAAGTTACAATATAGTGTGACAGTGACGCGGGAACTATCAGTGATATTTTATTAGTGACATTGGACGGTTTGGGGGACCGTCACCAGCAGTACAGAGCAGTTGTGACGCCCTGTGCGTCACTATCAGCAGCAGCAGAACCGTGAGCGTAACAGGAACGCTCCGGTTCGATAACAGCACGTCCCGAGGAGCATCAAGACACCCCGGGGCTACAGCAGCAGCAGAACCGTGAGCGTAACAGGAACGCTCCGGTTCGATAACAGCACGTCCCGAGGAGCATCAAGGCACCCCGGGGCTACAGCAGCAGCAGAACCGTGAGCGTAACAGGAACGCTCCGGTTCGATAACAGCACGTCCCGAGGAGCAACAAGGCACCGCGGGCCTACAGCAGCAGCAGAACCGTGAGCGTAACAAGAACGCTCCGGTTAGTTAACAGTACGTCCCGAGGAGCAGCACGGCGCCGCGGGGCTACAGCAGCAGCAGAGCACGTGAGATCTTTCCATTTTATCTACATTAATCAAGTAAAATGTCGACGCGTTTGGAAGATCTTGTTGCGACCCAAGAGCAGGTCGAAGCAGGAATCGAGCAGCTCTGGGTCAACTTTAGGAAGGACGGCGCTAGCAGGAAAACGCCGACCTATCTTAAACGTAGGCTAGACCAACTAGACAATCTATGGGGAGAATTTCAGGCAAATCATATAGAGTTGTGTGGACTAGGTATTAAAACTCATAAGTATTTCACAGAAAATAAATACGAGACAGTGAAAGACAGGTACAGCAGAGTGAGATCTCTCATAGAAAACACAGATGTGTCTGAGAAAGTTGAAACAAAACAACCAGGCGTATTAGAGGTGGCAAGTGGTAGTCGAGACCCACCGTCAGATCAGCAACAAGAAGAAGATGGTGGCGTCTTTCAGGAGTCAGTACAAGTGCAACAGACTACCAACCCTAAATCAGAACAAATGTTTCGGAAACAAGCAAGTAACTTCCGAGCGTTGTATAAATCAGTATCAGGAGTTAATTTGGAGGCCGTTTCCGAAAAATGGGAACTAGAAGACTTGTTACGTACTCTGCAAAAAAGGTGGGATACGGTGGACAAGCTCCATTGGGAAATAGATTCAGAAATCGGCAGCACCAATAAGCAGTATGAAAGCTTGATAGCAGAATATGAGGCTCAGTATGACAAGATGAAAAGGGAGATTAACAGCAAATTATGGTCAATGCAACACCGTGAGAAGGCGACACCCCAAATGGATATCCCTATCTTCAATGGAAACTACGATCAATGGGTATCGTTTAAAGACCTCTTTATTGATGCGATTCATAACAACCCGTCGCTGTCCAACGCGCAAAAGATGCAGTTCCTAAAGATGAAAGTCAGGGATGAACCAGAAAAACTGATACAGCATCTTAAGATTAGCTCGTCTAATTACGAGATCGGTTGGGGCATTCTTAATCACAGATATAACAACAACAAGTTAATCTTCTCCTCGCACATGAACATTTTACTCAGCCTCCCGGTGATGCAACAAGCGTCGGTTGAGAATATCAAGCGTATCCACGACACCATGCAGGAGTGCCTAAATGCAATCAAGAGTTTAGGGGTGGATATAGCAACATGGGACCCCATGCTAGTTCATGTCCTAGCCCAGAAGCTAGACCAAGATACTCATCGGGAGTATACAGCTTCAGTCAAACAGAAAAAAGAACTCCCAGTACTTCAGGAGTTCCTCGACTTTTTAGAAAGCAAGTTTACCACTATGGAGTCGAGCCGCAGGAAGCAAGAAAACCCTGCACAAAAACATAGTTCATATCCGTCGGCAAATCCTAACAAATCGGCGAAATATAACAGTTCAAAGTATAATACGCACAAACAATCAAATACAACGAAAAATGAGACGCGCAAATACTTGTGTCCATTGTGCAACAGTACCGACCACGGGTTATACTACTGTCAGCAATTTTTGCAAATGTCGCCGCACCAAAAGCGCAAAACAGCCAATAACCTAAAGTTATGCGAAAACTGTCTTTATTCGCATAGCGGGAAGGTTTGCCTATCAGAAAGAAAATGCCGCGAGTGTGATGCCCCACATAACACACTGCTACACGAGGCGTTTTTCCGACAAAATGGTATGAAGCAAGAGTCAAACCAAGTAAAACATAACAGTCACGTTTCTATGCAACGTGAAATACCGGAAACCTTACTGGCCACCGCTTTGATTCAAGTAAAAGCACAGAATGGGGCCTACCAACAGATGAGGGTTTTGGTAGATCAGGGGTCAATGACATCCCTTATCAGCAGCGAAGCAGCAACTTTGTTGGACCTGCCGCGTCAGAAATGCAAAGGCGTGATTACAGGAGTAGGTGCCAAAGAGAGTAACTGCAAAGGTCTCTTGACCATAACATGCCAATCAGTTATCAGCGACTTTACGTTTTCGACCGACGTTTACATAATGAAACAGCTCGTTAACAATTTACCGACGTATTCCTTCGCCAAACCATCATGGCCACATCTGGACAGCATCCAGCTTGCAGACCCAGACTTTAATGTCAGTCGCCCAATCGATATCTTGCTAGGCGCAGATGTCTATTCAGAGATCATTTTGGAAGGAATTTCCCGGGCAAACTCGAACGTACCTATCGCACAACAGACGCGACTAGGGTGGATACTTAGCGGGAATGTAAAGACACTACAATGCAATGTTGTCCTACAGGACACCGGGGACTTGCGCCGGTTCTGGGAGATTGAGGACATATCAGAGGAAACATCTTTGTCAGCAGAAGATCAACATTGCGTGCAGTTTTACAAGGCCACAACAAAACGGCTTGAGGATGGCAGATTTGAGGTCAGACTCCCTCTCAAGCCAGATGTCGATGAAAAACTCGGCTTATCAAAGTACAAAGCAGTTTCACAGTTTCGGTCATTAGAACGAAAATTCATAAAACACGCAGACATAGCTAAAGAGTACAAGCTATTTATAAACGAGTACCTATCGTTAGGCCACATGAAACCTGCACTAGGTAGCTCAAACGGCGATTACTTTTTGCCGCATCATTGCGTTTTAAAAGAAGACTCTATTACAACGCGTCTAAGAGTTGTTTTTAACGCTTCGGCCACGTCGTCATCCGGGCAGAGCCTGAATGACCTTATGTATCGTGGCCCAAATTTACAAGCAGACCTCCAAGCACTGCTCATCACTTGGAGACAATATCAGATAGCATTTACCGCTGACATAGCCAAAATGTACAGATGCATGCTAGTCAGTGAAAAAGACCAACAATATCAGAAAATTGTTTGGCGAAACACAGATCAAGAACCCATACAAGAATATCAGTTGACCACCGTCACATACGGTACAAAAGCAGCCCCTTTTCTCGCCATGATGACGCTGAAACAGTTGGCGAGTGAGGAAAAACAGAGATTATCAACAGGACAGTCGTCTTCAGAGCAAGAGAAGACTTTACAACTTGAAGTGGCCACCGTGCTAGAAGAAAAATTCTACATGGATGACCTCATTCATGGGTGCCACTCAACAGCCTCAGCACTACAAGTACAACGGCACCTAATCAGTTTACTGGAGTCTGGCGGGTTTCATTTGCGGAAGTGGAAAGCAAATGCGCCCGAACTTTTACAGGATGTCGATAAAAATGAGAACTTTGATTTCAAGCAGGCGGAATCAACCAAGACACTAGGCCTCACCTGGAACCCAGCTCAAGATCACTTCACGTTTCAGTGCAAGTTCGGATCACCTACTAAGCATACAAAGAGAGCACTACTATCCTGCATCTCAAAACTGTTTGATCCGTTAGGGTGGCTATCCCCCCTCAGCACCAAACTGAAGCTACTGTTTCAAGGTGTTTGGTTACTGAACATTGGTTGGGATGATAACCTTCCAGAACACACCATCAAAGAATGGCTTGTCATCAAAAATGACATCCAAAACATCGATCAGATACAGCTCCCAAGATGGCTACAAACAAAACAGGACGATTGCATCGAACTACACGGATTTTGCGATGCCTCGACTAAAGCAATCGGATGTGTCATCTATTGTAAAATAAACAGTGAAAATCAAGAAAAATCTTCAGTCGTGTTGATGGCCGGGAAAACAAGACTCGTGCCATCTAGCAAACAAGTGTCCTTACCACGACTGGAGCTAACTAGCGCACACTTATTAGCTAAACTCATGGCAAAAGTTAAACAGGCGCTAGGCGAATACAGAATAACGCAGTTTGGTTGGAGCGACTCCATGGTAACACTCGGGTGGCTACAGGGTGACCCAGAGAAGTGGAAAGTCTTCGTATCCAATCGGGTAAAACAAGTTACCCAAAGCATGCCCGCTGAATGCTGGAGGTATGTGAAGTCATCAGAGAACCCAGCTGACAGTGCCAGCCGAGGCATGACTGCCACTCAGTTGAAAGAACATGCTTTATGGTGGCAGGGGCCAGCATGGCTGCCCACTTATCAGACGAACAGTAAACAGCAAGAACAGCACTTTGAGACTAATCAAGAAGTCAAAAAGATGCTGCAAGTCAACGTCGCTAGACAGGATAGCGGAAATGACATTATTTATCAGCTATTAATAACCTACAGTACACTTACAAAGGTGATTCACGTATTAGCGCGAGTACTGAGAATTTTCAACAAGTCAGCAGAAAGGCCGTCTCATACTTACCTAACGCTACAGGAGGTAAAACGGGCAACTACCATGGTCATAAAATACGTGCAAAAAACCGCCTTTTCAGCAGAAATCAGAGATCTCGAACAGGGCAAGCAAGTGAGCCCAAAAAGCCCAATTTCGAACTTAAAACCGTATCTCGAGCAAGGAGTACTTAGAGTAGCAGGAAGATTGAGAAATGCACACGTCAGCAAGGACATGAAATTTCCAATCATCATTCCAAAGGACGGCCGGTTCACTGAACTATTAGTGAATCATGCACACGACCTTACGTTCCACGGCGGGGCAAGGCTGACGCTATCATTTCTTAGAAACAAGTATTGGCTTATCAGTGGCAACCGAGTAACGAAGAAATGGATACGACTGTGCGTGAAATGCCGGCGACAAACACCGTCCAAACAGGATCAGCTGATGGGTGACCTACCCGAGGCCAGATGCAACCCTTCCAGACCATTTTTTCACACGGGGGTGGATTTTACAGGGTGCATCTTGCTAAAAGCCAACAAGGGAAGAGGGATTAAAACCACCAAAGGTTACGTCGCCGTGTTTGTGTGTATGGCAACCAAGGCCGTACATATCGAACTTGTATCAGATATGACGTCATCGTCGTTTATCGCAGCCTTACGGAGAATGGCTGCTCGAAGAGGCACGCCGGCCCATATGTATAGCGACAGTGGTACAAACTTCGTGGGCGCGAGTACCAGCTTACAGCAAGAGCATGAAGAACTAAAACAGATTTTTAGTGACAGCTTCCTAGCAGAAATAACAGAGATGGAGATGAGCTGGCATTTTAATGCTCCAGCATGGCCATCGGCAGCAGGGCTGATGGAGTCAGGGGTCCGGAGATTAAAATATCATCTCAAACGAGTAATTGGAGAGCAGAAACTCACATTTGAAGAGCTATCAACAGTTTTAGCTCAAATTGAAGGATGCCTAAATTCAAGGCCATTGTGCCCATTATCAGAAAATTCAGACGACGACTGCTTAACTCCAGCCCATTTCTTAGCAAGTGGTCCCGTCTTAACAATCTTTGAAACAGAGCGGGATTTAAGAACCCGTTGGCAGCTAGCTCAACGTGTCTTTCAAGATGTATGGAAGAGATGGAAAACAGAGTATCTCAGCCAGTTGCAAACAAGAAGCAAGTGGACTCAGCAAAAGGAGAACATCAGCTTGAATGACGTCGTTATCATCCACGACGATAATCTTCCAGCAGGGAAGTGGGCCATGGGCCGCGTAGTTGAGTTGCATCCCGGGAAGGATGGGCTAGTGCGAGTTGTTACGCTGAAAACTAAAAACGGCTACAAGAAGCGCCCCATTATCAAGTTATCACCCCTGCCCGTTCACAACAGACCTTCAGACGACAAACAAGAGTCAAAAACTGCCCTGGGTGACAAACAAGAGTCGATCCCGGAAGGCCAGATAGGCGGAAAACAGAATGAAAAACAGAAAAAATACCCTAAAGGGTCCAAGTTCAGTTTTACTTCGGTGGTTTTGGCGTTGACCTTTATCATGCTATCAAGTGCACAAGGTGCTTACAACGTCACAAACCTTAGAGAAACACAGAGACTGTACTTCGATAAAATATCAAGTTTAAAACTTATTCGAGACGACTGGAAACTAGTGGTGTACTATGACTTGTCCTCCTACTGGCAAGGCATGGCAGCATTCCACGACTACACTAATCAGATAGAGCAAACATGTGCCAAAATCAATTTAACATCCCACTGTAAAGTGTTATCTCTCCAGCTACGTCACGGATACTCAGAGTTAGACTACTACAATGAACTGCTCCTGAGTCAGCATTCCGGCGCGCGCCCGAGGCTCGCGCGCGGTCTTATCAACGGTGTCGGTTACGTCGCTAATGCTCTCTTCGGCGTACTCGACTCTAGTTTCGCAGAAAAATATGAACAAGATATTTCTCTCGTACGCGAAAATCAGCAACACTTGGCTTCACTATGGAAGAATCAGACTTCCATCATAGCATCAGAATATGACCTACTGAAAAGGACAGAAGAAACCATGAACAGACAGCAGAAACTTATTAATCAGAACTTTCATGTCCTTGAGCAGAACATCATGAATATTAACAAGAATATTCAAGACGAGGTCACCGCTAACGAGTTCAATTTGGAAGCCCTAGCAGCGAGCAACATGCTCCAATCTTTGAAGAGCATACAGAGCGCTCTTCTGGATATCATAACAGATATTTATCATGGACGTTTCAATCTGCATATCCTAACTCCAGATCAACTGAGAAAGGAATTGAACGTCATATCCAATCAACTTGCACCCGAATTAATATTACCCATTACAAACCTTCAGGCCGATCTAAGAAGTATTTATCAGTTAGTCAGCGTCAAAGCAAGAATGACCGAAGACTTTTTGTTGTTTGAGATCAAGCTACCCTTAATCAACAGAGACAGTTTCGAACTACTGAAAATTATACCGGTACCTGAGAAAATTGGCCAGCAAATGAGGTTGGTTCAGCCCAAAGCAGAGTACGTAGCATTAAATATCAAGAAGGATGCCTACGTAGAGATGTCTGAAATGGACGTTAGAGCTTGCTCACATCACGAACAAGACTTTATCTGTCGCCTACAGAAACCAATCTACAACATGAGACAGGACGAGAATCTCTGTCAAACAGACGAAACTACCACCCACTGCCAAACCACCACGGCAACATGCCAGAACAGATGGGCCGAACTAAACACGCCTAATCAGTACCTTTATTTTTGTTGCAATGATAGTCAAATGAAAATAATTTGCGGAGATCAAGTATCCGTAACTCAGCTACACAACACGGGCATTATTAGCATAGGTCATGGTTGTATGATTAAGAATAATCAGTTTACAGTGCACGCTCATAAGCAAGACATGAGCGCCATGCATACGAGAGCAGACATACTCGTACCCGATATCTCGCCCATCAATGACATCATCCATGTGACCATCCCCAAGCTTGAGTTAATATCAGTACAACCAGATGTTCATAAGCAGTTACAAGAGCTGCATAACAGAATAGACGCCATGAAGGCAGAAACGCCACTTGCCTACCGTGTATCATACCATGATGTCCACCATTACATTGCCATATACGTAATCGTTGGTCTAGCAGTCACAGCAGGAGCAGGAATCTGGATGCGAAGATGTTCCAGACGAAGCGCGGCCCGTCCGCGCTTCCTGGAGGTGGAGCGGGGCACGCAGCCCCCCGCCTCCAGCGCCGCGCCCCCCACCAGTAGTGGGGCCAATCAACAGTGTAAGTGCGTACAATATGTGATTAGTGAGAAAAGGCATTGGCAAAGTGAGAGTGATTTAATAGCCAAAAATGCATCAAAGGCAATCAGTGAGTCTAATACGGACCTAGGGTCCAAAGCAGTGTATTATAAGAGTAGTTGTGCGTTAGACCAAGTACCTAGAGACTTTAAGTGAATGAAATATTTAAGTGATTGTTCATATCACCTGTATCATCCCATTTTAGTAATTAATTAGAAGCAGTAGATTTTACGTTATCAAGTACGTACTTAGCAGATCAGTGAAGTTATCAGTTTAGTTTAGTTTCTTTCCCGGTCCGGAGCATGTACGGGCCAACCCGCACAGTTTACTTATATCATGTATAAAGCAGAGTCAGCAATTCAGCGCGACCGCGACGCGTCTACTTTACCTGGTCGGTACAAACTAGTTCACGACAAGCAGCCGACCAGCAAGGGCCGACTCGTCGCGGGCTCATATCAGTACATCATCCCTCATTCTAGATTAGTCTTTTCTTTGGACAATATAACAGTTAACAGTATTCATACAGTCTTATCATTCAATGTATCCCCGTACACTATCAATAACTATGAAGCCAAAAAAATGTAGCGAAAAAAATATCTACTATTACATACGTTTGGAGTCTAATTTATGTATTGAATTTGAACAGCAAATTTTTAAAAGATAATTTGTTGTAAGGTGCAGTGAAGCCGCATTTCTTTCCACCCATGTCGTACCACTCTTACTCGTACAACATTGCTTTTAGGCTAGTGTTTATTGAAATAATAAAAGCACTATTAGCTGAAACTACTATTTGCCCCTTATCGTCGGACCGCCCTTTGCACCCTGCGGCAATACTAATAAATTGTGCGCCACACCCCCTTGTAATCGGCGTGTAACTTATTTTTTCACTCGCAGGAATGTGTTTTCTTTTATTTAATGGTTGAGGCCCTTTTGGGGCGCTAGGATTTCAAACAAGTGTTTTTCTTGTATCGGGAGTCAGGAGACTTCACTGGCCTATGTTGTGAATTGTGATATCGTAAGGCAAAGGTCTCCCCCTTCTCAGCCCAGATTGTTTGCTAGCGCTATACTAGGTGTGTTCGAATTTTCACAAGCCCTAAAAAAAGGCCTTTGAATCTACGTAATGAGATGATTTATGCAGCGTCCAGTGGTACCTTCACACACGCTATATGGGTGAAGAAACCAATCGACGCTGCAGTGCCTGGGACATTGTATTTTGATGGAATAGGCTTGCCCAGCACCTATACCATTACCATCCTGATAGTTGGGTCCTTTCCCATCTTTCCTGTGGGCTAAGCAGCCGACAGGAAAGATGAGTCAATAAGCGTGGAGCCAACTTCGCCGCGGGTTTCCTCCCGATGTTTTTCTTTCACCGTTAGCGAGTGATTTTGCTACTTCAAATTCACAAATGTACGTAACTTTGAAAAGAAACAAAGTCATAGGACATGCCAGCACCGGGAATCTAACCTGGGTCTCTCACGAGGCCGATGGTGTGGCAAATTAGAGGCGTAAGAAACGCGCATCCATTCACGGTGCAATTTTATGTCAGGTCAGGCAAAACTGAAGGCAAATCTCATCACGTGTGAAAGGCTTTAGAATAAGTTTGAAAGCACCGTGTCACATTATTGTCAAACTAGCACAATCGGACTAAAACACGGCCCCAGTAATAAATAAAATAAAGCGAAACAAATATGAAATGCAGCGCACGGCGCCCCGCGCACCGAGTTTTAACTCGGTTAGTTGCGGACGGGCAATTTAACTGGCAGACAATAACTAAAACTATAAAAAAATTATAAAAACCCGACTTCACTGGTGAAAAAACTAAGGCCTTTGCATCTACGCAATGAGATGATTTATACAGCGTCCAGTGACACCTTCACACACACTGCAGCGCCAAGTGGTCTAGGGAAAGAGACCACTCGGCGCTGCATTGCCTGGCACATTGTTTTTAGATGGAATAGGCTTGCCCAGCACCTATACCATCCTGACAGCTTAGTCGGCCTAGCCCAGAGGAAAGACAAGTCAATTCGTGTTGAGCCAACTAAGCCGCGGATTTCCTCACTATATTTTCCTTCACCGTCACTGGTGAAAAGGTACACTGATATTAAGCTACTGCACTGATTTCGAGTGATCTGTTCCTTTCAAACGAAACAGATATCATCCAAAGTTCTGAAGTAATCATTAAAAAAATAACATACTTGTGCTAGTTTCATAAAACTACAATTCATAGATTTCTGACAAAAGAGCGTGACAGAACAATAGTTAGGTACCTATTTGCTTAGCAAAATGCTCAATTCAGAATCTGGGCCATAATTTATTATGACAATTCGATGTACATTGAGTAGACTATTAGACATTATAAAGGTTAGATTACTAACCGACTATTCAATGAACATCGAGTTGTCATAATAGACTATGAAATTGTAGTTTTATGAAAGTGGCACCTGGTCGAATTGAGTAACTCCTCTTTTTTGGAAGTCGGTTAAAAACGAGGCTGCCATTGGAGGTGAGTTGAACCTACTAATAGAATGTGACTAACTTTGTCTATAAAATATTAATGAAAACATTATACATAGGTAAATTAGGTATCTAACTGAACAGTCTCGGGACGAGCATATCGGAGCTTGAGATGAAGGCGCAAAATCGGCCAGAATGGAAAACTGTTAGGGATAACAGGAATCATTTATTGGTGATGATGATGATAAGATAAGATAAGATAAAATATTCTTTATTGTACACCAATATAAATACAAGCTAGGAAAAAAACTTAACTAAACAAGGTACAATTGGCGGCCTTATTGCTAACAGCAATTTCTGATGATGATGATCAAACTGAATTAATTTGCAACATCTTGAGTGCTTTTTGGTCCACAGAAGAGGAAGGCACACAAGTTAAAAGTGGACGCTTTTTTCTTGTGCGGAATTTATTCGTAGGTTCTAGGACCTGGAATCTAGGGATCTAGTTAAACCTAGGGATTTGCTGGATTTGACGGGCCATTTTTACCAAAATACTCACCCAAAAAAGAAGATGTTTTTGATTCATTGCCGGCGCTAGTGGACGGGGTACCCTCCTCTCAAGAGGAAGGTATAGGTGCTGGGCAAGCCTACTTTCTAAAACATTTCAAGGCACTGCAGCGTCCAACTTCACCCATCTACAGGATGCAATCGAATTCAATAGCAGAACTTTAAGGCGCCGTGCATAGTTTGTTTAATTTATTTAATTTTTATCTGTTTTTTAGTTTGTAATCTATGGAAGTGTTAATATTCCGAAATAAATGGTTTGAATGAATAGTGGATGGCCCATGCATAGTTCCTGTATCAAATACACTAAACAAATCGAAAATGTTCACATATCAAACCCTAGAATTAGGTGAGACCTATTGAGATAGTTGAGATTCATAAATGTTTTGAACACTTTTACACCACGGCGCACTTTTTTCAGACAAAATATCTTGCAATCTGTTATGGATATCAACACAAAACTGGCTGTTTTAGATAGCTCTCACCTAATTCTAGAGTTTGATATGTGAAAATTATTGATTTTTTTAATGTAATTGATACAGGAATCGATTTTGTGCATTTTTCTTTGCGCGCGGGCTAATTCACTATGTCCAGCGCCTTAAGTAGGCTGTCTACCAACTTGTACTAGTTGGCAAAACAGGCACCAAACATCAGTAGACAGTTCCGTTATCGAATTCGATTGCACCCTACACTCAACAGGCACAGTTATAGTATCAACATAATTTCTACATACTACGATACCTTCGTATCTAGTACTTTTAAAGCCCTCAAAACCTAAAGCTCATGGTAATAAATAAGTTAGTCCCTCACTCGCTACATAATAAACAAGTCTGAAATTCAAAATTAACTTTTCGCATTACCCTCTCTGCCTGTTGGGCAACGGGTTACGGAGGTGGCCTGAAATTGTGCATTATCATGTTGTGCGGTATTCATACAGTGGCCTTTGCATCTGCGTTATGAGATGATTTATACAGCGTCCAGTGGCACCTTCACTTACACTACATGGGTGAAGAGACCACTCGACGCTACAGTGCCTGGGACATTGTTTTAGTAGATGGAGTAGGCTTGCCCAGCACCTATAGGTACCATCCTGACAGCTTAGTCGGCCTAGCCCGCAGGAAAGACAAGGTCAATGCGAGCGGAGGCAACTTAGCCGCGTAATTTTTTTTATCAATGAAAAGCCGGAAATTATCAATATGGAAATTTACACACGACAGGACGTCAGACTGTACATTTTTGTTGTAAATTCGCCCCAAATGTAACCGAGTAGAGTGCTAGCGTGTAAGCGACTAAGCGTCGACGTGCTGTCGATTGTACTTGACTCTACTTGAGATATCCCCTGGTTTTTTTATATTTTACACTTCATAAATATTTTGTGAAAAAAACTGCCATAAGGCCGGCTAGACTATGTACAGGCGGAATTCCGGACGGGAAAAATTTAATCGGGATTCCGAACGCTTTCGAGGATTTCGACTGCAATTTTTTCCGGCCGGCGTTTTCATAGATTTGTATGCAATCCCCATTCGTTTTTCCGTTACGGAATAATTCTGTCTGTATGTGGACGGCCCAAAAGTCCGTCCTCATGAATGACAAGTCATGGGAACCAAAAAGTGACTACTTTCCAGACTCATTCAGGGACCTTCTTCGCCCGCGCGTGTGCCTGCGGGCTCGCAGTGAGAGGAAGACGCGGCAGCGGCGCGAGCTCCTTCTCGCATACATATGTTTATGTATATGTATTTTAAATTGGTATTTATGTATGATCTATGTAAGTTTATGATTACTTTTAAGTAGTTTATATCATCGGTTTTTATTCATAATTGCACCAACTACCCGTCTCTCAATTCCCTAGCACTTTTTTCCCATCAGTGGTTGCCTGGAAGAAATTGCTGTTAGCAATAAGGCCGCCAATTGTACCTTGTTTAGTTAAGTTTTTTTTTCCTTGCCTGTATTTATATCGGTGTACAATAAAGAATATTTTATCTTTATCTTTATCTTTCTCTCCTCTTGAATAAGGTCTCAGAATGAGATGCGAAACTAGTCGGCTATTCGGACTTCAATAAAAGTTTGTGAAACCGGGCGTGCTGTGTTGTGCGTAGGTATGTGTATTAATAAATAATGTCTAATGGCACAGTTTCTGAATTGAGAATTTAACTAAGCAAGTATGTCTGTTGCTTCATGGCGCACGTTAGATAGACCCCGCAAACTGTTTTTAACCAGTTTTCAACCCTATAGTGCACACTTAGGGCATTAACGGTCCGGTGCATAGTCGGTGGCTGGCCAACTTTTAGTGCTTGTTCATTAAAACTGATAAGCTTTTAATGCAAATTGAAAATTGCTGTTGGAACGAAGCTGATGTGGCCGGTTTGTATCAGCGCGGTGCTAAATGGGTTCGGGAGGGGTTCCGTACCCGGAGGGTGCCAAACGGGACCCTATTAGTCTGCATGTCTTTCTGTCCTAACTTTAAAGTGATAGCTCTCACCTAATTCTAGTGTTTGACATGTGAACATTTTAGATTTGTTTAATGCATTTGATACGTAATCGATTTCGTGCATTATTCTTAGCGCGCGGGCTATTCACTATGCACGGCGCCTTAATGAAATTGCAAAAAAAATAATGAATATGCTACATTTACTGCGAAAATCCCATCCGAAGGGATCGAAGATTCACAAAGAGAAATTGTAAATGAAACAGGAAAAACAGATCGCAATCGAGTACACGAACTTAATTAAAATAACATCCATCAAAAATGTTGCTAGTTTAAAATTCACTGGAAGTTCGCATGCTCCCGACTATGTATAATAATACAGAAAACTTGCTACGTGATGAATGCGTTTGCAAAATGCCATTTAAAACATTTTGACCCACTACCTAGTTTGACTAGCCATTTCAAATTGATTTGCAAAGTTAAGCAACATCGAGCGCGGTCAGAGTAGCTACCACGAGTGCGAAAAAGCTGTGCCTGACGTCTGTCATGTATCCTAATACTATGGTAGTAAGGTTGTTTATCCAACTTATCACTTTCAGTGACAGTGACAGTAAGCACTCGTGGTAGCTGCTCAGTCCATAGATGGGTGACCGCTAGTGGCAATAATATCTGAGCACTTCCGTGCTTCGGAAGGCACGTTAAACCGTTGGTCCCGGTTGTTGTTGATCAATAACAATCGTTAAGCCATGTCAGAGGCCCTTTGGGCGGCCTAAACACTCTGACACCAGGAGTTGCCACTACTTCATACGATTACCTGCCTACCACCCACTCAGGGATTGCAAATTACTTACTTCTTTGGGTCCAACGATCTTCATCCATTTCACTCTGTCTCCGGCCTCCATTCTCCAAAATGTTTTCTTGCCTATACGCCGTAGATCCTACTCGATACAGTACAGTCCTTCCATCGCTTCCTGGGTCTTCCAACGATCTTCTTCCATTAGATCGCCGTAGATCTTCCTCGATACAGTCCTTCCACCGCTTCCTAAAGTTCTTCTTCTGGGTCTTTTTGTTGCGGAATCCACTTGGAAATGGTTTAAGTGGTGTCATCCATTATTTCGCAGACTTGCCACTCTAAGCCTTTGTGTTTTGCGGAACCTGACGATCGTTTCTTTATGAATCAAAACATTTTCTCCGTTTGTATGGGTGTAAGAGCGGTGAAGAACAATGGACTCGGAAGCGAGAGACCTATGACTTTAATTTAGACTTTAATCCCAGCTAGTGGGACATGTATAATCGTACAGGCTACATTGCAAGTGTGTATAGTCATAATAGAAAGGCCGACCGGACTATCTGTGTCCTTTCCGAATTCCTCTGTCAGTTTAAACAGCTACATTCCCAACTGCACGATAAGGGTTAATTACACGAATATCACGCTCCATCTCATTTTCGCGATACACTGAAAATTCGTTTATTAAATAAATAATGATGTGTTAAAACAAACCGGCCAAGTGCGAGTCGGGTTCGCGCACTAAGGGTCCCGTACTTCTCCTCCTTGCATCGGTATCCTCATCACTGAGGGTGGTGGTCATTCAAACGAAGCAATCCGTGTCGTGCGATGCGATGCCAGTTGTTCCCATCTGCGGCTAAATGTATGGCATCGTATACGGTGGTGTTGAATGTGGATTTGGTCCACACTCAACTGACATACAACTAGTGGTTGTATAAACGCGACCCCATATAAACTTAACAACCCCATATCTCGGCAACCCCTCGACCGATTTGGCTCATGTTCGAACTTAAAAATTCTTTTAATTTCATTAACCCGCTTACCAAATTTCATAACGATCCGACCAAATTTACTCAAGTTATCGTCGAACGAACATACATACATACAAACATACAAACGCCGGATTGTTCAAGTAGACGCGGAGAACTTCGCTCGCTTCGCTCGCTCGTTCAATTAACAATGTTCTACTCGTAAAAGTTGACTTTCATGGAAATAAAACATAACGGCCGAAAATCGTAAGCTTTAGCTTACTTCGACGGTACTCTTCGTTGTAGTATTGACTGCGAAAACGCGGCTAGCGTTATTTCCACTATTTTGGAACTTTTCGTAAAATGCGCCCTATTTTCCTGAAAGTTGATTACAGACAGTTTATCAACGCTTTCAACAGCGGAATGTAAAATAAACCACATCATTGGACACATTTCGTGTAAACGGACGCGTTTCAGCACGTCGCGTGCAGTGATATTGATTAATTGTAAACTGCACAAATGTAAAGTCGTGTATTAACTTGGCAATTATAGAAAATAGAAAATTGTTATTTGAGTCTTTAAAAAAATTAGGTACTTACACAAAACAGCACGTCAGAGCGTACACTTTTGTTGTAAAGTCGCCCGTAACGTAGTCGAATAGAGTGCAAGCGTGTAAGCGTCGACGTGCTGCCTGGAGTACACAATTAAAATAAGTCCATAAAGTGAGTAGAAAAACGGGCCTTATGCTTATACAGGCCTTTTGTGGTTTTGTCATCTTTAAGCTGGTCGGTCCTTCTAGTCGGTGTTCTGCCTCGTGATCGCTTCCCTTTAACATTTCCGATGACGATCAGCTTTTCGAGGCCTTCGCTGCGTCTCGATATGTGGAGAAAGTATGACAGGATGCGTCGGTGACATATCGTGGATAGTCGGACTTTTATTTTAGAGATAAAGGATAAAAGTCCAATGACATCTACTTGACACTGTTTGAGGTTCGCGAAAATGAACTAGATGGCGGTTTGCTGCCACACCCGCGAACAGGGGCGGGCTGCGACTGGATGAGAAAGGCAACTACTCGTCATCATTAAGCAACATTTGTTGCGCCTCAATTATTGCCTGGTGAATTCACAGCTCTAAGGGGTACGCCAGATACAACGCGGCTCCAGGGCTAATTGGATGGAAAGACATGCTACTGTTGATTTACAATTCAATATTGTTAATTGTTGTTTGCTAAGTGTGAAGGCAAACATCGTGAGGAAACCCGCGGCTTATTTGGCTCCGCGCGTATTGACATTTTCTTTCATGTAGGCTAGGCCCACAAGCTGATAGGTAGGGTGGTATAGGTGCTGGGCAAGCTTACTCCATCTAAACATCTCCCAGACACTGCAGCGTCCGAGTGAGTGAAGGTGACACATCTAGTGTGAGTGAAGGTGCCACTGGACGCTGAATAAATCATCTTACTTCGTAGACGCAAAGGTCTAAGTTTTTTTTTGCACGAAACGATGATTGCGTGTAGTGATTGAGGTACAGATGGGCGAAGTGACCACTGAATTCAGGGTTCAAAATGATGATTTCAGGATTTCCAGTAAAGCGACTTCGCGTTCGGAAATCACTTTGTGCGGTTAGAGACGCGTTCCGTTTTACGCAGGTTACATTACAGTTTTATGTTTCGTTGTTATTATCAATTGATAAATAATTATGAACGTTTTATCACGATAATTATTCTTTCGAACTCTGAGTGAAGTGCCTGAGGGAGAGTCCTGGGACACATCTAGATAAAAAAGATTCAAGATTCAAGATTAAAGTTATATATTTGCTTTGAACGTGGTAGGTACATTTCAGATGTTAAAATAGTGTTAAAATAAAGCAATTAGCTAGTCGGCCAAGTCTAACTTAGGGTGACATTAATAGTCGTCGACTCATGATCGAACTCAAGTAGGTGATCTCAGAAAAGTCAAATGCTAATGTTAAGCCTTGGGTAATGTCAATGTCAATCTCATGATAGTGTCTATTAATATGCTGACAGCTACTCAAGTTTGACATTAGCCAAGGCTTAAGCATTTGACTTTTTCTGAGTTCACCTGCTTGAGATCGAGCTCAAGTAGATGATCTCAGACGACTATTAATACCTCTCTAAGGGTGGTATTCTAGAACGCTACTTAAACTCAGTTTAAACAGAATTCAGACTGTCGATAAAGCAGTGCATGTTTTGATGTGAAGGGAGGGATATTCAAATCAAAACATGCACTGTTTTATCGACAGTCGACACTACTAAACTCTACTTAAACTGAGTTTAAACAGAGTTCAAGGAGCTTTCTAGTATGAACTGAGTTTAAACAGAGTTTAAGTAGCGTTCTAGTTTGAACTGAATTTAAGTATCGTTCTAGAATAGCACCCTAAGTCGGGGCTTTCCTTACGAAGTTTTCCTTCACTGCTGGTGAAACAGACTGACATATCCACACATTTGTAGTATATTATTATGAGTTATTGTTATTACGCTACATTAAAGGCAAGGCACTGTCTTAATTGTTAACCCCAGACAATCACCTACCGAATTACCTCCGAACATTATTGCTTAGTAATTATTTATCTAACTACAGACCGAAATGGCCCCAAAGCCTCGGTAATAGCGTCCAATTTCTCGTCTGAGAGAATGGTAAATGATCCAAGTACAAACCACGAAGCTAATTATAGTGTGTGTAATACAAAATCAAATTAGTATTGTGATAGCTGTTTCGTGTATTTCGCTGGTAGTTCGATTATTGCGCTTCCGTTCTCAGACATTATGCTCGTTATTTTGTTGTAAAAACAATATAAAATATGTGTGATTTTAAGTGATGATGATGATGATTTTAGATCAGCAAATTTTTCCTAAACTAAGTACCTACGCAACATATCTTGTGCAGATGCGGTCTTACCGTCAGTTACATACGTATTTTTTCACGGAATAAGGTTTATGTGCAGCGCATTTCTTTTTTAGGGTTCCGTACCCAAAAAATTCCCAACGGGACCCTATTACTAAGGGTTATAAACGATACTTAAACTCAGTTCAAATTTGATCTCTGTTTAAGTATCGTTCATGAATACCACCCTAAGGCCCGGTTTCTGAGTTGAGAATTTTGCTAAGCAAATACTTAACTATCGCTCTGTCACGCTCTTTTGTGAGAAATCTGCAGAGACAGGACGATACTTACCCATTTGCTTAGCGAATTTCTCAATTCAGAAACCGGCAGTAAGACTCCGCCGTCAGTCCGTCTGCCACAACACAAGGATGTATCTCATGAACCGTGATAGTTAGACAGTTGAAAATTTCACGGATGGTGTATTTCTGTATGGTAAAACTAAAAAATAGAATAAAATAAATATTTAAGGGGTTCCCATACAACAAACGTGATTTGGCTCGGAACCATTCGTGCGCGAGTCCGACTCGCACTTGGCCGGTTTTTTTAAATAAAAAGCACAGTTAATACTGGGCGAAATCACCTCTGCATGGACTAACTGCCGGTTTCTGAATTGGGAAATTCGTGAAGCAAATGGGTAAGTATCGTCCTGTCTCTGCAGATTTCTCACAAAAGAGCGTGACAGAATGATAGTTAAGTATTTGCTTAGCAAAATTCTCAATTCAGAATCCGGGCCTTAATCCTTAACGGCTAAGTTCACATAAACTCAAGTGTTCAACCAACTCGACTGCGGATATTCTCAGAGCGATAAAACTTAAGTGCTCAAGTAGTACTGAGGCAGAATTATGATCTCTATCAATTAGAGAGAGTGTCTGGAAACAGATAAGCTTCTATCAGCCTTTAGGTATAGGGACTGGAGTAAGGTTTCCTACGCACTAACGACTGTAAATCTCCGACACATCGCGGGTGATATAGCGCAATGGAGAACTCGACTCTCCGCCACCTTCAATGATGGTCACGATCCTCAGTACTGAGGGAACGACTGAATGGAATGGAAAAAAAAACTAAGGCCTTTGCATCTACGTAATGAGATGATTTATACCCCTACAGCGTCCAGTGGCGCCTTCTCTCACACTAGATGGGTGAAGAGACCACTGTAATGAGAAGATTTATACAGCGACCAGAGGCACCTTCACTCACACTAGATGGGTGAAGAGACCACTCGGCGCTGCAGTGCCTGGGACATTGTTTTAGATGGAGTAGGCTTGCCCAGCACTTATACCATCCTGACAGCTTAGTCGGCCTAGCCCACAGGAAAGACAAGCTCAGTTGGCTCCACACGTATGTAATGGAACGACTGTAAAAAGTAAGTAACGTACGAAAAGTCTTTCGTAAGTACATCGCCTCAAGGACGCAGGTTTGCTCACCAAACTTTCCTTAGAGTAAGATTTAGCCCGTACAATTGTACATGTCCCACTAGCTGGGCAAAGGCCTTCTCTCAGAGAGAGTGTTCGAGCTTAATCACCACGCGTGCTCAATGCGGGTTGGCGTTTTTCGCGTTGAGGGTATAATGCCTCATACGCTTAGATTTCCTCACGAAGTTTTCCTTCACGTCAGCGAGTGGTATTGCTACTACAAATTCACAACTATACGATACGTGACTTTGAAGTAAATTAAAGTCATAGGTACATGCCCACACCGGAAATCGAACTTGGGTCTCTCGTTTCCGAGTCCATTGTTCTGCCCAATAGGCCACCACCGCTGTAAATACATACAATTTTAAGGTTCCGTACCTGAAGGTGCCAAGCAGGACCCTATTTCTCCGCCTAAAACCTAAACAACCGCATCCAAATCGGTTCACCCGTTTAATAGCAATAGCGCACTAGCGGCCAGGCTGCAGCGGCCAGAGAGATAGACACATTAGTATGAAATCGCCATGGGCCCTGCTCTACCACGGACAGGCACACACACAGCGTCAAGGTCAAACTTAAAACCCCCTCTTTTTTGGTCAGGGGTTAAAAGAAAAAAATAAAGGCCTTTGTGCATCTACGTTATAATATGATTTATACAGCGTCCAGTAGTACCTTCACTCACACTATACAGGGTGTTAATAGACTGCCAACAGACTCGAAAGCCACGCATACTAGACACCAAAACAAAGTACTTTTTCGAAAAATTATTGCTGGGAAATTATTTTGGTTTTTATATTTTATTACGCAATGGACGTGTGACCCACAGAAGTCATATTGCGCAAGCGTAGGTATAAGTTTATGTTACTTAAGCTAGAAGTGCCGATGTTTAGAATACATTGCGGGTTACAATTTTAACGTCGTTTTTTGTAAGAAATATTCATTATTTTGATATGACTTCTTGAAAAGGTATGTTAAGGCGCTGGGCATAGTGAATTAGCCCGCGCGCAAAAAAAATGCACAAAAACGATTCCTGTATCAAATACACTAAAAAAATCGAAAATGTTCACATATCAAACCCTAGAATTAGGTGAGAGCTATCTAAAACAGCCAGTTTTGTGTTGATACCCATAACAGATTACAAGATATTTTGTTTGAAAAAAAGTGCGCCGCCTATTTTTTTTCATCAAAAATATCTTCAAAACGTTTATGAATGTCAACACGAAACTGGCTGTTTTAGATAGGTCTCACCTAATTCTAGGGTTTGATATGTGAAAATTTTCGATTTTTTTAGTGTATTTGATACAGGACTCGATTTTGTGCATTTTTCTTGGCGCGCGGGCTATTCACTATGTACAGCGCCTTAAGAACTAGATACTGAATACATTTATGCAAAAAAAAAGTTTTCAAAAGTCCGACTTTGAACCCCATTATCTCGGAAACTGTTGATTTCCCAGGCATAGTTCCTTGAGCAAAAATGTTCGTTATGACGAGAACATTACGTAGTTTTCCGCTTTGTTGGCGGTCTTTTAACACCCTGTATGTTTTAGATGGAGTAGGCTTGCCCAGCACCTATACCATCCTGACTAAGGGTGGCATTAATAGTCGTCTGAGATCACCTACTTGAGATCGATGTCAAGAAGGTGAACTCAGAAAAGTCATATGCTAATGTCAAGCCTTGGCTAATGTCAAACTTGAGAAGCTGTCAGCATATTAATGGACACTATCTTGAGATTGACATTGACATTAGCCAGGCCATAGCATTTGAATTTTCTGAGATCACCTATTTGAGTTCGATCTTGAGTCGACGACTATAAATGCCACCCTTAAATGCATTAGAAAAGAATATCTTCGTGATAGTACACCGCCGTCTGTACTATTAGGTTAAGATAATTCTTGTAAATAATAAATTTCTGGTGTACAATAAAGTGTTCTCTATCTACTCCGTGCAATTTTAGTGGTTTTAAAGCCGAAGGTATTTAGTTGCACTGGTGATTCTGAGCCAAATTACAAAATTTCATTCCAAAACGCGCGAAAAAAAAATTCACTTCTCCATACAAATGGTGTCGATTGGCGATAGTCGTTTGTATTGGGAAGTGATTTTTTTTCCGCTCGTTTTGAAGTAAAATTTTGGAATTTGGCTCAGAATCACGAGTGCAACTAAATACCTTCGGCTTTAAAACCACTTAAATTCCACGGTGTATACTAGGCGCCACCACATAAATTCGCAAACCCACAACAGATGTATCCACCAGAAACACGGACTAACACGGGTAAATGGCAAGTGGGTATTGGGTATAAATTATCATCGAGCCAAGCCACAGTCTGCAGTGTCTAATGGTCCAGCCGTTAGATGGGAATTATTTATTGTGAGCGCGTGGAGAGATGTGTTAGGCTGTGGCCTTGGTGCTAAGGCACGGTTTCTGAATTGAGAATTTTAATGAGGTGGACTTGCGTCAAACAGGGTAAGCCAACTAAACTCTAATTTTTAAATAGAGTCCACGGAATGACAGTTGTTACAAAGGCTGTATCTGTCAGTAGCATACTAGCAACTGTCATTCCGAGGACTCGATTTAAAAATTTGAGTTTAACTCTGGGTTAATTTGACATTTCCATACAATTATTCAAGTTAACTCAGATTTAATGTGTTATCCCTAGCCCTGGGGGTCTACCGGCTAAAACGAAGCCATTGGCGAAAATCGAAATTCGATTTTTGAAAAATGTACTGCCATCCGTAAGACACGCGTTCTCGCGATTTCACGTAAGTCTTACGTTCTTTACGTCAAGCGGTGGTGGTCTAGTGGGTAGAACAGTGGACTCTGAAGCGAAAGGTCCTAGGTTCGATTCCCGGTGCGGGCATGTATCTATGACTTTGTTTAACTTCAAAGTTACGTACATTTGTGAATTAGTAGTAGCAATACCACTCGCTGACGGTGAAGGAAAACATCGAGAGGAAACCTGAGCGTATGAGGCATTATACCCTCAAGGCAAAAGTCGCCAACCCGCATTGAGCACGCGTGGTGATTAAGCTTGAACTCTCTCTCTCTGAAAGAAGGCCTTTGCCCAGCTAGTGGGACATGTACAATTGTACAGGCTACATCTTACTATCTTACTTACGTTTTTACGTTGGATTCTTCTTACAAGCGCGTTATAGCGTTTAGGTACGCTTTTCCTTCGTCACCGTGTCCACAGCCTTAGGGCAGCTTTTACCGCTCAAGCTAAGAGCACACCCTAATGACACCATTGACGTGTCATAATTGCGTAATGTTTATGTTCGACCGACAACTCTGTCTGGTCAAGTCTGGTGCCTAAGTGGCGTGGGTGTCATAACTGTCATACTGCCGGTTTCTGAATTGAGAAATTCGCTAAACAAATGGGTAAGTATCGTCCTGTCTCTGCAGATTTCTCACAAAAGAGCGTGACAGAACAAGAAACTTTGCTAAGCAAATACTTAACTATCGTTCTGTCACGCTCTTTTGTGAGAAATCTGCAGAGACTGGACGATACCTTACCCATTTGCTTAGCGAATTTCTCAATTCAGAAATCGGCAGATAGTGTTCTAAGGCCCGGTTTCCGAGTTGAGAATTTTACTAAGCACATACTTACGTATCGCTCTGTCACGCTCTTTTGTGAGAAATCTGCAGAGACAGGACGATACTTACCCATTTGCTTAGCAAAATTCTCAACTCAGAAACCGGGCCTAAGAGAAAGTACATACGAGTAGGTGTTTTAATCTCTCTATACTTACTACTAAAATAATCTTGAACCATTTGCACAGGTTTTGTAGTCAGGATATCTTGGGTCTTCCAGGGGCCCGAGTCTGTAACGCAATGGTGCCAAAATGGGCTCCCAGTTGACGGCTTCAATTACCATTAATTAATGCTGTCGGTCCTTTTAATGTTTTTTGTAGTACAGCAATAGTACATTACTGCCGCGATCTGTAATGGGTGCGTTTCTGGCGCGCTTTTGATGGCCGACAGAGCGCAGCGTACAAGGCCCTCACAGTGCGGTCAGCATTGCAGCACTTGATGGACAAGCTGGAATGAAGGCCGAGACCGAAGGTCGAGGCCTTTATAGCGCGGCCAGCAAGGGCTGCAATGATGACCAAACTTGAGGGCCGAGAGTGTAGCTAAGCTAAGCTCGAGGCAATCATAGCGTGGCCAGCAGCGCACTCATTGCAGACCAAGGCTTGTATAGTGCTTTACTCAAACAATGCGAGTAATTAAAATAGTAATTAGAATAGTAATTAAAATAGAAATTTAATTAGCTTACCATTTTTCGTAGATTAGGTACTTTCTGTCGATTTTCCATTCCGCAAACTTTTTGTTGGTAAGCAAGCAAGCTTTTGAAGCAAGTATTTTTCTTTTGACTTCGGTGGCAATAAATTTCCAACTACTAATTTCGCTTGCTTTTGAATGTCCGGCGGTGTTAAACACATTTAATTGGAGGATTCGTCGCTTTAAGATTTCACTTTTTCAACAAAAACACAGAAAAAGTCACTTCGAACAACGCGCGAAAAGCCGAAAACAATATGGCCGCGCTTTTTTTTTCTGTGCAATGTGTCGACTGCCAGTACTCATAGAGCCCAATTCTAAATAAATATTTTTTGCGCCTGATGTTTGAGTTCTATTTATGAAACAAAACTCGACATTAATGGATTTTCATACAGTTTTTCTGGCCGCAAAACACGACATTAATGAAATTCCATACAACTTTTCTGGCGCCTAATCCAAGTAGCCCGCAAGTCCGACTTCAAAGAAGGTTGTCGAATTAATGTCCACAAATGAATTACGAGCTTTTTTGAGTAAAGTATATTCAGATTCTAATTTTAAAGGATTAGTTCGCAGTAGGAGAAAAACGAGGAAACCCCGGTTTTGTCGTTCTACTGGGACGCCATCGACACGCCATTGCGTTACAGACTTAAGCCCCAGGGGCCTAATTCTCGGGCATCTCACATACGAGACATCTCGAAAAAAAATCTCATGTCATGGGGCAAATTCTAGGGAATCTTGCATCTCGGAGGAAAAATAGATCAATCAATCAAGAAAATAGTAAAAAAAACCAATAACTACATTAAATAATAATTGAATTAATAAATAAATAAACCAATAAATCAATTAATAAATTAAATACTAAATAAGTAAACAAAGAAAGAAATAAACAATGCACGACATTTCTGCGAGATTTTTCACCCGACATAACTCGACTGGTCGGGAGCAGTCGAGATCGAAATGACATGTAATTTTTCGTGACATGACATGAATCTCGCAATTTCCGAGAATTAGGCCCCTGGGTCTCCTTTTGCCTGGTCGAACAAAGTTTTCAGAATCCTGCCCGGTTGGTTGGAAACATAAAAGACCGACGCTCAATATTAATTATATTTTTTTTTTTTTTTTTTTTTTTTTTTTTTTTTATTGCCATAATAAAGGTACATATTTTTACATTTTAGCTGACCCCCACACTAGGCATAGCCTGTCTCGTGGAGGAGGAGAATACGCTTGACAGATCCTTATGCCTGATGAATTCTCAGAATGCAGATTTTACAATACTACCTTTCGCCACCACGTTTCTCGGTACTAAAGTTTCCCCTTGCATAACTTGCTTCTGGGTATTTTCCATGTTGTTCTCTATTGTGCTTTTTAAATCCGCTTAGCGTTGTGAAGGGGCCATGGAAAATGTTTCCGATTTCATCGCTACCCTCTACTCACAGTAAATGTAGTGGCAACATCAAAAATTCCAATGAGCATTTTTGTCTGCAAAGATGAACGCATTGGGTGGTGTAGATTAGTGCAAACTGCTCACACCAGATGACGCCCCCCGTCCAGTAGACGAGACCAGTTGAATAAATTCGCATCGACAGTTACTTGACTCGGTAGCTCAATTGGTAGAGCGCCTGCACGGTATGCGAGAGGTTGCGGGTTCAAGTCCTGTCCCGAGTGAATTTTTTCAACTTATTATAAATTATTTATAGTTACACCTGGGGCCTTAGCCTGTAACGCAATGGCGTGTCGATGGCGTCCCAGCAGAAGGACAAAACCGGGGTTTCCTCGTTTTTCTCCTACAACCAGAGAACTAATCCTCTAGAATCAGAATCAGAAAATTCTTTGCTGTACTACAAAAAATTAAAAGGACCGACTGCATTAATAAATCGTAATTTAACCTGTCAACTGGGAGACTATTTTGACACCATTGCGTTACAGGCTAAGGGCCCTGGTCCTCAAAACGCGCGCTGACGCGTCGACCGCACTCAAGCAAAGACTCAAGCCTCCATTACGTAAATTAGGGGCGATCTGCCTAGTGCTAAGTGCCTATAAAGTCGACTGGGAAGGCTGCGCTCCGTAAATCAAGGCTGAGAGGTTGCCTTGGCAACCGCGAACATACGCTTTCCCAGGAAAAAAAGTAAGATTTTTTCCCATTAGGGCGTTTTGCATCAAAGCTCTATAAAAATCTAGCAGACTCATCAATAGAAACAATGTATACTAGTGGTTCGCCCCGAACTATGAACTCGCGACCCCTTACTTATCTCAGCCACCCCTAGACCGATTTGGCTCATGTTCGATCTTAAAAATTAATCTTTGCCTCATTTACCTGCCTACCGAATTTCATGACGATCCAACTAAAACTCAAGTTATTATCAGGTTTCCTCACGATATTTTCTTTTGCACGGGGCTTTAATACTAAGCGTTATATTCTAGGACGCCCATGTTACCCGTCTATGTTGAAACTACATTTCGTTCGGTGATTCATAGGAGCTATCGACTTACTGGCTTATTTAAATTTGTAATGAGAGGAGCCGCATGTTGCAGAGGGTCGAACATTCTCGGTATCTACTCCGTTCAACACTTTTCTGTATTGTAGGTATTGTATGTGTACAATGGTTTAGAAGTTTAGGTGGAGATGAGTGGGACCAGCCCCTGTATTATCTAAAATATCCACCGTAAAAAGACGGTTTTTAAATGTCAAAAAAAGGATTGTTCATTTCAATAAGGGCTATTTTGGAGTATTTTGTCGCTCGTAGGTTGAGTGGAATTTTTAGATAATAGAGGCGCAGGGCAGTGACGGAGTGGCGACCAAGAACGGGACAGCAGTCTGTAGGCAGACTAGCGCCCAGGTGGACAGTCGTCATCTCTAAGGCGACAGAGGGTCCGTGGATGCGTGCAGCTAGAGACTGAAGAGGATGGCGTGAAGGGGAAAAGGCAGAAAAGGATTAAACTACGTTACGCCCGTGTGCTTGGACCGTCTTAGCATAAAGTAACAGGTCTGGTGGTAGTTTGGACACGCCCCGTCAAATAACCATAGTGATATGAAAGGTTCGTCAAAGAATCAGAGATCTATGACGAGCCGTGAGACACAAGTTACGTTTGAAGATAGAAGATAATCATAATTTTCTATTTCCTAAACGGTTAAAGTTACTTGTATTATGTCGGTGTAGCCGACTAATTACGGTTCTCAAAATGTGCAGTGCTTACGAAGGTTTAAGTGTAAAGATAATCATAATGTTCCTTATTTTGCCACAAAAACATAAAAGACTTTACCTCTACAAATATGAACAAAAGAATAAAATAAAGTTTAATCTCGCGTTTGCTTTGAGATCGTGTCGAACTAGGCAGCTACCGTCAAAAGTATCGTAGGATTAGAGGCAGTGCGGCAGTGGCCGGGCGTGGGATGCTAGTGTGCCGCGTGATCTGTGGAATGGACATGGACGGGTTCCAGAAAGCTCTCTCTCAAGAGAGAAAGAGAGAGAGTTCAGGGTTCAACTTAGGGCCTGCGCAGACAATGGCGGACAAAATGTCCGCGGCGCGCTCTTATAAGTACAGTAATAAGGTTGCACTTTGCCTGCGTATACCACCAGGCAAGACGAGGTTGTAGCGACCCCTATCGGTCGTACAGGAAACTGCTACATAAAGTTAGGCAATTACTCTGCTCGCTCTACTAATCCTGCATCGCGCCAGCAAAATATCTTTCGTGGCTGAGCATATATACAACTTCCAACCATGGCGGTTGGATCCGGCTGGGCCCCAAGCATAACATCTGCTTGGTGGGCAATTTCCCTTTATAGTGAGGAGCATGATCACCCGCTCCTTCTATTAGGTATTACGCGGACAAAGTGGATATTTTGTCCGCCATTGTCCGTCGTCTGCGCAGGTCCTTTAATCAGGTTGTTCCGTCCAGGGCTTCGGGGTAAATTGCGATAACAAAAGGTTCAGAAGCTCATTAGACAGATCCACACCGGCTGAACATCAAAATCATGCTGACCACAAAAAGGAAGAAGATTAGCTACCTAAGACATGTGCTTCGCCACGACAGGTACCGACTTCTTCAAGTGATCAAGTCGTGGCTGAGAAACATCAGGGAATGGGCGGAGATAGCCAGCGTTGAACAACTGTTTCGCTTGGCAAGGAATAGAAAAGAACATGAGGAGCTGACTGCCAACCTTCAGTAATGGAGAGGCATGCCAAGAAGAAGAATAACAACGGTCGATCCAACGCGCTCCGATCGCGCGTGGCATGACCGAAATGTATGGATTTTGGCTAATTATTTTGCTTCCATAGTACGAATTGTAGAGCTGAACAGGGTCCTTAGCCTGTAACACAATGGCGTATCAATGGCGTCCCAGGTAGAAGGACAAAACCGGGATTTTTTCGTTGTTCTCGTACAACCAGCGAACTAATCCTTTAGAATTAGACTCATAATATTCTTTGCTGTACTACAAAAACATTAAAAGGACCGACACTGGACCGACAGCATTAATAAATGGTAATTAAAACCTTCAACCGGGAGCCCATTTTGGCACCATTGTGTTACAGGCTAAGACCCCAGGAGGGATCCAGTCCTGCATCGACAAGAGTTGTAGAGTTGTATTGTACCGCACGTGCAATCGAACCACATTGTAAGTCTAGTCTATTCCATCTTGTGGCTACCCGCTTCGGTGTAAGACCGTTTAGATAAGCAGAGAAGGCGCGCGGTACCGTAACTTTGTTACCGACTGCATTCGCGGGCTTTGTTTACCGAATGGTACAGGGAAAGAAGGATCCAAGTCAATATTTTTCCAATATAGAGTTACTAGTAGTTCGCCCCGAACTTTGAACTCGCGACCCCATATCTCAGCAACCCCTCGACCGATTTGGCTCATGTTCGAACTTAAAAATTCTCTTTACCTTATTTACCCGCTTACCAAATTTCGTGATGATCCGACTAAATTTACTCAAGTTATCGTCGAACGAACATTCATACATATATACATACATACATACATACATATATACATACATACATACAAACGCCGGATTGTTCCAGTAGACTCGGAGAACTTCGCTCGCTTCGCTCGCTCGTTCAAAAATTGCGATCTATGTAGAAGTAGGCAAATAAAAAAGCTGTCGTATGGTAAGAGCAAACATTATAGTCACTATGAGGCTCAAAAGAGTTTCCTTATTTCTGTTGAAATCCATTCCAGTCAGCCCTATGTAAGGTTAAATGGTATAAGGTACATAAATGATAGCGTTATTTTCAACTCAATAAATCCTCGTCCACATATTCTGTTATTAAGGTAGAAAGATAGCGACGTGGCGGGAAATTCAAAATTTTCACTGTTTTTTACATTTTGTAGCTAAACTGAGCTATTTTTGTTCAGCGATTTTTCGTTAATGTAAACAAAAGAACAAATAGGTACAATTCAGCCGATTATATGCTCCGGTCTACGAAGCAGTGGCACTGCCCAAAAAACTTGTCGTAGACCAGAACACATAATCGGCTGAATTATTGTTGTTCTTTTGTTTACAATAATGAAAAGAATACTATTTTATTGCCGCGAACGAAAAATCGCTGAACAAAAATAGCTCAGTTTAGCTACAAAATGTAAAAAACTGTAAAAATTTTGAATTTCCCGCCACGTTGCTAAGGTCTACCCTTAAATCACAACCAAGACTGTCAACTGTAACCACAAGCCGATCCGAGCATGCAGTGGCCCGACCTGCGCGTCACTACAAGCCTTATCTATCAACTAGACATGTCGGAAATCTCAACCGCATGTCGACGGTAACGGACAATCGGTCGGCAGTGCATCGTGCACGGACTTACCACTGGACAGGGCTTTTCTTCCACATAACGTAGGCCATAATTATACCCACTTTGTTTTCTCTAAAGCACTTCCTATACCGTGCCATTGCTCTATATCCTATATCTCCACTATTCACTTCGTTCATATTTGCTAACGAAATGCGTTCATCTTTGCATTGGAATTTGATGTTGTCACGATATCCACTTTTTGTTTTTGCTAAAGCTCTAACCCGTGCTCGGGAAACACACCACCCGTAATCCGAAGAAAGCTAATAGTTCAATCCACACATAATCTTAGGGTGACATTAATACTCGTCAGCTCAAGCTCGAACTCAAGTAGGTGATTTCAGAAAAGTCAAATGCTAATGACAAGCCTTCTGTAACGCAACGCAAATGTGCCTGTAACGCAATGGTGCCTCGAAAGTCTCCCAGTTGTAAGCTTCAATTACGATTTATTAATGCTGTATGTTCTTCCAGTACAGCAAAGAATATTCTGATCCTACTTCTATAAAATTAGTTCGCTGGTTGTAGGAGAAAAAACCGGTTTTGTCCTTCTACTGGGAGCCTATCGGTACGCCCCATTAGCCTAGCTACAGCCTGTCCAGTGGTAAGCGCAGTGGCGAAGTGGCCACTGCAGTCGTGAGGCCATAATCCGGTCGATCGCCTCACCGCGCTCCCGAACGCTACCGGCCACTCCTAACGGGACATAGAATACCATCACGCTTTGTTATCCTAGGAGGAGGATACAGGCCGTAAGTACTTCATAGATACCCCATACTTAGGGTGGTATTCTAGAACGCTACTTAAACTCTGTTTAAACTCAGTTTAAACTAGAAAGCTCCTTGAACTCTGTTTAAACTCAGTTTAAGACGACGTACGTCTCACAACTAGCGCCGCCAATGGAAAAAAAACATCTTTTTTTTGGATGCGTTTTTAGCAAAAAACGCTCCTGCGATTCCTCAACGCGAGGCTTAACTATTTTTAGGACCTAAGGTTTGGATTCCAGGATTGGATTTCCTACGAACGCAATCGATTCTCGCCAAAAGTGGCCACTTTTGGCGAAAATCGATTGCATTCTTAAGTTCTAGGATCTGGAATCCAAACCTTAGGTCCTTAAAATAGTTAAGCCTCGTGTTGAGGAATCGCAGGAGCGTTTTTTGCTAAAAACGCATCCAAAAAAAAGATATGATTTTTTTTCCATTGGCGGCGCTAGTTGTGAGACGTATTTCACCTTAAGTAGAGTTTAGTAGCGTCGACTGTCGATAAAACAGCGCATGTTTTGATTTGAATATCCCTCCATTCATATCAAAACATGCACTGATTTATCGACGGTCTGAACTCTGTTTAAACTGAGTTTAAGTAGCGTTCTAGAATACCAGCCTTAGGGTGGCATTAATAGTCGTCTGAGATCACCTACTTGAGCTCGATTAATATGCTGACAGCTACTCAAGGTTGACATTCGCCAAGGCTTGACATTAGCATTTGACTTTTCTGAGATCACCTACTTGATTTCGATCTTGAGTCGACGACTATTAATGCCACCCTTAAAGAACTCTGCATCAGGCAGTGTGTATTCTTCAGGAACCAGGGATTTAATCAATGTGACACTGGTTGTGTGCACAAAATATTGTCTATCCCGCTCTACGTAAAACAAAAGAGTCAGATACATACACCGTGCTATGCACTGGTAATTCTGAGCCAAATTACAAAATTAAAAAGTTTTTGGTTAAGTAAAATTTTGAAATTTGGCTCAGAATCAACAGTACAACAAAATACCTTCGGCTTTAAAACCACTAAAATAGCACGGTGAATAGTTTATAAACCCATAGATACGCTCTAACTCAGCCTTATGCTACGCTTGCTGTATTGTATAGCGATCTTACACCGATACGTCCCAGTCCCAACAGCAGAGATACTTACCAGAGTTAGTTACTACAGGGTGCACTTTATGTCGATAGCGGAACTTTCAATTAGGACGTCTACTGATCAATACAAACAACTCGTACGGTCGGCCACAATCTCAGATACCCCATGTGGCAGCTCTTATCGCGCGCGGCATAAGGGCGCCAATCGAACAAAAAGGGGTATCTGAGACTGTCGCCGACTGTACTAGGTGGCGAAAAAAATGCAGCAAAAAAAAAAATCTGCTGATATTTTTTTCGCTCCATTTTTTTCGCCACCTTGTACAAGTTGTTTGTATTGATCAGTAGACAGCCTACTTAAAGTTCCGCTATTGACTTAGAGTGCACCCTGTAGATACACGGACTAGCCTGGGGTAGGTGATTATCTGCACTCAGGAATAACGGACCTGTAACTGGGTCAAGTGTCCAAGTATCGACTGTACTTGGGAGTGTACGGAACGCTACCTATCTCCCGATTGTGAGGAATTTCGAGTATTAAGGGAACTGTTAGTAAGTTTGTACGTTGAAGTAGTACCACTCGCCTCTGTGAAGGAAGGAAGGAAAACATCGTGAGGGAACCTGGAGCCTTGATTCTGACATGCAATGGTGCCAAATTGGCGTGTTGATGGCGTCCCAGAAGAAGGATAAAATAAGAATAGAAGAATAAGAATAAGAATAATTTATTTTAGCAAAATGCATGCACAATATACATTAGTATTATGAATCAAATAAGAGGAATTACAGAGAAAAAGGTATAGTTAGGTACATTGCAGATCTACTTCATGATGATTAAAATGCATGTTGTTAATGGTGATCCCCACACTAGGCCTAGCCTGTATCGTGGGAACCATAAAAACGCTTACAAGAAAAAGTTTTAGCCGTTGACTTACTGAGGTAAGCAAGTACCTCAGTAAATAAAAGTGGTTTCCTCGTTTTTCTCCTAAAACCAGAGAACTAGCATCAGAATGTTCTTTGCTGTACTACAAAAGCATTAAATGGACCGACAGCATTAATAAATCGTAATTGAAGCCGTCAACTGGGAGTCCATTTTGGCACCATTGCGTTACAGAGCCCAGGGGCCTTAGCCTGTAATGTAATGGTGCCAAAATGGGCTACCAGTTGACAGCTTCAATTGCGATTTATTAATGCTGTCGGTCCTTTTAATGTTTTTGTAGTACAGCAAAGAATATTCAGATTTTAATTCTAGAGGATTAGTTGTCTGGTTGTAGGAGAAAAACGAGGAAACCTCGATTTTGTCCTTCTGCTGGGACGCCATCAACACGCCATAGCGTTACAGGCTAAGACCCCAGGGTTCCTCTCCGATGTTTGCCATTGCATTACAGATTCGGTCGCTCGCTGTACATTTGCTACAAATTCATTTATTTAAATGTAGGTATCGAGTTTATTTTTAACCCCACTGCGGCGCTTGCGCAGGTTTGCCGCGCCAGTTTATTAACCGACTTAAAAAAACGAGGAGGCAGTCAATTCTAACCGTATTTTTATTTTTTTATGTTTGTTGCTTCAGAACTTTTTTCTAGGTGAACCTTCGATCAAGGATAAAACTAGATACAACATAGAACTCTGAAATGTGTCTGGAAAAATAGATGCCCAAACTGCCTTTGGGAGCTTATTTGTTCGTAGTCTATGCAATTAAAGTAAAACTGTACACTAATGCAATAAGGTTGACATTCGAATATTAGACGTATGGTCGAAATGATGTTTCGTATTGTTCTATTGCTGATATCATTTGTTTCTGTGGGGACAAGTTTTTATTGTGATTTTATACGTAATGCGGATTCTATGGGATTTAGTTCGGCGAGGTGAACCTATATGATGATTAATTTGTTCGAAAGGGTATACTTCCCGCGTCGTCACATAAATATGAAGATCTGATGAAGAACTTCGGAGATGGAGAACGGAACTCCTCAACGAACAACAGCAGATCACTCGGAATCAGTGCAGTATCTTAATATAATCCGTGCGGGATCAGAATGGGATAATACCTTTTGGAACTGAGAAGCTCGCGGTCCTGTAGCGTCAGCATTTCGGCAAACTCTAGTTGTCTATGGCAAACTCGCGTCGAAACTTGCTTGTGTTTTCGGTGCGCGTGGGTGTCTGCTCGAGTTTTATCACGTTTTATTCAATTAATGCAATAACATTGAATCCTTTTAGATTACAAACATTAAACATTTTTGTGTATTTCCAATTTCATACCCCTATGATAGAACGTAGAACTAAATTTTTTTTTACTGACGCTACTCGAGAACTGTCATTTTCGATTCAGTTCCAAAAGGTATTATCCCATTCTGATTCCGCACGGATTATAACAGTGTGATTGCAAATCCTAACCAGTCTGATGAAGAACTTCGAAGATAGAGAGCGGAACTTGCAGTCGGTTATTTATTTTTGTAATTTTTTGTTATACTATTCACAGCTCGACCTGTTCTCTTAGGATGGTATTAATAGTCGTCTGAGATCACCTACTTGAGCTCGATCTCAAGAAGGTGAACTCAGAAAAGTCAAATGCTAATGTCAAGCCTTGGCTAATGTCAAAATTGAGTAGCTGTCAGCATATTACGAGTAATAGACACTATCTTGAGATTGGCATTGACATTTGCCAAGGCTTGACATTAGCAATTTACTTTTCTGAGATCACCTACTTGAGTTCGATCTTGAGTCGACGACTATTAATGCCACCCTTATAGAACTCTGCATCAGGCAGTGTGTATTCTTCAGGAACCAGGGATTTAATCAATGTGACACTGGTTGTGTGCACAAAATATTGTCTATCCCGCTCTGCGTCAAACAAAAGAGTCAGATACATGCACCGTGCTATTTTAGTGATTTTAAAGCCGAAGATTGACATTGACATTAGCCAAGGCTTGACATTAGCATTTGACTTTTCTGAGATCACCTACTTGTGTTCGATCTTGAGTCGACGACTATTAATGCCACCCTTAGGAAGAGGAATAATAACACTTGAAAGTATTAAGTGCGGAGCATGCTCATGGGCTGCTTGCTGCAGCCTAAAGGGGCATTACTCAGAAAGGAGCCCGGTCAAATTGGGACCAAAAACTCAACCGGCTGTATGTACCGGCCAACGAAAAATAAAATATCCAAACTGTTTCGCATCATCGTCCGGAATGGCCGGCACTAACTGAAAATCAGCGCTGAGGGCTCCCACCCTCAGCACAATGCTGAGTTAGTGCCGTTTGCAAAACAGTGACACACCGCGACATTTTACATGACCAATTATGTCTTCTGTCTTTTTAATTCTGTTTTTTAGTTTGTTTGTTTTACTTTGTGTACCTAAGGTGATTCTGTTTGCAATAATGTTTGTTTCTGTTTGTCTTTTTCTTATCTATGTAAATGTGTGTGAATCTTTATTTTTATTTAATTCCATAGGCTTAGATCTATTTTATTATTATTCTATTGTTGACTGGACAATAAAGCATTTTGATTATGTTTATCGCTTTGGTTGATTCACACATGCATGACAGCTCCAGAGTAGCACCCCTGAATGATTTCAATTCAATTATCATCATCGGAGGCTATAAATTGTGAATTATGCTCTTGAAATCCACAGGTACGTTATCTCCCATCACTGGCAATAATTGTACAGGAATTTAATTATATGGTTATGCAGTCCACCACACTGCGTCCCTTTTCCGTTTTATTCTAGCCCTTATGTAAAATACCATAAGAGCCATGCAGACCAATGCATATAGCTGGATATCTGGACTGTATCTATATTGAATTCAATTGGTTTTTATTTGAATAGAGGCATGTGCTTCGAAATAATTACGTGTGGTTAAGTGTCGAGTCTGCCTGCGTTTAGAGAAAGAGCAAATTGAATTTAAAATTAAATAACCTTGAAGTTTAGTTTAACCTCTGGATAAAAGATAAATCTTAAGATATGGCGCGTAACTATGTAAATTTTTTTTTTAAAAACGCATTGTTTTCAAGATATAGCACAAGCTACGCATTATTGCAGTATCGCCGAATCAGAAATTATTTCTTTAAGCATCTCCAAACATAGTGATTGAATTTACAATAACGTTTTAAAAGTCGCTTGAGACATTGAACTCGCAACCTCCGCTCCGGTAAACCCTGGGTGAGTGCTTAAAAAAAATACAAAAAGGGTCCATTTTCCCTCGCGGCAATACCTCACTCGAAATAGCCATAAACACAGTCCATTTACAAAAAGCCTTCCTCTGTAAACTGTCGGTAGAACATTTCGTGATCTAGTGTAGCCGCCGCGATCTAAACAACCGCGGTGCGCGTGCGCCGGTGTCACTGACACTGCTTCTAAAGGAGGGGGCTTATGTGCCTAGCGAAGCGAGAAGCGGGCGAGCGAGCGGGTAGTGTTAAGGGTTTTTTTTTAATAATGACTCGAAACGTTGGCAAAAATGTAACTAGTGGTTCGCCCCGAACTACGAACTTGCGACCCCATATCTCAGCAACCCCTCGACCGATTTAGCTCATGTTCGAACGAAAATTCTTGGCCTCATTTACCTGCCTACCAAATTTCATGACGATCCGACTGAATTTACTCAAGTTATCGTCGAACGAACATTCATACATACATACATACATACATACATACATACATACATACATACATACATACATACAAACATACATACATACATACATACATATAAACATACAAACGCCGGATTGTTCCAGTAGACTCGGAGAACTTCGCTCGCTCGTTCAATAACCAAATAAAACAAGTGTAAAATCCGGTAAAAGCGCAGTTTAATTATTGTTTTTTTTTATTTTCATCATTACCATCAGCTTGTTAACACCTACTCCCGCCGCTGCACTGTTGAGGGGACCAACAACATCGGCGATAAGCTAAAAGTAGGTATTGACATAATTTTCTTCAAAGGCCTCAAAACTTTGACACCAGGGATGTCCACTACCTCATACTCGTACGATTACCTCCAATGCCCGCCACGAAAGACGAGTTTTGGCCGCGCCTCCCGCACTTTTCCCGATGACGCTTCCCGCGCTGACCTCACACCGCTGAAGAGACTATAAATACTCGTTAATTCCCTACAGCCCCTACATTCTCTAAAATATCCCTCTAAAAATAATCGTTTTTAAATGTAAAAAAATAAAAATATTTTTTTCTATAAGGGCTATTTTCGAGTGTTTTGAGTTCGGTGGTTTTGATGCTCGAAAGTTGAGTGGATTTTTTAGAGCTAGGCGCAGTGCATGTTAAATCACGTGGTATGTCAAGTCTCATCTTTACTGCGTATTGTACACCTACCATTCGGATTATAGCCCGCCGCTCCGCCACCCGCTCCGCTCGTCACCAAACCCTCACTCGACCAAGGCAGACGTCTCAGCCGGCGAGCTGGTTTCCCTTACCGGTTCGTGACGATACCTCTGCAGCCTTATCTCGACGGCCTGCTAGAGGAAAATAAACCTTATTTATAAAACTTTAAGAGTGATGGACACTGCATAAGGGAGGTGGTTTTGGAATTGTAACAATATTATATTGTATTATTATTATTGTAGCTTAATTTTTAGGTTTGTGTGCGTGAGTTACTCGTAGTTTGAAGGTTATCGAGTAAATATGTATAGATAGAGAACTCGCTCTTTGTAGTGCATTTAAAGTGTTTTACTAAGTTGTTGAAGAACGTGTTACAAAACATCCTGAGTCTTTTTACAGGGCTTATTTAACAGGATGTCAATTCTGTAAAAAAAGCTGAAAAAAACAATTTTTATTCTACCTTAACCTCAAAATTTATAGTTTTGTCATTACATTTTTTTATTTTGGTATAAGATCATATAAAAAAATATGATTGTGTGAGTAAAAAAATATGATTTGCATAGCTTGGAGTTGTTAAAACATTGTTAAAGTCAATGAAAACAATATGTAAAAATACTTTTCTCGCGCCACAGCGTTCACATTTTATTAATTTAAAAATCAACGGAACTTATAGAAAACAAATATATTTAGGTTGTCATCCCTATCACCGGGTGCTATCTTGTAAAAATATACAGGGTGTTAAAAGACCGCCGACAGACCCGAAAGGTACGCATACTGGACACCAAAACAAAGTACTTTTTCGATAAATAACTGCTGGGAAATGATTATGGTTTTTTAGGTTATAATTTTGAAAAATATTTTACCACGCAATGGACGTGTAACGCACAGAAGTCATATTGCGCAAGCGTAGGTATAAGTTTATGTTACTTAAGCTTGAAGTGCCGATGTTTAGAATACATTGCGGGTTGCAATTTTATCGTCGTTTTTTGTAAGAAATATTCATAATTTTGATATGGCTTCTTGAGAAGATATGTTAAGAACTAGATACTGAATACATTTCTGCAAAAAAAAAGTTTTGAAAAGTCCGACTTTGAACCTCATTATCTCGGAAACCGTTGATTTCCCAGGCATAGTTCTTTGGGCAAAAATGTTCCTTATGATGAGGAGCATACGTGGTTTCCCGCTTTGTTGGCGGTCTTTCAACACCATGTATACGATCTTTTGTAACACCTTGTATAATCACTGTATATACCTATTCCGGTTTCGAAATATCAAATAAAATATTGTCCACATTCTTATTTTCCTTCCTAAACGTCTCGTAACACCAATATCGCTTACTGTTAGGTACAGTCGGCCACGCGCTAGGATACCCCTTTTTGTTCGATTGGCGCCCTTATGCTGCGTGCAGTAAGAGCTGCCATGGGGTATCTGTGACTGTGGCCGACAGTACTAGGAGAGCCACTTGAAATTTAGGAAGTTATTGTGAAAGTGAGGCACCATAAGCCATAAATGTATAGGTAAAGTAGGAACTTGCAAAACCCGTAGATAGAACCTTCCCCATTTCAATCATTCACCGAAATAGCCTTCCCCGGAAGCAACTAAATTCAAATCTACTCGAAACACCCCTAAAGGGCCCTTCGGTATCTTTGGGGGCCTACTCGCTTATTTGTGTCATTTTTAAAACGTCTTCTCGTGACGATACAGCCGGACACACACACATATTGATTCGATACAAAATACCAGCAACGAGGCGGGAAATTCAAAATTTTCAGTTTTTTTTTATTTTTAAGCTTAACTGAGCTATTTTTATGCAACGATTTTTGTTTTGCTTTTGCGGCAATAAAATAGTATTCTTTTTATTATTGTAAACGACAGAACAACAATAATTCAGCCGATTTTATTATTGTAAACAACATTTTTATTATTGTAAACAAACGAACAACAATAATTCAGCCGATTTTTGCGGTTTGCGGGCTTTCCATTTATATCTCTATCCATGGCTAAGGAGGGCAGCTCTGACCAAGTTGTTCCCTTCTCTTTCGTCTCAGAGAGATCGGATCTCGTCCACGATTCAAAATCTAGCGTAGCCCCCCTAAATACAGCGCAATGCAGTTTGCAGGCGATAATGCCCTCCCTGGGGGCCTGATCTTCCTCCTGATATATTCCCGGGATATCCTCCCATCCAGCACCCTGATTATGTAACTTGCAGCTAGCTAGCAAGAAGCGATTTACGCTGTTACGGCGGGCTTGCGTCAGTCAGGGTTAGGGGTAACTCTGACTTAATTTGACTTTTCCATACAATTCATACAATCTTGGATCTTCCAGTATAGCTACCACGAGTGCGAAAAAGCTGTGCCGGACGTCCGCCGGACGTCTGTCATGTATCCTAATACTATAGTAGTAAGGTTGTTTATGCAACTTGTCACTTTCAGTGACATTGACAGTAAGCACTCGTGGTACCAGTACTGGTCTCCTGCCTGGTATCTTCCCTTGGATGAGAAGGTGAAGGAGTCCATATTGGGTATTCACTTTTAATGATTCGCGATATTTAAACATTATTGTATTCGAAACGGGTCGAATCGCGATTGGTTTTTAGGAAAATTAATTACCTTATTTATTGTATTCGAAACTGGTCGAATCGCGATTGGTTTTTAGGCAAATTAATTACCTTATTTATAATAAATAAGGTAATTAATTCGACCCGTTTCGAATACAATAATGTCCATATTGGGTGTTGTGCATTATACAACGTGTTACAAACATCCTAACTCTTTTTACAGGGTGTAACCTGCTGGTCAACAGGATGTCAATTCTGTAAAAAAAGTTGAAAAAGACAATTTTTATTTTATAACCTCAAAATTGAAAAATTTTCATAACTTTTTTGTTCTTGGTATGAGCTCAAATTTAAAAATATGTTTGTGAGTGTAGGTTCTTTTGCATAGGTTTGAGTTGTTAAAACATAGTGAAAGTCAATGAAAACAATATTTAAAAAATACTTTTCTGCCGCCACAGCGTTCAAATTTTATTAATTTAAAAATCAATGGAACGTCATAGACAAAAAAAAAATTAGGTTGTGATCCCTATCACCGGGTGCTGTTACCCTGTAAAAAGAGTTAGCATCTTTTGTAACACCTTGTATATGGCCAAAATATTCAAGTTTGCGTTTCTGGATCGTCTTCATTACCTCACCGTTTTTCTCATCCTCTGGAGCACGGTGGTATTGCGGACTTTTTGGACCCACCAGATTTTGTTCTCACACTTATGAAAACGTGAAGAACAGATCTTTAATTGTAGCAACCGTTGCGCAGTACCTAGTGATTCGGTTCAAAACGATACTTTCAAGCATCTTGGCCAACCTTTATCGAATTAGTGTTTTGTTTCTTGGTCTTGTCTCGTTTGAATCAAACGATCGAGACATGACATCTTCTCGATCATTTGATTCGAGCGAGATCGAGCGAGAATCTCGAAATAGAGTCCGCGCCACCACTGAAGTCCGATAGACGTGGCCTAGCGCCACAACGCACAAAATGTTTCCAGTGTTAGGCGTAATAGGCGTAGTTCCCCGAGTTCCCGTAAGACTGGAGTCGTGGCGCGCACTCTATTTATTTTCAAACTGATTTTTTATTCCGTAGAATTCTGACAGCTATCATTTTTTGGCATGTCATCAGAGATTATATAAGCCTTTTTGGCCAGCCGTTTTTGATTGATATGGATGACGTGACACAATCGAGAATCTCGATTATGGCAAATCATAAAAACAAGACCAAGACAATATTTTTGGTCGCCTGACAAGATCGAGACCAAGCAAAAGTCTTGATGCCGTCAAGACAGTCTCAATATCGAAATTGTCTTGTCTTGTCTCGCTTGACGAATCACTAGCAGTACCGGTGCTATCATTGTAAATTACGTAATCAGGGGACCGGGATCGCGGGTCGGGTTCCTATTTAAATGCCCGCTAACGTGCTAACGTGTTTAGAGGAATGGATGATTTGGGTCCGAGGGTAACTATTTGAGGTAAAGTGATTGGTTTCGTACCGTGAGTATCTCTTATTGTAAATTGGTACGGTCGGCGACAGTCACAGATACCCCATGGCAGCTCTTAACGCGCGCGACTTAAGGGCCCCAATCGAACATAAAGAGTATCTTTGGGTGAGGCCGGCTGTACATATGTTTGTAGGTAATATGAAGGTATGAAGGGTACGGGAATAGAAGGGGCTCAAGGACATATTTGTCCAAATCAAACCAACCAACCAACCGAATTTCGGAAGGCAAAGTTTTTTGTTCGAAAGTCCGTTATTGGCTTAATCTTATCTTTAGACAATATTGAGAAACTAATTTCAATATTTTTTATTTTGGTCCAGTAGTTTTGTTTTTATGCGCTAAAATGTTGTGTTCCTATGACCGCCAACAGTATGCAGACCGTCGCGTGACGTCATAAAACCGTATCTTTGAAACGCTGTAAAATCCAAACTACTGAACCAAAATAAAAAATATTGTAATTAGTTTCTCAATATTGTCTAAAGATAAGATTAAGTCAATAACGGACTTTCGAACAAAAAACTTTGCCTTCCGAATTGCAGTAAAAGGGGACGGTTTCCTGTCATATGGGCATAAAAAAATCTATCAAATACTAAAAAGAGCCTATTGCGACCTTCAAACAGCTTTTTCTCGAATCGATAAAGAAAGGGCATCCAAAAGGCATAAAAAAAGATCTGATATTTTTTTCATTGGCGGCGCTAGTGTGCTCTTCCCGTCGCCTTAAGCTGGTAGTCGTATACCCCTTCTTTGGTGATGGTTTTGTCTACCCTTTTAGTTTTCACTTACACTACTGATATCCGGAAAGACAGTTGCGCCATCATCGTCTTTCCTGTGGACTAGGCCGACTAAGCTGTCAGGATAGTATAGGCTGGGCAAGCCTACTCCATCTCAACAATGTCCCAGGCACTGCAGCGTTCGAGTGGTCAATTCGCCCATATAGTGTAAGTGAAGGCGCTGGGCATAGTGAATCAGCCCGCGCGCAAAAAAAATGCATATATTCGATTCCTGTATCAAATACACTAAAAAAAACGAAAATGTTCACATATCAAACCCTAGAGTTAGGTGAGAGCTATCTAAAACAGCCAGTTTTGTGTTGATATCCATAACAGATTGCAAGATATTTTGTTTGAAAAAAAAAATGCGCCGCCTATTTTTTTTCATTAAAAATATCTTCACAATGTTTACGAATCTCAACACAAAACTGGCTGTGTTAGATAGGTCTCACCTAATGCTAGGGTTTGATGTGTGAAAATTTTCGATTTGTTCAGTGTATTTGATACAGGAATCGATTTTGTGCATTTTTCGTTGCGCGCGGGCAATTCACTATGCACAGCGCCTTAAATGCAAAATACCTTGGTTCTGTGTTGATGGGTATATGAATCCCCTAAGGCCTAGCTAAATGACCTTTCCCTATAGCTAAATAGGTATGACACTCTTTTCATCAGTCAACTGCACTTCGATTAATTTGACGTCCATTTCCGCTCATTTACGGCAAGTATTTTGTTTCCCATAACTATTCCCCCTTATTTCCCCTATCTGTCAATGTGTAACAATACACCATTTTTGGTCTATAACATGTTATACCCTTGAGGTTTATACCGAATATGCTTTTATTTGTTTTGAACTTATACTTTGTAGTTTCACTTACTTTTATTTATGTCGGGATAGCTGACTAGTTTCGGCTCTCATTTGGAGACCTTAATTATGGAGCAGAAATGGCCTAAGCCCGAAGCCAGCATCTCACTGCGCGCAAACTGCCGATCTTTACAGCACATACGAAAGTTTAACCGCCGATTTCTGAATTGATAATTTTACTAAACAAATACATAAGTAACGTTCTGTCTCCACACATAAAAGAACGTGACAGAACGATACTTAAGTATTAACTTGGCGAATTTCTCAATTCAGAAACTGATGGCCCTTAGTTGTCAATGTTTAAAACAAAGGTGGGTTGTTTTAAACTTTGAACGAAAACCTAATCGCGGGTTGAAACGTCATGGGTAGAAGGCGGACCCACCCCATGGTCCAAACCTCTTCGGTAACCGGACATGGAGCAGTAAACAACCCTCGCCACACATTATTAAGGCTTCATACTTCATTGTCACAACGGGACGTCACAGCGCATCTGAACATCAAGTGGCAGTTAGGGTTTGTGCACGTTGTATCCGCCTGTGAAAAAGTAGATGTAAAAGCTGGTTTGTCACACAGTACATGGTTATCCGAATTTCAAGAACTAAGCTCCAATAACGCTAGTAGGTACACACGACAACACATGAGACTGTACACTTTTGTTGTAGTCGCCCGTAACGTAGCCGAGTAGTGTGCTAGCGTCTAAGCCTCGACGTGCTGTCGTGTGTACAATACGTGCCATGAAAGAAGATACTTGAGAGCCTCGTGGTTTGACTTGCGCAGTAGACGAGTAATAAAGGTCTCTCTAGTGGTATGAGGTCTAAAAACTTGTAGACCAGAACACTTAATCGGTTGAATTATTGTTGTTCTGTTGTTAACAATAATGAAAAGAATACTACGTTATTGCCGCGAACGAAAAATCACTCAACAAAAATAGCTCAGTTTAGCTACAAAATGTAAAAAACTGTAAACATGTTGAATTTACCGCCACGCTGCTATCTTCCAGCCTTAAGTTTAAAGCAAGATGGCTGCTTGACAGCGCGACAAAAAACGCTAGTCGCGGTGCCGTGCCACGGGGGCTAGTCTGGCGGATGCAGTGTACAGGGCGACAACAGCATCCCCCGAGATTCAGCCGGAGAGGATGTATGTGCGGAACCGGACCATTAGTCTACGGAACCCTAGACGGCCGGGACTCTCAACCTGTCGCTTGTTTAGATACTGTCAAATGATTGGTGAAGGGAGACTTATAATGTGAATCTAGGACTAACTCAGGAAAAAAATACAATATACCTACATTTCATTTCGATACGGAAAAAAATTGAATTCTATTAAGTACATACGTGTAATAGGTCCTTTTTTGTAGATAATTTCCGCCTTGTTTTGCGTCGAAATTGTAAACTTTTGACGGATAGAAGACCAAAACATATTGCCCCTGGTTCTACTAATAGAACAATATGTCTGACGGGTGCAGTGTACAGGACGTGTACAGGGCGACAACAGCATCCCCCGCGGTTCAGCCGGCGGTGATGTATGTGCGGAACCAGGCCATTAGTCTACGGAACCCTAGACGGCCGGGACTCTCAACCTGTCGCTTGTTTAGATACTGTCAGTCAAATGACAGGTGAAAGGAGAAGAACAATGTAATCTAGGTTTAGGACTAACACAGTAAAAAGTCACGCAACAATAATAATTTCATTGTTTTGAAAAAATACCAATACCGTTGGCCGAAATTTACCATTTTTTTTATTGACAAAATGAAGGTGCCTCTGCTAGAAGAAGGCTCGCTGGTAAATTATCGACTGTCTCTTGTTTTTTTGCTTTAATGATATTTTAAGAAACTTCACTTTTAATTTCTAGATATCTCTTTAGTTTTTAATTTCCGCCAGAAAAGGCTGTTTATGGCGTTTTTTCCATCTAGTCTAAGTTCATGGCCCTAGATTCTAAAATAGCTACCAGCAGAACGTAATGTGCCCTTTTTTCCATTGGTGGCGCTAGTTAGCAACTTAAGAGGGTGTTAGAGCACCATTTTCCCATACAAACGTAGTTCCGGTTTAATTTCTAAACTACAGGCTTGATTTTGCTGAAACTTGGTTAATATCAGTAAATGACCAATACGGAGGTTTTTTAATAGTTTTTATAATAAAAAAAATAGCCTGAAAGAAATTATAGCGTTGCGTTTTTCGCGCCGAAAAAGGGATTACTTTCAGCTGTTATTTACTTACATTATTACACTGTCTATTGGAGTCTAACTACCTTGGGAACATCAATAATGTGTTGTGCTTGTCAGAAAAAAAAAAGATTTTTGAAATACCTAATAAAATATAGAAATGGCAGCTGAACTACGAAAAATTTTGGGAAAATAGATCTATTTCATTACAACTACAACTAGATACTCACGAAAGGACCCGAACACACGTAGACTCATACAACCGCATTGCCTCTCACTTTTCCCGCGCCCCGTCTCGCTCTGGGTGAAACAGAAGCAGTGTTTCACGCGCTTGGCCGTCGCTGAGTTCTCACGGTCCTGAAGGGGCCTCTTAAACCCCTAATGCGGTTTTCGTTATTCCAGCGCTGGATTGCTACTGGAATAATGTAAACCGGTACTGGAATGCACTGAAATGAGTAAAGTGCATTCCAGCAGCGGTTTACATTATATTATTACAGTAGAATTCCAGCATTCCAGCGCTGGAATAATGTAAACCGGGCATAAAGATTGGGAACCCCTGCCTCCACACCCGACCTACACCCTGTAATAAGTCTAGATCTGTCCCACGAGCGTCGTGCCTTACAGTTTGCAAAGAGTATCGCCGGGATTTTCCCGCGCTTTCCAGTCATAGAGTAGCGAGGAGGAGAACACCACAACGTTTTCCGCTTTTTTTATAGGTTCTAAACTCTAATTTTTAATTCGAGTCCACGGAATGACAGTTGCTAGTATGCTGCTGTCAGATAAAGCCTTTGTAGCAACTCTCATTCAGTGGACTCGAATTAAAAATTAGAGTTTACAAGCGTAGCATAAGGCTGGGTTAGAGCGTATCTATAACTCTGTCTATCCCGCTCTACGTCCAAAAAAAAGAGTGAGCTACATATAGTTAGAAACTCTTAGATACGCTCTAACCCAGCCTTATGCTACGCTTGCAGAGGCCAAACACATAAAAGAGACATGGGACGAAGTAGGTAGGTAATCGTATGAGGTAGTGGCCACCCCTGGTGTCAGAGTTTTTAGGTCACCCAAAGGGTGGGACGAAGTCGCAGCGTGGACGCCACCACGTCACTGTCATACAAAATGTATAGAAGCGACGCGACGCAACACGCAGAAGAGACGGGGCGCGGACAAAGCAAAACGTCAGGTCAATCAATACCAACCGTCACTTCCGCACCGCGTATTCGTCCCACGTCTCTTCTGTGTGACTAGCGCCTAGGTGTACAGTCGGCCACAGTCTCAGATACCCCTTTTTGTTCGATTGGCGCCCTTATGCCGCGCGCGATAAGAGCTGCCATGGGGTATCTGAGATTGTGGCCGACCGTACCTATGTACTGTATACACGACAGCACGTCAGAGTATACACTTTTGTTGTAAAGTCGCCCGTAACGTAACCGTGTAGAGCGCTAGCGTGAAAGGGTCGACGTGCTGTCTTGTGTAGCCCTATAATAATACAGCGTGGCTTTTAAAACTGTTTTGGTAGCCTGACCTTTAGACCATATTTTTTTCGCATTGCCCCCGAACAAAAGAGGAGAAACCCTTTAAATAGCCATCACAGTGGTATTTGATATTTTTTTTTGTCCACCACTTTAGGGCTCAGCACGGCCGCCATCTTGGATTTTCTGGATAATTAAACTAAACTCTAATTTTTAAATCGTGTCCACGGAATGACAGTTGTTACAAAGGCTTTATCTGTCAGTAGAGCATACTAGCAACTGTCAATCCATGGACTCGATTAAAAAAATAGAGTTTAGCCTATTGTATCACCTTGGGGGATTGAGACAAATCCAAATATGCTCTGCGAACGCACCGAGCAACAGATGAATATTCAAGCTGATTTTTTAAACTTATTATTAGTGAAGGGTGTTTTTTTTTTTCACCTAACTTTTTGACTTGTCATTCGATTCTGTCAATTCAATCAAAAGTCTTTATCAGGACGGTACAGCTGGACAGGACACCAGTACCTTCCTGCGAAACCCTGTATAAAGTGGCCATTCTGTCGGTTCCTCATGACTCCGTATGCTAGCGGGTCCCGTCGCTTCGTTTGGCGATAATTTAGTGGATTAGCTACTTTGTGTGCCGTGCTTTACATTAAGGCTTCTAATGTACAGGGCGACGTCTTAACATAGTGGGGAGACCTGCAATTTGCTTGCTCGATCGAGGGTTGACTTTCCTGTGGATTAGGCTGACTAAGATGAGGGAATGTTGGTAGGCTTAATAATAATAATTCATTTATTTCAAACTAGCTGACCCGGTGAACTTCGTATCACCTGAAATAGTTTGACTCTCCGCGTCAAAAATGGCGATTCCAATACAAAATGACAAAATTTTATTTCTTCCGTTTTTCAGCTAATCCTATAGCTTTTCCCATATTTCTTTGCTTTTAAACCTACCCTGAACTATGGTGAACTAAACAAAACAGTAAATATGCAAATCGGTCAAGCAGTTTCTTAGTTTTAGCGAGACTAATGCACGGCGATTCATTTTTATATATATAGACTAGGTGGCTACGCCCCCTGCACGCTACGCGTGCCAACCCCCGGCTCGGCTTCGCTTCGCTTCGCCGAGCAAGAGCGACCGCTCGGCCTTCGGCCTCGCGGGGGGGTTGGACGATGCGTGGGAGAATAGTCCTGCCGCTCCGAGCTTCGCTCTACGCGGGGCTCGGCCGTTGGACTCGCTCGACTCGGCTCGGCCTTCGGCCTCGCATTAAGTTTCTACGGCGAGGCCTTCGGCCTCGCGGGTTTGACCGTCTGGTGGGAGAGTTGGGCCCGCTCCGAGCTTCGCTCTCCGCGGGACTCGGCCTGCGGCCTCGTTAAACGGAGCTCGGCCTTCGGCCTCGCAAAGTTTCATACGGCGTCGGCCTTCGGCCTCCGCCTCTGAATCCAAGAATAAAGCGTTTTTTACCTTCGGTCGGGTAGAAAAGGCACATTTCTCATGCGATTCCGACTCTAAAGCGTCGCTTTCATACGTTTTGTATAGGGGCGGATTTTCATACAAAATTTGACAACTTTTGACAGCTATATCTCGGCCGCCATCTTGAAATGTCATGATGTCCTATTTTTTTATTGTACCTTGGTATCATGTCTCTCTATCGACGCTATATCGGTAGCGCTATCTCTTTCCCCCTCGGCCTGTAAGATTTTTTCCCAGAGGCTGTTTTCCCATACAAACGGTTTTTTCCAAATTTTGTTCAGAGAAATTTCAAATTTCGAAAAAATCTCCCAATAATATGAAAGTAGAAGCAAAGATACGTGTCTATTCCAAATTTGAACCAAATCGGCCGGTAAACAAAAAAGTTAAAAATGGCGGCTGGTCTTCCAAATTCGAAATTCAAAAATCGAATTCATAGGATGGCGGTATATCGATACTTCTCTACATTTTTCTCATACATCATTTTTGGCTCAGCCTTCTAGTTTCAGAGAAATCGATCTATCGTTAATGAGTCAGTCACCGTTTTGTAGCTATATATAATATAGACTAGGTGGCTACGCCCCCTGCACGCTACGCGTGCCAACCCCCGGCTCGGCTTCGCTTCGCTTCGCCGAGCAAGAGCGACCGCTCGGCCTTCGGCCTCGCGGGGGGGTTGGACGATGCGTGGGAGGGTAGTCGTGCCGCTCCGAGCTTCGCTCTACGCGAGGCTCGGCCGTTGGCCTCGCTCGACTCGGCTCGGCCTTCGGCCTCGCAGTAAGTTTCTACGGCGAGGCCTTCGGCCTCGCGGGTTTGGCCGTCTGGTGGGAGAGTTGTGCCCGCTCCGAGCTTCGCTCTCCGCGGGACTCGGCCTGCGGCCTCGTTAAACGGAGCTCGGCCTTCGGCCTCGCAAAGTTTCATACGGCGTCGGCCTTCGGCCTCCGCCTCTGAACTAAAAAAAAAAGCATTATATACCTTCGGTCGGGTAGAAAAGGCACATTTCTCATGCGGTTCCGACTAAAAGGCGTCGCTTTCATACGTTTTGTATAGGGGCGGATTTTCAACCAAAATTGGTCAACTTTTGACAGCTATATCTCGGCCGCCATCTTGAAAATCATGGCGTGCTATTTAATTTAGATAAATTGGTATCTCATCTCTTTATCGACGCTATATCGGTAGCGCTATCTCTTTTCCCCACGGCCTGCCAATTCTTTTGCCAGAGGCTGTTTTCCCATACAAACGGTTTTTTCCAAATTTTGTTCGGGCAAATTTCAAATTTCGAAAAAATCTCTAAATAATATGAAAGTAGAAGCAAAGATACGTGTCTATTCCAAATTTGAACCAAATCGGCCGGTAAACAAAAAAGTTAAAAATGGCGGCTGGCCTTCCAAATTTGAAATTCAAAAATCTAATTCATAGGATGGCGGTAATTCGATACTTCTCTAAATTTCTCTCATACAAAATTTTTCGATAAATCTTACCGTTTCCAAGAAAACGTATCTATCGTTAATCAGTCAATCAGTCACCGTTATGTAGCTTTATATAATATTACTAGGTGGCTACGCCCCCTGCACGCTACGCGTGCCAACCCCCGGCTCGGCTTCGCTTCGCTTCGCCGAGCAAGAGCGACCGCTCGGCCTTCGGCCTCGCGGGGGGGTTGGACGATGCGTGGGAGGGTGGGTGAGCCGCTCTGAGCTTCGCTCAACGCGGGGCTCGGCCGTTGGCCTCGCTCGACTCGGCTCGGCCTTCGGCCTCGCAGTAAGTTTCTACGGCGAGGCCTTCGGCCTCGCGGATAGGACCGTTGGGCTTGAGAGTTGGGCCCGCTCCGAGCTTCGCTCTCCGCGGGACTCGGCCTGCGGCCTCGTTAAACGGAGCTCGGCCTTCGGCCTCGCAAAGTTTCATACGGCGTCGGCCTTCGGCCTCCGCCTCTGAACCCAAGAATAAAGCGTTTTTTACCTTCGGTCGGGTAGAAAAGGCACATTTCTCATGCGGTTTCGGCTACAAAGCGTCGCTTTCATACGTTTTGTATAGGGGCGGATTTTCATACAAAATTGGTCAACTTTTGACAGCTATATCTCGGCCGCCATCTTGAAAATCATGGCGTGCTATTTAATTTAGATAGATTGGTATCTCGTCTCTTTATCGACGCTATATCGGTAGCGCTATCTCTTTTCCCCACGGCCTGCCAATTCTTTTGCCAGAGGCTGTTTTCCCATACAAACGGTTTTTTCCAAATTTTGTTCAGAGAAATTTCAAATTTTGAACAAATTTCCCATTAATATGAAAATAGAAGCAATAAGACGTGTTCATTCCAAATTTGAACCAAATCGGCCGGTAAACAAAAAAGTTAAAAATGGCGGCTGGCCTTCCAAATTTGAAATTTAAAAATCTAATTCATAGGATGGCGGTAATTCGATACTTTTCTAAATTTCTCTCGTACAAAATTTCTCTCTAAATCTTACCGTTTCCAAGAAAACGTATCTATCGTTAATCAGTCACCGGATTGTAGCTATATATAATATAATTACTAGGTGGCTACGCCCCCTGCACGCTACGCGTGCCAACCCCCGGCTCGGCTTCGCTTCGCTTCGCCGAGCAAGAGCGACCGCTCGGCCTTCGGCCTCGCGGGGGGGGTTGGACGATGCGTGGGAAGATAGACCTGCCGCTCCGAGCTTCGCTCTACGCGGGGCTCGGCCGTTGGCCTCGCTCGACTCGGCTCGGCCTTCGGCCTCGCAGTAAGTTTGTACGGCGAGGCCTTCGGCCTCGCGGGTCTGACTGTCGGGTGGGAGAGTTTGGCCCGCTCCGAGCTTCGCTCTCCGCGGGACTCGGCCTGCGGCCTCGTTAAACGGAGCTCGGCCTTCGGCCTCGCAATGTTTCATACGGCGTCGGCCTTCGGCCTCCGCCTCTGAACTCAAAACAAAAGCGTTATTTACCTTCGGTCGGGTAGAAAAGGCACATTTCTCATGCGGTTCCGACTACAAAGCGTCGCTTTCATACGTTTTGTATAGGGGCGGATTTTCATACAAAATTTGACAACTTTTGACAGCTATATCTCGGCGGCCATCTTGAAATGTCATGAGGTGTAGGTTATTTCTTGTAGAGGCGTATCTCGACTCTTTATCGCCGCTATATCGGTAGCGCTATCTCTTTCCCTCATGGCTGGGGACTTTTTTTCCCAGAGGCTGTTTTCCCATACAAACGGTTTTTTTCAAATTTTGTTCGGGCAAATTTCAAATTTCGAAAAAATCTCCCAATAATATGAAGGTAGATGCAAAGATACGTGTCTATTCCAAATTTGAACCAAATCGGCCGGTAAACAAAAAAGTTAAAAATGGCGGCCGACGTTCCAAATTTGAAATTTAAAAATCTAATTCATAGGATGGCGGTAATTCGATACTTCTCTAAATTTCTCTCATACAAATTTTTTCGATAAATCTTACCGTTTCCAAGAAAACGTATCTATCGTTAATCAGTCCGTCAGTCACCGGATTGTAGCTTTATATAATATAACTAGGTGGCTACGCCCCCTGCACGCTACGCGTGCCAACCCCCGGCTCGGCTTCGCTTCGCTTCGCCGAGCAAGAGCGACCGCTCGGCCTTCGGCCTCGCGGGGGGGGTTGGACGATGCGTGGGAAGATAGACCTGCCGCTCCGAGCTTCGCTCAACGCGGGGCTCGGCCGTTGGCCTCGCTCGACTCGGCTCGGCCTTCGGCCTCGCAGTAAGTTTCTACGGCGAGGCCTTCGGCCTCGCGGGTTTGGCCGTCTGGTGGGAGAGTTGTGCCCGCTCCGAGCTTCGCTCTCCGCGGGACTCGGCCTGCGGCCTCGTTAAACGGAGCTCGGCCTTCGGCCTCGCAAAGTTTCATACGGCGTCGGCCTTCGGCCTCCGCCTCTGAACCCAAGAGTAAAGCGTTTTTTACCTTCGGTCGGGTAGAAAAGGCACATTTCTCATGCGGTTCCGACTAAAAGGCGTCGCTTTCATACGTTTTGTATAGGGGCGGCTTTTCATACAAAATTGGTCAACTTTTGACAGCTGTATCTCGGCCGCCATCTTGAAATGTCATGATGTCCTATTTTTTTATTGTACCTTGGTATCATGTCTCCCTATCGACGCTATATCGGTAGCGCTATCTCTTTCCCCCTCGGCCTGTAAGATCTTTTCCCAGAGGCTGTTTTCCCATACAAACGGTTTTTTCCAAATTTTGTTCAGAGAAATTTCAAATTTCGAAAAAATCTCCCAATAATATGAAAGTAGAAGCAAAGATACGTGTCTATTCCAAATTTGAACCAAATCGGCCGGTAAACAAAAAAGTTAAAAATGGCGGCTGGCCTTCCAAATTTGAAATTCAAAAATCGAATTCATAGGATGGCGGTAATTCGATACTTGTCTACATTTTCGTCATACATCATTTTTGGCTCAGCCTTCTAGTTTCAGAGAAATCGATCTATCGTTAATGAGTCAGTCACCGGATTGCAGCTATATATAATATAACTAGGTGGCTACGCCCCCTGCACGCTACGCGTGCCAACCCCCGGCTCGGCTTCGCTTCGCTTCGCCGAGCAAGAGCGACCGCTCGGCCTTCGGCCTCGCGGGGGGGTTGGACGATGCGTGGGAGGGTGGGTGAGCCGCTCTGAGCTTCGCTCAACGCGGGGCTCGGCCGTTGGCCTCGCTCGACTCGGCTCGGCCTTCGGCCTCGCAGTAAGTTTCTACAGCGAGGCCTTCGGCCTCGCGGGTCTGACTGTCGGGTGGGAGAGTTTGGCCCGCTCCGAGCTTCGCTCTCCGCGGGACTCGGCCTGCGGCCTCGTTAAACGGAGCTCGGCCTTCGGCCTCGCAAAGTTTCATACGGCGTCGGCCTTCGGCCTCCGCCTCTAAACTCAAAGCAAAAGCGTTATTTACCTTCGGTCGGGTAGAAAAGGCACATTTCTCATGCGGTTCCGACTAAAAGGCGTCGCTTTCATACGTTTTGTATAGGGGCGGATTTTCATACAAAATTGGTCAACTTTTGACAGCTATATCTCGGCCGCCATCTTGAAATGTCATGATGTCCTATTTTTTTATTGTACCTTGGTATCATGTCTCTCTATCGACGCTATATCGGTAGCGCTATCTCTTTCCCCCTCGGCCTGTAAGATCTTTTCCCAGAGGCTGTTTTCCCATACAAACGGTTTTTTCCAAATTTTGTTAAGAGAAATTTCAAATTTCGAAAAAATCTCACAATAATATGAAAGTAGAAGCAATAAAGCGTGTCTATTCCAAATTTGAACCAAATCGGCCGGTAAACAAAAAAGTTAAAAATGGCGGCCAACGTTCCAAATTTGAAATTTAAAAATCTAATTCATAGGATGGCGGTAATTCGATACTTCTCTAAATTTCTCTCATACAAAATTTTTCGATAAATCTTACCGTTTCCAAGAAAACGTATCTATCGTTAATCAGTCAGTCAGTCACCGTTATGTAGCTTTATATAATATAGACTAGGTGGCTACGCCCCCTGCACGCTACGCGTGCCAACCCCCGGCTCGGCTTCGCTTCGCTTCGCCGAGCAAGAGCGACCGCTCGGCCTTCGGCCTCGCGGGGGGGTAGGACGATGCGTGGGAGAATAGTCCTGCCGCTCCGAGCTTCGCTCTACGCGGGGCTCGGCCGTTGGCCTCGCTCGACTCGGCTCGGCCTTCGGCCTCGCAGTAAATTTGTGCGGCGAGGCCTTCGGCCTCGCGGATAGGACCGTTGGGCTTGAGAGTTGGGCCCGCTCCGAGCTTCGCTCTCCGCGGGACTCGGCCTGCGGCCTCGTTAAACGGAGCTCGGCCTTCGGCCTCGCAAAGTTTCATACGGCGTCGGCCTTCGGCCTCCGCCTCTGAACTCAAAACAAAAGCGTTATTTACCTTCGGTCGGGTAAAAAAGGCATATTTCTCATGCGGTTCCGACTAAAAGGCGTCGCGGTATAGGGGCGGATTTTCATACAAAATTTGACAACTTTTGACAGCTATATATCGGCCGCCATCTTGAAATGTCATGATGTCCTATTTTTTTATTGTACCTTGGTATCATGTCTCTCTATCGACGCTATATCGGTAGCGCTATCTCTTTCCCCCTCGGCCTGTAAGATCTTTTCCCAGAGGCTGTTTTCCCATACAAACGGTTTTTTCCAAATTTTGTTTAGAGAAATTTCAAATTTCGAAAAAATCTCCCAATAATATGAAAGTAGAAGCAAAGATACGTGTTTATTCCAAATTTGAACCAAATCGGCCGGTAAACAAAAAAGTTAAAAATGGCGGCTGGCCTTCCAAATTTGAAATTCAAAAATCGAATTCATAGGATGGCGGTAATTCGATACTTGTCTACATTTTCGTCATACATCATTTTTGGCTCAGCCTTCTAGTTTCAGAGAAATCGATCTATCGTTAATGAGTCAGTCACCGGATTGCAGCTATATATAATATAATAACTAGGTGGCTACGCCCCCTGCACGCTACGCGTGCCAACCCCCGGCTCGGCTTCGCTTCGCTTCGCCGAGCAAGAGCGACCGCTCGGCCTTCGGCCTCGCGGGGGGGTTGGACGATGCGTGGGAGGGTGGGTGAGCCGCTCTGAGCTTCGCTCAACGCGGGGCTCGGCCGTTGGCCTCGCTCGACTGGGCTCGGCCTTCGGCCTCGCAATAAGTTTCTACGGCGAGGCCTTCGGCCTCGCGGGTGTGACCGTCGGGTTTGAGAGCTCGGCCCGCTCCGAGCTTCGCTCTCCGCGGGACTCGGCCTGCGGCCTCGTTAAACGGAGCTCGGCCTTCGGCCTCGCAAAGTTTCATACGGCGTCGGCCTTCGGCCTCCGCCTCTGAACCCAAGAATAAAGCGTTTTTTACCTTCGGTCGGGTAGAAAAGGCACATTTCTTATGCGGTTCCGAGTAAAAAGCGTCGCTTTCATACGTTTTGTATAGGGGCGGATTTTCATACAAAATTGGTCAACTTTTGACAGCTATATCTCGGCCGCCATCTTGAAATGTCATGATGTCCTATTTTTTTATTGTACCTTGGTATCATGTCTCTCTATCGACGCTATATCGGTAGCGCTATCTCTTTCCCCCTCGGCCTGTAAGATCTTTTCCCAGAGGCTGTTTTCCCATACAAACGGTTTTTTCCAAATTTTGTTCAGAGAAATTTCAAATTTCGAAAAAATCTCCCAATAATATGAAGGTAGATGCAAAGATACGTGTCTATTCCAAATTTGAACCAAATCGGCCGGTAAACAAAAAAGTTAAAAATGGCGGCTGGCCTTCCAAATTTGAAATTTAAAAATCTAATTCATAGGATGGCGGTAATTCGATACTTCTCTAAATTTCTCTCATACAAAATTTTTCGATAAATCTTACCGTTTCCAAGAAAACGTATATATCGTTAATCAATCAGTCACCGGATTGTAGCTATATATAATATAACTAGGTGGCTACGCCCCCTGCACGCTACGCGTGCCAACCCCCGGCTCGGCTTCGCTTCGCTTCGCCGAGCAAGAGCGACCGCTCGGCCTTCGGCCTCGCGGGGGGGTTGGACGATGCGTGGGAGGGTGGGTGAGCCGCTCTGAGCTTCGCTCAACGCGGGGCTCGGCCGTTGGCCTCGCTCGACTCGGCTCGGCCTTCGGCCTCGCAGTAAGTTTCTACGGCGAGGCCTTCGGCCTCGCGGATAGGACCGTTGGGCTTGAGAGTTGGGCCCGCTCCGAGCTTCGCTCTCCGCGGGACTCGGCCTGCGGCCTCGTTAAACGGAGCTCGGCCTTCGGCCTCGCAAAGTTTCATACGGCGTCGGCCTTCGGCCTCCGCCTCTGAACCCAAGAGTAAAGCGTTTTTTACCTTCGGTCGGGTAGAAAAGGCACATTTCTCATGCGGTTCCGACTCTAAAGCGTCGCTTTCATACGTTTTGTATAGGGGCGGATTTTCATACAAAATTGGTCAACTTTTGACAGCTGTATCTCGGCCGCCATCTTGAAATGTCACGATGTCCTATTTTTTTATTGTACCTTGGTATCACGTCTCTCTATCTACGCTATATCGGTAGCGCTATCTCTTTCCCCCTCGGCCTGTAAGATCTTTTCCCAGAGGCTGTTTTCCCATACAAACGGTTTTTTCCAAATTTTGTTTAGAGAAATTTCAAATTTCGAAAAAATCTCCCAATAATATGAAAGTAGAAGCAAAGATACGTGTCTATTCCAAATTTGAACCAAATCGGCCGGTAAACAAAAAAGTTAAAAATGGCGGCTGGCCTTCCAAATTTGAAATTCAAAAATCTAATTCATAGGATGGCGGTATATCGATACTTCTCTAAATTTCTCTCATACAAAATTTTTCGATAAATCTTACCGTTTCCGAGAAAACGTATATATCGTTAATCAATCCGTCACCGTTTTGTAGCTTTATATAATATAGATAGATAATAATAGATAGATAGATAGATGGCTACGCCCCCTGCACGCTACGCGTGCCAACCCCCGGCTCGGCTTCGCTTCGCTTCGCCGAGCAAGAGCGACCGCTCGGCCTTCGGCCTCGCGGGGGGGTTGGACGATGCGTGGGAGAATAGTCCTGCCGCTCCGAGCTTCGCTCTACGCGGGGCTCGGCCGTTGGCCTCGCTCGACTCAGCTCGGCCTTCGGCCTCGCAGTAAATTTGTGCGGCGAGGCCTTCGGCCTCGCGGATAGGACCGTCGGGCTTGAGAGTTGGGCCCGCTCCGAGCTTCGCTCTCCGCGGGACTCGGCCTGCGGCCTCGTTAAACGGAGCTCGGCCTTCGGCCTCGCAAAATTTCATACGGCGTCGGCCTTCGGCCTCCGCCTCTGAACTCAAAACAAAAGCGTTATTTACCTTCGGTCGGGTAAAAAAGGCACATTTCTCATGCGGTTCCGACTACAAAGCGTCGCTTTCATACGTTTTGTATAGGGGCGGATTTTCATACAAAATTTGACAACTTTTGACAGCTATATTTCGGCCGCCATCTTGAAATGTCATGAGGTGTAGGTTATTTCTTGTAGAGGCGTATCTCGACTCTTTATCGCCGCTATATCGGTAGCGCTATCTCTTTCCCTCATGGCTGGGGACTTTTTTTCCCAGAGGCTGTTTTCCCATACAAATGGTTTTTTTCAAATTTTGTTTGGGGAAATTTCAAATTTCGAACAACTCTCTCCATAATATGAAAGTAGAAGCAAAGATACGTCTCTATTCCAAATTTGAACCAAATCGGCCGGTAAAGCCGCTCCGAGCTTCGCTCTACGCGGGGCTCGGCCGTTGGCCTCGCTCGACTCGGCTCGGCCTTCGGCCTCGCAGTAAATTTGTGCGGCGAGGCCTTCGGCCTCGCGGATAGGACCGTCGGGCTTGAGAGTTGGGCCCGCTCCGAGCTTCGCTCTCCGCGGGACTCGGCCTGCGGCCTCGTTAAACGGAGCTCGGCCTTCGGCCTCGCAAAATTTCATACGGCGTCGGCCTTCGGCCTCCGCCTCTGAACTCAAAACAAAAGCGTTATTTACCTTCGGTCGGGTAAAAAAGGCACATTTCTCATGCGGTTCCGACTACAAAGCGTCGCTTTCATACGTTTTGTATAGGGGCGGATTTTCATACAAAATTTGACAACTTTTGACAGCTATATTTCGGCCGCCATCTTGAAATGTCATGAGGTGTAGGTTATTTCTTGTAGAGGCGTATCTCGACTCTTTATCGCCGCTATATCGGTAGCGCTATCTCTTTCCCTCATGGCTGGGGACTTTTTTTCCCAGAGGCTGTTTTCCCATACAAATGGTTTTTTTCAAATTTTGTTTGGGGAAATTTCAAATTTCGAACAACTCTCTCCATAATATGAAAGTAGAAGCAAAGATACGTCTCTATTCCAAATTTGAACCAAATCGGCCGGTAAACAAAAAAGTTAAAAATGGCGGCCGACGTTCCAAATTTGAAATTTAAAAATCTAATTCATAGGATGGCGGTAATTCGATACTTCTCTAAATTTCTCTCATACAAAATTTCTCTCTAAATCTTACCGTTTCCAAGAAAACGTATCTATCGTTAATCAACCAGTCACCGTTATGTAGCTTTATATAATATAACTAGGTGGCTACGCCCCCTGCACGCTACGCGTGCCAACCCCCGGCTCGGCTTCGCTTCGCTTCGCCGAGCAAGAGCGACCGCTCGGCCTTCGGCCTCGCGGGGGGGTTGGACGATGCGTGGGAGGGTGGGTGAGCCGCTCTGAGCTTCGCTCAACGCGGGGCTCGGCCGTTGGCCTCGCTCGACTCGGCTCGGCCTTCGGCCTCGCAGTAAGTTTCTACGGCGAGGCCTTCGGCCTCGCGGGTGTGACCGTCGGGTTTGAGAGTTCGGCCCGCTCCGAGCTTCGCTCTCCGCGGGACTCGGCCTGCGGCCTCGTTAAACGGAGCTCGGCCTTCGGCCTCGCAAAGTTTCATACGGCGTCGGCCTTCGGCCTCCGCCTCTAAACCCAAGAATGAAGCGTTTTTTACCTTCGGTTGGGTAGAAAAGGCACATTTCTCATGCGGTTCCGACTATAAAGCGTCGCTTTCATACGTTTTGTATAGGGGCGGATTTTCATACAAAATTTGACAACTTTTGACAGCTATATTTCGGCCGCCATCTTGAAATGTCATGAGGTGTAGGTTATTTCTTGTAGAGGCGTATCTCGACTCTTTATCGCCGCTATATCGGTAGCGCTATCTCTTTCCCTCATGGCTGGGGACTTTTTTTCCCAGAGGCTGTTTTCCCATACAAACGGTTTTTTCCAAATTTTGTTTGGGGAAATTTCAAATTTCGAAAAAATCTCAAAATTATATGAAGGTAGATGCAAAGATACGTGTCTATTCCAAATTTGAACCAAATCGGCCGGTAAACAAAAAAGTTAAAAATGGCGGCTGGCCTTCCAAATTTGAAATTTAAAAATCTAATTCATAGGATGGCGGTAATTCGATACTTCTCTAAATTTCTCTCATACAAAATTTTTCGATAAATCTTACCGTTTCCAAGAAAACATCTATATCGTTAATCAGTCACCGGATTGTAGCTTTATATAATATAACTAGGTGGCTACGCCCCCTGCACGCTACGCGTGCCAACCCCCGGCTCGGCTTCGCTTCGCTTCGCCGAGCAAGAGCGACCGCTCGGCCTTCGGCCTCGCGGATTATTGAACGACGCGTGGGAGGGTGGGTGAGCCGCTCTGAGCTTCGCTCAACGCGGGGCTCGGCCGTTGGCCTCGCTCGACTCGGCTCGGCCTTCGGCCTCGCGGATAGGACTGTCTGGTGGGAGAGTTTGGCCCGCTCCGAGCTTCGCTCTCCGCGGGACTCGGCCTGCGGCCTCGTTAAACGGAGCTCGGCCTTCGGCCTCGCAAAGTTTCATACGGCGTCGGCCTTCGGCCTCCGCCTCTGAACCCAAGAATAAAGCGTTTTTTACCTTCGCTCGGGTAGAAAAGGCACATTTCTCATGCGGTTCCGACTAAAAGGCGTCGCTTTCATACGTTTTGTATAGGGGCGGATTTTCATACAAAATTGGTCAACTTTTGACAGCTATATCTCGGCCGCCATCTTGAAAATCATGGCGTGCTATTTAATTTAGATAGATTGGTATCTAATCTCTTTATCGACGCTATATCGGTAGCGCTATCTCTTTTCCCCACGGCCTGCCAATTCTTTTGCCAGAGGCTGTTTTCCCATACAAACGGTTTTTTCCAAATTTTGTTCAGAGAAATTTCAAATTTCGAATAAATCTCCCAATAATATGAAAGTAGAAGCAAAGATACGTGTCTATTCCAAATTTGAACCAAATCGGCCGGTAAACAAAAAAGTTAAAAATGGCGGCTGGCCTTCCAAATTTGAAATTTAAAAATCTAATTCATAGGATGGCGGTAATTCGATACTTCTCTAAATTTTTCTCATACAAAATTTCTCTCTAAATCTTACCGTTTCCAAGAAAACGTATCTATCGTTAATCAGTCAGTCACCGGATTGTAGCTTTATATAATATTACTAGGTGGCTACGCCCCCTGCACGCTACGCGTGCCAACCCCCGGCTCGGCTTCGCTTCGCTTCGCCGAGCAAGAGCGACCGCTCGGCCTTCGGCCTCGCGGGGGGGTTGGGCGATGCGTGGGAGAGTAGTCCTGCCGCTCCGAGCTTCGCTCTACGCGGGGCTCGGCCGTTGGCCTCGCTCGATTCGGCTCGGCCTTCGGCCTCGCAGTAAGTTTCTACGGCGAGGCCTTCGGCCTCGCGGGTTTGGCCGTCTGGTGGGAGAGTTGTGCCCGCTCCGAGCTTCGCTCTCCGCGGGACTCGGCCTGCGGCCTCGTTAAACGGAGCTCGGCCTTCGGCCTCGCAAAGTTTCATACGGCGTCGGCCTTCGGCCTCCGCCTCTGAACCCAAGAATAAAGCGTTTTTTACCTTCGGTCGGGTAGAAAAGGCACATTTCTCATGCGGTTTCGGCTACAAAGCGTCGCTTTCATACGTTTTGTATAGGGGCGGATTTTCATACAAAATTGGTCAACTTTTGACAGCTATATCTCGGCCGCCATCTTGAAAATCATGGCGTGCTATTTAATTTAGATAGATTGGTATCTCATCTCTTTATCGACGCTATATCGGTAGCGCTATCTCTTTTCCCCACGGCCTGCCAATTCTTTTTCCAGAGGCTGTTTTCCCATACAAACGGTTTTTTCCAAATTTTGTTCGGGCAAATTTCAAATTTGGAACAAGTCTCTCCATAATATGAAAGTAGAAGCAATAAAGCGTGTCTATTCCAAATTTGAACCAAATCGGCCGGTAAACAAAAAAGTTAAAAATGGCGGCTGGCCTTCCAAATTTGAAATTTAAAAATCTAATTCATAGGATGGCGGTAATTCGATACTTCTCTAAATTTCTCTCATACAAAATTTTTCGATAAATCTTACCGTTTCCAAGAAAACGTATCTATCGTTAGTGAGTCCGTCACCGTTTTGTAGCTTTATATAATATTACTAGGTGGCTACGCCCCCTGCACGCTACGCGTGCCAACCCCCGGCTCGGCTTCGCTTCGCTTCGCCGAGCAAGAGCGACCGCTCGGCCTTCGGCCTCGCGGGGGGGTTGGACGATGCGTGGGAGGGTGGGTGAGCCGCTCTGAGCTTCGCTCAACGCGGGGCTCGGCCGTTGGCCTCGCTCGACTCGGCTCGGCCTTCGGCCTCGCAGTAAGTTTCTACGGCGAGGCCTTCGGCCTCGCGGGTTTGGCCGTCTGGTGGGAGAGTTGTGCCCGCTCCGAGCTTCGCTCTCCGCGGGACTCGGCCTGCGGCCTCGTTAAACGGAGCTCGGCCTTCGGCCTCGCAAAGTTTCATACGGCGTCGGCCTTCGGCCTCCGCCTCTGAATCCAAGAATAAAGCGTTTTTTACCTTCGGTCGGGTAGAAAAGGCACATTTCTCATGCGGTTCCGACTAAAAGGCGTCGCTTTCATACGTTTTGTATAGGGGCGGATTTTCATACAAAATTGGTCAACTTTTGACAGCTATATCTCGGCCGCCATCTTGAAAATCATGGCGTGCTATTTAATTTAGATAGATTGGTATCTTATCTCTTTATCGACGCTATATCGGTAGCGCTATCTCTTTTCCCCACGGCCTGCCAATTCTTTTGCCAGAGGCTGTTTTCCCATACAAACGGTTTTTTCCAAATTTTGTTCAGAGAAATTTCAAATTTCGAATAAATCTCCCAATAATATGAAAGTAGAAGCAAAGATACGTGTCTATTCCAAATTTGAACCAAATCGGCCGGTAAACAAAAAAGTTAAAAATGGCGGCCAACGTTCCAAATTTGAAATTTAAAAATCTAATTCATAGGATGGCGGTAATTCGATACTTCTCTAAATTTCTCTCATACAAAATTTTTCGATAAATCTTACCGTTTCCAAGAAAACATCTATATCGTTAATCAACCAGTCACCGTTATGTAGCTTTATATAATATAGACTAGGTGGCTACGCCCCCTGCACGCTACGCGTGCCAACCCCCGGCTCGGCTTCGCTTCGCTTCGCCGAGCAAGAGCGACCGCTCGGCCTTCGGCCTCGCGGGGGGATTGTACGATGCGTGGGATGGTGGGTGAGCCGCTCTGAGCTTCGCTCAACGCGGGGCTCGGCCGTTGGCCTCGCTCGACTCGGCTCGGCCTTCGGCCTCGCAGTAAGTTTCTGCGGCGAGGCCTTCGGCCTCGCGGATAGGACTGTCTGGTGGGAGAGTTTGGCCCGCTCCGAGCTTCGCTCTCCGCGGGACTCGGCCTGCGGCCTCGTTAAACGGAGCTCGGCCTTCGGCCTCGCAAAGTTTCATACGGCGTCGGCCTTCGGCCTCCGCCTCTGAACTCAAAACAAAAGCGTTATTTACCTTCGGTCGGGTAGAAAAGGCACATTTCTCATGCGGTTCCGACTAAAAGGCGTCGCTTTCATACGTTTTGTATAGGGGCGGATTTTCATACAAAATTTGACAACTTTTGACAGCTATATCTCGGCCGCCATCTTGAAATGTCATGATGTCCTATTTTTTTATTGTACCTTGGTATCATGTCTCTCTATCGACGCTATATCGGTAGCGCTATCTCTTTCCCCCTCGGCCTGTAAGATTTTTTCCCAGAGGCTGTTTTCCCATACAAACGGTTTTTTCCAAATTTTGTTCAGAGAAATTTCAAATTTCGAAAAAATCTCCCAATAATATAAAGGTAGATGCAAAGATACATGTTCATTCCAAATTTGAACCAAATCGGCCGGTAAACAAAAAAGTTAAAAATGGCGGCCAACGTTCCAAATTTGAAATTTAAAAATCTAATTCATAGGATGGCGGTAATTCGATACTTCTCTAAATTTCTCTCATACAAAATTTTTCGATAAATCTTACCGTTTCCAAGAAAACGTATATATCGTTAATCAGTGTGTCACCGGATTGTAGCTTTATATAATATAGACTAGGTGGCTACGCCCCCTGCACGCTACGCGTGCCAACCCCCGGCTCGGCTTCGCTTCGCTTCGCCGAGCAAGAGCGACCGCTCGGCCTTCGGCCTCGCGGGGGGTTGGACGATGCGTGGGAGAATAGTCCTGCCGCTCCGAGCTTCGCTCTACGCGGGGCTCGGCCGTTGGCCTCGCTCGACTCGGCTCGGCCTTCGGCCTCGCAGTAAGTTTCTACGGCGAGGCCTTCGGCCTCGCGGGTTTGGCCGTCTGGTGGGAGAGTTGTGCCCGCTCCGAGCTTCGCTCTCCGCGGGACTCGGCCTGCGGCCTCGTTGAACGGAGCTCGGCCTTCGGCCTCGCAAAGTTTCATACGGCGTCGGCCTTCGGCCTCCGCCTCTGAACCCAAGAATAAAGCGTTTTTTACCTTCGATCGGGTAGAAAAGGCACATTTCTCATGCGGTTCCGACTAAAAGGCGTCGCTTACATACGTTTTGTATAGGGGCGGATTTTCATACAAAATTGGTCAACTTTTGACAGCTGTATCTCGGCCGCCATCTTGAAATGTCACGATGTCCTATTTTTTTATTGTACCTTGGTATCACGTCTCTCTATCGACGCTATATCGGTAGCGCTATCTCTTTCCCCCTCGGCCTGTAAGATTTTTTCCCAGAGGCTGTTTTCCCATACAAACGGTTTTTTTCAAATTTTGTTCAGGCAAAATTCAAATTTGGAACAAGTCTCTCCATAATATGAAAGTAGAAGCAATAAAGCGTGTCTATTCCAAATTTGAACCAAATCGGCCGGTAAACAAAAAAGTTAAAAATGGCGGCTGGCCTTCCAAATTTGAATTTTAAAAATCTAATTCATAGGATGGCGGTAATTCGATACTTCTCTAAATTTCTCTCATACAAAATTTTTCGATAAATCTTACCGTTTCCAAGAAAACATCTATATCGTTAATCAACCAGTCACCGGATTGTAGCTATATATAATATAATAACTAGGTGGCTACGCCCCCTGCACGCTACGCGTGCCAACCCCCGGCTCGGCTTCGCTTCGCTTCGCCGAGCAAGAGCGACCGCTCGGCCTTCGGCCTCGCGGGGGTGTTGGACGATGCGTGGGAGGGTGGGTGAGCCGCTCTGAGCTTCGCTCAACGCGGGGCTCGGCCGTTGGCCTCGCTCGACTCGGCTCGGCCTTCGGCCTCGCAGTAAGTTTCTACGGCGAGGCCTTCGGCCTCGCGGGTTTGGCCGTCTGGTGGGAGAGTTGTGCCCGCTCCGAGCTTCGCTCTCCGCGGGACTCGGCCTGCGGCCTCGTTAAACGGAGCTCGGCCTTCGGCCTCGCAAAGTTTCATACGGCGTCGGCCTTCGGCCTCCGCCTCTGAACTCAAAACAAAAGCGTTATTTACCTTCGGTCGGGTAGAAAAGGCACATTTCTCATGCGGTTCCGACTACAAAGCGTCGCTTTCATACGTTTTGTATAGGGGCGGATTTTCAAACAAAATTTGACAACTTTTGACAGCTATATCTCGGCCGCCATCTTGAAAATCATGGCGTGCTATTTAATTTAGATAGATTGGTATCTCATCTCTTTATCGACGCTATATCGGTAGCGCTATCTCTTTTCCCCACGGCCTGCCAATTCTTTTGCCAGAGGCTGTTTTCCCATACAAACGGTTTTTTCCAAATTTTGTTCAGAGAAATTTCAAATTTCGAATAAATCTCCCAATAATATGAAAGTAGAAGCAAAGATACGTGTCTATTCCAAATTTGAACCAAATCGGCCGGTAAACAAAAAAGTTAAAAATGGCGGCCAACGTTCCAAATTTGAAATTTAAAAATCTAATTCATAGGATGGCGGTAATTCGATACTTCTCTAAATTTCTCTCATACAAAATTTCTCTCAAAATCTTACCGTTTCCAAGAAAACGTATCTATCGTTAATCAATCAGTCACCGTTATGTAGCTTTATATAATATTACTAGGTGGCTACGCCCCCTGCACGCTACGCGTGCCAACCCCCGGCTCGGCTTCGCTTCGCTTCGCCGAGCAAGAGCGACCGCTCGGCCTTCGGCCTCGCGGGGGGGTTGGACGATGCGTGGGAGGGTGGGTGAGCCGCTCTGAGCTTCGCTCAACGCGGGGCTCGGCCGTTGGCCTCGCTCGACTCGGCTCGGCCTTCGGCCTCGCAGTAAGTTTCAACGGCGAGGCCTTCGGCCTCGCGGGTCTGACTGTCGGGTGGGAGAGTTTGGCCCGCTCCGAGCTTCGCTCTCCGCGGGACTCGGCCTGCGGCCTCGTTAAACGGAGCTCGGCCTTCGGCCTCGCATAGTTTCATACGGCGTCGGCCTTCGGCCTCCGCCTCTGAACCCAAGAATAAAGCGTTATTTACCTTCGGTCGGGTAGAAAAGGCACATTTCTCATGCGGTTCCGACTAAAAGGCGTCGCTTTCATACGTTTTGTATAGGGGCGGATTTTCATACAAAATTTGTCAACTTTTGACAGCTATATCTCGGCCGCCATCTTGAAAATCATGGCGTGCTATTTAATTTAGATAGATTGGTATCTCATCTCTTTATCGACGCTATATCGGTAGCGCTATCTCTTTTCCCCACGGCCTGCCAATTCTTTTGCCAGAGGCTGTTTTCCCATACAAACGGTTTTTTCCAAATTTTGTTCAGAGAAATTTCAAATTTGGAACAAATTTCCCAATAATATGAAGGTAGAAGCAAAGATACGTGTCTATTCTAAATTTGAACCAAATCGGCCGGTAAACAAAAAAGTTAAAAATGGCGGCTGGCCTTCCAAATTTGAAATTCAAAAATCGAATTCATAGGATGGCGGTAATTCGATACTTGTCTACACTTTCGTAGTACATCATTTTTGGCTCAGCCTTCTAGTTTCCGAGAAAACATCTCTATCGTTAATCAGTCAACCAGTCACCGTTATGTAGCTTTATATAATATAATAGGTGGCTACGCCCCCTGCACGCTACGCGTGCCAACCCCCGGCTCGGCTTCGCTTCGCTTCGCCGAGCAAGAGCGACCGCTCGGCCTTCGGCCTCGCGGGGGGGTTGGACGATGCGTGGGAGGGTGGGTGAGCCGCTCTGAGCTTCGCTCAACGCGGGGCTCGGCCGTTGGCCTCGCTCGACTCGGCTCGGCCTTCGGCCTCGCAGTAAGTTTCAACGGCGAGGCCTTCGGCCTCGCGGGTCTGACTGTCGGGTGGGAGAGTTTGGCCCGCTCCGAGCTTCGCTCTCCGCGGGACTCGGCCTGCGGCCTCGTTAAACGGAGCTCGGCCTTCGGCCTCGCATAGTTTCATACGGCGTCGGCCTTCGGCCTCCGCCTCTGAACCCAAGAATAAAGCGTTATTTACCTTCGGTCGGGTAGAAAAGGCACATTTCTCATGCGGTTCCGACTAAAAGGCGTCGCTTTCATACGTTTTGTATAGGGGCGGATTTTCATACAAAATTTGTCAACTTTTGACAGCTATATCTCGGCCGCCATCTTGAAAATCATGGCGTGCTATTTAATTTAGATAGATTGGTATCTCATCTCTTTATCGACGCTATATCGGTAGCGCTATCTCTTTTCCCCACGGCCTGCCAATTCTTTTGCCAGAGGCTGTTTTCCCATACAAACGGTTTTTTCCAAATTTTGTTCAGAGAAATTTCAAATTTGGAACAAATTTCCCAATAATATGAAGGTAGAAGCAAAGATACGTGTCTATTCTAAATTTGAACCAAATCGGCCGGTAAACAAAAAAGTTAAAAATGGCGGCTGGCCTTCCAAATTTGAAATTCAAAAATCGAATTCATAGGATGGCGGTAATTCGATACTTGTCTACACTTTCGTAGTACATCATTTTTGGCTCAGCCTTCTAGTTTCCGAGAAAACATCTCTATCGTTAATCAGTCAACCAGTCACCGTTATGTAGCTTTATATAATATAATTACTAGGTGGCTACGCCCCCTGCACGCTACGCGTGCCAACCCCCGGCTCGGCTTCGCTTCGCTTCGCCGAGCAAGAGCGACCGCTCGGCCTTCGGCCTCGCGGGGGGGTTGGACGATGCGTGGGAGGGTGGGTGAGCCGCTCTGAGCTTCGCTCAACGCGGGGCTCGGCCGTTGGCCTCGCTCGACTCGGCTCGGCCTTCGGCCTCGCAGTAAGTTTCTACGGCGAGGCCTTCGGCCGCGCGGGTTAGACCGTCGGGTTTGAGAGTTCGGCCCGCTCCGAGCTTCGCTCTCCGCGGGACTCGGCCTGCGGCCACGTTAAACGGAGGTCGGCCTTCGGCCTCGCAAAGTTTCATACCGGAGGCCGAAGGCCAACGCCTCTGAACTCAAAACAAAAGCGTTATTTACCATCGGTCGGGTAGAAAATAACCTAAATAAAGGGTAAATTTTAACCAAATCAACCGCTTTCCGCGGGACTCTGCTTGTTTGTATTAAAACAAACATTTGAGTTCTTCTACAAAAAAATAACGAATTGAAGGTCCCAACATGTTTCGCTGCGTAAATACATAAGTACCTACACAAGACAGCGCGTCGACCCTTATACGATAATAGGTTGTTGACATGCGATTTTTGTCTGTAACCAAAAATATTCAATTAAACACATTTTATTCGTCAGCATGAGATTTTTTATTGAGATTAATTTTTTATTTTTACTGTGAGATCAATTTTAAAATTACAAACATTTAATTGATTAGCAGAATTTATTGAATGTCACACTTGGAATTACTTAAAAATTTACGTCTGTGTACGGAAACTTGATAATATAATAATAATATAATGAGATTTGGACACAATAGCGAAAAATGTGATGAATTTACTTTGTACCGAGTGTACACACGACAGCACATCAGAGTGTACATTTTTGTTGTAGTCTCCCGTCATGTAACCGAGTAGTGCTAGCGTGTAAGGGTCGATGTGCAACAATCCCTTTTGAACTGTGTCAAGACAGCACGTAGATGCGTACACGCGTGCACAGTATTTACTTGCGTTACGGGCGACTTTGCTACGAAAGTGTAAGGATCTATGTGCTGTCATGTGAACTATAATTTAATATTATAATTGATTGATGGATGACTGTTGCGCTGGAAAATTGCATAAATTCGCGGCGAGAGATGGTGTCGGAACATGGAGAATATGACTGTTTCGAAGTAATGCTTGCTGGTTATCTGTTATTTTCTTTTTATTCTTGATGTTCTGAAAAAATACAATAGAGTATCCAATTAGCATATACAATGGTAAAGAAAACTGACAAATTAATTTCACATTGAGGATGCTAAATATTTGTCTCAAATAAACTGTCGATATTCATCCTTTCTACTGTCTCCTTCTCACTTACTTACTAACCGTCTTCCTACCCTAAGCCGCCACTCTATTACTGTTTTATTCATTCATAGATTCATTCATTCTGGCTGGCTCAGCGACCCACAGTGGATCTTGGCCTCCGCAACCAAAAGACTCCAGCTCTCCCTGTCCTGCGCTAACTCCCTCCAATCCTCTACTATTTTATAATGTAATGTAATGTATCTTTTCCATTTACGCGAAAAAACCACCTTTACGCAAAACTCAGAAAAGTAAAATTGAGTAGAATGCACACGTGTAAACGTCGACGTGCTGTCGACTTATCGATTCTATCGTCGTATTGTCATGCTCAAGAAAGTAGAGTATTATTTATTTGCGTTAAGATTGTCGATAGATGGCGTTGGCCTATAGTCACTAAAAGTATTTGATAAGGATTTTATTTTGCGGTGTGTGGGATATTGTTAATAAATATGTATAGAATAGCTACTCAGTATATTTGAAAAGACTTGAATTAATTTTTCAATGAAGATTTAAATGTCGATTTGTTTCAAATACAAGTATTTGTGATTCCTGTAAGAATGATTCAATCTAGTTAGTTACCTTTTTCATAACTTCTCTCAGTATTTTGTATTGTTTGAGTTATGGTTGAAGACTGGTGGTATCTGGTTTGAAGTTTTCATTGATGCCATTCTGTTAAAATAAAAATAAAGTTGTAATTTTATGGAAGTTGGATTTTGTGTTCACACAATAGCATGTAGACGCTTAAACTTTCATCGCAAAGTCGCTTGTAATGTAAGCTAATAGAGTACATGCGTGAAACTCGTGAAAGCGTCTACATGGTGTTTTGTGTACATTTAATAATAAAATTGAAGAAATGTTGCATATTTTGATTCATGTATATTTAAGTTAATGTTGTTGGTTATTTTAGCAAGCCAGGGAGGTTGACGTGACAGGAAATTCCTATGCCTAGAGTCCGCGCACGAGAAGTCTACGCGTGGGCAAAACTTTTACTGAATTATTGTACTGTCTATGTTTGGTGTGCAATAAAGTTTAATATCTAACTTCGTAGAGAGCAGGTTTATAGAGCTTCTTTGATTATTATTACGGTACGGAGATTATTTTTCATAGCAAATTAAATTAAATACGCCACTTGTCGTGCGCGGACTCTAGCATTGCACGTCAAGGCAAGATAGAGGTACTTACATAATTTATTATACGTGCTATTGTATCTGCTTGTATTTGTCTTATTTTCAATCGAGTGAATGTACTGGTGATTATGACGGCTGCGATCTTCAAGACGTTAATTTTTAACACGCTTCACATAAAAGTTTTTGTGGTGATGACGCTCTTGCAATACAGTGATGAAACATTTTCTACGCTAGTAGATCATTTTTGTGAAGCCAACAGAGCTAACTAAGCTGCGAGTTTTGATGGAAGTATTGCTGATCATCATATCATTCTGTAAAAACAAATAGTCAATTATATTTACGACTTTAAAATAATTTAATTCACATTGAGTGGATTTTGTACGGTTGGCCACAGTCACAGATACCCCATGGCAGCTCTTACCGCGTGCGGCGTTAATCGAACAAAAAGGGATATCCTAGCGTGTGGCCGACTGTACAATGTAGCATATGCGCAGCGGATTTTCATACACATAGTCTATGCATTAACATTTATAGCTAGCTAAGTACTTATAGTTTTATACTTATGAATTAAAAAAATATATAATATATTTTCATGGTAATGAATGCTTTCAATTCTCATTATTTCATAAATGAACCATTATCTTTGACTTTTGATTAACTTGAATGTATTTGGTTTTTCATCTGTTGGCGCCAACGTGGATTTAGGTCAACTCACTTGACGTTAGTCCTCAGGTAGTTAAGATAGGACTCGCTTGGTTTGATAGATATTATGTCTCTTCAATGTGTGCTCGAGCCAGCCCCACTTTCTAAGGAGGATTTCTTCATTAATCGCCTTCTGCTTGGTCAATCTTCAAAAAAATCTCCATTAGAACCATGTCTTGCATCCATATATTAAGACTGACTTCACGTTCAACTCGAAGATCTTCAGCTTAGTACGGCTTATGATGATACCTAATCCAGATAGGTGTCGTGGTCTCATCTGTTTTCTTTCACGGTAGATTCATCTATTTCCCTTGGTGACTCTGTAAACATTTTAGAGGATTAACGTAGTTCAACATTTCCTAATTTTAATATTCTGAAAAACCAAATAACATAATAATGAAAATCAATTAAATCAATGTCGATAAGTGGTGCTGATGCTTCTGTGGAAATTGCAAAAGGTATTTTATTGTTCTTTTATTGCATATCTGAGTTTGTGCGCCAGGTATCACTTCGGACAATACTTTGGTCACGTTTACATGCCACAATTTTCTCACTGCATGCCTTTGGACGATTCTGTGCATCCCAGGTAGATGAGCTTTTAAGAGGGGCAATAAAATGTGGAAAGGTGTAATAAAAATCTCCTAGTGTAATTGTATGGCGCACAGATGAGACGCATCGAAAGGCACTTATCGTATGCTCAGTTTACTATGGACGATTATGTGCTCCCAAGGAACTCGGCGAATGTTTTTTGGAGATCATAAGAACAAATTAGGTAAGTTAATTATGCATACCTTTTAATTCTAAAGTGGAAACTGAATCAACACTCTTAGTCTTGAACATCACGCCTGGAACTTTGATTCAAAGAGCTTATGGCATACTCTAGCTTTATTGTACATCAACTGGTTACTAAGTTTCCATTTTGTACAACCAGGATCAAAATCTAGCTGGATCTTCTTCAGGATGCGGCAATTATAAGCTACGCATTGTTGTGTTGCGTACCAGTCATCGCCTGCAAAAATAATACTACATTTACTAACAGAAATTGACGTATAATCCGCGCGCGATAGGATTTGGATGCGCCTTTTTGAAACTGAGACTCGCGCAGTAAGTTGACCCACGTCAAAGCTACTTTGTAAAGTAAAATAAAGTATATTTTCGGTTGACTTTGACAAAGTTTCATCTCATTCTCATCGCGTACGGATTATACATACTAACATAATTACTTAGAACGCACAATATTTTGGAACTTACCTACAACTTTTCTGTGGAGTCGATAACATCCAAATCCTAGACCAAAGTCGTTAGCGAGTGTCAGTGCGTAAAGAAAAGGTGTCGGAATCCAAAGAAAAGCAGAACCATGGAAAAAGATCGCTAAACCACAGCGATATAAACTTTTTTCTGCTCTTCGAGTTTTCACACAAATCAAAATCATCATCAAAGTTCAATTCAAACGTCATGTGAAAAAAACATGGCGGTTATTAAGTATAGTTTATACGTTCCGTTATTCCATTAGATATAAACTACACGGAACGTTTTTTCACTACCTTTATATATAAAAAAACCGTAAGCTCTTAGATAATGTAATACGTAACATTTTATTTAACCCGTGCCGAGCGCGATTATTACAATAATCACAAACCTTTTAAAATAAAATAACTGTTTGAAGACAGCTGCTCTTTTGCGTGCACAGAAATGTTCAAGCGCCATTTAAAGTCAGTGTTGCCATTATTAAACCAAAATGTCAAAAAATTTTATCTTACTTTTTTTTCATAACTACGCCATCTATGATGAAAGGATGAAACTTTTTTTGAATTAGTATTTCACCAATCCCTTGAAGAAATGTTTTGAAAGGTATCGATCCTTTAAGTAAGCAAATAAACTAAGATATAAATAAGTATCGTCGATGACATTGTCAAGAACTTCAACGTAATGGTAGTATTGTAGGCTCATTGATAAATTATTAATTTGGTCTTGCATACAAACCCATACAGAGCAGTGCGCCGTGGTAGTTGGCTGCCATCGCTAGAATCGTTAAACTTAGGCGCCAGTCACACTCAAAGAAACATGCGATGCGACAAAGACACGGCGCGGAGTTGACGTTTTGTCCGCGTCGTCTTGCTCACGTCGCGTTTTCATCCCACGTCTCACCTGTGGGGCTGGCATATTTAATTCAGTATACCTACCTACCTATAGATAATTTAATTAATAATCTACTATGAAGTGTGTAAATATAAGTAAAACATTTGGTATAAATTTTCTCATTGAGTTTATTATTGATTTATAGAAAAAAAATCACTCCGCAATATCAACAGACTATGAATTATTAAAATAATACAACACCCTCATTGTTAAAAGTGCCTAAGTACTTAAATTGTAAAGTATAAAATGAATATTTTCTTTTACAATAAATTCTTGATCTTTTTTTAACTTTTGAAGAGCATCTAATATGTGATATCATTATCATATTCGTTATTGCAAAATACTTCACCTATCTTTTCATAATAATTATTACAAAAAGTCCTGTGTATGTACAACGTTTTTTTCCCTTTTACTCGTAATTTTACAATAAAGAAGTAGGTATTATTTCTGAACATCTGACTGTGATTAAGTTACAAATGTGAATGCTAAAATTAATCTAAAGTTAAAGTAGCTACGGTAGAAACGCAATGGCGTGTCGATAGTGTCCTAGTAGAAGAACAAAACCGAGGTTTCATCGTTTTCCTCCGACAACCAATGAACTAATCATCTAGAATTAAAATATTCTTTACTGTACTACAAAATACAAAAACATTAGAAGAACCGACAATATTAACAAATTGTAATTGAAACTGTCAACTGGAAGCCCATCGAGGCAACAATGCGTTACACAGCCTCTGGATAAATACAAACTGCAACCAGTCTCTGTTTAGTATTGTTGTCAACTGTTTGTTTAGTCTGTAGGTTGAGTCACGAATTGATGGCTGGGACGTTTCTTATTTTAACGGAACTTTTGCTGGACGTGGAGAATATGACTGTCGAGGACTCGATTTTTATTCATGCAATCTGTAACAAAAAAATGAAAGAAGTAAGTAATCAAATACATATTTTTACATTTTTCATACATAAAATTTCCTCAGTAGGCAGTATTTATTGTTTTAATCACAGTGCTTTTAGTTTAGGAAACGATTTACTTAGATGGGCAATACAATTGGTCAAAATTAGTACCCCTATGTACTTTCATATTGATGAATGATTTTTATAGTCAGTAACATTTAATTTTATTTAATATTTAATTTAACTGAGGAATTTTCTTTGACACAAAACTTACTTTCTTGATTTACCTACGCCTGGTTTCTGAATTGAGAATTTCACTAAGTAAATACCACGTTCTTTTGTGAGAAATCTGCGGAGACAGAATGATACTTAAGTACTTGCTTAGCGAATTTTTCAAATAAGAAATCTGAAAAGTAAATTAATCCTTGCTTTTGCCAAGTAACTCTCAAGCCCTGTTTCTGAGTTGAGAATTTTGCTAAGCAAATGGGTAAGTATCGTCCTGTCTCTTCAGATTTCTCACAAAAGAGCGTGACATAGCGATACGTAAGTATGTGCTTAGTAAAATTCTCAACTCAGAAACCGGGCCTCAGGGTATCAACTTTTATTTTATATTTATTTGCATCTTCCATTTTATTTTACTGGACAGATTAGTGATATCTTGTTGAGTGTCAAAGAAATTGCCTTAAGACAATAATACTCGTAATTATTAATAATGTAGTATAATAAGTACCTTTTTTAGATTATAGCGTTGTAGGTATTTGATCTACTGTGACTCGTCTGTTGTGTTCAGCTGCTCATTGAAGTAGTGGTTTCGGTTGTCTTCATTCTTGAGTCTGTAAAAATGCATTTTTTTTATTTATTTGAGATTTTGTAATTGATCCCAAACTTGGTGAAGTTTTTTTCTATGGGACATTTTATGACCTAAACGAATAAAAAAGAATATTTATTTATCGGCCAAAACACACAATTTACAGTTGGGCAATGGAGACCTAAATTCCAGTAGGAACTTTCATGATAGGCATGAAATATCCTTCTACATGTTTTTTTAACACTTTGTATAATAATCATATAAATAAAATTTTAATGCCGAATCAACAGTAGGTACCTTTTTGATTTTATTGTTCTACTTCGTTGTTTGAATGCAGCTTTATGAATATTGTGGTGGAGTGATCCGTTTTGCTGGAGCCGGACCTGTAAATATGAAACAAAGTTATGTTACAAAGAAATAACACGTAATTGACAATTTTTTGCGTTTCGTATCCGAACTGTGCTAAACGAAACCCTATTACTCTTTTTCTGTCCGTCTGTTTGTTCATTCGACTGTCTGTTAGCCTGTCTCTTTGGACTGTACCTTTGCAATAGAAACATGTAGTTAGTGGAAATTTCCAATGAATGGAAGACTACAACAATTAATGAAAATAATTAGGATGGTCCCCAGATAATTTATAAGTAGGTAAATAGAACACGGCGACCCCGAGAGGGGAAGAGATCCGCTGGCAGACCACAAGCCAGATGGTCCGATGACATAGCCCAAGTAGCCGGAAAACAGTGGTTGCGCTTGGCACAGGATCGTGTCGTAAGAGGTGACGTGAGCATGTAGAAGCTTTTCCTCAGCAATGGGTGTTAATAGGCTGATGATAATGACGACATTGAACAAATGAGAATTAATAGCTAAGTGCGAGTCGGTTTCACGAACCTGACTTATTTTAATTGAATGGCGGTATGGCATCATCGTTGTGCGAATCCAACTCGCACTTGGCCAGTTTTTGTTAAATGAAATGCAAATAATGTTACTTACTTGGGTCCTTTATTGTTACGAGTTGGTGAGTAAAGTAGGTTCGTTCTTTCTCTTATGCCTTCGGCTTTCCGTCCAACTGTGAAAATAAAGAATATTGTTTCAAATCAAGTTTTTTTTATATACCTAGTAGGTTGTATCGTCTAATAACAACTGAATGGCTATTTCATTGGTTATTTTGTTTTCTGATTTAGTTGGGTAGTAAAATCTGTGTTGTTACAAATGAATGACAATGCAAGATGTATGTTAAATTTTGTAAAGTTACTTATTGAAAATAGGATTATAATTTGGGTTAATAGAAAGAACATAGGGTTACAATGTTTACTGTTGGATAAAGGCGTTGATTTTATCAAGTAGAATGAGCCGTCATGACGACGTAGCGATACAGGGTAACGAGCATCACCGTAGTAAACCGCTACCTTCATCTCATTTTCAATGATTTATCGGTAATGGCTGCGCTGGTCAAACTCACTTATTCTTAATTAATTAAGTGAGTAAATAAACCTAAAGTACCAATCTAAAAAACGAACTACCGAAACGCTTAGTAACGTACCTATAGAAATGCTTAGCAATAAGAGTCTTGAATCTATCTGCTTATAGTAAATTCTTCTTTTTTCACGCCAATTCCCTCGTTCGGATGCCAATCTCGTCCATTGTCCGTCTGCTGTCTTCACTATAGAATGAACCTAACGGGCTTATTGTCCTGTAACATAATTCTAAGAAAACGACTAACTACTCTAAATCGAACTAAATTCCATAAATAAACTAATTATGAAATACTTATATAAAAGTAGGTACTTACTATAGTTTACCATTAAATATTCCAACTACCAAATAAATATTATAACGATATTATAACTATTTTAAAACTACCATTACATATCTAGGTACTACTATTAAAATTACTCAGTTGGTTTCCACCAAGACCTGATGACACCAATCTCATTACATTCCAATTGATTCATGATAATTATGATAGACACGTATATAGGGGACAATGATAAAGAGGAAAATTAATTATACAAATTATGATATCAGAAGAAACCTATTTATAATTTTATTCGTTACCGGAAATTGTTATTTATATCTAATATCTTAACTTAATAATAATAAACATTTGACTGAAATTATTATTTTGATTATAAAACCTAAATATTGTACATGATTGTATGTGCCTAAAGTTGGAGGAGGTACAATTGGACTGTATTAAGGTGGTGTCGGGGAGGTACAACTGCCTTGCGTTTTTTTTCACGTGGTATCCCTTTTAAGAAGGCCTAATCCACCAAACTACTTCTAAACTACATAAATCATTATTAATATTTATGATAAATAAATGGAAGAGATACAATGAATTACACATAAGTACATAACATGAAAGTAACAAATTCGAAGAGATGGAAGTAGTAGTTGTTTGGTAACCTCGGTCGTTATCATCATCATCAACAGAGTAGTCATTATCACATCATCATCATCAATATGAAAGCTGTAGTCGGCACCAAATATTCTGCTGGACATAAAACCCTTCTAATCCTCTGCTGGTAAACACTGCTGGACTAAATGCCCTTCTCAGCGACGCCCCATTAAGATTAAAATAATATATAAATACATATAATAAATAAATATTTATCTATAAATAAATAGTAAAAACGAAAGTAAATTAAATAATGTTAAATGGTTCCTTGTTCAGTCACTGTAATTGAGTACTGTTATTACATAAAGACAAATACTATAATCATAATAAAATAATGAAATAAATAGACATATTATGTACGTAAATAAAGAAAAAGATACGTAAATATTAATCGATAATTTGATAAACTAATATGTAGGAATATATGTACATAAACATGTATATGGCTCTTTCTTTTCAGAAAAAGCATTGCACTGTATGTGATATGCATGTGTAGTCATGAATGTTGAATAGGTACGTATAAAAGTAAACGCATTCTGTTTGAAAAGTGTATATCTACATGATTGCCATGTACAAGTTTGCAAATTTTAATGAAAATTACAATTACAATGTAAATGAGTAATACTGGGTAAATGGAATTAATAATGAATAGTATATAAATGTATGAGTTACTGACTGTGTTGAATAGAATGGATGGCCAAATGAATGCCGATCAGTATATGTAGTGTAATGGGGTTGTATTGAATGTATGAATTCGTTAGAAAATGTGTATTCGGTTGTATATCATAGATAGGAATGTTATGTGAGAATATTCTGAGAGCACTAATCCCTATGCATGGTGAAAGGAGGGCACACAAGCACCATTTTGTATGAATGAATACTTGTCGGTGTACGGCCCCCGTAGTAACCCCGATCTAAGTTAGACGAATGAGAACAAACAATGAGCAGTCTGAAACAAATCCATTAGGAAGAATGCGGGCACTAAAATATACTATACTACCCGTTTACTACAAGTTTGCCGATCCCTGACCACGTTCTTCCCCGTACTTCACCCCCCCGTGATACCCGATACTGGGCATTCCGGGGGGTTGGAGTGCGTGGACCACGCGGCCCTGGCTCAGCAAACTTGTAGCATACAGGTATGTTACAATTGTGCATATAAATATATGTGACACATAAGGCGCAAGTCACACAGAAGAAACGTAATGCGGGGCGAAGACGCTATACATCCTCTTCCGTGTGGCTTGCGCCTCACACAATCGTGTGTTAAACTGGTGCCATGTCAGACATCATAAATCCCCTACATACAGCTTTCACACCACAGACCAAGTGACATGTGGCCCATTGCTTAGGTATACATGTAGTTGGTGACACGTTTGCGAGGCATGGATCCGAGCTCCGGTCACTTAGCGCACAAAATCGTTAGGTTAGTAAATGTTGGTTATTACCGATAAAGCATTTGATTATTCCTCTACTTCTTCCGAGAAGTTTACTACACGGATTTTGTCGATGCAATGTTCAGCATTTAGATCATCCGCAAGAAGCAAACGCTCACATCGTTTTCGTTTACTTATTGATCAAGCTGAACGTGCAACCTAAAGCGGTGAAGAGTTAATTGACTTGTTATGTATTGTATATCGAATCCTTCTCGAATTGTGTCCTTATAGTTATTAAAATTATAGTTATTAACTTGTGTTGCAGAGACTTATGCATCAACCTACCAATCATAATATTAAATATACAAAGTTGCGCGAGAGATGGCGCGAGGGGAAAAAGGCCTATACCCAGCAGTGGGCAACAGTGGGCTGATGATGATGAAAGTTTAAATCTATTTTGCAAGAATTTGCTACGACAATTATACAAGAATAATAGCATATTTAATTAAAAATTGTAGGAAGGTATGTATGTACTTACTTATTAATATAGGGGTATTATTATTAAATAATTAGTTTTTTCATTTCAGTAGAGACCACTTTTTACTTTGACTGTACTAAATTCCTGACGTAAGCAAAATAAAACGTCGTTATATTTCAACTCAGCAATAATCTAACGTAATCACTGTTCAGACTAACTCATATTCTGAAGAAAATACGATTCTGACCTACTCCGAATCCAAATTATACAGAATCTAACTAATCAAGATTTTGTCACAGATCCCCAATTGACTAATTTAGAATCTGACAGCTATCGCCTAAATCGATTGAAAGTTCAAAATTACACAACCAAATGGGATATTCGAAAGTTTTACATACAGTTTGAAAAATAATGAAGTTATCTACTGTACAATTTAATGTTGATGGTGTTCCTAAAAAGAAACTAATTATTAGTAACAATTATTACTTATAATAATTTCTTAATGTTTATACAAAAATAATTGTTTCTCTGTTTTAATTGTTTTTCTTTTACTTTTTTTTTATTTATCTGGTTTGGCAGTGTTATTTTTTTCACTGTTTTAATTTTTTTTATTGTTAATTAAGGTAGTGTTTTTTTTTTCACTACGATTTTTTTTTCTTTTTTTTTATATCTTACATCTTATTAATTTAATTATTGTAGTACTTAGATAGATATGATGACACGTTCCATTGCTCCAGTTTGAATATTGATTCCCTCAGTACCCACTTCACAGTTCAGCACGAATTCAAAAGAATTGTTTTTGGCTTATCTAGTCACTCTTTCAGTTTTACTGGGGGATGATAATTGAGACTTCATTATTATCTGGGATATTATTTCATCTTCGTTTGTCTTGTTTTGTTTGACGAAATCTTACTCATCATCATCCATTCAATCAATCAAAAGTTATGTCCAAAACTTTTTGTAGTGTTACATTGAATCTTTCACTGTTTGTTGTGCTTCTTGTAAGGGCAGTCTCAAATAATTACCAGCTGATATTTTGATATCGTATGGGCTCGGAGTGTCTGCATCATTGAACTTTAAAATAAGTGTAAAACGTGTTCTTCCTTGCAACTCAACAAACAGGGTAGTAATGTTTTGTTTTTGGCATATCTAGTAACTCTTGTAGCTTTACTGGGGGATCCTGCTTGTAGGAAGCCAATAAAACCGAAACTTTTCATTATTATCTGTGATATTATTTCTATCTTCGTTTATTTTGTTTTGTTTGACGAAATCTTACTTATCATCATCCATTCAATCAATCAAAAGTTATATCTAAAACTTTTTTTAGTGTTATATTGAATCTTTCATTGTTTGTTGTGCTTCTTGTGATGGCAGTGTCCAATAATGATCAGCTGATATTTTGATATCGCAAGGGCTCGAAGTATCTGCATCATTGAATTTTAAAATAAGTGAAATGCGTGTTCTTCGTTGCAACTCAACAAACAGGGTAGTAATGTTTCGTCTATGTATTTTTGCTATATATCATTCTTCAGAAACTGATTAAAAGTAAGGTACTGAGAAAGGCTATTTAATATTCAGTCAGTGTGGTTGGTGGTGTACATCGTCTGGTCTTGAAACTGCTGGCCACGTTGAAAGGAATGAATGACAGCTTGTCGCCGTGGCTTCGAAGTACAATTATGTTTTAAGCAAGTTCTACATTACAATAAATTATGGTGATGGAGTTTATTTTTAGGTAAATTAGGATATAATTAGGCTTTCAAATGGACCCACTGTCATAGTAAAAAAATATATTAAACTGTTTTTTATTGAGATTGTACCAGGCGTCAACTTTACGAAAGCACGTGACCGTAACTAAGTAAATCACAATGCTGATAGGTAACGGATAACTTACGGACAAGTGTATAACCGAAGGAAAAAGGTTACATAAAATAAAAAAAGACTGCTTCAGTTTAAGCAAGCGGGACCAACCCAAACAAAAAAGATAAAAAAATAGGCTCTCAAACGGTCTGTCTAAATAGGCAGGACCAACCCAAATAAAAATTTAAAAATAAATACATAATATAATATAAAAAATAGGCTCTCAAAAGGACCCGAGAGCAATGTTCTATCTTTCGAATCTACCGCGATCCATTTCAAAGGTATCAAAGTTGGAGAGTCGCAATCACAATCATCTTTCCGAATGAAATTGGCGTTTGCTATTTTTCAGCTGCCAGTCCAAGAGTCGCAATTCCTATCCCTATTACTTTCAATGACCGCTCGTGTTAAATAAATGCAGTCTAAAGATCGTCAGCCAACACCTTTCAGATTTCAAATTGAAAGGGATTACGATAGATTCAAAAGATAGACAATTGCCCCCTCGCTTGCTAAAACTGATGCAGTCGTTTTTTTTTTTTTATAAATGCTTTTTTCATTGAGTTTTGACCCGACGTCAACGTAATGTAAGTGGATCAGAGTCGCTGATAAGTGACGGATAAGTGTGGACTATTATTACACCACTGTGAGGTTAGCAAGCTTGTCCGTGCCGGAGGTGCTGATCAGGATACGATCCGTTTACTCGCTAACGATAGGTTGACGCCTGGTTACGTTACGTTTTGGTGCTTACGATAGGTTGACGACTGTTGACGGCGATACGATACGGTTATGTACTTTCGTTTTCAGAGTTAATGTGCCTAATCGGTTCGAAGTTAACCAATGCTTTACCGGTAGTAACCAATTTGATGAAAGCAAAAGTGATGGAAACGCTAAGACCTATATATTCGCGTGCTATGCGACCGGGGCTTCCTCTGAAACATACACCTAAGGAGCGGGCCACATGTCACGCGGACAGCGGCTTGGAGAGCTGTGCTGTTGGGGAAATAGGATGTCTGACATGACACCAGTTCAATACAATGATCGTGGTACGCGTCTCATAGAAGTAGATGTACAATTGTAACGGTATTTGTATATTGTAGTGCCCGCGTTCTTCGTGATGGAAGGTGCCACACTACACATTGTTTGCCTTCATTCGCCTAACTTAGAGCAGGGCACTTGCAGGGGTAATACACAATGACATGTATTCATTCATACAAGAGGCACTTCGTGTGCCAAGTCCTAACAGCACGCGTAGTGATTGGGTCTCATCAGCCTATTCTCACATTTTACAAACCTATTATGATCATACACACAAATACCCATTTTAAAACAAAAATACACAGACAATACTGCCCATTACACTACATAACCGAAAGGAAACAAGTGACAATCCATGCTATTCATACACATTTCAGAAACCACATCCACCCATATAAAATCCATATATTAACGCCTTATACTCAGATAATACTCATTGACCTGCAAAAGTAATTTTTCATATAAATTTGTTCACCTGTAAATGGTTTTCACACAAATATAACACCCTCGTCAGTGACAGTACACGTTTAAATCGATACTTACGTAGACGACATTTCGGTGTTGAGTTCAATCGTTATAATAAATGGAAAATATTTATCATAATAGTATACGCACATAAATTCGATAAAGTAACGCCATGTCAGCAGTAGTTGAAAAGATCAGAATTACCATAACAAATAGAGGTGAACGGGTGAAACCTTGAAAGCAGCAGTAAAACATACAGCATAAAAACATACAAATAATAAGACAGATTTGATTACAGTAACGCATTATTTTATTACATACAAACATACAAATAATAAGGCAGAGATGATCATTAGAGTAACGCATTTATTACGACATTGTTAATGAGGGGGAATCCGGAGGTTAATCGTTCAGTTTGTATCAAAATTTTAACGTCCTGCCTACGCCGCACACGTCCTAACGCTACATACAACTGACCGTGGCTAAAAACGTCGGATCTCAAATCTATGCCTACTCTGCTAATAGTTTGGCCCTGACTCTTATGCACGGTCATCGCGTAACATACCTGCAGCGGAAATTGACGGCGAGTCATTTCGATAGTGCTACGTGGCTCGAGAGGAGTTTTAAATAAAATGCGAGGAATGTAAAACAATTCGTCGGATCCTGGCTTCCTAACTGTTATTAAACGTGCCGAAGTGGCAACTACTATTACTTTTGTACCGTTAACTAATCTCTCAGAGAAGCTGAGATTGCGCATTATCATGCAAACGCATCCTATTTTTAATTTAAGTACATGGTCTGGAACACCCGGTTGCTGTATGCTGTGTAACATATCAGGGCCTAAAAAGAAATCATCTACTTGGTTATCTTCTGCTACTACCGCATCGACTGAATAAAAATGAAGTATGTCGCCCGGTACGTTACCTAATATTCTTTCATTAATTTCCCTAACGCCTTTGTTGTGGGTGGATAAAATTGCTCTATGAGCACATACGTCTGGCTCATCTATCACTACATCGGGAAATACAAATTGGATGAGCTCGTCCAGTTCTGTGACATACGAAATCATGGAGAGGTCAATTAAAGTTTGCGTCTTACGACCGATTTGAATCGTTTGGGTGGGTAAGTCGTTGCTGCCAACCGTCAATAAAAATTGCGCAAAATCTTCATCTTCTTTACTTCTTTGTGCGGTTGACAAAGCAAACGACTTTAGTTTCTCCCATAGGGGTGAGGATTTAACTGAACCGTTAACAATATCAGAGTCCGTCCTAGCACTCGTTACTACTGGCGGGATTTGACGGAAATCGCCTGCAAAAATGATAATTTTTCCACCAAAAATTTCATCCGTTCTCATCAGGTCCCTCAAAGATCTATCCAAGAGATGTACCAAATATTTGTGTGCCATAGGGGCCTCGTCGTAAATGATAAGGGAAGCGTGATAAATCAGCTGTGCCCTTTCCGAACCGTTCGTGATGTTCCAGTAACCAAGATCGTCAACGATATTCAATGGAAAACGAAACATGCTGTGGGCAGTTATGCCGCCTTCATAATTTTGAGCTGCTATGCCGCTAGAGGCAGTACATAGGACTACTCTATTTCCCCCTACCTCCTCTGGCCCCGCTGGTAAACTACGCACGTGTGCAGCAATAACGTTTAACAAAAGCGTTTTACCCGTCCCTGCTGGACCATCAACGAAAATGGCAGTATCGTTATCTTTGCGAAATTCGTCATCGACGATAAGCGTATTAATATAATCAAAAACGGCGCGCTGATCGCAAGATAATTGTGGTCTCCAAAGCTCTACAAATGCTTCGAGACGGTTGTTTGAAAATTCGACGCGTTCCCTATCTAGCTCAGTCGTGTCGTCGATGACGTTAGGTAATCCCTGTTCTACCAGAAAAGTGCCGTGTTTTCGCATAAGGCGGTCAATGTGAATTAGAGAGAGCTCGTATGCTCTGTCGTGGTCATTGGGTAGGCGTTCGAGAAAATCTTCGCTAATTCGGTCTTTAAATTTATCCCACAAAAGCCCAACGGGGGCACCATTTACAGCCAAAAGTACGAAGAATCGACGCAAACGCGGCCCGGTAAGAAAACCTGCAGCTTCCAATAAAGCTGTTTCATATTCTATTTCATCGTCTGCCATGCCTACCGCTTTTGCTGCTTCTTGGAAGGTTTCACAATTTGGCCCACCGAGATTTAAAAGATCGCGATAGCTGCGGCACGGATACGACCCCAAAAGAAGACGCAAATAAAATTGCTCACCTCTATTTGGCGCGACCCAAAACAAACGCGTAACCATTTCCCCTCTCTGTCTTTTAGTCACGAACCGATCGCCCATTTCATAAATTTGAACGTTTTTCGTTTTCGGCCGCTTAGTGTGAATGATGTACTGCTCGTAAAAGTCTAAATAGGTTAGACTTTCAAATTCCTCCGCGAGAGGACGATTAAAATACTTCAGCAAATCGGAAGACGCATTACCTACAGTTTCTACCTCCTTACCCGGTTTGTAAATGACCGTTTGACGACCTTCGAGATGCACGGCGAGTTGACGGACGGTCGGCTCCCTAGCTGTTAAGTCAAACTCTAACGTTCGCCACGCCGCGTCACAAGAGCCTACGTAGCGCTTCGTCTGAAACTGATGAACTTCATCGTCTTTATGTTCGTCCTCGACTACAGCTACTCTAGTTTCGTCTGGACCCTTCGTCATATATTTGAACAAATATTTGACGATCTTACGTGCTGAAGACACCTCTAAATTAATATGACAGTCGTATTTGAGGAGGAGGGCGGCGTTGTATGGAACTACCCATAAATCTGAAACTGTGACTTCTTGATTACGGTACTTAATGGTGCCTATATTGCTTCCACTCCTGCGAAGATGGACATAGCCTTTGACATCGCAGTGAGTGGTTTCGGTTTCGGGTTTGGGGAAAAATTTTGAACATTTTTGCTTCTCGCGGTCCCAACACGGGAGGTCAGTTCTGTGAGGAGGCCCACAAGGCCCGTGAATCATGTGGTCCAAAACAGCTTTACGGAGTCGGCCATCGGCTTCGTCGGCGGCAGGTATGTCTGCGCGGACAAACTTATCAATGTCAATGTTTTGAGTGGGTCCACCACCTTCTACTCTAAAACATATGTGTGCGTGAGGGAGGCCGCGTTTTTGAAATTCTACAACATGTATTATATACATGCACCTTCCAAACCACGCACCTGTGCGAAGATCGCGCAACAATTGTGCTAATTTTAATTGAAAAACCCTAGCGCTTACAAGTGGGCTGTGCGTTTGACCTCGAACAAGGGATTCTTTAATTTCTACCCATTTTGGGTTGCAAGTGATAGTAAGGAAATATGAAGGGGTTCCTAATCTGTTTACTACAGCAATGGCATCCATGTACCTAACTTTCATGTAACGCGGACTGCCGGTAAAAGTGCAGGGCAAATAAATTTTACCGGGAACGACGCCGCCTTCCCCCTGCACCGTCTCGTCATTGGCAACGTTTTGCATTGCGGATTCTAACTCTACAAGTGGAGCGGACCTAAGTGCCTCCGGTGAAACTTTGGTTTGCGTCGCTTCTACAAATCTTAGCCGCTCTTCTTCTATCCTACAGTACATATCGACGAGCCATTCTTCTGAAAGTTTGCCTATCTGGGAGAATCGCGGTTCAGACAACAACAAACACCTAACATATTTCAACTGCGATAATTTTCCACCCTTGTTATCTACTTTCTCTACCTCCCAACCCGGTTCTCCGTGCGGATACAAAAGCGGATACTGAAATGGCTCGTAAAGCTTGTGTAAAATGTCCACCGTGTGTGGTTTTGCGCCCCCTATTTTCCAAATGGCGATATGCCTTTTAATAAATCTCTCCTGCTCTGTACTAATGATAGCGGCTACTTCTCTACCTAAAGGTACATCGCCCAAAATGTTACCGTCTCTTTGACGCGACGTGGATTCAAAAATCAAATGGGCGTGAACAGAAGGTTCTGAATGTAATCTTTTAAAGCATTCTATATACGGATTTACCTGATGCAAAAAGTGCGTAATTTCAATTCTAATGTCCTGATCTAGCTTGAGTGTGTCTGTCAATCTTTCGCGTTCCTCGCCGGCATCTAAATACATTCCTATGGGATTCGTTGTCGCATTGTAAGCTAAATCGAAAACGCGGTGGTAAACGCGGCCCTGAATTTTGAAAAAATAAATTCCCTTTTCGTGAGTTACCAATTTATCAACGCCTAACGCACTAAACGCAAACAAATTGTTATAAGCTCGGGGACGTTTCGTGAAGCGAGAATCAGAGTAAAAATCTTCTGTTAGTGGTGCTAACGACTGCACATTATACTTGTTCCCCCCACAACACCACATCTTTCTATCCTTTTCTTCCTCAAAGTGCGGTGCCTTGCAATATTGACACCTTGCGACATCGGCCGCCAACAACGAAGACTTTTTCAGACAATACAATTTCATTGGATCTAATCCGTCGCCTCTACGCTCGCCTATCAGTGTTGTCGCTGACCGCAAAGCTGGTTCTACATTCCTAGTACGTGAATTGTACGTCCTACGTGCTGTTGAAACGACAGCGGAATTACTCTCTACATATCGCTGGCTAGAAGCCCTGCCTACTTCTGGATGGTTCTCGCTATATCTTTGATTTCCCGCCCGATGAATATCACGATTGATTTCGTTATACTTCCTACTTGCAGCCCGATGCGCCTGAGGATGTTCTTGAGTATTTCGAGTTACTGCCGCGACGGTTTCTTGGAGATGGTTTTCGCGATACCGCTTTTGGACTGCTTTAACTACTCCCGCGTTTTTTTCATTGTACTTTTTTTGGGCATTTTTTTGGGCGTCTTTGCAAATCGGCTTCATCCCACGTTTTTTAAGATTCGCAAGACTATTCGCATTACCTACTACTTCTTGCGAGAAGTTTTCTACGCGGATTTTGTCGATGCAATGTTCAGCATTTAGATCACCCGCAATGGACCAACACAGAAGTCCGGCCAAAGACCCAATATTACGACACAGAAACAAACGTGCCAATCCACCCTCAACGCTCACTCCGTTTTCGTTTACTGAATGACTATTAAATAGGAAATAGTCATCATTGCGTTTCCAAACACTGAACGTGTAACCTAAAGCGGTGAAGAGCAAAGTATCTTTGCTTTCTTCAAATTCCTCCGAGTTAAAAATATCGTTCAGATTTGTAATCAAATCGTTGACGCGGCCACGATAATTCGTGTTCCTAGAGGGATGCAAGCCGTTCAGTAGATATGTATGAGAAATTTCCACGTTGTAGTCATTTATTTTCAAGCGGGTAGGTAATTCCTCTCGCTCTATTGGGCGTGGATCATCGATACACCCAATATTTCTTAGTACTTCTTGGAATACAGCATACCCATTATTCAAGACGACATCTATGTCTGATGTCGTGAAGGGCTCTCTATCTTTAATCACCGAAAAAGCCGCGGCACACGCTGACATGGCGCCACAAGATACACTACCACTTCTGGGAAACAAGATGGGGTCGCCTTGGTTGGTAGATCCTGAGGCTACACAAACAATATCCAACGGGAGGCGTTCAATGACCACAGGCACTTCTTCCATCTCATTCGTTGCACTCACCTTTGCAGCTGCTGAAGTACGCCCTCCACGTCGTTTCACCTTTGCAGGTCGACCGCGCCCGGCGCCACCAGTCGATGTCCGCTTAGGAGGCATTCTGAAATTGATAAAAATAATATTATAATGGTTCCTTGGGCAGGTAATCCGTGATTTCCCGTTTTGTTGGCGGTTTTTTAACACCCTAATTACATGTTCTGTGAAAATTTCGATTGTCTACTTATTATTTTATGGTTCTATACAGCCCTAAAGATAGGATAGGACCGGCGAACGAAACAAACAGATATAACCCGTGTCGTTAAAGAAAACATCTATGATGAAAAATCACCTACTTCGATCTTAAAGAATCTCAATAAAGGCGGATACCTTTTGCGCTGCCACTCGCGGTAGGAGTACTACTTTGCGTAATTACCCCCGCAGGGAAGCTCTTTTACTCTTTTCTTTGCACGCGAGGTGGTGCAAGACGGCCCTAGTATAATCCGCGCGGAATGAGAATGGGATGCGACATTTTGGAACCGAGACGCGCGCGGTAAGCAAACTCGCGTCGATGCAACCTTGTCAAAGTAAAATACAGTATGTTTTCGATTGACTTTGACAAGGTTCGATCCCATTCTCATCCCGCACGCATTATAATAAATACCTACCGAGGTTCTGACGCCAAATTGGTTTCCAGTAAGATTTCGAATATTATTGCTGACTATTGAAAATTTGCAGTAATAAATTTATTGGGAATAAGTAAAGTAGGTTTCTAGTTACTCTGAGATAGGGTTTTGTGGATTTTAGAGTTTGTAATCATTCAAAACAAGACGCTACAAGCACTACAAGATGGCGTCTCTGTGACTCGCCGTTTTGGTTGTTCGGTTTCTAATTACCAACCTATGTAATTACAAGGGCATTCAGTTTATCTAGCTATTAAATAATCAAAGTACAAAAAGACACGAACATTTAAGTTAACTACTATAAAACATGACAACAAACAAAAGAAATCAGTGTACTTATACGAAATTCAATTGTTATTCTTAGAAAATTCAAATTCAATATGTTTCCATGGTTTTTTTATGTGTAGCTTTCTAAGTATATAATAAAAGCACAAAGATGGATTATTTACCTGAAATCAGTAAGATTAGCGATGTCCTTGCACGAAGAATTAAAACCCGGACGACAAATCTCGAACAAGCAAACGCGCTCCGTCCAAGGATCTGAAAAAAAGTGATGGCCGGTGGCCCTAGCCGCCTCGGCCGGTCGAATTATTATATCCGTTTCCGGTTCGAATACCTGACTTTGGTTTGGATAAGAGTCCTTTTCACGAAACAATTCCCTTGATGAAACTCTTATTACAATCCAATAGAGACTATTTTTGTATTTCCCCAGGATTTCTTTCGTCAAACGTTGTCAAAAGTTTCTAGTATAACCCGTGTTATTAAAGTAAACAGCGATGAATTTCAAAATACTCGCCCCTTCTCGCTCTAATTAGTACAATCAAAACGAGACAATGCTAGTTTTTAAGTCCATCCTAAATGACACGGATTATAAAACCGGACCGGAAAAAGTGGAAGGGGTATAGTGTTGCCAGTAGTAAAATTTAGTTCTGGAGTACACAACGGCCCAACGAATGCCAACGAGGACATTTGGCGTTGGTTACACGTTCGTTGCCTTCGAATACGTTCAAATATATTTGAGTAATTGAGAGAACTTTCGTTGATACAGTAAAGTTGACAACACGCTAGGGTACCTCTTTTTGTTCGATTGGCGGCCTTATGCTGCACGCGGTAAGAGCTACCATGGGATATCCTAGACTGTGGCCGATCGTACCTTGTCTGCCAATCCATGTAGAATTCTAGACCAAACTGGACGAATGTGTATACAGCATAATATTTGCCACATACCTAACTTATTTGGTCACTCCGAGCACCCAAAGATAATGTTACAAAAAACCGGGAACGCAAATAAATACCAATATTACGCCATGGATGGAGACAACAATACGTATTAATGTTGAATAACCACACGCTTCCTTAACGCATGCTTTTATCTTGCTATATTGATACACATAGACATCCGAACGACCACGGTTTTTTTATGTTTTTGGTGCCTCCTAAAACTGCGGCGCGGGTGTCCCGATTTGCCTCCCCCTAAATCCGGGGTTGGATTTAGACCATTCGATCGAATTCGGTGTGGATGGTAGTCGAAGGCTAACGAATGAATGCCCAGTTGAGGCGAGAGAGCGTAACGTGTAGGTTTCAAATTATAGCGGTAATTATTACAGCGAATGCTTACCAGAATGAGGTGCGAACGAACGTTCGCTTGGGCATTATTGTGTAACGCCAAAGACCAATGAGGGTATGGTGGCGAAGACCAACAAGCGTCATTCGCCTAGGTTGGGCCGATGTGTATCTACGCATAAAGGCTGCGTGGACACAATCGTGGCCAATTATTTTTTTTATATTTTATATTTAATCCTGGCATCACCTAATGTTCTGTGGAGGGGAAGTTTAAAGACTCAAAATATTGTAATACATTTTGAAACTACCTATTTTATCGAAACAAGCAACGCAAAAATATCTGAAAATCACAAAAACATTTAATTTTAATTATATTATTATTAAGATGAGCTCAAAATTCTATTTAAGAAAAAAGAACTTCATTTAACTTCAAAGAAGTATCGCTCGCGCATGCGCGTAAGTGCTATGACAGATGACAGATTGACAATGATCTGTGAACTTTCTTTCTTAGAACTTTGATGTGTTGTTTTGTTTGAGGTCTAAACAAAATATTTATGCAATGACTTACGGACCTACTTATATAGTTACTGTATTGCTTGTAAGGTTCACTAAATAATTCGAGTAGGTAAGTTTATATTTATTTTACACGTTCTTTACAAGTTTGTGCTAAATAAATATGTTAAGAATGATCACAATTTCGTTTCAGGTCTCACAAATTCATTTCATAAAATGTAATGAAGTAGAAAGAGTCAATCAAGAAGAAAGGTATGCTCCCAACACCAGCCCTGTGCCATTGGTAGAAAATTGTTTCCAGTAAACGAACTTAAGGGATTGAGATGGCAGCCTTCTACAAATTGATGTTATTTGGCACAAAGTAGTGGCTGGCTTCCAGACACCACAGAATGTAAGTACCTATTTAATTTATTCTTTCGGTTGTCTATTAAAGATAAATTTCATATTATCTTTAAGGGACTTACTGCTGATTCCTGAATTGAGAAATTCACTAAACAAACAGGTAAGTATCATTCTGTCTCTGCAGATTTCTCACAAAAGAGCGCGATAGAGTGGTACGTAAGTATTTGCTTAGTAAAATTCTCAATTCAGAAACTGGGCCTTAGGACTCTATAAATAGTTTTCCAATCTGGCTGATATACTCATCACGAGACTGTTGCCTTCCTGATTATTGTATGAAATAAATAAAAGCCCCTTTTCGTTTCAGGTTTGGGAATGTATACTCCTGAAAAGAAAAAACCTTCACTTATTTGTCAATCTAACCAGAAGATAGAATTCTTTCTTGGCCCAAGGTAAAAAAGTATATTTTTAGGCTACAGGAAAAAAATCTATTCTATGAACAATGATTTATTGAATGACTGCTTAACTGAATTGCAATCCTACTGTTTTTAAGCAGGTTGTTTAACTTTGACAGACAAATATTAGCTATTTTTTAGGCACTGACATCCCATTCTTTATTCCGGCTCACATACTAAGCTTCCGTACAACCAGACTTTAAATTGTGTGGCGGTACAGAACTCTTAGAATCGTTAGAATGCTTGTTCACTGTTCCAATTCTGTTCCACTCACCTATAACGTGACATGACAGTTCAGTGGACAAGTGGCGATAGGACATGAATGTACTAATAATGCTTTAAAAAGGTACTTTACACATTGTTGTACCTTACATTAAGTACATTAATTACATAATTATTTTATTTCAGGTCTTTTGAATGTCATACAAGGACTAAAAAGATGAAAATTATTCAGTACAAGTGTCAAGAGGATGTTCATAACTTTATCATTTGATAAATGCAGTGGGATGAAGACAAGATTGATTATTGACGAATATTGGACAACAAATCCTGCAAGAAGAAACAAACTATTTTAAACATTGATGATAATGATTTAGGTATGCTGGGCGTGTATAGAGCAATTTTTCTCCCAATACTGCTTGGCTATGATACAGGGCATGGAAGCAATGCTGATGACAGCTCAGTTGGTGGTGTGTTCATGTGCCTACCTAAAGCTGTGTTCTACTCTCAGCAGTCTGACGGTGCGCGCACAGTTGAGAAAAATCAGCACATAAACAAAGCGAGTTGCGCTCTACAATACATATAAAAAAGAGGCAGAGTTCGAAGAAGCCCGGCTCGAGACCCTCGACTCCGACCAACAACTGTGCAAGACTTGTCCGAAGCCCATTTACACATACCTACACATACACCACTCGCGGTAAACTCTGCGATCGTTGTAACCCGACTTTCTCAAATGAGTTGGCCTTCTCGAGCCACATCCGCGCACATCGCCGTAGAAGTCCCCCTACAATTCCAGAAGTCGCCGTCATCGGATCACGATGAGGAAGACATCAAATCAAAGGAAAATAATTGTTGATTTACATTGCAATTTACATTTATTATATTATAAATTATGACAGGTAGTTAGAGACATGCTGAGATACCTGGTAAAAGCTACTATGGGCTACTGTAATCTACTATTTTAAATAATACTTTTTGCAGCAAAATGGCGATTTTCTGAACGACCGCTTAACCGAACGGCGTATTATAGCTTACTTTGTCAGACAAATGCAGAATAGAGATTCTTTAAGTGCTATTTAAACACAATACAGCACGTAGACCCTTACAAGCGTATATACTATTCACTTACGTTACGGGCGAATACGACAAAAGTGTAGGCGTCTACGTGTTGTCGTGTGTACATAATAAATATTATTTAAAAACTGTCTGCACGTTTAAAACTTGTCATTCCAGTATTTCTTTTCTTTCTACCAACAGTGCAGACCTTAGGTAGATATTATTATTTAATAGTTTACTTATCCGAAACTGTTTGGTGAATAAAATGTAAGGATTTATATTAAGTATATTATTTGTTTCCATCCTAATACCACTAATTTTAGGTACGATCAGGTAAGTATTATTATTCTAATGCAAAACTATGCATATTTTCTGAGATCTTTCACAGTAGGTAAGCGCGGCGAGTAGCCGTGTTATACATAGAAGCCTATCCTTGCCGACGTCTCACAGACATCCCAGTCTCTGAGGGTGTCCGCCGACAACATTATCTATTTGGCATCGTCCATATCCCTGACTGGCCGTGATGACAATTCAACACTACCTACCACCGCTCGAGCTGTCTAGCTATATAATTTCATATCAGAAAATAAACATTTAATTTCAATATAGACAGGAACTTGATGGCAAACTCTGGGGCCTTAGCCTGTAACGCAATGGCGTGTCGATGGCGTCCCAGCAGAAGGACAAAACCGGGGTGACCTCGATTTTTTACTACAACCAGAGAACTAATTAGAAATAATGAGGATCAGAATATTTGAACGAGCGAGCGAAGTTCTCCGAGTCTACCATGTTCGTTCGACGATAGTTAAAATTGCAACCCGCAATGTTTCAGTGTGTAACTCCATTGCCAATACAAAACAGAAATTACGCATCGAACGATTGCGCTTTCAAGAATGAAAGGGATGAAGAAGAAATTCCGTGTCTTTCCCGCGCCCTCCGTTGCCCCGCTGTCGTCGTCCGCCCCCTCCCTGCTCTTCGCAACACTCGCGCGCCCGCCGCCCGAGCCTTCATATGCCCATGCTTAGCCGTCCTACCGCCTCGAGCTCCGCTCTCAGCGGGCTCGGCCTACGGCCTCGGGGGCTCTAGACCGAAACCGGCCCTTCATATGCCCATGCTTAGCCGTCCTACCGCCTCGAGCTCCGCTCTCAGCGGGCTCGGCCTACGGCCTCGGGGGCTATAGACCGAAACCGAGCCTTCATATACCCATGCTAAGCCGTCCTACCGCCTCGAGCTCCGCTCTCAGCGGGCTCGGCCTACGGCCTCGGGGGCTATAGACCGACACCGAGCCTTCATATGCCCATGCTAAGCCGTCCTACCGCCTCGAGCTCCGCTCTCAGCGGGCTCGGCCTACGGCCTCGGGGGCTATACACCGAAACCGACCTTTCATATGCCCATGCTAAGTCGTCCTATCGCCTCGAGCTCCGCTCTCAGCGGGCTCGGCCTACGGCCTCGGGGGCTATAGACCAAAACTGGGCCTTCATATGCCCATGCAAAGCCGTCCTACCGCCTCGAGCTCCGCTCTCAGCGGGCTCGGCCTACGGCCTCGGGGGGATATAGACCGAAACCGAGCCTTCATATGCCCATGCTAAGCTTTCCTATCGCCTCGAGCTCCGCTCTCAGCGAGCTCGGCCTACGGCCTCGAGGGCTGGTGCATTTGGTTGGGGGTTGAACGATGCGTGGGAGGGTAGTCCTGCCGCTACGAGCTTCGCTCTACGCGGGGCTCGGCCGTTGGCCTCGCTTAACTCGGCTCGGCCTTCGGCCTCGCAATGCGTTTCTACGGCGAGGCCTTCGGCCTCGCGAATATGGCTGTCTGGTGGGAGGGTTTGGCCCGCTCCGAGCTTCGCTCTACGCGGGACTCGGCCTGCGGCCTCGTTAAACGGAGCTCGGCCTTCGGCCTCGCAAAGTTTGATACGGCGTCGGCCTTCGGCCTCCGCCTCTGAACCCAAGAATTAAGCGTTTTTTACCTTCGGTCGGGTAGAAAAGGCACATTTCTCATGCGGTTCCGACTAAAAGGCGTCGCTTTCATACGTTTTGTATAGGGGCGGATTTTCATACAAAATTGGTCAACTTTTGACAGCTATATCTCGGCCGCCATCTTGAAAATCATGGCGTGCTATTTAATTTAGATAGATTGGTATCTCATCTCTTTATCGACGCTATATCGGTAGCGCTATCTCTTTTCCCCACGGCCTGCCAATTCTTTTGCCAGAGGCTGTTTTCCCATACAAACGGTTTTTTCCAAATTTTGTTTAGAGAAATTTCAAATTTCGAAAAAATTTCCCAATACTATGAAAGTAGAAGCAAAGATACGTGTCTATTCCAAATTTGAACCAAATCGGCCGGTAAACAAAAAAGTTAAAAATGGCGGCTGGTCTTCCAAATTTGAAATTCAAAAATCGAATTCATAGGATGGCGGTAATTCGATACTTTTCTACATTTTCGTCATACATCATTTTTGGCTCAGCCTTCTAGTTTCCGAGAAACGATCTATATCGTTAATCAACCAGTCACCGTTATGTAGCTATATATAATATAACTAGGTGGCTACGCCCCCTGCACGCTACGCGTGCCAACCCCCGGCTCGGCTTCGCTTCGCTTCGCCGAGCAAGAGCGACCGCTCGGCCTTCGGCCTCGCGGGGGGGTTGGACGATGCGTGGGAGGGTAGTCGTGCCGCTCCGAGCTTCGCTCTACGCGAGGCTCGGCCGTTGGCCTCGCTCGACTCGGCTCGGCCTTCGGCCTCGCAGTAAGTTTCTACGGCGAGGCCTTCGGCCTCGCGGGTTTGGCCGTCTGGTGGGAGAGTTGTGCCCGCTCCGAGCTTCGCTCTCCGCGGGACTCGGCCTGCGGCCTCGTTAAACGGAGCTCGGCCTTCGGCCTCGCAAAGTTTCATACGGCGTCGGCCTTCGGCCTCCGCCTCTGAACTCAAAAAAAAAGCATTATATACCTTCGGTCGGGTAGAAAAGGCACATTTCTCATGCGGTTCCGACTAAAAGGCGTCGCTTTCATACGTTTTGTATAGGGGCGGATTTTCAACCAAAATTGGTCAACTTTTGACAGCTATATCTCGGCCGCCATCTTGAAAATCATGGCGTGCTATTTAATTTAGATAAATTGGTATCTCATCTCTTTATCGACGCTATATCGGTAGCGCTATCTCTTTTCCCCACGGCCTGCCAATTCTTTTGCCAGAGGCTGTTTTCCCATACAAACGGTTTTTTCCAAATTTTGTTCGGGCAAATTTCAAATTTCGAAAAAATCTCTAAATAATATGAAAGTAGAAGCAAAGATACGTGTCTATTCCAAATTTGAACCAAATCGGCCGGTAAACAAAAAAGTTAAAAATGGCGGCTGGCCTTCCAAATTTGAAATTCAAAAATCTAATTCATAGGATGGCGGTAATTCGATACTTCTCTAAATTTCTCTCATACAAAATTTTTCGATAAATCTTACCGTTTCCAAGAAAACGTATCTATCGTTAATCAGTCAATCAGTCACCGTTATGTAGCTTTATATAATATTACTAGGTGGCTACGCCCCCTGCACGCTACGCGTGCCAACCCCCGGCTCGGCTTCGCTACGCTTCGCCGAGCAAGAGCGACCGCTCGGCCTTCGGCCTCGCGGGGGGGTTGGACGATGCGTGGGAGAATAGTCCTGCCGCTCCGAGCTTCGCTCTACGCGGGGCTCGGCCGTTGGCCTCGCTCGACTCGGCTCGGCCTTCGGCCTCGCAGTAACTTTCTACGGCGAGGCCTTCGGCCTCGCGGGTGTGACCGTCGGGTTTGAGAGTTCGGCCCGCTCCGAGCTTCGCTCTCCGCGGGACTCGGCCTGCGGCCTCGTTAAACGGAGCTCGGCCTTCGGCCTCGCAAAGTTTCATACGGCGTCGGCCTTCGGCCTCCGCCTCTGAACTCAAAACAAAAGCGTTATTTACCTTCGGTCGGGTAGAAAAGGCACATTTCTCATGTAGTTTTCCGACTATAAAGCGTCGCTTTCATACGTTTTGTATAGGGACGGATTTTCATACAAAATTTGACAACTTTTGACAGCTATATCTCGGCCGCCATCTTGAAATGTCATGGGGTCTAGGTTATTTCTTATACCTTGGTATCTCATCTCTTTATCGCTGCTATATCGGTAGCGCTATCTCTTTCCCTCATGGCTGGGGACTTTTTTTCCCAGAGGCTGTTTTCCCATACAAACGGTTTTTTCCAAATTTTGTTCAGAGAAATTTCAAATTTCGAACAAGTCTCTCCATAATATGAAAGTAGAAGCAATAAGAGGTGTCCATTCTAAATTTGAACCAAATCGGCCGGTAAACAAAAAAGTTAAAAATGGCGGTTGGCCTTCCAAATTTGAAATTTAAAAATCTAATTCATAGGATGGCGGTAATTCGATACTTCTCTAAATTTCTCTCCTACAAAATTTTTCGATAAATCTTACCGTTTCCAAGAAAACGTATCTATCGTTAATCAGTCAATCAGTCACCGTTATGTAGCTTTATATAATATATATATACTAGGTGGCTACGCCCCCTGCACGCTACGCGTGCCAACCCCCGGCTCGGCTTCGCTTCGCTTCGCCGAGCAAGAGCGACCGCTCGGCCTTCGGCCTCGCGGGGGGGGTTGGACGATGCGTGGGAAGATAGACCTGCCGCTCCGAGCTTCGCTCTACGCGGGGCTCGGCCGTTGGCCTCGCTCGACTCGGCTCGGCCTTCGGCCTCGCAGTAAGTTTGTACGGCGAGGCCTTCGGCCTCGCGGGTCTGACTGTCGGGTGGGAGAGTTTGGCCCGCTCCGAGCTTCGCTCTCCGCGGGACTCGGCCTGCGGCCTCGTTAAACGGAGCTCGGCCTTCGGCCTCGCAATGTTTCATACGGCGTCGGCCTTCGGCCTCCGCCTCTGAACTCAAAACAAAAGCGTTATTTACCTTCGGTCGGGTAGAAAAGGCACATTTCTCATGCGGTTCCGACTACAAAGCGTCGCTTTCATACGTTTTGTATAGGGGCGGATTTTCATACAAAATTTGACAACTTTTGACAGCTATATCTCGGCGGCCATCTTGAAATGTCATGAGGTGTAGGTTATTTCTTGTAGAGGCGTATCTCGACTCTTTATCGCCGCTATATCGGTAGCGCTATCTCTTTCCCTCATGGCTGGGGACTTTTTTTCCCAGAGGCTGTTTTCCCATACAAACGGTTTTTTTCAAATTTTGTTCGGGCAAATTTCAAATTTCGAAAAAATCTCCCAATAATATGAAGGTAGATGCAAAGATACGTGTCTATTCCAAATTTGAACCAAATCGGCCGGTAAACAAAAAAGTTAAAAATGGCGGCCGACGTTCCAAATTTGAAATTTAAAAATCTAATTCATAGGATGGCGGTAATTCGATACTTCTCTAAATTTCTCTCATACAAATTTTTTCGATAAATCTTACCGTTTCCAAGAAAACGTATCTATCGTTAATCAGTCCGTCAGTCACCGGATTGTAGCTTTATATAATATAATTACTAGGTGGCTACGCCCCCTGCACGCTACGCGTGCCAACCCCCGGCTCGGCTTCGCTTCGCTTCGCCGAGCAAGAGCGACCGCTCGGCCTTCGGCCTCGCGGGGGGGTTGGACGATGCGTGGGAGGGTGGGTGAGCCGCTCTGAGCTTCGCTCAACGCGGGGCTCGGCCGTTGGCCTCGCTCGACTCGGCTCGGCCTTCGGCCTCGCATTAAGTTTCTACGGCGAGGCCTTCGGCCTCGCGGGTCTGACTGTCGGGTGGGAGAGTTTGGCCCGCTCCGAGCTTCGCTCTCCGCGGGACTCGGCCTGCGGCCTCGTTAAACGGAGCTCGGCCTTCGGCCTCGCAAAGTTTCATACGGCGTCAGCCTTCGGCCTCCGCCTCTGAATCAAAGAATAAAGCGTTTTTTACCTGCGGTCGGGTAGAAAAGGCACATTTCTCATGCGGTTCCGACTAAAAGGCGTCGCTTTCATACGTTTTGTATAGGGACGGATTTTCATACAAAATTGGTCAACTTTTGACAGCTGTATCTCGGCCGCCATCTTGAAATGTCATGAGGTGTAGGTTATTTCTTGTAGAGGCGTATCTCGACTCTTTATCGCCGCTATATCGGTAGCGCTATCTCTTTCCCTCATGGCTGGGGACTTTTTTTCCCAGAGGCTGTTTTCCCATACAAATGGTTTTTTTCAAATTTTGTTTGGGGAAATTTCAAAATTCGAACAACTCTCTCCATAATATGAAAGTAGAAGCAAAGATACGTCTCTATTCCAAATTTGAACCAAATCGGCCGGTAAACAAAAAAGTTAAAAATGGCGGCCGACGTTCCAAATTTGAAATTTAAAAATCTAATTCATAGGATGGCGGTAATTCGATACTTCTCTAAATTTCTCTCATACAAAATTTCTCTCTAAATCTTACCGTTTCCAAGAAAACGTATCTATCGTTAATCAGTCAGTCACCGTTATGTAGCTATATATAATATTACTAGGTGGCTACGCCCCCTGCACGCTACGCGTGCCAACCCCCGGCTCGGCTTCGCTTCGCTTCGCCGAGCAAGAGCGACCGCTCGGCCTTCGGCCTCGCGGGGGGGTTGGACGATGCGTGGGAGGGTAGTCGTGCCGCTCCGAGCTTCGCTCTACGCGAGGCTCGGCCGTTGGCCTCGCTCGACTCGGCTCGGCCTTCGGCCTCGCAGTAAGTTTCTACGGCGAGGCCTTCGGCCTCGCGGGTTTGGCCGTCTGGTGGGAGAGTTGTGCCCGCTCCGAGCTTCGCTCTCCGCGGGACTCGGCCTGCGGCCTCGTTAAACGGAGCTCGGCCTTCGGCCTCGCAAAGTTTCATACGGCGTCGGCCTTCGGCCTCCGCCTCTGAACTCAAAAAAAAAGCATTATATACCTTCGGTCGGGTAGAAAAGGCACATTTCTCATGCGGTTCCGACTAAAAGGCGTCGCTTTCATACGTTTTGTATAGGGGCGGATTTTCAACCAAAATTGGTCAACTTTTGACAGCTATATCTCGGCCGCCATCTTGAAAATCATGGCGTGCTATTTAATTTAGATAAATTGGTATCTCATCTCTTTATCGACGCTATATCGGTAGCGCTATCTCTTTTCCCCACGGCCTGCCAATTCTTTTGCCAGAGGCTGTTTTCCCATACAAACGGTTTTTTCCAAATTTTGTTCGGGCAAATTTCAAATTTCGAAAAAATCTCTAAATAATATGAAAGTAGAAGCAAAGATACGTGTCTATTCCAAATTTGAACCAAATCGGCCGGTAAACAAAAAAGTTAAAAATGGCGGCTGGCCTTCCAAATTTGAAATTCAAAAATCTAATTCATAGGATGGCGGTAATTCGATACTTCTCTAAATTTCTCTCATACAAAATTTTTCGATAAATCTTACCGTTTCCAAGAAAACGTATCTATCGTTAATCAGTCAATCAGTCACCGTTATGTAGCTTTATATAATATTACTAGGTGGCTACGCCCCCTGCACGCTACGCGTGCCAACCCCCGGCTCGGCTTCGCTACGCTTCGCCGAGCAAGAGCGACCGCTCGGCCTTCGGCCTCGCGGGGGGGTTGGACGATGCGTGGGAGAATAGTCCTGCCGCTCCGAGCTTCGCTCTACGCGGGGCTCGGCCGTTGGCCTCGCTCGACTCGGCTCGGCCTTCGGCCTCGCAGTAACTTTCTACGGCGAGGCCTTCGGCCTCGCGGGTGTGACCGTCGGGTTTGAGAGTTCGGCCCGCTCCGAGCTTCGCTCTCCGCGGGACTCGGCCTGCGGCCTCGTTAAACGGAGCTCGGCCTTCGGCCTCGCAAAGTTTCATACGGCGTCGGCCTTCGGCCTCCGCCTCTGAACTCAAAACAAAAGCGTTATTTACCTTCGGTCGGGTAGAAAAGGCACATTTCTCATGTAGTTTTCCGACTATAAAGCGTCGCTTTCATACGTTTTGTATAGGGACGGATTTTCATACAAAATTTGACAACTTTTGACAGCTATATCTCGGCCGCCATCTTGAAATGTCATGGGGTCTAGGTTATTTCTTATACCTTGGTATCTCATCTCTTTATCGCTGCTATATCGGTAGCGCTATCTCTTTCCCTCATGGCTGGGGACTTTTTTTCCCAGAGGCTGTTTTCCCATACAAACGGTTTTTTCCAAATTTTGTTCAGAGAAATTTCAAATTTCGAACAAGTCTCTCCATAATATGAAAGTAGAAGCAATAAGAGGTGTCCATTCTAAATTTGAACCAAATCGGCCGGTAAACAAAAAAGTTAAAAATGGCGGTTGGCCTTCCAAATTTGAAATTTAAAAATCTAATTCATAGGATGGCGGTAATTCGATACTTCTCTAAATTTCTCTCCTACAAAATTTTTCGATAAATCTTACCGTTTCCAAGAAAACGTATCTATCGTTAATCAGTCAATCAGTCACCGTTATGTAGCTTTATATAATATATATACTAGGTGGCTACGCCCCCTGCACGCTACGCGTGCCAACCCCCGGCTCGGCTTCGCTTCGCTTCGCCGAGCAAGAGCGACCGCTCGGCCTTCGGCCTCGCGGGGGGGGTTGGACGATGCGTGGGAAGATAGACCTGCCGCTCCGAGCTTCGCTCTACGCGGGGCTCGGCCGTTGGCCTCGCTCGACTCGGCTCGGCCTTCGGCCTCGCAGTAAGTTTGTACGGCGAGGCCTTCGGCCTCGCGGGTCTGACTGTCGGGTGGGAGAGTTTGGCCCGCTCCGAGCTTCGCTCTCCGCGGGACTCGGCCTGCGGCCTCGTTAAACGGAGCTCGGCCTTCGGCCTCGCAATGTTTCATACGGCGTCGGCCTTCGGCCTCCGCCTCTGAACTCAAAACAAAAGCGTTATTTACCTTCGGTCGGGTAGAAAAGGCACATTTCTCATGCGGTTCCGACTACAAAGCGTCGCTTTCATACGTTTTGTATAGGGGCGGATTTTCATACAAAATTTGACAACTTTTGACAGCTATATCTCGGCGGCCATCTTGAAATGTCATGAGGTGTAGGTTATTTCTTGTAGAGGCGTATCTCGACTCTTTATCGCCGCTATATCGGTAGCGCTATCTCTTTCCCTCATGGCTGGGGACTTTTTTTCCCAGAGGCTGTTTTCCCATACAAACGGTTTTTTTCAAATTTTGTTCGGGCAAATTTCAAATTTCGAAAAAATCTCCCAATAATATGAAGGTAGATGCAAAGATACGTGTCTATTCCAAATTTGAACCAAATCGGCCGGTAAACAAAAAAGTTAAAAATGGCGGCCGACGTTCCAAATTTGAAATTTAAAAATCTAATTCATAGGATGGCGGTAATTCGATACTTCTCTAAATTTCTCTCATACAAATTTTTTCGATAAATCTTACCGTTTCCAAGAAAACGTATCTATCGTTAATCAGTCCGTCAGTCACCGGATTGTAGCTTTATATAATATAACTAGGTGGCTACGCCCCCTGCACGCTACGCGTGCCAACCCCCGGCTCGGCTTCGCTTCGCTTCGCCGAGCAAGAGCGACCGCTCGGCCTTCGGCCTCGCGGGGGGGTTGGACGATGCGTGGGAGGGTGGGTGAGCCGCTCTGAGCTTCGCTCAACGCGGGGCTCGGCCGTTGGCCTCGCTCGACTCGGCTCGGCCTTCGGCCTCGCAGTAAGTTTGTACGGCGAGGCCTTCGGCCTCGCGGGTCTGACTGTCGGGTGGGAGAGTTTGGCCCGCTCCGAGCTTCGCTCTCCGCGGGACTCGGCCTGCGGCCTCGTTAAACGGAGCTCGGCCTTCGGCCTCGCAATGTTTCATACGGCGTCGGCCTTCGGCCTCCGCCTCTGAACTCAAAACAAAAGCGTTATTTACCTTCGGTCGGGTAGAAAAGGCACATTTCTCATGCGGTTCCGACTACAAAGCGTCGCTTTCATACGTTTTGTATAGGGGCGGATTTTCATACAAAATTTGACAACTTTTGACAGCTATATCTCGGCGGCCATCTTGAAATGTCATGAGGTGTAGGTTATTTCTTGTAGAGGCGTATCTCGACTCTTTATCGCCGCTATATCGGTAGCGCTATCTCTTTCCCTCATGGCTGGGGACTTTTTTTCCCAGAGGCTGTTTTCCCATACAAACGGTTTTTTTCAAATTTTGTTCGGGCAAATTTCAAATTTCGAAAAAATCTCCCAATAATATGAAGGTAGATGCAAAGATACGTGTCTATTCCAAATTTGAACCAAATCGGCCGGTAAACAAAAAAGTTAAAAATGGCGGCCGACGTTCCAAATTTGAAATTTAAAAATCTAATTCATAGGATGGCGGTAATTCGATACTTCTCTAAATTTCTCTCATACAAATTTTTTCGATAAATCTTACCGTTTCCAAGAAAACGTATCTATCGTTAATCAGTCCGTCAGTCACCGGATTGTAGCTTTATATAATATAATAAAATAAATAGATAGATAGATAGATAGATAGATAGATAGATAGATAGATAACAAGATTCATAATGGTTAGTATGTGTTACAATGGTTTTGTTTATTATAAACCTATAGCTAGACTATGAGATTTCAATAAAGTTTGTTAAGCTTCAGCCTATATGGGTGAAGTGACCACTCGGATTTCGTGATCAGCGGAGTCTAAATAAGCAGCCTAGAAACTTCCAGCCTTGTACATACGGCAGCACGTCGACCTTTAAACGTTAGCACTCTACTCGGTACGCTGGGTGACTTTACAACAAAAGTGTACATATACTCTGACGTGCTGTCGTGTGTACGACACAAAAAAAATACACAACCCATACATTTACACTTTCAAAGTAATACAATGGAACTTCCAACCGCGGCCGGCCGGCAATGTTTTTTGCCGGCTACGCGAAGTCTACAAACTCCCAGCCTTGTACGATAAAATAAGTCGAATGGTCACCAGCTCACCAACTTTTATTTGATGTCCTGTTCAGCTGTCCTAAAAATATTAATTTAAAAACATTATTAAACCTCGTTTTTTTACTTTGTTGCAGGTTGGTGATCGTATTATTTTATGGCCGCATCAAACATAAAGAACTCTGGTAAATATTTTAAGCGCTATAAAAGTGCCTTGAAGTTTTTATTCCTTCTGCTTTAGGTATGTACACACGACAGCATGTCAGACTGTACATTTTTGTTGTAAAGTCGCCCGTAACGTAACCGAGTAGAGTGCTAGCGTGTAAAGGTCGACGTGCTGTCGTGTGTACGCCAATTTAGGGCCCATGCAGACTGCGGCGTTTGTTTTTGGAGAATTAACTCTTATTATGACGTAAATAGTGTGCATCGACGGCACGCACAATAAATACTGTGTGTGTGCCCAGGGTCTAGCCACAAATGCCTAAAACCAACCGCGATTCGACTCGTTCGAATACAATAATGTCTCTGCCCTACTTACTTACTTCCTTTGGTGCTACAGCCTTTGATGGGTCTTGGTAGAGGTGTGTAGTTCGCGAATGAATGCTTCGATTGAATGCATTCGTTTTATGAAACCGTTCATTCATTCATTCATTCACTACCAATCTTTACATATCACATTCACTCTAGTCCACGTAGTTCATTCTTCAAGAAACATTCTTAAATCTACCACGCTAAGAACCAAAATTCTGTAACTCATGTGTCTCACCTTTGTCACCTTTGTCATTCGCGGACTACCGTGAGTCAAAAGATACGTGAACAAACTACTGACCTATGAACTATGAATGAGCTATGAACTATGAATGAGCTATGAACTATGAATGAACTGTGAATTAACTATGAATGAACTATGAACTATGAATGAGCTGTGATCTATGAATTAACTATAAGTGAACTATGAACTAAAAGAGTGAACTAGTTTAGTGAAGGAAATGAACTATATCATTCTTTTCTTTTCACTGAAGCGTTTCGCGCACCTCTAGGTCTTGGCCTCCTCCACAGTAGATTTCCATTTGTCTGCATTTGGTGCATTTGCCCATCTTTCTGAGGTCTTCTTCGATGCACTCAATTCAAAGCTTTTTGGTCTCTTCTGCTGTGGTTTCCATTTGCTCATTACCTTTGCGGCTCTGGTGTCTGGCATTCTCTCCAGGTGACCGGCCCTTCGAAGATGCTGCGACTTACAGAACCTGACGATGGTTTCTCGCTCTATAAACGCGTCCAGCTCATGTTTCATACTAGATCGGTATGTGCCATCTGGTTCTCTCACAGGACCGAAGATTTTCCTCAACACTTTGCGGTAAAATTTGCCCTAAGTTTTCTGTAATCTTTATGTGCTTCCTGTATTTCCCCATCACAGTTTAGTGATTTAGAAAAAAATATATAGCCATTTGTAATAATACAAATAACATACTCCGTCATCATCAAGTCGAAGCTTTTACGAAATAATCCATGGTGCCCAAAGCTGCGTTGCACTCCGCCATTCCCGGAGCATTAACATGCCTAAGCTCACGCATCGGCCGCGCCGGCCCGACAATATGGGATTATTGCCTTCCGAACATTGATCTTCTACTACTCTCATTCCGGGCTGGCTTGGGGGAGTTGCAAGTCATGGGAGGTAGCGTTTCTCTTCTCCTTCTTAAATTCCTGAGTCGGAGGGTACGATTTTGATTGATTGATTGGTTTCCATTGAGATTGGGACACGAATACTTTGTAGTTAAGGTGGGATGATAGCAACGTGGCGGGAAATTGAAATTTTCACAGTTTTTTACATTTTGTAGCTAAACTGAGCTATTTTTGTTCAGCGATTTTTCGTTCGCGGAAACAACAAAGTATGCTTTTCATTATTGTAAACAACAGAACAACAATAATTCAGCCGATTATGTGTTCTGGTCTACGACAAGTTATTTGGGCAGTGCCACTGCTTCGTAGACCAGAACACATAATCGGCTAAATTATTGTTGTTCTGTTGTTTACAATAATGAAAAGCATACTTTGTTGTTTCCGCGAACGCAAAATCGCTGAACAAAAATAGCTAGTTTAGCTACAAAATGTAAAAAACTGTGAAAATTTCAATTTCCCGCCACGTTGCTATCGTCTACCCTTAAATGAAAATAATATCTACAAAATAAAAAAAAAAACCTTCACTTTAAACCCGCGACCAATAAAGAGGGGTGTTATAAGTTTGACCGCTATGTGTGTGTGTGTATCTGTGTGCCTGTCTGTTTGTCCGTCTATGTGTCTGTCTGTGTGTCTGTCTGTGGCACCGTAGCTCTTAAACGGGTGAATCGATTTGGATGCGGTTTTAAAGCGAGTGTTTAGATAATCTTTTATCAAAATCGGTTCAGCCGTTTATAAGATATGCAGTCGGGGGTTTCGTTTCGAGAGACTGTGATTTTACTGAACCTGCAAAAGTTAAAAAAAAAACGTAGTAGGCTCTTTTGTACGAACAGTTCCACAGATTAGTCAGAAACGCTAATCGCTTATAGCACTCACCACACAGAGTAATCGCGATCAATCTTTCCAGGGATTTTCGCCGAATATTCTCCGTTAGGTTGGTACCTCCCCTGGCAGCGCAGATGCTTTGAGGTTATTAACTATGGTGATTTAGCAGCTACCTTTCATTTGTTACGGTCAAACTGACTAATTGAATTGCGGGGATTAGATGGGATTAGGATTATTAGGTGCGTACGGCGTAGGCGGAAATATTTCACTTTCGACACCAAACATTTTCGGCACAGGTGGCCGATTCTCGAGCATGTAGGTAAAACATGCAAGGTTATTTTTTACTATTGTGCTATTTAATTGTATTCTGTTTTTTGGCAATTTAATAATTCTGTTATCTATTAATTTCCCCAGATTTGGCACCCTTTCGGTTATTATAATTTTCTTGGAAAGCTCTTGTTAGCATGTAAGACTAGTAATGGATGTTATTCTTTATTGCCCGTAGAAGGGCCGAAACTAGTCGGCTATCTCGAAATCAATAAAAATAATGGAAACTTCTTATAATACAGGGTTTGGTTCCAAAAAAAATACCTTATCCAAATGGGACGGTGAGATAGACTGACATGTAGACAGACACACAGACCCCTAATTTTGGGTCGGGTATATTAAAAGTTGTTTGTATTGGTGTTGGTGGGTGGAATTTGGCTGTATAATATACAACTGTACAATTGTACATTGGAGTGCTTAGGTACTCAGTTATCTATTCCTCAAAATTTTAATGCTTCAGAGAGAACCTTTTGCATCTAATATAAGGCTTCCTCATTTCACGACGGGACCCCAAAAGTTAGTCGAGCGCAAACGCGGAGCTCACGAAATGAAATAGTTATTGCAGTTAAGGACAATGGCGCGAATTGTTTCAGGCATTCGTTCCATTCCACCTCTCCATTGTGCTTGGAGGCATGTAGTCTGGCTAGAGATCACCCTCAGCTCTGGCCATTGTCATTCAACACAATTCCTGGTTAAACATCTGTCTATTTAAACGAGCGAGCGAAGCGAGCGAAGTTCTCCGAGTCTACAGGAACAATCCGCATTTGTATGTACATTATGTATGTATGTATGAATGTTCGTTCGACGATAACTTGAGTAAATTTAGTCGGATCGTCATGAAATTTGGTAGGCAGGTAAATGAGGCAAAGAGATTTTTTAAGTTCGAATATGAGCCAAATCGGTCGAGGGGTTGCTGAGATGTGGGATCGCGAGTTCATGATAATAATACATACATACCTACATACAAACATACAAACGCCGGATTGTTCCAGTATACTCGGAGAAATTCGCTCGCTTCGCTCGCTCGTTCAAATAGGTCTTTGCATCTACGTAATGAGGTGATGTATGCAGCGTCCAGTGGCACCTTCACTCACACTAGATGGATAAAGTCACCACTCGAACGCTGCAGTGCCTGGGACATTGTTTACATCGAGTAGGCTTGTCCAGCACCTGTACAGTCGGCCACACGCAAGGATACCCCTTTTTGTTCGATTGGCGCCCTTATGCCACGCGCGGTAAGAGCTAACATGGGGTATCCTAGACTGTGGCCGACCGTAACATTCTGACTACCATTCCTCAGGAATTCTCAATAGTACCTGGAATATGACCCTAGCTCACTTTTACCGGTCGGACTATAGCATCCTCTAATGAGGGTAGTTCCGGAGTGTTTTATGTTCGTTTCATTGTGTTGCCGTTTGAGCTGCTTGTCGAAACACTGACTTTCTCCTTCGTTGTGGCGGTAAAAAGCGTTATTTTTTAAATGACATCACTTTGAGAGAAAAGAAAACATCGTGAGGAAACCTGAGCGTCTCAGGCATAATGCGAAAATCGAACAAGTTGAAAAAAAGTTGTAGGATCATTCTTTGCTTCCTTATACAGGGTAGAGTTTCTAATTATTGAAAAAAAAAAAACCTTACGAGCACATTATTACACATTCGTGCACAATACTATACGGTACATGCAATGATATTAGTATCAAAGGTTTAGATTCGAATTTTCGAGATAACATCGAATTGAACGGAATTTACGAAATCAAAGGAATAAAACAAAAATCAACGTCAGTCCGGAAATTAATCGGTAAATTGTTGTCTTTACCAAAACAAATTCCATTTTTAGAAAGATAAATAGAGTTTCCGACTTCTTTCGTATTTTTTTGCAGTAAACACACACTAATGTCACAGGGACATAATGTTACATATCAGAAGATAAACTCAGACCAAGCGTGTAAAATAACAGTAACAACTGGTAATGGGTTAAGGACTCAGCTCGCCAGCCACTCTATGAATGCAATAGTCCTTTTTTTTTCAATGGATCATTTACAATATCCATTAACAGTCATTAACCTAAGGGGTTCAAAAAAAAAATATATACATGCAATATAAAAATTCTAAAATTCACACAAAGCTTCGTTAAAATGTTTGGGCAAAAAAAAAACATAATAAACACGAAATAAAATTAATCAAAAATACCGCCCCGTGACACACACACCTGATACAAACCTCGGGTTCCTACAATAAAAAACACCGCCCCGTGACATAAATCAAAAATACCGCCCCGTGACACACCTGACACAAACCTCGGGTTCCTACAATAAACAAAATAACTAGTGGTTCGCCCCGAACTATGAACTCGCGACCCCATATCTCAGTAACCCCTCGACCGATTTGGCTCATGTTAGAACTTAAAAATTCTCTTGGCCTCATTTACCTTCCTACCAAATTTCATGACGATCCGACTAAATTTACTCAAGTTATCGTCGAACGAACATTAATACATACATACATACATACATACAAACGCCGGATTGTTCCAGTAGACTCGTAGAACTTCGCTAGCTTCGCTCGCTCGTTCAAAAATCTTTTATTTCAGGCATCTATGTGGCCAATGCAGCAACTTTTTGGCTAACCTTCTGTAGTGAATATTCAGGCACGGGTTGTTTTTGAAGCCAAATCAAAGAGTCTCGATATTCGGCCTAACAATGTTTGTGGAAGCAGAATTACGATGAATTTCAGGTTCGCAGCAACCTGTGTAGGGATGGAACCTACTTGGGCCTTGATGTTGAACCTTGATAAAAATGTTTTCCTGTTTTTACCCATTTTTTTTTAATTATTGAACGAGCGAAGAATTGAGCGCCCCGAACTGAACTTGCGACCCCATATAAACTTAACAAACCCATATCTCGGCAACCCCTTGACCGATTCAGCTCATGTTCGAACTTAAAAAATATTTTAATTGTATTTACCCGCCTACCAAATTTCATAACGATCCGACCAATTTTACTCAAGTTATCGTCGAACGAACATTCATACATACACACAAACCCACATACATACATACAAACGCCGGTTTGTTCCAGACAGCCGGTTTGTTCCAGCAGACTCGGAGAACTTCTCTCGCTTCGCTCGCTCGTTCAGTAAGACTAGTGGTTCGCTCCGAACTATGAACTCGCGACCCCAGTTATAGATGTGTAACTTTGCTTACGCCATTCGCGCAGGCGCACGCGCGCTTTGCATATAAAATATACAACCCCATATCTCGGCAACCTCTGGACCGATTTGGCTCATGTTCAAACTTAAAAATTCTTTTAATTTCGTTTACCCGCCTACCAAATTTCATAACTATCCGACTAAATTTACTCAAGTTATCGTCGAACGAACATTCATACATACAAACATACATACATACATACAAACGCCGGTTTGTTCCAGCAGAATCGGAGAACTTCTCTCGCTTCGCTCGCTCGTTCAGTAAGACTAGTGGTTCGCTCCGAACTATGAACTCGCGACCCCAGTTACAGATGTGTAACTTTGCTTACGCCATTCGCGCAGGCGCGCGCGCGCTTTGCATATAAACAACCCCATATCCCGGCAACCCCCCGACCGATTTGGCTCATGTTCGAATTTAAAAATTCTTTTAATTTCGTTTACCTGCCTACCAAATTTCATAACGATCCGATTAAATTTACTCAAGTTACCGTCGAACGAACATTCATACATACAAACATACAAACATACAAACATACAAACATACAAACATACAAACATACAAACATACAAACATACAAACATACAAACATACATACATACATACAAACAAACGCCGGATTGTTCCAGTAGACTCGGAGAACTTCGCTCGCTTCGCTCGCTCGTTCAATAAGATAAGCTACACTGTCAAGGTCCTATTTAGTCCAAGTACTTCCAGAGGCCCGAGCGAACAATTGCGTTACGGGTCTTCCGGACCGCCTCTGATTGATCCCCGAGGGTCTTTCAGCCTGTGTTTGGTTAAAATAAAATTGTTTTCACGTGACACTCTTCGGCTCAGGGGGGTTACCCTTGACGCTATTGCGATCAAATTGAAAAAGTTTTTAAATTAATTTCTCTTTGAATTCGCATAGTAATGCTTTGATTTTAAATACTTTGTAATGTTTATTCAAAGGTAAGGCTGTTTGGCTGTTTGTCAACTTATACCTACCTACGTACATATCGTTACATAACATATTCAATAAAAACACAAAATGCGTCTTAATTTGTAAAATACTAGTGGTTCGCTCCGAACTATGAACTCGCGACCCCAGTTACAGATGTGTAACTTTGCTTACGCCATTCGCGCAGGCGCGCGCGCGCTTTGCATATAAACTATACAACCCCATATCTCGACAACCCCTCGACCGATTTGGTTCATGTTCGAACTTAAAAATTCTTTTAATTTCGTTTACCTGCCTACCAAATTTCATAACGATCCGACTAAATTTACTCAAGTTATCGTCGAACGAACATTCATACATACAAACATACAAACATACAAACATACAAACATACAAACATACAAACATACATACATACATACATACATACAAACGCCGGATTGTTCCAGTAGACTCGGAGAACTTCGCTCGCTTCGCTCGCTCGTTCAATTAAATTTTGTAAATTGCGCCATATTGCGGCCTTATTGGAAAGATGCGTCAAGGGTAGAGGGGCAGAGGCTTGGGTAAAACATTCGCGGTATTTATTTTCTTAGAAGAAGTGGAAATGGATGGTACAGGTGCTAGGCAAGCCTACTCCATCTAAAACAATGTCCCAGGCACTGCACAGCCGAGTGTTCTCTTCACCCATCTAGTGTGAGTGAAGGTACCACTGGACGCGGTATAAAATAATCATCTCATTACGTAGTATGCAAAGGCCTTAGAAGAAGTAATTGTTAGGTGATCGTATGAGGTAGTGGCCACCCAAGTGTCAAGAGTTATTAGGCCACCCAAAGGGCCTCTGACGAATGGCCTACATTTACAGGGTTACATTGTATTCTACATTTGATACTAATCTGGCGAAATTCGGTGGTGGTCTAGTGGGTAGAACAGTGGACTTTGAAGCGAAAGGTTCTAGGTTCGATTCCCGGTGCGGGCATGTATGTAGGACTTTGTTTAATTTCAAAGTTACGTACATTTGTGAATTTGTAGTAGCAATACCACTCGCTGACGGTGAAGAAAAAGATCGTGAGAAAACCTTAGCGTATGAGGCATCATACCCTCAACGCAAAAATCGCCAACCCGCATTGAGTACGCGTGGTGATTAAGCTCTATCTCTCTCTATCTGAGAGAAGGCCTTTGCCGAGCTAGTGGGACATGTACAATTGTACAGGCTACATCTTACTCTTACTTACTGGTGAAATTCAAGAAAGCCCAGCACTAGGTAGTACCTAAAGCGAAGAACGAAAAATATAGCCCTGGAGCTCTACCATGAGTTTGCAACTTTGCACTAAAATATTCGAACAAAAAAAAATTAGAAAAAAATCTAACTTGTTGAACGAGCGAGCGAAGCGAGCAAAGTTCTCCGAGTCTACTGGAACAATCCGGCGTTTGTATGTATGTATGTATGTATGTATGAATGTTCGTTCGACGATAACTTGAGTAAATTTAGTCGGATCGTCATGAAATTTGGTAGGCAAGTAAATGAGGCCAAGATAATTTTTAAGTTCGAACATGAGCCAAATCGGTCGAGGGGTTGCTGAGATATGGGGTCGCAAGTTCATAGTTCGGGGCGAACCACTAGTTTTTAGTTTCAAGCGTTACTAAAACTATCGTTCCTGAGTCGGGTGTCGCTTACCAAAGCAACACCCTGTGTATGGGTGAAGTGACCACTCAGAAGTTGGTGTAGTGCTTAAAATATAACTTTGACTTTTGCGGGACTTATAGCACCTTTATAATCATCTTAGTTTAGTCATAGTAAAGACAATTCAAGCTCGTCTATTGACAGCTATTCAAGCTCGTGCTTGAGAGCGAGGCAGATCTTGAGTTGCCACTCTAAGGGTGGTATTCTAGAACGCTACTTAAACTCAGTTTAAACAGAGTTCAGACTCTCGATAAAGCAGTGCATGTTTTGATATGAAGGGAGGGATATTCAAATCAAAACATGCACTGTTTTACCGACAGTCGACACTACTAAACTCTACTTAAACTGAGTTTAAACAGAGTTCAAGGAGCAAATAGTTTGAACTGAGTTTAAGTAGCGTTCTAGAATACCCCTAAGTACTAAACGATAGTTTTTTTGTGCCTGCCTATGGTAGAGAAACTGATCCGTTCGTACAGCGAGAAATTTATCGCAAACAACTGGATTCATTTCAACAATGGCCCCTCATTTGTTTCCATTTTCAACCGGCAGCCAGTTTCTTCGGGATGTTGGGATTCTTGTTTCCTTCCTGCATTTGTGAATTTGTAACAGTAATATTTAGGTAGGCATTTATAATCGTCGACTCAAAATCAAACTCAAGTAGGTGATCTCAGAAAAGTCAACTGCTAATGTCAAGCCTTGGCTAATGTCAATGTCAATCTCAAGATAGTGTCTATTAATTTGCTGACTTCACTCAAGTTTGACATTAGCCCAAGGCTTGACATTAGCATTTGACTTTTCTGAGTTCACCTACTTGAGATCGAACTCAAGTAGGTGATCTCTAGAGTTCTGAATGTGAAGTAAAATATCGTGAGAAAACCTGGGCGACTGGGGCATTTCTTTCAACGATTGAAAAGCATCCATGGTGGGTACGCACGCGCGGGTTTTAAATGCACTAATAAAGGCCTTTTGCATCTACGTAATGAGATGATAGACATACAGCGTCTAGCACCTTCACTCAAACTAGATGGGTGAAGAGACCACTCGGCGCTGCAGTGCCTGGGACATTGTTTTAGATGGAGTAGGCTTGCCCAGCACCCTGACCATTTTTTAATTTGAAGTAGCAAAACCACTCGCTAACGGTGAAGGAAAAACATCGTGAGGAAACCCGCGGCTTAGTTGGCTCCAAACGTATTTGACTTGTCTTTCCTGTGAGCTACGCCGACTAAGCTGTCAGGATAAATGCACTAACTAGAGTAAAAAAAAAAAAATAAGCTCTGTTTAAGACGAAATACGACGCACAACTGCGCCGCCAATGAAAAAAAAAACATCTCTTCTTTTTGGATTTAATGATTCAATCGACGCTAGGCTTAACATTTTTTAGGACCTAAGGTTGGGATTCCAATCAATGGATTGCAATCAGCAATCTATTCACGCCAAAAGTGGCCACTTTTGGCGTGAATCGATTGCATTCGTAGGTTCTAGGATCTGGAATCCAAACCTTAGGTCCTAAAAATAGTTGAGCCTCGCGTTGAGAAATCGCAGGAGCGTTTTTTGCTAAAAACGCATCCAAAAAGGAGACATGATTTTTTTTTTCATTGGCGGCGCCAGTTGTGAGACGTATTGCGTCTTAATAAATAACCTAAATAATGCCACGTATCGTGTAAAGCGCCCATATTTTTCAAAATTTTTATCCAGCAACAAAAAAATATACTGTACCTTCCTCAGTAGGAAATAAAATAAAATCGCCGGGCATTTTTCCGGGTATCAAAGAAATATTTTTTTATTAAAATAATATGAGCTATGACACTTTTTTCGCTGTGTCGACGTTCTGAGCTTAATTAGTTCCCATTTGTTTCAAAATTCTGCGAACATTCTCTCGCTGTAGGTAGTTTTTTGAAGCTTCACAGAATAATTCTGACTTTTTCGTGAAATATTGACGCATTTTTTAACAATGCAAAAAATAACAATAGCTGCCACTCATAGTCGTATGCATTTATATGCAGGGTGATTTTTAATTCGTTTGTCTAACGTTCAGGGTTTTTTTTACTAATCGAAAAAAACTAGTAAGTAGAATCTGAGAAAATTATAAATTAGCTGATAGAGCGCTCGCATCGCATCGCATTTTTATCAATTTGTATAAAATACATCGAATAGTTATGGTGTAAAATCTGAAAGATTCTACTGAAGCTTGGACCGAAACGGCTAACATAAGCTCTGCATACCCCGGAAGATGCAAAGCTTGAATATAGGGCCAGATTAAATAAATGCTCAGCTCAGTTTCTCAATAAGGCAAAGGGATGTCGGCTGAAAATTGTGACCAAGTATCTTTGTTGTTTGTCTACACTGCTACCTTTGAGTGTCACATAGTGCTAAAATAATACTGCTTTGAATGTGTTCTTTGAAAAATGCCGTTTTCAAACAACACATTCAAAGCAGTATATAGATGGCGTTTACAGGCGTGGCCATAGAAGAACCGGACTAAGGCCCGTAAGATCAATCACAGTTTAAACCAAAAAGGCTAGTTTAAACCCAATCTGTCGATAAAATTTTCGTACAAAATGCGAGGTTTAAATTGTGATTGATCTTACGGGCCTAAGACCTTCAAATATCGCGTAGCTCAGATTAATTTTGACAGCCGTATTCCGTTTATTCTATGGCCACCTGCTTTGAATTCTTTGAAAACAGCTCATTCAGCAGGGCAATTCTTGAATTGCTTCATTCCTAAAACATGTCATTCCAACAACTTTTGTTCTACGACTTTTCTCATAGCTCGATACTTTTTAATAACTGAACGTTTCTTATGCTTAAAAAGTTGGAATTTGTGCTATTTCAGCGATGCCTGCGCGCTTTCGTGCCCTTCCACTCTCTACCACAATTATAGTCTCTCCTGCTCCTATTTGTTCGTCAGCGCCAAAAAAAAAATTGAAAAAGAAAAATAAGTAATCTGTACCTATGGAAAAAAATGCGTTTTCACCCCAAAGTCGTTGCACAAAAGTTATTGGAAATCACGTCAAGTCTTAGCCATTCCAGCGTAAATCTTCTTCAGAGCTAGTGCCGCCGGTGGCAGTGAACCACCACTCACGGGCCCACATAAATTCGATCAGGAATGCTCTTTGTTTTGTCCTTAGCCTTATTTATATCGGCCGATACATTGGCCCGACTTCCTTTTAATATTTCTTTCTTTTTCCCCTTTGTCTCTTTCCGCGGGGCAAAGCATTCTTTACGGGCGGCCATTGTAAAAGTGGTTTATTGTGCATTTTGTCGCTCGCTGATTTGTGTACGAATGATTATGTTATTTGGAAGATCGATATTTCAATACCTTATATTTCTTCATCTCTACATGCCACTACCAGAATTCGAACCCAGGACATCACGCTTGTTAGGCAACCTACTGGTCACCGCGCTACCAACCCTAGTATTTCTTATAGACTAGGCCGACTAAATTGAGATGATGTGAGATGTGCTTGGCAAACCTCTACTCCATCTAAATATGTCCCAAAGATTGCAGCGTTCGGGTAATCATTTCGCGCATTTAGATCGAAAGACTGAAAGACCAGTCGCCCGTAACGTTTTAATCTACTAATAAGGTTACCGGTTCCCCTTTGATATTTTATAAAGTTATGAATTCGCCGCAAACATAAAAAAACCATAAACATAAAAAAGTACGGGTTTCTACTCACTTTTACTTTACACGAGTGTACGGCCACAATTCATGTTATTGATTCGTCGTACGGCAATTTAATGAGGCTGTTGAATATTACGACACCGAAATTATTTTTAATAAACAATGCATGAATACAACGTGTTACAAAACATCTTAACAATTTTTACAAGGTGAATTAAGCTATCCAGGACATTTTTGAAACACCCCGTAGAAGTTGTATCATCATCATAAACTTTAAATAAATCCTTGAAGCCAGATTGCCACCGGTTCCATTTGCCACGTAAGAGGCAAACGCCTCACCAAGTTGCCACACGGCAAGGCAGCAATCTTCCGAGGAGAGAGAAAACTGCCTCTCTCAATCACGAGTGTTTTCTGTACAGTTAGCTGGAAAAAACGTAAAGAAAAAGCTTAAAAACTTAACCTGTTAAAACCGGTTGCATCACAGTCTTACTGCCGGTTTATGATTTGAGAAATTCGCTAAGCAAGCACTTAAATATCGTTCTGCCACTGCGGATTTCTCACAAAAGAACGTGACAGAACGATAGTTAAGTATTTACTTAGTAAAATTCTCAATTCAGAAACCGGGCCTTAGGGTGGCATTCAAAGTAATTTAGGGTGGTATTAATAGTCATCTGAGATCACCTACTTTAGCTCGATCTCAAGTAGGTGAACTTAGAAAAGTCAAATGCTAATGCCAAGCCTTGGCTAATGTCAAACTTGAGTAGCTGTCAGCATATTAATAGACACAATTTTGAGATTGACATTGACATTAGCCAATGCTTGACATTAGCATTTGACTTTTCTGAGATCACCTGCTTGAGGTCGATCTTGTGTCGACGACTATTAATGCCAACCTAACTGCCGATTTCGGAATTGAGAAATTCGCCAAGCAAATACGTAAGTATCGTTCTGTCTCTGCAAACTTCTCACAAAAGAGCGTGACAGGACGATACTTAAGTATTTACTAAGTAAAATTCTCAATTCAGAAACCGGCAGTATGACTGTGGTGTAGCCGGTTTTAACAAGTAGACTGCCGATTTCTGAATTGAGAAATTTACAAAGCAAATACATAAGTATCGTTCTGCCTCTGCAGATTTCTCACAAAAGAGCGCGACAGAGCGATACGTAAGTATTTGCTTAGTAAAATTCTCAATTCAGACTGTGATGCAGCCGGTTTTAACAGGTTACCTTTTTAAGCTTTTTCTTTACGTTTTTTCCAGCTTGAGATTGAGATTGATTGATTGAATTAGATTGAGATTGAGACAACTTGAGATCGAGCCCAAGTAGGTGAACTCAGAAAACTTTTAATACCACCCTTAGTTAACTACCATAAACAAAAAGTGCCACCAAAATTAGGTTATAATTTCTCTACTTTTTGATTTTTCTAAAGCATGACTAACCCGTGCTAGGGAATATTTTCATCAATTTCTCTATCTCAATTTCTCTATCGATTTTTCTATCAAGTAGTTAAATGACTCGGTAGCTCAATTGGTAGAGCGCCTGCACGGTGTGCAAGAGATTGCGGGTTCAAGTCCTGTCCCGAATCCCGATTGTTTTTTTTCAACATATTATAAATGTTTAAAATAATTTCTCTGATTAAATTGTACCATTTAATTTGTCACTTGCGCCCGCCTGTACTTACTCGGCCGCACAACACTAGATGGAGTAAGATCATAATTATTTCACAAGATTAGAGAGCTCCCCGCAACGCTGAGGCGGTTTCCTTTGTGGCTCGTTTTAAGGAAAAATAAAGCTTGTTTCTGAACACAATTTAAGATAACACGTAACATAGTGGTACCCCTAAGGGGTAAACTGTGGCATTGGAGAGTTTTCCCTTTTTTCAGACTTTCACGTGTCAAAAGACATGCTTCAAAGCGGGTGTTGCCACTTTGGTGGAATCACCGCCAAATCCAGTGGTTTGGTCCGTTGTATGGTGACAATAATTCAATCTAGTGATTAGAGGAATTTTTTGGTAAAATTTGGGACAGCACTTAGCCATTTTTGGTAAGAAAAACCGTAATATTTTAATTAAAACATACATAATGATATTTTTTACTAACTGGAAGATGACTCGTTTTAAAGGAATTAGGTTTTTCTTTGCGCTAATCTTTGTTCGCCTTAAATATTTAAATAATTTGGACTTGTTCTGGACAGCACAGCAACAAAGCAGTTATAATACCTTTTCACCAGTGCAGTCGGTATTTGTAATATTTTAATTAAAACATACATAATGATATTTTTTACTAACTGGAAGATGACTCGTTTTAAAGGAATTAGGTTTTTCTTTGCGCTAATCTTTGTTCGCCTTAAATATTCAAATAATTTGGACTTGTTCTGGACAGCACAGCAACAAAGCAGTTATAATACCTTTTCACCAGTGCAGTCGGTATTTTTTATTTTATTATTATTTAATTTTGGTATTTTTTAAAAATTTATAATTAGTTCACTTGGGACAGGACTTGAACCCGCAACATATTATGTATTTTTAATTTTATTTTATTATTATTTAATTTTAGCCACAAACTTCTTCTGCCCACGCCTTTTCACTGTTCTAGGAATACCTCGAGCAACAAAATCCCTGATCGGATCGGAGGAACAAAAAACCGATTGCTTTATACATTCTCCTTAGTCAAGTTTAAACAAAGCACTAGAACTGAACCTGAGTTGGAAACTGAGTTTGAAAGAGTTGAGATTGAGACATAAACAATGGCTGCGAAGTGATGATTACAGAAGGACCAATGGGCGGGTGGTACGTGGGCCAACCTTCAGCATTAATTCCCAAAAAAGAAAAAAATATACTGGGCTATGTGATGTGTGGGAAATAAATTGAAAAAAATTGCTTACTGGACACCCTGTTTATTAATGTGATGTGATGTGTAACTTGTGGCATTGATAGTCGTCGACTCAAGATCGAACTCAAGTAGGTGATCTCAGAAAAGTCAAATGCTAATGTCAAAGCCTTGGGTAATGTCAATCTCAAGATAGCGTCTATTAATATGCTGACAGCTACTCAAGTGTGACATTAGCCAAGGCTTGACGTTAGCATTTAACTTTTCTGAGTTCACCTACTTGAGATCGATCTCAAGTAGGTGATCTCAGACGACTATTAATACCGCCCTTAGTATTGATGAATAAAAGCATGAATAAAACTACAAGTTGCACTCTAAGTCGATAGCGGAACTTTTAGTAGGATGTCTACTCATCACTACAAACAACTTGTACGAGGTGGCGAAAAAAATGGAGCGAAAAAAATATCAGCTGTTCCATACAAAAGGTCGACTTAGTACTGCACCAAATGTATGAAACAGCTGATATTTTTTCGCTCCATTTTTTTCGCCACCTCGTACAAGTTGTTTGTAGTGATGAGTAGACAGAGTTCCGCTATCGACTTAGAGTGCACTCTGTAGAAGGACTAAGCTCCATGCTGTTCAACTGTTTTATTTAGTTTATCTTGCGCAGCGGCGGCGGTGGCTATCATTCCTAACTTCTCGGGTTGAGATGCAGTCAGTTAAAGGGAAGTTATCTTTACAAACTTAGCACTAACCCGTGCTGGGGAAACGTTTGAGGATCTATCCTAAGGTTAAAAAATGTGACGCTCTAGCCCCAGGGTCGGCAACCTGCGGCTCTTTGGGTGCAAAGTTGCGGCTCTTCAGTTCCTCATGCAAAAAATTAAACATGATAAGAGTAAGCCATGAAAAGCGCAAAATTATTATAATCCCTCCCAAAAACATAAGCCATTACGAAATAGAGTAAAATCGGCGATTTTTCGTCGCGTAGGTACAGTCGGCCACAGTCTCAGATACCCCTTTTTGTTCGATTGGCGCCCTTATGCCGCGCGCGATAAGAGCTGCCATGGGATATCTGAGATTGTGGCCGACCGTACCTATACAGGGTGTTAAAAGACCGCCAACAGACCCGAAAGCCACGCATACTAGACATCAAAACAAAGTACTTTTTCGATAAATTATTGCTGGGAAATGATTTTGGTTTTTTAGGTTATAATTTTGGAAAATATTTTATCATGCAATGGATGTGTAACGCAGAGAACTCATATTGCGCAAGCGTTGATATAAACTTTTGTTACTTACGCTCGAGGTGCCGATGTTAAGAATACATTGCGGGTTGCAATTTTAACGTCGTTTTATGCAAGAAATATTCAATATTATGATATGGTTCCTTGAGAAGAAATGTTAAGCACTCGATACTGAGTACATTTCTGCAAAAACATTTTTTTGAAAAGTCCGACTTTGAACCTCATTATCTCGGAAACCGTTGATTTCCCAGGCATAGTTCCTTGGGCAAAAATGTTCGATATGATGAGGACAATATGTGGTTTCCCGCTTTGTTGGCGGTCTTTTAACACCCAGTATATTTACCTACAATGGGATTTTCTACGAATAAAGATAAGGGTACAATTGGTGGATTTTCGATTCAAACTGAAACGACAATTTTTGTGGCCCTTTAAATAATAGGAATTAAAAAAAAAAATTTTTGGCTCTTTAGTCCCAAAAGGTTGCCGACCTCTGCTCTAGCCAATGAGGGCTACCGTTTTAGATATATAGATAGAGAACTCTTTATTGCACAACAGAATGAATAATATAGATAACTTACTTGCTCACTAGTTGGCGCCACTGTCAGGTAGGATCATGAAGTATAGCTGGAGAGCTGCTGACAAATAGACTTACTTTCTCGTTCAAGGCTGGGAGTTTGTAGACTGGGCCTATTTATGAGTTCTTCATAAAACTATAAGTTCAACCGGAGCAAGACTGTTTTTCCCAGGCTCAGCGAAGTCTAAACTCCCAGCCTTATGTGAACGAGTAGTTTGCCCCGAACTGTGAACTCGGAATGTGTAACATTTTGCTAACACCATTTGCGCAGGCGCGCGCATTGCATATGTCGCTGGAAAATAACAAGAACCGTAAGGTGATCAATTTTCTAGGTAGTTTATAAACTACCGGAAAATCATAAACAGCTGTTGAAATGTATCATTTAACGCAATATTTTTTAGTTAATTGATCAACATACGCTGCCTGGCGGTAAGTTTATAAACTAAGGATTTTGCCACACGTCAAATCATACATATAAACTTTACCACCACAAATCTCGGCAACCCTTCGACCAATTTAACTTATGTTCGAACTTTAAAATTCTTTTAATTTAATTAGTTGCCTTTCAAATGACTATCCGACCAAATTTACTCAAGTTATCATACAAGCGCTGGATTGTTCCGGTAGACTCGGAGAGCTCACCCGCTTTGCTCGCTCGTTCAAAAATAACTCGATTCGTCAGCAGCTAAAACGCGCGGAACTTCGCCTTAAACACGAAGAAGAACCAATATTAAAATTCATTCCTTTATGTTGACGTTGGTTGAAGCTGTATTCCGCTTAAAGAATATGATTAAAAGTTTCTTTTAGTTGCTTGTTTCCTTTTTCGTGGGGTTCCGTAGACGGAAATGGAATCTGTGGACGAAAAGGGCGTCAATCGAACATAAAGATATCCTATCTTTTCACTAGCCCTACACATTCAATATCTGTACGTATTGTATTTTTTTTTATAAGCCAATCTATCAAGTGAAATCTAAACTGATAAAACTTGGTAAAATTTAACAAACCGACTTCACTGTAGACATGTGTAGGTAATGCTTGTAATATTACAAAAGACATAATATTATTACACAACGGTGTCATGAAATATTACACATTACACGAGAGAATAAAGCATGGCACATAGCATTTCATTACACTAGATGACATGAAACATGACACATGGCATTTCAGCACACTGTACGTACTGCAATGAAAGTGTGCTGAAATACCATGATGTCATGTTTCATGTCTGCAATGAAGAAATACCATGATGTCATGTTTCATGTCTGCAATGAAGAAATACCATGATGTCATGTTTCATGTCTGCAATGAAGAAATACCATGATGTCATGTTTCATGTCTGCAATGAAGAAATACCATGGTGTCATGTTTCATGTCTGCAATGAAGAAATACCATGATGTCATGTGTCATGTTTGGTGCCATGATATAAGGTAATATCACGCGGTATGAAATGTCATGAAATATATCATGACTTCGAAGTGCACTGTTTCGCGCATGTCTACTTCACTGGTGAAAATGTTTACTATTATTAAGCTACTGCACTGATTCCGAGTGATTTGCTGCTGACTGTTGAGGAGTTCCGTTCTCCATCTCCGAATTTATTCATCAGATCTTTATCATTTTTTATGGGACCACATGGGAAGTAAGTACCTATACCCTTTCAAACAAAAAGAGAATCATCAAAATCGGTCCACCTAGAAAAAAGTTCTGAACTACAAACATACTTAAAAAATATAAAAAACATACGGATCGAATTGAGTACCTACCTACTCCTTTTTTTAAGTCCTTTTTTTAATAAATAGTTTTCAGTTTCAGTTTCAAATCACATCAGGGGGTCTACCGGCTAAGACGAAGCCGATTCCCAGTGGCGAAAATCGAAGTTCGATTTTTGAAAAATGTACTGCCACCCAGTTCATTTTATTGCCACTCAGTTCATTTTTCATAAATCGAACTTCGATTTTCGCCACTGGTAATCGGCTTCGTCTTAGCCGGTAGACCCCCTGATTGCTTGATAGCAATTTTTTAAGAGCACCGGTCGTGAAAAATATGACGGAACCCACATTATAAACTATTTTAAACGCGCACTTGGCCGGTGTTTTTGCCTTCCCACCTATTTACGTTTAACTGACAAAAAGTCACGGCCGGGTATTAAAAGTTTTACTCTGCTTGTCAACTCTGCGAGCTTTTTATTTATAAATTTATTTTATCGTTTTATTTGGACTACACCGTGTTACAAAACATCTTAACTCGTTTTACAGGGTGTAACCTTATGGTCAACAGGATGTCTATTCTATAAAAAAAGTAAAAAAAAAAAACAATTTTATTTATAACATCAAAATGGAAACAAATCATAACTTTTTGTTTTTTGTATTAGCACAAATAAAAAAAAATGTGTGTAGGTGCATTTGCATAGTTTTGAGTTGTTAAAACATTGTGAAAGTCCATGAAAAAATATTCAAAAAACACTTTTCTCCCGCCACAATGTTCACATTTTTATTAATTTTAAAAGTCAACGAAACCACATACAGCAAAAATTTTTTTTATTGTGAATTGTGATCCCTATCACCTGGAGCTATTACACTGCAAAAAGAAAGCCGTATTCCGGTTCTTCTATGGCCACCCACACCAGTAAGCGGCATCTATGTACTGGGGGTCTACCGGCTAAAACGAAGCCGATTACCATTGGCGAAAATCGAAGTTCGATTTATGAAAAATTAACTGGGTGACAGTAAAATGAACTGGCTGGAAGTACATTTTTCAAAAATCGAACTTCGATGTTCGCCAAAGGTAATCGGCTTCGTCTTAGCCGGTAGACCCTCTGTTTCGAGAGATTATTTAACTTTCATTATTCATCATCATTGTCACACGCATTGACTTGTCTTTCCTGTGGGCTAGGCCGTCTAAGCTGTCAGGATGGTATAGGTGCCGGGCAAGCCTACTCCATCTAAACCAATGTCCCAGGCACTGCAGCGCCGAGTGGTCTCTTCACCCATCTAGTGTGAGTGAAGGAGCCACTGGACGCTGCTGTATAAATCATTTCATTACGTAGATACAAAAGGTCTAAGTTGTCAGCCAGCCCCCCCTGCTTTGAATTTGTTGAATGAATACAGCTCATTATAGAAATTAGGCCCTTTAGGGGTAAACTAAACCAAAGTTCAACCGCTCCTCATCTGGTAATGACAGGCAGGTAGAATTGCGTTTATCTTAAACTTTGTACGCCTATTGTTTAGGCTAACCAGTGTTTTTCAACCTGTGGGTCGCGACCCCCTGGGGGGTCGCGAAGCTTCTGTAGGGGGGTCGCCAGAGGTCGGAAAAACTGGGTACTTTAGTAAAAAAAACAATAAGGACAATTAATATTTATTTATTAAGTAAGACTCTAACTTTAAAATTACTCTTACTTAAAATTCTCTTACTGTAAGATAATTTTAACAAAAGGATATAACAAACAACATAACATAACAAACTCATAAACATTTTAATATGTTATAAACAAAAAATAAAATCCTAAGACGCGCGTTAATGCGAAGGTTGAGCTTGTTTTTTATTAATTAATTTATCCCATCGTGGATCTGTTTTTGCGACACATAGAATTAAATCGTTTTCCAAATTTAAGCGATTTCTTTGCTTACTTTTTATCTGGGCCATCGATGAAAATGTCAACTCGCATAAGTACGAGGTGGCAAATGGAATCAAACACTTCAAAGCCTCAGTTGTCAATTCCGGGTATTCTGTTTTTCTCATTAACCAAAAGGTATCCAAATTAGAAGACTTGAATTCCAGGTGTAACATCCCATCGGCAGATATTTCTAACAGATTCTCTTTGAGCTTATTTGGTAAACTAGCCTCATTTATAGCTGCATTTAAAAATGGATTTATGATCCACCTCTGCCCAGTGTTCTCCGATATCTCTTGCTCTGAGAAGTAATGACACAATTCTTCTTTCAAATTATCTAACACCATTTTCATACCAGGTATATATGTCTTGATGTTCACCTCACAACCAACTTCTTCAGTAAAAGATTGTGTCGACGAAAAAGCATCAAAGTTATTTTGGTTCAAAGACGACGACCACAAGTCAATTTTTTTTGTAAAGCCATGTATTTTGTCTTTTGCAGTGATGACATTTTCATTTCGCCCTTGAAGACTTTTATTCAAGATATTTAAATGCTCAAATAAGTCAGAAAGAAAAGATAATTTCAAAAGAAATTCCGGGTCGCAAATGAATTCAGAGTATTCTGACTTGGCCTGCTGTAAATATATTAAAAGTTCAGCACGAAGTTCCATGACTCTGGCCAGTACTTTACCTTTTGACAACCACCTAACCTCTGTATGGTAAAGTAAATTTTGGTGGAGTGCCCCCATATCTTCACAAATAATCCGAAACAATCGTGTCTGCAACGCTTTTCCTTTAATAGAATTTACAATCTTCATAACAATATTTAGAACTTGGCTGTATTCCTGTGGGCAGGCTTTGGCCGCAAGAGCTTGGCGGTGGAGAAAGCAATGCACCCAACAAGCGTTTGGCATCTGTTCTTTCAGCCTAGCAATAAATCCACTCTTCGCACCAGTCATCGCTTTTGCTCCGTCGCTGCAAATAGCAATGCATTTATTTGCCCAATCGATATTCATATCTTGCGTAGCTTCAAGGAACATCTTATGCAAACACTGACCTGTAGTATTTGTGGGAAGGGCTTTGCAAAATAGTATTTCTACTATTAATTTATCCGTGGATTCGTCAAATTGCAAAGATACAAAAGTACTTTCCTTTATTTTTTCTATGACTTGATCACGAACATCAGTGGCCATATCGCTTATCCTGCGTTGAACGGTATTGTCAGAGAGAGGTATACTTTTGAGTTTTTCAACCTCTGGTTTCCCAAACATAACATCTGCTATATCTAATATAGCTGGTAAAATCAAATTTTCGGCAATAGTATGAGGTTTTCCTGCTTTAGCCACACGAAAAGCTACTCGATAACTAGCAAGCAACGCTTTCTCATTTAGGTTGGACATTTGTACTATACCAATTTTTTGATGTTGAAGAGCTTGCAATTTTCTCTCAAAAAAATCCACGGGCTTATTTTTTTCATTTGGATGTTTTGTGTTAAGGTGGCGTGTTAACTTCGATGGCTTCATGCTTTCTCTTGATAAAGTTTCAAAGCAAATAACGCACTGTGGTTTATTGTCAATCACAGTAAACCCGAATTTCAAATAATTGTCGTCATAAAGACGTTTTTTCTTTATTTTACTTCCACTACTATCACCCGAAGTTGACGGTTCTGTTGATCTTTTCAGGAATTTATCCATTTTAAACTATGACAAATCACTACAAATGCGTAATTATTACCACAAGTTAAAAACTATTTCTACAATTGATTGTTGACGTGAACTGAGTGAGTATCGCTTCGCTTCGTCCCGCACCCCTCCCCCGCATCTTTAGTTGTGTTCCGCTCGCTCGTTCACTCTCAACAACTCCACACTAGGAGTGGGTCGGCGCTGTATTTTTCAATGACGAGACGAAACATGTTTTCCCACCAGGAAAACTAGTCTTCAAAGCAGTGTCGTCACGACTGGTTTTGTTTGATGCAATTGCCGTCTTTATTGTATTGAGATAAAGTTCATATTTGTATAGTGGCGACCAAACGGTCTCTGGAGATTATTGGAAACTAGCTTTTCGCCCGCTTCGTCAGCGATGACTAAGATAAAAGGTTGCAGCTTTATTTTTCCCCTGTCAATTTCAACCCAAGTGGTCAAGACGTTTAGTAGGTGACATACCGACAGCAGCGCCACCTACCGGGTCCAATTGTATTTTTAAATCATCCCGAAAACAATCAAAATACCCATATAAAATTTCACCCAATCGGTCCAGCCGTTTAGAAGTTATTGTAATCTTTTTGTAATAAAGCATATATTCATAAAATAATAATAAGCTAAGGAAAATGCAAAATGTATGAAATTTATAATATTGCCCTCTTCTTCTTCTACTCTTTGCGTGCTGCAAATCTGCAACACGCTTCTTTTTGTGCGTAACATCATACGCTCGCAGTGTACAAACGAAACGACCAGGCATCGTCTCGTGAAACAGTCTCGTCCGTGAAGCAGTGTCGCACACAGTTCAGTGTCGTCTCGAGAAGAAGTTTCGTCACGTCGCGTAGTCCGTGCCAGCCGTCGCGCCCGAGTCGTTTCGTCTCGTCACATTATAGGTCTCGTCGCGTGACACTGCTTTCGTGACGAGACTGCTTTTTCCGAAATCGAAAAACGGTCCGTCCGTTCCTGGCAGTGAAACGGTGCTTTTAAGCGGTGCGTCTTAAGAACGCTCACTCCTACTCCACACTCGCCGGGCGGCAGGCATCGGCATTAGTCGTGCGTACGTACCGTATGGCGACGTATCCGATGTACGTAATTGTAAAAGTGTTTTTATATCCGATAAGTATGTACTTATATCCTAATCATGGATACCATAAATACGTTGTATGGAATGAATATTGGTAATTCAGTAACATACACATACATAAATGATAAAAAAACCGAAGGGTCAAGGGGGTCGCGAAATATTTTTTTATACCAGGGGGGGTCGCATCATGAAAAAGGTTGAAAAACACTGGGCTAAACTATCCGATTCCGATGCACATGAGGGTAGTTTTCTGACTTGATTTTTAACTCCATCTTCTGGTATAGGTCTGCTTCATCTAAACAATGCTGGGGCTTTAGCCTGTAACGCAATGGTGCCAAAATGGGCTGTCAGTTGACGGCTTCAATTACGATTTATTACTTAAGTGATAATGTTTTTTGTGATGCAGCAAAGAATATTCCGATTCCAATTCTAGAGGATCAGTTCTGTGGTTGTACGAGAAAAACGAGGAAACCAGGGTTTCTTCATTCTGCTGGGACGCCATCGACACGCTATTGCGTTACAGGCTAAGGCGCTGGAGTGCAGCCAGGCAATGCACTGCAGCCGAGTGGTCACTTCACCCATCTAGTAGATCTAGGCGCTGTAAACAACGTCCTATAGATGTACACCAACCGTCGCTCAGTGCCCAGAGTTTCTAACGCAATGGTGCCAAAATGGGCTCTCAGTTGACGGATTCAATTGTCGATTTCCGGCGCAAGCATGTACATTGTACAGGTAGCGTCACGAGTTATGAGCGCTGACCTTGAATGCGCAGAAGTCATTTTGTATGGCTTTTCTTTCCTGTGGGTGAGGCTGACTAAGCTGACAGGATCGTATAGATGCTGGGAAAGCCTACTCTATCTGAAACAATGTCCCAGGCTCTGCAGCGCCGAAGGGTCTCTTCACCCATCTAGTGTGAGTGAAGGTGGCACTGGACGTTGTATAAATCATCTCATTACGTAGATGCAAAGGCTTAAGTTTTTAAGGTTAGCTGTGAGATTTATCCCTAACTTCTTACATCGTGTGCGCCAGTACTTAAGAATACAAGGTTTTCAGCCCGAAATAATGTCGGTCTGGCTGGTTCATGAATATTAGATACCTCGTCAAGGTGAATTATACTCAGCCACAGCTAAAAGTGAATACTTTGGGACGTTAGATTAAAAAAAAACTAAGGCCTTTTCATCTACGTAATGAGATGATTTATACAGCCAGCGTCCAGTGGCACCTACACTCACACAAGATGGGTGAAGAGACCACTCAGCGCTGCAGTGCCTGGGACATGTTTTAGATGGAGTAGGCTTAGATGTTAGATTAACTAAAAGAGAAAAGATTTCGTGCGTGGAAATGAGGGAAAAACTTTTTTGTTTATTCCTATTTTTTTTAATTTTATTACCCCCATGTTAATGTTTGAAGGGGCCTTGAATTTCGGTTACAAATATTCCTTAAATTGTATTAAAAGTTTACACATTGCATTACAAAATTGTACATACATTATAAAATAAAACATTGATTACCTATGTATGGCTTTAAAATAAAAGTGAATTAACATTATGATAATGTTACGTCATTAATTTTATTATTGTTACGTAGGTTTGATGTCCAAGTATAAATTACTCTAATAGATAGTTATTAGTGTTAACATTTTAAAGTTATTTTACATTATACCTATATTTAAGCACATTATTTAGGAAATAGATTTTCTTCCAGTAAAATTGTACAACAATAATTTCATCAAACATAAATAAATCAGATATAAGTAAAATGCGAGAACAGGATAGGTTTCTACCCACATTTTTCACTGGCAGCGGGTAGCTGAATGCGCCCCACATCTCAATCGCTTATAAGACACCGCGTTCATTGCTCTAATAGAGAATTCGCCATGTCCTGAGCTTTTAGAACTCAGGTATCATAATCCTGCTTGAAGATAAATTGAATTGTGTAAAAAAAACGTGGGTAATGAACTCGAACCCTCTTTTATTTCTATGCAGTCTCTAGAGTATTTTTTTTGTAACAATAATATCCGCTCATCATTAATGTTCTTTGCAGAATTTCTCATCGGGCCTTCGTAATTTTTTTTTTTTTTTTTTTACTTAGCCTCGGTGTTAGTGTCCCACTGCTGGGCAAAGGCCTCCCCCACTTCATGGATGAAGAAAATAGTTATAAAGCATACTATTTCCCAACCGCCTCGGACGAAGAAACTGAAGTACCAAGAAACCCTCCTAAAAGAAGCAGCACTACCGCGGGCCTCGGTGATTTATTTGAGGCACCGCCAGCGAAGCAGGCAAAGAAGTTATCCACTTTAATCGGCCGGGCGAACCGAGACGGCGGGGTATCTTACATCTCCACTGATGGTGATGATGGAAAAACCGCGACTCATATAGTGAAGATAGAGATCTTTGATTTAAAAAAATTGTGAATAATTTCTCCGACTGAACACTGGAAGCATACTGATATTAGGATGAAATATTATGCAAATGGCAAAAAAAACTTGTTATTAGCCACCAAAAGAGTCATAGCTACTATGAGTAGAGAAATATGTTCGAACAAAAACTGCACAAAATATTGTTATAAGTTTCGGACGAAGAAACTGAAGTACCAAGAAACCCTCGTAAAAGAAGCAGCCTAATAGGCCTCGATGATTTATTTGAGGCACCGCCATCTAAGCAGGCAAAGAAGTTATCCACTACTTATATGGGCCGGACAAGCTAAGATGGCGGGGTATCTTACATCTCCGCTGATGGTGATGATGGAAGAACCGCGACTCATCTAGTGAAGATAGTGATCATTGATCCCAAGAAAAAAAGAATTTCTCTGGCTGAGCACTGCAAGTATGCTGAGCTTTGGGTGAAATATTATGAAAGTGACAAAAATAATTAAAACAACTACCAAAGGGGCCATAGCTGCATTGGCGAAAGAAATCTGTGTGAATAAAGACTGCACAAAATGTTCTTATAATAATGAATTAATGTCTGTAATGAACTAATTTGAGGCACCGCCAGCGAAGCAGGCAAGGAAGTTATCCACTTTAATCGGCCGGGCGAACCGAGACGGCGGGGTATCTTACATCTCCACTGATGGTGATGATGGAAAAACCGCGACTCATCTAGTGAGATAATTGTTCTCAAAAAATTTAAAAGAATTTCTCCCACTGAACATTGGAAGCATGCTGATCTTAGGGTGAAATATTATGCAAGTAACGAAAAATATAAAAACTTGTTGTTAGCCACCATAAGAGTCAAAGCTACTATGGTGAGCGAAATCTGTGCGAACAAAGACTGTACAATATATTGTTATAAGTTTCGGACGAAGAAACTGAAGTACCGAGAAACCCTCGTAAAAGAAGCAGCCTAATAGGCCTCGATGATTTATTTGAGGCACCACCATCTAAGCAGGCAAAGAAGTTATCCACTTATATGGGCCGGACGAGCCAAGATGGCGGGGTATCTTACATCTCCGCTGATGGTGATGATGGAAGAACCGCGACTCATCTAGTGAAGATAGTGATCATTGATCCCAAGAAAAAAGAATTTCTCTGGCTGAACACTGGAAGCATACTGATATTAGGATGAAATATTATGCAAATGACAAAAAAAAACTTGTTATTAGCCACCAAAAGAGTCATAGCTACTATGAGTAGAGAAATATGTGCGAACAAAAACTGCACAAAATATTGTTATAAGTTTCGGACGAAGAAACTGAAGTACCAAGAAACCCTCGTAAAAGAAGCAGCCTAATAGGCCTCGATGATTTATTTGAGGCACCGCCATCTAAGCAGGCAAAGAAGTTATCCACTTATATGGGCCGGACGAGCCAAGATGGCGGGGTATCTTACATCTCCGCTGATGGTGATGATGGAAGAACCGCGACTCATCTAGTGAAGATAGAGATCATTGATCCCAAGAAAAAAAGAATTTCTCTGGCTGAGCACTGGAAGTATGCTGAGCTTTGGGTGAAATATTATGAAAGTGACAAAAATAATTAAAACAGCTACCAAAGGGGCCATAGCTGCATTGGCGAAAGAAATCTGTGTGAATAAAGACTGCACAAAATGTTCTTATAATAATGAATTAATGTCTGTAATGAACTAATTTGAGGCACCACCAGCGAAGCAGGCAAAGAAGTTATCCACTTTAATCGGCCGGGCGAACCGAGACGGCGGGGTATCTTACATCTCCACTGATGGTGATGATGGAAAAACCGCGACTCATATAGTGAAGATAGAGATCTTTGATTTCAAAAAATTGTGAATAATTTCTCCGACTGAACACTGGAAGCATACTGATATTAGGATGAAATATTATGCAAATGGCAAAAAAACTTGTTATTAGCCACCAAAAGAGTCATAGCTACTATGAGTAGAGAAATATGTGCGAACAAAAACTGCACAAAATATTGTTATAAGTTTCGGACGAAGAAACTGAAGTACCAAGAAACCCTCGTAAAAGAAGCAGCCTAATAGGCCTCGATGATTTATTTGAGGCACCGCCATCTAAGCAGGCAAAGAAGTTATCCACTACTTATATGGGCCGGACAAGCTAAGATGGCGGGGTATCTTACATCTCCGCTGATGGTGATGATGGAAGAACCGCGACTCATCTAGTGAAGATAGTGATCATTGATCCCAAGAAAAAAAGAATTTCTCTGGCTGAGCACTGCAAGTATGCTGAGCTTTGGGTGAAATATTATGAAAGTGACAAAAATAATTAAAACAACTACCAAAGGGGCCATAGCTGCATTGGCGAAAGAAATCTGTGTGAATAAAGACTGCACAAAATGTTCTTATAATAATGAATTAATGTCTGTAATGAACTAATTTGAGGCACCGCCAGCGAAGCAGGCAAAGAAGTTATCCACTTTAATCGGCCGGGCGAACCGAGACGGCGGGGTATCTTACATCTCCACTGATGGTGATGATGGAAAAACCGCGACTCATCTAGTGAGATAATTGTTCTCAAAAAATTTAAAAGAATTTCTCCCACTGAACATTGGAAGCATGCTGATCTTAGGGTGAAATATTATGCAAGTAACGAAAAATATAAAAACTTGTTGTTAGCCACCATAAGAGTCAAAGCTACTATGGTGAGCGAAATCTGTGCGAACAAAGACTGTACAATATATTGTTATAAGTTTCGGACGAAGAAACTGAAGTACCGAGAAACCCTCGTAAAAGAAGCAGCCTAATAGGCCTCGATGATTTATTTGAGGCACCACCATCTAAGCAGGCAAAGAAGTTATCCACTTATATGGGCCGGACGAGCCAAGATGGCGGGGTATCTTACATCTCCGCTGATGGTGATGATGGAAGAACCGCGACTCATCTAGTGAAGATAGTGATCATTGATCCCAAGAAAAAAGAATTTCTCTGGCTGAACACTGGAAGCATACTGATATTAGGATGAAATATTATGCAAATGACAAAAAAAAACTTTTTATTAGCCACCAAAAGAGTCATAGCTACTATGAGTAGAGAAATATGTGCGAAAAAAAACTGCACAAAATATTGTTATAAGTTTCGGACGAAGAAACTGAAGTACCAAGAAACCCTCGTAAAAGAAGCACAACGGGCCTCGATGATTTTTTTAGGCACCGCCAGCGAAGCAGGCAAAGAAGTTATCCTCTTTAATCGGCCGGGCGAACCAAGACGGCGGGGTATCTTACATCTCCACTAATGGCAATGATGGAAGAAACACAACTCTTCTAGTGAAGATAGAGATTATTGATCTCAAAAAAATTTAAATAATTTCTCCGACTGAACACTGGAAACACGTTGACTTTAGGGTGAAATATGCAAGTTACGAAAAAAATCTAAACTTGCTACCAAGAGTTATAGCTACTATGGCGAGCGAAATCTGTGCGAACAAAGACTGTACAAAATATTGTCATAAGTTTCGGACGAAGAAACTAAAGTACCAAGAAACCCTCGTAAAAGAAGCAGCACAATAGGTCACAAGGCACCGCCAGCGAAGCAGGCAAAGAAGTTAATATCCACTTTAATCGGAAGCAAAGTTTAAGTTATTCCACGAAACAAAGAAAAGTAAATATCTTTTTCTAAACTGTTAAATATCAATAACCAAATAATACTGCTCACTCAAGGTTCTGAGAAATTGACTCTTACAAAAGACGTTATGAAAAAAGCCAACGTTGCCCAGCGAGCCATGGAGCAAGAAATACTCGGTGAAGCTCTTGGACCGTATACCAAATTTTGAATTAAGAAACCGCACGAAAGTGGCAGCCGTCGAAAAACGCATAACGTCTTTGAAGTGGAAGTGGGCAAGATACCTGGCTAGACGCACCGATGGCAGATGTACGAAGTCCATTGCGGAATGTCGACCTCGAGAGGGGAAGAGATCGGTTGGCAGGCCACCAGCCAGATGGCCCGATGATATAGCCCATGTAGCCGGAACACAGTGGTTACGTCTGGCACAGGATCGTGAGAAGTGGCGTGAGCATGAAGAGGCCTTTACTCAGCAGTCGTTGTTATCAGGCTGATGATGATGATGATGAACCAAAGAATAAGTCTACGTGAATTCTCTTCTTCTTATGATCACCATTGTTGAATGGATTGTTCCTCTTCAACCCTCGACCAACTTGAAGTTCTTCACTGAAACAAAGATAATCTCTATCATTATTCATGGTTTACATTTACATAGAATTAATGTTTGGTTCTGTTGTATAGAGATTTCGATGGATAGTGAATAGTAGGTAACTTACATGTTTTCTTTTCCCGCATCCACACATAGATCACATAAAGCCTGATTGAGTTCATTTTCGTTCTTGAGGTTATGTTCAACGTCTCCACAGACTGGATGTAATTCTTTATAACACTGAGAGTTGAAGTCACTTTTTGAAGGGTTATTTTGTTACAGAAGAAAGTGCTTACACAAACTTCGTCACTATCTTCAATGAAAGCCCATATACTTGACATTTCTTCATCACATGAAGAATTACTAAAATCACATTATTTGGTTGTAAACGTACTGACACATCCTTTATCACGGTTAGCCATAGTAGCAGGCAGTGTGGCTATTTATCCAACTGATAGTATTTTTCGAGTGTCAATGTGTTTTTATACTTTACCTAATGTTAATGAGGAACCACTAATTAATAGGCACAATTGATTTATTTCAAAATAATATATTAAGTAATCACCAAAGAGACATTAATTAATTATATTTTGTACAGTCGTTGTTCGCACTCGAAAATTTTCACTTTTGAGGTTATAAAATAATTCCAACTTTTTTACAGAAACGACATCCTGTTGACTAGTATCCTGTAGACCAGGGGCTTAAGTAATGTAATGGCGTGTCGATGGCGTCCCAGTAGAAGGACAAAACCGGGGATTTCCTCGTTTTTCTCCTACAATCAGTGAACTTATCCTCTAGAATTAGAATCTGAGTACAAAACAGTACAAAAAACAGTAAAAGGACAGACAGCATGAATAAATCGTAATTCGTAATTGAAGCCGTCTACTGGGAGCCCATTTTGGCACCATTGCGTTACAGCTCAGGCCCCTGCAAAAAGAGTTAGGACCTTTTGTAACACGTTGTATACGAAGGCCTTAGATTTTTAAGGCTAACTGTACATTACTTAAATGTACTTTAGTCGGCGCCTTATTACTTACTTAGTACCGACTCTTACTCACACCGCCTTGAGGGATTTTGAATAAAAAGTACTTTTATTTGCTTTTATTATTTGCTCAATATAATTGTCTTTTCTTTTTTTATTCGTTGAAAGGCCACTCCGGTTTTTAGGTTACTTCTGAAAGGAATTTAAATACAGCCAGAGGTTTCCGACTTTTTGTAAGTTTATATTATCTTTTTTTTTATTGCATTCCAATCAAGCTTTCACAGGCAAATATGGTAGCTGGAGACAATATTTTTGTCTATCCCTTTTTCTGCACTTCCATCTTCTTCTTTGGGTGCCTCTCCGACTCAGCGAAGGTTGGCGGTCAGCTCCGCATATCTCTCTTTGTCTCTCGCGAGGCAAAATAGCTGAGCAGCATTCGCGATCCCAGTCCACTCCCGTAGGTTTCTTAGCCAGGATTTTCTCCTTCGGCCGACGCGTCTCTTGCCAGCGACTTTTCCCATCATTATAAGTTGCAGGAGGCTGTATCTCTCGTGTCTAAACACCAGGTCCTAGATATGCAACCTTTTGTTTTTACACTTCCATACGGTATCCATACGACAAAAGTAGAGTCTATGCCCGGCAATTTAGGCTTACGGGATATATTTTGTTCATGACAAGTGGCAATGGAAAAGGCATAATCATGTCGCTGTTATAATCCGTGTGGGATCAAAATGGGATAGTACCTTTTGGAACTGAAACGAAAATGACAGTTCTCGAGTAGCGTCAGTAAAAAAATTGTTAGTTCTACGTTCTCTCTTAAGATTATGAAATTGAAAATACACAAAAAAGTTTAATGGTTGTAATCTAAAAGAATTAAATGTTATTGCATTAATTGAATAAAACTCGAGAGACACCCACGCGCACAGAAAACACAAGCGAGTTTCGACGCGAGTTTGCCATAGACAACTAGAGTTTGCCGAAATGCTGACGCGACAGCTGACAGGCGGACCGCGAGCGTCTCAGTTACAAAAGGTAGTATCCCATTCTGATCCCGCACGGATTACAGCCGGGTAGCATCGTTATACAAGGTGGTGTTTTGGACAGTTCCATTCAGGACAGGGGTCTACACACGACAGCACGTCAGAGTTTATAAATCGTCAAGGGTTACAGAGTAGAGTGCTATTGTGTAAGGGTCGACGTGCTGTCGTGTGTACATCCGGCGACACGCTAAGATACCCCTTTTAGTTCCCTTTTCCTTTGGTGATAAACGCTGTGGCGGGAGAAAAGCAGTTTTTAAATATTGTTTTCATCGACTTTCACAATATTTTAACAACTCAAAGCTATGCAAATGCACCTATCCACACAAACATATTTTTAAATTTGGGCTACTACCAAAACCAAAAGGTTATGAAAAAAATTCAATTCTGAGACTTTTTCAACTTTTCTTTACAGATTTGACATCATTGATGTTGACCAGTAGTTTACACCCTGTGAGAAGAGTTAGGAGGTTTTGTAACATATTGTATTATTCTACCCTGCTGATTATATTCAGCTGCAGATGCAACATACATGCCAACAATGGACACCGTTTTAATATCACGTTAAGACATAATTCATATTGTACCGTACAAATTAGTGTCCCATATAAAGCCCGGCTATATTAACTTGTTAGACCGAGGCAGAGTAGTGAAAAGCCACCTTTATACCGCGCGGCGTCCTGGCGTTTACGTGAGATACGACCTTAAGAGGCAAAGACTAAAGTGGCTGGTGTACAGACAAGACAAACGGAGGCGTGTTCAAATCAGAGATGGGCGATGAATTTCTGCCTTTTCTGCCCAAACGATTTTAATCGGGCAGAAAGGGTTAAAATCGGGCAGAAATGGATTTTTGCCCATTTCGGCGGGCATAAATAGAAATTCACTACAAATTACTTTTTTGTTTACAAAACCTTATTCGGAAAATGTTAAATGACGATAATAGGAAAGAAAATTGGTTGCGGTGTAGTGTTGGGGGCGCTATCGGCGCTATGGGACGAAAATTTAGATTTAAAAAAAAAAAAAAAATTTTTTTTTGACCGGTTATGATTGGTTAGGTTCTGGAGAGCAAAAAAAGTCCTGTAACTTGATGCCGGGAAACGCACTGTTTTTGAGTTATGTATTTTTTTTTTATCAAAGCCTAATTACCCAAAAACGGTACGTTACCCGGCACCAAGTCACAGGACCTTATTTGCTTCCTAGGACCTACCCAAGCGATTCCCATAAAAAAAACAACTCCAAAGCGACCCAGTTACTACAGGGTGCACTCTAAGTCGATAGCGAAACTTTAAGTAGGCTGTCTACTGATCAATACAAACATCTTGTACTAGGTGGCGAAAAAAGGTTAAAAAAATGTCAGCTGTTCCATACAAAAGGTCGACTCAGTACTGCGCCAAATATATGAAGTGGCTGATATTTTTTTCGCTCCATTTTTTTCGCCACCCAGTAGGTACAAGTTGTTTGTATTGATCAGTAGACAACCTACTTTAAAGTTTCGCTATCGACTTAGAGTGCACCCTGTAGTTTCCCGACGCCCGATAGAATAATTATGAGTATTTTTTTCAATATCTCATATTTAAAAAACGATGCGTATTCCATAACGTGAGCATTTATTTTTTACGTCAAAGCGGGACGCCTGCCAACTTTTGCATAAATTGGTCAAGTGCGAGTTGGATGCTTTGTAATCATACTTACCAATAAAACCTAAGGAGTAAATAATAATAAAACAAACAAAAAATCTTCGGTTGCCTAACTCTAAAGAAAAAAAAACCGGCCCAGCTTCAACATTCAACTATTTGCCAAAACGCCCAAAGCGGGACATTTCTGCTCTTAGGGGGGACAGCGGGACAGACAGTCTGAAAGCGGGACTGTCCCGCCCAAAGCGGGACGGATGGTCACGTTAGTATTCCAGCACTAAGTGTTCCTAGCGCCTACCCAAGCAATTCGGTAGGCAAAGTTTTTTGTTCGAAAGTCCGTTATTGGCTTAATCTTATATTTAGACAATATTGAGAAACTAATTTCAATATTTTTTATTTTGGTTCAGTAGTTTGGATTTTACAACGTTTCAAAGATACGGTTTTATGACCTTCACGCGACGGTCTGCATACTGTTGGCGCTGTTTGGCGGTCATAGGAACAAAACATTTTAGCGCATAAAAACAAAACTACTGAAGCAAAATAAAAAATATTGAAATTAGTTTCTCAATATTGTCTAAAGATAAGATTAAGCCAATAACGGACTTTCGAACAAAAAACTTTGCCTTCCGAATTCCCGTCAAAAAAAGTTTCATTTCACTAAAACAGTTTAAAATTTGAAGTACATTTTAGTCTTTATCACTAAATAGCTGACCCTAGACCTCAAGCACAAGATTGACACTGTTAACTATTCCGATATTTTTGTATGCAGTGCAGTAGCTTAGTGTGATTGTTTTTCTATTCTGTGAACCATCAACTTGCCTACAGTCCGTCCGCTACAGGATAGGACTTGCGTGTCAGAGTATGATACTAATATTTAATACCTAGGTGTTCGTTATTGGATATCTCTTTCTCTCACTTAGAAGGCGTTATCATGCAGAGCTCACATCAACAACGTCTAGATTTTTTCCTTGACTTCGTTTTCAACTTTTGTTACTTCTGGCAAACAGAAAAGTAACTTGGAAATTGGAATGCATGTTTTGTAAAGTTAAAAAATCCTTATGGTTTTTTGATTGGATTCTAGACGTATTATAGCCTCTGTAATGGGTTCCAGAGACAGGTGGCATTGTTTCAACATTTTACAAAAATCTTCGTTTAGTAGTGCTGATTTGGGTTATCCTCCATTGGTAAGTGTGTACCTAGCCTTTTCGTGGACAGCCAAGGTATGAAGGGCAACTTTAGTGTTTTGCATATTTTGAAAGCATACCTAAGCAATGACTTCCCCAACGGGTATCACAGGAGATTCCTATCGTATCATCGAATGTCTTTTCACCGAATGAAGTTTCATTGACAACGAATCACCGAATGGTCGGATCACCGATGGTATCCTTCATCGAATAGGTCGTTTTATCAAATGCCCTATACCAATATTTAGAGCTAGAGCAGTGGTAGCCCAGTAGGTACCTACTACTACTGTCGTTTCACAAGCTGCCACCCGGCAGTACCTATTCAAATGTCCCACCACGCGCGTGCCCACTGCGGATTGGCGTTTTTCGCGTTAAGTATATGCCCGACGTTCAGGTTTCCTCACGATTTTCCCTTCATTAGCAAGTATTGTCACTACAAATGTAGGACAGATACACAGACAGCGAAGGCAGAGTTTGTAAGTCCCGTTTGGCACCCTTCGGGTAAGGAAACCAAAACAGGTGTAAAGTCACTATTACATGCTGCCACTGGAAATAAAACCTGTAACGACTCTGAAAAAAAGAAAAAACCCGACACGCTACTTTAGGTGAACCAATGTTACATTTTAGCTTGTAAACCTCACACAACGCATAATATTGAAACTCACTTACTCATCCATCACATCATATAATTTTCAATAAGAGTTATTTTTAAATAATAAAGTAGAACGTTCGATCAAACGAACCTTTCGATGATCCGACCATTCGCTGATTCTTTGTCGATGAAACGATATTCGGTGAAAAGACATTCGATGATACGATAGGAAACCGTCACTCACAGGGTAATGAAGAATGTCCGTGGGTCTGTTAAATCACTTGAAACTTTATGACCGTGTAGCCTAAAAATTTAGAAATACACCTGTTTTTGTTTCATTCAAATCGAGCCAGTAGTTTTAAAGTTACGACGGTTTTAGTTTCCGTCCTTTTGGAGTTTTTCGCGCGAGCGCGGTAAACTCGCGTGACGTCACAACTCTACACGCACCCGACACATACACCGTAACACTCATTCAAACGGCTGTATCTTTGGAACCGTACTAGGTAGCCAGTTGAAATTTTAAGAGATTATGTTTTATTATGGTGGATTACCCAAGAAATAATAAAAATAAAAAAATATTAAAAAATAAGAGGGGTCCCCATACAAAAAACGTTGTTTTATACTTTTTGCTCTTTAGAAAAAACGGTAAGAAATACAAGCATCAAACTTGGTATGATTATAGGACTTACTCCATAGTATAACAAAAAAATATAAAAAACGGTCAAGCGCAACTCGGACTCACGCGCCGAGGGTCCGTATAACCAGTTTTTTTTAATGTATGGTGGTACAGAACTCTCAGTGCGCGATTTCTACTCGCACTTGGTCAGTTTTTATGTGTGTTTAGTCAGTGTTACAGTAGTGTTTTAATATAATATTACTTAGTTATAACGTTAAAAATTCGCTTGGGACAGGTTTTAAAGCCGCAAGCTCTGTTTAAAATATTCCCTAGCACGGGTTTGTACTTAAAATAATATATTCTTACTTAGCTATGGATGACGACTTTGAAAAATGAAAAATGACCTGACTAAACACACAAAAAAACTGGCCAAGTGCGAGTAGAACTCGCGCACTGAGAGTTCCCTACCGCCATACAATAAAAAAACTGGTTATACGGACCCTCGGCGCGTGAATCCGAGTCGCGCTTGACCGTTTTTAGGGTTTCGTACCCGAAGGGTTCCACACGGGACACTATTACTAAGACTCCGCTGTCTGTCCGTCTGTCTGTCTGTCCGTCTGTCTGTCCGTCTGTCCGTCAGTCTGTCACCAGGCTGTATCTCATGAACCATGATAGTTAGACAGTTGAAATTTTCACAGATGATGTATTTCTAATGCCGTCATAACAACAAATACCAAAAATCAGAATAAAATAAACATTTAAGGAGGCTCCCATACAACAATTGTGATTTTTTCACCTTTCTTATAGATGGTAAGGAACCCTTCGTGCGCAAGTCCGACTCGCACTTGGCCAGTTTTTATATTATTTTGTTATACTATGGAGTAAGCCCTATAATCATACCAAGTTTGTTGCTTGTATGTCTTACCGTTTTTTCTATAGAGCAAAAAGTATAAAACAACGTTTTTTGTATGGGGACCCCTCTTATTTTTTAATATTTTTTAATTTTTATTATTGATTTGGTAATCCACTATAATAAAACATAATCTCTGAAAATTTCAACTGGCTACCTAGTACGGTTCCAAAGATACAGCCCTTTGAATGAGTGTTACGGTGTATGTGTCCGGTGCGTGTGGAGTTGTGACGTCACAGCAGCTGACGACCGCGCGCCCGTCGCACAGGTAGTTTAAAATTAAATATCTCAAGAACTATAAGTCGTATCAAAAAAATTTTTTCACCCAAATTTTCCATTTTTAATAGAGTGTATGGTAAGATAAAAATCAAAAGTTGATGGTATTCTTCATTTCAAACTCTCGCCAACATTTTTTCTTTTACAATTTTGTCCAGTCCCTACTTTTTTTCTCTTTTCTCATTTAATAATCTTCACATGAGGTTTCATGTTCAAACATTAAAATTAAGTTCGTATTTCACCTGTTTGTAGCTTCTTTTGTTACCGATTATGCACCGAATGTAAGGACAAAATTAATTTCATTTCCGCCCGGCGTTTATTATAAATGCCCGGCATTTATTGGGCAGAAATGGATTTTAATCCAGCGGTGGATTTTAACCCGGGCATTTACCCATCTCTGGTTCAAATTGATCCCTGTTGTGTATACTGGCTGACTGTTTAGGGCAGTGGTTCTTAACCTTTTTTGGACCACGGACCACTTTGATAATTTTTTTCTTAGTGCGGACCACCAGATCCAAGGTACATCGTGTTTCACATGAAATTGTTTCACCTGACCTAAATTATAATGTATGTAAGTAAGTTGAATACTTACAGGTAATTAATATGAGTCGGTTTTGGAACAACATACACGCGAAACTTCACCAATTTTACTAAAATTATTATGGAGATTGAATTGGTAGGCGATAGCAATGCGCGCGCAGCGCGCCCGAAAATTCACCGATTTTACCCTTCTTAAGCCGCAATATGGCGAGATAATCTTCCGTCAATATCATCAAGATTTCATTTGTTTGTAAAAGCGCGCGCAGCGCGCCCGAAAATTTTACGATTTAACTCTTAAAAATCAAGTTTTCCTTAGCACGGGTAGTAGGCGCGTGAAAAATGATTTTTAAGGGTTTTGATACTAATACAATTTATTATTTTTTGCGTATTGAACTGAAGACCGCAACTTTACATCGGAGCCTGCCGCAGGTTACGTATGTGCAATTTATTGTATTATCCTGTCAAAATCTGGCGCATTTGGTAATTCCTTGGCGCGATCTGCAGTCACGCGGATCTTTGGAGGTTAAAAATATTTTTCAATAGGGAGTAAGAGCCAGCGCGTACAAAAATTTCAGTTATTTTATTCATTGGGAACTTATTCAAACATGACTTTCAAAATCAACATTAAAATTTATTGACAACTATCGGTATGTGCGCTGGACTGCAGGACCCTCTCGCGGACCACTAGAGAGGCCCTCGCGGACCACCAGTGGTCCGCGGACCATAGGTTAAGAACCACTGGTTTAGGGGTTTTTTTTTTTATGTAGCCTGTATGATGTTCCACTGCAGGGCAAAAGCCCTCTCAGCCCTGATTTTTCGGTCCTGAGCCATCTCCGACCATTCAGGCAAATATTTTTCGAGTTCGTCTCGCCATCTTCTTCTCGGCCGGCCCCGTCTGCGATATCCGCCTTTGGGCACCCACTCGGTTTATCTTTATAAAATTCTGAGTATAAAAAAAAACTGTAATATTATGGACATTACATTCGTGATAGAATTGGTATTTTTTCAAGTGTCAAATATGCCTATTGTTAGGAAGATAACGGCAATTTAAGTTCCAAATTAGCTTTCAAGTCACTTTTTTAATCCCTTTACCAACGACCCAAAAAGAGGAGTGTTATAAGTTTGACCGCTATGTGTGTGTGTGAGGGTTTATCTGGCTGTGTATCTGTCTGTGGCACCGAAGATCATAAGTAGGTCAATGACAGCGGGAGGACAATGGACGAGATTGGCATTAGACCGAGGGGGTTGGCGTGAAAAGGAAGAGGCCTATGCCAAACAGTGGGCTTTATTTATGGGCTGGATAGATAGATAAGTAGGTCATAATGTCAAGTCTACTCTAGGTATTTAGTCTTTGTTTTTAATAGTGCCAAAGGTGCCCATGAAACACGTTTAGTGCCCAGTGTAAAAGTTTTATTGTGAACGCGAAGAGTCGCTGGAATCGTTCAATATAACCTTCAAGGCTCTGAGAGGCGATAAAATGGGAATGCCAAGAGAATAGTGGAATGGGCGCCTTAATTGGCGTGTCTATTTGGATGCTTAATCTTTTCACCAATTTCTTCAAGTGATCAAGATGGGCAAGATAGCTGGAGAGCTGGGGCCTTAGCCTGTAACGCAATAGTGCCAAAATTGGCTCCCAGTTGACAGCTTCAATTACGATTTATTAATGCTGTTGGTCCTCTTAATGTTATTGTAGCACAGAAAAGAATATTCCGATTCTAATTCTAGAGGATTAGTTCTTAGGTTTTAGGAGAAAAACGAGGAAACCCCGGTTTTGTCCTTCTGCTAGTACGCCATCGACACGCCATTGCGTTACAGGCTAAGGCCCCTGGTGACTAGGGAATCCAATCACGCAATCCCACGGGATTTGCAGGAGTGTAAAAAAACATACTTTTTTGTTCTATATTATATCTCACATAGTTTTTCGCCGTAAAGCCACCTTACGACCTTTAAAAAATGTTTCAATATTACACTCTAGCTCTTTAATTATTAACAAACGATGCTGATCTCGTGTTTACTGAAAAAGAAAGCAATTGGCCTGAATTTTTCCCATTTGTTTTTCCGTTACGGAATTTTTCCGTAACGGAAAAACAAATGGGGAAAACGTAGCAACTGCATACAAATCTAAAAAAAATTACGAACGGAAAAAAACCGTAGATATGTCTGTGGTAGGTCCCTTAGACTTGTATGCAGTCACTGCGTTAGGAATCCCGATTCGATTTTTTTCCATCCGGAATTCCGTCTGTATGTGGCTGGCCTAATTTCGTGTTCGAAAATCCTCAAGAACAGCACCCAGCCAGAAAATAACGCCAAAAAAGCCCAAACGGAGTCATTTACTCGTTTCTCTTAATCTCGCCTCTTACATCGACGACGGCATCAGGAATCGATTAAAGCCCGCCAAATTTGCAGGGTTTCGACGAAAGAAATTTAGTATTCCGATATGGCAATAAATTTCCGAGCAAAACGGCTCTGTGATCGGATCATCGAAATAAAGTACCCTGCATTCGGCGATGTTAATCGGATAAGTAATTTTATGTTTCGACGTGTTTTTGGGGGGAAAAAGGAAAAGACACGTACGCGTCTGTCTGATTTTAAGAAGATAATAAAGTAACCATACTGCGCAAGCGTCCAAAGGCCTCAAATGCAATGGAAATCGTCAAAAAAATACAACCACAATGATTTTTACATTTAAGAGGGAACGCGGGTAACATCAACTTCATACATAACTTTTTCTAAAATAATTATCCAGGGAGGAAAAAGGTCTCCCTTTTTGTATTTTTTGTATGGAGCAGCCGGCTACCCGCGTTCCGTCAGTTCGCGATTACAGCCGCCAAATGAGTACTTTACTATGCCAATTAGATGTGCACACGACAGCACGTAGAAGCCTGCACTTTAGTCGCCCGTAAAAAAAGTGAATCGAGTGCACGAGTGCCGACCGGCCACACAATGTACAGTCGGCCACACGATAGCATACCCTGTTTTGTTCGATTGGCGCTCTTATGCCGCGCGCGGTAAGAGCTGCCATGGGGTGTCTGTGTCTGTGGCCATCGAATTATCATAATAAACTATGCAAAGTCGCCCGTAACGTAAGTGAATTGAAGTTTTATGAAATAGCCCACAGAATGCGTAGCATAAGGCTGGGCTAGAGTATATCTATGGGTTTATAACTGTATCTCACTCTTTTGTTTGACGTAGAGGTGCGATACACAGAGTTATAAACCCATAGATACGCTCTAACCCAGCCTCATGCTACGCTTGCAGGTCTCCTTACTGTGTTTTTATCAGGGTAAATAAATAGAAACTAATAATAATAATAAGTCGTCAGCGTATACTGGTCAAACAAAGTTCCTTCCAAGGCTTCAAAGTTGCAATTTTCGCTCCGCCAGTAAACTTCTTGAAAATGGGGTGACCATGGCTTGCAAATACGCCGTGATAATTAGGTCACTCAATAATTTGTGGGACAAATACCCGGCTTCTGAATTGAGAATTTTAAGTAAATACTTAAGTATCGTTCTGTCACGTTCTTTTGTTAGAAATCAGCAGAGACAGAACGATACTTAAGTGCTTGCTTAGCGAATTTCTCAATTCAGAAATCGGCATGAAAGACATATTTCCAACCCAACGCATTTCGAAAGGCGGTATAGCATCGCTAATGAAATAGTTATTTGTTATGCGAGGATGCAAAACTATTATTTGCCTCGCGCGAGTGCTTGGGCTCCCGGTTGAAGACATCAATTACGATTGATTAATGCTGTTGGTCCTTTTAATGTTTTTTGTAGTACAGGTTTTAGGAGAAAAACGAGGAAACCGATACGCCATTGCGTTACAGGTTAAAGCTGGGTCCAGATAATGTTATTTTGTCCGTATTCTTTATCTTGAAGTTGTGCTTCCCTACCTGGACCCAGCTTTACGCCCCAGAACTAGCATGGCCACCCTCCTTTAGTTCCGTCAAGTACTCTTTGGAGGACATTACGACTGGAGCGCTCCTCTTTATTCAGACACTGAAGTAAAACTAATAAGTAGGCACTCGAAGCGCCTTGCAGATGTAAATAACTTGCGGAATTGCTTCAGGAAGGACTGAGATACAATGATGACGTAGAGTGGTCGGACTGAGTCCCTTTCTTAGGGTGGTAGTCTAGAACGCTACTTAAACTCAGTTCAAACTAGAACACTACTTAAACTCTGTTTAAACTCAGTTCAAACTAGAACGCTCCTTGAACTCTGTTTAAACTCAGTTTAAGTAGAGTTTAGTAGTGTCGACTGTCGATAAAACAGTGCATGTTTTGATTTGAATATCCTTCCCTTCATATGAAAACATGCACTGTTTTATCTTCAGTCTGAACTCTGTTTAAACTGAGTTTAAGTAGCGATCTAGAATACCACCCTTAGACTCTGTCACTGCCTCGGGCTTTTAAAAAGATTTTCGTTGAAGAATAACTCTACACGTATTTATCTACGCTGGCTTTCCAGTGGACTGACGGTTTAAATGTAATGGTAAAACGGGCTGTTTTCCGCAACTCGACGACGTCTGAACTTGCGCCTATTTTGCGTTAGGTGGGATTTTTCATCCTTGCCAACCCAGCTCCTCCAAGAAGCCCAGCAGTCCACGAATGTTCCGGAGCACTTCGGAGAGCGACCCCGGCGAACCAAGGTGGGTAGCCCGGTAGTTTTCCAGCTCCCTGCATTCCAGCAAGACATGAGCGGCTGTTTCGTCTGTCTCCATGCAGGCTCTGCTCAGAAGACTGTCAGCAGTCACCTATCAAAAATCGTTTTAACAGACACCTATTAAGAATAGATGTCTTTTAAAAGGACCGTGACCGGTTATTACTGCTCCTCACCATCCCCACCTGATTTTTTTTAAGCCTAAGGGCTCCTACGCACTGTCCGGTTAGCCGCGTCGCGGCTTGCCGTCCGGCTGGCCGCAGAATGCGGTTGCAATTGCGGTTAACCGGGCGGCGGCTAGCCGTCACCGCAACAGGAAAGTGCGGATAGCGTTGCGGTTCGATCGAACCATTTCCAAGATAAACGCTTCAATGGCGAGCAACCGCAAACTAGCAAACTGCAGTGCATCCCGCGTAGTGCGTATAGCGACCGTCCGGCTGGCCGTTTGTCGGGCCGCAGCGCTGCGAGCGACCGGTGCGGTTGGCTGGCAGCCGCATCGCAGTGCGAATAGATTATATGGTTTACATACAATTTTGGACTTCCGGCTAGCCGGACGGACAGCCCCAGTGCGGCTAACCCAGTCTTTCCCAACGTGGGCGATAACGCCCCCTTGTAGGCGCTGCAGGCCTAAAGGGGGGCGGTAAGAGACCCAGAAAAAAAAGGGAGCGTTGTGTAGGGCTTTGGGGTCGATTTAAAATTTCATCTACCTAGCTAGGAAGACTCTTAGACACCGACTGAGCTCTCGACTCGATAATTTATTCTTAAAGTGGGCAGTAGACAAAAAAAGGTTGGGAACCTATGGGCTAACCGGACAGTGCGTAGGAGCTCTTAGAAGACTAGCTAGGCTAACGGCATGTCGATAGGTTCCCAGGAGAGGCACCAAACCGGGTTTTCCTCGTTTATTTCCTACAACCAGCGAATTACAATCAGAATATTCTTTGCTGTGCTTCAAAAACGTTCAGTATTTTTCTACGTTGTCAGTATTGTCAGCCTGATTATTTCCATTTAGCTTTGGTCAGTGTTTTTTCAGGCGTATCATGATGACAGGCGCTTGCGTAATCCGAGAACTTAATGCAGCCATATTGTTTTGTAATAGTTGGAGAGCTGGTGACCAATCGAGATATTTTTTCGTACAAGGCTGGGAGTTAGTAGGCTGATAGAGTAGACTTCGCTGAGTCTGGGATAAATATTTTTTTGGTCCGGTCGCGGTTGAAAGTTAGATTTTTTCGACTTTGAAAGTTTAAATGTATGGGTCGAGTCATTTCTTTTTTGTCTACAAGGCTGGGAGTTTTTAGGCTGCCTTTTTAGTCTCCGCTGATCACGAAATCACTATTAATTACTAGCCAAATGCGGTAAATATTGTTTTTTATAACCTAGAAAGTGTGAATTTTTGGGTTATAAAACTCAAACTTTCAACCACGCTCGGCCGAAAAAACAAATATTTTCTTGTTCAACGGAGTTTCAACAACTAAACTAGAAGTTTCTAGCCTTGTACGGTCGGCCACAATCTCAGATACCCCATGGCAGCTCTTATCGCGCGTGGCATAAGGGCGCCAATCGAATAAAAAGGGGTATCTGAGACTGTGGCCGACTGTACGACAAAAAAAATATACTGAACCCATACATTTAAACTTTCAAAGTCGAAAAAATCTAACTTTCAACCGCGACCGTGCCAAAAAAATATTTTTCCCAGACTCAGCGAAGTCTACTCTATCAGCCTACCAACTCCTAGCCTTGTACGAAAAAATATCTCGATTGGTCACCAGCTCTCTAACTATAAAGACAAGAGAGAGATTTTCCTGAAAAGAGCCATCGCTTTGTTTTTCCTCGCGCCGGGTCATATTGACGTCCATTAGGTGAGGTTTTCTTCGGAAAAGAGAGCATAGTACCACCATTTTGCACTCAACTTTGTCATTGATATCTTTGACCTGCATATCGTGAAACACACCAACTACTGCAATCCAGACCGCATTTCTTCATTCATTAATTCATCCATTCATTAATTAATTCATTCATACTCCGTGCAATTTTAGTGGTTTTAAAGCCGAAGGTATTTAGTAGCACTCGTGATTCTGAGCCAAATTCCAAAATTTTACTTCAAAACGAGCGAAAAAAAAAACCACTTCCCAATACAAACGGCTATCGCCAATCGACACCATTTGTATGGAGAAGTGAATTTTTTTTTCGCGCATTTTGGAATGAAATTTTGTTATTTGGCTCAGAATCACCAGTGCAACAAAATACTTTCGGCTTTAAAACCACTAAAATTGCACGGTGTATATTAATTCATACCTTCAGTAATTCTTTCATTCATATATTAATTCATTCATTCTGTCATTCATTCATTCCGAATGTTCTTAGGCGCCGAAGGATAGCTAGGTTAGGCCCGGTTTCTGAATTGAAAATTTGTCATTAATTCATTCAGAAAACATTCTTAGGCGCCGTGGGATAGCTAGGTTAGGCCCGGTTTCTGAATTGAGAATTTTACTAAGTAAATACTTAACTATCGTTCTGTCACGTTCTTTTGTGAGAAATTCGCAGAGGCAGAACGATAGTTAAGTACTTGCTTAGCGAATTTCTCAAATCAGAAACCGGCAGTTAGTCTTTTAACTTGAGGAACCATTGAACTTACAAAGAGTAGCTAGGGGAGCACAATGTCACGATAAAAGTTTTATCCCAATAGCGGCTATCGCCATCTTCCTTTATTTCACCGCGTGAAGCGAGATGCCGCTACCCGACAGTGGGATAAACTTTTATCTTGAAGTTTTGCTTCCCTACCTGGATCGTTTATATGAAAACTTACAGGTCTTATAGCAGTCGTATCAATGTGGGTAAGGATTCATTATTAGTAAGGCTGAGGCCCGGTTTCTGAGTTGAGAATTTTACTGAGCAAATACTTACGTATTGCTCTGTCGCGCTCTTTTGTGAGAAATCTGCAGAGACAGGACGATACTTACCCATTTGCTTAGCAAAATTCTCAACTCAGAAACCGGGCCTCAGTATTTTGTATTTATTACCCAAGCCTACTCCATCTAAAACAAGTCCCCAGGAGACTAGTATGAGTGAAGGTTCCACTTGATGCTGTATAAGAAAAACATCTCATTACTTAGATGCAAAGGCCTTTGTTTAGTTTATTTTTATTTATTGTTTTTCATGTCTTGTCAGGCCACTTTCGCGAGAAAAATAAAGAGATACAAGAGAGAAAAAGTACATTCCTCCGCACAAGAGAGGTTTAATAAGAATCAAAAGGGGATCACACACGCCTTCCCACGAAACAACTCTTGATCCGGGATAAGCCCCATTACAGAAAGAAAAAAAAACACACGTAATATCTTTACGCCCTTTTAGGCTTTGGACACTTTTAGGTATTAACTGACTTCAAAAAGAAGGACGTTACTCAATTCGAACAGTTTTACGTGTATTAACCTCAGAACTTTTATACAGGGCAATTTTTTAATAGCATTTTTCCTGAAACACGTCCACTTCTGAGTTGAAAATATGAAATGTGATTTTCAACAACTTTTGTTCTTCGACTTTTCGAATTGAACGATTTATTTAACGTTTCTTTCCTCTCACGCTACTTTTGGTTGATATCCTTCGAAGGGTCCATGGATGCGGATGGCGAGGGCCCGTGAGAGGTGGCGCGATGGGAAAGAGGCCTATTAAATACCACTAACATTGGGCAGATGATGATCAATGTTATGTTTTAAGAGCTTAGTTAATATGTAAAGAAAATGTTTTTCCTTAAGGTTTAGTTAAGCGGTCTCCGCAAACGCCCTCTGCGCTGTCTTTTAAATAATTCTTAGGTTTAGTGAAGCGGTCTTCGAAAACGCGTTTAAAATGTAAGAGTACGTCAAAAACAAAATATTTCTATTGTAAAAGTAAATGGCACTAAATATAATTTCCTTCTTCCCAGTGCTTAAAATCTGACAAAAGAGGATAGACATGTGTAGGTAATGCTCGTAATATTACAAAAGACATATCACACCACGGTGTCATGAAATATTACGCATTACACCAGAGAATAAAGCATGACACATTGCATTTCAGCACACTTACTGTACTGCAATTAAGTGTACTGATATGCCAATATGTCATGCTTCATATGTGGTGTAATTAAATGAATGAACTGTACTGCAATGAAGTGAGCTGAAATGCCATGTGTCATGCATGCTTTATATCATCTGGCGTAATGAATTAAATGCACTGTACTGCAGTGAAGTGTGCTCAAATGCGCTGAAATATTTCATGATGTGTGATCTAATGATAATGTAATATCACGCGGAATGAAATGTCACGAAATATATCATGACTTCGAAGTGCACTGTTTCGCGCATGTCTAGTCGAGGACAGAGCCGTGGCCGCAGTAGCTTAGCCGGATATATGCCGGCTCCCGCCTAAAATATATGCCCATAAATATGAGCGAAGTGGCGACTTTTAAACATTTTTGTTTCAACGCGGTTTAAGTTAAGATTTACCGCCGAAAACTCGAAACTCAACCGGAATGAAGCGCGGACTGCGCTGCTTGAGGAAGATAAAAATGTGGGTTAAACAAAATTATATGACGTTATCCCTCAAATTCGGAAATGCGGGTACATCGGAGCTTAAAAGGTTGTATTCAGCGTGCATGGAAAACAAAGCGTAGACGCACTTGAAATGTTAAACTTAAAACTCATGGTAGGTATAAAAGCCGTGATAGTTTTATGGCCGTGAATCCGTAAAAGTCTAAAACGCTGTGATCAGAGAAACTCACTCAATTTACCCTGATAAGAATATTTATTTTCCCCATCCTGTGATAAGAATTTATTATGTGAATATCTCAAAACTTTTTGCACTTCATTTATTCGTACAATAGCTTTAATTTATTCAGTTTTTTCTAACTGTTTTATTTTATCTTCTTTTCAGGTAATTTTCAACAATTCTCTATGGAATGGAAGGCGAGCATTAATATGAGTATTTTAATATTCACAGAGCGTCCTAAACTAACAATTCGTAAGATAAAAATAAATACTAAGTACAAGAAGGCAGAAAGGCCTGACGGTTCTATGCAAATAGAAGATGAAAAAGTAAAGTTAGGTATGTTTTTTTTTTTGCATAAATTAACTGGTCAGTCAACCAAGCAAGGTAAAGCAGATAAATCAGTGCCGTTTAATATTTGAACGAGCGAGCGAAGCGAGAGACGACGTTCTCCGAGTCTACTTGAACAATCCGGCGTTTCTATGTATGTATGTTTACGCGGGAGGGTCCTGCAGTCCAGCGCACATAGCGATAGTTGTCAATAAATTTTAATGTGATTTTGAAAGTCATGTTTGAATAAGTTCCCAATGAATAAAATAACTGAAATTTTCGTGCGCGCTGGCGCGCGCTCTTACTCCCTATTGAAAAATATTTTTAACCTCCAAAGCTCCGCGTGACTGCAGATCGCGCCGAGGAATTACCGAATGCGCCAGATTTTGACAGGATAATAAAATAAATAGAAATAAAATAAATATACGTAACCTGCGACATGCTCCGATGTAAAGTTGCGGTCTTCAGTTCAATACGCAAAAAATAATAAATTGTATTAGTATCAAAACCCTTAAAAATCGAGTAATCAGTGCTCACTCATAGTATGTCGTTAGCTCATGTCAAACCGCAGGTTCGGTGAATTTTCAAATGCGCTACGCGCGTGTCTTCTATTCAAAACAAAGGAATTCTCCATTATGAAATGTAAGACTTAAATAAGTTAATTTTAAGCCGCGCTGGGTGCCTTGTTCAAATAGGTAATAGCAAAATAAATCTTCATAATATAATTAAAAAGGGAAGAAACTGTGAATTATCGGGCGCGCTGCGCGCGCATTATTCACGCACCTACTACACATGCTAAGGTAAACTTGATTTTTAAGACTTAAATCGTAAAATTTTAGGGGAGCGCTGCGCGCGCTTTTACAAACAAATGAAATCTTGATGATATTGACGGAAGATTATCTGACCATCTTGCGGCTTAAAACGGGTAAAACCGGTGAATTTTCGGGGGCGCTGCGCGCGCATTGCTATCGCCTACCAATAAATCTCCATAATAATTTTAGGAAAATTGGGTAATTTTCGCGTGTATGTTCCATTGTTCCAAAACCGACCCATATTAATTTCCTGTATTCAACTTACTTACATACATTATACTATAGGTCACAGTTGAAACAATTTCATGTAAAACACGATGTACCTTGGATCTGGTGGTCCGCACTAAGAAAAAAATTATCAAAGTGGTCCGTGGTCCAAAAAAGGTTAAGAACCACTGCACTAGTGTATTCAACTGAAATCAATAAATTCCTGGATTCGGCTCTTTTTCCAATAGAAGGGCAGGTGGTTAACGTAGGGTTTTCAGTAAATAAAAGCATAAACATTGATTTATTAGTTCTTCCGTCCGTCAGTAATCTTACTTACAAAATTAGTTCAAGAATTGTAAGTAATGTAGAGACAACGTCATGCTTACGTAAAATTGATACGCTATAGATAAAGATGACTAAAGTAGACAGACACAGGTGTTTAAAATCGCAGACAAAACAAAAACTCAAAAGCTCATCAAACAAGTAACTGCCAAAAGCAAAGCACGTCATTTAACACCGTTCCAAATCGGATCAAAGCCTTTTTTTCTCTCTCCTTGAGGCACAAAGGCGGTTTTATCCTCATAAATCTATAAACGACGATTTCCATATAATAGTGCGCGCTTGAGATATTCGATAGTTTCCGTGCGCCTTATGATTTTGAAACGTGATATTTTTACCCGAAATCGCCGGGTTTTGGATGAAGGGATTGTGGTCTCGAATCGAGCTAAAAAAAACTATGGCTTTTGCATCTACGTAGTGAGATGATTTATACAGCGTCTAGTAGCACCTTCACTCACTAGACGGGTGAAGAGATCACTCGGCGCTGCAGTGCCTGGGACATTGTTTGTCAGGATGCTAAATAAAAGGGTGCTGGACGTTTATGAATGTCAACACGAAACTGGCTGTGTTAGATAGCTCTCAGTGTTTGATATGTGAACTTTTTAGATTCGCTGAAAAAAAATAGGTGGCGCACTTTTTCAGCGAAAATATCTTGCAATCTGTTATGGGTATCAACATGAAACTGGCTGTGTTAGATAGCTCTCACCTAATTCTACAGGGTGCACTCTAAGTCAATAGCGGAACTTTAAGTAGGCAATCTACTGATCAATACAAACAACTTGTACTAGGTGGCGAAAAAAATGGAGTGAAAAAAATATCAGCTGTTCCATACAAAATGTCGCCTCAGTACTGCGCCAAATGTATGAAACATCTGATATTTTTTTCGCTCCATTTTTGTCGCCACCTAGTACAAGTTGTTTGTATTGATCGGTAGAAATCCTACTTAAAGTTTCGCTATCGACTTAGAGTGCACCCTGTAGTGTTTGATATGTGAACATTTTTACCCGACTACGCGAAGCAAAAAGGAGGGTTATGATTTTAGCAGCGTATGTATGTATGTATGTATGTATGTATGTATGTATGTATGTGGGTATGTATGTTTGTGTGTTCATCTGTTCCCTCGCAGAGCCTAAACTACTGGGCCGATTTCAACAAATGAGGTGTCGTTGGATTTGTCTTAATCACCCAGGTAACATAGGATAGTTTAATTTAAAAAAAAAACAAGATGGCGGCTGTGCTGCGCCCTAAAGTGGTGGACCTAAAAATAAAAATTATCGGATACCATCGTCATGGGTATCAAATGAAAGGGCTTTAAAAGACCTTTTCAAAAATGTATAACACATGTAGCGTCAACATAACAAATAGAACAAAAAATTCCAAAATGTGTTTTTTTTTTTGCCCTCCTTGGTTCTATTCTGGGTGATCGTCCAAAATGACTTACTAAAAAGCTCAAAAAAAAATAGAAGTTAAAAACTAAAACCCGACTACTAAAAGGCTTAAAACAAGACCTGTTTATCCTTAAAATAGACTCATAGTTAGGTAATTAATCGTAGTCGGAGGACACCACATTCACATTTGATAAACCGATGGCCTCCGACTACGATTAATTACCTAACTATGAGTCTATTTTAAGGATAAACAGGTCTTGTTTTAAGCCTTTTAGTAGTCGGGTTTTAGTTTTTAACTTCTATTTTGTGTATTTGATACAGGAATCGATTTTGTGTATTTTTCTTTGCGCCCGGGCTAATTCACTATGCACCGCGCCTTAACAGGGAAAGTAATTCCTTAACCGTGGTAAATTCAACATCGCTAGCCATCATTTTTATCTACCCTGGGAGACCGTACCAAGTTTATGTGCTTGTAACTTTAAAAAACTCTAACAATATTTCGTTTTAGAATATAAAGTGCTATAAAGATCACGTCAATTAGTGAAGTTTGGAACTCGTTAAAATAATTTAAAACCCTGCCTTAGAGGATCTGGTACGTAAGCTTTAATGGTAGTCGTGGAGCCAGACCACGAAACCCACGAACGTTGTCAAATCGGCATAATTGACTCAAATGTGCGTGATTTTACACTCGAAGCGCGAGAATTGTATAAATCGGGAGAACATGATGATGATGATGTCCTCCTCATCGTGATCCGATGACGGCGACCTCTGGATTTGTAGGGGGACTTCTACGGCGATGTGCGCGAATGTGGCTCGAGAAACCCAACTTATTTGCAAAAGTCCGGTTATAACGATCGCAGTGAAGTTCACCGCGAGCGTTGTACGTGTATGTGTAAGTGGGAGAAAATCATTGCATATCGAGAGATCAATAATACAAAATTAGTGGATCTTCCGAAAAATCGGGAGGTTCGGGAACAGTGATCCCGAGACTGTTAGCTTCCAGTATGTTGCACTGATCGACGCCAGGTTATTTTAGGGCGTCCTCTCTGCCAAGTTCCAGTTGGACACCATTTTAGTGCTATCTTGGAGGGGTGGTTTTCGGGTCTTCGCATAGTATGACCTATACAACGCCACTTTATTTAACATTTATAATAAAGGGTGGATTTTCGAGACGGGGCAGCAAGAGCAGGTACCTTAACCGATATAGTTACAGGAAAGAGTTCCTAGGAGACCATCCATAACTTTTTGAGATATTATGAACTGCATTCACAGATTTTGTAAAAAATTACAGTCAACGAAAAAAATGCTTTATCTGCTAATTATAAATCTGGAAGTGATTTTTCGACACATTTAAGGGGTGTTGGGACGTTTTGTCATCCAGAAAATAGAACGCAGTTGAAGTCCACAGTGACAGTGCTCGCACCAATGTGTATCGACGTCTTAATAAATGATAGCTCAGCGTTTTACGATGTTGTTGCCTTTAAAACTGAAACACATGGCTTTAACTACACCTCGATACCTTCTAGCGCTGTATTGTACTGTATACTACAGGGTGACGTTTAGTTCGTTAGCGGAACGCTTACGTAGATGTAAAGGCCTTAGGTCGGCCACGGCGTCGCGAGGGCCGTCCCTGCTCCACGATTAAGGTCTCTGAATGAGAACCGAAACTAGTCTGCTATCCCGACATATTTTCAACTATTAAAACATCGGTTTAACTCACTTGTTTGTGTTTTGTCGGTGAGCATTTCTCACGACAGTTTAAGTTTTTTTTTACTAAATACAAAACATCTAGCAATGAGCCGTTTTCAAAGAACAAATTCAAAGCAGTTCATAGATGGCGTTTACAGGCGTGGTCATAGAAAAACCGGAATACGGCTGTCAAATTTCGCTTAGCACAGATAAATTTTGACAACCGTATTCCGATTCTTCTATGGCCACGCCTGTAGGCGCCATCTATGAAATGCTTTGTGAATTGTGCTGAAAACGGGCTCGAAGCTTTGCAATGTTAGCTTGAAGCGTAAAGCGTGTTCTCAAATTATATCCGCTGCAACTCCCTCCAGCACTAAAAGTCAACCGATGTTATCGGCATCGTGTAACTTAACACGAGCTATTCAACCATCAAGGTGGGTCATAAAAATTCACCAAAACGCTTTAGAAAATATACGTTGCCAGTATAAAGTGCTTGGAAGGTTTGTTTTTAGCTAGTCTGTGTTTTGAAACTGTATGCAATGAGGATTTTTTAAAACATCAAATATAGTTAGAGTAACTGTCAAAATCAGTATACTAATCTGTGGTTTCCATATAAACCAAGATAAATATAAGATTTTCCTCTCAATGACCTACCAATTAACTTAATAATTAAACATATTTTATATGAATGGAAACCTATAATTGGCTTAACATACTAAAATTAAGATCTCTTTTTTTTTCTAAACACTAACCCATGCTAGGGATCTATAAAGATTTTTCCTTTAGAATCCCGGGCGAATTAACCTTTATAAGATCTCAATGTTTTTACGCTGTTGGACTCCTAAATAAAGCTAAATCAAAATCAAATTGGACACGTGAAAAGCAGCTCTTAGACGTCCAATTAGCAAAATCATCCGCCGTGGTGTTTTTGAGCATTAGAACTTTTAAAACTGTTATAATAAGTAGTTTAAACTAAATTGGCCGCCACAAACCGGCTGGAGTTAATTGAATATAACGCCAGGAGAACCATAATCCGTCGACTGAAATAATAACTGAGCAGTCGGTGTGGACGGGCTGTGCCGGTAGCATCCAAAATTTCTTGGCGCTTATAGGTATTACAAAAACAGCTTTAAAATTTTCGATGACAATCATCAAATTTAGAAAAATAATCAAGGTGTCAAATTAGTTTTTTTTATTTTGGTTAATTATTGCGAATTGCAACTACGTAAGTATCTAATGTTTATGTCGATTTTGCTAATTGTCAGTTTGAAAATAAAGAGAATAAAAATACACGAGGTCTAAAAAAAAAGTAAAAAAAAGCTCTTACTATAAAGCAAGGACTAAGCCAGTGCCACATTTGTAGTATTTGGCTTAGGAAGCGCCCGTCGATTTTTCGCTTTAGTTTTCATTCGGGGACTCCCTCGTCGCTCGTCCGCCGTTTTAATTGACTGGACTCGGTCCTGGAATAAAAACTAAAAGGGGCGGCCGGGAATGCACCAGAAGGTCGGTTCGGACTTTCTAACCTAACTAAACAGTATGGCTCAAAAGTAAGCTACGGCGTTTATTTGCAAAAAGATTGAGACATTTGCGTTTCCGGCCATGATTGCCAGCAAATTAGCAAAAAAAAACATTTACTTTTAGGACTTTGATTTTGGTCAAGACGAGACTTTCAAGCATCTTGGCCAACCTTTCTAGAATTTGTGTCTTGTCTCGATTGTTTGATTCGAAGTTCAATTCGTGTATCAAGATTAAAATTAGTCAACAAAAAAGTGAGATGGGGCGAGAATTTCGAAATATTTATTTTTAAACAAAGATTTTTTATTCCGTAGAATTCTGACAGCTATCATTTTTTGACATGACAGAGATTGTACCTACAAACCTTTTTGGGGCGTTGTTTTTGATTGATTTGGATGACATAAACAATCGAGAATCTCGAAATCAAGAGGTCACAAAAACAAGATCGAGTCAAGATTTTTGCTCGCCTGTCGAGATTGAGTCTTGATAATATGTTCAATGTATCAAGCACCAGCCCCTCTACCCTTGACGCATTTCTCCAATACGGCCGCAATATGGCGCAATTTACAAAATTTAATATTTTATAAATTAAGAGGCATTTTGCGTTTTTATTGAATAAAACAGCCTTAACTTTGAATAAATATTACAAAGTATTTAAAATCAAAGCATTACTATGCGAATTCAAAGAGAAATTAATTTTAAAACTTTTTCAATTTGATCGCAATAGCGTCAAGGGTAACCCCCCAGCACAGATCGATGCTCGATTGTCTGAAGAAAATCTCGATACTGAAATTTTCTTGTCTTGTCTCGTTTGCTGAATGACTATTTGATATGCCTCATACCAATATCCTCATGACTATCGCACATGCTGAAAATCGATTTGTCACCGACACGCCAAGGTCCTAATGTCGGCTAATGTCAATGTCAAGCTCAAGCTAGTGTCTATAAATATGCTGACAGCTACTCAAGCTCGATTGATTTTGTTTTCTGAGATCACCTACTTGAGCTTGAGCTTGAGCTGAGGGCGAGGCCCCATTGATGCGTTGCGCTGCGTTGCGTCGTCGTTGCGGACACGTTTGTATCTGTCCATTGCGAAGGCTGAACAGCCCCTGAACAGTCTACTCTTGTCGCATTTTTCCAATACGGCCGAAATATGGCGCAATTTAAAAAATTTCTTATTTTACAAAATAAGACGCATTTTGAGTTTTTAACGAATAAAACACCTTTGAATAAACATTACCAAGTATTTAAAATCAAGGCATTACTTTGCGAATTTAAAGATAAATTAATCTTAAAACTTTTTCAATTTGATCGCAATAGCGTCAAGGGTAACCCCCCTGAGACGCAGATGCGACGGCGTGTATACTCTCTTGCGTCGCGACGTCGTGCGTCGTCGTAACTCAGATGTGGCGTTTAATGCGTCGATCCGATGCGACGACGCAACGCAATGCAGCGCAACGCACCAATGGGGCCTCGCCCTAATGCCACCCTCAGAAATCTATCTCGTCGAATGGAGTGGCGCTTCTGCGCATTCTCGCACCATCCACATTGAAATAAAAACTGAAAGGCTTGTCTAAACAACTGTGCGCTTTGAGAGCGTCTCTTTATTGTAGCCACGCGAAGTGAGCATTCGTAATAACCCGCCTTTACATCTGTTGCTCATTAGATGTCTGGGGATTGCTGAAAACTTTGTGAGGAAATCTGAAAACATTGCGTTCAGTGCAGAGGGAGATTCACATTTTCTCTTTTTCTTTCAACGTTGGACGAATATTACTTGGGCATCTAATAATCGTGAACCAATTCACTCACTCACGATACTAAAACCCTTATATGGGTTCCGTATTCATGCTACGAGTTTTCATGTCACGAATATTTTTTCCGGATTTTATCTGGTTTTGTAGCTAAATATGTATAACGTTATAATATGATAGAGCTACATGTTGTCGTAGCTTTAACGGATTTCTTTCTTTTGCTTGGCTCTTATAATTTAGTTAAAGTTTAACTGGTCAATACAAACCACTTGTACTAGGCAACGAAAACAATGGAGCGAAAAAAATATCAGCTGCTTGCTACACACAAAATTTTTTTCGCCATCTAGTACATACAAGTTGTTTATAGTGATCAGTAGAAAACCTACTTAATGTTCCGCTACCGAATTTGGTTGCACCCTGTAGATACCTACCTAAAACCGACTATTTAGTGCCGAAAGTGGAAAAGTAACGAAAAAGTTTCCCCACACATTGTATCGCGCTAACTTAGCGCGTATTGATCCCGATGTCTGTCTGTTTGTTCATTTGATACGCCCAATAATACTAATGATTAGGGTGGAAACTAAGATCCTACGGGGACTGCATGTTAAGTAGTCTGTAGGTCTTTTGTCAATAAGTAAGCTTTGCCTCTGTTTTTTAGCCCCGAATTAAAAAGAGGGGAGTTTTAAGTTTGACCACCTTATGCGTCTGCCAGTATTTGTGTCTGTCTTTGGCACTTGGATGCGGTTTTAAAATACCCCCATTATATAGTCATAAACGGCCGATTTTGATAAAATATATCTAAGGAAACTCGCTAGAAAACCTGCTTTAAAATATTAAGAAAACCGCATCAAAATCGGTTCACCGGCTTAAGAGCTACGGTGCCACAGACAGACACACACACATATAGACATACAGACAGACAGACAGACGGGGTACCCTCCTCTTAAACATTCGTAAGCTTCTAATAAGCCGTTATACAAGTTGGCGTCCAAGCGCTCTTGTCGACAAAAGAGTAACCCACGCCTTTCGAGGTTAATCCGAGATTATTTCTTCCAGAGGTTGAGTGGTGATTGTTGACCTAGCTGGGAGTGTAGTGGCTGGTAGCGAAATAGAGGCGACACAGCTGAATTAATGTAAACCCAGATTCAAACACAATGAATATTTCTATTTTACAAATGGCGGTGGCGGTGGTGGCCTAGTGGGTAGAGCAATGGACTCGGAAGCGAGAGACCCAGGTTCGAATCCCGGTGCGGGCATGTACCTATGACTTCAATTTATTTCTAAGTTACGTATATTTGTGAATTTGTAGTAGCAATACCACTCGCTGACTTTGAAGGAAAACATCGTGAGGAAACCTGAGCGTATGAGGCATTATACCCTCAACGCAAAAATCGCTAACTCGCATTGAGCACGCGAAGTAATTAAGCTCGAACTCTCTCTCTGAGAGAAGGCTTTTGTCCAGCTAGTGGGACATGTATAATTTTATTGTACAGGCTACATCTGACTCTGACTGACAAATTGGGTCCAGATAGGTGGGCAAAAATCGTCACCGACTGGACCCCACAAGATGGACACCGGCGCCGCGGCAGACCAAGACGGAGATGGCGGGACGACCTCACAATTTTTTTTGCCGGGGTGGCAAGAGGCGGCCGAGGATAGAGAGGAGTCGAAGAAAAAAGAGGAGGCCTTGGCCCAGCAGTAAGACACCAAAAAAGGCCACAAAAAATATTGAAGCCTAAAATCCTACAACTGGGAGCCTATCGAGGCACCATTGCGTTACAGACTCAGTCAGTCAGGCCCCAGGGTGTGTAATCTTATTCTAAGGAACACCTTGGAATACCAAATGAACCACCAATCTAACGTTTCAATGAAATATAACACGTTTTATTAGTATTCTTTCAATAACCATTCTGTATGAAATATTACCCTCCAAAACATGTGGTTAACCCAGGGGGCGGTAAACAGACTGTCGGACAAGCAGTTTTGGTCTTTAAGCTGGCGTCCTAGGGGTGGTTTTGGCTTGTAAGAGGTAGGAAAGAAACACCCTCTTTATTTAAACGTCATATTTTTATGAGTTTTGCGGCTTTGATTAATCATTGTTTATCTTAAAGCTAGAGGGGGTCGAAAAAAACAATATCGAACTGGACTTAAAGTATTAGAAAATAAACCTTATTTTAAGAGGTGTAAGATTCAATTTTGTCCAGAGTCTCGTTGCAAATTATTCCGAATGAAATTTGAGACACTATTTGGGATTTTCAATGAGCAATTTGAGATCGAATTAGGGTTTTTTTTCAAATTGGGTCTTTGTAAACAGAGCTATTTGTATTGGACTAATACCTTTTGCTATTGATTTATTTCAATCCTATTTTATTATGCACGTAATTCATTCACTTCAATCCCGTATGTTTAAGCCCTAGTAAATGTACTTATTTATATAATACCCCTACATATTATTTTATTTATGAATAGTTTATGTATATATTTTTTTTTAGTTTTTTGTTGTGAGGTGATAATACTCCGTGCAATTTTAGTGGTTTTAAAGCCGAAGGTATTTTGTTGCACTGGTGATTCTGAGCCAAATTCAAAATTTAATTACAAAACGCGCGAAAAAAAATCACTTTTCCATACAAATGGTGTCGATTGGCGAAAGCCGTTTGTATTGGGAAGTGTTTTTTTTTTCGCTCGTTTTGAAGTAAAATTTTGGAATTTGGCTCAGAATCACGAGTGCAACTAAATACCTTCGGCTTTAAAACCACTTAAATTGCACGGCGTATTCTTATCATCCCGCCCAGACGAAAAACTTACGAGTAGCAGGCAAAAAGTGGACCTGCTTTCCAAAGTTGATGCTTCTACTTACCCTCCTAATGTACCTACAGTCAGCGACACCGTGAGATACACTTTTTTAGTTCGAATGACGCACTTATGACGCGCGCGGTAAGAGATGGGGTTTAACTCTGTAACGCAATGGCGTATCGATGGCGTCCCAGTAAAAGGAAAGAAACCGAGTTTCCTAATTTTTCTCCTACAACCAGCGAACTAATCCTCTAGAATTAGAATCAGAATATTCTTTCATGTAGGTACTACAAAAACACTAAAAGGACCAACACCATTTTAAATCATAATTGAAGCCATCAACTGGTAGCCCATTTTGGCACCATTGCGTTACAGGCTAAGGCCCCTGATCCCATTCTCATCGCGCGCGGATACCCAGAAGATGCCCACTTCTTATTTAGTTGGAATAAGCTGCCTTAAGGGGTATCCTAGTGTGTTGCTGACCGTACGTGGTTTTATGTTAAAATATGCACTGTTTAATACACGCTAGTGAATAATTTCACTTTAATGTACTGCTAAAACCATTTAATGGGCACTAAAACGCGGTGCAACACTCTAAAACAAAGCATATTGGTCGGACAAGGATATAAACCGAACGTCGGTATTAAAGGAAAATATAGACTACTTTACGAGGAGACAGCTTTCTATAGGTAGGTAATCGTATACATACAGGGTGTTAAAAGACCGCCAACAAAGCGGGAACCCACTGATTGCCTGCATCATAACGAACATTTTTGCCCAAGGAACCATGCCTGGGAAATCAACGGTTTCCGAGATAATGAGGTCTAAAGTTGGACACAATTTTTGTTTTTTTTTGCATTAATAAAACCAGAATCGTATAATAAACATTTTTCCCAAAGAGACCTTATGTGAAAAATTAACATTTCACAACAAAAAACGACATTTAAATTTCCCTGCACCGATGGAAATCAAACATCGCCCGACGAACACCGCATAACATAAACATAGCTAGGTACGATCGCGCGCCAAACAGCTGTTGAGTTCAGCTTCGAAATCATGAAGCAAAGTCAAGCCGACCGCCCAGTGGCGGATACAGGATTTTAGTTTGGGGCGGGTTTAACCCACCTGACTTTTTGTAGGTAATTCGTAGGGCGTGCGCGTAAATTACCTTTTTTTAGCCTCTTATTTAAATTGTTATTAAAATAACTAGCCAGAAAAAAATAGCATTTTAACCCTAAAACCATAAAATTGAAAGAGAATTGCAAGAAAGCGGCATGCAGTAGGAAGGTACAGTCGGCCACACGCTAGGATACCCCTTTTTTGTTGTGTCCGATTGGCGCCCTTATGCCACACGCAGTAAGAGCTACCATGGGGTATCTGTGTCCGTGATTGTGGCCGACCATACCTACCTAATACAACCGAGGGTAGAGATTTTGTAAATCTGTTTGATAGATCGATAACAATAGCAATCAGTCCCTAATTAAAAAATCGCGAAGTAAAGGCAAAAGCACGACGACCTTTACACACAAACTTAGATCCACGACACCAATCAATCTCGCTTCCGTGTTCTACTGAAATATTATCGCATCTCTACCTACCCCTTTGTGAAAACAAGTGCAAGTCGGGCGTCATACGATCATCATCGGCGACGGCCGGCCCCCGGCGGCCCCTAGCTCCGGCCCTTACTACCCGCCCGCCGCACTCCCCGTTTCTCGCCCCGGCTGCGTCTGCGGCGGTCTGAGCCGCGCGGCTGACAGTCGAACCTAGTCGGTCATGCGGAGCGCACGCTCGTCGGAAGCGCACGCTGCCGCTTCTAACCACGCGCGCGAATGACTTACTCAGTTCCTAAGTAACCATGTTATCGTTTATTGCTTGTTAAATTGAACCACCAACCCATGTTTCTGTGAATAAACTGTAGGTAGTGCTGGGTGAATTGTAAATAAAACTGTGATAGGTAGCAAAATTTTAAACCGTGGCGTACGGAGTTTGGTTTTGTGGGTTGGCTTGTGCTGTCCGTGTGTATCAGTGTATGTGCTATTCAGGGTAGAAGGCTAATATCCTCGCCCAGCTCGCCGTAGTCGGTGCGCCCACCGGCGCCGCTGGTGACTGGCGGCAAGGTCGGTCGCGCGTGAGTGCATGTCGACTCGCACGTCGGATCTGCTATTCTGCTGAACGATAACACCGGTGGCAAGAAGGTAAGTAGTCCAACTTGACCCACCAACCACACGCGAGAGCGGGAACGAAAGTGTAAGGTAGTGGTTTCGGTTGGCCATTGTCTCTATCCAATATCAATGCAGACACATCTAGTATTGTTATCCCACGTGTATGTACCTACGGCAAGCAGGTTTTAACTACGTAGTACAGTCGGCCACTGTCTAGGATACCCCATGCTAGCTCTTACTGCGCGCGGCATGAGGGCGCCAATGGAACAAAAAGGGTATCCCAGTGTGTGGCTGACTGTGCCTTAGTGTACCACACACACGGTACGGTCACACACACCACAATATCTTCCGATCGAGCTTGCGTGAGCTGTACAATGTGAGAAGCGGCCCGCGAAGCGTTTTGTGTGTCGTAGAACTCGTAGACCGCCCCGGATTGCGCAGCCGTACATTGCGCGCTAGTCGAAAGTATTTTTTTTTATACCTAAAAAAATAATTTCATTTCCCAGCGATATCATAAAGTTAAATTAACTTAACTTGGTGTCAGGAATGTATGCTTTACGGCTTTGTTGGCCGTCTTTTAACACCCTGTACATATAGTAGCCACCAGTGTCAGAGTTTTTAGGCTGCCCTTAGGACCTCTGACATGGCTTAACGATTGTTGTTAATGAACAACAACCGAGTCCAACAGTTTGACGTGCCTTCCGAAGCACGGAAGCGCTCAATAATATTGCCAGTAGCGGTCTGGACTGGACTGACCGCGGCCGGTGTTGCTTAAGAGGGCGTTTCCCATACAAACGTAGTTCCGGTTTAATTTCTAAACTACAGGCTGGATTTTGCTGAAACTTGGTTTATATCAATAGATGACCAATATGGAGGTTTGCAAATAGTTTTTATAATAAAAAAATAGCCTGAAAGAAATTAGAGCGATGCGTTTTTCGCGCCGAAAAAGGGGTTACTTTCAGCTGTTATTTACTTACATTATTACACTGTCTATTGGAGTCTAACTACCTTGGGAACATCAATAATGTGTTGTACTAGTCGTTGTACTACCTAATAAAATTTAGAAATGGCAGCTGAACTACGAAATATTTTGGGAAAATAGATATATTACATTACAACTACAACTACATAGTTACTCGCGAAAGGACACGAACACACGTAGACTCATACAGCCGCATTGCCTCTCACTTTTCCCGCGCCCCGTCTCGCTCTGGGTGAAACAGCTATAGAAAACAGCGTTTCACGCGCTTGGCCGTCACTGAGTTCCCACGGTCCTGAACCACTTAACTTTGCCAATCGATTAAGAATGACTAGTCCTTTACTATAGGCTGTGAGCGCTTCTTTCTACCGGTGGACTGACCAAATCGCTGAAATGGAACAAATGCAAACTCTAAAATAATAAGAAAGGTTCAATAAATATTATAAAAAGTATCGAGCTATTCGAAAAGTCGTGGAACAAAAGTTGCTGGAAATCATATTAAAGAACGTGTTTCAGGAATAAAGCTGGTAGAAAGATTTTATTATTACTGTGGAAGGTAAAGTCCACACCCCGGCATAAATAATAGGATAAAATTGATGCTGTTTAAAACGGCAGCCATTTTGAAATGCTGTTGTTTGAACACGCTCTCTTCATAAAATTTCGACTGTATAGATATAAGCACAAAATTTCAATATTGATAGACCTTTAATATTACCTTCTATTGTACGGACAGCGACACTCTGGGATACCCCTTTTTGTTCGATTGACGCATTCTAGCCGCACGCGCTAAAACCTATCATGGGGTATTTTTTTAAAGCTAGGTTAAATTAGCTTTAAAAATAAATATTTAATTTCTAAAAAAAAACCTTTTAATTTTAGGGATCTGGCAGCTTGAGAGATTGCTAGCTTTTTTCAAAAATAAAAACCAGGTTGCCCGCTTTTAGAAGACACAAAAAAATGGTTTTCTTTCCAATGGAGAATGACTCTATTTTAATGCAGGCTTTCATAAAGCCGTTCCTCACTTCGCGAAACTTTTAATATTCTGTCATATAAAATATAAAAAACACACCACGCGAAAAAACGGAACGTCTGACTCGAAAAGGAAGTTTTAACAATCCCGAAAACGAATCCGGAACTTTTCCGTCATAGGTGGCAAAAACTGGCCTAAAATAAACGCTCACAGCTGCCCCTTTACCCTTGACACTATTATTTCAATATGGGATTTAGGGTAGCATTAATAGTCGTCATCTCAAGCTCAAGCTCAAGTAGGTGATCTCGTGATCTCAGAAAACAAACACCCTTAGTTCGGTGGGCGCAATTTACAAAATGCAATATTTATAATTAAATAAATTGGTCTTTCTTTTCTTTCACGAATTGAGATTAGACGCATTTTATATTATATTATAATTGTACACAAGACAGCTCGTAGACCCTAACACGGGGGCGCTCTATTCACTTACGTTACGGGCAACGTTGCAACGAAAGTGTAAGGCTCTACGTGCTGTCGTGTGTACAAAATAGACTTACCTTTGAATGAACATTACAAATTATTCAATTCAAAGGCGCATTAAAAGGGAAATTAAAAGTCAACATGAATGCAACAGTGTCAAGGGTAATCCCCCATAGCTGAATATAAACTTTCCTGTACCTGTTATTACTAGTGTCCAACTGTCCAGCACCACAAATGAAATACACCGACAGTCGCTGTATTTCATAACACTTTTGAAACAAGTTTTGATTGCCACCTACACGCTCAAATTTGAGTGATTTTAAGGTGGGACGATATCAACGTGGCGGGAAATTCAAAATTTTCACACTTGTTTATGTTTACATTTTGCAGCTAAACTGAGCTATATTTTTGTTCAGCGATTTTTCGTTCGCGGCAATAACATAGTATTCTTATCATTATTGTAAACAACAAAACAACAATAATTCAGCAGATTATGTGTTCTGGTCTACGAAGCAGTGGCCCTGCCCAAAAAACTTGTTGATGACCAGAACACATAATCGGCTACAAAATGTAAACCACTGTGAATATTTTGAATTTCCCGCCACGTTGCTATCGTCCAATGTAAACCGGTGGTGTTAAACTGGTGATTGTGAACCGAATTCTAAATATTATTAGGAAAAACAAAATCTATAGCCAATGGACAATATATTATTTATTATTGATAGACATTTTATTGGTTTTTCGGGAAGGGTATTAGTAAATAAAGGGACACGTATTTCTTCTTTTGTTGAATTTCTTTGAAAATACTAGATATTTTTAAGTTTTAAAGTTGATATCTTTTGGCGGGAACCATCGCCAATCGAAACACCATTTGTATGGAGAAGTTGACTTTTCACACCGTGGAGAAACCCTCTCCCAGCTTTGAGAACAATGCATCTGCCATCACCATCTGCATGTAGCATTAACTAAGCTTACATCACCGGTGATACCTTTCACCAACCTTTAAACAATCCTTTTACAATCTAAAATGTACTTTATTACTCCCCTGTAAAGACTACGGCCATCGCTGATAAGTGTTTTTAGAATTTGGTTTTTGATACTAAAAGACCAATTTTTGCGAAGCTCTCAATTGCGCAAAAATGTGCTTTATGTACAAAGGTGTAAGGGTTGAGTTAGGGGTTTCGTTAAGCTGGTTTTGTGTCCAGATTAAGGCCCGGGTCATGTCTAGGCGATGTAGAAAATAATACAAAAGCGAACCGCCTGGTTGTGTCGGTCTTTATTCTTATTTTATCTTGTACTGACGGCCAATGGGGCTAATATTAGTGATGGCTTGCCGGTTTATCGATAACGTTTTTTTTAACCCTTGACGCAAAAAGTGTGGTGTTATAAGTTTGGCCACTATGTGTGTGTGCCTTTCTTTAGCACCGTAGCTCTTAAACGGGTGCACCGATTTAAATGCGGTTTTTTTTTAATTTTAAAGCAGATTTTCTAACGATGCAGCTGTTTATGAGATATTCTAATTTGAAATTAAAATGTCGGGGGATTTTTAAATTTGAATTTAGTAGTTATTGGATTTTGCAAAAGGTTTCACTACTTTGATGTGTAGATCGCCGACCATCCTAACTTTTTTTGTTGTTAGTTTTTAATAATCAGTTGTTGGGTTTTAGACATGGGCAGCTTAGATAGAGGCAGCTAGTAGTCATCAACCATGATTCTTAAAAAGCTCAAGAGCGCAAAATTCCCGATCTGGGTAGTAACATAGTAACGCTTTTTTTATCCATATTTGACATGCACAGTGACTTTTATGTATCTTTAGAGGCATGAGGTCTGAGCGCGGGACCGGGTGTCATCGGGGCGGTGGAAAGAGTGCGGGAGGCGCGGTCAAGTCTCATCTTTCGTGGCGCATATTGTATATTTATGACTGTTTTTTATCGACGTCGATACCCCACATCTATCGACACCATCCCATCTCTAGTGCGGCACGTCGTGCCGACGACAGTACGTGATGTGCTTTACCGGATACTACACTTTATTGTTTATCTACGTAATTATTTCGGCTTCACTCATGGACAGCCTAGTTAGATAGAGGTCGCACTGCAGCGCCGAGTAGTCTCTTCACCCATCTATGTAGTGTGAGTGAAGGTATCACTGGACGCTGTATAAATCATCTCATTACGTAGGATCAAATGCCTTTTTTTAATACATTCAAGCGTCAAATTTGGTCTAATTAGGATAGGACGTACTTTATTATAACAAAAATAATAAAAAACGGCCAAGTGCGAGGACTCACACACCGAGGGTCCATTCAACCAGTTTTTTTTAAATATTTGATCGTGGTACGGTGAGCCCTTAGTACTGAAGTCCGACTCGCACTTGGACGATTTTTTATCGATATAAGGTCTCATCTTTCATGGCGCATATTGTATATTTATGACTGCTTTTTATCGATGTCGATACCCTACATCTATCGACACTATCCCATCTCTAGTGCGGCGCGTCGTGCCCACGACGGCAAGTGATGTGCTTTACCGGAGACTACGCTTTATTGTTTAGCTATGTAATTAGTTCGCTACCTGTGCTCGACGAAGCTCGATAAACAACGGACTTAAAAGCTTGGGAGAATAGTTTTCCCTGAAATAATTATCTGACGGTACTGCCCGCTTTCTCTCAGAGAGAGAGTTCTGATTTCACGGCAAGCAGAAGAAGACAGGGTTTCATCAACAGTAGGATTCCAATCGAATTTTCAATTCAAATGGGCTGAAAAAACTAGATGTTTCATACATTTTTATAGTAGGGTAGGTAATCTTAAGAGAAGGAGTAAGGAAGAGTTATTAATCAACAACAACCGGGACCAACAGTTTAACGTGCCTTCCGAAGCACTGAAGCGCTCAGATATTATTGCCACTAGCGGTCACCCATCCATGGACTGACCGCGCCCGATGTTGCTTAACTTTGCCAATTGTTTAAGAATGACTTGTAGCGACCCATGTCGGGCGCGCAGGAAACTGCTACATACTCTAGCTGTCAAATCGCTACTCGCTACAATCCTGCATCGCGCCAGCAAAATATCTTTCGTAGCTGAGTATATATAGAACGTCCAACTATGTTTAGTTGGACCCGGCCGGTCCCCAAGCATAAGATCTGCTTGGCGGGAATTTTCTCTTTATAGTTGTGCTCCTCGTAAAGACTAATCCAGCTAAGCTGTGAGCGCGCTTCTGTCTTGTTTTACGGACTAGAAGATTTTTTGTATTGATGAGTAGAAGTCAAACATATTCCTCAAAGTTATCACCGGGCACATCCTGATTGTAATCGCTACCTTACGCCCCAAAACCTGTCTAAAGCGAAGTCATTGGAGTTCAAATTCGCCTGGCAAACACGGTAAAGGCTTCACAAGTTGACATAAGGGAAGGTGCGCTATTATCAGTTTAAACAATGGTGTGTCTCCTCCTCCGTAATCTATTTGGGGGCCTTAGTATGTTACTTCAACATCTATCTCCTTTAAAAGATTTGAAAGCACTATGACTATCCTTTGAAAGAAAAGCATTATAAAAACTCCATCACGAATCAATCAACGTGATGGAGTTTTCATAATGTTTTTTTTTTAAGTTTTCAATCACGACTGTGATTGAAAATATTTGCTAGTGGCACTAATATCAGAGCGCTTCCGTGCTTCGGATGGCACGTTAAACAGTTGGTCCCGGTTGTTGTTTATTAATAACAATAGGCCCTTTTCGCCAAGTTTGTTAACATCTTTCAAATAGTAAATTGAAAGGGATCGAGGTTGGAGTTAGAAATTAAGGCCCATGACACGTCATAGTCTTGATTAAATGTCAATATTTTTGCAAGGAACGTGAGACGGGTGTGTAATCGATTGGTAGGGTTAAGCGACTGTTAAAAACGGAACCATTTTGGTCAGAAAACTATCATCTTCAGCTTGTCAATACCCACTGCTGAGTAAAGGCATCTTCATGCTCACGCCACCTCTCACGATCCTGTGTCAGACGGCACCAGTGCTTTCTGGCTACCATAGGGACTACATTTCTGTGGAGTGTGATCCAACCACAAAACAATGGTGGCAACTATGCACCTAGTTCCCCATTCAGACACCTAACTATGCACCTAGCTCGGCGCAAGCAGGGGCTTTAGCCTGTAACGCCATGGCGTGTTGATGGCGCCCCAGCTGAAGGACAAAACCGGGGTTTCCTCGTTTTTCTCCTGCAACCAGAGAACTAATCCTCTACAATTAGAATCAGAATATTATTTGCTGTACTACAAAAACATTAAAAGGACCGACAGCATTAATAAATCGTAATTGACTGGGAGCCCATTTTGGCACCATTGCGTTACAGACTAAGGCCCCAGGTATATCGGTTACGCTGTTAATTCACCGACGACGCAGTAATGGGAGAGAGCCGTATTCTATCTGCATACAATACGCGCCACGAAAGATGCGTCTTGCTTGACCGCACCTCCCGCACACACATCTTTCCGCCGCCCCGATCACGCCCGTTCCCTTCCCGCTCTCAGCTCGCGTAGCATGAGGCGGTGTTAGAGAGTATCTATGGGTTTAAAACTATATGTATCTCACTCTTTTGTTTGAAGTAGAGCGGGATGGACAGAGTCCTAACACTCTAACACCTCTCTAATACTGCCTCATGCTACGCGAGCAGAACTCATACAGGGTGCGATAGAATTCGATAGCGGAACTTTAAGGAGGCTGTCTACTGATCAATACAAACAACTTGTACTAGGTGGCGAAAAAAATGGAGCAAAAAAAAATCTGCTGTTTCATACATTTGGCGCGATACTGAGTCGACCTTTTGTATGGAACAGGTGATATTTTTTTATCTCCATTTTTTTCGCCACCTCGTACAAGTTGTTTGTATTGATCAGTAGACAACCTAGGTACTTAAAGTTCCGCTATCTACTTAGAGTGCACCCTGTAGATGGGAAAAAAATAGCAATTGTTTCAGTGTCCTGCGTTCTGCGTTCACTGTAATCGAACGGACATGCGGACCTGCGAACGCTGACCGCCGAACACTCGCTGTGAGATTGGTGCCTGATACGCGTTTTCCGACCGAGCAGTCTAGATCGAGCATCATCATTATATTATAAGAGTTATACTCTTGTCGATGCAGCATTCTCCATGCACTTCGATTACAGGCAAGTTCCTTCGCAGTCTGGCCTGGCGGCACGATCGAGCGTAGGTGATTATGCCAAGAACACGGTCGAGTTAGGTTACTGCTCTCGCTATCTCCTGTGCCGACGACGCCATTCGGCAGGTTGTTTGCGTGTCGTATCGCTTTACCTACCTCGTTAACGGCTTAGCAAACAAACAGAGAAGGCTCTAGTATTCGGATCTCGGTCACTACTTTTTAGCCAACTGTCCAGTTCACGATCGAGTGACTTCACCAGTAAAACTTAAAATAACACCTTCCGTGCCACTGCCGTTCAAAAATTGGGGTCTATATCACCATCATCATCATCATCATCCTGTTGACATCCACTGCTGAGTAAAGGCATCTTCATGCTCAAGATCCTGTGCCAGACGCAACCACTACTTTCTGGCTACTTGGCTATGTCATCGGACCATTTGGCTGGTGGTCTCAGAACCGATCTCTTCCTCTCTCGAGGTCGCCATTTCCACAATGGACTTCGTCATTCTACCACCAGCGCAGCGGTCAATATACACCGAAATTCTAGTGATTTTAAAGCCGAAGGCACACTAGGCACTAGGCCGAAGGCAGTGTCACACTAGTTTAGACATTCCAGAATGCCCGAAAACAAAATCTTCTCATTACAAACGCCAATCCACACCATTTGTATGGAAAAGTGATGCATTTTTTCGCGCATTTTGGAATTCGGTTCAGAATCCACAGTGTAACAAAACACCTTCGGCTTGAAAACCACAAAAAAAGGGTGTGGTTTGATCTCCAAAGCGGAACGTCACAGCGGTGGCGTAGGTGGGCTAAATCAATAGGGGACTTCCCGGGCTCTCAAATCATATTAGCCCATGAAAGAGGTTGGAACTTTATTACCCTTTTCCTCGTTAAATGTTCAAAGAGCCATGGACGCCGTTGTTCTATGTGTGTGGCTCTTCTTCATACCCGACGTAGATAGTTAGATCTATTTAACATGTTTGACGCTGCAAAGGCCAGAAAAGGCTAACTGAACCAATTCTACGACAAGGCAGTTCAAAAGCCCTAAACAAAAAACTAATTTTTTTCTTGGTGGCTTTGGGTTTAATGTATTTTTAACTAGTACCGTACACGGTCGTGTGCGCTTTGCTCAGTAGCGTTACGGGCGGCTTTGCAACGTAAATGTTAAGATAACAGCAGCTGTGGACTGTACATCGTAGAGAAGAAAATGTCACTGGAAGTATTTTGGGATTTGAACCGAAACTTCTCGCTTAAGAGATGACCATTTTACCATAAGTCCATCATCAGACGTTCTACCATCAGAACACCATCGCCCGCCTTCCAAGCTTAAAAAGAATAGATCTATTGTATGTCCCACTAGCTGGGTTCAAACCTTCTCTAAGATAGAGAGAGTTTGGGCATGCGTTTTTTGGGCACTAGGTAGGTAAGGTAATCGTATGAGGTAGTGATAAACCCTGGTGGCAGAGTTTACGGTTTGGGGCACTAGCTCTTGGCGATAGATCGGATTTCCTCACGATTTTTTCCTTCACAACGAGCACGCCCGCCTTGTAGAAACAAACGTAAATAATCACGCGACAGCGAGCAGAAGAAAACATGGAGATCTCACTAGCCCTGAGAAATGACCTAATGCATATTGATTCTCGTATGGGCGGAGTCTACAGATGGTTCCTCTCAAGATTTATGTAATTCGATAGACGTGACTTAGAGAAGACGTCAGTTTGACTTTGTCAGTAAATACTCCAATAACATCAATAGCGCGAAAACTGTCCACCAATGACGAAGTTTCTACTTATCCTATTGTTTTAAAATATTTTTTACAAGGCTGTCTGCGCGAGTAGATGCGTGTGCAGATTTTAGAGGACGGGTTAGCTTGAAGAATTGCTTCCATGTTTTTTTCGTTCGCCGTCACCCGAGTTGTCGAACTTTTATGTAGAGCAATTAAACAGGGGCAATGGAAATAAAATTAAAATCTCTCTACCCAGTGTAGTCATTAATTCGCCATCAAGAAAACCGCTGGCTTGTTTTGCAACCGTATCTTTTTTGTATAGAGAAGGTACGGTAATGTTACTAGATAAAACATAATAGTTAATTGTTGTGCAAGGATGCAAAAGTATTGTTTGCTGCTGAGTGCTTGTTTCGAAACCGAGCAAGGAAAGGTATCTCAGAGTTAACCATGAGCGTAGCGCGTTGTTCAAAACAACCAACCCTGAACGTAGCGAGGGATTCACAGGCACGAGACGCAAAAAATGTCGCATCTGTGCGAAACACACCACTTTTCATCTCACTTTAGCGATGAAAAGAAGAAAAACAATTCGACATGTAAACGAACATCTCTTTCGAATTTTGGATTCGTCATAATCGGAACAGTGGAGGCGCGTGTATACTGTATCCAAAAATAAAAGTCATATTGTGTAAACAAATATGGCGGAATGGGTAACCATAGACTACTATAGTGCTGTGATGAGTGAAGAGACCACTCGGCGCTGCAGTGCCTGGGACATTGTTTTAGACAAAGCACATTAGCAAACAATGTTTGGTACCTTTTGGCGACTTATGGATGACTTATGGAAATGTCACTTGTAAGTTTGAGGTTACAGAGAATTCGGTTTTCTGTAAAAAATATTAGTTTTACGATGAAATGGACGTATTATTACAAAAATAATGATATTGCATGTGATTACCCTGATGCTACAATAATGATCTACTAGCTATTGTGTGTGATTACACAGAGAATGCGTATTTTTCTTCCGGTAAGTGGTTTGTTCACACAATAAGACTTTTATTTTTGGATACAGTATAGAGGAGCGTTGTATTGAGCGTGCATTGGAACGCTGTAAACGCTTTAGTGTGCATGGTTTAAACAACGCGTCGCCGCCGTTCCGAATTTGCGGCCTTATAAGTAAAACCCGAAAATGCGTGGTGCAGTTACTAAATACCACTGCACCTCCAAAACACACATGACCGTATGTAAATTTTGGCAGACGCCCGTCCCTGCACCGATTAACCTAAATGTTTGACTGGGGCGGTGTTAACGTAAATATTGGACGTTTGCTCAACCCGTCCGTAATGTAGCGCTGTGGAGGGTTACGGCGGCGGCGTGGTCTGAGAGACCCCTCGGCGTTTTAGTGGTTGGTTGGGAAGTGTTAAAGACAGAAGTGGTGGCCGATTCATTTGGAGTTCGGTCTCACTTTAATTTGCCGTGCATAGTGAATATACGTGTGGAGCCAACTGACCGTTTTCTGACCTGTCTTTCCTGTGGGCTAGGTCGACTAAGCTGTCAGGATGGTATAGGTGCTGGGCAAGCCTACTCCATCTAAAACAATGTCCCAGGCACTGCAGCGCCGAGTGGTCTCTTCACCCATCTAGTGTGAGTGAAGGTGCCACTGGACGCTGTATAAATCTTCTCATTACGTAGATGCAAAGGCCTTAGTTTTTTAGTGAATATAGCCCGCGCGCAAATAAATATGTACAAAATCGATGGATACCTCTAGGATACCTCTTTTTTGCCATGTCAGAGACCCTTTGGGTGGCCTAAAAACTCTGACACCAGGGGTGGCCACTACCTCATACGATTCCCTACCTCTTTTTTGATCGATTGAAACACTACTACAAACAATAAGAGTTACCATGGGTATTGATGGGGTAGCCTAAAAAACTTAGTTAGGTTACTTGTTTCACACAAATCGATGGCTCCTACGTAAACTACCGTATCCCACAAAATGGCGATTTTCATGTTTTTCGTTTTTTGTCATTAGATGATTATTTCGCATGTATCCCAAAAACAAAAACTTAATAATATTCAAAAATGAAGATTTTTTCAGACGTAAATTATCGTATGTTGATCACGGGCGCGCCGTAAACTATCGTATTGACCTCTTGCGGTAGTTTACGTGGGACACAATGCATGCTACGCCTACCGTAAGTATAACTTACCATTCTCTACGTGGGAAGTACGTAGATCTGAGCTTGTGTTTTGTGATGAGGCATGTTCTTACTAAACATGTTAAGTATTCAGTTTTGTTAGTTTTACTGCGTTTTCTATCATACTTGTTCAAAACTATTATATGTAACACATACGATTACGTACGTAGGTTTTTCGAGGGGGTATGCTATAGTATGTTACACATACCATTTTGTACTACGTCGATAAAAAGTGATGTTGTATCGTATGTAACACGTACGATTATTTACTTGGTTTATATGAACCTGTTAACTATTGTATGTGTCACTTAGATTTATTTACGTTGCAATATTAAGCTGAGCCTAAGACAATATCTTACAGATACGATAGTTTGCATGGCAGTTGAACGAAAAAAAATAGATCGTTTATTCAAATATTCAAATAATTCAAATTGTTTATACCACTTAAAGCAGATTTGATTAATAATAACGTCTTTTTTATGTTAGAAAAATAGTTTTAATACAAAACCATTACTGAAATCGACTACTTATTAAACGGATGGAACAAACTAAAAATCAAAACAAAACAATAACATAAAAGTTTCCGCTTTATGTATCGTATGGTGGAAAAAAAATATACTTACTTCATGATGGTAAATTACACACTACTGTTTGGGACCTTCACTTTCACTAGAGTTATTTTTAACAAGGATTTGAAATGACACACGGATGTGGTTTCTTATAGACTGACCAACCGTTTTTGTATGCATCCTTGAGATACGCTTTAGTTGACGATGAAATTTCAATTACCCGGGTTCTAAATTTCCGAGACACGACTTGGCGTAGGCAAATCAATACCAATAGAAGTTGAACACCAAACACATGAAGGTAACCAGAAATTCATTTATAAAATATATTTTTTACTGAAGATACAAACACTCTCCACAAAGGAGCTTCAAAACAAAGATTAAGAGATCTTCATTTGGTTCATCAAATACTCACAAACTTAGATCCTAAGGATTTAAAAAGGCCCAATCTTGGGGTAGTTTGCAGCAGACTTTTAGACTGAAAATCTGTTCATAGCCTGTAAGTTAATAAATTCAAGTATTAAAGTCATAGATAAATCTTTATTTATTCTAAATGAATTCTTTTGGCCAGTTGGATGGACTCAAGACTTGTTGAGAACTGTGTCTGTATGCTTGACAAGCTCAACCGTCACCATTAATTTCATCTAGTTCCTAGACACGCGGTGTTCATGTGCATGGTAACGAGAAGATGTTAATGGATCAGTGGCCTTTATATATAAAGGCCACTGATCTGAGGTCTAAAGACAGTATATGAACGTTTCTAAGTATGAACCCAATAGTAAGCCAAAATGAAACTCCGATCTGCGTGGTGTATTGTATATTCCAAAACTTTCATTGTTGCCTAAAGTACACTGTGTTTGGCTTGGCTTCTTTTACTAAGTCTGTATACTAATAGGTGAAATATCTGACTCATCTTTGGATCACAAAGTAACCAACAACCACCACAACCAAAGAGTATTCTATCTGTCAATCTACGCCAGAGAAAATACACGTCTGAGTCTGAGTGACTGCTGCAGATTTCTTGGGATAACTATCATGGACTCCTAAGCTTGAAAGTTTAGGTAAAGTTTAGCTCTTAGCCTTTTGCATGTCCTGAGTAAGAATAGGAAAATGGCTGATACAAGTTATCCCGAAACCTGGCACTGAAGAATAACTATGTGATAACATCATCCTAAATTTCCAAATACGAATTCCCAATACAGATTCGTTAAAATTTACAGGAATTCTTAAGATTGTTCATATCTTACTAATTTACAGTCTTTATTTCTAACTGTTTTCTTCAAAACTGTAACCGGCATGGTGTTTGAGAAAAAATTGCTGCATTTACCACCTCAGTGGCAAATATGAAATTTATTTCCCAACCGTCCTTTTCGAGCTCATCAACGGATAATATCGGGGTTGGTTAGCCTAAAGTAGGCCTCTTTAGAGTTGATGCAAGCCTTTAAAAAAAACCCAAGTAATGAGAAAAGCACTGAGGCAGAGAGTCTACAATAGGCTACTCCTACTTTATTTAAGTCTAGTACTTTTTCATTAAATATCTTGAAGTCGGAAAGAAAAAATAGTTGATTCGGTCGTGAGCTTCAAGGAAACTGTTGAAAATAAAAGTCCTATTTGCCAGGGTGGTAAACGCCAATAATTTTACCGAAGTCCCCACCCCGGTGGCAGTTTCGAATGGGAAAGTTGGGAAAATAGGAAATATACAAATTGATTAGTGGAATGGAAACATAAGGAAGTATAAAAAGTTATTTCATATAAATGTTTCTTTAAAATTTAGGTTTAGGTTCTACTAAATATAATGAATTAAGTAAATATGAATTATCACTTAGATAAACCTCTGGTCCCATTTAAAATTTTAATATTTCCCCATGTATTTACTAAATTAATGTTACATACCATACCATTTTTCATGTGATTTACAAAGTAAAAAACTGTAAGTGCCACATACATGTCATTTTACCTGCGATTTATCCATGTAAAACATGGTATGTGAAACATACGATATTTTCAGTCACCTCATCCACGCCGTAAAAAATGGTAAGATTAACATACGATATTTTCTTACTTCGTTACCCCGTCGTAAAGAATCGTAACAACAATATCTCCAAAAGTATTCAAAATACAGCTTTTACTTTAGCACATAAAAATCGAGCCCAAAATAACCTAATTATGGTAAAAATTTCAAACCAAAAGCTTTAAAATCAAAAGAACGGTTAAAGAAAACATCTTTAAATGGCTCTCCTGGAAAGTTAGCTTTTTGAACATACGGTAGTTTACGTAGGAGCCATCGAAATAACGATTTTTTATTTATTTTTCAGGTACCTACGGAAATAACGAGATTTTCAATCCTGAATACAGGGTGTTAGAAAAAGGTCCTGTAACACTGAAGGGGGTAGCTTTACTCATCATAATTATTTACCATGGGACCAAGTGCGAAATCTCGAAAAAAATATCAGCTGGGGCTTTAGCCTGTAACGCAATGGTGCCAAAATGGGCTCTCAGTTGACGGCTTCAAATACGATTGATTAATGCTGTCGGTCCTTTTAATGTTTTTGCAGTACAGCAAAAAATATTCTGATTCTAATTCTAGAGGATTTGTTCTCTGGTTGTAGGAGCAAAACGAGAAAACCCCGGTTTTTTCCTTCTGCTGGGACGCCATCGACACGTCATTTCATTGCGTTACAGGCTAAAACGCCTGTTCCATATTAAAATTTGCTTGTATTGCACCATAGTAAAAGTTGCTTGTATTGGTGAGCTAAGCGACCCCTTTCAGTGTCGCAGGACATTTCTGAAACACCCTGTATAGTCTTTCGTAAGTACATCGCCTCAAGGACGCAGGTTTGCTCACCAAACTTTCCTTAGAGTAAGATGTAGCCTGTACAAATTGTACATGTCCCACTAGCTGGGCAAAGGCCTTCTCTCAGAGAGAGAGTTCGAGCTTAATCACCCACGCGTGCTCAATGCGGATTGGCGATTTTTACGTTGAGGGTATAATGCCTCATACGCTCAGGTTTCCTCACGATGTTTTCCTTCATGGAGTGGTATTGCTACTACAAATTCACAAATATACGTAACTGTGAAATAAATTAAAGTCATAGGTACATGCCCGCACTGGGAATCGAACCTGGGCCTCTCGATTCAGAGTCCATTGTTCTACCCACTAAAACACCACCGCTCGCTTTCCCTAATTCACACGCAAAACAAACGCAAACGCCAGTCGCGTGAAGTCGCGTCACCCAGAATTAGTACATAATTAACCGGTTTCACAACCATCATGCCGAACCGCGTTTAAATCTGTCAAGGAGTTAATTTGAACCCACGGTTAGTGGCGGCGGCGGCGTAGCGTGAGGTTATGAGTTGCTGTGACACATGGCTTCCGCGACACATTAATCTTGAGGGCCGGTTTCACCGGCGTGGGAGCTTAACCGGCGGTTATGGAAATCGGCGCGTCTAGCCTTTAATTTACTTTAAAAGGCAGGTTTATTTGTGTTTTTTTTGTGTTAAGTGGCAGTAACTTGTAGTAACGGTGGAGGGCACCATCGTGAAGAAGCCTGCAGCTTAGTTCTTTTCCGCGTAGAGACTAATACAATGCCCGTAATATCAAACACAGTTTAAATTAAACCAATAAAGCTAGTTTAAACTTTAACAGTCGATTAATTTTCATACAAAATGCGAGGTTTAATCTATAGTCAGGTTTAATCTATAGTTTAAACTGTGATTGATTTTACGGGCCTAAGTTAATAAGTGGAGGTGATACAGAAATCATTTACCGATTATTGACACCACGAGACCAGGGTCTTTTTCCTTGATGAAATCTAGCTAAGAGCACTGTTGATTACCTTTTAAACAAAAAAACTGCATCCAAATCGGTTCACCCGTTTGAGTGACGATGCCATCGATATGCACATTCCCACACACCCTCACACAATATAGCGGTCAAACTTATATCACCCCTCTTTCTGCGTCGGGGGTTAAAATGGTCGTTAGGTAAATCCGACGATAGATGATTTTAGATTTACTGTAACCTCCGGTTAAGTAAAAATTTTGTTCGGTGAAACCGGTCCCCACGCTCGATTTAGCTAACATGTTTATTTCATACGCGAGATTGAGTGGTCTGATTTAGAAGTTTATTTAGGCTTCGCTCGACATAAAATCCCCTCTGATAGATTTTCTAGGTAGACATTTGTACGGATGCCTGCGTCTTACCTGGATTCAATACTGCGCTCCTAATAACCTGCCATTAGATAGAGGAATAATTTGAATGTGTAATATTCGCGATTTCATGTTATTCGGCGGATTTCGGCGCATTGATCACGTAATTTGCAGTGATTGCGGCAGTACACACGACAGCACGTCAGACTGTACACTTTTGTTGTAAATTTGCCCGTAACGTAACCGAATAGAGTGCTAGCGTGTAAGGGTCGACGTGCTGTCGTGTGTACCTACTCTGCCCCATTGCTTGCAATGCAATCAAAAAAATTATGTTAATTTGGTCAAAACAGGTAGGATCGGACCATTCCATTTTGCCCCACCAGTGGGGCAACTCTGGTGGGGCAAAATGGAATGGTCCGTAGTATGTTTGTTGTAACTGTAACTGTATGTAGTATGTAACGTAACTGTATGTTTTGTATAAGTTTTAACGTATGTCTAGTCCAATAAACTTTTAATTACACGAAAATACGAATTCCTCAATGTCGAAACACATAAAAAAATCGGATATGCATCTATAATTCCGTCAACAATTTTGAGAATCTCATAAACTCGTGGCTTCTTGAAAAAAAAAAAAACACCACAGGCGACCGACCACACACATGCGAAATAAAGGTCTGCCTACAAGCAGCGACTTGCATGTGCAAACAATTTGCACGAATAAAATTTGCTTCAAAAATTATGTTTTACAATCAGATATGCTGTCTCACTTGGCCGCCTTATTTGAGCAAAAGTTTCACAAAATGTGCGTTCGTGTCTACGTCGAGTTCCGTCGAACAGTATGCTTCACACGCAGGCTGATCTGTAGACAACCATCCCTCCATATAATCTATGTCGACAATCTATTCTTAGATCCTATGACGCAATTTGTCTTTAAACCAGGATTGAACCTTTGAATCAGCCTGTTGACAACCACTGCTGAGTAAAGACCTCTTCATGCTCACGCCACCTCTCACGATCCTGTGCCAGACGCTACCACTGCTTTCCGGCTACTTGGGCTGTTTCATCGGACCATCTGGCTAGTGGTCTGCCAACTGATCTCTTTCCCTCGCTCGCCATTCCACAATATTCGAAATTTGAATGTTTTTTAAATGTATTTCGTGTTATTTGTGTGCAAATAAACCTGAGCGTGTAGCCGGACTTTAACTGCGACCACATGGTGATCGCAAGTTTACGATTGGCCTTAAAAACTGCATAATTACACTCTTTAACGATCTATAAACAACATAACTATACTGATAAATAAGCAAGTGTGTATTTTTCCGACTAAATTGACATTCACAGGTATTTAAAATCATGTCTTGTGCTCAGTTAACAGTACTGGTACCACGAGTGCTTACTGTCAATGTCACTGAAAGTGACAAGTTGCATAAACAACCTTACTACTATAGTATTAGGATACATGACAGACGTCCGGCGGACGTCCGGCACAGCTTTTTCGCACTCGTGGTAGCTATACAGCTTGCCACATCGGCATCAAAATACCTCGAAAACAGCGGAAATTTAATTAATTGAAATGCGTTTTTTTGTTTTTATTTTGTGTGCTGAGTGTATTGAAGCATCCACTCTAAGTGAATTTTTTAGCCACCATTAAAAAACTGCAAAACTGGCTAAAAGCTGGTCATTCTCTGTAAAGATTGAATCTTGGGAATAACTGGATCATATTTATCTTCAAGTTAAAGTTCAGAACCCGAGCTGTTTCATGCGCAAAATGCTAGTAAATAGAATAAAATCGCAATACTTTTCCTACGTTTTCTATTGGCCCCATAATGCACCAAAGCGGAGATGGGTTTTCATATAATTATTAAGAGGTAATGTAGGTATTAAAAACCATACAGATCCGATTTTCAGATTTTTCCAGATTTTTTTTATTTACCTACTTAAAGTGTTTAGTGGTTTAGTGCGAGCAGCTATACTTTTTATTGACTAAGCGTGTCGTCAGCTACGGTTAACAAAAATTAAAAAAAAAAAAACATGAGCAGTCAGAGAAAATATGGTATCGGAGTACAAAATCAGAACTCTACGGTAGGGACAAAAAAAAATGGGAGAAAAGGTTATTTTTTTTGTTGTACACTCGTTTATGGCTGTTTGAGTCTCCGGCCAGCAGAAGACGGCCCAAATCGACGATCCCCAATCAAGGGCGGTAAAACCGAAATCGGGTCGATTGCGTCATAACTCGCTAGAAGCGTGATGTGCCAGTAATAGTGGTCTGTACAAATATTTACCGAAGCTAGCCACGCCGCTGTCCACTGGGAGCCCCCTTAAATATTTATTTTAATCTGATTTTTAGTATTTGTTGTTATAGCGACAAAAGAAATACAAATCATCATCTGTGAAAATTTCAACTGTCTAACTTTAACGGTGCATGAGATACCTACAGCCTGGTGACAGACGGACGGACGGACAGCGGAGTCTTAATAATAGGGTCCCGTTTTGTTTCCCTTTGGGTGCGGAGCCCCAAATCGATGATCCCCAATCAAGGGTGGTAAAACCGAAATCGGGTCGATTGCGTCATAACTCGCTAGGAGCGTGATGTGCCAGTAATAGTGGTTGTACAAACATTTACCGAAGCTAACCACGCCGCTGTCCACTAGGAGCCCCCTTAAATATTTATTTTAATCAGATTTTTAGTATTTGTTGTTATAGCGGCAAAAGAAATACATCATCATCTGTGAAAATTTCAACTGTCTAACTATAACGGTGCATGAGATACCTACAGCCTGGTGACAGACGGACGGACAGCGGAGTCTCAGTAATTGGGTCCCGTTTTGTTTCCCTTTGGGTGCGGAACCCCAAATCGATGATCCCCAATCAAGGGCGGTAAAACCGAAATCGGGTCGATTGCGTCATAACTCGCTAGGAGCGTGATGTGCCAGTAATGGTGGTCTGTACAAATATTTAGCGAAGCTAGCCACGCTGTCCACTGTGTGGGAAAACGTGGTGTCTCCTTCCGAAAGTGTCAATAAATTCACTGTCAATTTACTTTTTTTTAAAAGTCCATGACTTTATCCTCTAGTTAGAGGGCGCCATATTTAATGTGACGTCGCATAGCATAGCCTATCCAGTGGACGATCAAGACGCTTCCTGCGATACCTCATTCATCAAGTTACTCGTATAAAAAAAAAGATAAAAATGTATGTATGTGGTATGTGTATTTTAGACTGTATACATCTGAAAATACCATTGATATTACGGCACTAACGGGGGCTAATCTAAATAAACCAACCGATTTTTCGATTGCCAGATAAGCACTATTCCTAGGAGTGAATTTGAAAATGAAAATAAAAAAAACCCCTAGAAAATGGAACGAATTTTGTATAGGCTATTTATTGGTCGAATAAACTCTGGACTGGGGCTAACCTAAATAAACTAACCGATTTTTCAATCGCCAGCACTATTCCTAGGAGTAATTTGAAAAAGGAACGAATTTGGAATAAACTAACTGGGCCTTACTTAAATGAATCAAATTCTCGGAGGAGAAACACAAGGTTCCCGGCCGCTAGGTTTTATAGCGCGCATCAAATCTGCTGGCGCTCTATTTGGGTTAATAGATTATACTGTGGACTGTACTTGGTAAAGCGAATGGACGATGTTATCCCCTCGGTTAGCAGGTTTTTCTTACTGAAATGACTTATCTACCTAACTTACGGGACTGCAGCAATGATTTTGTTTCGTATTTGTTTAATTTTATTGTTTGTGTAGAGTCATCTGTTATCTGTGACTAGGTGACTAACTGCCGGTTTCTGAATTGAGAAATTCGCTAAGCAAATGGGTAAGTATCACAAAAGAGCGTGACAGAACGATAGTTAAGTATGTGCTTAGCAAAATTCTCAATTCAGAAACCGGGCCTTAGGCCCGTAAAATCAATCACAGTTTAAACTCAGACCATAGATTGAACCACGCATTTTGTATGAAAATTACTTTACTTACTTACTTACTTAAATTAATCCACAGAATAGGGTTTAAACTAGCTTTTTTGGTTTAAACTGTGATTGATATTACGGGCCTAAGGGTGACATTAATAGTCGCCAGCTCAAGCTCGTCTTTATTAAGGTTGAATTAACATTTATAGCATAGCATAGAGTTAGGTGCTAGGTCAGCGTTATGCGCTTATGTCGCAGTAATCCTAAAGCATCACAGTAAAACCTTATAACTAGTCATTTGCTAAAGCTACCATTCTACACTCTTAATAACTAGTAGTTCGCCCCGAAATATGAACTCGCGACCCCCTATCTCAGCAACCCCTCGACCGATTTGGCTCATGTTCAAACTTACAAATATTCTCTTTGCCTCATTTACCCACCTACCAAATTTCATGACGATCCGACTAAATTTACTCAAGTTATTGTCGAACGAACATTCATACATACAAACATACATACATACATACATATAAACGCCGGATTGTTCAAGTAGACACGGAGAACTTCGGTCGCTTCGCTCGCTCGTTCAAAAACGCGTTTGAGTCACAACCACAACGTTCGTATAAAGTAGTTGCAAAACTAAGGTCAGTGCCCGCTATAGTTAATTGACAAGGCCGACTGTCTGTCAGTCTGTCCGTCTGTCTACCCACACAGGTACGAGTGCTTTATTTAGTTTTTGTCTAGGGTTGCCAGTTAAGAAAATTTTATGCACGGGATAGACAAATTAAGTGAAAGAATTGAAAAGCAAACTAGTATGGTATTTACGTGCCTATCCCTATGTGCTAAATCAAAAAATCGGTTAGGTTTGCAAGAGCACGAAACACGAAATCATATCAGAATCAAAACATTAATACTGTAATGCCATCAATTCTTACTTTTATTTTGTCGTTATAGCCGACATGTTTCGACTACTTTCGACCTCGTCCGGAAGTCCTAATCATGGAGGAGGGACGGACGACGCTTTCGTCGCGGCGTTCATCCGCTCACTGCGGGCTCGTTGACGATGCGCCCGCGCGGAAATTCGGTAGGCGGGTAAATGAGGCAAAGAGAATTTTTAAGTTCCTTCGATCAAGGATAAAACTAGATACAACATAGAACTCTGAAATGTGTCTGGAAAAATAGATGTCCAAACTGCCTTTGGGAGCTTATTTGCTCGTAATCTATGCAATTAAAGTAAAACTGTACACTAATGAAATAAGGTTGATATTCGAATATTAGACGTATGGTCGAAATGATGTTTCGTATTGTTCTATTGCTGATATCATTTGTTTCTGTGGGGACAAGTTTTTATTGAGATTTTATACGTAATGCGGATTCTATGGGATTTAGTTCGGTGTTAAGTTCGAACCTGAGCCAAATCGGTCGAGCGGTTGCTGAGATAAGGGGTCGCGAGTTCGTAGTTCGGGGCCAACCACTAGTGTTATCTTGTTGCAAAATGTTGCTCCACAAAAAGTAACTGTGGTGTGGATGCACCATAAACTTAGATCGAAGAGTGTAGAATATCTGGCAACCCTATTTCAGACCTACCTCTCTGCATGATCATGGCATGGTCTCCATTTATTTATACACTTATATGGGGTACAGAAATAGATTGTGCATAGTCGTATCTGTACCTGTCTGACTTTTGAGAAATGTCTGACTTTTGAGAAATCTTTCTAGAATGCGACTTAGATGCTCAACTGTATTCTCTAAAAAAACACTGTCAACTTCTAAATGATCACATCACATTTAGAAGTTGGCAGTGTTTTTTCCAACAACTTTTGTTCTACGAATTTTCGAAAGGCTCGATACTTTTTATTTATTGAACGTTTCTTAGGGTCGCATTAATAGTCGTCGACTCAAGATCGAACTCAAGTAGGTGATCTCAGAAAAGTCAAATGCTAATGTCAAGCCTTGGCTAATGTCAAAGTCAATCTCAAGATAGTTTCTATTAATATGCTGACAGCTACTCAAGTTTGACATTAGCCAAGGCTTGACATTAGCTATTGACTTTTCTGAGTGCTGGTGATCTCAGACGACTATTAATACCACCCTTACTGCCGATTTCTGAAGTGAGAAATTAGCTAAGCAAATGGGTAAGTATCGTCCTGTCTCTGCAGATACCCCAGGCCGAAAATAAAAATAAAAAGAAAAAAAACGGTACGGAAAATAATTGCGCTTTCACAGAAGTCATAGGAGAAAAGTTGTTGGAAATCACATATTCATATTGAAGTTGACTGCATATTATAAATTTATAGTTAGGGTAGTTATTTCTTCTACATTTTCGGAAATGTTTGCAGCTTCGAAAACTTTGTAATTTGCGCATTATTTTAAACATTTTGAACCTAAGACCTAATTCTTGCTTGAGAGCAACCCTCTCAAACCGAGGATATCCCTTCAGTCCCTGCAAAATTGAGCCCATACCCGAGTTATAGAGATTAAAAGCGGAATTTATTTGAAATCACAATATTATGGCTCTTGCACCCTTTTACCCTAACACCCGCGTAATTTGTTTTGCAAACCGATGAGGATAATATTACCTATATTAGGGAGGTAAATAAATTGCATTTGGGATCACAACGTGTGAAATATGACGCGACGCGTGGAGGAAGGAAAAACGAAAAACGTACAAAAATAATTTGGGGAAATTTTCGGTATTTATTTCCTAAAAAAATACATATTATTCTTTACAACCCTTTGGGACAGCATGGAAGTAAATACGCACTTATGAAATGAAAATAAAATAAAATAGTAGAGCGATGGGTGCTCAGTGAGGTACCAGGTTTTAATTCCGGCGCGGGCATGTACGGTCGCTACAGTCTGGGACTCTAGGATACCCCATTGTACCATGGTAGCGCCACATATTTTGACTAGGTGTAGAGTTTGTGAAGTTAGGACTTGTAGAGTTGAAACGTGTAGACTTAGGGTGGTATTCTAGAACGCTACTTAAACTCAGTTCAAACTAGAACGCTACTTAAACTCTGTTTAAACTCAGTTCAAACTAGAAAGCTCCTTGAACTCTGTTTAAACTCAGTTTAAGTAGAGTTTAGTAGTGTCGACTGTCGATAAAACAGTGCATGTTTTGATTTGAATAATTATATCCCTCCCTTCATATCAAAACATGCACTGTTTTATCGACAGTCGAACTCTTCTAGAATACCACCCTTAGAAGCTTGGGTCTACATGATTCTGAGATCTGTTAGCTTTTTGACAGTGCGAGGTGTATGGCAACATTGTTTACATGAAAATGTATTTGGTGGCATGTTTTTGTTAAAATTATACTTAGTAATAAATATAAATTCATGTTTCTAAGGCTTTTATTCCAGCTTACAAACGTTACATATGTATAATTATTTATTCGTGCAAAAAAAAAATAAAAAAAATCAATAGCAAATCACAAACATTCACAAAAGCTTCGTCAAAATATAAAACAAACGTCAATTAATTATAAAAATAAACACGTCAAAAAAAAAGGCACAACAAATAAAAACAATATCAAAATAAAAACAAAATAAAATAAACAATAAATTACAACAAAACTGTATCTACGCACCTCAACCAAATAAACCACTCTGGGTCATCTCCGACCCAAAACGTTAAGTTACTAGAGGGTGCACTCTAAGTCGATAGCGGAACTTTAAGTAGGGTGTCTACTGATCAATACAAACAACTTGTGCTAGGTGGCGAAAAAAATGGAGCGAAAAAAATATCAGCTGTCTCATACATTTGGCGCAGTACTGAGTCGGCCTTTTGTATGGAACAGCTGATATTTTTTTCGCCACCTAGTACAAGTTGCTTGTATTGATCATTAGATGGCCTACTTAAAGTTCCGCTATCGACTTAGAGTGCACCCTGTAGAGAGGGGCAGCAGGGCGCATCAAATAACAATTATTCAGGGATCCATCATGGCGGAATGAATTGGCAAAGAACGGCTATGTTACGTTACAACCGCCAAACATGAGAATACAGAAAGACCGTGGAGTCCTTATAGCAATAACAAAAGTTAAACAAAGCCTCGATTCCAAATATCCAAGTAGCCTAAGCAGGAAGGAGCTATTGCGATCTTTTACCAAGGCTAGTTTGGTCCTGCTAGGTATAATTTTTCAAATCTAGGACTTTATTCCTTTTAGCAGGTGGGTTATTTTCTTAGTTACTTTTTTATTTATATGTAAAAAAAAAAGTAAGATGTAGCCTGTACAATTGTACATGTCCCACTAGCTGGGCAAAGGCCTTCTCTCAGAGAGAGCGTGCGAGCATAATCACCGCGCGTGCTCAATGCGGATTGGCGATTTTCGCGTTGAGGCGCAAGGTGCCTCGATAGCTATGTATCCTTGGAATGTTTTTGTAAGCAAAGAATATTCAGATTCTAATTCTAGAGGATTAGTTCGCTGGTTGTATAATTATAGCTGTCTCTCTTCAAATTTGTAACCACCCACGGTGGTGGTGGGGTCAGCCTTCCTGATTTTCTCTCTCCCCTTCGCCCTGTCTTCGGAGGCTCCGCATGCTATGAGCCTAGCCCACACAAAACTAAGGCCTTTGCATCTACGTAATGAGATGATTTATACAGCAGCGTCCAGTGGCACCTTCACTCACACTAGATGGGTGAAGAGACCACTCTGCGCTGCTACCTGGGACATTTTTAGATGGAGTAGGCTTGCCCAGCACCTATTACCTTACCTCACCCAGCACCCCACAAATACAGCACAGAACACCATAAAGTTCTGTGTCAACTAATTTGTTTCACAAACGCCCCGGGGTAAGGTTGAAAAAGAACGAAATCCAGAGGCACTCGCAACATGTTCCCGCGTCGAGGTTGCTGTATCATGTTTTAGGGTTCCCTGTTGTTATGAGGAAGATATTAGCGGAGGAATAGGGACATGACATGAGTCGTCCTCAGAAAGGACAACCCTTCATTGTACCCACGACAGCACATAGACGCTTACACGCTAACACTATATTCGGTTACGTTACGGGCGACTATACAACAAAACTGTATCTACACTCTGACTTGCCTCGTGTGTAGTATCGACTATTAACCCTTAGCTGAGTCTAAATTAAAAACAAGTCTACGCTTACTTCCTACGGAACCCAAACTTAAAATGCGAAACATACGTACACTTCCTCCAATATTTAGTTTGTACAGTACACAAAGAGAATGATGGAACATTGCGCTCAAAGCTTTATTAAATTAATCTCTGGCTTGTATTTAATTTCGTATTAAAGAACGAAGCTTACATTGCTTTTATCAGACGTTTTGATTGAAACACATGCCTTTTTTTTTCAATCTACGACTGCAACGCTTTTATTTCAATATTATTTAATTTTATATGTCGGAAACTCAATGATGACGAACCTCTTTCTTCATAGCGGAAACGGAAGCTCCGGGCTGGATTCGGCAGCACGTTGTCATGGTTACGAAACACACGGCGGCCATTATGAAAATGGATAAATTGCTATCGGTCGCTTCGATCAAGGATAAAACTAGATACAACATAGAACTCTGAAATGAGTCTCCAAAAATAGATGCCCAAACTGCCTTTGGGAGCTTATTTGCTCGTAGTCTATGCAATTAGAGTAATACTAATGCCATAAGGTTGACATTCGACTATTAGACGTTTGGTCGAAATGATGTTTCGTATTGTTCTATTGCTGATATCATTTGTTTCTGTGGGGACAAGTTTTTATTGCGATTTTATACGTAATGCGGATTCTATGGGATTTAATTCGGTGATCGGTCGTGTCAATGACGCGTTCAGTTATTTTGTGTTATGTTCCTTCAAATAGGAAGTAAATTCATTGCGAATAAAACGAGTGTGATTGTAAAATGAGGTCTTGGTCTTTTTATTGCTTGAGGGAACCCGCCAAGAAGCCTCACCTTGAGGCGTCATATATTTTAGTAAGCCTTTGCATCTACGTAATGAAATTATATATGCAGCGTCCAGTGGCACCTTCACTAACACTAGAAAGGTGAAGTAACCACTCGGGCGCTGCAGTGCCTTGAACATTTTAAACAATAGAACAAATAGTAATCCGCTACTTGACTCTCTTTTCAAGTGAGTCTTAAATGGTAAATATCTATTCCATTACACCAAAAAATATTTTATAATTTTTGTTGAGGACCTAAAAACAACAAAAAAAAATTAAAACTTTGCTTTGCTAAACAACCAAAAACGCGGTCAGCCATTTTTGTCTATGGTTTGAAGTCCTAAAGGCTTGTAAACAAAGTTTCACATTCAACATAGTCTTAAAATCTGTGAATGATCTGTGAGCATAGTGAAATAACAACAACGTAAAACCAAAACACTAAAACCAAATCACAATACAACCTACACACGCACGACTAACAGACAGCTGACAGATGTTTGTTTACAAACCAAAGATGCTTTCAAGATGGCGGATAGCGTTTTCACCGTTCCGAATGAAAAGCGGAAAATGTTTATTTTTTATTTTTTTTTATTTAAATTTTGCAGCCATTCTGCATATTTACTTAGCAATGTCAATATAGAGGTATTTCGGTTTCTTACGTGAAATACTACAGGAAATATCCATTTATCGCGTCAAATTTGATACGAGTCAAGTAGCGGATTGGCATATTTCATTCCCCTTTTGTTACCCAAATAAAGCTACCTATTATGGGACTAATAAAATAAGCCAAAACATCATAATAATAAAACCTCAACATTAATCCCTAAATATAAACTAAGGCCATGATAGTGAGCTGAACGGCTTGGCTTGGGGCCAGACCATCCTAAACTATCTTAGGAGAAACAATTTAGATCTTATCTCTGGGAGACAGAACTGTCTTTAGTTTTCGGAAAGGGAAGAGAAGAGCAGTGCGATGACGGCATACGTTTTAGCTGAAACGGTATACTGACAAATTCGCATTCAACATAAATCCTGCAGAAGTAAAAACATTTTTGAGATTAGTTCCATATTATTCAAAAACAAATTACGATCACAATAATTGTTGAACGAGCGAGCGAAGTTTTCCGAGTCTACTGGAACAATCCGGCGTTTGTGCATGTTTGTATGTATGAATGTGCGTTCGACGATAACTTGAGTAAATCTGGTCGGATCGTAATGAAATTTGGTAAGCGGGTAAATGAAATTAAACGAATTTTTAAGTTCCAACATGAGCCCAATCGGTCGAGGGGTTGCCGAGATATGGGGTTGTAAGGTTGTGGGTAGACGGAAAGCTCGATGGGTCGATGACATTGTCAGAACAGCGGGAGGACAATGGACGAGATTGGCTTTAGACCGAGGGGGTTGGCGTGAAAAAGAAGAGGCCTATGCCCAACAGTGGGCTTTATTTATGGGCTGGATAGATAGATAGATAGAAGGTTTAAATGCAACTCGGGCGCAACTGCGCGAAAGGCGTTAGCAAAAGTTACACTCGCGAGTTCATAGTACGGGGCGAATTTATTTATTTAATTCTTCAAGATGAAGGGGCTAGTTATTTAATTCTTCAAGATGATATGCAGTAAATCTACTGCTCTTTCAGTAAACCAGCCGGCACAAGAAAGGGTCACGGGTGTTTAAACTTGACAGAATGCCGAGATAAAACGCGTCCGCGGCGGGTTAGTTAGGTGTTAATCTAGACCCGTGCTCGGCGGGTATTTATGGGCTACCTCCCTACCGGGTATTAGCATTTTATATACCCTCCCTGGTACAGAAAGGTCCTGGAAAGTAGGAGGTACGAGGTCGTTCAATAAAGCACTATGTTACGAATAACTTTGACTAAAGAGACAAAGATCCTAAAAAAACTGTTGTTCTAAAATTCTTAAAGAACTGCGCTGTAATATGTGCTAGGTAGATTTCCGAACGTCAGTCATCAATAGACCTTTGAACTGTAACTACGTTGTTTCACTCAAGAAACGCCTCATACTCGTACCATACTACATGGCGACCCTGCCACGACATCACCAAATGTTATAAAGCAGCTGTTAGTTTATTGGGGTTAGCTCGCTAGAGCTCTCAGGTTTGATAACCGGTGAAGACATTATCTGTAAGATACGTTCATTTTTAGAAGTAGACGTAGCAAGCAATTTGCGGGTTTTTTAGAATTTAAGTTCCTAGCGAGTGAGCGTGTAGGTTTCTGGGTGCCCTCTCCACAACCAAAGCAGTACGCTCCACATCCACAACCAAAGCAGTATGGGCGCCCGCTCCACAACCAAAGCAGTATGGGCGCCCGCTCCACAACCAAAGCAGTATGGGCGCCCGCTCCACAACCAAAGCAGTATGGGCGCCCGCTCCACAACCAAAGCAGTACGCTCCACATCCACAACCAAAGCAGTATGGGCGCCCGCTCCACAACCAAAGCAGTACGCTCCACATCCACAACCAAAGCAGTATGGGCGCCCGCTCCACAACCAAAGCAGTACGCTCCACATCCACAACCAAAGCAGTATGGGCGCCCGCTCCACAACCAAAGCAGTACGCTCCACATCCACAACCAAAGCAGTATGGGCGCCCGCTCCACAACCAAAGCAGGTTATTGGTTGGCTGGGGTCTAAGATTGCTTCCACAAATAGTGTTAACATTAGCTTCCCTACAGATGCAATATGGCCTCTGTTAGCAGCGCCAATATCTTCCTCTCAAGCAATAAAATGTTGCCCCTCCACCTTGCATCGGTATCCTTATCACTGAGGGTTGTGGACATTCGATCGGAGAAGTCCTTGTCGTACGATGCGTCGCCAGTTATTCCTATCTGCGGCTAGGTGTACAAATATTGTAAGTAGTGGAAATATTGCGGCAGCAAGCAGTGACAATAATGCCAGGGCAACGGCCGGCCTAAGTTTAATTTCAGGGACTGGGTTCCAAAGTGACAAGTCGCCATTATCCGTGTGCAGTTCACACAATTGCGCCGCGAAACCAGTTACAGTTCCAGTTCCATAGCAAGACAAACAGTGCCCCAGCCAACCCCAGCCTATCGCCTCCTAAACCTCGTTGGAGGGAAGCCAAATACATTTGGCTAGCTATCGTGTACGCAAATGTCTGTTTACCCGCTGCTATAGAGCGGGCAGGGACAGAACGACGTAGCCAGGGATGTGCGGTGTGGGTAATCGTATGAGGTAGTGGCCACCCCTGGTGTCAGAGTTTTTAGGCAGCCCAAAGGGCCTCTGACATGGCTTAACGATTGTTATTAATCAACAACAACCGGGACCAACGGTTTAACGTGCCTTCCGAAGCACGGAAGCGCTCAGATATTATTGCCACTAGCGGTCACCCATCCATGGACTAACCGCGCCCGATGTTGCCTTTGCAAGTGAACCGATGTTGATGATTTATTTTTCGTTTGAAATGGTATAATTAACATGATGTGGTCCCATAAAAATAGTGAGGATCTGATGAAGAACTTCGGACATAGAGAATTGAACTCCGCAACGGACAGCAGCAAATCACTCGGAATAACTGCAATAGTTTAATAACAGTGTACATTTTCGCCAGTGAAGGCGTCTACTTGAACAATCCGGCATTTGTATGTATGTATGTTTGTATGTATGAATGTTCTTTCGACGATAACTTGAGTAAATTTGGTCGGATCGTCATGAAATTTGGTAGGCGGGCAAATGAGGCAAAGATAATTTTAAGTTCGAACATGAGCCAAATCGGTCGAGGGGTTACTGAGAGCGAACCACTAGTTAGGATATATTTTCATCCATTACAGATTACCAAAAGCGGCCATCGCTTGTCATAAATTGAGCAAAACTTGTTATCACAGAACATAAGTCGAAACACCCTAGTGCGGGGATTCTGTGTTTTTCTATTTGGTGCTGTTTATCCCAACTTTACCGGTACAGAGGCTGGCAAAAGTGGTTTTTGAGTTTGACCTATTTCTTTTCGCGGTTTTAGGTCTTTTCCTTGCGCCTTTCGAAAATGCAGCCTGCCTGAGTAATGGATTTGGACGCAATTTATTGTACACCGTGCTATTTTTGTGATTTTAAAGCCGAAGGTTTTACTCCAAAATGAGCGAAAACTTCCCTAAACAAATATCTATCTCCAATCGACACCATTAATTGTATGGAGAAGTGATTTTTTTTTCGCGCGTTTTGGAATGTTTGTAATTTGGCTCAGAATCACCAATGCAACAAAATACCTTAAGCTTTAAAACCACTAAAATAGCAGGGTGTATTATAATGGACTCGGACTCTATAAAGGTTTAAGGATTTATACAACGTGTTACAAAACATCCTAACTCTTTTTACAGGGTGTAACCTAGTGGTCAACAGGATGTCAAATCTGTAAAAAAAAGTTGAAAAAAACAATTTTTATTTTATAACCTCAAAATTAAAAAAAAATCATAACTTTTTTGTTTTTGGTATTAGCTCAAATTTTTAAATATGTTTGTATATATAGGTGCATTTACATAGCTTTGAATAAAACATTGTGAAAGTAAATGGAAACAATATTTAAAAAAAAAACTTTTCTCCCGCCACAGCGTTCACATTTTATTAATTTAAAAATCAACGGAACGTCATAGAGCAAAAAAAAATATTCAGGTTGTGATCCCTATCACCGGGTGCTATTACCCTGTAAAAAGAGTTAGGTACGTTTGTAACACCTTGTATTATGATTATGATGTTACTTTTATAGCTATTGAGGCGCTTGTCCACTACCGAACCGTCAAAAGTCACGCACGTCACGTCACGCGATTTCGCCAGCGTGATGACGGCGCCGATGTAGCGCTACGTATTTACATTTGCTATCGCCGCTTGTCCACCGAACCGTCACGAGACGACCCGTAACGTCATCCCATACAAAAAGTATCCGGCAAGTAGCCTAACTAAAATACGTAGCGCCTTAAAAAGGTGGCTCAGTTATGTCCACTAAGGGTGGTATTCTAGAACGCTACTTAAACTCAGTTCAAACTAGAACTCTACTTAAACTGTGTTTAAACTCAGTTCATACTAGAACGCGACTTGAACTCTGTTTAAACTCAGTTTAAGTAGAGTTTAGTAGTGTCGACTGTCGATAAAACAGTGCATGTTTTGATTTGAATATCCCTCCCTTCATACAAAACATGCACATTATCGACAGTCTGAACTCTGTTTAAACTCAGTTTAAGTATTGTTGTAGAATACCACCCTAAGATACCTAAAAGTTGTATTCAACAAGGACAACGTGGACAAGGCTATTTAGGTACTTACATTTAAAACACAAAAAATCTAAACGTTAGGTTTTATTAAACGTCTGATTTTTAGACTTTTCGAAAACTGAAAAGGCAACCCTAGATACCTCTAAGCATGTAGAAAGATGTTGCCATTCTATCTTACTTAGGCTTCTTTATCAAGCGCTTTCAGCAAATTGGAAAACCGCTGAATCCGTTTCCTTATTTGAAGCTTTTACAGCCCGATAACAGGACGTCTAGCCAGATCTGAGCCATCGTAGCATTTTTTCAGGTTTACAAATGTAGATTTAGAAAAACAGACTTTACTTACAGTATCAGAAATAATGCTGTCACACGAAGGAACCTTAAAAACAAGCTACAATAATTAAGTTCAGTAGATTCCTGTTAAATTATTAAAGTTTTTGCACCAATCCATGCACGTCTTTCGCTTCCGAGAAATCAACTTTTAATAATGCAAAAATAATTGGGTGAAATTCCCTCAGCACATCAATTTCACCGAACAAAAAAAAAGGCAAAGTGCGAGTTGGACTCGAGCATGAAGGGTACCATTATCTATAAACGGCAAAATAATCACGTTTGTTGTATGGGAGCCCCCTTATATATTTAATTTATTCTGTTTTTTTATTTATTTCTTGTTATAGCGGCAATAGAAATACATCATCAGTAAAAATTTCAAATGTCTAACTATCACGGTTCATGAGATATGGCCTGGTAACAGACGGGCAGACAGACAGACGGACGGAACGCGGAGTCTTAGTAATAGGGTCCCGTTTTACCCTTTGGTACCGAACCCTAAAAACACTCTGAAAGTTGACACAATATTGCCGTCAAAAAGTGGGGTGAAAGTCCCTAACATGTGCCCATCAAATATGTTATCGAGCATGTTTATCGAAGCGTCTAAATTAAAAGGAATAAAAATATAAAAGCGTTTGTCGATTTAACCTTTCCGAGTTGGGAGCGAAAGCCGATCAATCAATGTCTGGATTGAAGTGGAATTTGTTCAATCAAATTATACGTGGACACAAAAGAAGGACAACGAAAGTCTTCAGGTAGTCAGAGCGTGACCGAAACTTTCAAAATTGTGTTAGGTACCTACCATTTTTTTTTATTGGTTTTCGTAACTACTATTATTAAAATGGACACATTATCAGCCTGTAATGTTGATAAGTCCATTCTTGTTTTTCTCAAAGAACCTCTCTTGTTCCGTAGCGGTTTGATGTCACCAAACCATATAATTTTTCATCTTCCTAATATTTTTATTCCTGCCACCTTGCCCATCATTTCATTTATTTTATTTTTATTTTTGAAAGAACCAACAAAGTATCATTATAATCATTATACCTCTAGTGTGTAGCAGCTGGTGTAGCTAGTGTCTCAAAACATGACCTAAGTGACCTTTTGCTGCCTGATGGTGCTCTTTAATTCCACTTTTCTGTGCATTCGCCTGAGAACTTGAACATTGGTGACTTTATCGGTCCAACTAATTCCAAGTCCCTTAGCTATCTGATAATGTAATTAATTATTACCAATGCACGATCTGGATGCGAATTGCCGAAATGCCATGGTTGCCTGTGCCAGACGCAAACACTACTTGGCGTGAGCATGAAGAGGCCTTTACTCAGATGTAGGTATGAACAGGTTGATGGTGATGATAGCAATGCCTGACTTTCTGTCATTTCAAATCTATATCCTGGATCAGGTGCCGTATTAATTATGTTAGATATACATCTCCTTTGTTGGAGATTTCATGCAGATTGGGTATTATAATGTTATTGATAGGGATTAATCGTTTTATCTGTGTCTTCCTGTGTTGTGGAATGATTAAACCGAGCCCTATTATTGATGGGTTTATTTGTCAATTTGTGGGCGAAATGGGTGTCGAGTCTAATATTTGTTTCTTCTACAAGGTGTTACAAAAGTACCTAACTCTTTTTACAGGGTAATATCACCCGGTGATAGGGATCACAACCTAAATTTTTTTTTTCTCTATGACTTTCCGTTGATTTTTAAATTAATAAAATGTAAATGCTGTGGCGGGAGAAAAGTATTTTTTTAATATTGTTATCATTTACTTTCACAATGTTTTAACAACTCAAAGCTATGTAAATGCACCTACACACACAAACATATTTTAAAATTTGAGCTACTACCAAAAACAAAAAAGTTATGATTTTTTTTCAATTTTGAGGTTTTAAAAAAAAAAATTTTTTTTAAACTTTTTCTTACAGATTTGACATCCTGTTGACCACTAGGTTACACCCTGTAAAAATAGTTAGGATGTTTTGTAACACGTTGTATTGTTGTTTTTTTTTGCAATTTTTTCACTATTTAGTCTTTGACATATTGAGATGTTTACTTCGAGTTATTAGTTCGAGTTCTGTCACTTGCGATGCGGATGAGCTCGTGGAGGTTTTCAAGAGATGGTCCCGATCCTCAGCATTGAGGGAACGACTGGATGTGTGGAAAAGTATTAATTTATTTTGCTAGCATCTTTATTATATGCTTGCCCTTTGGGGATTTTTTTATATCATCAAGGTATACATATATTAATAATATCCTGATATTATATCTATCTTATTGGTCTTCCCTACTTTTCTATATCGGTGCTAAAAATCCCAACGATCCGATTATTAATTCAGTTGGTGATAAAAAATATTTCCTCTTCTATGGTAGTAAAAAAAAGGCTATCGGGTTTATTTGCAGACTTCCACATCTTCTCTGGTGGTGTCTCCGACTCAGCTAAATGATAAATTTAGAATATTTTAACGCCTAGCATAAAATACCAAATCAAGTTCCACGACTTGATATAGCATGTCATAAATTGCAATAGAGTGCGTACTGCAGAGCTCTGTAGTTAGTAAACATTTAGCTAACAGCTAAGGTTGGCGGTCAGCTCCGCATATTTATCTTTGTTTCATTTCATTTCAACGCATAAAAAATACAAAGACTGCGCAATAAAGGTCACCAGCATAACAAGACCCCCAATTTTATTCCCCCGAGGGAATTACCTAATCAAGATTATCCCGCTTTGGGCCGCCATGAAAATCATTAACATCAACAACACAACCCGACAAAGCGAGAAAAATAATCCTTTATCCCCGTAATAACAGTTGCTCGTTTACTCTAAATAGTTACTCCTCTGGGGCCACTCCTGTTGTCGCTAAAACGTACTATTAAGCATATTTTTAGAAGACTGAGCAAACTGACAGTTGTCACGCAAATTTTCAAGAATAAAGTCGTGCTTAAGAACTGTAATAGTGATCAATAAAAAAAACAGACTTTATGTAAGTGAGATCAGAATTTAAAATTCATAGCTAGAAATGTAACACTTATCACTACTGTTTTTAAATTAAATAAATTGTTTTTATTTAATCAAGAAAATTTACAAAAAGTACCGGACTTTTCTATAACACCTGGAAAAATTAGAGAACATAGTTAAAAAACATAGGGTTTGGAGATAACAGGAACAACCCTTCTCCAGGACCCCATTTCACAGACTACGAAGGCGAGCGTCTTATCTGTCTCCTGTGAATTATAAAGTGTTGAAATTGCGAAATTAATTTACTGCTCTGTCGGGCAGGGCAGACTCTCGGTGCGTTTACCCTATTTTGATGATTTGCCTTTTGTCTTGTTTTTCTTTGTTTTGGCTCACTTCGCTGTAAATAAGGGAGTCTAGATTTGGGCAAAGTAATAGGTAAAGGTGCCGAAATATTCTGGCATAAGTTAAGGGTTGTTTTATTTATTAAACTTAACCTTAACTCTACATTTATTGTTAAGTAGATGATTTTACAGCGTTCAGCTGTAGGTACTAGATGAGTGAATGCTAGATGAGTGAAGTGACAATTTTTTATTCCACTTGGCAGATTTATTTATTTTTACTGTGCTTGGCATTATAATATTCGTTAGGAAGTCATTCTACCAACCGCAGCTTATCACAACTAATTAGCTAAACCTCCCACTAAAACTCTGCGCGAGGAAGCCAAACTCCATCTAGGTACAGTCACAGCAAAAACCCCTTAGTCTTTTAAAGTCAGTTAAAAACTTAACCCCGGGACTAGACCGTTAACGTGCGGTTTGGCTCGGGGCGTCGTCCTAACTGGGGTTGTTGGTTACTGCTGACAATTTTGCCAACCATCCACACAAGACACTATCTGCAGAACCAAAGGTTGACTGGTAGAAAATGCTACTTAGCAATAAGTACGCCTTTGTACACAATTTATTGAACGAGCGAGCGAAGTTCTCCGAGTCTACTGGAACAATCCGGCGTTTGTATGTATGTATGTATGTATGAATGTTCGTTCGACGATAGCTTGAGTAAATTTAGTCGGATCGTCACGAAATTTGGTGGGCAGGTAAATAAGGTAAAGAGAATTTTTAAGGTCGAACATGAACCAAATCGGTCGAGGGGTTGCTGAGATATGGGGTCGCGAGTTCAAAGTTCGGGGCGAACCACTAGTCTATATGCAAAAAAGAATTTAATAATAGCTGTAATTATAGTTTTGCCCGGCGGAACAACGCATATCCAAGCAATACTTTTCTCCCGCCACAGCGTTCACATTTTTTTAATTAAAAAATCAACAGAGAGTCATAGAGCAAAAAAAAATATTTGGTTATGAATTTGTGATCCCTATCACCAGGTATTACCCTCTAGAAAGAGTAAGGATCTTTTTTTGTATTTTTTTTTATTTTAATGCATGGCTTCAAAACCTTTGTGATTGTCCCAGTTAGGACACCGCTTCAAAACTGAACTGCGCCGTGAAGGGGTGAAGTTTCTAAATCAATTACACAATTATAAGTTGCAACGCTTGGCTTGTATATCTGCTGAATTCTACTGAGCTGTTTGGCTGTCTCACTTGAATGAAGGGGAACTTCGTAAGAAAACCTGCGGTCCACTTCAAGATAGTATAAGACCGCCCACATACAGACGGAATTTTTCCGTTCGGTAAAACGAAACCAATGCAAACTGCGTACTTGATCTATGAAAATTCCAGACGAATACATAGACTTTGTAAGCAGTCACTGCGTTCGGAACAGTGTTGCCGCCAGGGCAATCTAGTTTGTGGCTATGTCAGAGGGAAATATTGCTAGATTTGTAATAAATTCGATTTCAAAATTCCGCTAGAAGTGGCTAAAAAATATTGCAACTGAGGCTTGGATGAAAATAGAAAATAAACATGGATATTATATTTTAATACTTTTCAAAACTGCTGAATTCAAAGATTTAGGTATACCACAAAAATTACACTGTTGAATTTACATAATTAAAAAAGAATCTATTTCACGATGTCATCCACAATTTATTCCTCGACGTTTGATGACGAGTTTGGTGTTACAGAAACGATTGATTTATCTGATTTTGCAACTTTTGCTAGAACTAAAGGCGATAACACAACTTTTTTTCTTATATTGAGCTGGTTTCTGATCATTTTAGTTGAATTCAGCGTAATGGAGGTTCGTTTATACCTTGTGATCAAGAAAACTCCAGAAGTAGCCAGATGTGGCTAGATAACATTGAGTGGCTAAAACAGATTATTTTGTAGCTAAACCCGTTGAAAATCCGCTAGATCTAGCCATAAAGTGGCTAAAACGGCAACACTGGTTCGGAATCCCGATTCGTTCTTTTCCCGTCAGGAATTCCGTCTGTGTGTGGCCGGTCTAAGCTTCACAATTTAGTGGCAATGTACTTGACCAATCTCGGTCTGCACTACTATTATTCTAATAAGTAACAAATTTCATGACTCTATGAGAGAACGCCTACTGTAATCTATCAGCGATGTCTCTTTTCAGTCTTACCTTCGATTTCTGAATTGAGAATTTCACTAACCAAGATGTCACAAAAAATTATGTTACAGTAGTGAAATTCTCAATTCAGAAACCAGCACTTAGTAAACTTTGATCAAGCCGTCCAAGTCAGCTAAAGCTTCTGATTGGCCACTTCAGTGACGTGACGTAACGCTGCAATGAAAACAACCAATCACAAGCATTTCTTTACTTCGACGATGCACTTCGTCATAGTTTACTAAGACCGTTAGAACGTGGCAAAGAAAATGTTTGTTTTATCCATCTCTATCTACCTATTTCATGACATTGTCATAGTATTTTTGCTTTTTTCATAGCTTTTTTAGGCTAGTAGTGGATAATTTTAATGTAATCCTCCTACTAAAAAAATTTGGATGCAAATCTGAAATAAATTGAATTGAATAGATAATAAAAATTCCGAATGAGGTCCGAAACGAGTCACCAATCCCGGCATCAGTCAAGAAAAAAAAAACCTCTTCCTAAATAAACAAAAAAATGCTGTTTCTTATTACGACTTTCCGTAAACGGTCCAAGAGCACCGAGCTCCATGGCTCTTTGGGCAACATTGACTTCGTTGCTTCGAGTAGTCTGGTAACAAAATAGGAATACACCCTACATCACAACTTGCCTCACTGACTGACACGCCTCACTACGGAGCAAAGTACATCCTGCTGACTGAGCAAAGTTGTAGGTTAACCTGTTTAGACTTGAACTCTGTTGTTTGAACTACCCGCGAGTTTGCTGCGGCATTTTGTTCGCTACTAGCAGAGCGGAGTGGACAGGAATGCGTGCATGTTGGTGGTGTTTCCAAAATGGCGGATTTCAACATAGCGGACGACGCACGACTATTCATACCCGACAAAGATCTGTACGAATAGGAAAAACTATATTATTTTCAATTAAATGTCATCTCGAATGATAACTAACTGTCAGTCACTTTTCACACAAAGTTTCGTCGTTGGAGTATAAGTTAAAGGAACTTCTCTATAATCTTTATATTCGATGTAAATTTCATACACCGCTACGCAAAAATACGATCAAAAGGAATAGATTTTATGCTCTTATTACTAGCTTATTATTCTAATATTTGTTAAACAACCTTACGCTATATTAAAAAAAAAAAAATTTTATCATAAATTTACTCGAGCACTAGGTATACATAATCCCCGAGAGGGGAAGAGATCGGTTGGCAGACCACCAGCCAGAATCAGATGGTCCGACGACATAGCCAAAGTAGCCGGAAAACAGTGGTTGCGCCTGGCGCAGGATCGTGAGAGTGGCGTGAGTATGAAGAGGCCTTTACTCAGCAGTGGGTGCTAGCTAACAGGCTGATGATGATGATGATACACTAGTGGTTCGCCCCGAACTGTGAACTCGCGACCCATATCTTGAACTTAAAAAATCGTTTAATTTCATTTACCCGCCTACCAAATTTTATAACGATCCGACCAAATTTACATACATGCAAACATACAAACACCGGATTGTTCCAGTAGACTCGGAGTACTTCTCTCCCTTCGCTCGCTCGTTCAATAATAGAAATGCGAAGTGCGCAATCCTGTTCAATCCAGACCGCTCAGGGGCAAAGTTGGACGAGCGGGGTAAATAGTCTAACTCTGCTAAGTTCCTCACGGGCATGGCGTGAAGGTGGGACCGGAAGTTCACCCGATCGGGGATGCTTGAGGGTTAATCTGTCGATAGAAGCTGCACGTAAAAGGCAAGCTGCACTGCAAGAGTTGCCCTTTACTCTTTTCTTCAAAGTATATCGTTTTTCGACCAAACGTAGGTACATAATGCCACTAGTTGGATTGACCGGGTGTTAAAGAAACATTTTGTGTTTTACCTATACATCGTGTTACAAAACATCCTAACTCTTTTAACAGGGTGTAACCTACTGGTCAACGATGTAAAAAAAAGTTGAAAAAAAAAATATTTTATAACCTCAAAATTTAAAAAAATTTATAACTTTTTTGTTCTTGGTATTAGCTCAAATTTAAAAATATTTTGGTAGGTGTAGATGCATTTGCATAGGTTTGAGTTGTTAAAACATTGTGAAATTAAATGAAAACGATATTTAAAAAATACTTTTCTCCCGCCACAGAGTTCACATTTTATTAATTTAAAAATCAATGGAACGTCATAGAGCAAAAAAAAATTTTGGTTGTGATCCCTATCACCGGGTGCTATTACCATGTAAAAAAAGTTGGCATCTTTTGTAACACCTTGTATAGTTATTTATTATCTAGGTTGTTTTCGATCAGTATGAAATAAACCAATCGTGTTTTGATATCATGTTAATCGGAAAAATTAACTTCGATATACAGTACGGAACTCTACTTAAACAGATCTGTCAATTTGTCAGGGACTTATGTATGTATATTGTGTCATTTGTATGCCTATCCCTTCTCTCTCCGGTGATCTAGCTAGGCCAAAAGCTGATAGGGTCAAGAGTCCTACATATTCCCATGAAGAAGATAAACTTGATGATGACGACATTGAATAGGGTAGGCGATAGGTACAGTCGGCCACAGTCTCAGATACCCCTTTTTGTTCGATTAGCGCCCTTATGCCGCGCGCGATAAGAGCTGCCACGGGGTATCTGAGATTGTGGCCGACCGTACTACTTATTTAATTTAGCAATAGAACGGAGTGGCCAGTATTATTTATCTTATTTATAATTTTTTGTTTGGTAACAAGGTAGCGAACATCAAAGTTATTGTAACTCTAACCCGACCAAAAGCGCTATTTCATTAATTTAATAATAAACACAGGGTATCTTAACATTTGCGGGGTATCTCTACTAACAAACGAATCCTTAAGCTGGTACCACACGTTATATTGCGATGCCTCGAATGCTTCATAATTACTTATAATTATGTAGAAGTTGGCCAGAATTTCATACGAAACTATAAATGATCGAATTTGCTTACACAGATTTTTACAGCTGGAATTCTGACAGGCGAACTTTAAAAAAAATGTATTTTTCATTATTTCAAAACTTCAGTGTTGCTCTCTATCCACGTTTTTTCTGCACCCCTTTCCTGATTCCTGAGGCAGAGGAATAGAATGAGAGTTACGTTCATGAAAATTTAAGAAAACCGGCGAAGGGCAATTCGGACCATAGCCATCACGGTTTGATGTTTACTATACAAGACTTTGTATGAAAAAATATATTTTTCATCTCCCACGCTCGGAAAGTTTGTTGTTACTAAACTCAAATTTTTTATTCGAGTCCACGGAATGACAGTTGCTACAAAGGCTTTATCTGTCAGTGGCATACTAGCAACTGTCATTCCGTGGACTCGAATAAAAAATTAGAGTTTAGTAACTTCCGATCGTGTAAAGGCCGGATTTAAACTATCTGTACTTTAGTGCGCTTCGAAATTTGAACGCGACGCCGGGTAAGTCTTTCCCGCGCCCTATGGTGTTGAAAAAGAAAAAAACACTGGCCGTTTAAGTAGATGCCAGATCCCGAGCGAAAAAAGATCCTCATTCATAGTTCGTTTACACGCGTATTTCAGCGAAAGTGATTGTTCGTGCCCATTCTCTATACAAAACTGTGAATGTAAATGATGCATAAGGATCTTTTAAAAATGTAAAGTCACGGAATAGAACATTCAGAAACGCGGTTTCTTCTATTATAGTCTTTTCAATATTTTGTACACTATATTTATTTTTAATACCAGTAAATAAAAAAAATGCTTCGCTTCTGTTTTATCAAATAGATAATTATGTTTTGGTTTGTTAAATAATTTTTTTCAAACGATATTAGGTACTAATTTCATCTCCTAGAAATTTTTAATTTATATGGTAAAAGTTCAGAATGCACCCGGAAAAAAAATACATTCTTTTATTTAATTTTTTTTTGTGTCTGGATAAATAAACTTCAGGAAATTATTAATAAAACGAATGGTTTTAATACCAACGAAGCTCAAAAATTTAGTGCGGCAGCCGTAACTACAGTAAAATATGCTTCTAAAAGGAACTTATTTGACTCACCTGTTTTGCCTGTAAGTAGTTGTCTATAGAGTTTTTCCCGCTTGGCTAACAAAATCATTTCCTCGCTTCTGTGAGATGAAAAGTTTTGTGTTTCGCACGAATGCAATATTATTTGCGTCTCGTGCTTTTGAATACCTCGCTTCGCTCAGGTTTCTTTTTTTGAACCACTCGCTACGCTCGTGGCTCAATTTTAGAAACCTTCGCTAGCTCGGTTTTCAATACAAGCACTCGCCACAAACAATAATTTTGCATTCTTGCATAACAAATAACTATTTCCTTAATTTCTTAATAAAGGCCTTGAAATAGGTTGTGGAGAGTTCAGCACCGACCAGAGAATCTCTGTTAAATATAATGATAATGACAGAGGCGAGGCAAAGCCTTTACGAAGTGATGTCGGGGCTTAACAGGCGAACCTTGCAAAGTACCAAAGTATCGTGTTTGCCTTTGGTCCGGTCGTAATTATAAATTCGGCCGGGACGACCGCCATGTTAGATTTTGTTGAATATTTATCGTGCGATGAACACCACAGCCCAGTTTTGTTGTTATTGAAATGTGACATAGGATCTGGGGCATTCTGGGGTATTTCTAGGTGACAGATTGCTTAACAACTTTAGGTTTTACTCGTTAGAATTTAAAGCTGATGAGTTAAATTCAATATCTACATTGCTGCAATTTCTGCAATAATGATTTGTTGATAGGAAAGTTCATTAGGTCCCGAACATGTCGGAAATTATAAAATTCCAAGTGACTGACTGACTGACTGAGATATATCAACGCACAGCCTAAACCGCTGGTCCTAGAGACATGAAATTTTTAGGGTGTGTTCTTTATGAAGAGTAGATATATCTACTAAGAAAGGAATTTTTGAACTTCTACCCCTAAGTGGGTAAAACGGGCCACCAAAGAACAGGGAAATATTTATTTTATTTTTGTTGGACGTGTCTCTAGACATTTATTGCTAAGTTCTAAATTGTAGATTCTGGTGCTAAACTATGTTCTGTCACCGGAATTAGGTAGATAATAGTATGAAGAAGTGGCCACCCCTGGTGTCAGAGTTTTTAGGCCACCCAAAGGGTCCTCTAGCATGACTTAACGATTGTTATTAACAACCGGGACCAACGGTTTAACGTTCCTTGTGAAGCACGGAAGGAAGCGCTCAGCTATTATAGCCACTAGTGGCCACCCATTCATGGACTGGTCATGCCCGTGGTTGCTTAACTTCGCCAATCAATTAAGAATGGCTAGTCCAACTAGGCTGAGAACGCATGTCACCAGAAGTGTTATTGCATATTTTAAAACTTAAACTTTCGTGAGCACTGCACATTTTTTCTATTAAATCACGGTTTTACTCACTAGTAATTTGTCGGTGTAGCCGACTAGTTTCGGTTCTCATTCGGAGACCTTCTTCATCTTCGTCTCGTTCTCCATGAAGAAGGTCTCCGAATGAGAACCGAAACTAGTCGGCTACACCGACAAATTACTAGTGAGTAAAACCGTGATTTAATAGGAAAAAATGTTATTGCATACTTGAGGAATCGGACACACATAACTGAGTAGGTATTAGTGTGTGAATAATATAGTTTATCATACGTGTTTTTTGAAATTTATTTTCAGCATCACGTAGGTACTCATAATAATTGGCATAAGTTAGGCCTAAGCTATAAGTTGCTAGCTTTTCCCCTGACAGACGTGTCGATAGCGGGGGAAAAATAGAGCAGCAATCTAGCAATCTCAATCTTAGCAGTAATCAATTCTTTTTATCTTAGTTAGCGCGGACGGAGTGACGGGCAACAGCTAGTCGACTATTAGATTTTCTGACTTCAAAATTTTTTACATTTTTTATTTTATAATGTTCAAAAATTCGCTCGGGACAGGATTTGAACCCGCAACCTCTTGAATACCGTGCTAAGCGATAGCGGCTAGTTTTTGGCAAATAACGCATCTAAAAAGAAGACTCTTTTTTTATTCGCGGCTCTAGTGGCCATCACCTTTAATAGTTTGAACTTCTGAAGGCATTACTCTTTTCTAAATAAACCTCGTTTAAATTCCCATCCCGCGCTCCAGCGAGCGAATCTTCACCTGAGATTTACTGCCTCCATACATCTCAGTTAGTGCCGATCGGAATCGAACCCAGACTAAGCTGGGAACACTTTAACACCTGTAACGAAGTGTAAAATATCTCGAGAACAAATTGCCTCTAGTTTGTTTGAGGGCATCGGAGAATGGGAGCGAAAAGATGCTAGTGTTTTCTGATCGAACGTACAGTCAGCCACAGTCTCAGATACCCCTTTTTGTTCGATTGGCGCCCTTATGCCGCGCGCGGTAAGAGCTGTCATGGGGTATCTGAGATTGTGGCCGACCGTACCTACCGTTCCCGGAAACATTGACACTAGCTTGACAGAAACATTGCCGGCAATATTTCTCAAGTGGGAATTTAATTAAAGTTCACCTATAGATATTTAAATATTTGTTAACTGAATTGTAAATAGTTTTGGATTCACCAAATAATGAGTTAAAAAACCCGTAAGATTGAAATTACATACGATTTTTTTAATGAAAGACAGTACGCTTAAGGGTCCGTATAAGGCTAACTAGCGCCACCAATGTTGAAAAAATCATATCTTCCTTTAGAAGAAGTTTCTGGAAAAATCCTAAGATGAGCCTATGCGCCATGCTTTTCTAGATTTTTAAGTGTAGATACCCTCTTCGAAATTTACTTTTAAGCTAAAAAATTTTCGATAACCGCCAAAAACGGCCGTTTTTGGCGGTTATCGAAAATTTTTTAGCTTAAGACTAGAAATTGAGTTGGGTACCCACACTTAAAAATCTAGAAAAGCATGGCGCATGAGCTCATCTTAGGATTTTGTCAGAAACTTCTTCTGAAGCGAGATATGATTTTTTCAACATTGGTGGCGCTAGTTAGCCTTATACGGACCCTTAAGTGACGAACTAACGCGATACTTACTTCATGAATGAGCCGTTTTCAGCACAAATTCACAAAGCATTTCATAGATGGCGCCTACAGGCGTGGCCATAGAAGAACCGGAATACGGCTGTCCAAATTAATCTATGCTAAGCTAAATTTGACAGCCGTATTCCGATTTTTCTATGGCCACGCCTGTAAACGCCATCTATGAACTGCTTTGAATTTGTTCTTTGAAATAAATTCTTTGAATTAACATAGTTATTACCGATCGGCGCCGACCAAATATCGTGTCGTATCGTGTCGCGTCGGTGCGGTGGACAGGAATCCTTAGTGTAACGTAAAACCTGTTATTTCTTGTATTCAATTGTTTATTGTTTTGTTTCAGGTATTTTCCGACATTCATGAAACAGGTGCAAAGCTAGTAAGAGTATAAGTACTAGGCATTTTCCCTTGTCATTTTAGTACCTACCTCAGGTCCTGTCATCCCTAAATAAAAAAATAGTTGGGCTTTTAACAGCTTTCCATGACGGCCAACTACGATCAGATTTGGCGCTAGGGGAAAATGTGTGTACAACACTATTTTGTAGGGAAGAGGTCCTCGGTTCTTCGCAAAGTATGATCTACCCAACACCCGTTTGTATAAAAATAAAAATAAAACATGGGTGAAATGGGCAATAAGTCCTCCTAAAGACCCCCTAAGTTGACCAACGGCCCCCCAGCCTCCCAAAGGCATTATGCCGCTCAAACTACTCTCTCTAATTGAATCTCGATGTCGAATGCAAAGTAATGGATGCTTAAGTACCCCCTTGTTTAGGTGAAAATGAGAATGCGGACCGGAGGCGTGATTAGGGGACAGAAGAACCACTTAATAACTAGCCAGTTTAGTTGGCCTGTGTGATGTCCCACTGCAGGGCAAGGCCTCCCGAAAAACCTGAGCTGAGCCAAAATTAAAAATTAAAAAGTGGGTGGTATTTACAATTTATTATACAAAACGATATTTTGCGATACTGACACATTATTCAAAACTATATTTGCGATATTGATAAATTATTAATAAAAACGATATTTGCTATATTGACACATTATTATTCAAAACGATATTTGCCATATTGACACTTTATTATTCAAAACGATATTTGCGATATTGAAACATTATTATTCAAAACGATATTTGCCATATTGACACTTTATTATTCAAAACGATATTTGCGATATTGACACATTATTATTCAAAACGATATTTGCGATATTGAAACATTATTATTCAAAACGATATTTGCCATATTGACACATTATTATTCAAAACGATATTTGCCATAATGACGCATTATTATTCAAAACCACACGACCCGTTTTAAATTCAAACAGCTTAGTCGATCTAGTCCACAGGAAAGTCAATATTATCTTTACAAATTACAGGATCTTTACTTATTGAGTGCAACTTCTGTGAATTCCACATCATCTGTCCCTCCAATCATGCATATTCAAAAGATACGTTGGAATTCGACCTATTATTTCGTTTAAAGCTCTCCTTTATTGGGCGTTATTTCAGTTCAGTGATGGAAAACATCGTGAGGAGACCAGGGGCTTAAGTCTGTAACGTAATGACGTGTCGATGGTGTCCCAGTAGAAGGACAAAACCGGGATTTCCTCGTTTATCTCCTACAACCAGCAAAGTAATCCTCTACAGCAGTCTCTCCCAACGTGGGTGATAACGCCCCCTTGTGGGCGCTGCAGGCCTAAAGGGGGGCGGTAAGAAACCCAGAAAAAAAAAAAGATACTCTGTCCGTAGTTGCGTTTCAATAATCAAATATAAGTACTTAGCGGTTTTTAAGTATGTTTAAAAAGGAGGGCGTTAAAAAATAATTTATTCTTAAAGTGGGCAGTAGACAAAAAAAGGTTGGGAACCCCTGCTCTACAGGGTGCACTCTAAGTCGATAGCGGAACTTTAAATGGGCTGTGTACTGATCAATACAAACAACTTGTAATAGGTGGCGACAAAAATGGAGCGAAAATGATATCAGCTGTTTCATACATTTGGCGCAGTACTGAGTCGACCTTTGTATGGAACAGCAGATATTTTTTTCGCTTCATTTTTTTCGCCACCTAGTACATACAAGTTGTTTGTATTGATCATTAGTTAGCCTACTTAAATTTCCGCTATCAACTTAGAGTGCACCCTATAGAATTATAATCAGAATATTACAAAAACATTAAAAGGACGGGGCTTAAGTCTGTAACGTAATGGTGTGTCGATGGCGTCCCAGTAGAAGGACAAAACCGGGATTTCCTCGTTTTTCTCCTACAACCAGCTAAATAATCCTCTAGAATTAGAATCAAAATATTCTTTGCTGCACTACAAAAACATTAAAAGGACCGAGAGCATTAATAAATCGTAATTGAAGCCGTCAACTCGGAGCCCATTTTGGCACCATAGCGTTGCAGACTCGAGCCCCTGCATTGCTTTGTAATCTCATGTTTTCATTGTAAGAAATCCTGAGGGGGGCAATAGGGAATTCGGAAGGCAAAGTTTTTTGTTCGAAAGTCCGTTATTGGCTTAATCTTATCTTTAGATAATATTGAGAAACTAATTTAAATATTTTTTATTTTGGTCCAGTAGTTTCGTTTTTATGCGCTAAATTGTTTTGTTCCTATGACCGCCAACAGTATGCAGACCGTCGCGTGACGTCATAAAACCGTATCTTTGAAACGTTGTAAAATCCAAACTACTGAACCAAAATAAAAAATATTGAAATTAGTTTCTCAATATTGTCTAAAGATAAGATTAAGCCAATAACGGACTTTCGAACAAAAAACTTTGCCTTCCGAATTTGACAGCTTAGTCAAATTAGTTACCTACTTTTGAAACGATATTTTCTATGAAAATACCTAATTGTGACGTCACTTCTCAGTATTCAAATAGATACTTTTGATTCAAAATTATTAATTATTTGTAAAAACGTGAAGTGTTAGATTTCAGAAGACGTTTTGCGATATTTGTACTGAAAAAAAGCGTCTTTTAAATTTATTGTTGATGCAGTAATCATCTTTCTAGGCTTCGATCAAGGATAAAACTAGATACAACATAGAACTCTGAAATGTGTCTGGAAAAATATATGCCCAAACTACCTTTGGGAGCTTATTTGCTCGTAGTCTATGCAATTAAAGTAAAACTGTACACTAATGCAATAAGGTTGACATTCGAATATTAGACGTATGGTCGAAATGATGTTTCGTATTGTTCTATTGCTGATATCATTTGTTTTTGTGGGGACAAGTTTTTATTGTGATTTTATACGTAATGCCGATTCTATGGGATTTAGTTCGGTGTTTCTAGGGATAGAACCCACTGCTTGGGAACCCCTGACCCAGATCCCAACGACGGAACACGCCAGCTGCATTGCATATAGACCAGACAGCCCAACTGCATTAGACTAAACAAATTATACGACTCGTCTAGTGAGAGGTTATGCTGGGGCCACACATGCATAAAAGTTTTATGAAGCCATCTTGCTTTTGCCCACGACTTTTTTCGCGCTGTTTTTGATAAAAGTTACTTATATTTTTCCCCGTTCTACAGGCAGAAAAAGATAGTGGTTTATAACCTATGTGTTGCTATGGTGTAGGTAGGTATAAGATATTTCGATTACAAATTTCATCCAAATCCGTCCAGCCTTTTCAGTGTCAAAGAGTTTCAAATACACAGACTCACGCATTTAAAATAGGAGTAAAGTTAGTCTGATTATTTTTCGGCCTTTAACGGCCAGCAACTCCTCTGACACTACAGGGTGCACTCTAAAGTCGATAGCGGAACTTTAAGTAGGATGTCTACTTATCACTCCAAACAACTTTTACCAGGTGGCGAAAAAAATGGAGCGAAAAAAATATCTGCTGTTCCATAAAAGGTCGACTCAGTACTGCGCCAAATATTTTTTTCGCTCCATTTTTTTCGCCACCTGGCCCGCGTTTCATATAACTGACATAAATATTTTATTATGACAATTCGATGTTCATTGATAGGTCGGTTTGTAAACAAACCTTTTTTGTAACCTCATGTCAAATCGACTACGCAATCTATATCGAATTGTCTTAATAAAATATTTATGTCAGTTATATGAAACGTGCACCTGGCACAAGTTGTTTGTATTGATCAGTAGACAGCCAACTTAAAGTTCCAGTATCGACTTAGAGTGCACCCTGTAGATGGGTGAACTGACCACTCGGACGCTGCAGTACCTGGAACATTTTTTTGTCAGACGGAGTGAGCTTGCCCAGCACCTAGGTATTATACCGTCCTCACTCAGCTTTAGTCGGCCTAGCCCAAACAGGAAAGAAACGTAGGATAAGAATGAAATCTCTACCTACCAGTCTGTATTCAAGCCTCAAGACTTATCTAGCCGTGTGCCACCCCCTTAAGCCGTAGCTTTGACAGCCCAAGCCGTCTAAGCTTTATTAGCCGTACACACGGGGGCACGGTCTGCATACTTAATGAAATATCTAAGGCACCGTCAGCAGAGCTGTCCCTTGAAGGTTGATTACGTACCTTGCAGTGATCGCCGAAAGCTCGCAACAGAACAAAAAGCGCTTACCGATGTGCGTGCCGCGTTAAGGCTGGACGATAGCAGCGTGGCGGGAAATTCAAAATTTTCACAGCTTTTTACATTTTATAGCTAAACTGAGCTATTTTTGTTCAGCGATTTTTCGTTCGCGGCAATAACATAGTATTCTTTTCATTATTGTAAACAACAGAACAACATTAATTCAGCCGATTATGTGTTCTGGTCTGCGACAAGTTTTTTGGGCAGTGCCACTGCTTCGTGGACCAGAACACATAATCGGCTGAATTATTGTTGTTCTGTTGTTTACAATAATGAAAAGAATACTGTTTTATTGCCGCGTACGAAAAATCGCTGAACAAAAATAGCTCAGTTTAGCTACAAAATGTAAAAAAACTGTGATTTTTTTTAATTTCCCGCCACGTTGCTATTGTCTACCCTTAAGTCGAGCAGTACAAAGTTACTGTACCATACTTTTCTCGAAGCAACTCGCGGCTCTTCTTGCCCACCTGTGTGTTCGTGGTATGTAGATCTAGAAGTATGCAATTTCAGTCACCAAGAGTAATTTCTGAACCTAACTCTACCCCCAAAGAGGCGACCTTGAGAGGGCAAGAGATCGGTTAGCAGACCAACACCATGGTCCGACGACATAGCCCGAGTAGCCAGAAAGTACCACTGCTTTGCGTCTGGGCCCCACGGCTTAGTTGGCTCCATACGTATTGAGTTGTCTTTCCTGTGTCCGACTAAGCTGTCAGGATGGAATATGTGCTGGGCAAGGCTACTCCATCCAAAGCCACTGGACGTTTTATAAATCATCTCATTACGCAGATGCAAAGGCCTTAGTTTTGCGTCTGGCAACGGTTCGTGAGAGCTCAGCTTTTGCGTAGAAAGTGGTGCTTAGACATTTGAGTCGCTATGCCAGCGAGTATTTATTTCTGCTTACCGATTGCAAGACACGTAATCAAGGCCCGATGCAGGTAGAGGCAATGGAGGTGTCCTTATTTCTAATTTTATTCGGTGTTAGTATTTTCGTTAGTGGATGTTTCTTATAAAACAGAATGTAAGTATTTAATAACTTCCAAAGCGTTTTAGTAGTTTAGTAGTACTATACTACTTACTTCCCTTGTTAATTGCTAAGCTGTTCCAGCGATAATTTCACAAAGGCACTTTACACCGCTTCCGGATGAGATGGTGGGTTCCGCTTTCTACAGATTCATTCCTCCTTTTTACCTTCCTCCCCTTACTTCTTCTTCCTTCCCTTGGCGCTACAACCCTTTGTGGGTGTTGGCCTCCTCCACAGTAGATCTCCATTTGTCTCTGGCCCTTGCTCTTTTCGCCAGTTTGCCAGCTGGCCCATCTTTCTAAGGTCTTCTTCGATGCAGTCAATCCAACGCTTTTTGGGCCTGCCTCTTGGACTCCACATATTTGTTTTAAAATACATTCTGATACTTGCAATTATATTTTGTCTGCGATAGTTTACATATAATATATTTGTGGTAAATGAGAATACATTTTTAAGTAGATAGCATAAATGAGATTGATATTGCTTGCATGGCGTAAATTGACGACTTAGAGTAAGTAAAGTAAGTAATCGTATGAGGTAGTGGCCACCCCTGACGACTTAATTTAAGCTGTTAATCTGTTGTTTTCTTTTTTTTCAAGGAAATTATTTTGATCGCAAAATTGCAAATTATCATCCGTCCGATTCGTCTCACTTCTGGACAATTTATGTTTTAGGAATTTGTTCATTCAAAGGTGCGAAATGGTCAGACCAAAGCGGAATACAATAGCAATCGGTACGAGTAGGAGCATTGTGTAGGATTAAGAAGTTCCTTTTTGGAGTATTCCACAAACAGAGAGGTGCAAATGCTTGTTTTTGTCCCAGTTGGGATCTGATGTTCAACCCAGTGCATAATATGTTTTTATTATGCGTCAAAAGTATTTCATCTATAGTTATTTGCGTTCCTAACGATAAAGAGATCATTTACATTGTAAAAGTATTGAAATAAAAAAAAAATAAGTGAAAGACGAACAAGGTTTTAATTACATAATGATGTCAGTATAGCCGACTAGTTTTGGTTCTCATTCGGAGACCTTTATGACAGAGCGTCTCGCCTCTGTCATAAAGGCCTTCGCGACGAAGCCAGATAATTTTATCGTCCATTTCATAACAAAGTTGCAGTTAGGTGCAATGTTTGTAAAATTGGTTTGCACGTGCTATTATAATTTGTTAATGTTGTTGACAATAATCTGCACTAAAAATAGGTTTCAATACATTTATTATGTAAAATGATACCACTTATCTTCAAGTTTCATAGACGTTCTAGATCAGTACTACTACAACCTAGTTATCGCATATTTTATTAATGACGTCATAATTACTAGTTGTTCGCCCCGAAGTATGAACTCGCGACCCCATATCTCAGCAACCAATCGATTGATTTGGCTGAGGTTCAATCTTAAAAATGATCTTTGCCTCATTCACCCGCCTACCAAACTTCAAAACGATCCGACAAAATTTACTCAAGTTATCGTCGAAAGACACATGCGTACATACAAACGCCGGATTGTTCCAGTAGACTCGGAGAACTTCGCTCGCTTCGCTTGCTCGTTCAATTAAGTGGGGCTAACTCGGAATACAAAGCAGGAATAATCCGGTGCAAATGTAATGTTAATCTCGAACGCCTAAATAGTGGGGTGGAATACTCGTATTCTTGTATAAATGAATGGTAAAACTGCTATGCAAATTCCTCTAATGCCTTAATTTGTATACAAATGACTTGGAGAATTAAATAGCCCCCTTTATATTAGGAAAGTAACACCTCATGCAATAACAGATGCAACCGAAGGGCCAACTTCTTAAAAAAATATAACGTGTTACAAAAGGTCCTAAATCTTTTTGCAGGGTAATGGCACTCAGTGATAGGGATTATCAATAATTATGATAAAAAAATAAAACTAGTGGTTCGCCCCGAACTACGAACTCGCGACCCCATATCTCAGCAACCCCTCGACCGATTTGGCTCATCTTCGAACTTAAAAATTATATTTGCCTGATTTACCCGCCTACCAAATTCATAATGATCCGACTAAGTTTACTCAAGTTATCGTCGAACGAACATTCATACATACAAACATACAAACATACATACATACATACATACAAACGCCGGATGGTTCCAGTAGACTCGGAGAATGTGATTAATGTGTCCTGTTAAAAAAAAACACAATTTTCGCGCTCGATTTCGACTAAATAAACTAGTGGTTCGCCCCGAACTCTGAAGTCGCGACCCCATATCTCAGCAACCCCTCGACCGATTTGTCTCATGTTCGAACTTTAAAATTCTCTTTGCCTCATTTACCTGCCTACCAATTTTCATGATGATCCGACTACATTTACTCAAGTTATCGTCGAACGAACATTCATACATACATACATACATACAAACGCCGGATTGTTCAATTAGACTCGGAGAACTTCGCTCGCTTCGCTCGCTCGTTCAATAAATTAAGCGATTTTGATGATTCTTTTTTTTAGTTCGAAAGGGTATACTGCCCGTGCCCGTGTGGTCCCTTACTCCCATAAAATGGTTAAGATCTGATAAAGGACTTCAGAGATGGAGACCGGAACTCCTCAACGAACAGCAGCAGATCACTGGAAATCTGTGCAGCAGCGTAATAACAGTGCACCTTTTCCACCACCTAGTGCAAGTTGTTTGTTTTGATCAGTAGACAGCCTACTTAAAGTTCCGCTATCGACTTAGAGTGCACCCTGTAGTATAATAGATACAGAGTGAAACTATCCATGAATGTGAAGGCTAAAACAGAATTAAAGCAAGCGGAAAGAGAAAATCGAATTACCCAGTTCCAATTAGCTGAATGCAGTCGAAACACTACGAGCTACACTCATTAATGGCACAGTGTATGAAACGCTATTCGTAGGACCTTTTCATCTAAAGGGTAATTTTTAAATAGCTTTATTCCCGAAACACATCAACATCTAAATAATAGGATTTACAACAACTATTGTTCCAACAAGATAAAAAAAACATACTTTTTGCATTGTTTTTTTTTTCAATTATGTTTTTTGTGTTTTATAATTTTTATGTTTATGGTGGGTTAGGAATTGCAAGACTTGAACCCTCGCCCACGGCGACTTTTTGTATCGATGCAGTAGCGATGCTGTCGCGCGTTCGCATCGATACAGTCGCGATGCGGTCGCTCGCTAGCTGTGTACCCTCGCCCATCGTAACCACGATTCAGTCGCGCGATGCATACGAGATACCGTCGCGCTTCTGTCGCACGACTCGCACGCGATGAAAACGCGATTCCTCCTCCTTCCTCCGTTCTCTCCTCGATGTCTTCGACACGGTCGCGCGTTTGCATCGATGCTGTAGCGCGTTAGTAGCGCGTTGGCATCGCTTCTGTAGCGCGTTGCAAATGCGACTAAAACGCGTTAGTAGCGAATAGTAGCGATGCTGTTGCATCGCTACAAAAAGTCGCTGAAGGACCTTAGGTTTTTACATGCAGAATTACGTACTTCATACATAACACAATCAAAAGGGGAACCGGAAAGTAAAACATTACGGGCGACTCTAGTTTCATCTTCTAAGATACCTTAGCAATGTGTAGTGTGTACCTACTATGTTATTGTACAGTACACTGTTGGTAATCGAATACGGAACGACATTGTAGCAATGTCAGTAAGGCGCATAGAGGTGGCTTCATGGCGGAGCAACTTTAATCGGGTCCAACTTGGATTACTTATTCTGACCGCGGCCTGGCGGTGTGTTCCTGACACATCCATGGTTCTTGTCACTGCATGTAAAAATTTTGATAATTTTGCTTTTGAAGAAAGTTCTTTTTATTCATTTAATTATTTATGTGTAAGGTGTAAGGTGTATACGGACGGAATTCCGGACGGAAAAAATAGAATCAGGATTCCGAACGCAGTAACTGCATACACATTTATGGACCTACCACACACATACAGTTCATACATACATACAGTTACTGCGTTCGGAATCCTGATTCGATTTTTTTTCCTTCCGGAATTCCGTCCGTATGTGGCCGGTCATAAGCTTTTAGCCGTTTTACCATGACAGCTGTAGACCCCTACCCGTTATTGTTAGATTGCAGCACATATTATGCTACATGCGGTAAGAGCAACTAAGGGGTATCTCAGGTGTCGCGAACCGTTTTTGCATCTTAAATTACAGACCGCAAGTCCTCCATGACATTAAATTTGTAATTTACTGTTGTGTGTTCCGCTTATATCGCGGAATAGACAGGGGAGAAATGACCAAAACTATACGTACATTACATTTCTCGGTTTTTCAAATTTGACCGCTAATTACCCAAATAAAAGGCCCCTAAAGTGACAGATTTTTTGTTCTCTTCTGAAGGTTCGGGTTTTAGAAAAGTTTTTTATCCATCAAGCATTTTAAAATCAGCTTTTATCTGTCAAAGGACAACGGGCCATTCCACAGACGAAAAAATAAAATAACTGTCTACATTTCGTCTCTAATTCCTTCCTGCTTGGAGTGTATTAGAGATTTGGTAGTCAGATAGCCGGAGCGAGATGGGAACGAGCCAACTCCGTAATACCGATATGGTAATTCCGCCAGTGCAATGTTGCAGAAAACTAAGCCGTACGGCTAATGCGTGTTGGCAACTTGGCTCCAACGTTTGACAATCGTTTGGCACGATCTTGTCTTGCGTTTGGTTCTTCGTGGCTTTAGGGCACGCTTCCTGCAAATGAACTGTTTTCAAGCTGAATATAAAGCTGAATATAAAGCATATTGATGGCGCTTATGGCACATAGTTGTAAAATTTCGCTTTTTCCTATAGAAATTAATACTGGCGATCTGTTTTTCCGCGGGTGAATATGCGTGCCCTGTGTGCACCGTCCAGCCCATGCCAAGTCAGTAGACACAGCGCTCAACGAAACATGCCGGATTATAACAGGCTGCCTCAAACCAACCCTGGTTCAGCTATTGTTCCCACTGGCAGGCGTCGCACCACCCAAGATCAGGAGGGAAGTGGCAAGCTCAGTCGAAAAGTATAAACAGGAGACTGAACCAAGACATCCACTGAATGGTCAAACCCCACCTCCATCTCGTCTTAAAAGCCGACATAGCTTCCTGGCGCACACGAGCCCCATCGAAAATGGACCTGCTGGCAGAGCGAAGCTTTGGCTAGCCTCTGCTCCCAAAAACTATGTGGAGGCCAAAGAAACGCTGCCACCGGGACACAAATTACCCTGGTAGACGTGGAAGTCACTGAACAGGCTCCGCACCCAGGTTGGCAGGTGCAAAAGCAAACCCCATAAATGGGGCTACATAGCAGACCGCTCAAATCGCTGTGTGTGCGGCGCCACACCGCAGACAATGGCACACCTCTCTGCGTGCCCCTCGTGCCCAACTATCTGCACCCGAGAGGACTTCGTAGGTGGTATTCTTTATTATTGACCACAACACAGGGCTTGGGCATTTTCAAAAGTGTTTACGAGTTTCTCTCACTCAAGTTTCAAACTACCTATCTTCCCATTACTCTGTGTATTGGCTTTATAATCTGTGAATCTGTCTGGAAGAGCGAAATTTGACTGATTTTAAAATCAGCTAAGGAAAACGGGCCATTACTAGGATTCTGCTGCGATTAATACAGGGTGTTACTCCTGTATTCGGTAAAAATCCACTGAGCGAGCAAAAAAAACATGTTTTGACAGCTGACAGCGGGTGTGAATTTTTAGTGAAGATCCATTTAAATATTGGTGAAATCTCTCGTTTCAAAATCTGTTGAGTTTCGGAAATTACTTCCTACATCCAAACAAACTTACAAACAGATGAAGATAGTGTATATTGAAAGCTATAGTATGACGTCACATCTACATGTTCCCAGAGAGAGAAAGAGGTATGTCGTTGGAACCTTTGGTCCAAGGTTGGTGAACCATTTGGCACATTTTCGGGGCACTTTGAGTTTATCCCATTGTTTATGTTAGTATTTGTGTTAAACCGTTATTCCATCACTCAACAAAGATTCTCTTGCTTCGTTGCTTAAGCTGCTTAGTAAAAAGCTTTTTAGCAAGAAATAGATTTAATGAGACCTTTTTTTGTTTTTTTTTTCCTGAATTCGGAACCCAAAGTTTTTTCTTCGAAAGTCCGTTATTGGCTTATTCAAAACTTTTGGCTATTATAAGAAACTAATTTCAATATTTTTTATTTTGGTTCAGTAGTTTGGATATACAACGTTTCAAAGATACAGTTTTATGACGTCACGCGACGGTCTGCATACTGTTGGCGGTCATAGGAACAAAACATTTTAGCGCATAAAAACAAAACTACTGGATGAAAATAAAATTTAAATTAGTTTCTCAATATTGTCTAAAGATAAGATTAAGCCAATAACGGACTTTCGAACAAAAAACTTTGGGTTCCGAATTATGTTTTTGACTTCATTTGGATTGTTTTAGGGTGGGATTAATAGTCGTCAGATCAAGCACGAGCTCAAGTAACTAGGTGATCTCAGAAGTGTCAACTGTCAATCAAGCTAGTGTCAATTAATATGCTGACAGCTAATCAAGCTCGAGCTTCAGAGCGAGGCAGACTTCGATCAAGGATAAAACTAGCCACAACATAAACTCTGAAATGTGTCTGGAAAAATAGATGTCCAAACTGCCTTTGAGAGCTTATTTGCTCATAGTCTATGCAATTAAAGTAAAACTGTACACTAATGCAATAAGGTTGACATTCGAATATTAGACGTATGGTCGAAATGATGTTTCGTATTGTTCTATTGCTGATATCATTTGTTTCTGTGGGGACAAGTTTTTATTGTGATTTTATACGTAATGCGGATTCTATGGGATTTAGTTCGGTGGAGGCAGAGCTTGAGATGCCACTTATGCCAGGTGATCGAGTTCAGACAAAAGTTGAAAGTCCAACCGGCTGTACTTATTTATTACTGTGTTTTCTTGTATAGGAGTACACTCGGCCACAGTCTAGGATACACCATCGCAGCTCTTACCGCGCGCGGCATAAAGGCGCTAATTGAACAAAAAGGGGTTACCTAGCGTGTGGCTGACTGTACTCTACCTAAGATTTCAACTCTATACAATTTAAAAACTCAACATCAGAGTTTTATATAAAATAGCTCTAATAGAGTTTCGAGAAAACATCATTCACAATCACTTCCTTAAAGAAACGACATTGCACATCAAACAGATTCAAAGAAATGGCCAATAACCGTAATGGTTCCCATCTTATAGGTCTTTTGCTGATAGACGAGCTCCACTTCCATGCCCACGAATGAGTGGCTAGAGGCACCAGCTTATTTGAGTAACTTTTAATGAATCGCGAAATTCATAATAACCAACCCACAAAACTAATCGCGATTCGTCCTGTTTCGAACCGAATTATCAGCTTATTTTGTTATGCTCAAAAGTTTCCGCTGACGGTGGGTAAAAAATTAAGGCTTCCTCAGAGAGCCTTTAATGAATTTTTAAAGTTCAGGACCACCAAATGTCAAAATAGAACCATTATTATTATTATCTTTGCTGTTCATTGGTATACGGGTGAGAATGGGTTGCGTGCGACCTTTTGGAACTGAGACGCGCGCGGTAAGCAAACTCGCATCGATGCAACCTTGTCAAAGTAAAAAAAAAGTATGTTTTCGATTGACTTTGATATGTTGCCGCGCGCGTGATATGTTTATTGTTTATTTATTTTAGAAATGTATGTATGTCAAATATGTCTGTTTTTCGGTGGTATAGGTCAGTATAAAACTTCCAAACTAAAGTCGCGTTTTTGTGTCGTTTGATGAGTAGAACACGGTCCTAATCGATATTTATTTTCCTTCAAAGTGCACTCATGAATCATGCATGACTCATGTCGTGACGACTAATCAGATGCTTTAGGTGACTTTGACGACGCACTTCGTCAAAGCGCACTTTAACCGTGATAACGCGACTTCAGAGAAAAGACGAGACACAAAGCTTATCTCTCAGCAATACAACTATACCAACCGCCCCGACAAATTCCAAAAACCAGAGCAAAAAGGGCCCTTTGCAATATGAAATACACATGGCACCAAACCATTTTCGATACCAGAAAAAAAAGGTTGTGATATTTGGGAACCACGCAGGTAGAATGCGCCATGCACAAAAGATGGACTCCCTAAAAAAGAAAGACTGCAGGCGAAAACTGTTATTAACGATAATAAAATAGGGACTGTTTTTGTTTGGAAAGCAGTTTGGGGGCCCTTGAGATTGAGTTTCAAAAGGAAATAGACATAATAGCTATCGATATAAACGTCAAATTTCTTTGAAAGTGCAGGGAGAGAGCGTGCGTCGAACGTTCCTTTCCACTTGTTGAATTCGGTCGGACGTAAACATTTTTATTTCAATCCCCAAATTTTTGCCGTCGAATGTGGTACGGAACGACGTCGCTGCATTTTTAGGTTAGTTTCCGACCAATGGCGTCCGGTTCGGATGCGCTTGGGCATCGCGCGTTTGTTTTTAATCCGTTTTAGTGTGTTTTGTAAGTGAAAAGTGAAGTTTTCTTTCATGGATTTGTGTTTTAGTTCGAAAGGTATGTTTCCTTGATGATTTGGTTGAGTTTTCTAGCGGTTTTGAGTGATATTTCGTTGTCGGGAGTGTAAACAATGATAGGATAGTTCGGATTTCGTTATTGATTTGGTGCGTCTGAGGGCTTTGATATGAGGATTCGAGTGCATTACTGTTATCTTGGCCAGACGGAGATATAACTGTGTGAACAAAAGCTTTGTATATCTTTAAAGATAAAAATCTTGAGCCTTTTCGTAGTTATGTTCATTGGATGCAGATAATCATTTAAAGTAGCTTTTTCGCTTACCTATCCAAATATCTGCACCCATCTAGTGTGAGTGAAGGTGCCACTGGACCCTGAAATAATTTCATTACGTTAGATACTAAGGCCTTAGTTAATATCCAACCTAAAATATGTCCCAGATACTTCTAAAACTAAGGCCTTTGCATCTACGCATGAGATGATTTAATTTTATACAGCGTCCAGTGGCACCTTCACTCACACTAGATGGGTGAAGAGACCACTCGGCGCTGCAGTGCCTGGGACATACAGATACTGTCATGTAATATAGGTAGAGTAAGTAGAAGACTCTACTATACCTGTGTTGAACTAGGCAGGTACCTATACCAATTCAACCGGCCAGATATCAAAATACGTCACGTATGTAGCGTATGTAGGACCAGTGTGTTTCACGATTATAGCTTTGAAACTTGAATTGAACGTTACAAAAATCCAGAACTCTGTGGGCAAACTTTGCAGCGAAACCGATTTTCCTTCTTCAACACAAGAAAAAAAAACCTCGACTAGGTATTTAAATATCCAACGAGGGGAAATTAAATATTCATTACGCTTAACGTTTGCGGATGAAATGGAGTAAAACGGGCATCCTTTCGGTGGCTGGATTGTCTGTCTGGAACTGGACTTGAATCGGAATAAAAAAGCGCAGAAATATAGTTTACGAGAAGTCATCCTCTTACCATCTAAAGCTGGTGTATTTTGGTTGTGGAGGCCAAGATCAATAATTGAACGAGCGAGCGAAGCGAGCAAAGTTCTCTGAGTCTACTGGAACAATCCGGCGTTTGTATGTTTCTATGTATGTTTGTATGCATGTATGTTTGTATGCATGTATGTTTGTATGTATGTGTGTATGTTTGTATTTATGTATGTATGAATGTTCGTTCGACGATAACTTGAGTCGGATGGTCATGAAATTTAGTAAGCAGGTAAAAGAGGCAAAGAGAATTTTTAAGTTCGAACATGAGCCAAATCGGCCGAGGGGTTGCTGAGATATGGGGCGCGAGTTCATAGTTCGGGGCGGGGAGCAAGCGTGGTGATTAAGCTCGCACTCTCTCTCTGAGAGAAGGCCTTTGCCCAGCTAGTGGGACATGTACAATTGCACAGGCTACACCTTACTTTTTTTTTAATGGTCATTTCTGACATATTGATAAGAATAAAAAGGTTTATTACCAAAAAGTTTACAACATGATATCCTGGGTTCTAAAAAGATAGCAGATTTAATACAACGAAACAGTTGATCTACGAATAACAATTGTTATAACTATTATAGTAAACTGTCTCGCGAATAAAGAGTATTTAAGGACACCCGCAGCATGAATACCGGGAATGGCCAAATGAATTTATTCAGTGCCTCTTTGCTTTGCCTTCCTGGGCGGGTTTGGGCCTTGTTGGGACCCTTAAGGCTTTACCTAGACGACTTTCTTTCTAGCGTTTTTTCGGTTAAAAAATTAACATTTGTAGCCTGGTACAGGTCCCACAAGTTGGGCACAAGCCCCTCGCAAATAGACGATTTTTGTTTTTTTTTTTGCGTTTTTTGTACGTATGCAAAATATATGTTAGTTTACTAAAATAAGAGTGAGATGATAGTAGAAAATGAGTTGAAAATGAGAGCGATAAACCAAAGTATATCGCAACCGGGCAACAATGAAATAAGCGTTGATTTTCATGTTATTGTTTTCATACTATGTTCTCTTTTAAAACCCTCGGTTTATGTGTCATCCATCATGCATGATCCAGCTACTACAGGGTGCAATCGAATTCGAAAGCTTTTTTCAAATTCAAATAATTTATTTCAGACCAGTTAATATGTCCATACGATAAAATTACATTCTATTAAATTTAATAAACAAGCATAAATTTTAAAGTATAAATTAAAATTCTTTTCATGTTATACCTTACATCCTAATTAAAATTGAAATTCAAAATTCAAAATATTTTTCAAGTCATAACCTTAAAACCACCGAACTAAATCCCATAGAATCCGCATTACGTATTTATAAAATCACAATAAAAACTTGTCCCCACAGAAACAAATGATATCAGCAATAGAACAATACGAAACATCATTTCGACCATACGTCTAATATTCGAATGTCAACCTTATTGCATGAGTGTACAGTTTTACTTTAATTGCATTGACTACGAGCAAATAAGCTCCCAAAGGCAGTTTGGACATCTATTTTTCCAGACACATTTCAGAGTTCTATGTTGTATCTAGTTTTATCCTTGATCAAAGCTTAAAAACTAATTTATTTTATTTTCTTCATCTGCTTCCTTTCAACATGTATTTGAAAGGACATGATTCATGAACATGAACATGTATTTGAACATGTATTTGCCATTTTACCCTTGCGCCCCACCTCTCGCGGTCCCTCGCAATCCACCTGCATGGACCCTCTGCCGCCACAACGATGTCGTCTGACCATCGACGAGAGGTGGGCTGATGATGATGATGATGATGAAGAAATTTGCACGAAAAATGGGTCAATACCGACGGCCTAACCGGTTCTTCACTTACGCAAAACGTTTGCCCTGTTTAATATAAAACTCTCGTCTTTGATGATGTTATCTACATTTAATTACGTCTTTTAATTTCGCCCCGGCCAGAAAAAAGAGGCCGAAGAGGCCAAAAGGCCAAGCCTCGCTGTTGACGTAACAGAGATAGGCCAGAGATATCGGCAGGGTTGATTTTACGCGCGAAAGGTTTTTTTTATTTTCCCCCTTTCTTTTGTAGTTTTACTTTGAAAGCGAAGGTATTTTGGCAGAATGTTGCCCATTTTCACCAACCACCACCGAACTAAATCCCATAGAATCCGCATTAAGTATAAAATCACAATAAAACTTGTCCCCACAGAAACAAATGATATCTGCAATAGAACAATACGAAACATCATTTCGACCATACGTCTAATATGTGAATGTCAACCTTATTGCATTAGTGTACCGTTTTACTTTAATTGCATAGACTACGAGCAAATAAGCTCCCAAAGGCAATTTTGGCATCTATTTTTCCAGACACATTTTAGAGTTCTATGTTGTATCTAGTTTTATCCTTGATCGAAGCCAACCACCCTCCCATGAACTCGCTTGTGAGTTGAGTTTGTATGGTCCCTCATCCACGACCACTAGACTTGCGGGGGTAAAGATAATTTGCGTTAAAAAGGTCCCCCAAAATATAATTATCATGACTTCGAAGTGCACTGTGCCATCCGAAGTTCGAACAAACTTAAGGCGCTGGGCATAGTGAATTAGCCCGCGCGCAAAGAAAAATGCACGAAATCGATTCCTGTATCAAATACACTAAAAAAAACGAAAATATTCTTCACATATCAAACCCTAGAATAAGGTGAGGCCTATCTAAAACAGCCAGTTTTGTGTTGATATCCATAACAGATTGCAAGGTATTTTGCTTGAAAAAAAGTGCGCCGCCTACTTTTTTTCAAGCAAAATATCTTCAAAACGTTATGAATTTCAACACCAAACTGGCTGTTTTAGATAGGTCTCACCTAATTCTAGGGTTTGATATGTGAATATTTTCGATTTGATTACTGTATTTGATACAGGACTCGATTTTGTGCATTTTTCTTGGCGCGCGGGCTATTCACTATGCACCGCGCCTTAAGGCCCAAACCTAGGCACAACTAGTGCCGCCAATGGAAAAAGAAACATATCTTTTTGGATGCGTTTTTTGCTAAAACGTCTTCATTAGGTTATCATCGCGAGGCTTAACTATTTTTAGGACCTAAGGTTTAGATTCCACATTCTAGAACCTACGAATAAAATCTTTTAGCCAAAAGTGGCCAAGAGTTTTTAGCAAAAAACACATCCAAAAAGATTTGTTTTTTTTCTATTGGCGGCGGCCCTAGTTGTGCCTAGGTATTCACCTTCAGTATTCGCTCGCTCTACAACCGTCTCCGAAGCAACATTCAGGTTCCTTTCGCGTCTTTATTTAATTTTTCTCTCGTCTCACAATCGGATTTGCTTGGCAAACGCCGGGATGTACCCGATTTGCTTTAGCTTTTTATCTTCGATACTAAGTATAGAGGAGCACTTTGTTTACGTATTGAAATATTTCGTATACAACGTGTTACAACACATCCTAACTGTTTTACACGGTGTAACCTTCTGGTCAACAGGATGACAATTCTGTAAAAAAAAGATCAAACATTTTTTTTAGCAACTCTTTTGCTTTTGATATTAGCACTTTAAAAATATGTTAGTGTGTGTGCATTTGCATAGCTTTGAGTTGTCAAAAAAATGTGAAAGTCAATGAAAACAATATTTAAAAAATACTTTTCTCCCGCCACAGCGTTCAATTTTTTTAATTTAAAAATCAACGGAATGTCACAGCGCAAAAAACTCTACACCTTAGTCAAAGTATGTGGCTTGGCCGTTTCGTTACTAAAAGAACTTGTAATAACAGAAAAGTAATGAACTGTGAATACATTTCTCACCTTTCGCCCAAACAAAATGGCGATAGTAACGAAATGGCCAAGCCAACATCTTGGAATTAGTTGGTGATAGGATCTTTTGTAACACCTTGTAGAAGAGCTACAGATCTGAAATTAATCGTCTGCGAGAGTCGTAACTTTTATCGTTCGCTCTTTAAGCGAGTGCAATATTTTGCAGAAAAATCATTTTCAGACATCAGCTGCCCTAGCATACAAACTAGATGAAGTATTCAGTCGACACGACACCTAATGGCGTTTTCTCGACGGTAGCCCGAGAAAAACTGTCATTTTGGCGTGGACATAGTCTTTGTTAATTGGGTTGTATTCGATGCTAATTCTGAAGAATTTTATTAAAGCTTTTTTCGAAGGAAATTAATATTCTCTTTGACATTTGACAGCCAACCTTATCGCACCCCCACTCACACTATGGGTGAAGTGGCCACTCGGACTATGAAGTGCCTAGGCTTGATCATCTTTGATTAACACATTCGATGCCTTGGGCGCGTTAACGCGCCCTCGAGATATTCGCCGAATGCCTTGGGCTCTCATAATCATCCATAGTAAACTGACCAAACTTACGCAAGGTGCCTTCCGGCACGTCCGTGCGTGATAGTTTATTGATCATTGTACACCTTTTCACATTTTTACTGCCCCGTATAGAATCATCATCTACCTCATCTACCTGGGACGCACAGAATCACAGAATCATTCAAAGGTACTGCGACATAGTCACGCGTGACACACAGACGCACAGACGCGCCGGAAGTCATCAAGGCACGCGGTGTACGTTTGCGAGACAATTCGGAAGGCAAAGTTTTTTGTTCGAAAGTCCGTTATTGGCTTAATCTTATCTTTAGACAATATTGAGAAACTAATTTCAATATTTTTTATTTTGCTTTAGTAGTTTTGTTTTTATGCGCTAAAATGTTTTGTTCCTATGACCGCCAACAGTATGCAGACCGTCGCGTGAAGGTCATAAAACCGTATCTTTGAAACGTTGTAAAATCCAAACTACTGAACCAAAATAAAAAATATTGAAATTAGTTTCTCAATATTGTCTAAAGATAAGATTAAGCCAATAACGGACTTTTGAACAAAAAACTTTGCCTTCCGAATTGTGGCGCGTATATGTGACCGAGGCACTGTTCGAAGTGTGGCGCACTATTGCGCTGCGTGAGGCACTCAAACACGGCCGGCAGCCAACGCGTTAAAATCTAAGTGCAAAAATCTAACCGAACCTTTTCTCTTTTATTACAGAACGCCCCAACGATGTAGCTTGGTCCAACTCTCCAACTCCGCGGGCTCCCTCCACCGCCACGATGGGGAAGCCGGCCTCAACCAGACCTGGGAAGTTCGCCAAGTGCAGTGTTTTAGTGCTAGTGCTGTTGTGCAGTGCAAGTGCTAGTGGCAAGCAGATGAGCGAGACGCTCCAGAGGGCGCTGTCGGCGGTGCGAGGTCCCAGTCCTGGCGCGAAAAAGCTGCTCAATATTCCTGAGGATGGAGGTGAGTCATTCAGCTTTCTACCTCCATTTACACTAGGAAAGGATACAAAAACTGGGTGGCTACGCCCGAACCCCGGCTCGGCCTTCGGCCTTGCGGTGGTCGGAGTGTTTGGTGTGTGTGAGAGCCTGGGCCGTTTAGAGTTTCGCTCAGCGCGGAGCTCGGTCTTCGGCTTTGCTCTATGGAGCTCGGCCTCTGGCCTCGCGGTTGTCGGAGTGTTTTGTGGGTGCATCTCGGCCACTCAACGCGTGACTCGCCTTTCGGCCTCGTTAAAATAATTTAAGGTTCGATTTCGGCCTCGCAGGCTGGACAGGTGTTTGCTGGCCCGCTCCGAAATACGCTCACCGCTTTTCGAGTTAAAACAAAATCTCAATCTACGGCCCGGCAGACCAGAAAACAATAGATAAAAAAATAAGCGTACCTTGTACTCGCTTAGATAGAGTTCAAACCTGAGATTATCCCTTGAATATAATAAATCAGTAAGAGCTGGTAGTTTTGAGCAGAATTTCTCGAGTTTACTTCGTAAAACGGATCTAAGTCTCACCATTATTCTCTGTTCTAAGCGAACGAATTTAATTAATTATTTTACAGCATCGACATTCAGGAAATGTACGATCAAATAACTTGAAATTTCAATGAAAACAGTGGTTTGACATCGCCCTATTATCAAAATTCTGAGAAGGTGTAAAAGTAAGATGACACTGCTAGCTGCAAAACTATTATATTCTTTGAAAGTACACAAATAAGTAAGTGATACTTTCCTGCGATGTCTTTCTAATAAGAATAATAATTAAAAAAAAGATATACAGGTGTACATGTCCCACTAACTGGGGAAAGGTCCGAAGCCTGCAGCTGCGGATATTCGTTTCGAGATTTCGCACTTGGTCGCAGAGTAAAAGTTGCTTGTATTGGTGAGTTAAGCGACCCCTTTCAGTGTCACAGGACCTTTCTGAGACACCCTGTATACTATTTCTGAAACACCCTGTATCTGAAACACCCTGAAACTTCCTCTGAGCTCGAAGCGCACCGTCATCGTGGCAGAATAAATAATAGTACTAGACGAGCACCGTTTCCGACAAAACCGTGTATAATTTGAGTTTTCCGAGAAGCAATGCGAAAAGCTGTTTCAACTTCCAATAACTATTGAAGAGCGTGGGAACTGGCCAACCGATAATAATATGACTGTCTGTGCAGACAGAAATTCAGGTTGTAGACTGATGGATACCTATCTAGGTTGAATAGATAGGTACCACTAGAGTTTAAAATGATTCCTTGGGCGCAGAATGCCCAATAATTATTAAAGCAGCTAACCCTCAAAATTTACGTTTCCATTCTTCTTAGCGTATACAAAAAAATATACTCTCCTCGCTTCTGTGAGATGAAAAGTTTTGTGTTTCGCACGAATGCAATATTATTTGCGTCTCGTGCTTCTGAATACCTCGCTACGCTCAGGTTTCTTTTTTTGAACCACTTGCTACGCTCGTGGCTCAATTTTAGAAACCTTCGCTAGCTCGGTTTTCAATACAAGCACTCGCCGCAAACAATAATTTTGTATTCTTGCATAACAAATAACAATTAATCTAAATTGTTTGGGCCCGAATTCGGCAACAGTTTGGAAATGTAATTTTCATTGGCCGGCACTTTAAGTTTTTGGGCCCTTATTTCTTAGAAAGCAGTGGTTGCGTCTGACACAGGATCGTGAGCGGTGGCGTGAGCATGAAGAGGCCTTTAATTACTCAGAAGTGGGTGTCACCAGGCTGATGATGATGATGATGATGATTCTTACTATCTCTATGTGAAAAGGCCTGTGGTCAGCTAGTTGGACGTGTATACTATCTTTGCATATTTTTACGATTCCCTAGCACAGTTAAGTGCTTGAGGAAAAACAAACAAAATGATCCTATAACGGTTCGGTTTTCTACATTTGAGGTAAGTACTAAACCCTAAAAATAGATTGAATAGGTCTGTCACTCTTTCCCTGACACATTTAAAAGTAACAGCCACTGAGTACACAAACATCCCTGCGTCTTTAAAGTAGCCGACATGTTTACAAATCTACTTTGGTGTTCCGCTCCCATTTCGAATTATGTAAACTACTGCGGTATAGGTTTTTGTCGGCCCGATAGCTATATCTTCTGGAGATAACGGAGAAGTGAAAAATTACCCGTTCTACGTTCTATCAATCCCATTAGTCCCACTACCCTTGACTATATTTCGACAAAATTGACATAGTTTATTGCAAATTATCTATTAATTTGCGAAAATCATAATTTGATTTCATTTACTTTGTAGTGTTTATCAAAGTGTAATATTTTGTACAACAAATCATACTAATTCTTGTTATATTGGATAGTGAATATGAATATAGACCAATATACCTCTTCCTGTCCTCTTCGAATTGTGTGCCTTAAATATCTTCAATCTTGCCCAATGTGAGGAGATGAGGAGGCACTGCGCCTTGTTGAAAAGATCATCATCATCAGCCTGTTGACCCCCACTGCTGAGTAAAGGCCTCTTCATGCTCACGCCACCTCTTACGATCCTGTGCCAGGCGCAACCACTGCTTTCGGGCTACTTGTGTTATGTCATCGGACAAACTGGCTGATGGTCTGCCAACCGATCTCTTCCCCTCTCGGGGAATATGAACCAATATTCCTCTTCATGTCCTCTTCGAATTCAACGTGAGAAGATTTCTTGCACCGCGCCTTGTTGAAAAGATTACTTTTAGACAAAACACATATAGCAGTACCTACAAACTGTCTGTTTATCCGCATCAAGATTCAGTAACGCCCTACTCGGGACTGTGTTGTAAACGATCATTCATCGTTATACAGTGTGAACATGGCTTTATAAAGTTAACATAGAGGTCGGTGGGTAGACCGAAAGCTCGATGGGTGGATGATATTGTCAAAACAGCGGGAGGACAATGGACGAGATTGGCTTTAGACCGAGGGGGTTGGCGTAAAAAGGAAGACGCCTATGCCCAGCAGTGGGCTTTATTTATGGGCTGGATAGATAGATAGATAGATAGAGCGCCTTGTCTTCGATTTCCTCGCTCTGTGAAGGAAAACATCGTAAGGAAACCTACGGCTTAGTTGGCTCGCCGCACGTATTGAACTGTCTTTCCTGTGGGCTAGGCCGACTAAGCTGTCAGGATGAACTAGGCACTGCGGAGGCACTGCAGCGTCCGATTGTTAGTAGGTACAAGATGAATGAAGTGACCTGTTACTCCGCCTAGGACTTGTTTTTCTTCTTCTTCTTGGCGTGCCTCTCCACTAATGGAGGTTGGCCGTCAGCTCTTCATATTCCTTTCTGTTCTTTGCCAAGCGAAATAGATGTTCGACGCTGGCTATCTCCGTCCATTCCTTGATGTTTCTGAGCCACGACTTTCTTCTTCTACCAGCACGCCTCTTCCCCTCAATCTTGCCCATCATGATCACTTGAAGAAGTCGGTGCCTGTCGTGGCGAAGCACTTGTTCTAGGTAGCTTATCTTCTTCTTTTTAGGGTTCCGTAGCCAAAGGGTAAAATTACCCTATTACTAAGACTCCGTTATCCGTCTGTCTGTCTGTCCGTCTGTCACCGGGCTGTATCTCATGAACCGTGATAGTTAGGCAGGAATTTTTCTACATAATACTAAAAAAACAAAATAAAATAAATATTTAAGGGGGCTCGGGCTCCCATATACACGTGATTTTTTGCCGTTTTTATAGATAATGGTACGGAACCTTTCGTGCGCGAGTCCGACTCGCACTTGGCCGCTTTTTACGGTCAACATGAGTTTTTACACGGACAATAAAGACGAAAGCACCATATTTTTCCTTATTTACCCACTTTTCCCCTGGCAACACTGTTGAAGACATTTAAACACAAAGGTATCATAACAGCTGGATTCTTTAGAAAGTTTTCTGTAAGAGTGACCAATTAATTCTGGGCTGCTCGGCTAAAAGTAACAGAGGAATTTAGGGTTCACCAGTGCTTTTAGGTTCAACAAAACTACAGGCACAAAATAAGAACTATCGGATAGTTCGCTTAGGCACGAATCCACCATGTTTGGCGAGTCGATGGCGTCTCAGTAGAAGGACAAAAACGGGGTTTCCTCGTTTTTCTCCTACAATCCTAGAATTAGAATCAGAATATTATTTGCTGTACTACAAAAACATTAATAGGACCGACCGCATTAATAAATCGTAATTGAAGTCGTCAACTGGGAGCCCATTTTGGCACCATTGCGTTACAGACTCAGGCCCCAGGTCAATGTACGAAGCTCTAATAACGCTAGCAGGACCGAACTGAAGCTCGAATAACGGCAGCTCGAATGAACTGAAGCTAGGTTTTTTTTTTGTTCCGGACGATATCTGGTAGTTTGCTGAGCGTCACTTTTGACCACCACCATACTGCCCTAGTAATCAAGAACGCAGCACTTGCAAAAAGGCGGTTCGGAGAAAAACGCGGGTAACCTAATTTTAGTTATTTAAGTATGAAATTTATGTTTTTTAACAATTCACTTAGATGAAAAAAATGGGAAAAAATTCAAGCTTTTAAATGGCATGCATTTTTTATTCCATTTAGCGTTACTTCCGACTATAGTGTGTATTACGGCGTTTTAACTTAGCATGAGGTATAGTGAGAATAAGATTACAACTAAGCATAAATGCAGTACTTGCGCTGATTACTGCATTTTACCCTAGCACTTGTCAATTACTGCATTATTTGTTAGTATTTATTCATTATTTGTATGTCTTGTGCCAACCTAAAGTGAGGGTTACTAGGGTGATTTATAAGTAAGTATATTGTGTTTCTATTATATTGGAATTAAAACAAAATCGTAGCAATCAAACTTTATTTCGCTTGAGAAATCTTCTTCTTCTTAATCGATTCCTCATGGCTGAGGATCGCGACCATGTCGTACTCGCTTCCATTGGGAGCGGTCTTCCGTCATATGAACTGCCCGGTGAATGCTTCCTCCAGCCGCTGCTTTTATAGCATCAGACCATCTGGTTGGTGCCCTTCCCCTGGCGCGTTTGCCATTCACCTGTCCCAATATTATGAGCTTCTCTACAGGGTGCACTCTAAGTCGATAGCGAAACTTTAAGTAGGCTGTCTACTGATCACTACAAACAACTTGTACTAAGTGGCGAAAAAAATGGAGCGAAAAAAATATCAGCTGTTTCATACATTTGGCACAGTACTGAGTCGACCTTTTGTATGGAACAGCTGATATTTTTTTCGCTCCATTTTTTTCGCCACCTGGTACAAGTTGCTCCTAGTGATCAGTAGACAGCCTACTTAAAGTTTCGCTATCGACTTAGAGTGGACCCTGTAGACTATGCCTGGGCGACCGCATTATGTGTCCAAAGAAGCTGAGGGTCTTTTCCTGGCATATAGTAGATAGGCGTTTTTGGACTTTAAGTTCTTTAATTATGGACTCGTTAGTGCGCTTTGCCGTCCAAGGTATTCTAAGCAGCCTCCTCCAGCACCAGATCTCGAAGGCGTCTATTTTGTTGATGTCTTTTCTTTTAAGACACCAAGTCTCTGCACCATAAACGAATATCGAGAAGACAAGGGCTCGAACCAGCCGCACTTTAGTGTTACGACTGATACTTCGGTTCTTCCATATTTTATCAAGGTTAGCCATTGCACTTTTCGCCATACCGGATCTGCGGCGTATTTCTTCGGTACAGTGGCCTTCGTTGGTAATAAGAGAGCCGAGGTATACGAAGTCTTCAACCTTTTCATACCCATCCAGCGCATCGGTTGACGGGAGTAGCTGTGCTCTGTCTACCACCATCACCTTGGTTTTGGTTCTGTTGATCTTAAGACCGAGTTTAGCACTTTCTGTCTCGATCATCTTTAGAAGTTCTGCCATTTCCATCTCACTCGATGCAACTAAAGTCGTATGATCCGCGTACCTTAGGTTGTTGATTGGTCTGCCTCCCACTGTTACACCGCCCTCCCATCCTTCCAGTGCTTTCCTCATTATGTACTCGCCGTACAAGTTAAATAGTTTTGGAGACAAAATGCACCCCTGTCGAACACCTCTTTCTGTATGGAATGGCCTGGACTGCTTGTCTTCTAATCTTACAAAGCTAGTGCCATCCAGATACAAGTTTTGTATCAGAAAAGCTAGATGCGGGGGTACACCCATCTCCACAAGGACTTCTAGCATGGTATTCCACTGAACGCAGTCGAAAGCTTTGGCATAATCTATGAAGCACATGACCAGTGGTTTATTGAATTCACGACATTTCTCGATGAGTAAGCGCACATTCAGTATTTGCTCTCGAGTTCCCTTTCCAGCCACAAAACCAGTCTGTTCGCTCGGTATCTGGTTATCTATGTATGGTGCTAGCCGTGAATTTATAATGCGTAGCATTATTTTACTGGCATGTTCCATAAGCGAGATAGTTCGATAGTCCTCGCATTTACGCGTGGAACCCTTTTTGTGAAGAGGTACTACAGCCGATTGTGTCCAGTCTTCTGGCCATTGGCCCGTCACCCATATCTTGTTGCATATCTGAAGCAGGATCTTCGTTCCATCAGTGCCAAGATGTTGAAGCATTGCAGCCGACACTCCATCGGGACCCAATGCTTTATGTTTAAGCCTGTCTATGGCGTCTTTTACCTCGGACATTAGTATTCTGGGCTCTTCTGTGTGTATGTCCCATCTTCTTTTAGTCATAAATCCTGTTTCGTCCCGATAAAGGTTATAGCAGTAACTACCCCATCTCTCCAGAATGTCATTAAAATCGGTTAAGGCGTTCCCATCACTGTCGTCGACGACACAGCATTTAGGTTTGAAAGTGCCGGTTATCTGTTTCACTTTTTTAAAAAGGTCCTTCGATTGTGTCTTATCAGCGTGTATCTCTATTTCTGCACAGATGTTGTTGATGTAGTTGTCTTTGTCCTTCCTAGTTGACCTTTGTACTTCTTTGTGCAGCTGGTTGTATCGGGACATTTGTTCTTTCGACTCCAGACCTTCACCTTTCATCGTCCTTCTTTCTTCTATCAGTGCCCAAGATTCCTTGCTTATCCATTCTTCCTTTTTCTTAACCTTTCTGAATTGGTTGCTTGTCTCGTTGGCAGCACTCAGGATAACTTTTTTCAAGTTGATCCAGTCCGTTTCGCTGGAGTTAAAAGGACCAATTTCTGTGGACTTGATATTCTCGTCAAAGGTTTTTCGGAATTGATCTAAAGCTAGTTTATCGAGAACGATATTCTTCTGAGAAGTACTACGGACTTTCTTCAAGCGTAGTCTGAAATCTGCTACGACTAATTGGTGATCGCTTCCGCAGTCAGCACCCGGAAGAGTTTTGGCTTTGGTAACTGATGACTTCCACGGTGACTAAATCGTGATGAAGTCAATTTAGTTTCTGTGCCCTTTCGGTGACGTCCAGGTGTATAGTCTCCTTGGATGATTTTTGAACCAAGTATTCATGACAGTCAGCTGATTCTCCACACAGTAGTGTAAAAACTTTTCACCTCTGTCGTTTCTTACACCAAGACCATAACTGCCCACGATTGATCCCCTCAGAGGGTCTGCTGTGGTTTTGCCAATTTTCGAGTTCCAGTCGCCCTGAACAACCGTAATCTCTCTCGACGGTATAGTCTTCAGTAGCGCGTCTAAGTCGGCGTAGAACTGGTCCGACACTTCCTCGTCAGATTGCGCGGTTGGTGCATAAACCTGGATGATGTTCATGGGTACTGGGTTAGCGTCTAATTTTATAGTGATGATTCTATCATTCGGGGTCTGGTATCCCTTGATAGTATTTTTCAGGCGTTTGGGCACAATAATAGCTACACCATTGCCACTATGGTCTTGAGCACCAGAAAAGTAAATTGTGTTTCCACTATTAGTGTCCAGATGACCGCTGCCTCTCCAGTGTACCTCGCTGAGTCCCAAGATGTCGATACCACATCTTTCCATCTCTTTCTCGACTACCTCCAACTTCCCAGTCTTCAACAGCCCTCTGACATTCCATGTCCCCACGCGCAGATGTTTTCGTAGCGGGGTTTTCGTCAAAACAGTACCAATCAAGAAAATCAATCAATCAACGCACTGATTTACTAAGACAATACGCAGCACATGATAATTTTCCTACGACTCCCGTCAAACAATGCTACGCCCAAACGCAGTAATTTCAAATACTGCGTTTTAATTTAGGAACTATTCGATTGACGCTAGATCAAAATGCAGTAATAGCAGCAAGTACTGCATTTTGCTCTAGTATACATTGCGAGTACTGCATTCTTTTCTAGCACATGATTATTACCCCACTTCACTTTAGCACAATCACTATTTTCATGCAATTACTGCAAAAACCGTTAGCAAAAAAACATATTTCCAACAAAAAAAATCATGAAAATATATTTTTCCCGTGTAGATAAAACCTTTAGGATGCCATTTTTGTAAAAAAGTGAAAATCGCAAAATTGTCGATTACTGCGTTCTTAATTAGCAGGGCAGCATAGCCTTCTTTATCTCTCAAGCCGTGCTGTGCAAGTCTGGCAACGTCGCCGGGTTCACGGTTTACACAGTGCACTGTCTGTCAGAAGCCATTATGATAGTACGACCAAGTTACAACTAATCCGAGTCTCATTAACTTCAACTCTGGCTGGAAACCATTAATTTTAGTCACATAATAATACGCGGCTAAATAACATGGCAGTTATGCCGTTTGTTTTTATACCATGTTTCTTGTAGTTTTAAGTTAGTCGGATAATACGTCATCTTCATTTGATTTGGTTTTGATTTGTTGTGGCTGATATTGTGAGTGAAAAATAAGTAATTTATTAGTTATTCATTGCTTTAAAACAGCCCAACTTGGCTTGCCAGCTTAAGGTATGTTTTTAGAGTATTTTCATAGTTTTAGTTACGATTTGTAGTTACAATTTGATCCTATAGAACCAATCGTAACAAAACATTATATCATGAATTTATTTTCAAATGCCTCGCCGGTGCTGTGTGGCCTGGCTGTCTGTAAGTCGAATACGACTCAAGTCTAAAGAGAGGAGAAAGACCTTTATCTACGTTTTCTTTCCCACGGGATAACGATTTATTAAGTCGCTGGAAAAATAATTATTAGATATACAAGACAGATAACCGGTTCACACAGTCCTATGCGAGGTTGCCAAACTTAATAGCATGGCTTGAGAGATAAAGAAGGCTGTGCCACCACCGATGGATGAGCGTCACTTTTACCCACTAATTGTTCTACGTCATCATACGTCACCCACAGAGCAAGTTGCCGGTGAGAGGACGGGACTGTTTGAAAACTCGCTTTAAAGTCGCCTCCGATGGAATAAGATGTGTGTGTTGCCTCCAGGAAAGTACGGGGAGGAAAATAGTTACTTTAGTTGTTGCGAAAGAACATTTTTATCACCTTTGCGCTGGGTCCGCTACTAAAGCTCGACATTTTTTTTGAAATATATATTTTGCATATTAGAGTACTTAAAATTATAAATTACATGCCAACCGCTGAAACCTGTGAAGGTTTATGTGCGGTTGATTGAGTTAGCTGGCTTAATTTTTTAAAGATTTAGAACGGATTAATGCTTTAGGAAAAACAATTGAAGCGCTTTTTACAAGACCAGCCAATGTAACATTTTTACGAATTTCGGTTTTCAACACTGTCCAACAAGCTGCATTAGCCCCACTAATCAGGAAAATCAGGACCATAAACAGAAAAAAAGCATTGTCATGATATTTAAAACTGGTTTCAAGAATTTAATATCAGGTATTCAAATTCAAATTCAAATATATTTATAGTGTCATAAAAAATATAACAATACCTAGAGTCGTCTCTGAACCCCAAACTAAAATATAACAATACCTAGAGTCAACTCTGAACCCCAAACTAAAATAATAATAAATAAATAATAATTAAAAAAAGTTGCGCGTTGAGAGATGAGAGAATACCTAATTATAATAATTATTTTACAAGAAAGGTTACGTGAGGCCCTTTGGTGAGATTCGGTGAGATTTGGCTCGAACCCAAGGTTTTCTTCGTAGAATGTCGAATGCGACATACCTACCTAAGAATTAGCCCCCTGGGAGGGATCCCCCCCTAATCTCAAGTGAGATTCCTCTCCCCCTTGTGAGATTGGGTGAGATTTGGCTCGACCCCCTCCCCTACCCCTAAACGCCTCGCGTATTTAATGGACGCCCCCAAACCACTTCGTCGATTTTAAAGATATGATACACGAGCAAGCAAGTCACACCAAAATTGAAAGGTTTTCAACTGACAGTTAAAAGCTGAATTCAAAGCCCTTGGTAGAGGTCGCTCATAGGCTTGGCCATACAAGAACCGGGATGTGGCTGTCAAACCGCTTACACAGATTAATAATATCTTCAGAAAAAGCGAAATTTGACAGCCGTGAAAACGGCTCATTGTCTCGGACTTTCGATGTCACAATGTTTACTAAGTGCCAAAAGAAGTAAAGCCAATATGAAGCCTGGTACGAAAACAAGACAGAAACGATGCCAAACCCCGTACAAATCGTAGACCAAGCGCAAGGAAGACTTTATACGAAAACAAATGACGGCACGGACTTCCAATATACGTCATGTTATAAAACCTGAAGTCTCCCCATTCGTCTCATTCAAATACATATTTGACTCCCGTACTAATGCAGTCTTGACGCCTTTGACCACCATAAATTGACAACGAAAACAAAGGAAAACCACCCTTAAGTATATGAGTGTAAGGGTGGTAGAGACAGCAGAAAAATCGTGGCAGGTCTTCTGTCAGATTGTAGAGTAAAACATTTTTCAACTCTTATGTCCGGGATTTTCTGCCAACTTTTTCCGTCGAATAAAATGAAAATCCTCTGGAAATTCCATTTTTGGGACGAAATATGCTTTCAAGCTTATATTCTGATAATCTTCAGAATAAGCTAGTACTTTAAACAACTTTTAGTTCGATGGTAGCCTTTTCTGAAAAAAAAATTAATTTAATTATTTACCTTTCGTTAAAATTATAACTGTACAGAGTATAGTAACTGGGTATAACATATTATTTACAACAACAAAAAAACAACTGAACGGTCTATTTGCTTAAAATCCACTGAGTTTATCGACCCCTCTCACGTGTATTAGATTGGTTCACAGCCAATCATTTACTGTTAAATTCTAAAAAAACAAAATGTATAAAGTTTACCCTACCGAATGTGATACAGGTAGAAAACAATATTATACTAGGAAAAGATAAATTAGAGCTGGTAGAAGAAACTGTATTTCTAGGCATCACTATTGATGCAAAGCTTCAATGGGGCCCTCATATTGTGAAATTATCTCATAGGCTCAGTTCTGCAGCTTATGCTGTAAAAAGAATCAGGGAATTGACTGACGTCGCAACTGCTGGACCATTCCATTTTGCCCCACCAGAGATGCCCCACTGGTGGGGCAAAATGGAATCGCACAAAAAAATATTCCATTTTGCCCCACTGGCCACCCCACTGAGTGGCTGGTGGGGCAAAATGGAATTTAAATTCCATTTTGCCCCACCAGCTTTTTATTGACAAGATTATTATTGGCGAGGCTGACTCATTACAATGATGCAGTCACCGTAGCGCCTAATTTTATAATAAATCGGCATAAATAAGACTAATTTGTTAACTTTACTAATTCATTTATTTGTTTAAAAAAAATAACTTTGGTATATTATTATGGCATCTAACATTACAACATTGTTAAAATATTACAACATAAAACAAAGACTGCTTATAATTCTGAATAATCATTTCTATAAAATATGTGCCATTTATGAATAAATATACATAGATTTGTCATTTTAAAATCTTTACAAAACATTAAAATTAAACAATTAATTCAAGTTATTGCTTTCTTGATTTAAATTAAATATCACGAAAAATACCTAAATCACAATTTTGTATGAATGAATGTTTTTATAATTTAATTATAATTTTAATGTTTATTAAGGATTCTGTTGGCTTTCTTAATTTAATAAATAAATAAATAAATGAACACAAAAATTGTGGTAAAACAAAACTGTGGCTAAGAACTAATAGCCTCCAATTGGTATCTATTATAGCCGCGTCTTCAAAGTCAGAGTACATTTCGACAGTGACTACTTTGATGCTCCTTTGCTTGTGTAAAATTAACTGCATAAAATACAAAAATTTAGAAAAAGAGCCTTTTACCCAAGGTCGAGGCCCATGATGCCATTTTGGGTATGCTACTTTTTGATTGGTTATTTGGTGCCGCGCTGTTTATTGTTCTAGTAATTCAAAGGACCCGGTGCACGTTGTAGTTTTCTACCTGGATTCTTATCAGTTTGCTTACAACCGTTGACTAGGTTTTTTTGAGTGAAAATAATGGCTTCGTGTTCAAGTGGTACAGGCAGTGCATTAGTTTTTTTTAAAGAATTCTAAAGCTAAAGAAAAACTTCTTCGTGCTGGGCAACATAATTGCCAAAAAAAAAATTACAAAAATGATTCGTCAATTTGGGAGTGCATAATAGGAGAAGTGTGCCTATTTTTTTATAAACAATTTCTAGCTTTTATTTGTTGTATTTATATATTTTTTACTTGTAAGTACCTTGACAAAGTCCGCCGTCAAAGTCAGCTCAAGATTCTGACTGGTCTGTCTTGTGTCTGGCGGTTTTATTTTGTAGGTATTTTCAAACATGACTATAAAATAAAAATCTTATTTAATTTATATGAGATCGCGCAAAAGAAACCACTTTCCATTTAAAAATCTCATTAAATTTTATTTTATAGTCATGTTTGCAAATACCTACAAAATAAAACCGCCAGACACAAGCTGTAACGAGTTTCTTTTATCATTATCAACCAAGGACCAAACAAAATGTTTGAAAAATAAATGAGTTACCTTGGTACCACGACTTCAAGTCAGAGTACAATTTGGTTGTAAAGTCGCCCGTATTGTAACCGAGTAGAGTGCTAGCGTGTATTACTGACGAGATTTCACTCAGGTTAATATCTCCATTAATTGTCATAATTATCTCCATTACAAACTTCTTTTCAGTCGCAAGACCATTCTGAATTAGTATAGTTTTTAACATTTAAAACTCAATTTGAATACTTTTATTGTATCTTTTAAGACCTTACGGGTGACTGTACTATTTGCATATCTGTATATTTTAGTATTATAAAAGACTGATTAAGCTATGGACAACAATGGAAACAAGCAAACGTTTATTTAGGTATTTTTTGTGATATTTAATTTAAATCAAGAAAGCAATAACTTGAATTAATTGTTTAATTTTAATGTTTTGTAAAGATTTTAAAATGACAAATCTATGTATATTTATTCATAAATGACACATATTTTATAGAAATGATTATTCACAATTATAAGCGGTCTTTGTGTTATGTTGTACTATTTTAACAATGTTGTAATGTTAGATGCCATAATAATATACCAAAGTTATTTTTTTAAACAATAGTTATTTGTTATGCAAGAATGCAAAATTATTGTTTGCGGCGAGTGCTTGTATTGAAAACCGAGCTAGCGAAGGTTTCTAAAATTGAGCCACGAGCGTAGCGAGTGGTTCAAAAAAAGAAACCTGAGCGTAGCGAGGTATTCAGAAGCACGAGACGCAAATAATATTGCATTCGTGCGAAACACAAAACTTTTCATCTCACAGAAGCGAGGAAATGACTTTGTTAGCCAAGCGGGACAAACTCTATAGACAACTACTTACAGGCAAAACAGGTGAGTCAAATAAGTTCCTTTTAAAAGCATATTTTACTGTAGTTACGGCTGCCGCACTAAAGTTTTGAGCTTCGTTGGTATTAAAACCATTCGTTTTATTAATAATTTCCTGAAGTTTATTTATCCAGACACAAAAATAATGTTAATAAAAGAATGTTTTTTTTTCCGGGTGCATTCTGAACTTTTACCATATAAATTAAAAATTTCTAGGAGATAAAAAATGAAATTAGTAATATCGTTTGAAAAAATGTATTTAACAAACCAAAACATAATTATCTATTTGATAAAACAGAAGCGCAGCATTTTTTTTATTTACTGGTATTTAAAAATAAATATAGTGTACAAAATATTGAAAAGACTATAAGAAGAAACCGCGTTTCTGAATGTTCTATTCCGTGACTTTATTTTTTTAAGAGATGCTTATGCACCATTTACATTCACAGTTTTGTATAGAGAATGGGCACGAACAATCGCTTTCGCTGAAATACGCGTTTAAACGAACTATGAATGAGGTTTTATTTTCCATCGGGATCTGGCATCTACTTAAACGGCCAGTGTTTTTTTCTTTTTCAAAACCATAGGGCGCGGGAAAGACTGTCCCGGCGTCGCGTTCAAATTTCGAAGCGCACAAAAGTTCAGATAGTTTAAATCCGGCCTTTACACGATCGTAAGTTACTAGTAACAGCAAACTTTCCGAGCGTGGGAGATGAAAATAAATTTATACAAATAAACGAAACAAAGGACCATGGGCACATTGGGCCCACTGACAGTTGACATTTGATGAAAAATTTTACATTGCCGGACCTCAATAAGCTGCATGTCAAATGAAAGCTCTTGAAGAGTACTTTAATTTATTCTATGGCAGCTTAGTCAAAATCGAGCGCAAACGTGGTGTTTTGGGCACATTTGTCCCATTTTATAAAGATTACCGGACCTCAATAAACTTCATGTCAAATGAAAGCTCTTGAAGAGTACTTCAATTTATTCTATGGCAGCTTAGTCAAAATCGAGCGCGAAAGTGGTGTTTTGGGCACATTTGTCCCATTTTATAAAGATTACCGGACCTCAATAAACTTCATGTCAAATAAAAGCTCTTGAAGAGTACTTCAATTTATTCTATGGCAGCTTAGTCAAAATCGAGCGCGAAAGTGGTGTTTTGGGCACATTTGTCCCATTCTATAAAGATTGTCGGACCTCAATAAACTTCATGTCAAATGAAAGCTCTTGAAGCGCACTTCATTTTATTCCATGGCAGCTTAGTCGAAATCTAGCGCAAAAGTGGTGTTTTGGGCACATTTGTCCCATTTTATAAAGATGGTCGGACCTCAATAAACTTCATGTCAAATGAAAGCTCTTGAAGAGTACTTCAATTTATTCTATGGCAGCTTAGTCAAAATCGAGCGCGAAAGTGGTGTTTTGGGCACATTTGTCCCATTCTATAATCTGATCGTGGGCCTGAGCAGCATGCATGTGGGCTGCTCCTTGGATGGAGTGAGGATCAACAACATAAGTTACGCCGATGACATGGTGCTGCTCGGACCCTCGGTCAGCGCTGTAAGGAAAATGTTAAGTGTTTGCGAAGCATACGCTGAAAGACACGGCCTCAGATACAATACGAAGAAAAGCGAGTATATGGTGTATCTGGCAGAAAATCACCCACTAACATACCACCCATTCTTTTGAATGGAAAGGAGCTTAACAGAGTCAGCCAATTTAAATACCTAGGTCATATTGTATCTGAGGACCTTAAGGACGATCACGACATCGAGAGAGAGCGCAGGGCGATGGCAGTCCGAGGCAATATGCTGGCCCGCAGGTTTGCTAGGTGTTCGAGGGACGTCAAGATTACTTTATTTAAATCATTTTGCCAGACCTTCTACACATGCAGCCTGTGGGTCAGGTATACGCTAAAGTCTGTCAACGCCCTTCGCGTTCTGTATAATAACATGTTCAGGATGCTGTTGGGGCTGCGGCGGTGCTGCAGTGCATCGGCGATGTTCGCGGAAGCTCATACGGACGACTTTTACGCTATCATGCGTAAAAGGACGGCCTCACTGTCCAGCAGGGCCCGTGGCAGCTCCAACGGTATCCTGAGCACTGTAGCGAATAGGGTAGATGGCCCATTTATTAAACAATGGGTCGAAATACATATAAAAAGAAATAAATAGGCTACGTGGGTGTGTGCGTGCGTGCGTTATGTGTTACTCACAATAATGCACAGTTAAACTTTGCGAGCTTATTTATTTCTGAAATATTGCCTACCTATAAACTATTATTTATTTTAAACTAGTCTGTAATTTAATGGATCTCAGTTATCTGAATAAATAAAGATATTATTATTATTATTATTATAAAGATTGTCGGACCTCAATAAACTTCATGTCGAATGAAAGCTCTTGAAGCACACTTCATTTTATTCCATGGCAGCTTAGTCGAAATCTAGCGCGAAAGTGGTGTTTTGGGCACATTTGTCCCGTTTTATAAAGATGGTCGGACCTCAATAAACTTCATGTCAAATGAAAGCTCTTGAAGAGTACTTCAATTTATTCTATGGCAGCTTAGTCGAAATCTAGCGCGCAAGTGGTGTTTTGGGGATGGGCATATTGGGCCCACTGACAGTTGACACTGTCGGACCGCAATAAACTTCATGTCGAATGAAAGCTCTTGAAGCGCGCTTCATTTTATTCTATGGCAGTATTAGGGGCAGAGCTGAATGAAAAAAAATACAATATTTTCGGGCGCGCGCGTGGGACCTCGAAAGCGATCGGCAGCCGACTGATTCACATTTGGAATGTCACCAATAAGCGGGTCCCACACGCGCCAAGTTAAAAAAAGGCTGACAATCATGAAGGTATCAAAAAAATATCAAACTCGAGAGCACGTCGCTAACACTCCCCACCCTAGAGCTACTCTAGCTCTGAGTTACCTACCGGAATTCGAGCGACGCGCGCGGCAGACCTTTTCAAAGTCGATGTTTCGGTCTTTACTTCGACCAATCTGACCCGACCGTCCTTACCTGGGAAAACATCCTGCACTACGCCTTTCTGCCAGACGTTCCGAGGGGCACTAGGCTCGACCACCAAGACTAAGTCACCTACCTGTAGGGACCTTTGCTCCTGGGTCCATTTCTTCCTTGGCAACAGGTCGGGGAGAACTTCCTTGACCCATCGACCCCAGAACATGTCAGTCAGTCGCTGCGCCTTACGCCACTGCTTGCGTAAGCTTAAGTCTGAGTCATCAAAGGTACCAGGTACTGACAGGTTTGAAGACGCTCCTATAAGAAAATGATTCGGAGTAAGTGACTCCTTACTCCCTGGCTCCACAGATACGTGCATCAAAGGGCGAGAGTTCACGATGTTTTCCACCTCAGCCATCAGGGTGAGCAGGGTCTCGTCCTTAGGTGCACGCTCCTTCAGGATCACTTTCAACGAAGTTTTAACACTACGTACCATACGCTCCCATGCCCCACCCCAGTGTGGGCTCGCCGGTGGAATGAAGGTCCACTCCATTGCGTTGTTAACAGCTTCTTGTCTCAATAATCCTTGGTCTAACTCTAACATAGACCTCTTTAACTCAGTGTCGGCTCCCTTCAGATTGGTTCCATTGTCCGAGAACATATGACGCGGCCAACCACGCCTCGCCGCCATACGACGGAGCGCCATAATGAAAGAGTCGGTTGTGAGGGAATGGACGATCTCCAAGTGAACCGCTCTTACGGTCAAACAAGTAAATATCACTCCATAACGTTTTACCTTACTGCGTCCAACGGTAGCCTCCATAGGCCCGAACAGGTCGACACCGCAGAAGGTAAAGGCTCGATGGTGATGGGCTACGCGAGCGGCGGGTAAATCTCCCATTCTGGGGTTTTCCGGCCTGGCACGTTTTATCCTACAATACATACAAGTCGATGCAACATTTTTTACCGTAGGTCTCAACCTTATTATCCAATATTTTTGTTTAAGCTCGTTCACTACAGCTTCCAGAGCCCCGTGTGCAGCCTTGACGTGGAAGTGTCTCACCATGAGCTTAGTCACGTGATGATGCCCGTCTAAGATTGCAGGTCGTTTAATTTCAGGTTCGACGTCAGTCGCAGCATCGATACGGCCGCCACAACGAAGTACACCGTGCTGATCGAGGTAAGGAGATAAGCTAAGTAATCTACTATTTTTCTGTAAACTTTTACCTATTTTTATAGCAGCTATCTCCGCACCGAAAGATTCTGCCTGTCCGTGTTTCAGCAGCAAGAGTTCGGCTCTCTCCATCGCGGCACAGTCAACGGCGCCGTCATTGGTAAGTTTCTTACACTTGTCGATGAACTCCAGCATGACAGCTGTGGACCTGACCAATCGTAACCAGGACGAAAAACGGGTGGGATCTGGTATAGGTGAATACTTAGGTGAGGCCTGAATCAAATTAATGCATTCTATTTTTTTTTCTACTTTTTCAGGATTCAGAATGTGTTGCGGCCATGAAGATTCATCGAAGTGTAAAAACGTGGGCCCATCGGCGACGTTTACATAATATCGCCACTCTCCAATGCGCGTGACCGTTGTGGTTTTCACTGGTGCAACCCTACACTTGCTAGCAATAAAGGCTAATTTAATTTTACCTTTACAATCCGTCCAACGCCTATAAGCTACAGCACACATCGCCTTGGTTGACGCGTCGCTAAATACATGCTGTTGTAGGTTTTTATAATTAGAACCTACCGTAGCGCTACCTACCCCGCCTGGCGAGGCGGCACAATCGTTAGACGGCGCGGGCGATCTGGCTGAGGGGGCGTGCCATTGTCGTGCGAGCACGCAGGTGGCGCCGAGAGCGCGGGCGCGGGCGCGGGCGGCGGGCGCGCGAGTGTCGCCGAGAGCTGGGACGACGGGCGCGGCGAGCGCGCGAGTGTCGCCGAGAGCTGGGACGACGGGCGCGGCGAGCGCGCGAGTGTCGCCGAGAGCTGGGACGACGGGCGCGGCGAGCGCGTGAGTGTCGCCGAGAGCTGGGACGACGGGCGCGGCGAGCGCGCGAGTGTCGCCGAGAGCTGGGACGACGGGCGCGGCGAGCGCGCGAGTGCCGCCGAGAGCTGGGACGACGGGCGCGGCGAGCGCGCGAGTGTCGCCGAGAGCTGGGACGAAGGGCGCGGCGAGCGCGCGAGTGTCGCCGAGAGCTGGGACGACGGGCGCGGCGAGCGCGCGAGTGTCGCCGAGAGCTGGGACGACGGGCGCGGCGAGCGCGCGAGTGTCGCCGAGAGCTGGGACGACGGGCGCGGCGAGCGCGCGAGTGTCGCCGAGAGCTGGGACGACGGGCGCGGCGAGCGCGCGAGTGTCGCCGAGAGCTCGGGCGGCGGGCGTGGCGAGCGCGCGAGTGTCGCCTAGAGCGCAGAGGGGGCGGACGACGACAGCGGGGCAAAGGAGGGCGCGGGAAAGGCGCGGTATTTCTTCTCCACCCCTTTCATTCTTGAAAGCACATGGGGGTAACTGTCCGGCATTTCACAGTTGTCATCCTTCCAGAGAAGCCCGACATGCCACCTGCTATCAATGAGCTTCGCCGACTGGTCGACAATGGGACGTACGCGCTCATCATCTTTATTTAGGCGAGACTTACCTTGTATTCCGAGACTGTCGATAGCAAAGTAGTGACGTACCTCGTCATGCACCTCCTGTAGATCCCGGTCGGAGTCCTGCGCGCTCACCAGTAGCGTGGTTGCATGCTCGGCGCAACTAGGACCCGGATCGACGCACCTTGACCCGGCGGCGCCGGCGGCGCGCGCACGTCGCCCGAACTGCACACTACCATGCACGCACCAACCCAGGGGAGTGAGAGTAGCAGACGGCTCATTCGGTTTGCCTAAACATACATCAAGCGGTACCAATAAGTGGAAATTATCTTGACCCAAAAGAACTTCAGGTTTACATTCACTGTCACAGAAAAGCTTATCTTTAAGTTTACGTAAGTTTTCAAAATTTTCGCAGTTTACAATAGCTGAGTTTTGTTTTGGCAAGCTAAGGTCGTTTACACTGCGAGCGCTTATGGCGTATTGCTTATCACAATGCAAACCAGACACGTTAAAAGTCATGACAGTTGATTTACAAACTAATTCGTTGTCGCCCCAGGCGCCCCGCACACGCATGGTCTCTGAGCGGCCGCGCAATCCAGCGCGCGCTGCTAGCCCGGCGCTCATAAGGGACACTGTAGACCCGTCGTCAAGGAGGGCGTTGGCTTTGATAACTCCATTAGGACCATGAATGTTTATCGGTACAACTTTCAACAACACCGTGCAGTTAGTTTTAATGTGCGTGACAGTACTCACACCTTCATCAGTAGGTAGACGCTCCGGTGGCGGGGGCGCGTTCAGGCCGCCCTGGCCTGCCGGCGGGGCGCGATCGTGGCTTACTTTATAGTGCAGCAGCCGGTGGTGCGCCGCGTCACAGCCGTCCTGGTCGCAGGCGGGCGCGGGGCAGGTCTCGCGGTCGTGACGCGACACGAGGCACTTGAAACAGACTCCGTTTTGTTTTACGTGCTGCCACCTTTTTCTACGCAACGCTCTTTTGAATCTTCTACATTCCGTCAGCTTGTGGATTGACAGCTTGCAGAAGCCGCACCTTCCGGTTTCATCCCCGGCCACGTTTTGCAGTATCATCGTTTGATGGGATTGGCGCAGTTCTGGCCGGTCGTTTTGTCTCCGAGTTAGGGCTGTAGGCACGCACAACAGGCTTACGGCACTCTTTGTAGTTTTTCGTGCCTCCACCGTTAAAAATTCGGAAAGAACGATGAGTTTGGGCTTGATCTCGTCGCGATCTGAAAGGTAGTCGTAGTCTGTCCATTTTGAAACCAAGAGTGTAGGCAGCTTGGAGAGTATTAGCGAGACAATATCCATTCCACGTAGATACTCTGGCCGATTGAGGGCGTTGACCGCTGCCGTGAAGTTTTGCACTTTAACTGCAAATGGCACAATCTCTCTGAGATATTCCGGCGGTACACTTCGCATTGTTTTTATCTCGTTCGTAAGTCTCGCTAATATCACATCTGGATTACCAAATTGCAGCTCTAGCGTTGACATGATGGTCGTCGGTGATGAACCACTAATTAGTAGAGCTGTCACAGCCTCTTTCGCGGCTCCGCAGAGACATTTCCGGAGCCTCCATAGGTTTTCCTTTTCGCTGAAGTTACATACTGTGGTAGATTCTTCGTACGCCAACTTAAAGAGTAGCCACTCCATTGGGTCGCCGGAGAAGGACGGTAGCTCCTTGGGCGTGCATATGCGACTCAGTAAGTTGGTGTTTGGGTCTCTCGAGGCGGAGGCGGAGGCGGAGGCTATGGCTAGGTCCTTGATCGCAGACGCCAGCATGTGAATCGTACCATCGGCAGCGCCGGCGAGCTCGGTGACTAGGGCCGGCGGTGCGTGCAGCTCACCCGGTTTGACACCATGGTTGTGGGTGTGCTGAGGATTCTGTCGGGTCTTATCTAACCACTTTTCTACCTCGGTGGTCGTTTCCGCGTCCGATTGACTTCCGTTGTGTGAACTGTATTCCATTTCCAATTCGGCCATATCCGCAGCTAGTTTCTTGTCGATTAGCTCCATTTGGATATTGGCTCTTTGTTGAGCCGCTTCAAATTCCAATTTCTTTCGCCGTGCGCGCACTGATGACGACGTGGATCGTAGCGACTTGCAGGAGCGCGGAGTTTGTGAAGGCGGCGGCAGCGGATTGCTTTCCGCTTGCGGCCGGTCACCCATAAAAACTGTCGTGCAATCCGTTTTTGGTGAGTCGTGATCGATCTTGCTTTTTCCATTAGTGTCAGTACTGTCAGTGCTGTCAGTGGGCCGAAAAGGCGGATTTTGAATTTGCCGAGTCGAGGCGGCGGCGGCATCGCTCGCCATTGTTTCTTCCCGTTGGAGCGCGCTGCGCGTTTTTACCATATTGTTTCAGCTTTGATTTGCGGTGGCTCGCAGATCCGCTCGAAGACCAATTTATTAGGGGCAGAGCTGAATGAAAAAAAATACAATATTTTCGGGCGCGCGCGTGGGACCTCGAAAGCGATCGGCAGCCGACTGATTCACATTTGGAATGTCACCAATAAGCGGGTCCCACACGCGCCAAGTTAAAAAAAGGCTGACAATCATGAAGGTATCAAAAAAATATCAAACTCGAGAGCACGTCGCTAACAGGCAGCTTAGTCGAAATCCAGCGCGAAAGTGGTGTTTTAGGGATGGACATATTGGGCCCACTGACAGTTGACACTGTCGGACCTCAATAAACTTCATGTCGAATGAAAGCTCTTGAAGCGCGCTTCATTTTATTCTACTGCAGCTTAGTCAGAATCCAGCGCGCAAGTGGTGTTTTGGGGAAGTGGTGTTTTTTTTCGATTTTGACTAAGCTGCCTTAGAATAAATTGAATTACTCTTCAAGAGCTTTCATTCCACATGAAGTTTATTGAGGTCCGACACAGTGTCAACTGTCAGTGGGCCCAATATGCCCATCCCCAAAACACCACTTTCGCGCTAGATTTCGACTAAGCTGCCATGGAATAAAATGAAGTGCGATTCAAGAGCTTTCATTCGACATTAAGTTTATTGAGGTCCGACAGTGTCAACTGTCAGTGGGCCCAATATGCCCATCCCCAAAACACCACTTTTGCGCTGGATTTCGACTAAGCTGCAATAGAATAAATTGAAGTACTCTTCAAGAGCTTTCATTTGACATGAAGTTTATTGAGTTCCGACCATCTTTATAAAATGGGACAAATGTGCCGAAAACACCACTTTCGCGCTAGATTTCGACTAAGCTGCCATGGAATAAAATGAAGTGTGCTTCAAGAGCTTTCATTTGACATGAAGTTTATTGAGGTCCGCCAGTGTCAACTGTCAGTGGGCCCAATATGCCCATCCCCAAAACATCACTTTTGCGCTAGATTTCGACTAAGCTGCCATAGAATAAATTGAAGTACTCTTCAAGAGCTTTCATTTGACATGAAGTTTATTGAGGTCCGACCATCTTTATAAAACGGGACAAATGTGCCCAAAACACCACTTTCGCGCTAGATTTCGACTAAGCTGCCATGGAATAAAATGAAGTGTGCTTCAAGAGCTTTCATTCGACATGAAGTTTATTGAGGTCCGCCAGTGTCAACTGTCAGTGGGCCCTATATGCCCATCCCCAAAACATCACTTTTGCGCTAGATTTCGACTAAGCTGCCATAGAATAATTTGAAGTACTCTTCAAGAGCTTTCATTTGACATGAAGTTTATTGAGGTCCGACCATCTTTATAAAACGGGACAAATGTGCCCAAAACACCACTTTCGCGCTAGATTTCGACTAAGCTGCCATGGAATAAAATGAAGTGTGCTTCAAGAGCTTTCATTCGACATGAAGTTTATTGAGGTCCGCCAGTGTCAACTGTCAGTGGGCCCAATATGCCCATCCCCAAAACATCACTTTTGCGCTAGATTTCGACTAAGCTGCCATAGAATAAATTGAAGTACTCTTCAAGAGCTTTCATTTGACATGAAGTTTATTGAGGTCCGACAGTGTCAACTGTCAGTGGGCCCAATATGCCCATCCCCAAAACACCACTTTCGCGCTAGATTTCGACTAAGCTGCCATGGAATAAAATGAAGTGCGATTCAAGAGCTTTCATTCGACATTAAGTTTATTGAGGTCCGACAGTGTCAACTGTCAGTGGGCCCAATATGCCCATCCCCAAAACACCACTTTTGCGCTGGATTTCGACTAAGCTGCAATAGAATAAATTGAAGTACTCTTCAAGAGCTTTCATTTGACATGAAGTTTATTGAGTTCCGACCATCTTTATAAAATGGGACAAATGTGCCGAAAACACCACTTTCGCGCTAGATTTCGACTAAGCTGCCATAGAATAAAATGAAGTGCGCTTTAAGAGCTTTCATTCGACATTAAGTTTATTGAGGTCCGACAGTGTCAACTGTCAGTGGGCCCAATATGCCCATCCCCAAAACACCACTTTTGCGCTAGATTTCGACTAAGCTGCCATAGAATAAATTGAAGTACTCTTCAAGAGCTTTCATTTGACATGAAGTTTATTGAGGTCCAACAGTGTCAACTGTCAGTGGGCCCAATATGTCCATCCCTAAAACACCACTTTCGCGCTTGATTTCGACTAACCTGCCATAGAATAAAATGAAGCGCGCTTCAAGAGCTTTCATTCGACATGAAGTTTATTGAGGTCCGACAGTGTCAACTGTCAGTGGGCCCAATATGCCCATCCCCAAAACACCACTTTCGCGCTAGATTTCGACTAAGCTGCCATGGAATAAAATGAAGTGCGATTCAAGAGCTTTCATTCGACATTAAGTTTATTGAGGTCCGACAGTGTCAACTGTCAGTGGGCCCAATATGCCCATCCCCAAAACACCACTTTTGCGCTGGATTTCGACTAAGCTGCAATAGAATAAATTGAAGTACTCTTCAAGAGCTTTCATTTGACATGAAGTTTATTGAGTTCCGACCATCTTTATAAAATGGGACAAATGTGCCGAAAACACCACTTTCGCGCTAGATTTCGACTAAGCTGCCATGGAATAAAATGAAGTGTGCTTCAAGAGCTTTCATTTGACATGAAGTTTATTGAGGTCCGCCAGTGTCAACTGTCAGTGGGCCCAATATGCCCATCCCCAAAACATCACTTTTGCGCTAGATTTCGACTAAGCTGCCATAGAATAAATTGAAGTACTCTTCAAGAGCTTTCATTTGACATGAAGTTTATTGAGGTCCGACCATCTTTATAAAACGGGACAAATGTGCCCAAAACACCACTTTCGCGCTAGATTTCGACTAAGCTGCCATGGAATAAAATGAAGTGTGCTTCAAGAGCTTTCATTCGACATGAAGTTTATTGAGGTCCGCCAGTGTCAACTGTCAGTGGGCCCTATATGCCCATCCCCAAAACATCACTTTTGCGCTAGATTTCGACTAAGCTGCCATAGAATAATTTGAAGTACTCTTCAAGAGCTTTCATTTGACATGAAGTTTATTGAGGTCCGACCATCTTTATAAAACGGGACAAATGTGCCCAAAACACCACTTTCGCGCTAGATTTCGACTAAGCTGCCATGGAATAAAATGAAGTGTGCTTCAAGAGCTTTCATTCGACATGAAGTTTATTGAGGTCCGCCAGTGTCAACTGTCAGTGGGCCCAATATGCCCATCCCCAAAACATCACTTTTGCGCTAGATTTCGACTAAGCTGCCATAGAATAAATTGAAGTACTCTTCAAGAGCTTTCATTTGACATGAAGTTTATTGAGGTCCGACAGTGTCAACTGTCAGTGGGCCCAATATGCCCATCCCCAAAACACCACTTTCGCGCTAGATTTCGACTAAGCTGCCATGGAATAAAATGAAGTGCGATTCAAGAGCTTTCATTCGACATTAAGTTTATTGAGGTCCGACAGTGTCAACTGTCAGTGGGCCCAATATGCCCATCCCCAAAACACCACTTTTGCGCTGGATTTCGACTAAGCTGCAATAGAATAAATTGAAGTACTCTTCAAGAGCTTTCATTTGACATGAAGTTTATTGAGTTCCGACCATCTTTATAAAATGGGACAAATGTGCCGAAAACACCACTTTCGCGCTAGATTTCGACTAAGCTGCCATGAAATAAAATGAAGTGTGCTTCAAGAGCTTTCATTTGACATGAAGTTTATTGAGGTCCGCCAGTGTCAACTGTCAGTGGGCCCAATATGCCCATCCCCAAAACATCACTTTTGCGCTAGATTTCGACTAAGCTGCCATAGAATAAATTGAAGTACTCTTCAAGAGCTTTCATTTGACATGAAGTTTATTGAGGTCCGACCATCTTTATAAAACGGGACAAATGTGCCCAAAACACCACTTTCGCGCTAGATTTCGACTAAGCTGCCATGGAATAAAATGAAGTGTGCTTCAAGAGCTTTCATTCGACATGAAGTTTATTGAGGTCCGCCAGTGTCAACTGTCAGTGGGCCCAATATGCCCATCCCCAAAACATCACTTTTGCGCTAGATTTCGACTAAGCTGCCATAGAATAAATTGAAGTACTCTTCAAGAGCTTTCATTTGACATGAAGTTTATTGAGGTCCGACAATCTTTATAAAATGGGACAAATGTGCCCAAAACACCACTTTCGCGCTCGATTTTGACTAAGCTGCCATAGAATAAATTGAAGTACTCTTCAAGAGCTTTCATTTGACATGAAGTTTATTGAGGTCCGACAATCTTTATAGAATGGGACAAATGTGCCCAAAACACCACTTTCGCGCTCGATTTTGACTAAGCTGCCATAGAATAAATTGAAGTACTCTTCAAGAGCTTTCATTTGACATGAAGTTTATTGAGGTCCGATAATCTTTATAAAATGGGACAAATGTGCCCAAAACACCATGTTCGCGCTCGATTTTGACTAAGCTGCCATAGAATAAATTAAAGTACTCTTCAAGAGCTTTCATTTGACATGCAGCTTATTGAGGTCCGGCAATGTAAACTTTTTCATCAAGTGTCAACTGTCAGTGGGCCCAGACTTCATACTAATGTGCCCGTGGTCCTTTAAACAAATAAACGAATTAGTCAAGTTAACAAATTAGTTTTATTTATGCCGATTTATTATAAAATTAGGCTAGGCTACAGTGACTGCATCATTGTAATGAGTCAGCCTCGCCAATAATAATCTTGTCAATAAAAAGCTGGTGGGGCAAAATGGAATTCAAATTCCATTTTGCCCCACCAGCCACTCAGTGGGGTGGCCAATGGGGCAAAATGGAATAATTTTTTGTGCGATTCCATTTTGCCCCACCAGTGGGGCATCTCTGGTGGGGCAAAATGGAATGGTCCCAACTGCTAGGCTTGTCTACTTTAGTTACTTCCATAGTATTATGTCATATGGCTTACTACTATGGGGTCGGGCAGCAGATATTGAGAGCATCTTCATCTTGCAGAAGAGAGCCATCCGATTTATCTATAGACTAGGTAGTAGAGTGTCGTTAAGAGAACTTTTCAAAGAAATTGACATCCTGACAGTTGCAAGTCAATACATCTACGCCAACATTGTTTATGCTAAGAAACATATTGCAGAGTTCGATACATTAGGTAGCCATCATAATATAAATACTAGGAATAAGCACAAGCCTACAATTCCAACTCTTAGGCTTAAGAAGGCTAGAAGCTCATTTCTCGGCAACTGTATACGCTTCTATAATAAGATCCCAACAGATATCCTAAGTTTACCAGAGGCCCGATTCAAAAAATGTGTAAGGCACACTTTGTGCCAAAAGGCCTATTACAGAATAGATGATTATCTAAATGACAAAGAAGTCTGGCACTAAACCAGTTCAGCGCACGATCACCACACTTACCAATGTGTTATTTTTTAAGTTCCTACCTGCATTACAAAATGTATTATTTTTTAAGCACGAGATCCTTGGAGTTTCTTTACCATGCTTCTTCTCCAAGAACGATCAGAGCTAGTGAAGCTGGAGAAAAAAAAGTAGCTAGATACTTAGTATTAGATAGTAATAATAAGTATCTGATTTATATAATTTTTTTACTGTAGATAATATTTTGACGTTCAATGTAAATAATTTATTTATCGCATATTGAATAAAAAATTTGAATCTGAATCTGAATCTGAAATCTGAATCTTCTACTGTCAAAAGAAGATTTTTACTTACAATCAACAACCAACTACAACAATCAAAAACATAATATTTGGCTAACAACGGGAAATTGGATTTTAGCGAATAGACCGGTCTGTCGTTCTGTTATTTATGGCTATTACGGTTTTTTTTTAAATACAATAATTTATTTTACAAAATAGCCGTCAAATGAGTATTAGGTGGGTCGAAGCTATAATTAACTACTGTTTTTTTTTCTCAAGGAAAAGTAAAGGTAAAATAAAAGGTTAAATCAACAGATATTATATAATTTATGGGTCAACACGTTTGGTAACGCGGAATGAGCCATCAAGTGATCGGTCTAAAAACCCCGCAAACAAAACCAACAATAGGGCAATATAAATATAACTCAGTGTTAATAGCGATGGTTTCATACCGATTTATTAATCCCATAACAATCAGGGAGACGCATTGTTCAGCAGTACAATCGCTGAGGATATTTCTAGCGATCGAATGGTGCCAGTACTGGCGGGGACAAAAGTGTATTTTTTTCACCCTATAGTTCTTTTTTTTTTTTTGCGGATTATCGCCGGTACTGACAGGAACAAATGTGTTTACCGGAAGTGATGGTGGCGTAAAATTTATATTTTATAATTTGTATTTTCGTATTCTGTAACTCATTTTTAAATGGACATTAATGGATAAGAGAGAGAGAGAGAGAGAGAGAGAGAGAGTTTGGGCTTTTACACCACGCCTGTCCTCTGTGGATTAACGATTTGTGCGTTGAGGGTATTATGCCTCAGACGCACAGATTTCCTCACGATGTTTTCCTTGTCAGTTACTATCCATCTAATTATTAAAGCCTTTTGCGCTCGCTTACACCGGCAACCAATAATAACTTCATTTTCCCTGGGGTTTTTAAAGAAAACATAGCTTCGGGTTGGTTTGTTATTGTTTCTCGTTAATAGACTTATCAGCGACTAGCTCTCGCCCGCTGCTCCGCTCGCTTAAGCCAGTTAACAAAAATCGGCCAGAGGTAATATAAATTGTTCATTGGTTTTGGACTTAGATTCCGAAACAATAGAGTTCAATTTAATGTGGGATCTATACTACCACTGACTTATTAAGGGTTAAAGGCCTGTGACTCGATCATCATCATCTTCCTATTCTTTCTTTAAAAAAAAAAAACACTTTCCTTGTATTTAGACGCGGTAAAACTCAAAAATGGCTTTACAAATTTGAATCATTCTGTTGGTTTTATTCGCCTTAGCAGGTACACGGGGTGGTTTAAAAGCAAAAATAATACAGAAAATAAAAAAAAAACCATCTAAAAATTTTAATAAAATAATAAAAGAAACGAAATTCACGGAGTCAACTAGTTTTACTATTAAACTATGGCGGTGTATTCTTAATAAATTAAATTTTTTAAACGTGACTCCATCTCATTTTCACGAATACTGCCTCAATGGCCCCTTTTCAACTGATAGTTAAGGGGAAACGCGGGTAACCTCACCTCCATACAAAAGGGGAGATCTGTTTCCTCCCTGGATAATTGTTTTAGAAAAAATATGTTTATACCATTCAATCTATATTTACCTCTGTCATGTCCCCATGTTTTTCTTTTTTGTTATTTTAATTATTTAAATAAATTTTATTAAAATAATTAAAATAATAAAAAAAGGAAAACATAGGGACATGCAGGAGAACATATAAATTGAATGGCATAAACATATTTTTTCTAAAATAATTATTTAGGGAAAAACAGGTCTCCCTTGTATTTTTTGTATGGAGCAGTCGGCTACCCGCATTTCGTCTTAAGAGCTGAATTCAAAGCCCTTGGTAGATGGCGCTCATAGGCTTGGCCCTACAATAACCGGGTGGTAGCTGTCAAATTTCGCTTACACAGATTAATAATATCTTCAGAAAAAGCGAAATTGCTAGTATTTTCTTGAAGGAGGCTTTTGATGGGTAAATTGGGTAATTGGGTTGGTGACTTGGTGAAAATAAGGGTTAGTGAAACACTTCAATCGTAAAAATGTTACAAATAAACATACAAAAATAATTTTTGCTCTTAGTAGGTATATTCGTCTGACTATATTGCGCCCCCGGCTTCGTCTGCTCTCCTGTAAAGTGATTTTCTTCGTTTCTGTTTACTTGTTCCATTCAATTAACTTTGTTTTGCCCCTGTGGGGTAAGCAGAGGCGTCAATGAAATATTTTAACGAATTACTAGTTTGTTTGTTAAAAAGCCCAATTGAAGAAAGGTTTACGAAAATCATAATAAGTCACTTTTTTCTAATTCACACTCTGTGAACATTTTAAAGATTAATGTCATGGTTAATAAAAATTAAAGTGAGCGAATTTTTTAACCTTATTATATTCAAGAGCTATCTCTATTCCAATTTCATCCAAATACGTATAGCCATTTGAGCATGAATAAGTAACAAACCTACTCAAAAACGTACGCATTTAATTTTAGTGGGAAAACGACAATACGCTAACGCAACCAATACTCTAGATAGGATACCTCTTGGTATCTTATCGCATGCGACATAAAATCGTCAATCGAACAAAAAAGGGTATCCTAGCGTGTCACTGACTGTACCTACTTGACGTAATCCTAAACATCAATCCGTTATCGCTGCCAAGAAAAGTAACTGAAGCATAAAGGTAAGTAATGGATAAGGGCCTTGCGTTTCAAGAAAGGGTCCAAACATGTAGGCCCAATACGTCTCTGTCAGTCAGCTGATTGGCCATTATGAGGGCTTGATTGTGTAACTTCAACCTCTATCGCAATCCCTTTTGAAAGTATCGTGGTTTTGGTAACTTTGATTGATAATAAGCGATGATGAATTAATAAATTATGTATCATTAAATAACGAGTTGCGATTACAATAAACGCTTTAAACAACAGCTCGTGTAACTCGTCTAAAAAAGTACTGGCTGGAGTTTGTCAACATCTTTCAAAATAATTAAATGTCAAATTTAAATGGCTCAGTGTAAATTTTTGACCATAGATAAATAGACCCCAGTACATCAGTGGAAATACAAATGGACCGGACGCGTGTATTTGGACCTTTATTTCAATGGGGAGTTGGGGACACGTCCCTTTGATCTTGAAAAAAAATGCCGCCCATAGTGCAAATTGTATTTTAGTCCACGGATTTTAGCCTTTCAGTTTGAGGCGTTGGACAAATTTAATCCATCACAACACGACTGGCAATATCGACAGTAAAAAAAAAAAACTTTTAATCCTCAAAAAGCATCCGCTGCACTTTTTAATAAACCGCGCGTCACTGGGTTTCCCGCCTTTTTGTCGCGCGGCCATTTTTATTGGTCCTTCGAGCCGGATTTATTAGGCGCCAATACAGGGCGTCCAGTGTAAGTTGGCGTGTGGCAAAAAAAACGTACAGTCAGCCACACGCTAAGATACCACTTTTTGTTCGATTGGCGCCCTTATGCCGCGCGCGGTAAGAGCTGCCATGGTGTAACTGTGACTGTGGCCGACCGTACTAACTTAACGTGATGCTAAAACAAAAAAAAAGTGGCAATACAAAGTATGGAGGAGGCGCCGCCACAGGAACGCACACTTATACTTGACAGTCTGTAATGCCCGGGCCCGGCAGTAAACACTTGCACGCAATAATTATACGGTTAATTAAGTCGTTGTTGCCCTTTTAGACCCTGTTCTTTATAAGGTGTTTATAAGGCTTTCTTTTTGTTGCCCAGGGGGCTAATTCTCGGCAATCTCTAATGTGACTTGTTACTAAGGTTCTCTTCGTAGAATCTCGAATGCGACATACCTAAGAATTTGCCCCCAGGTGTCTTTTAATATGCTGACAGCTACTCAAGCTCGAGCTTGAGGCAAGGCAGAGCATGAGATGCCACTATTAATACCACCCTTATAGTATCTTGAGAATGTCAAACTCGCATAAAGAGAATTGATCGAAAACCTTCTCTGTAGGTAGGTACGCTTAGCCAACCCATATTGGGGTTCCATCGACAAATTATGAGTGGTTCCACCGTAGGCCGCGCCGGTCACGTGCGACCGCCGTCTTCGTGATTTATCCAGTGCTCGCTGGCCCTTAAAACTGTGTTGGCGGGGGCCGGGGACAGGGCGGGTTCATAGGCGGTAGCGGGGATGTAGCGCTTGTGGTCCCGCCGAAGGCCGGAGGTCACGTGCGACCGCGCCGCCATGCTCGCTGGCCCTTAAAACTGTGTTGATGGGGGATGAGATGACAAGAGAAAAAAAACCGAGCGAAAGGGTGATTGATTGATAATGGTCCTGGTCAATCTAAACATCTCAGAAACTGCAGTGGTCAATGTAAAACAATCAAATGCTTGTGTTTGAATACTTAGTTATTAATTAAAATAATTTAACAGGTCGCACATGCATGTTACACACGCACGTTACATTTAAATTACAAAAAAAAATCTTCCATAACTTTTTTATATCGGGGTGAATGGCGCCAATTCTCGAATACACAGCCTATTAAAGGAAATTACTCGTTATTCTATATTTCCTTCGACAATGCGCTATTTACAAAACTCAGAATTGTCTCTCAGGAAGCAAACCATTTAGCTACCCGCTGCGTCAGCGGCACCTGCACCCGATTTCAAATGTGTCTAGTGTACGATTTCACAGTTGCCCGAACTCTGCCGGTTGTTTGGAGCACAGGCTAGAGGGATTGGCACAGAATACGGATTTGACAGGGGTAGGTAGGCCATTGGTTTGATCTGAACTTGCAAGCGACATGCCCAGGTTCGATGCCCGTGGTGGCATGCACGATTTGTGAATATCTAATCGCCACTTTGATGGAAACGAATCAACGCGCAAAACGGCAATTATTTCCGCAGTGGGAACGAGTGACGAACTCTCTCTCTTTCTGAGAGAAGGCTAAACTAGTGGTTATATCTAACCTCATCCACACTTACTTCCTTTATTGCTACAACCCTTTGTGGGTCTTGTTCTCTTTAAAAGGACGTACCTATTTATCCTTTTGTCTCTGGCCTCTGCCTCTCTTCGCCAGTTGGTTATCTGACAATATTTGTAATGTCCTCTTCAATGCAGTCAATCCAACGCTTTTTAGACCTGCCTCTTGGTCTCTTGTGTCTTCCATTTGGTCATCCATCTTCTCCTTTTTCTTTGCCTGTTATTTGGATACCCCATTATTTGGGGTCAGCTCTCCTCGTTCTCTTGCTTCAGATCTTTCCATCCTGGGTTGTCGTTTCCCTCAGTTGGGCTAGATCCAAGTCCTTTGCGACTATGGACACCAGGTGGGTAGTGGGCGTCCACTGCCTCTGTTCTTGTCATCCATGAGGAATCGATAAAGAAGAAGGATCCTTAGCAGAAGCGGTGCCTCTATTACTTCTTGCTCTGCTTCCGAACCTCGGGAGTTTGTCGTATTAAATTCTAATATGTTTGTCGGAGTTTCGATTAGCTTTTCCGTTGCCAATGCCAATTATTGCCGCTTGTTGTGACCCGCATTCGGGGCTGTGTCTTGGTTGTATAACTACTTAACTACGGGCGTTATTGGTGTTGAGTCGTCGAGTTCAGGATAATGCGGTTGGTGCTAGGTTTCAGGTCAATTGGGTTTGACGAGACGCGGTTCCTAAGCCTTATCCACATCCTTTATCCACCTGACTCTCAGGATAAGAAGAACAATGGCTGCCTGGACATATCTGTCCATCTTGAGAGGCAGTTGGTTATAATGCAGATAGTCTGATGCAATAAAGTCAGCGGCTGAGAAAGCATTCACCTTGCAGTTCATGTGACAGAAAACCGTTCCCATTTAAAGCGAGTACAACATGGGCGATCCTCAGCATTAAGGAGTCGATGAAGAAGAAGATGATAATGCAGATGTTTAGTAGATATGGCGTCTAGTGGAATGTCCGCTTATACTAGCTTGGTTATGTGTCAACTCGGACCAAATTCGGCTGCAGTGACTACTACGACATATTGTGTAAAGGGTGTATACTGAAGAGCCTTAACCAGCACTTGCATCAAGTCCGTTTTTCCACCTGTCTTGGAAACAGTTCTGAGTCCTTATTTCTGGTCATCTGAAGATGTAACATGGCCGGTCAGCTTGACTGCTAGATCAATATACGTACGTATACCTGCAGACAGACTACAGAGACATCGACGGTGATGCATCACTCGTGCATCGTATTTACCGAGAAATTCTTCAATTTAAAGTACAAATGGCGGTCTTCTCTCTTAAAGAGATTTCTAGAAATTTAAGCATAAAATTAGGATAACATATTATTATAAACTTTGTTAAAGTACCTGTAATACCTATGTCCAAGTGCGGAAGAGCGGAGCTTCCTGATACGGGTATTTTCATACCTAAAAGGAAGCTCTTGCCCTATTTTGATACTGAAAACATTTTATGAAAATAAACGATTATTATTATTATTCTTAGACGGGTAAAGGATGCTATTTTGTAAAAGTGATCTGTAATATTCTTTCTGCTGTGCAATGAAGAGTTCTCTATCTCTATCTATCTATCTATTTTGCAAGGTGTCTTCACACTTTCCTAGGCCATTTGCCTTCCATATCAGCTTCTTTATCCACCTCCAGTACCGGAGGCATCTCTAACTAGCACATGTAAGTTTTCGTTTTAAATTAGATTCCGGAGCGTTTCTCTGCGCGACGTGAGCTTAATGTAGGGAGCACAGAAGCACGGTCAGTGACACAATAGGATACCCCATATGGTAGCTCTTATGGCGAGCGACATAAGTACGTCAAGTGAACAAAAATGGGGTGGGTATCCTAAATAAAGCTCTGGTAAGCAAGCACGTGAATCGGGTATGGTTGATCTTTGTATTCCTGGTTGACATTTTGTTCGGCGCCTAGATTACATATCTTGCAGTGCAGTGATCACGCCAGCACTGCCCCACTGCACTGCTTGCAGTATATCAAATACCTTATCCTCCTTTGGGGTTCCAGTAAAAACGCTTCCCGTTACGCCCTGTTAAGGCTGGAAGATAGTAGTGTGGCGGGAAATTCAAAAGATTCACAGTTTTTACATTTTGTAGCTAAACTGAGCAATTTTTGTTCAGCGATTTTTCGTTCGCGGCAATAACATAGTATTCTTTTCCTTATTGTAAACAACAGAACAACAATAATTCAGCCGATTATGTGTTCTGGTCTACGACAAGTTTTTTGGGCAGTACCACTGCTTCTTGACCGTGTTGGTCGTAGTGTTGGTTTCACAGCGAAAATTGCTTTCTGGAAAGAAACTTAAATAATTTAGGCGCGGGTTGTCGATTTTTAATCGAGTTTGATCCGCTGTCTATCTAGTTTCGAATGACGTTTGTACGACGACGGTCGCTGGCGCGAAAAAATTTGACAGCGCGTCAAGAGTGTACACTTTTGTTGTAAAGTCGCCCGTAACGTAAACGAGTAGAGTGCTAGCGTGTATGGGTCGACGTGCTGTCGTATGTACGATCGTGCGAAAGCTCATTGAATCGAAAACCGCGGGAGCGAATGAAGTTGTCGCGAACACGATGGAGGGAAAAACCTTTTTTCGAATGGAACGCTGCTTTCAAGGCTTTCCCTTAAACGTCCTGGTAGTCCAAATATACAGGGTGTTAAAAGACCGCCAACAAAGCGGGAAACCACGTATTGTCCTCATCATAACAAACATTTTTGCCCAAGGAACTATGCCTGAAAAATGAACGGTTTCCGAGATAATGAGGTTCAAAGTCGGACTTTTCAAAAAATTTTTTTTGCTTAAATTTGCTCAGCATCTAGTACTTAACATTTCTTCTCAAGAAGCCATACCAAAATTTTGAATATTTCTTGTATAAAACGACGTCAAAATGCAACCCGCAATGTATTCTTAACATCGGCACCTCGAGCGTAAGTAACAAAAGTTTATATCAACGCTTGCGCAATATGAATTCTCTGCGTTACACTTCCATTGCGTGATAAAATATTTTCCAAAATTATAACCTAAAAAACCAACATCATTTCCCAGCAATAATTTATCGAAAAAGTACTTTATTTTGGTGTTTAGTATGCTTACCTTTCGGGTCTGTTGGCGGTCTTTTAACACCCTGTATTGTTACCCCAACCCCAACGCGATTTTCCCACATAAGTTGAGGTGATCTTCTATACGAGTAGGTGAGCATTCAGCAGCGACGCAAGTCGACAGTCATCCGTCTCAACTTATGCAGATCCCGACTGAATTTCCAAGTGGAAATGGAATACTCTACCTCCATTAGTTTCGGGAATTCCCCCCGCAATAAGTATTTGTTTTGCGAGATAGGTATACCTACGTGGGATTGCTGATTGCGTCACTCGTAGTGTATATTAAAAGCGGTTGGTTCTTGCTTGAGTTTTGCTTTTGTGTCGTCGTCGGCTCTTACCTTTATCAAGCGTGTATCTCCAAAGGGGTAAGCAGGGGTGAAACACCATTTTACTTTTTTTTTCTTTGATCAACGAAATAAGAAAGAAATTGAAGACCGGCCGGCCTTATTCAAATCTACAAAATAAAGGTTTCTAATTTCACAGTTTTACAACCTCAAAATGACCTATTTTGAAAATGTTTTCTTAGGTAGGTAATCCTACCTACCATGTTTTCTTAGTTTACAATATCACAAAAATCTGAACTTTTGTGTGCCATAATCTAGAGAAGAACCTAGGAAAGAATCTAGGGACTACGTTTGTTTGGAGAATATAATATAAATACGCGATCGTTCCCTGTCACTGCCAAACCATTAATAATTTTAATATACTTGCTAATATAGTGTTTCTATTTTCGATGAAAAAAAAATCTATTGCATTTAAAAAAATCAAAGTAATACTAGAAGCATAGGTAATTAATGTAGGTACTTCAGAACCGAGGACAAATTTTCGCGGAGAGCGCGCTCTTAAGGGTCCGTATAAGGCTAACTAGCGCCACCAATGTTGAAAAAATCATATCTCGCTTCAGAAGAAGTTTCTGACAAAATCCTAAGATGAGCTCATGCGCCATGCTTTTCTAGATTTTTAAGTGTGGGTACCCAACTCAATTTCTAGTCTTAAGCTAAAAAATTTTCGATAACCGCCAAAAACGGCCGTTTTTGGCGGTTATTGAAAATTTTTTAGCTTAAAAGTAAATTTCGAAGAGGGTATCTACACTTAAAAATCTAGAAAAGCATGGCGCATAGGCTCATCTTAGGATTTTTCCAGAAACTTTTTCTAAAGGAAGATATGATTTTTTCAACATTGGTGGCGCTAGTTAGCCTTATACGGACCCTTAAGACACTCCGGGGCTTTTCGCGAACAAAGCAAGCGTCGCAGACCACGAAATATCTCCAACTAACTACACATTATTATAATACTGCATAGTTTGAAAGTTATTCAAATTCTACCTACACTTCCTCCCACTCTGGTGACTCGCGGCTCCTTACAAATCGTTTGAAAAGCGGCGTCACCAAGAGGCATGTAGCGTCCACTCCCTTCTGCTCTGGTGAGCTCTAGCTCTTTACCAATCCTTTGAGAAGCGAGGTCACCAAGAGGCTACCAGTTGCGGTGCCTCTAACTATGCTTCAACATCAGAAACGTTCTGGAACACTTTGGAACACCTGAGGTAATAATTCCAGTTGAATAGCGCGTTGACATTTTAGAGTCGGTTGGTAAAAGATAACCGTGCATCATCATCATCATCATCAGCCCACCTCTGCCCACTGTTGGGGGGTTAAGCCATCATAGTACACACAAAAGCACGTCAGAGTGTACAATTTTGTTGTAAAGTCACCCGTAACGTAACCGGGTAGAGTGCTAGCGTGTAAGGGTCGACGAGCTGTCGTGTGTACACACAACAGCACGTCAGAGTGTACACTTTTGTTGTAAAGTCGCCCGTAACGTAACCGAGTAGAGTGCTAGCATGTAAGGGTCGACGTATTGTCTTGTGTACGTATAGTAGGTATTTAATTTTAATAGATTGGCATCCGTGCTGATTGCTGTTTCCTTTATTCAAATTCATAGTTTTCTGACCTCCAATAGTCACAATACGAGTAATATTATGCTAAACGGTGCCTTCAACGTTTATCATTACTCTGAAAGTCTGGATTAACTATTGCAATTAAATCAATATAATGTAAGTTTTTCAAATAATTGATCGTAAACCAGCCGAATTAAACAGAGTTGTTTTTTGCAAGCACCTCTGCTTGTATGTTAATTGGATTGGATTGCAAAAATTAAACGATGTTCATCCATGACCAGCCACATTAATTTGATCTTTGATTTCTATGGAACAGCGCATTAAAGAAAGATTCTACTTCAATACAATAAATAGTAACATTGCTAAGAGTTTATGATACTCAACCAACATACTCAACACTCAACTTAACATAATAGTTTTTTTTTTGTTTACTTAGCCTCGGTGTTAGTGTCCCACTGCTGGGCAAAGACCACTTCAGTCCAGACTTTTCGGTCCTGGGCCACCTCAGACCACTCCGGCATGTATTTGACGAGATCGTCCCGCCAGCGTCTTCGCGGCCTACCTCGACTTCGATGTCCATCTACTGGCACCCATTCCGTGGCGATTCTTGCCCACCTAATATAAAACCGGTGAAAGGGGAAAATTGGGACAAAATTATCTTGAGGGCAGAACAGTATTTTTTATTCGTAGACGTGCATGCAGATTGCAGAATAAAGTTTTAACATGACCTTTCAACCCCTTACTTCAAGTACCTAATTTATAGCCAACAACACAAGAGTCACAAGCCACAGCTATTGCCAGCCCTGATTTAGTTTTTACAACCACCAACGATTATCTGGCCTTGGAGTAGATAGATAGATAGATAGATAGAAAACTCTTTATTGTACACGAAAATAATTTACAAAGGAATTCTTAAACTAATCAGTATGCATACAATTGGCGGCCTTATCGCTAAAAGCGATCTCTGCCAGGCAACCATTGGATGGATAGGACAGAGATAATATAATATTCGGTAGAATAGTGTACATAAATATAACATAGGAAAATAATTAAATATACCTAAGAAAGTTACAAATGCGGGATGTAAATATATTTACCAGTTACAAATACATAATAATACCCATTAAATAGATACAATATTATATACGTACATATTATATCAATACACAAACTAATATATATTATTATAGCCATATAGGTACTTATACCTACAGATATAATAAACATACTTATATACACCATATTGTACAATTGTACATAGATACATACACATACGATAACAACAGAAGATAATTATTGGAAATTACCAGTGAGATACAAGCTTTTTACCATTCCCTTGAAAATAGGTAGGGATTTGGCTTTTCTCACCTCCACAGGCAGAGCATTCCACAGCTTAACTGCCTGTACTGTAAATGAGGAACCGTAGAATTGGGTGGTATAGGAGGGCAAACTAAGGAGCAGGTTGTGGGATGATCGGAGATTCAGGCTATGGGTAGAATGGAGAAAATGGAAGCGTTCTTTTAGGTAGGATGGGGTGGCTGGATTGAACAGAATGCTGTACAGGAGAAACAAAGTGTGTGCATTCCGGCGGAGACGAATGGGGAGCCACTTGAGCTTATAGCGATAGTCTGAAACGTGGTCATATTTACGTAAACCAAATATGAACCGTATGCTGAAGTTTTGAAGTCGCTCAAGTTTAGTTAGCTGCTCTTCGGTAAGGTCGAGATAGCAGGTGTCAGCATAGTCGAGAATCGGTAAGAGGAGTGATTGAGCTAGCGCAACTTTAGTAGCAGTGGGTAAAAAGTTACGGAGTCTCCTTAGCGAGCCTGCGGATGCAAACATCTTCCGGCTCACCATTTCTAGTTGAGCTTTCCAGGACAGAGTAGCATCAATCATAACACCCAAATTTTTCACCACAGAGCTAAATGGTATTACAACTCCATTAAACTGGACTGGAGGAAGTAAGTGTTCGTCAACCCTGGAGATAAAATACGGACTCCCAATTATTATAACCTGCGTCTTGGTTGGGTTTACTTTGAGTCCATAGGACTCGCTCCTATGGAGTAGTTGAAGTGGGCAACAGCGCTGGAGGGAGATCCTCCACAACATCAGGCAACCTCATCAAATTCTCTCGGTCGAGAGCCTTCTGGAACCTTCTAGCAAGATCCTTGTCTACTCTGCGCAGGAGTTTTACAAACCTCTTAATCGTCTCTTTAGGTACCCTGGCCAGTCCTTGGGCCAAGTTATCAGTCAGCCTGTTCTTTTGAGTCTCCGTCTTCAGAACATTGTTGTAGAAGTCAGCTGGCTGCTGAAGATCAACGGCTAAGTTCAACCAAGGTGTAACACGAGTGTTCGGTTTGCTTTCGTCAACAGTTGGCAAAGGTCCATTGAAGGAGTTGGGGAAATAGGCGGGGGAGTTTCCTCCGTTGTCCCTGACAGGAGGCAAACCATCGCGGTTGTACGTTTTGGCGTATCTAGGACAGTTGACCTCAATCTTGTTGAAATTTACTCCCAAGCGATGTATCTGAGCGTCTGCGTAAGCTAGTATTCTTCCTTTAAAGAGCTGATCGCGAGGACCAAGTATTCCTGGCACAAGATTCGCAGGAGAGAAAGCTGATTGCTCAACGGACGCGAACTGATTTTCAACGTTCTCGTTGAGGACAACACGACCGATTATCACAGTGTGATAGGTGCCGTTACGCCACAGCTGAGTCACGTCAAATGGATCGAAGTCCACGTCCTTAATGCTCTGTGCCAGGACGTCCATTTCTACTCGCCACGTCGGGAAGCGTTTGAGTTCGATAGCATTGTAGAGATCTCTCTCGAAGAAATCTGGGTCTGTCCCGCCCAGTTGGCTAGCTTCTTCCAAGGTGAGTCCTTCTCCGAAACCGAGTTCGGTCAAGAACTTAAAACGGACGAAGGAGCTCTCGCCTTGCTCGTTGTAAATCTCGTATGTGTGAACTGGAAAGCCGTTCATCCGTCTATAACCTCTTGGGAGGCCGAGTCCAGAGGCCAGATAGAGCAGTTGATGCAGACCCGAAGGTTGCAGGCTAATAAAGTCAATCGCAGAAGTGAAGTCTCTAATATTCGTCTTGGGATTCCTCCTCTGGGCGTGGGTGATGAGTTCGAAGAACAATGGGTCTCTGATGATAAAGATAGGAGTTTGGATGTTCAGGAAGTCCAAATTGCCGTCTTCAGTGTACATTTTGATGGCGAACCCTCTGTTGGCTACCGGTGTGGTGTCACTGCTTCCCTTGTCGACTTGCGAGATGGCGAAGCGGGCGAAAAGTGCCGTCTTTTTGCCGATACCATTGAAAACCTTCGCTTTGGTGTACTTGGAGACATCGTTTGTGACCTCGAAATAGCCAAAAGCGCCAGTGCCTTTGGCCAGGACCACCCTATCAGGGATTCTCTCATTTGTCAAGTGTTTTATGACGTCTATGAAGAAAGTGTTGGTGAGAAGCTCGGAATTGATGGACGTGGTCTCTCGTATGTCGACTGGCTTTCCCGCGCTCGTTGTTAGAACGCCTATGGGTATCTAGAAAATATAAAAAAAAAATACTGCCGAGGTTTGTTTCGCTATACATTGTGATTATGTCATGAAGCCAACAGACTCGGGTTGAGCATGCCCGAGTTTGAGCTGAAGGCGCAAAATCGTATGCGTACCCTGAGTCCTATAATATCCTCTATAAGATATGACAAGAACCGATGGAAACCATTTATTAGATTGACTCAAACAAAAAACACACTACCTTTCCAATGTTAATGTCCTTATAGCTGGGCATATAGCTGGAGAGCTGGTGACCTTCAAATTCATAATTATAACGAGTTTAGATAAAAATGTACACTTATAAAAAACGAACTTTCAACCGCGAGTCTTTAGGGTGGTATTAATAGTCGTGTGAGATCACCTACTTGAGCTCGATCTCAAGTAGGTGAACTCAGAAAAGTCAAATGCTAATGTCAAGCCTTGGCTAATGTCAAACTTGAGTAGCTTTCAGCATATTAATAGACACTATCTTGAGATTGATATTGACATTAGTCAGGCTTGACATTAGCATTTGACTTTTCTGAGATCACCTACTTGGGTTCGATCTGAAGTCGACTACTATTAATGCCACCCTAAACAACCAGCTTAGAAGCTTCCTGCCTTGTATGCACGAAAAAAAAACTCAATCAACCGCGACCGGCCAAAAATATTCTTTTTCCCAGACGCAGCGAAGACTACTCTATCAGCCAACCAACTCCCAGCCTTTTACGATAAAATAAGTCGCATTGTCACCATCAGCTCACCAGCTATTCATAGAGAGGAAGAAATTTTGTGTAATGACGTAAATGTATTTTGCTAGTTGTACGGTCGGCCTCAGCCTAGGATACCTCATGACAGCTCTTACCGCGCGCGGCATAAGGGCGCCAATCGAACAAAAAGGGGTATCCTAGCGTGTGGCTGACTGTACAAGTAATTCTTACCTTGTGTTCTTTTCTGAAGTCCAGAAGTTGCCTCGAGGCTGGATCTACGTTGATATCGCTGAACTTTTGTGCTGTCACATCACCGGTGGCAAAGCAACATAATATTAGAGCTCCAACCACGATCGTCATGACTGCTGATCTTCCAGCAAATGGTCGGTTTCAGCAACAAAAAAACCAATAAAATATACACATTAACACGCTAAGTGAAGTAGATATAATTATCAATTTGAAGGACTACCTTCAATCACGTTGCGTGAGGCGAAACACTCAATCAATTCTGCTGCAATAAACTCTACAACGGACGTCATATTAGCATTTAGGGCGCGGTGCATAGTGAATTAGCCCGCGCGCAAAGAAAAATGCACATAATAGATTCCTGTATCAAATACACTAAAAAAATCGAAAATGTTCACATAATTTTATCAAACCCTAGAAATTGGTGAGAGCTATCTAAAACATTGCATTGCAAGATTGCAAGATATTTTGTCTGAAAAAAAGTGCGCCGCCTATTTTTTTTCATCCAAAATATCTTCAAAACGTTTGTGAATCTCAACACAAAACTGGCTGTGTTAGATAGGTCTCACCTAATTCTAGGGTTTGATATGTGAACATTTTCGATTTGTTTAGTGTACTTGATACAGGATTCGATTTTTTGAATTTTTCTTGGCGCTCGGCTATTCACTATGCACGGCGCCTTAATCAGATTTACTTACTCAGAGCTCAGACAAACGAGGGTTTTATCAAAATCGGTTCAGCCGTTTATGAGATATGCTTATTTGAAGCTAAAAAGTCAGGGGTGTTTTAAATTTTAAAAGTAGCTATAATATTATTCTTGGGGATAGGTTAATTAACCAATACCTTTTTGAAATTGTAAGAAAAGATATTCCACCAATTTCATTCCTTACAGTTTCCTTTAGAGGCAATCTACACTACTTTTTTGCAAATAATCATAATTAGATCAAATCTCATGAGACAGAGTATTGAAGAAAGGTTTTATGAGTACTTTACTACTTAGCAGGAACATTGCTAAGATTTTATTATATTTAACACATATGAAGCAAAAATAATACCGGTGAATGGGGAAAATTGGGATAAAAACTTCTGTAATTATTTATTCGTAGACCAGCGCTTCTATTCCCTAAAAAAAATCCACTCAATCGTTGAGCGTCAAAACACTTGAAAATAGCCCTTATTGATATGTTTTTTTTTTTTAATTTTATCACGGTTATTTTTACGGTGGATATTTTAGAGAATATACCTAAGGACTATATACAGGGTGGATTTTTGAGACGGGGCAGTAAGGGCCTTAACCGTTATAGTTACAGGAAAACGTTCTTAGGAGACCTTCCATAACTTTTGAGATATTATGAACTGCATTCACAGATTTTGGAAAAATACGGTCAGCGAAAAAAATGCTAAAATATTAAAATAATGTTTGATGCCAATCGATCCTCTTTCATGTAGAGATCAAATGACTCTAAGGAACCAAATGAGATTTGAGTACTAGAAATGTCAGAAATTTACAAAAACATTCCCCATACATTTTCTATGAAAAAAAAACTTATTTTGCTATAATTCCATTCGATCCTCTTTCGTGTAAGGATCAAAAGTCTCTAAGGAGCCAATTTAGGTTTGAGTACAAGAAATGTTGGAAATCGCGAAAAACTTCTCCACGTACCTACTACATACCTACATTTTGTACGGGAGAAAGTTTTTGCCGATTTCTGTCATTTCTTCTACCACTCAAACCTCATAAGAGTATTTTGATCCCTACACGAAAGAGAGAAAGATCGAATAACATTATAAAAAAAAATATTTTTTTTTCATACAAAATGTATGGGGAAATATTTTGTGAATTTCTGACATTTCTACAGGGTGCACTCTAAGTCGATAGCGGAACTTTAAGTAGGCTGTCTACTGATCACTACGAGCAACTTGTACCATCAGCTATTCCATACAAAAGGTCGACTCAGTACTGTGCCAAATGTATGAAACAGCTGATATATTTTTCGCTCCATTTTTTTCGCCACCTAGTACAAGTTGTTTGTAGTGATCAGTAGACAGCCTAGTTAAAGTTTCGCCATCCACTTAGAGTGCACCCTGTAGTACTCAAACCTCAGTTGGCTCCTTAGAGTTTTTGATCTCTACATGAAAGAGGATCAATTGGCATCAAAAACATTGAAATTAACAATCTTTTTTTTTCATAAAACCGGTAATACAAGGTGTTGTTTTGTAAAGTGACCGACTCAGAGGTAATTATTTACTGAGGCAAAAAAAAAGTCAGTGAAACATACCCAAAAATCATTAAATTGTGGCCTCACGCTTGCGGCGAGTCGGACGCCACATCGCGCGCGCGCTTTGAGATGGGGGTGTCCGCTAATCGAGGTTCTTATAGAACAACTTATACAAGGTAATATCTCCAATAACAATTTAAAAAAAAAAGAAAAAAAAACTTATTTTTAGTATGAAGCGTTACTCAAACTATCGCCCCTGAGTCGGGTGTCACTGACCAAAACAACACCCTGAATTTACAGTGTTATTTTAGATACTACAGGGGCTGGACAAAACTTATTTCATGTACCTTAAAGCCAATAGGTGAAACGCCACAGGCATATCCAGCACTTACAACCACAAAAGATTATCTGGCTTTGGAGTAGTTGTAGTGGGCACCGGGGGTTGTGCGATATCCTCCACAACTTCAGGCAACCTCGTCAAAGTCGCTCGTTCGAGAGCCTTCTGGAACCTTCTAGCGAGATCCTTGTCCACTCTGCGGAGGAGTTTTACGAACTTCTTCACCGTCTCTTGAGGTACCCTGACCAGTCCTTGGGCCAATGTATCAGTTAGCCTATTCTTTTGAGTCTCCGTCTTCAGAACATTGTTGTAGAAGTCAGCTGGCTGCTGAAGATCAACGGCTGAGCTCAACCAAGGTGTAACACGGGTGTTTGGCTTGCTTTCATCAATAATTGCCAAAGGTCCATTGAAGGAGTTGGGGTAATAGACGGGGGAGTTTCCCCCGTTGTCCCTGACAGGAGGCAAACCATCGCGGTTGTACGTTTTGGCATATCTAGGACAATTGACATCAATCTTGTTGAAATTGACTCCCAAGCGATGTATCTGAGCGTCTGCGTAAGCTAGTATTCTTCCTTTAAAGAGCTGATCGCGTGGACCAAGGATTCCTGGCACAAGATTCGCAGGAGAGAAAGCTGATTGCTCAACGGACGCGAACTGATTTTCAACGTTCTCGTTGAGGACAACACGACCGATTGTCACAGTGTGATAGGTGCCGTTACGCCAAAGCTGAGTCACGTCAAATGGATCGAAGTCGACGTCTTTAATGCTCTGTGCCAGGACGTCCATTTCTACTCGCCACGCCGGGAAGCGTTTAAGTTTGATAGCGTTGTAGAGATCTCTCCCGAAGAAATCTGGGTCAATCCCGCCCAGTTGGCGAGCTTCTTCCAAGGTGAGTCCTTCTCCGAAACCTAGTTCGGTCAAGAACTTAAAACGGACGAAGGAGCTCTCGCCTTGCTCGTTATAAATCTCGTACGTGTGGACTGGAAAGCCATTCATCCGTCTATAACCCCTTGGGAGGCCGAGTCCAGAGGCAAGATAGAACAGTTGATGCAGACCCACAGGGTGTAGGTTAAGAAAGTCAATCGCAGCACTGAAGTCTCTAATATTCGTCTTGGGATTCCTCCTCTGGGCGTGGGTGATGAGTTCGAAGTACAATGGGTCTCTGATGATAAAGACAGGAGATTGGATGTTCAGGAAGTCCAAATTGCCATCTTCGGTGTATATTTTGATGGAGAACCCTCTGTTGGCTACCGGTGTGGTGTCGCTGCTGCCTTTGTCGACTTGCGCGGCGAAGCGAGCGAAGAGTGCAGTCTTTTTGCCGATACCATTAAAAACCTTCGCTTTGGTGTACTTGGAGACGTCGTTTGTGACCTCGAAATAGCCAAAAGCGCCAGTGCCTTTGGCCAGGACCACCCTATCAGGGATTCTCTCATTTGTCAAATGTTTTACGACGTCTATGAAGAAAGTGTTGGTAAGAAGCTCGGAGTTGATAGTCGAGGTCTCTCGTATGTCGACTGGCTTTCCCGCGCTCGTTGTTAGAACGCCTATCGGTAGCTAGAAGATATTAAACAATTTATTTTTTATTACTTTATAGGTTTCGTTGTTTGTGATATTCATGTTGGGATTTTTTTCGTTTCACTTTATGTCAGGAAGCAAACAGACAGGATGACGGGATGAGCATTGCTGAGTTTGAGCAGAAAGTGCAAAATCTGAATGTTGCACTTTTGATGGCCGACAAAGCGCAGCTCAAGGCCATGACAGCGCGGTCAGCATTGTGCAGCCCTTGATGGACAAGCTATATTGCGCGGACAGCAAGGGCTGCAAGCCTGCAAGCCAAGCTCGAAGGCTGAGAGCGTAGCTGTAGCTAAGCTAAGCTCGAGGCCATCATAGCGTGGCCGGCATCGCACTCATTGCGGACCAAGGCTTGTGTATAGTGCTTTACTCAAACATTGCTAGTAAGTAATCGATAAAGACAAAGACACAAGAAGCAAGTCGAAATACGCAAGACGCAAGTAACAAGACTCGAGACGCAAGTCGCAAGTCGCAAGATGCAAGTCGCAAGTCGCTGTAGTATTTATTTTCTGTTTCCGTACCCAAAGGATGTCAACCAGAATTTGGTATAAAAAAAGCCTATCCTGTCTACATATACAGTGTGTCCCAAAAAGTTGTGTCAAGCGGAAGTCCAGAGATAGAGCACCCTTAGGGGTAACTGAATCATCCCCATGTATGTTGAGCGATTTTTTGTCGTCTAGAAGTTATGAGGCTTTTAGGGCTTTTTGGGAATATTGACCCAAATACCACTGGAGGAATGAAGTAGGCAAGGATCTGCGCGAACTACAGGCAGGTGACTGGAAAGCGACCGCGCAGGACAGAGACCTGTGGCGACTTCTTGTGTCTGAGGCTAAGATAAGACCCACTTAATTTAGGTAGGTACTATGGTACACTAATGTAAGTTAATTTAGGTACACTCTTAACACTAGAGTACACGCGCGGCCTACTATACAGGGTGTTAAAAGACCGCCAACAGACCCGAAAGCCACGCATACTAGACACCAAAACAAAGTACTTTTTCGATAAATTATTGCTGGGAAATGATTTTGGTTTTTAATGTTATAATTTTGAAAAATATTTTTCACGCAATGGACGTGTAACGCACAGAAGTCATATTGCGCAAGCGTAGGTATAAGTTTATGTTACTTAAGCTTGAAGTGCCCATGTTTAGAATACATTGCGGGTTGCAATTTTAACGTCGCATTTTGTAAGAAATATTCGTAATTTTGACATGGCTTCTGGAGAAGGTATGTTAACAACTAGATACTGAATACATTTTTGCAAAAAAAAAGTTTTGAAAAGTCCGACTTTGAACCTCATTATCTCGGAAACAGTTGATTTTCCAGGTATAGCTCCTTGGGAAAAAAAATTCCTTATGATGAGGACAATACGTGGTTTCCCGCTTTGTTGGCGGTCTTTTAACACCCTGTATAGTAGACCAGAGTAGACTACCAGAGTAACGTTTTTTGCAATAACTTTTTAGTTAAGTGCGCTACCGACTTGCGATTCCAAATAAAGCCTCCCTTGATAAATTTGTTACCTCATCCTGTTCCCCGCGCATCCCCTGCGCGCACGCACGCACGTCTCAGTAATTAGTTCGAGAGCCCGAAATAATAATTGTCGACCAAAAAGTGAGATAAAAGTTAATAGATTAAATTTGAATTTAAAAAAAAAATATTATGTTGATATCAGATGTGCCATTTTTATTATTTTTTTCAGGTTTTTCTTAGAGTTAGTAAATTGTTCCCCATTTGCATTTCTTAGAGAGTTTATATAAAAAATACGATTATAATATAAGTAGAATATCCAAGTTTTTCATTCCATTCATTGTTTTATTTAAACTAGTGGTTCGCCCCGAACTGTGAACTCGCGACCCTATATAAACTTTACAACCCCATATCTCGGCAACCCCTCTACCGATTTGGCTCATGTTCGAACTCAAAAATTATTTTAATTTCATTTACCCGCCTACCAAATTTCATAACGATCCGAACAAATTTACTCAAGTTATCGTCGAACGAACATTCATACATACATACATACATACATACATACATACATACATACATACATACATACATACATACATACATACATACATACAATGAAAACAATATTTAAAAAATACTTTTCTCCCGCCACACCGTTCACATTTTATTAATTTAAAAATCAACGGAACGTCATAGAGCAAAAAAAATATTTAGGTTGTGATCCCTATCACCGGGTGCTATTACCCTGTAAAATGAGTTAGCATCTTTTGTAACACCTTGTATATTAGGCCACACGTGTACTCACGTAAAAAAGAGGCGCGTGTACTGCAGTATTAACTATTTAGGGTTAATTTAGGTACACACTTAACTATGGGTTAGGTATGTGTAGGTCGTCCCATCCGTAGTATTTTAAAGTTAGTGACTACCTAATTGTAAGTATAACTTCTATAAGTTGTAAATTGTGGTCAGTATAAATAAAGGCTTTTTCTATTCTGTTCTATTCTAATTCGGGTCGCCGAGCCAGTAAGTAAGTAATTACTGAAGTTTCGTTAGAGAAATTGGTCGGCGCTTAAGGCTAGACTACCGTTCCGGGGCATACTTGGTGCAGAGGATTTCCATGGCGGTGCAGCGGGGGAATGCTGCTAGCGTCATGGGTACCTTTGTGTCGGGTGTGTTGCGGGGCGGTATATTTGGTTAATGTTGTTTTTGTTTTGAACTTTTTTGTGTATGTACTTGTGTGTGTTTGTCATGTTTTTATTGCCTCGCCGAAATTTTTTGACGAAACTTTGTGATTTTTTTGTATTTTATTATTGCATGTAACATTAATACAACAATAAACGATTAGTAATTACAAGTAATTCTTACCTTGTGTTCTTTTCTGAAGTCGAGAATTTGCCTAGAGGCCGGATCTACATTGATGTCGCTGAATTTTTGTGCTGTCACATCACCGATGGCAAAGCAACATAATATTAGAGCTCCAACCACGATCGTCATGACTGTTGATCTTCCAGCGAATGGTAGGTTACACTAGAAATTCACAAATGAAATATATACAAACGCTAAGTGCAGTGGTTGTAATTATTATCAATTTGATGAACTTATAATTATGTTGCGCTTGCGTGAGGCGAAATTATGCACTTTTTCTGTATAAATTGCAACACTAGTTGTTATCAGTGAAATTAAAATATCAGTCAAAATAACAGTTATATTAGCATTTAATCAGAGTACTTACCTATGCATGCATTTAATCAGAATACTTACTTATGCATTAGGTCCCAAATTGCATGCATGCAGCTACCGTTTATTTAGAGTCTAAATAAACGGTAGCTGCATGCAATTTAGACTAATAAAATTTAGAGTAGTAGTTTATCTAGACATGGCAGGCACCTTTCAGCGCTGAAGAAACTCTCGCTGTTCGGTACAACATTGGAATGGTCCACGGAAGTGAAATATCTAGGGGTAACCTTGGATAAAGATCTGAACTGGGAATCGCACGTAGCCAAAACTATCTCAAAGGCTATTAAAGTTTTCAGTATGTGTCGTATGGCCTACGGAAAAACATGGGGGCTTAAGCCCAAGGTTCTCAAATGGATCTACCTTATGATGGTACGTCCCATTCTCACGTATGGGAGCATTGTATGGTGGCCGAGAACAAAACTAGTTACTTGCAGGTCGGCGCTCACAAAAGTGCAGCGTATGGCCTGCATGGCAATATCAGGGGCGTTCAAATCCACGCCAACGGCAGCCCTGGAGATACTTTTGGACCTCCAGCCGCTGCATATTGTTGTGGGGGTTGAAGCAAGGATGGCTCTCCATAGACTGACCACGGCCGGTCTGGGGAACCAATCCAAGCTGAACACCAAACACACAAGGATGGATCTAGACGACCATTTGGACAGGTTGATGATGATGAGTTGCGACAAAATCCTTCCCAAATTCATTTTCGACCGAAGATATGAAGTCCATCTTCCTACAAGAGAAGACTGGAAACAGGGACTGCCCCGACCCGAAGGTGGCAGCCACGTTTGGTTTACCGATGGTTCAAAAATGTCGTCGGGAACTGGGGCAGGCATTTATTGCGATGGATTTGGGCTGAGCCAAAGCATGGGTCAGTTCCCAACAGTGTTTCAGACTGAAATCTACGCAATAAGTGCCTGCGCACAAGTGAATATAGATAGAAAAGTCACTGGCAAATCCATCTATATTCTAAGCGACAGCCAAGCCTCTCTCAAAGCCCTTATGGCCTGTAGGGTGGACTCCGGACTTGTCGAGGGCTGCGTCAGCGCGCTCAACAGGCTCGGCAGACGCAACAGACTCCATCTGGTGTGGGTGCCCGGACATGCAGGAATCCATGGTAATGAGAAGGCGGACGAGCTGGCAAGGATGGGGTCTGAACGAGATTTTATCGGGCCAGAACCCTTCATAGGCCTCTCAATAGGTACTATTAAAATGGCCCTAGCGGCAAATGCCAAACAGAAACACCTTTCTGAATGGTCTAGTGTGCCGGAACTGGCACACTCAAAGGCCTTCATTGGCATATCAGGTACAGGTTGGGTATCCAAAATCTGTAGGTATAGTAGGTGTAAGGTCCGACTAATTGTTGGAGCATTTACGGGCCACTTTGGCACCAACAAACACCTACTCAATATGGGGCTGTCCAATGACTCCCACTGCAGGGCCTGTAAAGAGGCGACAGAGTCCATGGAACACGTTCTGTGTGACACGTTCTGTGCAAGTCAACGCATGAGTCTTCTCGGGGTAGCATATCCTAGACCGGAAGAATATAAGTTCCTCAACCTCGGTGACGTTCTAAAGCTTATGACCTCGGTCTTTGCACGTCCTGAGCAGGAATAAGGACGGGGTGACACAAAAGATCCCACTGGGTCGAAGTGTCCCGGGCTCTCAGCCTGGCCCCATACTGATAAGATAAGATATGATCTAGACTAGTAAGTCTAGATAAACTACTAGTCTAAATTTTAGACTAGTCCTTAAGACCGTCAATGAAAAAAATATCAAATTTTGGCCACTTTTGACGAGAATCGATTGCATTCTTAAGTTCTAGGATCTGGAATCCAAACCTTAGGTCCTAAAAATAGTTAATTAAGCCTCGCGTTGAGAAATCACAGGAGGGTTTTTTAGTAAAAAACAGATCCAAAAAGAAGATATGTTTTTTTTTTCATTTGCGGCGCTAGTTGTGCGTCCTATTGCGTCTTAAGGACTAGTCTAAAATTTAGACTAGTAGTTTATCTAGACTAGTAAATTGCATGCATGCAGCTACCGTTTATTCTGTTCTATTCTAATAAAGGCTTTTTCTATTCTGTTCTATTCTAATTCGGGTCGCCGAGCCAGCGGAGTAAGTAAGTAATTACAAGTAATTCTTACCTTGTGTTCTTTTGGTTCTGAAGTCCAGAATTTGCCTAAAGGCATGATCTACATTGATGTCGCTACTTGTGCGTCCTACTGGGCCTTAAGGTTTGACGATAGCAACGTGGCGGGAAATTCAAAATTTTCTCAGTTTTTTACATTTTGTAGCTTAACTGAGCTATTTTTGTTCTGCGGATTTTTCATTCGCGGCAATAACATAGTATTCTTTTCATTATTGTAAACAACAGAACTACAATAATTCAGCCGATTATGTGTTCTGGTCTACGAAGCAGTGGCACTGCCCCTAAAAACTTGTCGTAGACCAGAACACATAATCGGCTGAATTATTGTCGTTCTGTTGTTTTCAGTAATGAAGAGAATACTATGTTATTGCCGCGAACGAAAAATCGCTGAACAAAAATAGCTCAGTTTAGCTACAAAATGTAAAAAACTATGAAAATTTTGAATTTCCCGCCACGCTGCTATCTTCCAACCTTAAGGCGTTTCAACGCACCGCTCAATAAAACGCTTGAAAAGTTGAACGCTCCGTCCGATGCGCGCGCTGCTGTTTCCAATGAGCCGTTTTCAAAGAACAAATTCAAAGCAGTTCATAGATGGCGCTTACAGGTGTGGCCATAGAAGAACCGGAATACGGCTTTCAATATTAATCAAAGCGAAATTCGACAGCCGTATTCCGTGTTCTTCTATGGCCGCACCTGTAAACGCAAACTACTTATAAACTTGTTTTTTAATTTAGGTGAATTTGTTTTTTGAAAACGGCTCATTCCGACTTCTTCAATGATGGTTGTTCGTAGAAAAAGTCGTCCATCATTCTATCTATCCAGCCCATGAATGGAGACCACTGTTTTTTTAAAAGTAAAAATCATACCAACTAAAAAATATGCGATTACAGTTAAATTTGTTTACACGTAAGGGTAGCAAAGGGTGGGGTGCTCAGCATGTGCCGTCCAGGCATGAATGCAACTGGATGGCGCTGGTTTTCGGCACTCACCTTAGGACATACAACTAGACTAGACTAAACTTAACTTAACTATACTACAAATATGTGTGTGTGTGTGTTTGTGAGTGAGGGTGTGTGGGTGTGTGTGTATGTGTGTGTTGGGCCTCTTCCTTTTCACGCCAACCCCCTCGTCCATCTTTATGAGGATATTATTATGACAGTAGTGTTTTCTCCATACAAACGTAGCCCCCGACTTCCTCCAGATTTTTCAACAGATTTGTCTGTATTGATATACGCACAATGTCTTGGGGAATCTTAGCGTGTCGCCAACCTAACATATTGTACTTGTATTATAAGAAAAATCGGCAACGTTTAATTTTAATATTATTCTTGGGGATAGGTTAATTTACAAATACCTTTTTGTACATTTTTTTATCAAGCATTTATCTCAAAACATTGACGGTCACAGTAGGTAATAATTTGTAATTATAAAAAAACATCAAATTTATTACTTTCCTCTGATAAAAGGACTTCTTAGAGGCAGTCTTCACTACCTTTTTGTAATTAATCATAATTAGATAAAAATGTCTAAATTAATCAACGCTTGAAAAGCAAAGGTATTTTGTAAAAACATGGATCTGTCAGTATAATAAGTAAGACTTTCGGATTTACGTAGTTTAATATTTAGCCGAACAGTTTTATAATTAATTACCTAGAGCTAACACCCACCTGTTTTGAAATAAATACAGATTTACAGTTAGTAAAATTACAAAAAAACTTACCTGAATTTTGTAAACTCTAACTTTAAAGAGGTAGGACAGACAGACAGCTGAGGCAGAGTAATTAATCCCTTTTATTTATAAATGCGAATGTAAGTTTGTTTGTTACGCTTTCACGCTGAAACGGCTGGACGGATTTGGCTGAAATTTGGAATGGGAACAGCTTAGATACTAGAATAACACATAGGCTACATAATATCACGCTTAAACACTTAGAAGCAAAGTAAAACACGTATCCTTTTTATATATTCCACGCAGACCAAGTCGCAGGCAAAAGCTAGTATAATATAATTCCTCCGTTTGGCACCCTTCGGGTATGGAACCCTAAACAGGGTATCTCGGCGTGTCTGTGACCACACAAACTGCCTAGCCGTGCATAAAAGAACCGTAAAAATTTCACGTGTAATAAGTTCTTCCTAACTTTTTTCTATCAAATAACGGTTTTACTCACTAGTATTTTGTCGGTGTAGCCGACTAGTTACGGTTCTCATTCGGAGACCTTAATCATGGAGAACAAGACGGCCCTCGCGACGCCGCGGCTGGTCTCGAACTGCGTTTGAGTAGTTGCTGCGCGGCTTCCTAACACTTGTCTCATTTGAATTTCTGACCTCTGTTTGAGATATCTGACCGAAGTTCCCCCGAAGCCCTGGAGCCCGGGGGCTTCGGCTCCTATTAATTAACAAAGTCTTGTAATTAAGAGTTACAGGTGGTGTTGCCAGTATCAGATAAGGTGTACCGAAACTGCCGGTTTTCGTGGAATGGTGGTCTTAATTCGAGGAAAAAAAATCCCTTGTTATCATAGCTAATTTACAATTCGAGCTCAACGTCACGAATATTGATGTTCCGTTCCCGGAAACATTGCCAATCGCTGGAACCGTTGCCGGAAACATTGGCGGCAATGTTCCCCCAACTGGGAATTTAACGGGAACTTTGCTCTAAACTTGGGATATTTCCACACCCAGTGTCACCCTCTCAATTGAGATGAATCTAATGATTTCTCTTACGCTACAATCCTTCAAGTTTTAGGCTACGCAATACCTATTCCCATACAAAAAATATTTTCACAAATGTGTTGAAAACTTGAAACCAAAACACAGGCGATAAAATGAAAACTGTTTATAAGCTGGCAACACTTGTGCGAGGTGACCTTTGGGCGTTTAGCAAGTCCCTTTTCCTACCCAGTCTCAAGCCGGTTTCATTCCGCGTAAAAGATACTAAAAGACGGCGGTTTCAAACCGGATTGTCGAAGGATAAATAATGGATAAAGATACTGAAGTTTGAACTTTGTTTTAAAGAGTTGACGGTGTCTTGTTGCCTCAAATTATTGGGAGGGCTTTGTGCCGAGGTTTTTTTAAAGAGATTAATTTGGTAACATTATTTCTTTTGTGAAAACTTACACCTTGAGAGCAATTTTTGAAATTCTACCTATAGTTTTTGCTTGTTTCTAGGGTTCTGTACCTCAAAAGGGAAAAACGAACCATTATAGGATCCGCCGACACAACGATGTCGTCCGACCATCGGACTGCTGGTCTGCCCACCGACCGTCGTCCAGTTCTTGGACGCCACTCTGGGCCCATGGATGCGGATGGCGAGGGACCGTGAGAGGTGGCGTGAGGGGGAAAAGGCCTATACCCAGCAGTGGGCAGAGGTGGGCTGATGATGATGATGATGATGATGATGATAGGATCACTTTGTTGTCCGTCTGTCTGTCTGTCCGACTCGCACTTGGCTGTTTTTTTTTTATTGAAAACTATATCCTTACCCGAAAAAGTTAGATTGCTACAGGGTGCACGCTAAGTCGATAGCGGAAGTTTAAGTAGGCTGTCTACTGATCAATACAAACAACTTGTACTAGGCGGCGAAACAAATGGAGCGAAAAAAATATCAGCTGTTCCATACAAAAGGTCGACTCAGTACTGCGCCAAATGTATGAAACAGCTGATATTTTTTTCGCTCCATTTTTTTCGTTAACTAGTACAAGTTTTTTGTATTGATCTCTAGACAACCTACTTAAAGTTCCGCTATCGACTTAGAGTGCACCCTGTAGATAGTCGAAATATTCACACCGACAGTTACGACGACGGCTCGGTAGCGCTCGTCAACTCCTGCCCTGAGCTTATATTGCCATTATATGCCATGGGACATGTACAATTGTACAGGCTACATCTTACTTTTTTTTTTATATGCCATTGGCAGCGCATTCTGGGCATCAAACCCGGACCTCCATGGACTGACCGCGCCCGATATTGCTATATCTTTGCCAATCGATTAAGAATGGCTAGTCCAACAGCTGCAATAAAGTCGCATAATCGAGCCTCTGATGTGCCGTGAAACGACCTCGAGCCGAACACGTCAGCATGCGAATCGACGAAGTTGACCCAGAGTGTCTACTTGCGATCTTCTCCTATTTTAATTAACCTCCAACCCAAAAAGAAGGGTGTTATAAGTTTGACCGCTATAATAATATGTGTGTGTCTGTCTGTCTGTGGCACCGTAGCTCTTAAACGGGTTAACCGATTTGGATGCGGTTTTTTTTATTTGAAGCATACCACAGTCATACATCGCGGATCGCGGTATGGTTTGGAATTTCGACTAATGTATGTTAGCTAGCTATGAACGTTTATGCCTATTGACTATAGTGTATGAAAATGAAGTGTACTAAAATCCCATGTGTCATGCTTCATATCATCTGGTGTAATGAAATGACTCAACCGTACAACAATGAAGTATGCTGAAATGTTATGTGTCATGCTTCATCTCATCTCGTGTAATGAAATGAATTAACTGTATTTCTACCGCAATGAAGTGTGCTGGATTGTTATGTTTCATGACGTGTGCTGAATTGCCCTGTTTCATGACGTGTGCTGAATTGCCCTGTTTCATGACGTGTGCTGAATTGCCCTGTTTCATGACGTGTGCTGAATTGTCATGTTTCATGATGTGTGCTAAATTGTCATGTTTCATGATGTGTGCTGAATTGTCATGTTTCATGACGTGTGCTGAATTGCCCTGTTTCATGGCGTGTGCTGAATTGTCATGTTTTATGACTTCATGTGTCATGAAATATATCAACACTTCGAAGTGCACTGTTTCGCACTTGTCTACTATCTGCTACTGTGAGAGTAGCCCCAAAAGCTATTGGGTCGGCAAGTGGGCAAGTTTGGCCGGCGGCAGGAATTCAGCTGCCTCCCCACTAGGTACAGTCAGCTTAAACGAAGGCCTTTGCATCTAGATAATGAGATGATTTATGCAGCCTCCAGTGGCACCTTCACTCACACTAGATGGTTGAAGGGACCACTCGGCGCTGAAGTGCCTGGGACATTGATTTAGATGGTGTATGTAGGCTTGCCCAGGAAATATACGGTCGAAAATCGTCAAAATCGGGTAATTAATGGACGCCCTCTTTCCGCTGCCCCGCTGACGCCAGGTCCCTTCCCACACTCAGACCTTATTTATACATAACCAGGGCCGGATTTAGAAGTGTGGAGGCCCTGGGGCAACAAAGTTGTGGAGGCCCCATTGTCTTTGCGAGAACCCTTTAATTTTCACTTTTAATGATTCGCGATATTTAAACATTATTGTATTCGAAACGGGTCGAATCGCGATTCGACCCGTTTCGAATACAATAACCCTTTAATTTTCCAATCAGAAAAATTTGGTGCTGATGTATGACGAACTTCACTGCTAATGGAATGTCGACTATTTGTGTGGTAGAATGAGTGTTTAGCAAGGCCTGCATATTTGTTTTTTTTACTGTTTTTTTAATAAGTTCAATTTATGTGGCGGCCCCTCTCTTGTGGAGGCCCTGGGCGGTTGCCCCCTTTGCCCCCCCCCCCCCCCCCTAAATACGGGCCTGTACATAACTAAAGAGGCCCAACGATAGCACATAAACTAAGGTCCAACGATAGCAGCGTGGCGGGAAGTTACATTTTTTCACAGTTATTTAAAATTTTGAAGCTAAACTGAGCTATTTTGTTTAGCGATTTTTCGTTCACGGCAACAAAACATTTTGTTTTCCACTATTATAAAAACAGAACAACAATAATTCAGCCGATTATGGTCATAAATAAACTAGTTTATTGGGCAGTGCCACTGCTTTGTCGACCAGAACACAAATGGCTGAATTATTGTTGTTCTGTTCTTTACAATAATGAAAAGAATACACTTTATTGCCGTGAACCAAAAATAGCTAAACAAAAATAGCTCAGTTTAGCTTCAAAATTTTAAATAAATGTGAAAAAATAGGCTTTCCCGCCACGCTGCCATCGTAAATGTATCATATCACATATCGTGACCGATTGGTATGAACTACTATATACCTACACCCATAAAAAAAAACCATACCTATATTATTAAACCCACATACGTACTACATACACAAATTATACATATACCTACCCATTTTACATAATAACATATAACACATAATAACTAAGTATACATACATTTAAATGTAAATATTGAAAGAGGTCATGCAGAAATATATATATATTTTTAACTAGCTGACCCGGTGAACTTCGTATCACCTGAAATAGTTTGACTCTCCGCGTCAAAAATGGCGATTCCAATACAAAATTACCAATTTTTATTTCTTCCCTTTTTCAGCTAATCCTTTAACTTTTCCCATATTTCTTTGCTTTTAAACCTACCCTGAACTATGGTGAACTAAACAAAACAGTAAATATGCAAATCGGTCAAGCCGTTTCTTAGTTTTAGCGAGACTAATGCACGGCGATTCATTTTTATATATATAGATGAGTTCTATAAATTATAACTAAGAATGGTCATTGGATGTGATAATAACTACAAGGAAAATGCATCTACTTGTAATAATAAGTTAATAATTTTAGTTTTTTAGTACCTAAGTAAGTCACTTATTCCTCAAATAGTGAGGTTTTTTATCTAAATACCTATCTCTACGCGCTATGCGCTCTCTCTATTTCAACTAGTTATAATTACTTATACCGGGGACATGCTGAAAATCAGCGTCGATCGCAAAACATAATAAGTACCTACTTAATATGTTTCCGACGACAAATGCTGAGCTTGGGACCCAGTGCCAAATTATCGAACCTTAATTCTACTATCTTTTTTTTGTATATTACTTTTAAAATCTACTGTGTGTAATGTTTAATTTTAAAACAATCTAGATTATTTATTTTTGGCAATAAAGCACTATTCACTTTCACTTTCACTTTTAAATCGTCTCTACTTTGCAAGTCACGCCACGTGGTGTGTCAAACTCAAGTCTCATCTTTCGTGGCGCGTATTGTATCCTATCTTGTCGGCCATAGTCACAGATACCCCATAGCAGCTCTTACCGCGCGAGGCATAAGGGCGCCAATCGAACAAAAAGATTGCGTGTAGCTTACTGTACAAGTTGCCGAATAGTTTACCGATACGAGCGACATGTTGTTCTCTACGTCATTCGGCGTCGTGTCGAGACTGGCCGAATTCAATACGTCGATACTCTAACAATACGTAACAGCCGGCCACACGCTAGAATACCCCTTTATGTTGGATTGGCGCCCTTATGCCGCGCGCGGTAAGAGCTACCATGGTTTATCCTAGACTGTGGCTGACTGTACCTTTGGTCTTTGCATCTGCGGTAGCTGATTTAAGCAGCGCCTAAGGGCATCTCCACTGACACAAGAAGGCTGAGGTGACTATACAGGGTAATTTTTAAATAGCTTTATTCCTGAAACACTTCAACTTCTAAGGGTGGTATTAATAGTCGTCTAAGATCACCTACTTGAGATCGATCTCAAGTAGGGTGAACTCAGTAAAGTCAAATGCTAATGTCAAACCTTTTGCTAATGTCAAACTTGAGTAGCTGTCAGCATGTCAATAGACAGTATCTTGAGATTGACATTGACATTAGCCAAGGCTTGACATTAGCATTTGACTTTTCTGAGATCCCTTACCTGCTTGAGTTCGATCTTGAGTGGACAACTATTAACCCTGAATGTGATGTCTTTTTAAAATAAAAAGCACCGCATTAGCTATGAACACCTTGCAAAGACGTAGACCTCATTTCTAAATCCAGGCAAAGGCAAAATAAATCACCCACTAATAAAGGTGTTCATGTAATATCCGACTAATGAAACAATTTGCTTATTTTAATTAAGAGAAGTGTCGTTTCCAAATATCCTCTGCAGAAGATGCTGAAAAGGAATAGAAAGAAACAGAAGCATTCAGAATGTCTGGCTCTTGTAGTATGTGGATCGTGCTAGGTAGTTCGCCAATTTTTTCCATAATATTTGCGAGTCGTGCGAAACCGTGCACGTCGTAAATATTATAAAATTTTACAATTTATACTGTCACCAGGTTGTAACTTATTAACCGTGATAGTTAGACAGTAGAAATTTATACAGATTATGTATTTCTGCGTTGCCGCTATAACTACAAATACTAAAAAACAGAATAAAATTAATATTTAAGGGGTTTCCCATACAACAAACGTGATTTTTGCCGTTTTTATAGATAATGGTACGGAACCCTTCGTGTGCGAGTCCGACTCGCACTTGGCCGGTTTTTTTTATATTATCATCATTTTAGGAAAAAAGTAACTTGATTCATGCTACAAAAATGTGAATAAAAATAAAGAAAAAAATTCCAAACACACAAAGCAAAGACCTTTTGTTCTACTGGTTCTGTGACGCCTCGTTAAGACGTTAACTCAAAACTTGTAATTGGATGATTAATTAATACGGACCTTCCATGCTTTAGTCCTAATGAAAGCTATTAGCGAGCGACTTTGTTAGTTATTTCGGAGATTGGACTGAAATATCTGTTGACCAATAACAACAAAGGAAGATACTCGTACCGTCATAAAAAACGCCTTTTGCGTTTGTGATTTTATTGCTTTGACATCCGTAGATTTAGATTATTAAGTTTTAGGGTGGCATTAATAGTCGTCGACTCAAGATCGAACTCAAGTAGATGATCTCAGAAAAGTCAAATGATAATTAATGTCAAGGCTTGGCTAATGTCAAGCTGAGTAGTATGAGTAGCTGTCGGCATATTAATAGACACTAGCTTGAGCTTGACATTGATACTACCCAAGGTATCAAGTCGGTGATTATGCTTTCTGAGTTCACCTACTTGAGCTCAAGCTTGAGATGACGACTATTAATACCACCCTTAGAGTGGGCTACACCAAATTAACGTCTAAAACGCCCGATTTCTCGCAAGAGCGATCCAATTTAACAGCTGTTTAATCGAAGATTAATTCTAAATAGCGGCACGTGGTTGGCTGAAATGTATTTGACATGAGATAAAAATTTCTTGCAGAAACAGGCCGATTTTTTTCAACTTTCGTTTCCATTTCAAAAGCTGTTGTACCTTCAGAATTCAAAGTGTTATTTTTTTAAAGTTTGGAGACATGGTTACAAATCTTATCGCAAATAGAAGTGGATCTCGAGCCTTATTTCGAATGAATTAAGCCGGGATTTGTTTTGTTCGAACCCTTTATTTATTACAAGATTAGCCCAAGTACTGGCAACTATAACTTTGCAGCTATCGTTTTCTTCAAGTAGCTCGAAATAGGTTAGAAATAAGAGCTACATTTCATCGCATTATTCAGTTACGATAAAGATTGCAAGAGTTGAAGCTGGATTTGACAATGTTATTTTGCTGTTCCGCTTTGTTGAAAGTTATGATCGGATTAACCAAAGAAAAATTACCACCAATAATATAACTTTTGTTACCTTGTGTCGCATATTGAATACAGTGTGAGGAATCCTGAATGTCTATTAGGAATACTTTTCAAAAGAGGACAAAATCACTTGTTTCTCTAAAATAATGTCAAATAAATTATTCAGTCAAAGAACCTAAGAAAATATTAAAGAAATTATAGTTTATTTCAATAAGATCTATTTTCCCGCAAATTTACCGGTTTTTTTTAGATAATAGACGCGCTGACTCCTTAAGTCCTTAAGCCTTTTTGCATCAGTTTACGTTGCTTCTTTCTTGATGCAAATAAGGTGTATGTAACCAAGCCACCAATATTGTACCAAGCCTGCTATTCAGTAAGCGAATTCCCGGCCGGGTTAACTAAGCCCGCTCTAGCTTACAATATTGCTCACCAGCGGCATTGTTAACAATATCATCGTATTAACAACACCGGTCTTACGAACGTCTACAACTTAACACGCTTCGGAAGCTGTCGGCTTGGGTGCAGGGGTGCCAACATTGCGGCTGAAGTGCTAGATGCGGGGTAGTTTTTGCTGAAATTACTGCCTAAAATGTGAAATATAGGGTGACATTAATAGTCGTCATGTCAAGCTCGAGCTCAAGGAGGTGAACTCAGAAAACAAAATCACCGACTTGAGACCTTGGCTAATGTCAATGTCAAGCTCAAGCTAGTGTCTAATATGCTGACAGCTACTCAAGCTTGACATTAGCCAAGGCTTGACATTAGCCAATTTTGTTTTCTGAGATCACCTACTTGAGTTAGAGCTTGAGCTGACGACTATAGTGGCATAGTGAATTAGCCCGCGCCCAAAGAAAAATGCACAAAATCGATTCTTGTATCAAACACACTAAAAAAATCGAAAATGTTCACATATCAAACCCTAGAATTAGGTGAGACCTATCTAAAACAGCCATTTTCGTGTTGACATTCATAAACGTTTTGAAGATATTTTGCTTGAAAAAAAATAGGCGGCGCCATTTTTTTCAAGCAAAATATCTTGCAATCTGTTATGGATATCAACACGAAACTGGCTGTTTTAGATAGGTCTCACCTAATTCTAGGGTTTGATATGTGAACATTTTCGTTTTTTTTAGTGTATTTGATACAAGAATTGATTTTGTGCATTTTTCTTTGCGCGCGGGCGATTCACTATTCACGGCGCCTTAATGCCACCCGTACACTGTGATACTCGTAAAAAATACGGCCAGGAAGAAAGAAAATAACAAGGCTTTGCATCATCAAAGACTGGACGTGGACCGTTATCAGAAACACGGAAGATATATTTAGAACATCTATGTATAGAGACATTATTCTATCTATGAATCTTTGCGTAGATGCACCTTATATCGGGTGGCATTAATAGTCGTCGCGTCAAGATCGAACTCAAGTAGGTGATCTCAGAAAAGTCAAATGCTAATGTCAAGCCTTGGCTAATGTCAATGTCATGTCATGCAGGTGATCTCAGTCGACTATTAATACCACCGTAAAAGTGAATATGTCAACTCTTGTCTGTAAATTCCGATCCTTGATAAAGTCTGCTAGATCTAGCGCTTCTAGCGCTGCAGCGTACAGTCTATCTCAGAAGACGACCAACAATAGCGCGCGTGTATCAGTCGCGTTCTAATTTATTCGCTAACACGTTTGTTCCCAGTTCCGTATGTACTGTACAGGAAAGGCGTATTCTGGGCCTGAGAAACTGTTGCGGTTCGGTTTTGTTACGGCTTCGCGTTTTCATTCTTCTAATCTTAAAAAGTAGCCTATGCCATTAAGAAACAGAATCGAATGGCAAGTAAAAGGGTTTGTCAATTATTATTTTTTGCAATGTATCTTAAATTTTTTATTATTGTCCTATAGGACGTTTCCTGTAGCTATTACGGTTAAAGGTCTCAAAATAACCTTGAATAACAGAGCGGGTAGCGGTACACTTTGGGTGCCATACTGCCGGTTTCTGAATTGAGAATTTCGCTAAGCAAATGTGTATGTATCGTCCTGTCTCTGCAGAGTTCTCACAAAAGAGCAGAACAGACAGAACGATAGTTAAGTATTTGCTTGGCAAAATTCTCAATTCAGAAACCGGGCTATAGTATAATATTTTTTGCAAAATAACACGTCCCTTTTGTTTAGCCGGAACTTTCAGACTCAGCCATTTTAAGGATTAGCCATTTTGAGAAATAGCTTTTTATGAGTTGGTTTTATTGAGAATTTGCCATTTTGGGACTTATGCCATTCACATCAGCCATTTAGAATTAGCCGCTTTAGGAATTAATTAGCCATATTGAGAATTTTCCATTTCAGAATTGGCTATTCTGAGACTCAAATTCTTAAATAATTATGGGACCTGGCCTTTGAGAGCTTCTCATAAAAGTCGTAGTTTTTTTGTTATAAGCTAATTCTGGCGAGGCTAATTCCTCAGTCAATAATGGCGCCAAAGGCTGAAAGGAGAATAAAGTTGTATTTTTTCTACTTTAGCTTTCTACAAAAGCCCATATTATCTTCCAAGCCGTTGTTCAGAATCAGGCGCCAAAGGCCGTCTTCATACCGAACATTAATCCACGAGGCAGTTAATACGCTTCCGTGGGGCAGAGTAAATTATTTCCTAGATAATTCAGACACTAGCATGATATACTGTTGGACTAAGACAGCTCGGTTGTATCGAGAACTGGGGAAACAGGGGCGTATCCAGGGATGAAACAATCAAGGGCGAATTCGGTGCATTCCAAATGCGGTGGAGTAGTTGCGCTTCCCGTGAAAAGCTTAGCGCATTAATTAGGTGACAGTGTGGTCATACCTAATTTAAGACATAATACGGGTCCATTTTTTCGTAAAAACTCGATAAGACCCGGAACGGTTAAAACAAATTACGCTGTTAAAATCGACTCTACATAATACAGCTGATGGAACGTTTAGTGAACGTCATATTATAGCCATTATATAGCCCAAGTTGTTATTACAGATTCGACTTCTGTTGAAGAACCAGATCTGAAATACCCTTCCAATGAATTCAGTTTTACAATATTTTTGCCAACCTACTAAAAATACCAATTCCATCAACCTTTTTTTCCCACGTAGGAGTGAAATTTTGAGTCTAATTAACTTCGTTGCAGAATATTTATACCAAGTTTCGTACCAATCAAACAAATATGCTGATCTTTTGGATAGTCTGACAATGTCATTTCTCGAGACACAACTCTACGCTTTGCATGTCTATTTTTGCCGAGTTTCATCTGAAAGGGCGATTTCCATTTCGGTATGTTAGGTCCGATGATGATGACGGAGGGCGATTTCGCTCGATTTTGCTCTTCATCTTTCCTGCGCGATGTTCCGTCTACGTCTACTCAGTTTCACATTCTCGCCCTGTTTACACCCTACATCGGTGTTACCTTTTACAAGTAGGTACGTTAAAGGCTTCGAAAAGTATTGCCCCTGAATGCGCCCCTGTGTAAGCTCGTTATTTATGTACAAAACAAAACATCTCCTATTTCAACAATCGCACTGCAGCAATTGCATTGCGCCGTTCTGCGCGACGAGTCGACAATAATTTTAATTGAGACTTCCGTTTGCGGTCGCCTTTCGAGGCACTGTTTTATTTTATTTTCAGACAAGTCTATTAATGGAACTAATTATTATTGTGTTCTATAAAACATATCTTATTCTTTTGTGTTAAATGTTCGGATCATCTAAAAGAGAAAGGCTTTGGTTTTTGTTCTAACATCACAACCACCCAAAGTCTAGGGTTAGGCGAGATCGTTTTGCCAATTTAATTTAGCAATACAAACAAATCGGTTAACGACAAAATTGCGCGTCCATGCCATCCTAACACCGAACTTAATTACAAAAATACAATAGCTCTTCATGCTACTACGTAGTACAAAATAGACAGCCGACCCTTGGGGGATAAAAGTAAAGGGTTCCGCACAAAAAGGGCCCAATCTAATTTAACAAAAAACGGGGCAACTTAAGCCTCTATTGACAAGGAGCGTTGTAGCGTGGCGAGGGCTTCAATAGCTTCCAATTTTGTTTTGGGCTCCAGTTTTTAGACTCGCAGCGCGAAATCGCCAAATATCTCACACATAACTAGCTAGACTAAAGACCACTCAATGAAAACTTGAATTTTTAGGGTTCCGTACCCGAAGGGTGCCAAACGGGACACTATTACCCTGCGGCCGATGTCTGTCTGACTGTCTGTCCTAACTTTAAAGGGCTGTATCATTGCAACCGTTTAGGAAACCAGTTAAAATGTTCACAGATTATGTGTCATTAGTTTATTACAATTCTCATAAAAAAAAATAGAAAAATTAGGGGGCCCCATACAATAAACGTGTTTTTACACTTTTTGCTCTATCGCAAAAATTTTAAAACATACAAGCATCAAACTTGGCATGTTTGTTTATAGCTTACTTAGTTTACTTAGGCTTACTTTATTGTCAAGCGCGAGTCAGACTCACGCACTAACAAGATTTTTTATTGTATAGTGTACGGAACCCTTAGTGCGCGAGTCCGACTCGCACTTGGCCGATGTTTTACAACTTTGATCTATAAATCCAACCAAACCGTTAAACCGTTAAAGCGATATAAAAATGTGCAGTGCTTACGAGAGTTTAAGTTTTAAAATTGATCTATAAACGTGAACACGAATTTATACACAACACAATTTCTCGTTTTTCGATGTCTAAAAATTTCAACATCAACCAAAACGTATTTTCTGTAGCATTTTTCATACCGTGCAGACTTCGCAATATTTCAGTGGTACGTTTTTTCTTTTAAAAAAAAGCAGACACAGAAACACTGGCGACCACTAACAGTGTTGCCAGTGAAAAACCCAGTTTTCGAAAAAAGAACAGAAAAATCGGACAGCTCTCAAAACAGTGGGTTCGATCTGAATCACGCTTTTTTCGTGAGGGATATGATGCCACAGAAATGGAGTGTATAAAATGTTCATCTTCACGGTTTGTGCTGCGACCCCCTTCCCTTTCAATTTGACGTTTGAAGGGTGCTGTCGAACTTCACACTTCTTCTCTCGTGTCACATTTATTTGACACAAACTGTCAATGAAAGCGATTGATATTGAGGTTTTTTTTTGCACTTTATAGCTTGGTTACGAGACCTTTGAGCCAAGTATTAAGGTTGAACGATAGCAGCGTGGCGGGAAATTCAAAATTTTCACGTTTTTTTTTCAATTTTTAAGCTTAACTGAGCTTTTTGTTCAGCTATTTTTCGTTCGACCGTAATTCACTTTTTTGATTAGGATAGGGAAAGGGATTGCGACTCGATTTTGAAGGATATTGAATCGACTCGATTTTTGATGGAAAATCGTTCACTTTATAATTTAGTTTGTATGGCGTTTTGTTTGACCTCTTCCATACCGTGCAGGCAATTGAGCTACCGAGCAAAGTAACTGTCGTTGCGAATTTACAATCCTTTCAATCCTTTTTTTTTTGTGTAAACTGTTCCCTAGTTGTGCTTTAAATTAAAAACAAAAAGTATTGAGTATGTGCCGTGTAATTTTGTATGTTATGGGGCTTACCTTCTATGCGTTACATTTCATCGCAATACTACGTTGTGTGTAGTGGTTCTACGGAGGTGACAAACATTTCCAAACAAATATAGGTTTTCTGCCGTTAAGTCCCCTTTCGTTTCATTGTACAGATAGCTATGCAGAAACGTGTTAAAACAAAAAGGGTTTGAAAGACGTACAGTCAGCCACACGCTAGGATACCCCTTTTTGTTCGATTGGCACCCTTATGCCGCGCGCGGTAAGAGCTGCCATGGGGTATCCAAGTCCCCATGACCTCTGGCCGACCGTACCTACAATAAAACGTTTAATTAAAGTTTTATTTAACTTTTTCACTTAATTACTTAAATATCATGTACACACGATGGCACGTAGACGCTTACATGCTAAAACTCTACTTGGTTACGTTACGGGCGACTTTACAAGAAAAGTGTACAGTTTGACGTGCTGTCGTGTGTACATACAAATAATGAAAAAAAAAATTGAAAATGTTTGTCTCAAAAGGCCTTGTTCTAAAAGCTTAAACCTACAAAAGACTAACTTAACGTTTTCTGTGACAGTAGAGATATCAAATTTAGCAACTTAATATGCTGTGGTCAATAAACTTCAAAAACACTCGTGCTCTACTAAGCTGTAAAGCCAACAGCCCTACAAGAGACCTATTTCAGGTTTCAAACAGGCGGGAAACATTCACAAACGTGCATTCAAACAATATTCAGTTTCCCATTGCTCTGATTAAAAAGGCAGAGTAGATGCAGGGGCCTTGGCCTGCAACACAATGGCGTATCAATGGCGTCCCAGGTAGAAGGACAAAACCGGGATTTCCTCGTATTTCTCCTGCAACCAGCGAATTAATCCTCTAGAATCAGACTCACAATATTCTTTGCTGTACTACAAAAACATTAAAAGGTCCGACACTGGACCGACAGCATTAATAAATCGCAATTGAAACCGTCAACCGGGAGCCCATTTTGGCACCATTGCGTTGCTGGCTAAGGCTCCTACAGCGCAGTTAGACTCAGAGATTGACAATGGCGTCGGAGAAACAAAACCAAGCTACAGCTGTAGTCCTAAGAGCCCTCGCTCACGGCAACTTTTTGTAGCGATGCATCATCGCGACTGTATCGATGCAAACGCGCGACCTTGTCGGACGACATCGGGGAGAGAACGGAGGAAGGGCGGTTTGCAGTTTGCATCGCGACAGAAGCGCGACGGTATCGCGACTGAATCGTGGTTACGATCGTTAAGAAATTTGGTAGGCGGGTAAATGAAATTAAAAGAATTTTTAAGTTCGAACATGAGCTTAATCAGTTGAGGGGTTGCCGAGATATGGGATTGTTAAGTTTATATGGGGTCGCGAGTTCACAGTTCGGGGCGAACCACTAGTAATTTGTGTACGGAGCATCGCACGATTCGCACGCGGCATGAGAGCGTCAATCGATCATAAGGGTTTATCCCACTGTGTCGCTGACGAGCAAAAGCTGTTGCTATCTACGATGGCACCTTTGTGAGCCACGGGGTTGATTAGTGAGTGCACCTCAGCTAAGCATAGCAGGTCGCAGCGCCTGTGTCCGTCACACTTTTGACGTAGCTTCATGCGATGTGTTATGTATGACTAGTGGTGTACGCTCGGAAACATTCCCACTCCCGGCAATGTTTCCACTGGAAATATTCCCGGAAAGTTTACCAATGTTTCCATAAATTCCGAGTATTTTTTTGTTAATTCGGTACGCAAAGTTTTTTGTTCGAAAGTCCGTTATTGGCTTAATCTTATCTTTAGACAATATTGAGAAACTAATTTCAATATTTTTTATTTTGGTTCATTAGTTTGGATTTTACAACGTTTCAAAGATACGGTTTTATGACCTTCACGCGTCGGTCTGCATACTGTTGGCGGTCAAAGGAACAAAACATTTTCGCGCATAAAAACAAAACTACTGGACCAAAATAAAAAATATTGAAATTAGTTTCTCCATATTGTCTAAAGATAAGTTTAAGTCAATAACGGACTTTCGAACAAAAAACTTTGCCTACCCAATTAATGCTAATTCTTATAGTATTTATTGCGTTCGTTAGACACGTGACATGCATATTTGCACAGTGTCCTTGCAGTGTTGCCATATGGAGACTGTATGGAATCGGTATTTCATTAAAAAATCCTTCTAAATTCCGTACCACCAATCAAGATCGTATGAATCATACTCGTATTGTGATAATAACTTATGGGTATGATTTAAACGGCCGGCAGTATATTCAGGTTTTGGTTGGCTCTAAAATGTTTTTGGTTGGCAAAAATAGCTAATTGAGCGGCAACTAGTGGCCAGCAAGAATTAAAAAAATGGTCAGCAAGTAATGTCATATTGGGCAGCTCCAAAATTGGTTGTATAGCTAATTAAATTAAGTATATGTTCAGCCATAAATGTAATTGAAAGGCAAATTGTGAGCTACATTTAATTCAGTTTTGCCAAGCTGTAAAACTATTTTTGGTTGGCGAACTAACATTGTTCTTACAGCAATAAATGTACGCAACTTCTGTGCTGCATTACCTCCTCTTAGTAATTGAAAATCATTTAAATAATTAAATATTACCTACCTAACCTACGGTTATTTTATTTGGTTAACCAGGTAAATAAAAATATTATGAATTGTATATTTAAATCAAAATGCTTTATTTACAAAAAAAAAGGGCATTAGGCAGGAACTATGTATCATGTACAGATTATAAAAAAATTGTTACTTAAGAGAATTAAATTTGGCAATAACGATAGAAAATATAGATAAAAAAAGCTAAGGTGCCAAATTAAAAAAAACTTGGTTATTTCTTCTTTCCATCTTCTCTTTCATGACTATAGGTTCAAAGATTAAGTACCTACCATCTGTTTTCACTGCCAAAAATCTGTGTCAAATTACGTTAATCTTAATTCGTCGAATGACAACGCCCACACGCCATTGGTTGCTCGCGTAACCCGCTTTTCCAGTAAAATCGCACATCAACTAAACGTAATGAAGCTCATTTTAATTAATTTGCTAACCAATACTATAATTTGCAGACCCATCAATATTATAGCTTACAGATATTATTTTTGAGCTAACCAATTGTATAATCTTGCCGAACAATTAATTATTCTGCCTATCGTTTATTTATTTCGCAAACAAATTAATTATTAAGCTGACACAAAATGTTATTTCTTGCTGTCAATATTATAATTTTTTGCTAATTACTTATTGCGAATCATTTTGATTTTATTGCCGGCAAAAAAATTTTTCGCTGCTCAAATGAAATAAAAGCTGCAATTTCTTGCTGACCAAATAGTTATATTGCAGCCTGAAAATTTACTTCCATAACTTATTATTTGGTGTAAAGAGAATCCAATTTACAATTCAGTAAACAAATATTGTTTAAAATTTACAGCAAAGTTCCCGTCAAATTCCCAGTTGTGGGAACGGAACATCAATATTTGTATGACTTTGTCAACGGGTTATGTTAAAATGTAGCCTTTAGGTGCAACACACACCGCCCGGAGTTCTGCGTTCAGAGTTCTGCGTTCCGCGTTCTTTCTAATGTACGGGGTTGCTTGGAACCGTTCACACTGAAGACGCAATAGGTCTCACAACTACCACTTGGCCACTTTTGGCGAGAATCGATTGCATTCTTACGTTCTAGGATCTGGAATCCAAACCTTAGGTCCTAAAAATAGTTAAGCCTCGCGTTGAGAAATCGCAGGAGCGTTTTTTGCTAAAAACGCATCCAAAAAGAAGATATCTTTTTTTTTTCATTGGCGGCGCTAGTTGTGCGTCGTATTTCGTCTGGAGCGGTCAAAACGCGGAGTTCTCGTAGGTAGGTAATCGTATGAGGTAGTGGCCACCCCTGGTGTCAGAGTTTTTAGGCCACCCAATAAATGATAATGAATAAACATAATTGTATTGTCACCAAAATCAAAAGTGTATACAAAATTTCAGATTAATCGGTTGACAGGAAGAGGGTGAAATTTTAATTACTAAATTTGACCCAAGAATAAATAAAACAAACGGGGTGAGCTAAATAAAACCGAATGGAGTTCTCGTGAAGCATGTGTCCGGCGCCTTACTTGTTAGATTTTTCGTGGCGCGAGCTCTAGCAGCAACCTTTTCTGGCGCTCCACAATGGCCTGGATTGGACAATGTGGGGGTCAGCAATACTGCCAATTTTTCTCGCAATAATGGCAATATTTCCAACTATCTTTTGCCCGCGACTTCATCCACGCAGACTGAGATAAAAAAAAGTCGCCTCTACTTTTACCTTTCATCGAATGTCAGTGGGGACAAAGTCAAGGGAAAAATGTATAGCCTAAGTGCTAATCTGGTGGTATAAGCTTATTCTACAGGGTTCTTCAGAAAGGTCCTATGACTCTGGACGGGGTCGCTCATTAATACAAGCAACTTTTACAATAGGGCCGAGTGTGAAATCTCGAAAAAAATATCATCAGTTTCATACTATTTTATACTAAATTCACACTGAAGCGGTCAGAACGCGGAGTTCTCGAGAATCAAATCTGAAAACTTTGAACTCAGAACGCGGAACTCCGGGGCAGTGTGTCCGGCGCCTTAATTTCACAGTGTCTTTCAAAGGGAGGAGAGAGAAAAGAGACCACGAAACCATCCGATTTTTTCTGATCCATAAGGAGGTCTTCTAACGCTCGGCATTTTTGGAACTTTCTACAGCATTTTCGTCATAAAAATAAATCTCCCCCTAAGGGCAGAAACCACTTTTAAAGCACTTGTCGTAGAGTTCGATTTCCAATGGAAAAGAAGGCGAAGTAAAAATGTGACACCTCACACAAAAGAGTGGCCCAACATGTCTGAACAATTGACCTGTGAAATTCCTCCTAGAGCTGTATTTAGACCAGGCGAACGCAATTGCCTAGGTGGTGTGCGCCAACTGTATGTTGTGCTCAGTGTTGGGCAAAAAGTAATTTACAATTACTACTTGTGTAACTGAATATTTTAGCACCAATTAAAGTAGAAAAAGTAATTGGAAATTGAAGGAATTAAATTACAAAGTAATTTAATTACAAGTGATTGAAGGTTGTGTCTGCTATGTTGTGAACGTGACGTGTACGCCAATAATTTTTACAGGTAAATCAAAAGGCTGATATTTTAAGTAAGAGAGCCTGATAAAACTTTATTAAATCTATTTTTAGGGTTCCAGACCTCAAAAGGTAAAAAAGAAACCCTTATAGGATCACCATTTGTATTTTTTTTTATATGTTTCGGTAATAATGTTTTTTTTTTTTACTTTCACTTTCACTTTCACTTCGTACACGAAGTTGTAGCTGGCTGGCTGTCAAAGCTCGATATTACCTTATCACCTAAGCCAAGATCGCGTTTGATTTACATTTGCTAGGCTAGCTGCCGAAAGGTTACGTTCGGTGTTCGCGCGCTGAAGTTTGCTCGCGTTCGCTGAGTGTGTTCTCACCTTAACATTATATTTGGATGACTGCTCGCCTCGAAGAGAGTGTGAAAAAGGTCATTTAAGGGGTTTCCGTTCCACTGATAATAGTGCTTTAGAAAATTGTTCGGGGTTACTTTGAGGGCACGCGTGTGTTGGGTACCTACCTAGGTTTGTGATGGAAGATTCCACTGAAATTAAGTCATTACGAATTTCAGGCATTATGGGACCAAGGCAAATTGAAATTCAGTGACAATTCAATCAGGGCGTTTTGACATTCGGACCTTACGGACCGGAGGGATCACTTGATTACGGGCGACTTTCCCACGAAAATGTAAAGGTTTCCGTGCTGCCAACGTCCATAACGTTTCCGTCCGTAACGTATTTTTTTGTATGTTCTCTAAAGCACTAACCCGTGCTAGGGAACTCTAAAAAGATTTTTCTAAGGTTTTTTAAGGCACTTATTTTGTCATAATTGATGTCATTGAAGCTAAAGTTTACTAATTCTGTCAATCATCAGTTTCGCGTTTATATTTCCAAGCAATTTTTGTCGACTAGTTGTACCTTAATAACATCAACAATGCAAACCAATAGGTTAGTTACAACTACGTTACAACAACGTAGTATCCTTCTATTTTTTACTTTCTTTCCCTCCGAGAACACTTAAGTCTTCAGTTGGCGGAATAAATAGGCTGCTTATGTAAAACTTTCTTATGAAATTAAAAGTTCCCACTACTTACTGAAGACAAACTAGTCCAAGGAGGATACAGTGCTTAAGACAGAAATAGAGATTCACCTCATTATAACTACTAAATTTCACAAATATCCGATTTTGACCGATTTTGACAAAAACATATCTAACACTCGCTAGAAAACCTGCATTGAAATAAAAATAGAAAACCGCATCCAAATCGGTTCACCCGTTTAAGAGCTACGATGCCACAGACAGACACACACATATGATAGCGGTCAAACTTATAACACCCCTCTTTTTTGGTCAGGGGTTAAAATATAATTAAAAGAAAATGTAGCCCTAATTTTATTGTTACCTTCGCTTGCTTCGGTTATGAATGAGCGTTATGTAAGGTATTTTTAACCTCCGACGCAAAAACGGGGGAGTTATAAGTTTGAAGTGTCAATTATTGTGTATCTGTGTCTTTGTGTGTCTATCTGCGGCATCGTAGTTCCGTAACGGGTAAACCGATTTTAATTTGTTTTTTTTTGTTTGAAAGGTGACTTGATCGAGAGTGTTCTTAGCTACATTTCATCAAATTATGAAATATTATTATTTGAAATTATTGAAATGTCGTGTTTTTTTACATTGTAGTTAAGTGTCACGAAGTGGGACTTCTGACTCTATCTTGCGCTTGGCCGAGACAGAAAACTGTCTCGGGGGAGGAAAATCTGTGTCGAACTTTCGTATAATTTATTAAAAGTGAATTACTCTGTTTGCTTTGGTCAGATGGAAAGATAACGTTACACTGTGAACTACATCTGTTTGCTCTTTGCTACGAACTGTTAGGACGGCCGGGTCGTTTGTCTTGAAGGAAACCACAAAAGTCACTAATACACTATTTATTTGTTATGTCACACAAAAACGGGTGTTCGCCATGACTGCCAGAATCTAACTGAAGTAGGTACAAACAAAGAATAATGTGGCGGCGACTGAGGTGAAATTTGATCTGACTTCGTAGAAATACAGTGGTAGGTATGGGCTGTAACAGCTCCCCCCTTTTGACGGAGCTTCATCCCTTAAAAATGAAGCGAAGTTGAAACAAAAATTTAGTAAACATTGAAAACAAAAATTTAGAAAGTCATTTAGAACTTAAAATTAACACGCAAAAAGTATAATTAAAAATGTAGTAGGTACTTATTATAACAAATTTGCTTAAATTTAAGATTACATCTGGAATATAGGACATAAGACATATACTTATAAAAAAAACAGAGATATTATCATTGTAAAAACATAAGTTGAACTCAAGTAGTATTTACTGTATTTTACAAATTTAACAGGTAACTATAACCATTTGTTAATTTTGAGATTTTGCCAAAAATTTTTCAAATAATAGTTTTGCATTACACTAAGGAAGCACGGTCATTGTAACTTCCGAAAGGAGCTTTGATTTAAAATTTAGGATTAACATTACTAGCAAATATCGAGACAAGTTCACATTTAAAGTAGTTTTCTAAATTAAAAACTTAAAGTTAAAAATCTTGTAGAGTAGTTTTCTTACACTTATAATAATATATTGTCTAACATAGCACAGTGCAATCTGTCATCACTAAGCTATACTAGGTATCGCAAATAAGTTTAGTAGAAAAGTTTAAGATTTAGAGGGCTTTATTTCGTTAGTGTGGTGCTTTATATGCTTACGGCCCACTTGCAGGGTTACATTGTGTTTGTTATGTACTTTAATAATTTTATAAGGGCCTTTCCATATCGGGGAAAGCGCTTTTCTAAGCCTGTGGTGTTGTTTTAAATAAACCATATCACCAATTTTATATGTAACTTCGCGACTGTTTGCGTCATAATATTGTTTTGACCTTTCTTTACTAGCTCTGATGTTTTCGATAGCTTTTTCGCGGCTAAAACGCATTCTGTATTGCAATGCGCGAATGTACTCGTTATAGGTAGCATTACTAGAGGTCTCGTATAAGGAATTCGGAATGACAGGTTTGTAACCGTACAGAAGTTCGTATGGGGTAAACTCAGTGGTACAATGAGGATTGGTATTGTATGCTAATATTGCAGTAGATAGGTAACAATTCCAGTCGTTCTGGTTTTCGTTCACGAAGGACTTTAAGTATTCCTTCAATGTAGCGTGTGAGCGTTCTAGCGCTCCGTTGGTTTGTGGATGATAAGGAGTAGTAAAAAGAGCCTTGATTTTCAGAATTTCAGTAAGTTGTTTAAACAAATCTGAAGTAAAGCAAGTACCTAAATCGGTGAGTATTGTTTTGGGAAACCCAAACAGAGACATAAAGTGTACGAGGTTTCTAGCTATCTCGTCACTTGTCGCAGTGACCATGGGGTATGCGTTTGAGAATTTAGTTAGGTCATCTTGCAGGGTTAAGATGAATTTAAAATTTTGGGAACCAGCGTCGGGTAGGGGACCAACTATATCGAGAGCCAATCGTTCAAATGGTCTCGTAGAGGTAGAGGTTATCTCCATAGGAGCTTTATTTGATTTACGTAGAGGTTTATTGACCTGACAAAGTTTACACTTTTTTACATAATCCTCAATATCAGAACGCATGCCTTTCCAATAATAGGCAGCTTTTATTCTGTTGTGCATCCGCTTTGACCCGGGGTGACCAGCGATAGTAGAATCGTGGTTTTCTTTTAGTATTTTGGGGACCTCGACAGGAGTCGAGTAGATCAATTGATTCTTGTATACGTGAATTTTGATGTTAGTATTATTAAAAATACGAGAAATCATATTATAGATTTTTGTGTATGAAATTTTGGAAAATGGGTCTGAAAAGTCGGATATCGCGAGATCAGTGGTTTCAGGGTTATCTTTTAGAATAAGATCTCTAAGCTTGATCAACAAGTTGTAGATGTCCTTGTACTTTGTCTGTTCATAGTGATGAACCTTTGTGTATAGAAAATAATACATTTTATTTTTATCATTTACGCTTTGAATAGTAAAAGGTTCGCGTTCAGCATTGACCAAGTCAGCGGAATTGTCGAGTTGCGACAATATCTCTTCGCAATAAGGCATAGAGTTGTCAAAGTCTAATGAGACTGGACATGTGATTGCTTTCAGTTTAGTCAGCTGTAGAGCTTCAGTGTGCTCTTCAATGACAGTGTTGGAGTCTGAAAGTTTTTTAGCAAACTGATTCTTGTAATACTTCTCATAAGTTGAATTTAGCAGGGAGTTAGAATGAATTGCATTGACTGGACAACGTGATAACGCGTCAGCATTAGAATTGAGACGACCTTGCTTGTAGACAATTTCGTAGTCATACATAGGAATAGAGTCATTAAGTTGTTTGGATTCAGTGAAATTAGTAGAAGGTTTCAGTGACCTTTGTTTTAAGAACCTCGGCTCATTTTGCCGGGATGTGAAAGTAGTAGAACTCGACTTGTTGCGAGATGTATCTTTAGACGTAGTAAAATTAGTAGAACTCAGTTTTTCCTGAGGTGTGTTTTCATTTGACGTAGTAGACTTAGTAGAACTCGAATTTTCTCGAGGTGTAGTTTGGTTCAAAATAGCATGACTCGACGTGCTTTCGCTTTGCGGCACATGAGATGTGGACTTAGTAAAACTCTCGCCTTGAGGCAGAGGTGGACTCAGTGATTTTTCTTTATAATTCAGAGAACTCAGTGAAAGCTGAGATGAACTCGGTTTTTTCCGAGGTGTATCATGACTCGGGGGCATTGCCCGAGGTGAGTTTTGGGACTTAGTAGGAATTGTGTCAAAATCAGAGGTTTTATTTGTGCCATTTTTAGAGCATGATTTCGGTAGGCACTGAGCCGAAATCATTCGATGTTTAAATCGTTAATTGAGTCATCACGCAGAGCATGCACTTTGGCTTGACTTTGATGAGCATTTTGATTGCCATTTTGCCGATTTTTATATTGGAGTTTCCGGCACTCCTGAATATTGTGACCCAAGTTTTTACAGTATTTGCACTGTTTGATGTTTGCATTTTGACCTTGAGAGGTGCTTGGAGTTGAAACGTGGAAAGATCGAAAATTCTGAGAATATTTATTTTTGTAGCATTCAAAAGAAGTGTGCCCTGATTTATTGCATTTAGAGCACTGAGAGCGGTGAGAGGATTTTGATTTTAGATTGAAGAGTTTTTCTTCTTCAATTCCGTGCTGTATTGCTTCTGTTAAAGTTGCAGGGTTTCGGCATCTCACAATGCCGGAAATTGTGCCACTTAGTCCTAGCATGAACGTATTAAGTGCAAGATCTTCCATCGCTGCTACTCGCCCAGGAAGCTCTTCGGGATTTTTGCAGTTATATTGAATGTCGGACTGTATGCGTGTCAATATTGTTTCAACACGCAGTGAATATTTTGTAACATCTTCTGAAGGAAGCTGTTTGCAATTTTGTAAGTCCACTAAAAGATGGGTGGCGTGCTTTTTCTCGCCAAAAGTTGATTTAAGAAAAACTTTTATTTCATCCCATTTAGAAAAGCTTTTTAAGCTACAGGCTACTTGAGCCTTACCCTCTAGTTGAGAGAGTATAAATTTGCAGAGCACATTTTGTTGCTCGGGGGTAGCTAGAGACATAGCATTGTCACAGTTCGTTATGAAAGCAGCGAGTGACTCTTTGTCACCATTGTAACCTTTTATAAATTTTGTTAAAACACTAAGAGTGACTGCCATTTTGGCTTTAATCGAATTTTTAGGGGTTGAATTAGAGGAAGATTCAGCGGTTTCGGCTTCTAGAGAAAGGTTATCTTCCGATACTAGACTGACGTCTTTGGAGTCAGATTTAAATTCAGACATTAATTGCGCTGTGAGATGTTAGAGACAAGTGCTCACAAAATTTGAAATTTGGTAAAAATTGTAAAATGTAAAATAGCATAGAAATATAGTAAAACCTTGTAAAAATAGCACTGAAAGAGTAACACTGAGACACTTGAATGTAAATCTTGAATTTTAACTCACAAGAACACGACGACGATAACAACGAGTTTCATTCATGCCCGGTGATGTCACGTGTTGGTAGGTGTGTATGCCGGCAGGCGGCACGCAGAAAGCACAGGACGTCGGTGTCCAATGACTTACAGCCTTGGTTACAAGTACAAGCGATAACGGAGACGGCGACAGTTGGCGGTGTGGAACTTTCCACTAAACAGAGCTTTGTATTGTAGACTGCCGTTGAGGGATTCTTTCCTTGGATGATGGAGGTTGAGTTAGATCTGTAGATGGTTGTAAGTGGTGCGGGCTCGAGCTGATGCTGAGGCTTACCGTCGACCAGGCAGGAACTGGTTTGTGTGTGCAGATCGCGGGCTCACGCTACAGAGCGGAGACTGACCGTCGGATCACTCGGAGCTAGTGTGCGGCTGATGCAGGCTCGACCTTGGGTGGAGTCTTACTGTCGATCACTTTGACGAAACGCGGCCTTGGATTCGGATGACAGAGTCTCAGTTGATACCTAAGACTTTCCTGTCATGACACTTCTGACACCAGTTGTTAGGACGGCCGGGTCGTTTGTCTTGAAGGAAACCACAAAAGTCACTAATACACTATTTATTTGTTATGTCACACAAAAACGGGTGTTCGCCATGACTGCCAGAATCTAACTGAAGTAGGTACAAACAAAGAATAATGTGGCGGCGACTGAGGTGAAATTTGATCTGACTTCGTAGAAATACAGTGGTAGGTATGGGCTGTAACAGAACGAAAGCAAAAGGATTTTTTTTTTATTATTAACTAAGACACGACCAAAACCCGTAATAACTCTAATTGAACGAGCGAGCGAAGTTCTCCGAGTCTACTGGAACAATCCGGCGTTTGTATGTTTGTATGTATGGTAGGCAGGTAAAGGTGGTAAAGATAATTTTTAACTTCAAACACGAGCAAAATCGGTCAAGGGATTGCTGAGATATGGGGTCGCGAGTTCATAGTTCGGGGCGAACCACTAGTATGTGCTATCTAGTTTTATCCTTGATCGAAGGCCTCACCATGTAAAATAGCCTTAGCGCAATATCGCACCCAATGTGAGCTCGACCCTAAACTTTTTCTGTCTCAAAACGCAATAGGGTCGATTTTCCTCGGCGGACAATAAGTAAATAGTTATCTGGGTGCTAATGGATCTTTCTACTTGTTTGGCTGTATACTGTATTGTGTAGGTGCCGCTGATTTAACGAAGAACTTCGCTTGTTATTCAGAGGAGAAATAAAGGAAAAGTAAATGCTCGACGTGGACACTATTAATTCTAGTGTTTCGCCCCGAACTGTGACCCCATATCTCAGCAACCCCTCGACCGATTTGGCTCATGTTCGAACCTAAGATTTCTCTTTGCCTCATTTACCCGCCTACAAAATTGCATGACGATCGGACCAAATTTACTCAAGTTATCGTCGAACGAGAGTTCATACATACAAACATACATACATACTTACATACATACCAACGCCGCCGGATTGTTCCAGTAGACTCGGAGAACTTCTCTCGCTTCGCTCGCCCGTTTAATAACAACGTTCATCATCATTAAAATCTATTGTATTTTATTTTCATCTTGCTATCCCTGCAAAAAATTGTGTTTCGTTTCATGAAATAGTTTGTCAGTTATGGCAGTTCACTTCATTGGCTAAATTTTACCATAGCTAAAAAAAGTAAAACCGTCCGTGCCGCATTCGCAAACGCTATACAGGGTGTTGCATTTCGTTAAGAGGGGTCATTCTACTCATGAGCACAAAATACCGTCAATATGGGGTAAACCTTAAAAACATCTGTACTAGTGGTTGGCCCGAACTTTGCACTCGCGACCGTATATCTCAGCAACCCCTCGACCGATTTGGCTCATGTTCGAACTTAAAAATTATCTTTGCATCATTTACCTTCTTACCAAATTTAACGATCCGACTACATTTACTCAAGTTATCGTCGAAAGAACATTCATACATACATACAAATATACATACATACATACAAAGATACAAACGCCGGATTTTTCCAGTAGACTCGGAGAACTTCGCTCGCTTCGCTCGCTCGTTCAACTATATACCAAATGAAGAAGGGTAAGCTGAAACTGATCAACCATCGCTTTGATGTTGACGCTAGTGGGAGCTTTATGCTGAGTTTGTCTCATTTTGTTTCACACATAGAATAGTACACAAAACAAATATCATGTCCTTTCTAAGGAACAAAAGCATTTAAGTCAAGTCGTACAAATTGCATACAATACATTTTCAGTTTATAAATTTTACTACCAACAAGAAATTACAGAAATTTTGTTACAAAATTTTTATTTTATGTGTTCTCGGCAATAAAGTTTTTTTTCACTTTCACTTTCAAATGTATCAAGCAGCTGTTTATTTTCTCGATATAGGACGATCCCTGTGTTTATCCTGAAATAGCCCAGTGTTGGGCGTAGTTCGATTCCTTTGTATTTAATTACTAAGATAACAAAGTAATTTTAATTAACTGTACTTAAATTACTTTTTAATCTAAGTCCTTCAATTTCCAATTACTTTTCCTACTTTTGTTAATTGTAATTGCAATTACTTTTTGCCCAACACTGAAATAGCCTGACCAAAATGAAACCCTGTAGTTTTGTCGCCTAACGAGTTGCCGATCGTTTTGCTGCGCCGCAGCTTTGTGTTTGTTTAATCGATTGTTGTTGTTTTGTTTTTGGTGTTTTTTTTTTTTGTTTATTCCCCGCATCAGGACGATCGGCCTGAGGGCCTGGCGCGAGTCAAACTTAACGATCAGACAAACGAGACGAACATTTTCGTGCGGCCGCCGCGCTCTGGTGCCTGTTTCATATAAATACAATTCATAGTTTATTATGACAATTCGATATAGATTGCGTAGTCGATTTGACATGAGGTTACAAAAAAGGTTTGTTTACAAACCGACCTATCAATGAACATCGAATTGTCATAATAAAATATTTATGTCAGTTATATGAAACGCGGGCCTGGTGTTCAGTGATGGCAAGAGTGAACTTTATTTACTTTATATTTTATAGAGGTAATTTAGGAAGCAACGTTAAAATTCTCTCAACGCGCTACGCTTGCATTGTCTACCTGCGCTATAAACGTAGCTGCTAACTAAATATATCCAACCAAAATAAATCGTGGTAAGAATCCCGTTTTCTTTAAATTCGTTAAATCGTTGTCTGAAAACGACGAAGGTTTAAAAAAGCATATTAACACGTTGACGGGCAGTACTGCCTCCTCTTTTTATTGCACCATGACACTACGCAATGAAACGAGGAGTTAAAAGTATGATAAAAAAAAACCCTTTATTATGCCATGATATCACCGCACCGTGGTCACCGCAGGACACAATTCTTGTCATATAAACGCATTTTTTATTACCAATTTATTTAACGCAACTTGACGATACATTACTATAAAAAAAATGTATAAGTTGTTCTGGCAGCTACTGAATCCTGTAAACGGAATAGCTGTTATTTTATCGTTATCGCAACATCTCGTTCACGATAGCCCGTTTTATGCAGCTTTAACTTCGTCCAATACCCCCGGTTTGGTTTAACGCAAATTAAAGAGTTTTGTTTCTGAGCGGCTGCGTTCTGTTTTTTATTTAGTTTTTATACACCTTTATTTACAAGGATATATTTTGTATATGTTCCATATATTATGTTCCACAGAAATATATCGGGATTTAAAAATGTAAGAATATTTCTCCGTATCAGTCCTTTCCATGCGAATTTGTGATGCTCTAATTTTTGCGACCGTGAAGAAAAAAATCGCGAGGAAATCCGAGGCTCTGGTTTATTTAGGCTCCACTCGTAATTTTTATTGATTTTCATACCTTTTTTTTAAATTTCCTATTAAGTTACAAAAGTTACACCTTTTATAACAATTTAAATTCAGCTCAAACCTGAAAAACCTAATAATGTGCCAGGCTTTGCAAGATTTGTAGCGACGAGTGGTCACTTCACTTAGTTTTAGTGAAGGTGTCATTGGACGCTCACATTTCGTAGATGCAAAGGCCTAATTCCTTTTTAAGACGCAATAGGTCTCACAACTAGCGCCGCGAATGAAAAAAAAACATATCTTCTTTTGAGATGCGTTTTTAGCAAAAAACCCTCCTGCGATTTCTTAACGCGAGGCTTACAAATTTTTAGGATCTAAGGTTTGGATTCCAGATCCTAGAACCTACGAATGCAATCGATTCACGCCAAAAGTGGCCACTTTTGTCGAGAATCGATTGTTCTCTTAAGTTCTAGGATCTGGAATCCAAACCTTAGGTCCTAAAAATAGTTAAGCATCGCGTTGAGAAATCGCAGGAGCGTTTTTTGCTAAAAACGCATCCGAAAAGAAGATTTGTTTTTTTTTTTTCATTGGCGGCGCTAGTTGTGCGTCGTATTTCGTCTTAAGCAGAATTTGCGATTCGTTAGACACACAACCGCCTAACCCTTAACCAGTTGCATTAGGTTCCTAATCGATTCACCAAGGGACGGCGGCGACGGCCACAAAAGGACGCAAAGTCAAGAAACAATTTCCATGTAAGATTAATCTTTCAGTCCACGTCATGTCTCCTCACGCTTAAATATGCAAGGACCATGCGTTCTGGTACAAGTTATAAGAATAGTGGATTTCTTGCTATCTCGTATCTAATCGTCAGTTTCAATAATTATAATGTAAATAGCCTGGCTGGAAGAAATTTCTATAAATCCGCCTTTGTAGTTTTGCCTTTTGTATGTTTTTGCATTAAAGTCCTAGCACGATGCCGTTTTCAATTATTAGGTACTTGATAAAAAAAAAACTGAATCAATTTCTAAAGTTCCAACAGTCTTTCACCACAACATTTTTAAACAGATAATAAGAAAAAAGCTGACCAAATTAAATACATCCCTGAGATTTGGAATCTTATTAATAACATAAACAGAAGTGGCCCTAAGACATTACCTTGTGGAACGCTTATTGTTTCATTTATGCCACATTGTTTTGTATCGTTTAAATCATCGATTAGTCCTCCATTCTTATGGGACTTTGTAACTAAACTTATCTATCAGTTAATTCCTATTAAGTATATGCCCGGTTTCACAGCTTCTTAATACCTTCCAGATTTTTTAACTACCTACGCTATTTGATTTTAATAGGAAGTTTCCTAATCTAAGGCGCCGGACACACTGCCCCGGAGTTCCGCGTTCCGAGTTCAGAGTTCTCAGATTTGCTTCACGAGAGCTCCGCGTTCTGACATCTTCAGTATGAACCGTTCCAAGCTAAGAAAAAACGCGGAACGCAGAACTCTGAAAGCGGAACGCAAAACTCCGGGCGGTGTGTGCGGCACCTAAAGTTAGACGTTCATTAGCGACGGATCGGGTCGTGTCGGGCCGGAGCGGGCCGCAAAATAAAATCCGCCTGCCTGTATTTATATGAAACAGCGTCCACTAACGGCGGACTATTGCGCTGCGGCCCGCCCCGCCCCGATCCTCCGCTAGTGGACGCTGTCTCATGTAAATACAGGCAGGCGGATTTTTGCGTAGGAATCTTGCGATGCGGCCCGACTCGATCCGCCGCTAATGGACGTCTAGCTCAGCGGTTCTCAATCTTTTTTGGGGACGAACCCTTTTGGGAAGCGAAATACTTGACGGAATCCTACAATAAAACAATAGTTTTTAACCGACTGACCCAGAGGGAGGGTTATGTTTTTCGAGTGTATGTATGTAAGGGTGTATGTACTATACATAGTTCAGTTGCTCCTCGTGAATCGTGATACGCCGCGTCAGAACGGTCTACCAGAGAGAGGTGTTATGAATATTTTTTCTAAATTCTTGCGGAACCCTAGGGTTCCGCGGAACGCACTTTGAATATGGCTGGTAGCTTAAAGCGTATGCCTTGTCCCACAAAACGCACAGTCGCTTAAGGTATTCAGATTTGCCCTCCCCTAGCTACCTGGAAGTGACTCTACGAGGGCCCTCGCTCTGAGGACTCCATTGTATAGCCCAGACAGACAGACACCCTACCTGTGCGTAGATGTAGTTAAATATAGAGGAAAAGGGGAGAAATGCAAGTTTTAAGAGGAAAATTCGAGGGGAACAGTGAAATTACGTAGTGATAATTTTGAGCGCAGGCTTCATATTTTTAATGGAAATCTCCAACTGCTGCAGTTTCATTGATGTTATATTGTTACCATAATATTGTTATGTTCGAAAATGGCTTTTCTAATCTTATTTGTTCTTGTTTCAGGTACGTTCGTAAATCGAAAGGCATATCTACAAAAGTAAAAAAAACACTTGTGTCTGTATTGTGCTTGTGGGTTGAATTTTATTTGGTAAGTACTTACCTTGTATAAAATTTACCAACACTGGAATTACTTCATACAAACTGGAACCACTCCGCGCCATGAAGAAGAAAGCGATTTTTCTGTCAATGTCAAACCAACAGCATAGATTAGGGACAGTTAGTTTCCGCTTGATCCGCAGCACCACTTTCTATGCAAAGAAAACTTACCAAAAAAATCCACTGAGAATATTTTTCCCGGCCGTCAAAAGGAGGTTCTCAGAATAGTTTTACAGCAAAAAAACTGGTTTTTTTTGACAATAATTAAACTTTAATAGAACATAATTAAATTTTAACTATAAATATGCGAACTAAAACTAAAAATAAAATAATTAATAAAAAAAAAAAAATGTACAGTGGCAGTGGATTTTTAGATGTTAGTGCAGTGCCAGCGTAATCACTGCCAGATAGGTAAATAAGGCGTCAGTAAATCTAAAAGCGTAGAATGTACACACGAAAGCTTTCATCGGCTCCCTCTCTAACTGTCGGTCAAAGCAAAGGGGTAGCAAGTTCGATTTCCCGTCTAGACCGCTCTGATTGTCTGCTGTTTGACTGTTTTGTCCATTTACATACTCCCTACAGGCTAGCTAGGCCAGAGTTTTTCAACCTTTTCCGCGATGCGACCCCCTTACCTTTCGCGAACCCCTACCAGGGGTTTAAGACCATAACTTCGACCCCCAAAACCCCTTCAAAAGAAGCTTCGCGATATCCTCAAGAAGCTTGGCGAAAACCTGCCAAGCTACCTGGTAGGTTTTTGCCAAGCTTCTTTAGGGGGCCAGGAGGTCCCTAAGCTACCTTATGTTTTTATACTTTGAGGGAACCCCATATCAAATGATTACCAATCAAAGACACTGTAATTTTCGGGATGAAAAAAACCAATGCTAGGTAAATATGTCCAAAAAAATCTCAAAAGCCTCACAACTTTTAAACGACAAAATTCGCTGAACATAGGTACGGTCGGCCACAATCTCAGATACCCCATGGCAGCTCTTACCGCGCGCGAAATAAGGGCGCCAATCGAACAAAAAAGGGGTATCTGAGACTGTGGCCGACTGTACATGATCATGGGGGTGATTCGGGTGTCCCTACCTCTAATATGCCCCTAATCTCTGAATTTCCCTTTGACACTACATTTTGGGATTTTTTGCGCTTTTTCAAAATAATATTTGTACTTCTTTCTCTTCTTCTTCTTCTTAACTGTGGTATTATTCAACAAATATATAATTTCGCGGAACCCTAGAGACTTCTCTTCCGAACCCTGAGGTTCTGCGGAACCCACTTTAGGAATCGCTGGGCGATATTTTTACGTGGAGAGATATTTTTGCTCCATAAAGACTCTTATAACGCGTGTTACAGGGAGTATTTTGCATTACTATCGAGTGTCGTTCATCTGTACTTCCATTTGCAATTCAAAATTTTAAGCTATTGTGAGTCTTATCACTTCAGGATTAAGTTTATTTCAATGGATTCGAAATGCTTTTGCTTGCTTTCGTCCTCGTGGTCATTGAAATAAAGTCCAAAATTAAATGGAAAGGCTTTTCTAACTTTGATTCCCTACTAGAATTTGGGGTGTGATTATTTGATTGCCTAGGTACTACTTTATACTCGTACCCCACCCCACTAAAACTAAAACTAAGGCCTTTGCATCTACGTAATGAGAAGATTTATACAGCGTCCACTGGCACCTTCACAAACACTAGATGGGTGAAGAGACCACTCAGCGCTGCAGTGCCTGGGACATGGTTTTAGATGGAGTAGGCTTGCCCAGCACCTATACCATCCAGACAGCTTAGTCGGCCTAGTCCACAGGAAAGACAAGTTAATACGTGTAGAGCCTACTACGGCGCGGGTTTCTTCACGATGTTTTCCTTCACACACCCCTCCACCCTACACTATAAAGTAGCTAGGTAATGTTGTAATTGTTGATTCCTCATACCTCAGAAATATGTTTTTTCTCCTCGCCCTCGATTTCGCCCTACAAGAGCCAAGGTGCGAGCGAATATGTCAAAATTGAAACTGGATTTAACCGGATCCGATCCGCCTCTAACTGGCCATGGTGAATTGGGAGAAACTCGGTTTGCGCGGATCCGGGTTCGAATCCCGTCCGTCACGTGATTACGTTCAAACCGAGTGTAAAATTGAAAAGGGACCCGGGTGTCCATGGCTGCTGGATGTGTCACATTTTTATTGTTATCTTAGCCCAGTAACACTTCCACGATTCAACATCCATGTTATGTATAGTGCTCGAGTAAATTTAAGATAAAATTTTCAAAATTATTTAATTTAGTGTTAGGTTGTTTAACAAAATGTGTTTAATATTAGAATAATAAGCTTGTAATAAGAGCATAAAATCTGCCAACAAACTACTTAGTAGTTAGGCGGAATTACTGTATTATGTTAAGTTTTTTGGCCTAAATAAACATTTACTTACTTACTTACGAGCTAATCCGCATCGCGATTGATTTGTATTGGTCTAAACTTTAGACTCTAAAGCAAGGCTGCTCAACCTTTTTAACTGAACTGTAAAAAAACTGTGGATTCAGACGTTCACGATGGGCCACTGACAATACCTATTTCAGTTACTCTCAGGACATGCGAAATGGTGCGAATTTCAAAACTTACTTGCGTGGGCCATTTAAAATTCTTTCGTGGGTAACAGTGTGGCCCGCGGGCCTAGGGTTGAGCACCCTTGCTCTAAAGTAATGGCCGTTTGCAAAGTAAAAGGCATTTTTGGTATAACTTTAATCGTATTTCATAAATACACACAAGATTGGAGGATCTTAACTTAACTAGGCATTAGGTCCTAAAAATAGTTCCCATTTGACGGATAGCGCGTTTTTAGCAGAAAACGCACCCAAAAAACAGATAAGATTTTTTAAAGTGCCTTCTTTATCTTTGGAGCCTCAGCTTTATCTTTGGACTCAAACTTCTTTACTACTCCAGTGTCTACTTTATTTCGTAATGAAAGTGATTTGCATTCTAAATTAGAATAATCCCTGAATAATTGTGTATCCTGTATTTAATAAATTCCAACGATTACGAGAATATGGAAGTCAACAACAACCCTTCGGGGATTAACCACATTATTAACTTGACTTCCCCAATCTAAATAACAAAACATCTTCATTAAACTCTCTTAATACACAATCATTTACCAGAGCAATGTACGCTTAAAGCGTATAACACACTGATACGAAGATACTGTGCTTAAAATGCGGTAAAAAAAACATAATATTCAAAATAAAAAAAATTTGAAATAACTTCCACTCAAAATTATTGCTTACTTGTGTGTGTAAATGTACATGCACATTATTGTCTCTGCGTGTGTATTTGAATTTCGATATTTTGAGTAACGCACACAAGAACGCGCGTCGATACGCATTACTACACTAACAATTACTACTACAAGTATTGCTCATCCGCCTTCGTGAGATAAAACAACTGTACCAAACGGCAGTACTGTACACACGACAGCACGTCGACCTTTACACGCTAGCACTCTACTCGGTTACGTTACGGGCGAGTTTAAAACAAATGTGTACAGTCTCACGTGCTGTCGTGTGTAGTACATCGATTTGCGGTTTTTCGGTTGAATTTGCATTGTAGGCCGTCCACTACTCAGGTTTGAGTACCGGGCGTAGTCGTGCCGGCGGAAAGAGGTGCGGGGGGCGCAGTCAGGTCCCTTCTTTCGTGGCCCGATTTATCGATGTATGTATTGATGTATCTTTACATTGAGTGCGCAGTCTATCAACGCCTTTAAGGCGCCCACTCACTCCGCCCTGTATAACGTCCCCTCGACTCTGTGACACAAGGCGATGACTCTGTCCCCCCTAGCTGTTTGAGACGTGACTGAGGGCTGTCAATTGTTCACACGTCGAGCAGACGCGTCTGGAGCATGCTTTAGAAGTTTGACGGATCTGTCTGTAGGGGTTTCCCCTACAACCTTGTTTAACTATCGAGGCGGTAGAGACAGCAGTGTCTCCATAGAGACAACCGAAAAAAGAGTAACAATAAAACAGGAAGTATGACATAGACATCATTTATTGATAATATTCAGGGTATCAGTTACATTGATTACTGTAGGAAGTGGTGCCTTAACTAAGGAGGCCTGGGGCCTTAGCCTGTAACACAATGGCGTATCAATGGCGTCCCAGGTAGAAGGACAAAACCGGGATTTTTTCGTTGTTTTCCAACAACCAGCGAACTAATCTTCTAGAATTAGACTCAAAATATTCTTTTCTGTACTACAAAAACATTAAAAGGACCGACACTGGACCGATAGCATTAATAAATCGTAATTGAAATCGTCAACCGGGAGCCCATTTTGGCACCATTGCGTTACAGGCTAAGGGCCCTGTTACGCAGGACACTCATTGCCGGTTTCTGAACTGAGAAATTCGCTAAGCAAATGGGTAAGTATCGTCCTGTCTCTGCAGATTTCTCACAAAAGAGCGTGACAGAACGATAGTAAAGTATTTGCTTAGCAAAATTCACAATTCAGAAACCGGGCCTTAGCCTGCTTTCTAGATTGAGTTGAGCCTTTTACGTACCTACTACTCTAGAGATAGTAATCACAATTAGAGATCACATTAATTGATGTTTAAGATACGTGAGTGAAATAAACTGTACTGAAGAAGATGGTGAAACGTGTGTGAGTGTGTGTGTGTGTGTGTGTGTGAGTGTGTGAGGGTGTGTGAGTGTGGTGTGTGAGGGTGTGAGTGTGTGTGAGAGTGTGTGTGTGTCAGGGTGTGTGTGTGTGTTGTGTATGTGTAAGTATGTGGAAAAGAGTGTGTGTGAAGGTGGTATGTTCGGTTCTTGCCCGAACAAGCTTGTGGGTGTATACCCTAAGCATACTCCATCTAAATAATTTCCGAGGCACTGAAGCGTTCGAGTGTTTTCCTTCACAGTTAGTGAACTTACTACAAGTTCAATCAATCAATACCCTTGGTATAATCCCCGCACGATGAGAATGGGATGGAACCTTGTCAAAAATTTACTTAATTTTACTTCGACAAGGTAGCTTTTTTATTATGGTAATTTGTTTGATACACTGTTTATCTATCTTCTATACTTATAATAAAACTCTAGCGTAGTCAATTCTGTACATTGAATATTTTTAGAAAAAAACTATCAGGGGTTACTAAGTAAACTATACTAAATACAAAAATGCAAAAAAATCGGTCTATGTCTGTCTGTCTGTCTGTCTGTCTGTCTGTCTGTCTGTCTGTCTGTCTGTCTGTGTGTTACCTCATCACGCGAATACCGCTGAATAGTTTTCAGTCAAATTTAGGACCGTGATAAGTCCTGGTTCTGGGAACAATCTAGGCTATCCGATGTTCAGAATACATTGCGGGTTGCAATTTTAACTTCGTTTTTTGTAAGAAATATTCATAATTTTGATATAGCTTCTTGAGAAGATATGTTAATAACGTGATACTGAACGCATTTCAGAAAAAAAAAATTTGCTTCCGAAAAAAAAATCTGACTTGGAACCTCATTATCTCGGAAACCGTTGATTTCCTAGGCATAGTTTCGTGGGCAAAAATGTTCGTTATGATGAGGACTATACAGGGTATTAAAAAACCGCCAACAGACCCGAAAGCCACTAGACACCAAAACAAAGTACTTTTGCGATAAATTATTGTTGGGAAATGATTTTGGTTTTTTAGGTTATAATTTTGAAAAATATTTTTTCACGCAATGGACGTGTAACGCACAGAAGTCATATTGCGCAAGCGTAGGTATCAGATTATGTTACTTAAGCTTGAAGTTCCGATGTTTAGAATACATTGCGGGTTGCAACTTTAACGTCGTTCGTTGTAAGAAATATTCATAATTTTGATATGGCTTCTTGAAAATGTATGTTAAGAATCCCCTGAAGCTCTGCAGCCCTCTCGCTCGCACTGTTCAACATTTTAATTTATTGTAAGAGAATGATTCAACTTTGGACGATAAACTATAGTTGCATACATAGATAATAAAGCTATCGACATGTAAACATACTTTAAATTTCACATTTATAGTTTAAAAAATAAATATTACTGAACTACTACTTTTAACCGAAGTTCTGTGATATTTTTTTATTAGTAGGAATATGAAATCAAAAGTGTGTCCACATGTCGATAGCTTTATTATCTATGTCTGCAACTATATTATCGTCCAAAGTTTAATCATTCTCTTACAATCATTTAAAATGTTGAAAAGTGCGAGCGATAGGGCTGCAGAGCTTCAGGGGATTCTTAAGAACTAGATACTTAATACATTTCTGCAAAAAAAAGTTTTGAAAAATCCGACTTTTAACCTCATATCTCGGAAACCGTTGATTTCCCAGGCATAGTTCCTTGGCCAAAAATGTTCCTTATGATGAGGAAAATACGTGGTTTTCCGCTTTGTTGGCGGTCTTTTAACACCCTGTATGTGGTCTCCCACTTTGTTGGCGGTCTTTTAACACCGCTCGGTATTCAATACAAGCACTCGCCGCAAACAATAATTTTGCATTCTTGCATAACAAATAACTATTGTTTACCGTTGAGCTGGATAGACAGAGTTATTAGCCGTATGCTTTGCTTGCTGGCTTAGCATGAGAATGAGTAACACCTTATCTATGGGCTTATAACTTTATCTATCCCACTCTACGTCGAGGGAGATACAGATAAACCCTTTTACTTCCTACGCAATTCTTATGCTAAGCTTCCTGGTATCTTATCACGGGCGATACCTCAATGTAAACAATACATATTCATTATTAAATTTATAAATGTATTGTTTAGATTAGGGTTTTTATTCTATTTTATTATATTGTTTTCTTTTGAGCCCTGCTACCGCAAGTTAAGAAATAATAACTATTAAATTAAAATACCCCCGACATTTAAGCTTCGAACGAACGACGACATTTAAGATTTATATTTAATAAATAGCTGAACCAATTTTGACAAAACATAACTCAGAACATTCGCTAGAAAACCTGCTTTTAAAAAAAAACCTAAAGCTTCCAAATCGTTCACCCATTTAATAGCTACGGTGCCACAGACAGACACACCCTCATAAACACATACCTATACAGACACACTCACAAAGCTGTCAAACTTATAACACCCCTCTTTTTTGGTCGGGGGTTAAAAAAAACCTTCCTTTTGAGTTTTCCTCCACAGTCGAATTTAAATTAAATGTCAAATGTGTAAAAACGCATACGAAGTCGCGGGCACAACTAGTGTAGTATATTTGTGCACATCATGCACGTTCGTTTTTCACAACCGTTTCGATCCCCCACGGTTTCCTGGAAGAAATCTCTTACAGAGATAAGCTTTCCTTTGTAAATGTGTTTTCTTATGTATTGTCCTCTGTTTGTGTGTGCAATAAAGTATAATAGCTTCGACGCGAGTTTGCTTACCGCACGCGTCTCAGTTCCAAAAGGCCGCATCCTATTCTCATCGCGCGCGGATTATTGAATGAGTGTTTAATAAACTAATCTGAACACAAAATCTAGTCCGAAAAATGAAGCCAGCGGAGCGCGTTGAATGAAATTCCATTCAACTGAAACTCAATCAAAAGTTTCGAAACACATTTCAAAACGTTCCGAAGCTAGTTTTTTAAAAGCAAAAGGAGAATGACATAGGGCTGAAACGTAGAGCATTGGTAACGTTTTTGCACTTTGTATTTAACACGATATCTCATAGCGTGTAATGCGCAATATTTCATGACACCGTTGTGTGATATGTCTTTTGTCATATCACGAGCATTACCTACACATGTCTACGTAGAAAAAGGTTTCCAACTTCCTATCTATGTTACGATATCTTTGGCAACGGGAGGTGTCTTCCCAAATGTTTGCGCCGCATAAAGTTAACAATAACATTGTTATACCATAACGGAGCCATGACGAAAAATACGAAGGCCAATAATTTAAACTAAACAGATTTCCAATATCCAATCTTGTACTTCTAACGTCTTGGGGGCTATCCTCGGTGCCTTTGAAGTATTTCACTTTCGGTCAAAAAAGGTAAATTAAACAAATCGATGAATTAGGTCTCAGAATGAGATCCGAAACTAAGATGTAGCCTGTACGATTGTACAAATGTACATGTCCCACTAGCTGGGAAAATTTCTTCTCTCAGAGGTAGAGTTCGAGCTTAATCACCACGCGTGCTCAACGCGGATTGGCGATTTTCATACGCTTAGGTTTCCTCACGATGTTTTTCAAATTCTACTCAAATTCAAATGACTACAAATTCACAATTCGGAAGGCAAAGTTTTTTGGTCGAAAGTCCGTTATTGGCTTAATCTTATCTTTAGACAATATTGAGAAACTAATTTCAATATTTTTTATTTTGGTTCAGTAGTTTGGATTTTACAACGTTTCAAAGATACGGTTTTATGACCTTCACGCGACGGTCTGCATACTGTTGGCGGTCATAGGAACAAAACATTTTAGCGCATAAAAACAAAACTACTGAAGCAAAATAAAAAATATTGAAATAAGTTTCTCAATATTGTCTAAAGATAAGATTAAGCCAATAACGGACTTTCGAACAAAAAACTTTGCCTTCCGAATTGTACGTAACTTTGAAATAAATTAAAGTCATAGGGTGCACCGCACCTACCGGGAATCGAACCTGGGTCTCTTGGTTCCGAGCCCGTTGTTCTTCGGAAGCCACTAAAGGTAAAGCCACTAGGCCACCACCACCCCATAGAGTGGCTTTTTTTTTGGGTGCCATAGAGTTTTTTTTTATTACACTTTTTTTTCACTTTTTATTTGTTAGGTCAGCACTTTGAAGAACAGCCCAAAAAATGTTGCTCCTTTGAAGGGACACGGTTTCTAGCGGGTTCGCGAATAGGTGTCGCGTCCCGCATTTTTGGCAAGACCCAGCCAAATCAATTAAGCTTCGGCTTGGAACGGGGCCAGGAGTCCTACTCTGAAAACGTTACAGTGCTGTTAATGAATGGATTAGATTAGAATCAATTAATGGACAGTCGGTCAAAAAACTAACAAAAAAACTTTCAAAGAAAACTGTGGTTACGTTAAAAAAATTATCTTTTTTGGACGGAAACATCGTGAGGAATCCGTCGTTTGAAGAGAGGACGGTTAAGATAGGAGTTGGGCAAGCGTGCTCCTAAACATGTCCAATTTGACCATCTAGCTAGGTACTGCTTCGCCCGAGTGGTCGCTTCACCCATCTAGTGTGAGTGGAGTGGAGTGGAAGTGCCACTGAACGCTCATGAATCATCTAACAGGGACATAGAAGTTTGTTTTTTAACCCCCGACCCAAAAAGAGGGATGTCATAAGTCTGTGGCACCTTAGCTCTTAAGCAAGTGAACCGATTTGGATGCGGTTTTTTTTAAATTGAAAACATAAAGCACCCTAAGGCGCCAGCCACACAGATAAGACGTGGGACGAAGACGGGGCGTTTTGACATTTTGTATTTGCCTGACCTTTTGCTTTGTCCGCGCCCCGTCTCCTTTGTGTGTCTTGCGTTGCGTCGCTTCTATACATTTTGCATGACAGTGACGTGGCGTCCTCGCCGCGTCTCCGTCCCACGTCTCTTCTGTGTGGCTGGCGCCTAAGAGAATAGGCGGTCTTATGGCTAAGCGCGATCTCTTCCAGACGACCTTTAAGGTGTACTGAGTCAGTGATAGATGGTCAAATGCCAATTTCGGAGTACGGATTCAGAAGCGCGGGTTAAAATTACGAACGCAACCGAAATGCGTTCCGGAAATCAAAATGGCCGCGAAAGTAAAAAAAAAACAACGAAAAAACGGCAGGAATTTATGTAATGGTCGGGTCTTTTTTGTTTGCCAGTAGATTTTTAAGTTATGGTCGCGTGAAAATACTTACCAAAACTACAAAGCGCTGGTGGATATTGAAAAACGGATAGATAGGTACCTACCTAACGCCTGGAAGCAAGTATCGCAGATTGTAACTTATGCTTCAATTGTGCAGATATTGCGCCAACTAAGTAAACAATCTCTCTATTGGGCATATCTGCGTGTCCTAACGTACTCATTATAACGTTTTATTTAAGCTATTTCAGAGATTTTCTTTAATGTCTTAGTGATAACTTGATAAGATACTGTTTTTCAAGGGTTTAATGTTTCATGAAACTTGGCCGATAAATAAATATTTTCTATTCTATTCTAATAGTTTAAACAAGAAGTTATGGACCAAAGCTATTCATCATCATCACCATGTGTCTTAGAATTACGATAAATTAATTAAAAGAAAACATAATCGACCACGAGCAGGAATTGACCGTAATAAAAAAAAATCCTTTATTTTAATTCGACACGAAAGTGGAATACTTAGCTAATAAAGATGCATTCCTCACTCACGTTATCTCAGGGCAAAGAACAGTCGACCACACGCTTGGATACCCTTTTTAGTTCGATTGGCGCTCTTATGCCGCGCGCGGTAAGAGCTACCACGGGGTATCCGAGACTCTGGCCGACCGTACCACTTGAGTTACCTCCAGCAATCCACTGGAACATGATCCCTTTAGTTAATTGCAAAATTGCACTTCAAAAACTAGCCTTAAACCTCTTATATGCGGAGTAATAATCGGCTCTGTAATAGCTTGGCAGGGCTGCTGATGCAGAAGAATTACACTCGAAAGGACCGCCCTGCCTTAATCCCTTTAATCCCAAGTGTCCCCTTCGAAATTATCTTAAGACATGAGGAAAACATGTCTAAAGAAAACCGCAAAACCTGATCTGAAGTGATGTGATATGCCATCACATTACGTAAGCAGTGATATCACATGGTACCATCACTCCGAACGTCACACATCACCCGTCATGTAGAGCACTAAATAACGAGTAATGCGTAATTCCATGACGTGGTAGTGTGATATGTCTTTTGTGATTTATTACGAGCACAAGTTTGAATACTATGTGTGTGTGACTATCCGTATGTTTTTGTCTGTCTGTCTATGGCACGGGTGAACAGATTTGGATTCGGCTTTTTTTATAATTATGCTTATTTGAAGCTAAAATGTCGGGATTATTTTAAATTTTTAATTTAGTAGTTATTTGGCCACTTATCAAAGGTTGTTTGTGCTGAGTAGGATAGCTTGTTAAAGTTAAAGATAAAAGATAAAAGACATTTATTACCTCAATGCACATAAAAAAGTTAACAAAATTATAAATAGTACTTAATGGCTATTTACATTATTAAACTTGTATAAGTTCCGCTATCGAATTCGAGTGAATGTAGAGAGGTCTTTCTGTCTGTTCCAATTTGTGCACTTCAACTAAATACTTTAATAACCTAGTCGCCTGCAGAGTGAACTATCGCCTAAATACCAACCCGCCACCTTAAGAAGACCCCCAGCTCCCCATCTTTCGTTCCAAGGGCTAGGTCACCAGACAACCTAGTGTTAGAGGCTTAGGAGTGCATTATTATAATAAAACAACTCTACGATAGTCGGTTATGAGTTTGCGAGTAGTTTAGTTAAGTATCAGAGATTAAATTCTGGTTCGCACGCTCGTAGAAGCGGTAGTCCAGCGACTTTCCAAGTTTATGCTTCCTGGTTCGATCCCCTGTGTGATTCTTCTTCTTTGCTCACGTCAAAACCTTTGTTTACATTTAAGAAACTTTCAAAAACCTGACGGAATGAGCAGCGCCTTATTTTCTTTGGCGCTTTAACCCTTTGTGGTTCTTGGCCTCCTCAACGATTTTCTTCAATTTCTCTGGCCTCCGTTGTCCAAGATGTTTTCTTGCCTATACACCGTAGATCTGATTCAGATTCATGCATTTATTTTGTACTTCTTGGCACACACAATAATAACAACAATAACAAAAGAGCTAACTAAATATTTGAACGAGCGAAGCGAGCGAAGTTCTCCGAGTCTACTGGAACAATCCGGCGTTTGTATGTATGTATGCCTGTATGTATGCATGTGTGTATGAATGTTCGTTCGACAATAACGTGAGTAAATTTGGTCGGATCGTTATGAAATTTGGTAGGCGGGTAAATGAAATTAAAATATTTTTTAAGCTCGAACATGAGCCAAATCGGTCGAGGGGTTACCGAGATAAGGGGTTGTTAATTTTATATGGTGTCGCGATTTCACAGTTCGAACCACTAGTATGTAGGTACAGAGTGTGTGCCGCAGCGGTACAAAGAGGCCGTATCTCAGAGTCATTATCTGCTCATGAGAACAGATCGCTGGTTTTCAGAATATTCCTCGATATAGTCCTACCATACACCGCTTCCTGGGTCTTTCCCTGGGTCATTTTAACCGCCGCCGACGCAAAAAGAGGGGTGTCAGAAGTTTTTTTTTGTGTATATACATTTGTGTGTATGTGTTTATGTGTGGCATCGTAGCTCCTAAACGGGTAAACCGATTTTGATTTTGATTGTTTTATTCGAAAGGTGACTTGATCAAGAGTTTTCTTAGCTAGATTTCGTCAAAATCTGTTTAGCCGTTTAGGAGATATTCGAATTATATGGTGTCATCAATTATATTCAAGTGGCCAGCACTTTTGCGATATGCAGAGCCTGACTAGGTACCATTTCTTTATAAATGCCAATAAGTCTAGCCCCTAAATAAAGGCTAGGCATCCTTCACGTTCGTAGCGAAGGGTTTAACCCTTCCACGGCGCGACCCTAGACATTTTCGCTCACATTCCGAAAGCGCCCGCGTTTAGAGTTGGAACTCTCGGTAAATCATAGCTCGGGGTTATAGAGCTGAGAAACTGATAGAATGCCCGAAGTATCGGGAAAACCATTCGAAATAGTGTCTGTCGATCCAAATCTATGGTATAGGTAAAGGGCACGCATCATGAACATCATCATCATCAGCCCATCTCTGCCCACTCTGATTTAGATTGGATAAAGTATGAATTATTATTGTATCACTCATAAAATCATGATTAATCCAGCCAGTCCAGTTCGTCCCCGGCCATTTCGCACCCGATTCTGTTTATGCATTTAAATTAAAAAAACAAGAATAATTGATTTATACCTCTCCTCTCCTCCTTGCATCGGTGAGGGTCGCTGAGGGTCGTAGTCGTAGTCATTCAATCGGAGCAATCCGGAGAGTCGTACGATGGGTCGCCAGTTGTTTCTGTTTGCGGCTGTATTTGGCATCGTATATTAGTGGTGTTGACTGTGGAGCGGATTTGGTCAGTTCACATGTCGGGCATCTTCCTCTTGGTCGCTTTCCGTCGATTTTGCCAGTGAAAATCAGTTTCCTAGGTTGCCGCTGTCTTTCCTGGCAGCGACCAAATTGTTCGAGGATCCTGCGAATTCGACCTCCAGTATCATGAGAAATGTCTAAGATACTCTCAACTCTATGGTATGTGCGCTCGACCGCTAAATTAGATTCCCTATCTGAAAGGGAGGCGCAATGGATTATTTTTGTATGTAAGTAACTCGGTTCAAGGTTACAAAGATAAATAGCTAGAGGACTCTCTATTCATATATTTTGGGGTTACCCGATAGATGGAGACACTTACATCTTAATATATAAAACAAAGTCGTGTTAGTAACACCATTTATAACTCGAGAACGGGTGGACCGATTTTTATGATTTTTGATTTGTTGGATTTTTCTCCGTTCCGAATAGCAGAATAACCATTAAAACAACGAAAAAAACTCACGAGAAAAAAAAAGTCTGCGCGGACGAAGTCGCGGGCAAAAGCTAACGAGTAATAAATAAGCAAAAATAAGTACGACATAATCTTAAACCGAAATTCACAAAGGCTTCTGAATGGGATCTGTGTCTGATAGTCTGGATTTATTGAATACCCGACCTTCAAGACATTCGATTCTCAGCCTCTAGACCAGGAGTTCCCAACCTGTGGGGGGCGCTTACAAAAAAGGTTAGGTTAAGGGTCAATGACAGTAGCGTGGGCGTAAAATGCTCAATTATCACAGATTTTTAAATTTTGTTTCATGGCAATATAATTGTTGGTATTGTTTTCATTATTCAAAACAACAAAACAGCAATAATTCAGCAGATTTTTATCTAAAGCTGAATTAATACCAACAATTATATTGCCATGAAGCAAAATAAAAAATCTGTGATAATTGTGCATTTACTCAAACTTCTAGTTTTTTGGGTAGTACCGATGGTTTGACGACCAGAAAAACGAATCAGCTTAATTATTGTTGTTCTGTTGTTTAGAATAATGAAAAGAATACAATATTAGTGTCGTAAAACAAAAAAAGGCTATATAAAATTAAAAAAATACTGAAAATTTGGACTTTCCCGCCACGCTACTTTTGTTGAACCTTAACAGACTGCTCATGCTCAATTTACTGTCATAATAAACTAGGTATGAATTGTGGTTTTGCGAAATGGCCCACTAGTGAGCGTTCTTCTCTTCGTTTTTACAAGGTGCGGGCAAAAATGTCGGAGGCTCAATCCAAAAGAGGTTGAGAATCACTGTTCTAGACGATTGTCTTTGATCTAGATTTGAGTAAGGCGTTAGACATTTTTATTTATTGTTTATTTATCGGATGACTGATAAAAAGACGGAAAACATCGTGATGAAACCCGTGCCTTGCCTACCATTTAACTCTAGCTGTAAAAAGAGGCCTTTGCATTTAAAAGGGAGTCTTAAAAGGTAGTCCACACAAAAGTGTAAATTAGAAATAAGTATGATGGCGAAAAATAAATATTTTGTATTTTTGTATTTTGTATCTACGTAATAAAATGCTTTATACAGCGTCCAGTGTCACACACTTCTTCTTCTTTTGGTGCTATCTCCTATCGGAGGTAGGCTATCATTACGGCCTCTTTGGCCCGTGATGTTGCGGCTCGGAAGAGTTGTGTGTGGCTTGTGTTGAACCATTCTGCGAGATTTTGTAGCCATGATGTTTTTGGGCGGCCTGGTCTTCGGCGACCATGTATTTACCCTTGCAAAATCAGTTGCAGAAGTTATAATGAAGAATACCATCAACTTTAGATTTCTACCTTACCATACACTCTATTAAAAATGGAAACGTTGGGTGAAAAAATTTTTTCGATACCTCTTATAGTTCCCGAGATATTTAATTTTAAAGTAGCTGTGCGACGAGCGCGCGGTCGTCCGCTGCTATGACGTCACTAAACAGCTGGCACCCGACACAATACACCGTAACACTCATTCAAAGGGCTGTATCTTTGGAACCGTACTAGGTAGCCAGTTGAAATTTTCAGAGATTATGTTTTAATATAATGGATTACCCAAGAAATAATAAAAATAAAAAAATATTAAAAAATAAGAGGGGTCCCCATACAAAAAACGTTGTTTTATACTTTTTGCTCTATAGAAAAAACGGTAAGGCATACAAGCATCAAACTTGGTATGATTATAGGACTTACTCCATAGTATAACAAAAAAATATAAAAAACGGTCAAGCGCGACTCGGACTCACGCGCCGAGGGTCCGTATAACCAGTTTTCTTTTATTGTATGGTGGTACGGAACTCTCAGTGCGCGAGCTCTACTCGCACTTAGCCAGTTTTTTTGTGTGTTTAGTCAGTGTTACAGTAGTGTTTTAATATAATATTACTTATTTATAACGTTCTAAATTCGCTAGGGACTGTTTCTAAAGCCGCAAGTTATTCCCTAGCACGGGTAAGTTAGTGCTTTAATATAATTTTTTAATATAAGTTTTTATTTTTATAGCACTAACTAACCCGTGCTAGGGTATTCCCTAGCTTAGCTTAGCTTGCGGCTTTAAACCCTGTCCCTAGCGAATTTTTAACGTTATAAATAAGTAATATTATATTAAAACTACTGTAACACTGACTAAACACACAAAAAAACTAGCCAAGTGCGAGGAGAGCTCGCGCACTGAGAGTTCCGTACCGCCACACAATAAAAAAACTGGTTATACGGGCCCGCGGTGCGTGAGTCTGATTCGCGCTTGACCGTATTTTATATTTTTTCGTCATACTATGGAGTAAGCCCAATAATCATACCAAGTTTGATGCTTGTATGCTTTACCGTTTTTTCTATAGAGCAAGAAGTATAAAACAACGTTATTTGTATGGGGACCCCTCTTATTTTTTAATATTTTTTTATTTTTATTATTTCTTTGGTAATCCACTATAATAAAACATAATCTCTGAAAATTTCAATTGGCTACCTAGTACGGTTACAAAGATACAGCCCTTTGAATGAGTGTTACGGTGTATGTGTCGGGTGCCAGCTGTTTAGTGACGTCACGCGAGCTAGCCGCGCTCGCGCGAAAAACTCCAAAAGGACGGAAACTAAAATCGTCGTAACTTTAAAACTACTGGCTCGATTTGAATGAAACAAAAACGGGCGTATTTCTAAACTTGCAGGCTACACGGTCATAAAGTTTCAAGTGATTTAACCGACCCACGGACATTCTTCATTGTCGTTCACTCACACTACAGGGTGCACTCTAAGCCGATAGCGGAACTTTAAGTAGGCTGTCTACTGATCAATACAAACAAGTTTTACTAGGTGGCTAAAAAAATGGAGTGAAAAAAATATCAGCTGTTCCATACAAAAGGTCGTCTCAGTACTGCGCCAAATGTATGAAACAGCAGATTTTTTTTTTCGCTCCATTTTTGTCGCCACCTAGTACAAGTTGTTTGTATTGATCAGTAGACAGCCTACTTAAAGTTCCGCTATCGACTTACAGTGCACCCTGTAGATTGTATTTTTTAGATAATAGAGGCACAGGTGGGTTCGAAGGGTTTCCTCTAGCTCTCAAAAAGTGTATAAAGTGTTCTCTATCTATATCTATAGCAGCAATAGCAAGGCTTGTTATTGCCCCGGAATAAAACACGAGCTTTGATAAAACTTAAAACAATCACGCCGACCCGTGCGAAATGATTGTTTATGACCGCGGGCCTTAGCCTGTAACGCAATGGTGCCAAAATGGGCTCCCAAGCTGTCAAGCTTCAATTACGATTTATTAATGCTGTCGGGATGGTCTTCTTGGTCGTCGTAAGCCTCCGGCGGGTTTCCAATCAAAGTCACCTTCGGGATGTGGTGATCGGGTCTTCCCAGACGTGGAAGAGATCCGTTCTCTCTGAGACGAAAGAGAAGGGAGCAACTTGGCCAGAGCTAACCTCCCTGGCCATGAACAGAGATAGATGGAAAGCCCTTGTGTCAGCCCCAGACTCCACGGAGGAGTAAAGGGATCTAAGAAGAAGAATAATGCTGTCAGTCCTTTTAATGTTTTTTTTAGCACAGCAAAGAATATTCTGATTCTAATTCTAGAGGATTAGTTCTCTAGTTGTAGAAGAAAAACAAGGAAACCCCGGATTTGTACTTCTGCTAGGACGCCATTGACACGCCATTGCGTTACAGGCTAAGGCCCCTGGTCCAACGAGATTTTAATTTTATTTTATTTCGACAAAACCGCGGGATATATCCTCGACGGACATGTTTAAATGGAAAACGTGGGCCGTTCGTTAAACTTAATATTATGAAAAACAGGCCAAGTGAGAGTCGGACTCGCAAACCGAGGGTTCCTTACCATTCTGGGCGAAAAAAAATTGATTTTTTACGTTTCATCTCCTTCTTTTTTTAAGTATCAGCTTTTGACAGTCGATAATGGATGAATCCACTCAGTGGATTTTTTAGCAAAATTCCAAAAACTCAGTCGGGAGAGCGCTGATTGTCACCGGATAATTCTTTATACACACGACAGCACGTCGACCCTTACACGCTAGCACTCTACTCGGTTACGTTAAGGGCGACTTAACAACAAAAGTGCATAGTCTGACGTGATGTCGTATGTACGGTCGGCCACAATCTCAGATACCCCATGGCAGCGCCATCTTATCGCGCGCGACATAACGGCGCCAATCGAAGAAAAAGGGGTATCTGAGACTGTGGCCGACTGTACCTCTTAGAAAATAGAGGTTACGCAATAAGGCCCCAATTTAGTCTTATTACCAAGAAAATAGTCGTCTGCCTCAACTGCCAATTTTACTGCTGACAATTTCAAGAAAGACCGAGCCGATTTAGCAAACCGAGCTTATAGCGCGTTCGTATGTTGTTCTTTTTTCAGCCATAACATTTTATTTCACATATTAAAAGTCGATCTCAGCATTGTCCATTCGTTGCGGTTTTGGTACAAGAAAACGTTTCATAAAAATGCTTTTTAAAAGGTTTTTATAACCAATGATTAAGGCCCAGCTCTCTTTGCCACAATGAGATTAAAATACCATAATAATGTAATGTGCGGTTGCTTCCAAACGTATCCAAATAATTTAGTACTCGTGAGATAAAATTAAATTCAAATCAACACAGTCGTACCTGACGTAGCAAGTAGATTTTTGTTTCAACATCGATATCAGAATTTTCAAAAAAACTCTGCCTTTGTCTCGTTTGATTAAGGCAGAGATCGCTTTTAGCGATAAGGCCGCCAATTGTATGCTTTCTGATTAGTTTTAAGAATTCCTTTGTAAATTGTTTTCGTGTACAATAAAGAGTTTTCTATTCTATTCTGTGATCAGACGGGACCAACCCGTGTAGGGGCGAGACCGGTAAAATTTAAAAGCGTTACAGCGCACCGGACCCTCGAACGCAGTGGGGTCGCTTAAATATTGCAATTTCAATTCTGCCAGCCCCTGTGTGTGACGTTGTGGTAAACTAAGGGCCTGTTTTGTAGACCCCGCTACGAACATAGTGGCGGACGATCAATGCCGTCTTAAACTATGCTGGGGCACACAAGAATTTGGGGCCATTTTTCCAATTCTTAACTACATATTTCATGCCACGTTTTCTGTCAAATTTAACAATGTTGTTGGTCTATTTTATCACTACTCACTGCTACTGTGCCCGAAAAAAATGTTTTGAGAATAAATGTGAGAGAAATAGTCGGTCCTTCAAGGCCCCCCAAGGATGGGCTAATTCTCGGGAATATCTCGCATTCGACACATTATCACGAAGGAAAAAATCTCATTTTGTGGAAAATATAACATCTCTTATTCTCACGAAGTCATCCTCGACATAAGGCACGAGATTTCTGCGAGATGTTTGCCTTTTTCGCTCGACATGACTCGAGTGGTCGGGAGCATTCGAGATCGAAATGATCTGAGATTTTTCCTTCGAGATGTGTCGAATCTGAGCACGGGCCCCGTGTCTATAACTGAGTCCTTAAGTTGTTGGGTAGGACCTTGTGGTTTCGTGCATAATAGTGCAAAGCATTGTATTATGTGATGAATGGCCTAAAGCCTTAAGAAACCTACAATGTATAGAAAATACACACACAGTTTTCATAGAGTAATCATTTTGGTTACCTGTTTGATTCACCGACACAAATGTCGTTGGCCTTTCGTTTTTACAAACAGTTAATATTATATTCTTTTATTAACAAAAATCTAGGCAAATTAAAACAAATGTGAGTAGTATTTTTATCGGGACATTTTTGTAAAAAGTTTAATGGTTCTCTTGTAATCATTAAAAATGTTAGAATGTGTGAGCGGGCTGTCAGCGTACAGGCCATTCTTAGTTAACCTGAAAATCACAAGCTTTTCATAGGAATCGTAAAAAAGCTTTAAATAGTTTTATCAGTTAGTGATATGCAATAAGTAATATTACTTAACAAGGTCTATTTGAGCTCGCAATTTTTTTATTATTAGCAAAACTGACAAAGACAATTTACGATATTGTTAGTACACACGACAGCACGTCAGAGTGTACACTTTTGTTGTAAATTCACGTGTAACGTAACTGAGTAGAGTGCCAGCGTGTAAGGGTCGACGTGCTGTCGTGTGTACTACCAAAATCGTAATTTATGGTAATTTGTGGTATCCGACTAATTTCTCTTTCTTTCTTTGCAGGTATGTAATGACGTCATCCCTTTTTAAAAGCATCTAGTCCAGTCATCTAATAGACCCAATGGTATGTATCGAAATTGCACACATTCATCCAACCTTGAAAACCGAATAGCAACGTTTAGAAGTCCTACTGCAACTCAACTTTAACTTAGTTTCGTTGTTTTTTTTTAAATGAAAAAAAGTATGAGCAAGAGTTCAAAACAAAAAATAAGCCAGTCCTAAAATCTTAAAAGGTTCCGTACAACTTTTCTTGAATTTTACGACTTTTTTCGTTTAAAACTGAAGGTCCGACGACATAGCCCAAATAGCCGGAAATCACTGGTTGCGACTGGCACAGGATCGTGAGAGGTGGCATGAATCACTTTTGGTGAGAATCGATTTGCATTCGTAGGTTCTAGCTAGGATCTGGAATCCAAACATTAGGTCCTAAAAATAGTTAAGCGAGGGGTTGAGAAATCGCAGAAGAGTTTTTAGCAAAAAACGCATCCAAAAAGAAGATATCATATTTTTTCATTGGCGGCGCTAGTTGTGTGCGTCCTACTGAGCCTTAAATTTAGTTCAGTAAAGTGAATTACTGGTTTGATTGTTGTGTGAATGCATAAAGATCGCTAGATAGAGATATTTGGCCACGAGGAAGCAAAAGTAAAAGTTTTATTTTATTTCTTGTGCAGTTATTCATTCATAATTATCTAATACGTACATTCCTATAATAATGAATGTGGCTAGTTAATCAAAAAAACATTATCTACTTAGCTACAATTTGTTGGCTGATTGAATGAATAAGTCACAGTAGGACTTCTTTGACTTTTAGTTCGATCTTTGATTCGAATGATTCATATCTCCAATTCAAAGGCGTAAAATCCATAAACTAACAATTGAAAAATGTTTAAAACAACCTTGTCATTTATATAAATTAGTATTGATTGTAGTGGCCTCCATTCTTCGGTTTTTAGGGTTGCGCAGTCAAATATGTGAGTCGGTGCCCCTGGCAATGAACTGGACAAGTTATTGTGAACTATTTCTATAAACGATAGTGCATTTCACGTTTAAAAATATTTGGTGGTTGTATTAAAAGTGTGGTGTGTTGATGACAACAATATAAAGATAATAATTAATTATGAGATTAAAACATTTCGCTCTTTATTGGAATTTTTAATTAATCAGCCACAAACAAAGGGATTGAAAACGCATCGGCACAGGTACTTACGTGCTTTATAGTTCATTTATTTTCCACATCTTTATGTTTTTTTAGCATGGTGTGCTAGACTATCTGCATTCATAGAAACATTGACGCTTAATTTAATTGTAAATGAGCCCTGCGCAAAAGGGAACATGAACAAGTTAACTTCTGTAGGTTTTATTTTCTCGATTTGTTACACGAAAAATGTCACTAGCACCCATTGAAGAAAGTTTTATTTAGGCGCCTTTACTTTAGGCTTATAATTCAATATTATATTTAAGTCTGCTTCACCTAAGATAAACAAACACTGGGTAAGTAAACAATTAATATTTTCTTATTTACAAATAAATAACTTTTAAAACCAAATCAAATCTATGGAGTAATCAGGGGCTTCATTGTAAAGTCCTACGAATAGCTTCTATTTTTTTTTATAGAAAATTCAAAATTAAATTATGAATTTATTACGGAACCCTCTCTAATTTAATGGTCGGTTGATTTTTTACATTATTCTATTATCGATGCTATGGCCGATTGGAGCATATTTTGAATCGAACGTTGGTAATTGATTCGATTAACCTAAATTCAGCATAATAAGTGCGGTGCGGAATATGGGTCGCATCATAATGCTTTTAGTTAGGCTACGGAAATTAAATTGCGGGGTCAAAAAGGCTTTCCGATGGTGAGTTGTGATTTTTTTCGTAAGAGGGTCAACATAGCAGTATACAGGGTGTTAAAAGACCGCCGCCATATCGGAATACCACTTAATGCCTGCATTCTAATAAACTCTTTTTCTTACGCCTGGAAAATTAACGCTCTACGATATAATGAAGTTCAGCGACGGTCTTTTGACACCCATGTATACCTATTATAAGAATGAGGAGTTTTTGCTTTGCATCGATCTTTGGTCTTATGATGATTTCCTGAAGCCTCTAACATATTTTCATGATTTTCATTGCGTGTTTACTTTATACTAAAGCCCTGATCAATTCCTGTCCCGATCAATTTTTTTACACCTTGGTTTAAACTTATAAATCGTTACCAAATAGGCCAGGAGTGCATCACCACATTTTTACTTCTTTCTCTTTCAACTCCCTTACGAAAGAACGATACAGAGCACCCGAATTCCACAGGGATTCGACCGAAGCGGATAGCTGAATAAAGAACTTGTGATTCATGCTTTAGTCACTCCTTTGTGAGTCAGTTCTATTGATTGAATTGTTTGCCTCTGTGGCTATTGTGTCCTTGTGAAACGGGCCTTTGACCATAGTCATTATCAGATGGTATTTGTCCACATCTTGGGCCATAATAGACATGGGCCAGTACCTACCCAATACGGGTAGACCCAAAGAAAAATATAATTACCAACAAAACATACATGCGTATCAGCGGATGTATGTTGACACTTTATTGCACCAAAAAACATACGTAATAACTTAAGGTGAAAACCTAGGCACAACTAGCGCCGCCGATGGAAAAAAAAAACATATCTTCTTTTTGGATGCGTTTACTGCTAAAAAAACGCATCCAAAAAGAAACTCTTCGTTAGGTTATCAATGTGAGGCTTAACTATTTTTAGGACCTGAGTTTTAGATTCCACATTCTAGAACGTACGAATAAAATCTTTAATAGCGAAAAGTGGCCACAAAAAAAATAATATTCGTAGGTTCTAGGATCTTTTTAAGTTTATTTTTCCATTTCTTTCTAATTTTTAAGTACCTCCTTAAAAGTTAGGGGAGATCGCTATCAACGTATGGTCGAAGGCTCATCAATTGAATTGTTAGCCTTCATACAGATCCCTATTGTATGGATATGCGAATAAATTGCGGTCGGCTGATAGAACAGGTGGGGAACTTCCCAAGAAATCCTACTAAAATAAACCTACAAGGCTGCAAATTATATCTTTAAAAACTTAAGAGCGCCGCTAATGAAAAAAAAAACAAATAATATTTTTTGAAGATTTTTTCCGCTAAAAACGGGCCTTCAAATGAGGATCCTTAGGCTTAACTATTTTTAGGACCTAATGCCTAGATTCCAAATCCTAGAACCTACGAATAAATCCCGCACGAGAAAAAAACGGTCACTTTTGAAAATGTTTTTTCATCGGCAGCTCTAAACCCAGTGGCCTTAGCCTGTAACACAATGGTGCCAAAATGGGCTCCCGGTTGACGGTTTCAATTAAGATTTATTAATGCTGTCAGTCCAGTGTCGGTCCATTTAATATTTTTGTAGCACAGCAAAGAATATTATGAGTCTAATTCTGGAGGATTAGTTCGCTGGTTGTAGGAGAGCAACGAAAAAATCCCGATTTTGTCCTTCTACCTGGGACGCCATTGATACACCATTGTGTTACAGGCTAAGGCCCCTGTTTAGACCTTCTACTGGGAACCTATCGCCATTGCATTAAAGACTTAAGCCCCTGGACTACCACATCAGTTGGCAGGTGGGTAGCTTCCCAAGAAATCCTACTGGAAAAATAAACCCGCAAGGCGGCAAATTATATCCCCCGTGAACACTTAATTATAGAGAAGGAGATAATAACCAAATTGCTTTCTGTGTGGTGTTACAGTTTTAACGTTTAAGACGCCATACGTCTCACAACTAGCGCCGCCAATGGAAAAAAAATCATATCTTTTTTTTTGATGCGTTTTTAGCAAAAAACGCTCCTGCGATTCCTCAACGCGGGGCTTAACTATTTTTAGGACCTAAGGTTTGGATTCCAGGATTGGATTTCCTACGAATGCAATCGATTCTCGCCAAAAGTGGCCACTTTTGGCGAGAATCGATTGCATTCTTAAGTTCTAGGATCTGGAATCCAAACCTTAGGTCCTAAAAATAGTTAAGCCTCGCGTTGAGAAATCGCAGGAGCGTTTTTTGCTAGAAACGCATCCAAAAATAAAATATGTTTTTTTTCCATTGGCGGCGCTAGTTGTGAGACGTACGTCGTCTTAAGTGAAGAAATTGATTTTAGTGTAGCATGCGTGTCTGCGAAGCTAGTGCATGTAAATTATTGGGTCAGTCGATTTGACGTTTGTTTTTTATTTATTTTTCAAATACCCGATTAAGTTAATTAGTGTCATTGATAGCTTCTTTGGTAATAAGGGATTCTTTGTAAATTTTGAAATATTAATAGTAAAATAAACTAATCGCCGATTTCTGAATTAAGAATTTCACATTAGGTATATGACATTCTAAATTCAGTATAATTTCTGTACGTTATTTTTTGAGAAATCTGCAGACATACGATTTTTAAGTAATTTCTTAGTCTGACGTGCTGTCGTATGTACTTACCTATTATTTTAAATAATTATCTCATTTGGGAACTACCCGAACAGCTAATGAACAGTCCACTGAATACTAATTTGGTTACACTACCAAGAATTGGTCACAAAGGAATTGAAGAGGTTTTTGTGACAAAATATTTCGCGATAATGAGAAAGACCGAATTACCCATTCTGGTAGAAAAAGGCTTAGGCAATTATCATTAGGGATGTAATAACTTTGTGTTTTACTCGGAATATGTAGGTGTATTTCAGAGAACATAGAGCTAACAGAAGGCCTACCTCATTTTTACAAAAACAGCCTTACTGTGAAGGAAAACATCGTGAGGAAACCAGAGCGGCTTAGTTGACTCCGTACGATTTCATCATCATCCTGTTGACATCCACTGCTGAGTAAAGGCCTCTTCATGCTTACGCCACCTCTCACGATCCTGTGTCAGACGTAACCACTGCTTTCCGGCTACTTGGGCTATGTCATCGGACCATTTGGCTGGTGGTCTCCCAACCGATCTCTTCCCCTCTCGAGGTCGCCATTCAACAAGTCGTCCATCTACCATCAGTGCGTCTAGCCTGTAACGCAATGGTGCCAAAATGGGCTCCCTGTTGACAGCTTCGATTACGATTTATTAATGCCGTCGGGTCTTTTAATGTTTTTGTAATATTAAAGAATATTCTGATTCTAATTCTAGAGGATTAGTTCTCTGGTTGTAGGAGAAAAACGAGGAAACCCCGGTTTTGTCCTTCTGCTGGGAGTCTGGGACGCCATCGACACGCCATTGCGTTGCCATTGCCCCTGATGTCCCGCCCACGCCTGCCCCTTTTTTTTTAACGTCTTTCCTGTGGGAAAGACCTAGTAAGCTGATTGGACGTCGTAGGTGCTGGGCATTGGACAAGCTTACTCCATCCTTGTAACTCCATCTAAACAATGACCCAGGCACTAGCGTCCGAGTTGTCACTTCACCCATTTAGTGTGAGTGAAGGTGCCACTGGACGCTGCATAAATCATCTAATCTCATTACGTATACGCCGTGTCATTAAGTAAAACATTTAGGATGGACTTCAAAACGAACGTTGTCTCCCTTTTATTGTTTTAATTAGAGCGAGAGGGCGAGGGTTTTGTAGTTCATCCTAAATGTTTTCTTTAATGACGGGTTATAGATGCAAAGGCCGAAGATGATGGAGAGAGATAGAATATTGAAACAGAAACGTGTACGATCTGTAACTTCTGTCAGCTGTCTGTAGTTTTCGATCAAGAAGAAAGGGAACATAAAATAACAGTATCATTTGCTATTTGCCAAGATATTTATCATAGAGACTGGCCAAATAAAACAATACGGAATGGCTTCGGGGCCCTCCACACACGGCAAACAACCTTATTTTCTGAGAAATAAAATTGTTTATTATACGACAAGTGTATCAAGTCTTGTCCATTGGTAACCTTTTGGTATCCTTACTATGTATAGGAATAATGGAAATAGCGGATGTTGCAGACTTAAGGTGAAAACCTAGGCACAACTAGCGCCGCCAATGGAAAAAAAACATAATTATAATTTTTTTAGATGCGTCTTTTGCTAAAAACTCTTGTGACAAAAGTGACCACTTTTGGCGATAAAAGATTTTATTCGTAGGTTCTAGAATGTGGAATCTAAACCTTTGGTCCTAAAAATAGTTAAGCCTCGCGTTGATAACCTAATAAAGAGTTTTTACCAAAACACGCATCCAAAAAGGAGATAATTATGTTTTTTTTTCCATTAGCGGCGCTAGTTGTGCCTAGGTTTGGGCCTTAAGCCCCAGATTTTTTTTTCTGAAGGAAATAGTATAAACCTCCGGTATAAAATATAATAATTTTAAAATTAATCCAGTGTATTAATTAAAAAAAAACATAAGTGGAGTTTTGTTCACCATCTTTTCCGGTGTCACTAAAACTTGCACTAGCTCGGAACAGCCCACGTTACAGTATAACCGCAAAACAATATATTTTCTCCGGGCATAACTAACAGTACTCTTGGCCGTTCGTTACACAGACCAATATAATATTTTTAACATACCGACTTTGTGTGCGATGTCTCGTACATTTCACGTCAACGATTTCGTCTCTGACATGGTTTGGTGTGAGATATAAGCGCTTTTTCAAACTTGACAGTTGTAATTTTCGGGCCGATGATGTTTTCACCTGTGGGCCATTTCATAAAACTGACAATGACAATTTACTATGACAATTCGATGTACATTGCGTAGCCGATGAGGCCTATGAAAGGTTATAAAAACGGTTTTTTCTTATTTTTTGGAAAGCCTATCGCATTTTTACCCGATTGTGCAAAAGGGAAATAAGGGATTTTCTGACAACTAAAAAAAATAAAAAAATAGTTCTAAAAGCTGTGACAGATGGCGTTGATACGACATGTTTTCTATCACAAAGTAAATTAGTGCTTAATACAGCGAAAATATTTCTTCACTTCATTGCTCTGTGACTTCATCTTTCATCGTTGTAGCTGTCATTCCATTTTACAGTACATGAAAAAGTGCACGACTTTGTTAATGTTTTTGTTTGAGTGAATGGTAAATCCGAAAACACTTCATTTTGCTCCACAACTAATACCTAAATGTGTTTGGACGTATACGAAGGCCAACGAGCGCGAACTGGCATACAAAAAATAACATGTCTCGTCAGCGACATCTAGTTACAAATTTAGAACTACAACTTATGAGCTGTCAGAAAATCCCTAATTGAATATCTCACGCGAGACTAAAAGTACTTCACTAACTGCCGGTTTCTGAGTTGAGAATTTTGCTAAGCAAATGGGTAAGTATCGTCCTGTCTCTGCAGATTTCTCACAAAGGAGCGTGACAGAGCGATACGTAAGTATGTGCTTAGTAAAATTCTCAACTCAGAAACCGAGCCTATAAGTACTAAAAGATCTTCACTACCTTGCAGACAATAGTCCCTGGTCTCCTTAGGTTCTTACCGCGCCTCCAGACACCTTTTTTTTACACTATGCGTTTTCTAACTGGGCCCTTAGCCTGTAACACAATGGTGCCAAAATGGGCTGTCAGGTGACGACTTCAATTACGATATGCTAACGCTGTCCGTCCTTTTAATTTTTTTGTAGTACAGCAAAGAATATTTTGATTCTAATTCTAGAGGACTAGTTCTCTGGTTGTAGGAGAAAAACGAGGAGAGCCCGGTTTTGTCCTTCTGCCGGGACGCCATTGACCCGCCGTTACGTTACAGGCCCTGGTCCCTCTATCCTCCCATCACTTAGACCACGCCCGAAGTCCGGCAGAGATGGAGATTAATGGCCATAAGCCCGCCTCGCAATAACTCACCTAATGCGATAATGCTGTACCAAAAACAATGGGCTTACCCGCCCGATTTTTTTGACGTAATTACTCTTTAGTTTACTTTCACTCCGGGACGTGTAGGCGGTTTGAAGTTTCGGGGACTAATGCTTTGGAGGACTAAAGCACAGCACATGCACTCATCCGTCCAGAAAGTCTTTACTTCAAAAAGTAATTAGACAATTTTTTTTTACAGTTGTTTTACATTTTTATTTTGTGGAATATGTCTCGCCAATGGGCATTGATTAGTGAGGCATCGATTGTCGTAAATTGAAAACCATTTCGAGGAATAGGGATACTGATTACTATTAGGGGTATAAATAAGTAAAATCAAAACGGATTATTAGTAGGTATTTATCGCCAAAAATGTTCACCTCATTTTTCTTTCGATGACGTCATCATAGCCTCTAATGCGGTAGTTCCATTGCCTACAAATATTAAAAAAAACTATTCCTCAACAAGAACTGTCAAAAGTGTCAAATAACTGAGAAAATAACCTTCTTGTTGACTTGACACTGACATTTGTCAAACGTCAACGTATTTATTTTTATTTTTTAAAAGCATGAATGAATGCAATGAACTTAGTTCATAATGCCAGTGGTGACGTCATACACAAAACTTTTAGAAATTTTAAATAATTAATAAAAAAATATTTACATAAAATATTCTAATTAGTTTCTTATATTTGTCTATATTTTCGATTTATAGAATAAAAAATAGGATTTGACGATGCCCATTCTCGATACACTGCTTACCATTACGGTCACAACAACGGATACCTACCAGTCAGAGTAATCAAACCTTGATTCCTATTAGAATAGAATAGGCCTTTGCATCTACGTAATGAGATGATTTATACAGCGTCCAGTGGCACATTCACTCACACTACAGGGTGCACTCTAAGTCGATAGCGGAATTTTAAGTAGGCTGTCTACTGATCACTACAAACAACTTTTACCAGGTGGCGAAAAAAATGGAGCGAAAAAAATATCATCTGTTTCATACATTTGGCGCAGTACTGAGTCGACCTTTTGTATGGAACAGCAGTTTTTTTTTTCGCTCCATTTTTTTGCCACCTGGTAAAATTTGTTTGTATTGATCAGTAGACATCCTACTTAAAGTTCCGCTATCGACTTAGAGTGTACCCTGTAGATGGGTGAAGAGACCACTCGGCGCTGCAGTGCCTGGGAAATTGATTCATATTACAGAATCACTATAATAATACTGCACACATGCCTTACTTTGACTTGTGAAGGACACACTCGTCTCACAGTGACACTTGCAGTCTCACATTGCCTCACAGACCACGAGAATTGCTCAGAATAAGCGTGTCGGATCGATATGTGCAATACTTAAGTATGGAGATCGCACATCACGACTTTTTGGGCTATTCTGTCAAAACATGCTGCAAGAGTTCTAGGCGTTGATTGATTGTTTTGCTTCACCCACCACTGGAATCCAACACGCAAGACTTCGTAATGTAGTACGAAACTAACACTTTCCTCTGGTTTTTGAATTGAGACTTTTCAGGTGTCATTCTGTCAAGTTCTTTTATGAGAAATCTTATGAGTAACTTCAGTATTCGTTCTTTTATCAGCTTTTCAGTACTACTCGTACAAGGAATTATTGAAATTCTCAATTCAGAAACCGGCGGGAAGGTTGTAAAAACTAGAACGTTGTGTTTTCTAGGGATTCGAGTATTTTTTTATGATTTCTCATATTTTCTCAAATAATATTATTGTCCTAGATTGTCCTAAGTTTTTTTAAGAACTACACATAAATTGGACTCACTTTTTACCGGATATATAACTCATTTGCAGAATGCATTACATTTTGCTAACGTTTCGAGACTTTTGCAGGACGCGTGGCCGAAATAATTATGAAAAATATTTTTACCTTATTGGTGTTTGTATTCTACGACGGACATTTCCGTAAACTCCGGGGCCAGAACAACCTGTCAAAACACAATAAATTACACCGTTTAGCCCACCGATAGATCTCCAGGAGATCCGTCAGGCGCCACCGTCCGTCATTCCGAATCTATTCCTAATCCCGTTCAATAATTTCTCTCTAAAGACGATAAATCTCAAGAATGTCCGCCGCGATCGCCAGGTATAGTCCTGCCAACTCCTCGGAGCTAAAACGCGCTGACAGGCGTTTTGAAAAGCGCTAGAAAGCGCAAATTTGTATCAATCTTGGGCTGAGTCTGTAACGCAATGGTGCCGAAATGGACTCCCAGTTGACGGCTTCAATTTGGTACATTTTTATTAATGCTGTCGGTCCTTTTCATGTTTTTGTAGTACAGCAAAGACTATTCTGATTCTATTACTAAAGGATTATTTCACTGCTTGTAGGAGAAAAACTAGGTAACCTCGGTTTTTGACCTTCTACTGGGACGCCATCGACACGCCATTGCGTTACAGACTTAGGTAAGCCCCTGCAACATGTATCGGGTAGCGGCATGAGGCATAAGGCATGAGGACGCTCCGCCCGTCGGTGGAGACAACTCGGCGTGATCCGTGGACACATCCATCTGATCCCGGGATCGGTGGTTACAACAACTCCGCCGCCGCAAGGATGACGATGTCGTCCGACCATCGACAGACATTACTATTGAAATATTCCAGATATACATAAAAGAAGAGGGAACGAAAACTACAACGTCCTTTCACCCCGATGTCTATTGCTCAACAAAAACAAAATACTATCGCAAAATTTGCAATATGGCATTGCTGAAAACTCCAGCCAGCTCGCCTCCTTGATCCGCGCATCAACCTCTTTGGGCGCGCGCCTCTACAATTTATAATATAGATAAAAAAAAAAAGATAAAAGACATTTATTACCTCAATGCACATAAGAAAGTTAACAAATTTATGAATACTTAATGGCTATTTACATTATTAAACTTAATTTGTGTAAGAGGTAAAAGGTGGCGTGCTCAGCATGTGCCGTCAGAGTTTCGTGTACTAGGTACACGCTTCTTGACGACGCTGTTTTTCAGCACTCACCTTTCTAAGACTAACTACCTATAACTAAAACCTTAAACCTAGACCTAGCTACATAATCATAAAAATTGTTGGTGGTTATTTTAATTATCTAGTGCCTTTTTAGTACACACTGCACAGAGGCAGTCATCTGAAAGATTTTATTTATGAGTGTAAGTGTGATGAGGGTGTATGAGGGTGTGTGTGTGGGTGTGTGTATGTGTACGTATGTGTTTCGCGTGGACAGCCTCTGTATCCGCAAAGGAATAGTTTTATTTAAATTAAATATATAAATAGAATAAATAATTAATATAAACATAAATCGTGCAAAATTATTCGCTTAATTGCTCACCTAAAAGTACCAGACGATATTTTTTTTTAAATGAAATTTGGGTCATTTTCAATTTTAAGGGCGGAGGCAAATCATTCCATATTTTGGATGCGGAATATCGGAAGCTACCTTTGTATCCAGCTGTATTATGCTTTTGTGTGTACATTTTATTTTGCGTTTTGGATCTTGTGCCTTTGCTGTGTTGGTTTTTTGCCCACTTAAATTTATTAAAAAGGTATTCAGGCCTCATGGTATAAACAACTTTGTGCACCGTACTTGCCAAGTGAAGTTTTCTCCTAAATTTCATTTTCAGTATCTTCTTTTCGTTTAGATATGGCGTGATTCTAGAACGTTTAGGGACAGTATAACAAAACCTCGTGCATGCGTTTTGTACTCGCTGTATAGCCTTAGAAGTCTTTTCGAGTAGTCTAGGCCCGTATACAACATCGCAATAGTTAAACAGGGATAGTATTAGGGACTCGACCAAGATACTTCTTACCTTTTCCGAGAGAGAATTCCTTATCCCGTACAAGACCTTTAACCTGTAAAATGAGTTTTTTATTTTACTATTTATGTGCTCGATATAACGTAAATCGCTGTCCATCGTCAAACCTAAATTTTTAACCACTTTAACTCTCTCTATTTGCTCTCCACCAATCATTATTTGCGGATGGTTCCTCAGAATTTTTTCCCGTTGGCCGACGGTTCCCATTAATAAAAACTTGGACTTTTTTGGGTTCAATACGAGGTTGTTCTTTCTTGACCACTCAAATATCGAAGCGAGATCTTCATTAATTGATTTTATTGCCTGTTCCGTATCTTTTGGGTCAAACGAGAGGTATAATTGTGTGTCATCTGCATATAGATGGACCTTACACTGTTTAAGTTTTGACGGCAAATCAGAAGTAAACACAATAAAAAGCAGAGGGCTGATAATAGACCCTTGAGGGGTTCCACGAGTAACCAAACTTTTCGTTGAAAACGATATGCGCTGCATTAAGCGCTAGACAAGGATCGCTAACTCGGCAGCGCCAGGTAACTAATGGCCGCGAACAATGTGTCGTGACAGACAGACGGACGGACGGCCGCGACAAAAACACGACTGATTAACGATCCGTGCCCGCGCACTCGATTTTTGAACGTCGATTGTGCGCGCCGATAAGTTTCGAGCGCATTACGGACTCTTTAGAGGTCAGAAGCTTAATCCGAAGAAAATATTCCACTTATCAATAGTATTAAGCTCTTGGACCGTAAACCGAACGTTGTAATAAGAAGCCGCACAAAAGTGGCAGACGTCGGAAAATGCATAACTTCTTTGAAGTGGAATTCGGTACGCAAAGTTTCTCAATATTGTCTAAAGATAAGATTAAGCCAATAACGGTCTGCATACTGTTGGCGGTCATAGGAACAAAACATTTTAGCGCATAAAAACAAAACTACTGGACCAAAATAAAAAATATTTAAATTAGTTTCTCAATATTGACTAAAGATAAGATTAAGCCAATAACTGACTTTCGAACAAAACACTTTGGGTTCCGAATTGCCTTTTTGATGCAGATCAGTTCGTGCAGGTGTTTTTGCGTGGCGCGAGCTCTCTTGCCCTCCAACTCGTCATATTCAGTTTTTCGAAGTTCTCAGGTCTTCTACTCACAGTTTTTTAGGATCACCTACTTGAGCTCGAGCTTGAGATGACGACTATTAATGCCACTTAGTGTGAAAATTTATTTTCAATTTAGTAGTTATGCACAGATGGAGTAGGCTTTCCCAAAAGATAATAGGTATCAGAATTATAATAGTCCCGTTGAGTTGCCAACAAGCCACGAAACTAGATAGGCCAATCATGCGAGGATAATCTTGGATGGAGGTGATGTCACCTTCACCTAAAGTGCAATTAAAATCCTTTACTTATCAGTCATTATCACACCACACAGTTACCCAAACTTGTGAGTTCAAAAAGTAAACTAAAACACAAAGTTTAACAGAAGAACCTAGCGTACTGCTGTGTTACTGCTAACGTTTAATATCTAACGTTACACGCTTTAGTTATGTTCATCTTTTTCTGGTATCTATGATGCCCACGTCTGTAAGAGATTTGCTCAATAGGTCAGTTGGAAAAATGCTGACACTGTATGTCGGAGGTCCTGCATTAAATTCCTGACTCACGCAAAAATTTTGTCCCTCAATCCGTAGTCTGGTTCTTCTATGGCAGCGCCTATAGGCGCCATCTATGAAATGCTTTGTGAATTTGTGCTGAAAACGGCTCATTAATACACCTTTGTTTGTATTGAATTAAAGTGTCGTTTTGCCTGACAGAGCAAATTATACTTTTCAGGATCGCACCCACTTTTTCATCAAGATTTCTTAACTGTAAAGGAACTTCCGCATTAAAAAATCTGAATTTTTAGTGAAAAGTAAAAACTTCAAACAAGTTTCACGATGTTTTTCTTGACCGTTCTTCTGTAAAATTCTACGTTTAAGTCGACCTTAATCTCAATTTACAAGCGAGCGCCTTAAAGTTTGTTCCGAACTTACCGTGCCCTATCAGCGATCTCTGGTAGACATGTGACGGGCCTGCCCTTAAGGGCATTTGGCTAAAGTTACCCGCCTTAAATAATTCTGTGGAAAATACGTAGTGTTTTGCTCGGTTCATGGGTAATTTTCGCTAGAACCCTCCTGCTAAACGGATGTGTCCACAGATGGAACTAAGGATATCTATTGGTGAAACTTACATGATGTTAGATAGGGTTATATATAATACATTATTCCCAGAAGTTCATCATCATCATCAGCATGTTAGCACCCACGGCTGAGTAAATGCCTCTTCATGCTCACGCCACCTCTCAAGATCCTGTGCCAGACGCAACCACTGTTTTCCGGCTGCTCGGGCTATGTGGTCGGACCATCTGGCTGGTGGTCTGCCAACCAATCTCTTCCCCTCTCGGGGTTGCCATTCTAAGAATTTAGGAGGATTTGATTGTTTTATCAATGAAATCCGTTAGTTGCCTGATATTCCTGAGCCAGTACTTTCTTCTTCTATCAGAAGATAAAAGTAATTATCAGAAGAAGAGAGTAGTGAAGTATAGATCGCTTATCAGAAAGATAGAAAAGCCACGCCTCACCAAATGCTCGTGTGTAAAGCCCTATTGAAACAAGCACTACAAAGGCGCACCACACACACCAAATTATACCAAAACAGCGGGCAAACTTTCCCGTCATCGCGCTTCATCGTCCATTTGGCAAAGTTTAGGGGACTGGAGTTGGTTAGGCGTTTGTCAGTGCGGCTAGTACGCGCTTTTCCAGGAGCTAGTCCATTGCGGAATGGTGACCCCGAGAGGGGAAGAGATCGGTTGGCAGACCACCAGCCAGATTGTCCGACGACATAGCCAAGGTAGCCGGAAAACAGTGGTTGCGCCTGGCACAGGTCCGTAAGAGGTGGCGTGAGCATGAAGAGGCCTTTACTCAGCAGTGGGTGTTAACAGGCTGATGATGATGAAGTCTGTAATGCAATGGCGTGTCGATGGCGTCCCAGTACGATGACAAAACCAAGGTTTCGTCGTTTTTTTCTTACAACCAGCGAACTAATCCTCTAGAATTAGAATCAGAATATTCTTTGCAAACGCATTAAAGGGACCGACAGCATAAATAAACCGTAATTGAAGCCGTCAACTGGGAGCCCATTTTGGCACCATTGCGTTAGAGGCTCAGGCCCCTGAGCTCTAGGCCCGATTTACATTGGTCAAGGCAAGGACAGTTATGTAGCGAGTACAGTACAGTGGACAGCTTACTCAAAAACATCCATTCGTCACTATCCAATCGGTTTACGCCACTGTCCTTACTCACTTCCCACGCACCGGATTTTTTAACTCAAGTTTTTCCAATGGACTATACAATGCATGGAACGCAAGAGTGGATTAACAAATAGTTTTGAAAATACATACAGTATTGTTGACGATAAAAAACTAGTATTTCATTTAATAAATAAAGCTTTTTTTGGACATAAACATACAATGACACTTGGATTAATAGGTAGGTAGGTAGGTAATCGTATGAGGTAGTGGCCACCCCTGGTGTCAGAGTTTTTAGGCCACCCAAAGGGTCTCTGACATGGCTTAACGATTGTTATTAATCAACAACAGCCGGGACCAACGGTTTAACGTGCCTACCGAAGCACGGAAGCGATCACTTGGATTAATAAACATTGCCCTGTTTTTAGACAAATGCATCTCTCTCTCTTTCTCTCTTTCACTCTCTCTCTCTATCTGTATATCTATCTGTATTCAATCACAATTAATTACACTGTGGAGTCTGGGGCCGACACTAGTCTTAGAAAGAAATGCAGAGAAATATGAGAATCCTAATAAGATGTAGAAAATATGAGAAAATGGGAGAATTCCTACCGGTTTTCCGGGCGCGTGCTCCGCACTCCGGACGGCTCGCCTGTCAGAGCGGTCCCCGCAAACTCACCTGCGATTGTCGTCTAGCTAGCTTCGCAAATGCCGCGCGCGCGTCTTAATAATGAATAATACTTCCCTTTCGCTGGGTAACTTTTGGGCACACGGGGTAGGTACGGTCGGCAAATAGAGATGGGATTCTTCCCGGGAATCAACCCATTTTGGGAAGAAACGCGGAAAGTTTCCGGGAAGATTCCCAAAATGGGTATTTATGTGGGTAGAAACGTTTTTCATTGCAGTTATTGAACAAAATGAATCCTTTTACAGTTGTGTGCACTTATAAACAATAGACTGCCAATAATTTTTACAATTCTTGTGTAAAACAGGCGTACTTTCGATTTTATGTGATAATTTCTTAACTTCGCCGAAAATCGGAAATATAATACGAATTCTTCACGAATTCTTCATGAATTCTTCAATAATTCATAATCACAAGACTTATCACATCAAAATTATTTGAATTGCTACTAACTAGAACATAAATTATACAAGGTGGCAACATGGAACTCTTTTTTTTGGGCTGATTCTCTAAGTGCCATCCAAACAAAAACATTTTTACATTCCGTTGGAGTACATAACCGTTGCTGGCCAGTAATCGATCGGAAATTTTGCATAAACTGGTAAAATCACGTCTCTAACTTAACTTCTCAAAACAAAATACTGAGTAGGTAGGTATAGGAGCTTTAAAAAATCCAGAGAAGTGCAAGTTAAACTTGGAGAGGGTTTTGTACATTCGAAGTTCATTTACGCACAAATGTTGAGAAACCATACCAAACCATAGATATAGGACTGTAGAACGCCAGAGTTGAGGAACTAATGCTACAAAAATAATATTAATATTTTACTTTATTATAATTCATGTTCACATTCAAAGTTCACATTCACACCTTACACCAGTTCACTTGAGTTTGCTGACCTTATATTTTGTAATATCTTGATTTTACCAGAAGCTGAATCAAAATCATGTAGGTAGATAGTTCTCATAGTTGTTCTACACAATGTAATACGTAATGTAATATGTTAAACTAGTGGTTCGCTCCGAACTATGAACTCGCGACCCCAGTTACAGATGTGTAACTTGCCTTACGCCATTAGCGCAGGCGCGCGCGCGCTTTGCATATAAACTATACACAACCCCATATCTCGGCAACCCTTCGACCGATTGGACTCATCCTAGTGCACACAACTGTAATCAACCCGTCAATCAACCAATTTTGGGAAGAAACACGGAAAGGTAGAAACATTTTTCAATGTTTTCACTGAACAAAATGAATCCTTGTACAGTAAAGTTGTGCGCACTTATAAACAATAGACTGCCAATATTTTTTACAATTCTTTTGTAAAACAGGCGGACTTTTGATTTCTTTGTGACGATTTCTTTAAAATCGCCAAAACATTGAAAAATTTACTTACAATGTTAAAATTATTTGGCTCGCTACTAACTAGAACATGAATTATAAATAATTATACAAGGTGGCACCATAGATCTCTTTTTTTGGCCTAATAGCTTAAATAACAGCGACAATTTAGTCCATACAAACAATATTCATCTCATTTAAGATGTTTTACAAAATTTACAATTGTAAAAAATATTAGCAGTCTGTTGTTTATAAGTGCACACAACTGTAAAAGGTTTCTTCTTGTTTGGCTACAGGCTAAATATTAATAAAATCTTAGACATGAATTGTATTAAATAATCAGAAAAATTAACACATCCTCAACATAATCAAACTAAAACGCAACGTCTGAAATATTAATATTACATTAAAATCTCTATTTCTACTATCAAATCACGAAAGGCAATCCATATGGTTATTCATTTCAACCTGCTCAATCATAGTCAGACAGATCCTCCTCCTTGCGTCGGTATCCTCATCACTGAGGGTCGTGGTCATTCAAAAGGAGCAATTCGTGTCGTACGACGCGTCGCCAGTTGTTCCTATCTGCCGCTAAGTGTATGGATCGTATGATGATGATGATAGTTCCGTGCCGGTTTCGGCCTCGGCGACTACTTCAACTCCGTTATTGTCGGCGTTGGTGTGCTCGCATGTGGCTTATGTAGCCGATCTTTTTCGTGAATGTTCTACCGCATAGCGGGCATGCGAGCACACAGTCTTCATAATTATAGTTGATCGCCGCAGGTGGACGGGCGTTCAACTAGTAAGTAAGTAAAATGTTTATTTGGTACCAAATTATTGTTCTTACAAGCTAAAATTAAAATTAAAATAACATTGTGGTCTTGGCACCAAAATGGCCTCCGCTCAGCATTATGCCTTGGTCGGTGCAACCAACCAAGACGCTGATTTTCAGCGGACACCTATTCTAAATTCTAAATTAAATCTAAACTATTCTAAATTAAATTAAACACTATTAAAATACAAATAAAAATTTTAACATTATGCTAAGTGGCACTAAGTGACCATTAATGTTGATAAAAGACTAATATCAAATCAAACTCACCCCTCTTCGCATCCAACTCAGACCGCCGAAGAGTTTCAAAGTCGGAGACCTTGGTATTAATAGTTAATCTCCATTCCGGCCGATCAGCAGCCATTTGCTCCCATGTTGTGGGACCAATGCTGCACTTTTTCATGAGCCGTTTTAGCACATTTTTGAACCTGAGGAGTTGACCGCCATGCTTAGTGGATGCCATGGATCGTATACTGAGGTGTTGAGTGTGGTGCTGATTTGGTCGGTCCAACGGGTCGGGCATCTTCCCCTTCCCGTCGATCTTCCTAGTAAAAATCTGTTTTTTCAGGTTGTCACTGTCTTTCCTGGCAATGTGACCAAAGTATTTGAGGACCCTACATGTGCAGATGGTCGCTCTTGCTCATCGCTCATCCAATTCTCATCCAATATCTACACGTTGGTACGGTGTTCAGCTCATTCAATATCGACACGTTGGTACGGCGTTCTGACCAATGTATGTCCAGCATCCTCCCCCGTTTTGTTAACTTTGCTTATGTTTGGCTATTAATTTTCTGTAGAATCAATAATATCTAACCTAACCAGATTATACATAAGAAAAAGATAAAACAAAATTTATTGCCAAAACCAAAACATCACACACAAAAAACACTTTAACCGAAAACCGAAAGGTAGGTAGGGATAGGTTTTACAGGAAAACCTATAAAAAGTCCATGGTGTAGAAAATAACAAAAGAATAGTACATTACTGCCGCGATCTGTAATAAGTGCGTTTCGCTTTTGATGGCCGACAGAGCGCAGCGTAGCGCAGCTCAAGGCCATCACAGTGCGGTCAGCATTGCATCCCTTGATGGACAAGCTGGAATGAAGGCCGAGACCGAAGGTCGAGGCCTTTATAGCGCGGCCAGCAAGGGCTGCAATGATGACCAAACTTGAGGGCCGAGAGCGTAGCTAAGCTAAGCTCGAGGCAATCATAGCGTGGCCAGCAGCGCACTCATTGCAGACCAAGGCTTGTATAGTGCTTTACTCAAACAATGCGAGTAATTAAAATAGTAATTAGAATAGTAATTAAAATAGTAATTTAATTAGCTTACCATTTATAAGTACTTTCTGTCGATTTTCCATTCCACGAACTTTTTGTTGGTAAGCTTGTTTGTTTTCTTTTGACTTCGGTGGCAATAAATTTCAAATTACTAATTTCCCTTGCTTTTGAATGTCCGGCGGTGTTAAACACATTAAATCGGAGGATTCGTCGCTTTGAGAGTTCACTTTTTCAACAAAAATACAGAAATATTCACTTGTAACAACGCGCGAAAGCCGAAAACAATATGGCCGCGCTTTTTTTTTCTGTGCAATGTGTCGACTGCCAGTACCCATACAGCCCAATTCTAAATAAATACTTTTTGCACCTGATGTTTGAGTTCTATTTATGAAACAAAACTCGACATTAATGGATTTTCATACAGTTTTTCTGGCCGCAAAACACGACATTAATGAAATTCCATACAACTTTTCTGGCGCCTAAACCAAGTAGCCCGCAAGTCCGACTTTGCTCAAAGAAGGTTGTCGAATTAATGTCCACATTACGAGCTTTTTTGAGTAAAATATTAATATTATTTTTGTAGCATTAGTTCCTCAACTCTGTCGTTCTACAGTCCTACATCAATGGTTTGGTATGGTTTCTTAACATTTGTGCGTAAATGAACTTCGAATGTACGGAACCCTCTCCAAGTTTAACTTGCACTTGTCCGGATTTTTTAAAGCTCCTATACCTACCTACTCTGTATTTTGTTTTGAGAAGTTAAGTTAAAGACGCGATTTTACCAGTTTATGCAAAAATTTCCGATCGATTACTGGCCAGCTATTGTTTAGATATGCACACCACTTTTCATTTTGTTTAATTTAATTAAAACAATGAAATCCGCATAAAAACCAATTTCGCTGTTAAAAAAACCTTATGGTACCCCATAATTATGTGAAATAAAACAAAATGATTTTGTAACGGTTATGTAGGTACTCCAACGGAATCATAAATGTTTTTGTTTGGACGGCACTTTGAGAATCAGCCAAAAATAAAGAGTTCTATGTTGCCACCTTGTATAATTTATGTTCTAGTTAGTAGCAATTCAAATAATTTTGATGTGATAAGTCTTGTGATTATGAATTATTGAAGAATTCATGAAGAATTCGTGAAGAATTCGTATTATATTTCCGATTTTCGGCGAAGTTAAAGAAATCATCACATAAAATCGAAAGTACGCCTGTTTTACAAAAGAATTGTAAAAATTATTGGCAGTCTATTGTTTATAAGTGCACACAACTGTAAAAGGATTCATTTTGATCAATAACTGCAATGAAAAACGTTTCTACCCACATAAATACCCGTTTTGGGAATTTTCCCGGATATCTTCCCATTTTGGAAACTTTCCGGAAAGTTTCCGGCGGAAGCTTTCCGCGCCGCCCATCTCTATCGGCAAAGCATCCACTTATCAATAAAAAAAAAAAAAAAAAAGCATCTTGTTGTAGATAATTTGGTTGCAAAGTCGCCCAAGGGAGATAAAGTGCCGGTTTCTGATTTGAGAAATTCGCTAGGCAAGTACTTAATTATCGTTCCGCCTCTGCGGATTTCTCACAAAAGAACGTGACAGAACGATAGTCAAAGGCCCGGTTTCTGAGTTGAGAATTTTGCTAAGCAAATGGGTAAGTATCGTCCTGTCTCTGCAGATTTCTCACAAAAGAGCGTGACAGAGCGATACATAAGTATGTGCTTAGTAAAATTCTCAACTCAGAAACCGGGCCTGAGAAAACTTAGGCGGACTTGCGTCAGTCAGGGTCAGCCAACACTCTGAGTTAATTTGACATTTCCATACAATTATGGACGTTAACTCCGAGTTAACTGGCTAACCCTGGTTGACGCAACCTTATTTGCTTACGATACATCTTAATAATAATAAAAAAAACAGCAGATAAATATAACGAAACAACTGTTTGCGTTTTTTCGTTATACTTATACTCAAACAAAACGTTATACTTTTATCCTTACATTATTTTTTTTATTTAAATAAGTTAGTAAGATGTAGCCTGTACACTGTACATGTCCCACTAGCTGGGCCCACTAGAGAGAGTGTTCGAGCTTAATCACGAAGCGTGCTCAATGCGGATTGGGTATAACACCTCATACATACGGGACGTGGTAGAGCAAAAATAAATATTCGGCATTTGGTCCCTATCACTGGGTGCTATTTTCCCCTGTAAAAAGAGTTGGGACCTTTTGCAACACGTTGTTCATCTATTCCAAAGTTTTCTATCAAAAATGTCCTTTCACATCTTCCCAGTTTGTCCCATTATTCTATCCCAACAACACATGTAAGGGCGCGCCCACACTGTGTCGCCGGAGATAAGGCACGGTCCCCTCGAAAGTTTAATTAATTGCTATGACTATGGAAAAAGCGCGAGTGTGGACATAACCTAAGCTAACATTCGCCGGCTATGGTTCGGTTGACAGTGCTAGTACTGGCGTTAGTGGTTAGATTGGATTGTCGGGGTATAGTCTGTTTCTTTCTAGGCATTAAATACCAATACGTGCTTTTATAAAGTCAGTGTCAATCACATCATTCCAATCTTTAAAGATTTTGATTAAAAATATTTAATTCGAACAAACAATTTTTATTTTCCTTTAGAATTTTCAATTAGTTTAATAGAAGCTGAGAGTAGACCAAGAAGATAAAGACAAAGCTATGTTTGATTTGCTCGGTAGGTAATAGTAGGTATCTACCTCGCTGAAAACGAGAATAGTATAATAATGCTGCGTTCATCAGTAAGTGCAAACATTTCTTCACTATAAATAAATAGACTGAGGCCCGGTTTCTGAGTTGAGAATTATACTAAGAAAATACTTACGTATCGCGCAGTCGCGCCCTTTTGTGAGAAATCTGCAGAGACAGGACGATGCTTACCCATTTGCTTAGCGAATTTCTCAACTCAGAAACCGGGCCTGAGTGTCCATTGAATGGGATTCCCTACTAGAAATCGAATGATGTGTGATCAAACGTCCATTGCTCTGATCCTATTGAATGTGGGTAAAATGACATTACATTACGTACGTATGTGGTTGCCTGGAAGAAATTGCTATAATAAAGCTGCCAATTTTACCTTGTGTTAGTTGTTATTTTTTTCTTGTCTGTATTTTTATTGGTGTTCAATAAAACATATTTTATCTTTATGTTTTATCTTTTACGTTTCCTCTGTCAGAGAAAGAAAACCTCGACATAATGTGACAAACTTACTGCCTTCGTTTGTATTGGGATGGATGTTTGAGTTTTCATGTTTTTCAGCAAGTTTATAGTAGCCTGTAGTATTGGATGTCGGATATAAATAGACTTTTGGGATTATGCTCGTATCCCAGAAGGGGTACGCAGAGGCATACTATAATTATTTTTAACTCGGTTCTAGTTTAAACTCAGTTCCTACCTACTTGAACTCGAACTTTTAGCGTCTACGGGCTCGCAGTGAGAGAACGATAGACAAGGTGCGAGCATCGTCTCTCCTTCTTGACTAAGACTTCCGGATGAGGTCGAGAGTAGTCTGCTATCCCGACGTTAACAAAAGCTCTAGGAGGAAAAAAATCTGCTTAAATCAGCTCTAGGAGGAAATATTCATAAGTTACGTTGTCGACTGTACAATAGGGCATTTTCGCACAGCCTCAAAAGAAAAATTACGATGTCCATAAAAATTGCGCGCCGATTATTAGCGTATTCATTCGAAATGTAACAAAAACTTTAGCGTCCTGTAAAGGTGCAAGCGAACCGAGATATTTCGATGTGTGTGTGAAATGCCCTGTTACCCGGGAAAATGTTACGTTTCTGAGAGTCATTCTCAGTGGTTTCCTCACGATAAGTATCTTCTAGGAAACTTCGTGATTGGGAAACTAGACAGAGGGTACATTTATTCTTTGAGTGTATTTACAGGAAAATATTTCCTTTGGATTGTTCCAATAATTTTTTAATTAACCTTCGAACTTTGAAACCTTTTGCCGACAGTGAAGCTTGATTCCATGTGGTAATAATACTGTTCCCTAAAACTTTTTGGTGATTATATCACTAAAAGTCAAACATGGATGAGAATGAGCATTCCCTAGTGCGGGGACCCGTGGTAATCTGCAAATCTTGTAAACACCTATACTAAATAAAGTTATTATTATATTTATCTTATTATTTATTCCCCAAGCTTAGTGTAAATGCACCACAGGAACCATGCTAAAGAGTAACCGGTGGGTAGTTAGCGAAGGCATTTAGCGAGCGCACGCGAAAACACTCATTATTGCTATGTGAAAGGAAGGGGCCGTTTTTAGATCACACCTCCAGCGTGTACTGACGAGGCAACTAATAACATTGTACATTTATTTTTTCATCATCATCATCCTGTTAACACCCACTGCTGAGGAAAGGCCTCTTCATGCTCACGCCACCTCTCACGATCCTGTGCCAGACGCAACCACAGTTTTCCGGCTACTTGGGCTATGTCGTCGGAGCATTTGGCTGGTGGTCTGCCAACCGATCTCTACCCCAAAATAGTGATCTACGGGAAGGGATTAGATTTTGAAAGACCGACTAAATGCCAGATAAATATGGTCCAGATCATGGATAGAGAACACAATCATCAACATTATCATCATCACATAAAACATCGGTCTCATAAAACAGTTTTACATTCTGGCCGATTCTGCGCTAAAACAAAACACAAAATAGAAAAAAAAAGTCAAGAAGCAACAGCAAACTGCAAAAAGATGTCGGCTAAAATATTATATTTAAGTCAGCTAAAATATAATCTGCTGCTAATAGTTCCTCTACATAACAAGTTACAATGACTGAATGAAAAGTAAGCAAAAGTTGTTGGAAATGACATTTAGAACTTGACGTGTTTCAAGAATAAAGCTATTATAAATTACCCTGTATAATACTGCCAGGTGTATAAAACAACCAGTGTGTAAAATAACCATCTTTATCATCACACCCTGAGCTTTAAGAGGTATTTCACAAGCAACTTGTTCGAGGCATAGTCGTAAACAATTTATGGCCATCTTGTAAATAATACGCCGCAGAAATAAAGTTTGTGGTGAGCTTGTACGGTTAAAAGCGAAGATTGCCTAGGTACAGGTCGTAGGTAGAAAAGGTGGAAAAGTTGAAGATTGAATAATTTATTTAATGCAAACAATTGTCAAAAAATACAATAATAGTACATTACTGCCGCGATCTGTAATGAGTGCGTTTCTGGCGCGCTTTTGATGGCCGACAGAGCGCAGCGTAGCGCAGCTCAAGGCCCTCACAGTGCGGTCAGTATTGCAGCCCTTGATGGACAAGCTGGAATGAAGGCCGAGACCGAAGGTCGAGGCCTTTATAGCGCGGCCAGCAAGGGCTGCAATGATGACCAAACTTGAGGGCCGAGAGCGTAGCTAAGCTAAGCTCGAGGCCATCATAGCGTGGCCAGCAAGGGCTGCAATGATGACCAAACTTGAGGGCCGAGAGCGTAGCTAAGCTAAGCTCGAGGCCATCATAGCGTGGCCAGAAGCGCACTCATTGCAGACCAAGGCTTGTATAGTGCTTTACTCAAACAATGCGAGTAATTTAAATAGAACCAGCTTACCTTAGTCTTAGTTTACTTTTTGTTGATTTTCCATTCCGCAAACTTTTCGTAGATAAACTTGTATTTTTCCTTTGACTTCGGTGGCAATAGGTACCTTTAAATATCTTATTTCGCTTCCTTTTTATGTTCGGCGTTGTTAAACACATTGACTCGGAGAATTCGTTGCTTGAAGAGTTCACTTTTATTTACAACAAAAACAGCACGCACAGAAAAAATCACTTCGAACAACGCGCGAAGCCGCGAAAACAATATGGCCGCGCTTTTTTTTTCTATGCAATTTGTAGACTGCCAGCACCAAAACAGCCAAATTCTAAATAAATACTTTTTGTGCCAGACTTTTGAGTTCTATTTATGAAACAAAACTCGACATTAATGGATTTTCATACAGTTTTTCTGGCCGCAAAACACGACATTAATGAAATTCCATACAACTTTTCTGGCGCCTAATCAAAGTAGCCCGCAAGTCCTCCTTTGCTCAAATAAGGTTGTCGAATTACTGACCACATTACGAGCTTTTTTGAGTAAAATATTAAATTGTAGGCCTTACAGACATGTCAATCTAATTTCAGCCAATCACGTACCGCTATTTAAAATACATTTTCGGTACAGGTCGTAGGAAAAAAAGGTGGGGTGAGAAGTAAAAGTGTAGGTCTGACAATTTCAGCCAATCACGTGCCAGTATTTTGAATAAATCTTCTATTTATCGCCTGTTAAATTTTGATCGCTCTTGCAGAAATCGGGTGTTACTCCTTTGCACCTAGAGGATATTTTATGCAGCATTCAGTGGCACCACTCTTTACTTTGTCTTTCCTTTGGGCTCGGCCGAATAAAGCTGAGAGGATGGTATAGGTGCTGGGCAAGCCTATTCTATTTCTGTAGTAAATAAAATAGTAGAAATAAGCAGAAATTTTAATAAACAACGGAAGTTTGGTATTTGTCACATGTCACATGTTGTCACATGTTCGATGCACGATTCTTCGGCAAAACTTTTTTACGAACATCGTTGTTTCGAATGAAAACAACGATTCTTCTAATAGTGCCGAGTGGCCGCCCGTGTACACACGACAGCACATCGACCCTTACACGCTAGCACTCTACTCGGTTACGTTACGGGCGACTTTACAACAAAAGTGTACACTCTGACGAGCTGTCGGTACACACGACAGCACGTCAGAGTGTACACTTTTGTGTACTTAGAAATAATTTCTTAGTATATTTATACTAATAGGTAGAAATAATTTCAAAGTACAGTAATCGAATAAACGTAATAATATGTATAAAATAGATTACCTAATGGTGTTTTTTTTTTTCACTACTTGGTCTCCTCCTAGAAAGAGAGAGAGTTCTGAATAATCATTACTATTTGTTTACCTATACTTCGCTTCATTAATTTATGTGACCAACTTGACGGATGGTATCGCACTAATAGCTTTTCCCTGTAATGCCTCTTAGAACTAAAAAGAAAACAGCAATGTGATTCTGAGAATTGCATGTTTATTTATACTCCAATAGAATTTTAAGAAGGATTCAAAGTCAAGTAAGAGGTTATTTTTCGAAAGTGCCTGAGTCAAGCTTAGCGACTTTATGGAATAACAAGGTAAAAGAGAGAGAGGTGCTAACATCAAAATCATTTGTTCATTTACCGACTTACTTAGTGCTTTTTTTAGTCATACAAATAGCAGACGTTTTCCTCAATGACTGTTTGATTACTCATACAAGTGACACATTGTTGCCTACTAACTTTCTACAATCCCATTCCCGTTATTGAAATGGTTATTCCAAAATCAAAATCATTGACTTTTTTTCTTCATTTCCTTTTTGAGTGCCAATTCGTCTTCTGTTATTTATTTACTTTTCTTTTTCCAAATCGGCCAGCCTTCGGGTTTTCAGCCATTTCAAAAGTCTTCTTTTTTTCTTTAAAATTCAGGCAGATACAAAAGGAGAGACAGATCGTTTTTTTCGTCATTTCTTCCGAAAAGTCAACCGCACACATTCACGTCTAGGCCATAAATCTTTGCCGCAAGTCGAGCACTGCAAAGTTCAAAATTCGAACGTATTAAAAAAAGAACGTTGCCGGGGCGCGTTCCGAAATGCGCTGGCCAGAGATTTGAGTGGCGACGTGCACTGAATGCTGCGTGCGTTCCATATTCCAATAAAAGCGGTGTCTCTCTATCCGTACTAATAAGAATAAACTCGGCGAAATTGCATCGGTACAAAGTCTCAAATAACGTTTCTACGTTTTATTTTCTAGGTCGGACGTGGATTTGAATTTCATGCTGTTTTCGAGGTGGATTTTATCATTGATGGAAAGATGTTTGTCAGATGTTGTTCTGAAAATCAAACATAAAGTAGGGGTTTTTTAAGACCAGGCAGGATCTTCAGGTCACACTAGATAGCTTCTGCAGGAGCGCGAAGTACGACGAAGATCGTGATCGTGCCAAAACGAAACACGAGAAAAAATCACTTAGTTACCCAGAGTCATATTGTCGTAATTGCCTTTTTCCAAATCCAAATTCGGTATACTTAGTAGTAGATACAAATTATAGATTTATGATCGCAGCCCAAACTCTATGTTAATCTCTATGGTCAAACAAATGAAGTCACAACAATAAAAGTCGAACCAAACTTTCTACGATAAAATTTTATGTTTATTCTCTATACCTACTTACTTTAGTCTTAAAAAACCAATAGCAAATTACTCAACAACCTAAACAATGTTGAGAAAACCCGCGGTCAGCCGTTAGTTGTCAAATAAAAGCTCAATGTAGCTGCTGCGTTGAGATTGGAAACCGGGATTTGAAATTGGATTGTTTTTTTGTTCTCTCCAATATTAAGTTGCTTTTTGAACGTTTGTTATTTCTAAGTGGCCAGTTTTATTAGATTCACAATAAATTTTCGCTTTTTATATCGAATCTTTTTTACTCGCTGAAAATCGGGCCATGATAAGTTTTCTTCTGACTTTTATTGTATCGTCAGCTGTTGTTCCATAGTTCTAGTTCCCATACCTAACTGGGTATAAAGGCATCATAAAACAAAACGTGATCCATCATAACCTAAAACTGTAAAAATCAGGGGCCTTAGCCTGTAACGTAATGGTGCCAAAATGGCCTCCTTGTTGACAGCTTCAATTACGATTTATTAATGCTGTCGGTCCTTTCAATGTTTTTGCAGTACAGCAAAGAATATTCTGATTCTAATTCTAGAGGATTAGTTCTCTGGTTGTTGGAGAAAAACGAGGAAAGCCCGGTTTTGTCCTTCTGCTGGGATGCCGTCGACACGCCATTGCATTACAGGCTAAGGCCCCAGCTCGTCAAAACCTAACCGCCGTTCTTTCTATGAGATAAAGTCTAAAACTAAAACTATAAAACGAAGAGAAGTACCAGTGTATCTCTAAACACACTATTCCGAGCCGGGCCACGTTACAACTTCAAGAAGGCAGTCACGCATAATAAAATGATGTAAAACCCCCTCTATGGTTTGTGGTCCAAGGTAAACACGACGCGGTTTTCTATTTCTTTTTTATGTTTGAAAACCAGTTTACAGCAACGTTTTTTCTGTCGAATTTGTTATCCTTATGGCGGTACGAAATAAACGAGTAGACTTTAAGCAGTGGGAAACAAGTAATTTACGGCATACTGTAACTACTCGTTTTTTTTAGACCAACGAATCAAACCCTTTATACAAGGTGTTAAAAGACCGCCAACAGACCCGAAAGCCACGTATACTAGACACCAAAACAAAGTACTTTTTCGATAAATTATTGCTGGGAAATGATTTTGGTTTTTTAGGTTATAATTTTGAAAAATATTTAATCACGCAATGGACGTGTAACGCACAGAAGTCATATCGCGCAAGCGTAGGTATAAGTTTATGTTACTTAAGATTGAAGTGCCGATGTTTAGAATACATTGCGGGTTGCAATTTTAACGTCGTTTTTTGTCAGAAATATTCATAATTTTGATATGGCTTCTTGAGAAGGTATGTTAAGAACTAGATACTGAACACATTTCTGCAAAAAAAAGTTTTGGAAAGTCCGACTTTGAACCTCATTATCTCAGAAACCGTTGATTTCCCAGACATAGTTACTTGGGCAAAAATGTTCCCTATGATGAGGACAATACGTGGTTTCCCGCTTTGTTGGCGGTCTTTTAACACCCTGTATTTTTTCTAAAGCACTACACGGGTATTTCGCTGTTGTTAGGGCTAGAACCAGAGTTTATGTACAGTCGGCCGCACACTATGATATCTACCCCTTTTTGTTCGATTGGCGCCCTTATGCCGCGCGCGGTAAGAGCTAGTATAGTGTATCCTGGACTGATCCGACCGTACCTATCGATGCGAAAATGCCATAATTCATTCTGAACGTCTCTTGGCCAGCCAGACCAAGCAAGTTATTGCCATACTTCCTTCCAGCTTATTTTAATGGGTCTACGTAATTTTTAATTTCTCAATATGGATCTTTCCAAGTGTGAAATTTGACAGCGATTCTAACTAAATCGCTCACCTATTATAGTGCGTTTCACGAAAGAGTTCCCTTGACGAAACTCTTATTACAATGTAATAGGGACTATTTTAGTTCAACCCAAGGGAATTCATTTGTGAAACTCACTGTAAATCTGTGGTTTATATGGACACCACAGATTAATAGACTGATTTTGACAGTTATTCTAAATATGCTTTTTGAAACTTACGTGGTTTTTAGACATATTATTGTAAGAAAACGGGATTCTTACCACGATTTATTTCATTAGTTATTCTAAATCCTCATTCGCCTTTGTGGGTCAAATCCTTTGACCGCTTCCGCCCTAAGCTTGGGCCAGCCCCCCCAAATCCCCTATAAAGCTCTCGGTGCGCGGTCACGTATCGTCGGTTACGTTAGATATGACACTTTAACACTGTCGCCAGTCTAGGGTTATCTTAGACGCGGCATATTTACACGAAAACGACGACGGATCTTTGCATCGCTCTGTTTTTCGTCTGCCAGTTTATTTGGGAACATAAATGGGATCTTTTTGTATTTCGTAAACGGTTAAACTTACTTGTATTATGTCGGTGTAGCCGACTAGTTTCGGTTCTCATTCGGAGACCTTAATCATGGGCAATCGCGGGGGCGCGTCCGCCCGCCCCTTCCCCCCGCACCGGAACTGTCAGCGCGCGCGCGGCGCCTAGTGACACGCAGTCTGAGACTGGCCACGGCGTCGCGAGGGCCGTCTCAGCTCCATGATTAAGGTCTCCGAATGAGAACCGAAATTAGTCGGCTACACCGACATAATACAAGTAAGTTTAACCGTTTACGAAATACAAAATGTGCAGTGCTTACGAAAGTTTAAGTGTAAAAATGGGATCTATGTAGTACCTACGTGAGATGAGTGTCCAGTGAGACCTCCACTCACACTAGATGGGTGAAGAGTGAGTCACTCAGACGCTGCAGTGTCTGGGATATGTTTAGTACCTATAATATTTATACTATTTGTAGTACAGTCGGCCACACGCTAGGATAACTCTTTTTGTTCGATTGGCGCCCCTATAGACCGTGGCCGACCGTACCAACACTATTTGGAAGTAGTGAAAGAAAACATCGTAAGAAAACCCGCGGCTTATTTGGCTTTGGCCTCTACTGAAAAAAAAACTTGTCCATTTTTGGGGTTGTTCCGTATTCATGACACGACTTTTCATGCTATAGGTATATTTTTCCGGATTCATGGTACGAGTTATTATTATTCTTACTCATGATTATTTTCTATTTAAGTTTCCGTTTTCATTTTACATGTGTTCCGTATTCATGCTACCAATAAAATACCATTTAATATTGGCACGTTAGTATGGTCAGCATAACATTTTCAATTCTAAGATTGGTAAGTCGGACTAGGTACCTACCTCAGTCTCTCCACTAAGGAACCAAATTATAAAACTAAGACATAACACGCACGCACCTTTCGATACACCCGCAGGCACTTTATTGAAATTAAAAAACCGTGGGAATCGCGCACCGAGGATTCCGTTCCACCATTCTATGCATTTAAATGGAAGAAAAATAAAAACTAGGTAGGCTGCATACAGCGCCATCTAAAGTTAAGTTTGAAACTAACATAGAGGGCGATAGGCTGCATACAGCGCCATCTAGAGTTAAGGTTTGGGACTAATATAGAGATATAGAGGGCGCTAGTTTCTATGTCGTGTTACAACCCTCACCAGCATCATCAGGTATATAATTTTTTTGTTCTTCTAGCATTAGTTCCTCACCTCAGCCAACAGATGGCACTCCACAGTCCTACATCGTGGATCGCAGTATGGCTTATTCTATATTCTGAGTGTCAAATTTTATAAATAATAGATCCATGATAGCTATAGTTTTGTTTATATTAAAGTGTAAAAACATGTGGATTATATTTCTTGATTTTTAAGAACGTTGGTTATTAACATATTTTTTATACACCGTGGAATTTTTGTGGCTTTAAAGCCGAAGATATTTAGTTGCACTCGTGATTCTGAGCCAAATTCCAAAATGTTACTTCAAAACGAGCGAAAATAAAAAACACTTCCCAATACAAACGGCTATCGCCAATCGACACCATTTGTATGGAGAAGTGAATTTTTGTTTCGCGCGTTTTGGAATGAAACTTTGTAATTTGGCTCAGAATCACCAGTGCAATAAAATACCTTCGGCTTTAAAACCACTAAAATTGCACGGAGTATAATATACAAGATGATGATTTCTAACTTAATTTCAATCCTATGATATCCTATGTCACTTTAATCGATCATCAATTTGCAAGGTACTGTTGACCTACTTGTTTGCAGTGCTGATGTATAACGCATACGTGATTATCCCATTCCTCATGGCGATACAAAGAATAATTAATATACCTCGTGCCAGTGTACGTGGATGTCTTAACGAATACCGTACCCTTAAGCTTGTCTGCCTATTATTTATTTCTTCCAATATTTTAGATTTTTTTCTGACCGTACTTTAAAGCAAAGTATTTTTATTATAATGTATGGTAGCATGAATCCGGAAAGGCTCGCGAGACGAAATGTAAAAATTATTAAAATAATTTCCATAGCATGAATACGGAAGTCAAGTAAAATGAATCCGGAAAAAATATTCGTGACATGAAAACTCGTGTCATGAATACGGAACAACCCCATTTTTGTGGGCTAGGCCGTCTAAGCCAGGAGGATAATGTGACGTTCGACTCTCACGATTTCCTATCAACGATATGATATGAATAGGAATCTATCTAAGTTGGAGTGAGTGACAGATAAGCAAAACCACATTACTTATCAAGTCTAACCCATAGATCTTACTACTAACTCATACATTTATGCATGAGCCCACTGGAAAGTTAAAAATGTTACTCAAACAATGACGCATAAGTTTTGAGCTTACTTGCACCGCGACTGGATTTGAAGTTAAACCGCGGATTAGTTGGGTATTAAACTCATGAAGTTTTAAGAACTTGAAGCCTGAAAAATCCTTTCGACGCTGCTTTTTTACACTGCGCGGATGATTATGATAATCTTCAGGGACTCAGAACCGATTTAAATAAACTTTAAACGCGAATTTTCTTTAAAATGATGTTAATATTAAACTAAGTCGAGATTAAGGCTTCTACTTTGGAAATACTTTAGAAGGCTTTTGTGTACGCTTGTTGTAAAATAGTATCAGAGGTAGGATAATTATTATCATAATCATCATCAGTTCTGATGATGATGAACTAAAATATAAAATAAAAAAAAAAATACAAAAAAACTACTGCACTGATTCCGAGTGATCTGATGCTGTCTGTCGAGGAGTTCCGTTCTCCATCTCCGAATCTCAGATCTTCACCATTTTTTTAAAGGAACACAAAAGCATCAAAATCGGTCCACCTAAAGAAAAGTTCTGCGGTAACAATACAAACATAAAAAAATCGGTTTTAACCAACGCAGACGTCAAAAAAGTTCTGAAGTCGTTTAAAAAAAGGACGTACTGCAATCATTTCAAGGCCGAGTCACATCTAACTTGCTACAACCTCTGCCCAAGATGAAAGCCCATTATTGTCGAGTAGTTATTTATTAAAATATTGAAATGTTTTCTATAGGCGATGGGCGTAGGTTTGGTAACAAAGTAACGACGGCCTTGCGTACACCTGGCATCGATAGTTCGACACTCCAATCCATCTGCATTGTTCTTGTTGCTTACATAGGTAGGTACACACAACAAGTTGATTGCGACTTCGCTAACTAAGAACTTCTATGTAATTGCAAGCAAACTAGCAGGCTTCTACTTTTGGTAAACTTCCGAACTATGAACTCGCAACCCCTTATCTCGGCAACCCCTATCTATTGTCTTAGTTTATTACCTGTGATTGCCTTTAGAATCCTACTCTGTTTTAACATACTTTCCATTTCTGACCTGTGACCGGAGTGCATGGAGAGTGCTGCACCGACAAGAGTCCTCTTAAATATAATGACGATGACTTTCCATGTAACTGATGTAACCAATAGGTACTTTCATAGTCCGCAGTCTTTGTCTTTCCTGTGGGCTAGGCCGACTAAGCTGTCAGGATGGTATAGGTGCTCGGCAAGCCTACTCTATCTAAAAACAATGTCCGAGGCACTGCAGCGCCGAGTGGTCTTTTCACCCATCGAGTGTGAGTGAAGGTGCCACTGGAGGCTGTATAAATCATCTCATTACGTAGATGCAAAGGCCTTAGTTTTTTTAGTCCACAGTCCAGTTTTTGTTTTCATTTGAACCTGCTAATCGAACGAGGCAAGATTTAATTACCCAACTAGGCCAACTACCAAAAAGAACAAGTCCAAGCATTCACCAATCACGTCCTAATGCATTTGACCTTTTGACTGAATGAAATTTCGCCTCATCGAGGCCGCCCGGCGATCTCTATCTGCATAACTAAGACAATAGTGTCTTTGTCTTTACTAGGTTTTGAAAGCATTTGATGGAATACCTTGTGAGAAAACCTGCATTTTTATGCGATGAAAATTAATCAAACGGTTTTAAAGTCGACTTTAAAAAAAAGTATTTAAGCACTTATGTGTTGTCACGAACCAAGACCTAAAAATAAGAGGCCCATTAAACGCCATAACATCGCTGTCGTCGAGATCCTTTCACCGCCTACCGTATACCGGTGGAAATAAAGAAAGGATCATGATTGTTGTGCTTTGGATACGCTGCAAACTTCATGAATCATTAAATACAACGAATTTTACATAAAGTTCCTAATCGCAGTATTATTTGATTCAAGACAATATGTGGAAAAAAAGGCGTCACACACACTGATCTTTCGCCACACAACAATAATAATATAACGAAATAATGATAACTGTCATGAACACATGTCAACACATTCCGCCTTTAATCGATACTATTCATCTTTTATAATTCATTCGACCAATTCCGAGTCGGATTACGACATCGAAAAGCCGGAGTGATGCAGTTGATTCGCGCATTTTGGTCCCACCGTAAAAAAACCGGCCAAGTGCAAGTCTCACTCGCGCACGAAGGCTTCCGTACCAATATGTATAAAAACGGCAAAAAAATCACATTTGTTGTATGGCCTTAAATATTTATTTTATCCTGTTTTTTAATTTTTGTTGTTATATCGGCAACAGAAATACAACATCTGTGAAAATTTCAACTATCTAAATATCACGGTTCATGAGATACAGCCTGGTGACAGATGGACAGACAGACAGACGGACGGACAGCGGAGTCATAGTAATAGGGTCCCGTTTGGCACCCTTCGGGTACGGAACCCTAAAAACTATTATATAAATAGCACATTAAAACTAGTGATATTCATCATCGTCACCCACCACTATTGTGCGAATCTATGGGAGCGGGGTCTTCTGATACAGGTACGTTGTGCTTAATAGGAGGCCCCAGCAGAAACTTATGTAATGAAAATGTGGTTCTTGAAATAAACATTTATTATTATTATGTTGGTACATCTTTTTGTTTATAAAGTTCGTAAATACAATGGAATCTTACATCCAGCGCCTCTATTCTCTAAAATTTCCACACAACCGTTGAGCGTCAAAACACTCGAAAATAGCCCTCATTGAAATGAACAATCTTTTTTTTACATTTAAAAACGGTTATTTTTACAGTGGATATTTTAGAGAATACAGGAGCTGCACCTACTACATACACCTGCACTTATTTACCTGCGACCACGACATGAAAGCTGTAACGCCGCCGAAACGTCGGGACTGGATAAATAAAGTAATTAATTTTGCCATAAACGGCAGACCAACCTGTTTCGAATACAAGTTAGCTCTGGTTTCGAAAACATAATTTACTTCCATATGGCAAAACTGAAGAAACGACATGAGTCTACATCAAAAGACACCAATTAAAACTGAAAATTTTAAACCTAGGTGAAAAAGATACTAACAAAAAGGACAAAATAGTCGTAGAAGCATATTTGCCACGGCATTTCATTTTCATTATAAACTTCACTGTTGAGAGAATTTAATTAATTTTCTGCTTATTTTAAATCTATTGGTATCAAAACCGAAGACCCAACTGCAACGAGCCGAAACGTCGAGTTCAACGGGTCAAAGGTGTGTTGCAATATTTAATGTCTCGCGATTTGTTTCGTCCGAGAGATCGACTCGCAATCGATTCTCAGGCCATTCGATTCATGAATAGACTCGTTTTCTGATCATTAGGAGCCTAAAGGTTATTGAGATAATCGCGGTTTTAAGATTCTTTCCCCTTTAATAGTTTTTAATTTGATTACCTTTGGCGGGTCGTGAATTCAGTTCGTGATTGTTTTCTTGGTGCAGTCGGCCACACGCTAGGATACCCCTTTTTGGTCGATTCACGCCCTTATGTCGCGCGCGGCAAGAGCTTCCACGGAGTATCCTTCACTGTGGCCGACCGTACAGTGGACTTTTGCTAAAGCTTTTGCTTTTGCTGACTGTCCTTAAACATTTCCATATCGCGCTGCAGCTGTGTATGTTTTATAGAAACGAAAATTTAGAATTTATCTATAAACCCTACACAACTTCACACACACTTACAACTTGAGACGCTCCTCAACAACAAGATAGATGCGGCCATTGTAGATTTTCTACATACAAACGTAGTCCCCGATTTCCTCCCTAGATAATTATAGCACGAGCATACATTTTTGGTATGTTGGGACATGTCCACCCCTAGCGTGGACTTATTGTTATTGTTACAGGAGCTAGGACCTACCAACATAATATTAAAAAGTGCGTATGTAAAATTGGTGACAATAGACGTCTAGTCTGGTAAACTTTTTATAACAACTAAAATATTGAAAAAACAATACGGTTCGACATCAAGTAGTTTCTTGTGATATTCATCATCATCATCAATTCCTGTTATCCGTAATCAGGGACATAGGGCTCTTAAAACAGTTTTCCATTCTGGCCGATTTTGCGCCTCCATCTCAAGCTCGGATATTATGCTCGTGCCGAGACTGTTTGCTTCCTGTTGCACTGATCGACGCCAGGTAGTTTTAGGGCGTCTTCTTTTCCGTGTTCCAGTTGGACACCATTTAAGTGCTATTTTGGAGGGGTGGTTTTTGGGTCTTCGCATAGTATGACCAATCCAACGCCAAATTCGCAACTTTATTTCTTCGTCTATTTGTTTTTGACTAGTTCTTCTCCACAGTTCTGTGTTGCTGATCTTCTTTGGCCAGAATATCCTTAGAATTTGCCTCAAGCACTGGTTTACAAATCCTTGTAGCTGACTCGATTAGTCCTTTCTGACAAACCAGGTTTCGCAACCGTAGAGGAGTACCGACTTAACGTTCGACTCAAAAATTCTTAGCTTGGTGCGTCGGGTGATGACAGAGGAGTTCTACACTGGCCTGAGTTGAGCAAAGGCTGCTCGAGCCTTGTTAATACGGGCTTCTAGGTCGGCCTCAGTTCCACCTTGTTCTTGTGATATAAGTGATGAAAAAATTTACGAAATCGGACCAGTGTTGAAAGAGGAAAATCGGGAATACGAAACCTTGATTGTGTAGATTGTCTTCACGTTTTCCCTTTCCCTCAACCCCTCAAATACTGAGCGAACGCGAGACAGCAACAATTTTATTATTTGTCAACTATCTATTCTATAAACTACATACGCCATAGTATATACATACATAGTATACGCCGCTCTTACCTAAAGCACTTAGAATTACTCTATGCACCGGAGAGAGAATGCGATCTAATATTCTATCTTTACATTACTGAGTGCAGTCACAAAGTGGCAGTTAATAACCAATATGCAGGTCAGGTTTAGGCTGGCAATAAGTTTGATATTACGAGGTGTATGAATTGGATGCTGTAAAACAGGGAAACTAAGGTACTTAGATTGATATAATATTCTTTATAAGCCGACTTATATTGCAGTGGTGGTGGCCTGGTGGTAGAACATTGGACTCGGACGCGAGAGACACAGGTTCGATTCCCAGCACAAGTGTTATGGGTGTTATAAGTTAGACCGCTGTTTGTCGTGGTGGTATGTGGTCGGGGGTTAAACACACTCTACACACACACACTCATAAACTTTCACATTTATAATATCCTACCTTCACGATCCACACTTTACGAGTCACGTGACACACTGTTATTAATCCCACATAAGGGTCTAATTGACTAACTTCAACATCAATCGCAATAACTTCCAAATTGGCATCTGAAAGATGCCGACAAACTTCAAACCGCCTTTATCTGACACGAGCTGTTATTCAAAGTTATTGTTATCGCGTTGCCGACCCGTTTTTGAAGGGATTTCTCAGTATCAGCCCAGCCCACTGTCGGGTATATGACTTTTCAGCTTCATGCCATCCTCCTCTGTGTCTTGCCCAACGCATGTTCGATTTGGATGTCGTTTGACCATCAGGCTGCTAGTCTGCCCACTGACCGCCGCGCCGTCCTGTTTTACAGGGTGCAATGTATGGAACAGCTGATATTTTTTTCGCTCCATTGCCATTCATTCATTGCCACCTAGTACAAGTTGCTTGTAGTGATCAGTAGACAGCCTACTTAAATTTCCGCTACCGAATTCGACTGCACCCTGTAGACTGGATTGGCCCATCTGCCGTCTCCCTGCCTCGCCAGGTGCCCTGCCCATCTCCACCTGAGCTTTCATCACTCAATATCCTTCAAATTGTATGGCGTTTTAACCTATTTGTCCGGCACGGTATGCAAGAGGTTGTGGGCTCAAGTCCTGATCCGAGCGAATATTCAATCTTTAAATGATTCCCTGGCACGGGATAGTGCTTTAGAAAAACAAAAAGCCATTCGTTCTGTTAGCAATTGTACCTAATTTTTTACTGACAATAAAGTTCAAAAGCCCTATCATGATCATAATCACAATACATTTGAAAGGGATCATGATAGAGGTTGATGTTAGACAATCAGGCTCTAGATTATCAACCCTGTCATCCCATCTACGATGAGAGTAATGAAATTGCACTCCGACATTGTATTGGCTTTTAACCTGACTGTGCTCGGGCACAGGAATTTTGATCATTTTCTAGGCACAGGTTAGCATAGGTGAGGGGTGAAATTGTGAAATTATTGGTTATCTGACACTAACTAAAGGGGTATTATAAGGCCTTTGTATCTCCGTAATAAAATGATTTAAACAGCGTCCAGACGCCAGTGGCATCTTTACTCACACTAAATGGGTGAAGTGACCTCTCGGGATGCCTGGAACATTGTTGCCTAGCACCTCTACCATCCTGGCAGCTTTGTCGGCCTGGCCAACCAATCGCTAACTTTACACTGAAGGAAAATATCGTGAGGTAACCCGCAGATTCTGGGTCTTTACTCAAAATGTTATGAGTCAAACTCAAACACAAAGTTTTTTATTCAATAAGCCATAAATAAATTATTTACATTGAACGTCTAAATATTATCAAAACTAAAAAAAAAAGTATATAAATCAAATACTTATTACCTACTATCTAATGCTAAAAGTATCTAGCCATTGTTTTTTTCTCGAGCTTTACTAGCTCTGATCGTTCTTGGAGAAGAAGCAAGAAACTCCAAGGATCTCGTGATTAAAAAAAAATACATTTGTAATCAGGTAGGTACTTAATAAATAAATAACACGGTAGTATAGTACATTACTGCCGCGATTTGTAATGAGTGCGTTTCTGGCGCGCTTTTGATGGCCGACAGAGCGCAGCGTAGCGCAGATCAAGGCCCTCACAGTGCGGTCAGCATTGCAGCCCTTGATGGACAAGCTGAAATGAAGGCCGAGACCGAAGGTCGAGGCCTTTATAGCGCGGCCAGCAAGGGCTGCAATGATGACCAAACTTGAGGGCCGAGAGCGTAGCTAAGCTAAGCTCGAGGCAATCCTAGCGTGGCCAGAAGCGCACTCATTGCAGACCAAGGCTTGTATAGTGCTTTACTCAAACAATGCGAGTAATTAAAATATTAATTAGAATAGTAATTAAAATTGTAATTTAATTAGCTTACCATTTGTCGTAGATTTTCCATTCCGCAAACTTTTTGTTGGTAAGCTTGCTTGTATTTTTCTTTTGACTTCGGTGGCAATAAATTTCCAATTACTAATTTCGCTTGCTTTTGAATGTCCGGCGGTGTTAAACACATTAAATCCGAGGATTCGTCGCTTTGAGAGTTCACTTTTTCAACAAAAACACAGAAAAAAATCACTTCGAACAACGCGCGCTTTTTTTTTCTGTGCAATGTGTCGACTGCCAGTACCCATACAGCCCAATTCTAAATAAATACTTTTTGCACCTGATGTTTGAGTTCTATTTATGAAACAAAACTCGACATTAATGGATTTTCATACAGTTTTTCTGGCCGCAAAACACGACATTAATGAAATTCCATACAACTTTTCTGGCGCCTAATCCAATTAGCCCGCAAGTCCGACTTTGCTCAAAGAAGGTTGTCGAATTAATGTCCACATTACGAGCTTTTTTGAGTAAAGTATATTAGATAGTATAATCGGTAGTAAGATAAGAAAATAAGAAGGCGTAGATAATTCATCAAACTTCTCAAAAAGAAACGTGCATATTCTCACTGACACAAAGTTAAACTTTGCAAAGTAGAGAGAGCGCCTCTCTGTTACTTTGTTACTTTATTGGTAACATATAATTTAAGTATTTCATGCCTTGTACGCTGAGGGAATACTAAAATAGCCTAGAATACTAGTCTTGATGTCTGACACTGTCCGTACTAATGTGTCTCAAGTTCTCAACTCAATTCATATAAAATGTATTGCGAAGAATACTTATCATCACAGTCATCATCATTATCATAAGTTCATATCATCCCATCACTTCACTTCACCCATCTTGTGTGAGTGAAGGTTTCACTGGCCGCAGTATAAAGTCATGTCATAATGTAGATGCAAAGGCCTGTTTTTGTGTCATCCCGAAGTAGGGGTATAATCAGGGAGATACGCCCTCAAAACAGTTTTCCAGTCGATTTAGCGCCTTCAGCTCAAGGCTGATTCCGAGACTTTTTGGGCTCATCCCGAGATACCCGAGACTATGTACATCCTGTTAGATTGAAAATTGCCAAGGATACAGCAAGCTAAAACCCACAGACAATATTAATCATGAGCACAAATTGAGTGACCATAGTAAGAGAGAAAGTAGTTCAGTGACATCATGCAAAATAAACTCCGTTCGATACCCCTTTCTCATATGAATGTTTAACAATAGGGGCACAGATAATCTGGGGCCTTAGTGTCTAACGTCAACATCTATCACGATATCAGTCTCCCTTGAACGAATTTGAGATTTCGTCCACTCTTTACTCCTTCCAAAACGAGACGTGGTAATGATAACGATCACAATCACTTTAAATGACAGCTCGTCTTAGACTATGCTGGGGCTCTTGGGCACACAATAATTTGGGGCCCTTTCGGAAAAGGGGCCCCAAATTGTTGTGGCGAAAAGGGAAACTACATTATTTCCTACATTACAATGCCACGTTTTCTGTTAAATTTAACAATGTCGTCGGCTTATATTATTACTGCTTACTGTTACTGTGCCCGACAAAAATATTTGAGAATAAATGTGAGAGAAATGTTCGATCCTTCGGGGCCCCCTGAGGATGGGGGCCCTGGGCACGGGCCCCGTGTGCCCTTATGGTAAAGACGGTATTTGAAGTGACCTGTCGTGTGAACCCGAGTGCAGGTAGCCCTAGCATGACCGCTTCGAAAGCCTAAGGCACCAGCCAGACAGAAGAGACGTGCGACGAAGAGGTGGATTTGACGTTTTGCTTGCGTACCTCAACAAGTCAACGACTGAAACATTTTCTTGTAAGCGTTTTTATAGTTCCCACGATACAGGCTAGGCGGTGGGGATCACCATTAATATCACGCATTTTTGACATCATGAACTAGATTTGCAATGTACCAAACTATATGCCTATTTTTCTGTAATTTAATTTATTTTGATTCTTTATATGTACTAATATACAGGGCGTCCCACGGCTATGCCACATGGAGGGAAAGTACCTTGAATATTGTAGATGGAACATTTTACTGAAAGAAGACATTATTTTAATTTTAAAAACAATTTAAACTGCATTCATAGATATTTAAATAATTACATGGTTGAACCGGGAATCGAACCCGTTACATGAGAAAAATTATTACCCTGTAGTTTTATCATACCGATCGAAAGGCTTCATCATAAGGATTATTTTTTGCTTAATAACATAGTGTCAGAAATAAAAGGAAGACCATGAATTTTAACATTTTTAATACAACATTAATGAATGTATCAATGAAAATCACAGTAACAAAAGATTAAAAGTATGAAAATGAAACACATTTTTGAATTATTTCTTTATAATCAGCCAGCCGCATTGCGATGGACAAAGTTTTATAACCCGTGTCATTAAAGAAAACATTTAGGATGAACTTCAAAACACTCGCCCTCTCGCTCTAATTAATACAGTCAAAGCGAGACAACGCTAGGTTTTTAACTCCGTCCTAAATGTTTTCTTTAATGACACGGGTTATACGCGTCTTTCAGCTCAGGATACGGCTCGATTTGTTGCATACTACCAGGTAAATGTTAAAAATCATGGTCTTCCTTTTATTTCTGACCCTATGTTATTTAGCAAAAAATAATCCTTATCATGAAGCCTTTCGATCGGTATGATAAAACTACAGGGTAATATTTTTTCTCATGTAACGGGTTCGATTCCCGGTTCAACCATGTAATTATTTCAATATCAATGAATGCAGTTTAAATTGTTTTTTAAATTAAAATAATGTCTTCTTTCAGTAAAATGTTCCATCTACAATATTTAAGGTACTTTCCCTCCATGTGGCATAGCCGTGGGACGCCCTGTATATTGAGTATGCATTTTCCTAAAACAAATTATTCTATTCTATTCTATTCTATGATTTGAAGTGACTTTTTCCGCGCCCCGTCTCTTCTGTGTGTTATGCGTCGCGTCGCTTCTATACATTTTGAATGTATGACAGTGACATCAAACTGAGACGTAGCGTCCGCGCCTCGTCTCCGTCCCACGTCTCTTCTGGCTGGCGCCTTTTGTAAATAAAAATATAGCATTATATCGAGCTCTATCTACCTACCGCGATATGCAGTCATGCTACGCACGCAGAACATATTATTTCGCTGTCTCGTGGACTGGTTACGAAGAGCTTAATTTTTTTTTCTCCGAGACCGTCTTTCTTGTGTGGGTAGTCAAAGAATGTAGTCTATGTAAATCAGATACGTATGCCATGTTTATCTAAATGGGTATATTTGTGGCCGCTTCGCCTTTGGAATATGAATTAGTTTCAATTGGAAAATATAATGTTGAGTTGTGACCCAGTCTATTATTAACAAAGAAAGAGTATTGATAGATGACATGCACCTTGATGACACAGTCTTTAATTATACAGGGTGTTACAAAAACTAATTTAAAGGGTCGTTTTAATATGTAGGTAGTATACAGGGTGTTAAAAGACCGGCAACAAAGCGGGAAACCACGTATTGTCCTCATCATAATGAACATTTTTGCCCAAGGAACTATGCCTGGGACATCAACGGTTTCCGAGATAATGAGGTTCAAAGTCGGATGCGTGGCCGTGGCTTTCGGGTCTGTTGGCGGTCTTTTAACACTCTGTATTGGGTCAACATGTCTATAACGTCATAATTAAATATACTTATTGTATTATTTTTTTTATATAATATTCAGTGGACTATGTTATAAAATACCATTCATTTCTAACGAACAATTTCATTTTGTTTCAGGTAATTACTGCTGACAGATTTTTTTTGTCTTATCATCGTCAAAAGGTTTGGAACGCGTGTAAAGACCCATACATTACATCCCATTCTACCTAATTATTATACATAGATACAAACAAACGTGAAAGCAATGTAATGTCACGTTTTTATAGCTTTCACTAGATCAACAAAGGGCACAGAAAATAGCTGTTTCTTTTTTGTTCGTCTCAAACTTTGTACAATCGACATGTCTCAGATTGACATCGGATCCAACTAGGTCCTAGATCCGTTTTCCGAAGTCGAAGTCGACATTTAAATTCGGATCATCCAAAAACATCGATATAATCCGCGCGCGATGAGAATGGGATAGAACCTTGTCAAAGTGAATCGAAAATTTACTTTATTTTACTTTGACAAGGTAGCTTCGACGCGAGTTTGCTTACCGCGCGCGTCTCAGTTTCAAAAAGTCGCTTCATACTCTCATCGCGCGCGGATTATAAATGCAAGTATTTTTTAAATCATTCCATTTTTTTTTCAACAATTTTGAAAGCAAAGTTTTTTTTTCGAAAGTCCGTTATTGGCTTAATCTTATCTTTAGAAAATATTGAGAAACTAATTTCAATATTTTTTATTTTGGTCCAGTAGTTTTGTTTTTATGCCCTAAAATATTTTGTTCCTATGACCGCCAACAGTATGCAGACCGTCCCGTGACGTCATAAAACCGTATCTTTGAAACGTTGTAAAATCCAAAATAAAATAAAAAATATTGATATTAGTTTCTCAATATTGTCTAAAGATAAGATTAAGCCAATAACGGACTTTCGAACAAAAAACTTTGCCTTCCGAATTGTAAGCACCAATTTAGGTCATCTTCACCTCTGCAAGATGAACCGCTCTATCTGTCTCTCTCTCGGTATATCAAGAGAGAGTGAGAAAGAGTACCCTAATCTCGTTCTATAAGTTCAAAATTGACAGAAATATTAGATTGTTAAAGCATTCTGTCTTCTGGCTCTTTTACTTTTGGTTCTTCCGTCGAGATTTATGCCCTAACGCACTCCGAAAATGTTTCGGGACCTTTTAGTCTATAAAATATGTGGCGTTTTGTCAGGTTATGATATGATATGATATCACGACCCTAGTAACTGTTGGTTATTTACTAAGCTCCGGGCTATCAGTGTTGACCTTTACTGGACCTTTCTTCTCCCTATGGGAAAAAAACTTAGGTCTTTACTTACTATCTTTCGTAATGAAAATTATCAATAAATATCTGAATCTGAATCTACTCGTAAGAATGTAAGATAATTTATATTTTTTTCTATAAAATCAACGGTTTAGCTCACTTGTATTTCCTCGGTGTAGCCGAATAGTTTCGGTTCCCATTCGGAGACCTTAAGGACCCACTGGCATACCTTGCCGTCTCTGCGAATTTTTCAAATCTATGCGAATTTTTCAACTTGTATCTGTTGTACCAGCTATGGACGAAATGTTTCCCTAGCACGGGTTAGTGCTTAAGACGCCATACGTCTCACAACTAGCGCCGCCAATGGAAAAATAATCATTTTTTTTTTTGGATGCGTTATTAGCAAAAAACGCTCCTGCGATTTCTCAACGCAAGGGTTAACTATTTTTAGGACCTAAGGTTTGGAATCCAGGATTGGATTTCCTACGAATGCAATCGATTCTCGCCAAAAGTGGCCACTTTTGGCGAGAATCGATTGCATTCTTAAGTTCTAGGATCTGGAATCCAAACCTTAGGTCCTGAAAATAGTTAAGCCTCGCGTTGAGAAATCGCAGGAGCGTTTTTTGCTAAAAACGCATCCAATAAAAAGATATGATTTTTTTTTTCATTGGCGGCGCTAGTTGTGAGACGTATTTCATCATAAGAAAAAACAAAAAATGTAAGGGTAACCTAACTCTACATTTAATTTTGCCATCAGACAATGTAAAAATGTTTGGCAACCAATGGCAAAACTTTGCTAATAATCATCATGGTCACCTCAAAGACACACCTAAAAAACCCTTTCACACGTGCAGATCCTCTCCAACTTGTTTGTTACACCGTATGTATTACATTAGTACGAGCGAGACACGTATCATCGCGCCGCCGCCCAGCTTGCGCAAGCGCAGACTCGCCTCACACCGAGCCCCATTTACACTACTGCTGTTAGTTCACTTTTCTAACTGGTTGTCTTTTCTTTTTAAACATTTATAATAAGTAGAAATTAAAAAAAAAAAACACTCTGGACAGGACTTGAACCCGCAACCAAGTAACTGTCGATGCGACTTTCTTTAACTGGGGCCTTAGCCTGTAACACAATGGCGTATCAATGGCGTGCTAGGTAGAAGGACAAAACCGGGATTTTTTCGTTGTTCTCCTACAACAAGCGAACTAATCCTCTAGGATTAGACTCCTAATATTCTTTGCTGTAATACAATAACATTAAAAGGACCGACACTGGACCGACAGCATCAATAAATCGTAATTAAAACCGTCAACCGGAAGCCCATTTTGGCACCATTGTGTTACAGGCTAAAGGCCCTGGTCTCCGTCTACTGGACGGGGGGCGCCATCTGGTGTGATCAGTTTGCACTAATCTACACCTTTCTTTTCTTTTTTAGTGGCAATAATATCTGAGCGCTTCCGTGATTCGGAAGGCGTGTTAAACCGTTGGTCAGAGGCCCTTTGGGCGGCCTAAAAACTCTGACACCAGGGGTGGCCACTACCTCATACGATTACTTACCCCTATTTTTCTTACTACAATCCCTACTTTTTCTTCTTCTTCTTAGTGTCTCTAAACTAATGGAGGTTGGCCGTCAGCTCTCTATACCAGTCTCTATTTCTTGCCAAGCAAAACGGATATTTAACGCTGGCTCTGGCTGGCTACATCCGTCCGTGATGTTTCTGAGTCACGACTTCCTTCTCCCAACAACACTCCTTTCGTCATAATCATCATCATCATCATTATTGTGATAGCGGTGTGCGGTTTGCCTAAAACCATCCGCAATTCGACCCGTTTCGAATACAATAATGTGTAAATATCGTGAGTCATTAAAAGGGAATAATCCCGAACAATCTCTCTTTCTGAGAAGGCGTAGGGCCTGGTTGTGGATATTACTCTTATTTACTTCCCATCGCACTCTAGTTGCAGGGGCAGTGATGTAAACGCTGCCCACACGAGTGAAAGGAATCGCCTCGACCTATCGACCTCTGTGGCTAAGTGCTACATCATATAGATAACTATGACTATGACTTGGCTTGCCCAGTTTAGTATTTAGTAATAATGTTACGGAATTGTTGTAAATAGCATGGATCATCTACCTAAGAGGCTCCATACCTATTATAAAGATTTTTATAATCTTAAAAATCCGGCCAATAGCGAGTTGGACTCGCGCATATATGGTTCCGTACCATCTTCATCTATCTACACTATCTACATCTACACTAATATTATAAAGAGGAAAGATTTGATTGTTTGTTTGTTAGTATTGAATAGGCTCCGAAACTACTGGACCGATTTGAAAAAATATTTAGCATTAGAAGCCGACATTATCCCTGATGAACATAGGCTACTTTTTACTGCGGGAAAATGCTTTATTCCTACGGGAAAATGGGTAATAGGTAGAGATGGGCGGCGCGGAAAGTTTCCGCCGGAAACTTTCCGGAAAGTTTCCAAAATGGGAAGATATCCGGGAAGATTCCCAAAATGGGTATTTATGTGGGTAGAAACGTTTTTCATTGCAGTTATTGAACAAAATGAATCCTTTTGCAGTTGTATGCACTTAAAAACAATAGACTGCCAATATTTTTTACAATTCTTGTGTAAAACAGGCGTACTTTCGATTTTATGTGATAATTTCTTTAACTTCGCCGAAAATCGAAAAAAAAATACGAATTCTTCACGAATTCTTCATGAATTCTTCAATAATTCATAATCACAAGACTTATGACATCAAAATTATTTGAATTGCTACTAACTAAAACATAAATTATACAAGGTGGCAACATGGAACTCTTTTTTTGGGCTGATTCTCAAAGTGCCGTCCAAACAAAAACATTTTTACATTCCGTCGGAGTACATAACCGATCCTGGCCAGTAATCTATCGGAAATTTTTGCATAAACTGGTAAAATCGCGTCTTTAAATTAACTTCTCAAAACAAAATAATGTGGAAGGTAGGTATAGGAGCTTTAAAAAATCCGCACAAGTGCAAGTTAAACTTGGAGAGGGTTCCGTACATTCGAAGTTCAATTACGCAAAAATGTTGAGAAACCATACCAAACCATAGATGTAGGACTGTAGAACGCCAGAGTTGAGGAAGTAATGCTACAAAAATAATATTAATATTTTCCTTTGTTATTTTCTACACCATGGACTTTTTATAGGTTTTCCTGTAAAACCTATCCCTACCTACCTTTCGGTTTTCGGTTATAGTGTTTTTTGTGTGTGATGTTTTGGTTTTGGCAATAAATTATGTTTTATCTTTTTCTTATCTATAATCTGGTTAGGTTAGATATTATTGATTCTACAGAAAATGAATAGCCAAACCTCAACAATTGATCGATTCTACAGCATAAGCAAAGTTAACAAAACGGGGGAGGATGCTGGACATACATTGGTCAGAACGCCGTACCAACGTATCGATATTTAATGAGCTGAACACCATACCAACGTGTCGATATTGGATGAGCGATGAGCAAGACCAACCATCTGCACATGTAGGGTCCTCAAATACTTTGGTCAAATTGCCAGGAAAGACAGTGACAACCTGGACAAACAGATTTTTACTAGGAAGATCGACGGGAAGGGGAAGATGCCCGACCCGTTGGACCGACCAAATCCGCTCCACACTCATCACCTCAATATACGATCCATACACTTAGCGGCAGATAGGAACAACTGGCGACGCATCGTACGACACGAATTGCTCCGTTTGAATGAAGACGACCCTCAGAGATGAGGATACCGACGCAAGGAGGAGGATCTGTCTGACTATGATTGAGCAGGATGAAATGAATAACCATATGGATCAGTGCCTTTCGTGATATGTTAGTAGAAATAGAGATTTTAATGTAATATTAATATTTAAGACGTTGCGTTTTAGTTTGATTATGTTGAGGATGTGTCAATTTTTCTGATTATTTAATACAATTCATGTCTAAGATTTAATTAATATTTAGCCTGTAGCCAAACAGGTAGAAACCTTTTACAGTTGTGTGCACTTATAAACAATAGACTGCTAATATTTTTTACAATTGTAAATTTTGTAAAACATCTTAAATGAGATGGATATTGTTTGTATGGACTAAATTGTCGCTGTTATTTAAGCTATTAGGCCAAAAAAAAGAGATCTATAGTGCCACCTTGTATAATTATTTATAATTCATGTTCTAGTTAGTAGCGAGCCAAATAATTTTAACATTGTAAGTAAATTTTTCAATGTTTTGGCGATTTTAAAGAAATCGTCACAAAGAAATCAAAAGTCCGCCTGTTTTACAAAATAATTGTAAAAAATATTGGCAGTCTATTGTTTATAAGTGCACACAACTTTACTGTACAAGGATTCATTTTGTTCAATGAAAACATTGAAAAATGTTTCTACCTTTCCGTGTTTCTTCCCAAAATTTGTTGATTGTCGGGTTGATTACAGTTGTGTGCACTTTTAAATAATAGACTACCAATATTTTTTTCACATCTTTTGTAAAAGAGGTGAAATAAGTAAATTAACATCTTGAAAAAAAAGAGATCTATGGTGCCACCTTGTATAATTATTTATAATTTAATGTTCTAGTTAGTAGCGAGTCAAATAATTTTCACATTGTAAGTAAATTTTCCAATGTTTTGGCGATTTTAAAGAAATCGTCACAAAGAAATCAAAAGTCCGCCTGTTTTACAAAAGAATTGTAAAAAATATTGGCAGTCTATTGCACACAATTGTAAGAGGATTCATTTTGTTCAATAAAAACATTGAAAAACGTTTCTGCATTTCCGTGTTTCTTTCCAAAATTCGTTGATTGATGGGTTGATTACAGTTATGTGAAGTTATAAACAATAGAAAGCCAATAATTTTCACAATTATTTTGTAAAATAGGCGAAATTTCGATTTCTTTGTGATGATTTCTTTAACTTCGCCGAAAATTGGAAATAACATACGAATTCTATATGAATTCTTCAAAAATTCATATTTTATTTTATTTATTTTTATTTATTAGAGAAAACAAACAGTTGTACAAAGTGGATAAAGATCTAGAATAGTAAATATAATTAGGAATATTGTTGCACAACCAGCGACGTTTTCTACGGGTTAAATAGTGCCTGATCGGGAACTAAGGAAAAATAAAGCCGCAATGAGGATTGTATACAGTGAGATTCCTGAGGCTCCCGAACAGGGCATAACTTTTTTACAATAGAGTACAATTTTTTCTTTTAAATTAAATCAAACATCAAATATACAGGGTGTTAAAAGACCGCCAACAAAGCGGGAAACCACGTATTGTCCTCATCATAAGGAACATTTTTGCCCAAGGTACTATGCCTGGGAAATCAACGGATTCCGAGATAATGAGGTTCAAAGTCGGACTTTTCATTATTATTTTTTTGCATAAATGTATTCAATATCTAGTTCTTAACATATCTCCCCAAGAGGCCATGTCAAAATTATGAATATTTCTTTGAAAAAACGACGTTAAAATTGCAACCCGCAATGTATTCTAAACATCGGCACTTCAAGCTTAAGAAACATAAACTTATACATACGCTTGCGCAATATGGCTTCTGTGCGGTACACGTCCATCGCGTGATAAAATATTTTCCAAAATTATAACCTAAAAAACCAAAATCATTTCCCAGCAATAATTTATCGAAAAAGTACTTTGTTTTGGTGTCTAGTATGCGTGGCTTTCGGGTCTGTTGGCGGTCTTTTAACACCCTGTATATATAAAACTTTTAGAGTCTTTTAGAGTCATAATCACAAGACTTATTACCTCCTACTTGCTACTAACTAGAACTTAATTATTAATAATTATACAAGGTGGCACCATGGATCTCTTCTTTTTGGGCTGCTTTTCAAAGTGCTACCGAACAAAAACTTTTTTACATTCCGTTAGAGTGTAATTATAATCGTTAGAACACTATTTCATTATATTGAACGAGCGAGCGAAGCGAGCGAAGTCCTCCGAGTCTACTGGAATAATCCGGCGTTTGTATGTATGTATGTTTGTATGTATGAGTGTTCGTTCGACGATAACTTGAGTAATTTTGGTCGGATCGTTATGAAATTTGGTAGGCGGGTAAAAAAAATTAAAAGAATTTTTAAGTTCAAACATAAGCCAAATCGCTTGAGGGGTTGCCGAGATATGGGGTTGTATAGTTTATATGCAAAGCGCGCGCGCGCCTGCGCTAATGGCGTAAGGCAAGTTACACATCTGTAACTGGGGTCGCGAGTTCATAGTTTGGAGCGAACCACTAGTTTAACATATTACATTACGTATTACATTGTGTAGAACAACTATGAGAACTATCTACCTACATGATTATGATTTATGATTCAGCTTCTGGTAAAATCAAGATATTACAAAATGTAAGGTCAGCAAACTCAAGTGAACTGGTGTGAGGTGTGAATGTGAATTTTGAATGTGAACATGAACTTTGTGAATTATAACAAAGTAAAATATTAATATTATTTTTGTAGCATTAGTTCCTCAACTCTGGCGTTCTACAGTCCTATATCTATGGTTTGGTATGGTTTCTCAACATTTGTGCGTAAATGAACTTCGAATGTACGAAACCCTCTCCAAGTTTAACTTGCATTTCTCCGGATTTTTTAAAGCTCCTATACCTACCTACTCAGTATTTTCTTTTGAGAAGTTAAGTTAAAGACGCGATTTTACCAGTTTATGTAAGAAAATCCGATAGATTACTGGCCAGCAACGGTTATGTATTCCAACGGAATGTAAAAATGTTTTTGTTTGGACGGCACTTTGAGAATCAGCCCAAAAAAAAGAGTTCCATGTTGCCACCTTGTATAATTTATGTTCTAGTTAGTAGCAATTCAAATAATTTTGATGTGATAAGTCTTGTGATTATGAATTATTGAAGAATTCATGAAGAATTCGTGAAGAATTCGTATTTTATTTCCGATTTTCGGCGAAGTTAAAGAAATCATCACATAAAATCGAAAGTACGCCTGTTTTACACAAGAATTGTGAAAATTATTGGCAGTCTATTGTTTATAAGTGCACACAACTGTAAAAGGATTCATTTTGTTCAATAACTGCAATGAAAAACGTTTCTACCCACATAAATACCCATTTTGGGAATCTTCCCGGAAACTTTCCGCGTTTCTTCCCAAAATGGGTTGATTCCCGGGAAGAATCCCATCTCTAGTAATAGGACAACGGGTAGTAAGAATTATCCTTCCGTACTTATCTTTTTCACATAACTTCTAAACGGCTGAACCGATTGGGTTGAAATTTTATATGGGTATTTTGATGATTTCCGGGATGATTTAAAAATACAATTGGACCCGATAGGTGGCGCTGCCGTCGGTATGTCAACTACTAAACGGCTTGACCGCTTGGGTTGAAAATGATGGAGGAAAAATAGAGCTGCAACCTTTTATCTTAGTCACTGCGGACGAAGTCGCGGGTGAAAAGCTATTATCCTTAAAATGGGCAAAAACGTTACGTTTTTTGTATTAGAGCCCCCTTAAATATTAATTTTATTCAGTTTTTTTTGTATTTGTTGTTATAGCGGCAACAAAAATACATCATGTGTGAAAATTTCAACTGTCTAACTATCACGGTTCATGAGATACAGCCTGATGACAGACGGACAGTGGAGTCTTAGTAATAGGGTGCTTTAGAAAACTAAAGCACTAACCTAAAAAAAACTAAAGCATTAACCTTTTCTAAAGCACTAACCCGCTTTAGAAAAAAGAGGAGCGTTCTAGAATCTAGGTTCGCTCATAGGTATCACTTACAGTGATTCAATTTTATTTATCCCGCCATTCTCCGACCTTTTCCAAGACTCGCAAGCTACGGAACGCATACTAACTAAACCTCCGAAAATAAATCGAAAAGAGTTGCAGCTTGCAGCGCAGTACGGATTCAATATGGCGACACCTTTTAGCTCACAAAGCGTCTATCGGTGTAAAACGTGTCCCGATCCGATGCACTAACCTCGACCAGTCAATGTATTTGACGCACAGAGTAGAAAACCGCAAACTGTCCACCTCTACACCGATCCCCAGAGGTGGACAGTTTGTATGCCCGGTTTACATTATTCCGGCGCTGGAATGGTTCGCTGGACTGGAATGCAACTGGAATAATGTAAACCGGCACTGGATGCACAGGATTGATTCCAGTGCCAGTTTACATTATTCCAGTTGCATTCCAGTCCAGCATGCCATTCCAGCGTTGGAATAATGTAAACCGGGCATAAAATTATTTTTTTCCTGAAACGCGTTAACTTCTAAAATTGGTTTCCAACAACTTTTATTCTACGACTTTTCGAAAAGTTTAGCTCAATACATTTTATTTATTGAATGTTTCTTATTTTAATATTATTATTTTTTTGGATTTTTGACTAGATATTATAATTATGGGCGAAAAATTTGAGAAATGTATTCACTGTTCATTACTTTTCTGTTACTACAAGTATTTTTAGTAACGAAACGGCCAAGCCACATACTTTGACTAGAGAGTTTGTGAAGTTAGGGCTTGTAGAGTTGGAAGCTTGGCTCTACATGAGATCTGATAGCTTTTTGACAGTGCGAGGTGTAATGAATATTACCAATAAAAATGTCTATGTGTATGTCTATGTATGGTCTCGTCTTAGCAACATTTTTTACATGAAAATGTTTTTGGTAGGATTTTATTTATTGAATGTTTTTTATTTTTACATTATTTTTTTGGATTTTTGTGTTTTGGCGCAGAGTAACAAATAGAAGCAGGAGAGACTGAAAATATGGTAGAGAGTGGAGGGTCATGAAACCGCACCGTGCAGTCAGCGCTGGAATGGAAAAAGTATCGAGCATTTCGAAAAGTCGTAGAACAAAAGTTGTTGGAGATCACTTAGAAGTCTCTTACAAGTTGACGTATTTCAGGAAAAAAATAATTTATGAATTGCCCTGTATAAAATTAAATCTCGGCCGTAATCTTGAAATTTCACGATGTCGTTAGTTCCTAGTATACGGTATCTCATCTCTTTCTTCATCTCTGTTACGATGATGTGGTCCAAAATATTGGGAACTGAACCTTAGCCTGTAACGTAATGGTGCCAAAATGGGCTCTCAGTTGACAGCTTCCATTTTACGATTTATTAATGCTGTCGTTCCTTTTAATGTTTTTGAAGTACAGCAAAGAATATTCTGATTGTAATTCTAGTGGATTAGTTCTCTGGTTGTAGGAGAAAAATGAGGAAACCCCAGTTTTGTCTTTCTGCTGGGACGCCATCGACACGCCATTGCGTTACAGGCTAAGGCCCCAGAATAATTAAGTAAATCGACAATGTCATCATACGAAACCTTCATCAAAATAACAGGGCAAGTGTAGAGTTATGAAAAAAAAACATCACCCACCCTAGAACAGACCTTTGAACTCCTTCCTTTTTCGCTCCCGACCTACAAAGGCTGCATGAAATAGATCACGGGAACGGATAGAGTGAACTATATTAAATGCGATGCCAATATCAGTAACTTAGCTGGAGCCTGTGTCACGCGTAGCAAGGGCTTAATTGTCTAACTTTTGAATCTATCCCTTTCAATGGTATCGGGATCATGATCGTGATGGAATTGTACCAGTTTTAAATCACAATCGCCAACAGAACGACGAAACGCCATACCTACAAACTGAATGATATTGCGTGAACGATTTTGCTATTTTCTTCACTCAGTAGATATCCTTCAAAATCGAGTCACAATCCCTATCCCTATCCCTATCTCAATCGCTTTCAATGAAGTAAAGTTTGTGTCGAATAAATGCAGTGCGATGTTTGTTTGGGGGTAGTACACGTAAATCTAAAGGGTAAAGGGTTTAATAAAGGGGTTTTTTTATCTATAAATAAAATATGCATACAATTTATTCAAAGCTTAGCGTATTTTGTTTAGACAAATAATTTATTTCTAAAGAAATTTGACTGTACTCATATTCGTGACAAATACTTTGTTATTAAGACTAACGCGCGCACAGCGCGCCCGAAAATTCACCGATGTTAGCCTTGAGATTTGTTTGTTTGTAAATATGAAAAACGCGCCTAGTGAGCCCGATTTATCAATTATCCTAAAGCTGACTTTGAGATCACCCTTGACATGTAATAAATGCGCGCGCAGCGCGCCCGAAAATTCAGCGACTTTATTACCTACATTATTTTCGCAATAATAACCGAGACTATGTAAATAGGATAAATGCGCGCTCTCGGAAATTCACCGATTACATCTACCCTTTTTCATAATAGAGATTTTCTTAATTGTAAATATGCAAAACGCGCGCAGCGCGCCCGAAAATTCAGCGAATTTTTTTCACACTTAATTATGCATTCCAAAACCACCAAATACATTTTTCTGGTGGCTTCGCGGACGACTTCGAGTGCCTTCGCGGACCACCAGTGGTCCGCGGACCATAGGTTAAGAACCACTGATCTAGGTTGTATTGTAGGTTGGGGTGAAGGAAACCAACTTTTTTTCCCGCCAAGCTACTTTCGTTGAACTACTCGTTTACGTTGAAGGTACGGAAACCTACAAAGAGGAGGCAGTGTGGTCAACAGAGGGTTCGTCAAATCTCATGAAACCTTTTGTAATAGAGGGCATATCTACATACAGGGTGTTAAAAGACCGCCTCAAAGACAGTCTCGAAAGGCATGCGTACTAGATAGCAAAACAAAGTACTTTTACCCTAGATTATTGCTGGGAAATGATTTGGTTTTTTAGGTTACAATTTTGGAAAATATTTAATCTCGCTAAGGAATTGTAACGCAGGGAAATCATATTGCGCAAGCGTTGACATATATTTATGCTACTTACGTTCGAGGTGCCGATGTTTAGAATACATTGCGGGTTTCAAGTTTAACGTCGTTTACGCAAGAAATTATTAATAGTTTCTTGGGCGAAAATGTTCGTTATGATTAGGTCAATACGTGGTTTCCCGTTTTGTTTGCGGTCTTTTAACACCATGTATAAGGAGCAGTTAGTAGCAAAAGCTAGTTACACCAATTGCCAATAAGCCTGTCATCCTCAACCGCCTTTCTATATCTAAAGCACACACAATCAGGGCAAACGATTCCATTATTATGACATACGATGACACGGGCAGACGCAGCCATCTTGTCTTACCACAATGATGCCCAGACAATGGGAGAACCGATTTATTGGCGAATAATTGCCTCCGTTACAAGATTAGACCAAAGATAGAGCAAAACATTACGCAGATCTATTATACAGGGTACAGAAATGTATGCCGACTCCAATGAAATTAAGTAAAATAAAAAATAAAACTACATAATTCAAAATTACTAAAAACCCCGATTTTTTACTTCAAATTAGCATACCCATCATATCACATAAATGACAGAACCGATTTTGGTAAAACATATCTAAGAACACTCGCGAGAAAACCTGTTTCAAATAAAAAAAAACAGGGTCCAGATAGGTTCACCCGTTTAAGAGCTACGGTGTCACAGACAGACACTCCCTCACACATAGTAGTCAAACGGCACAAATCCAAACTTTTAAAGAATAAGAAACGTTCAACAAATAAAAAGTATCGAGTTTTTCGAAAAGTCGTAGAACAAAAGTTGTCGGAAATCACTTTTAGAAGTTTATGTGTTTTGAGGAAAAAACTATTTGAAAATTGCCCTGTATACAGCAAGTTACTTCTGAACAGCCATACCTGTATTGGTTTTAATTTGGGTGCAAAAAAATGCATTTCCCTGTATTATGCAGCATTCAACATCTCCGATAAAGGATATTGGAAAAAATCCAATCACATCAAAGAGCTTAAAATCACAAGCCCAAAATACAAACTGAAAACTGATCAAATAGTTTCTGCTGTGGTACTGCAATACAATAAACTCACAAAGGCATGGCTGGGTGCCTTCTATGCGCTCTTAATCAGCCTTTATACCGCCTTCATAAGTTTATCAATCATAGAAAGATTTTTTTTCTATGGGTGCCGTAGTGCCATACTTCTGTCTATTTTTGGGTTATTTTGGACAATCGTTATTTGTTATGCAAGGATGCAAAATAATTGTTTGCAGCGAGCGCATTCAGAAACACGAGATGCAAATATATAGCATCCGTGCAAGACACACTTTTCATCTCCAATCGAAATAACCGCGGAGCTAAATGTTTAATAACAAATCGTGTCTTCTTGAAGTGTCATTAAATCAATAACCCGTTGCTAGGCAACGCCACAAGTCATAATTATTTCTTTTTACACACCATAGAGCGTTGCGTTAAAGTTTTGAAGCGCGCAAAAATGTAGGTCGTTTAAAGCTTTTCACGATCCTGGGAGGTGAACAGGTATTTTAATGCACGATTCGGGGAAGGCGACACGCGTAGTATACCGTCGTGGATTAAAGCGCAAAACAATGCAATGAGTTAACCCATTGGCTGCGCGCTGCATCGATTTCACTCGCGGTTTCGGTACACTGCTTCCGTTAAAGTATCTTCCATTTTTTGCTGGCTCAGCGCATAAAAGTGTATCCTGCTGAACCCTTGGCCTCCGCGATCTTAAATCCAACTCTTCATATTCTATCTCTCTCCTCAATCTTGTACCTGAAAAGTGAAATAATTGTTCTGTTATTCTGTTGGTATAGTTATGTGCCAAATATTTTTAAAACTGCATGTTTATAGAGTAAATTATTCTGGGGAGTCGTTTCTTTCAGTCCATAGTTGCGTGTTTTACATTTCCGAAAAATTTCTCCTCGGTATTTTAGGTCCTTTATTTTTTTTTTACTTTAGATGTTCTACTTATTGTATTTTTTAAAGCACTTACCTTTGCTAGGGAACATTATAAAGATTAAAGCTCAAATGGTAGAGCGCCTGCACGGTTGCTTGTTCAAGTCCTGTGCCGAGCGAATTTTTAAACCTTACCTTACATCTTTATAATGTTCAGACGTACTTTTTTGGCATTATTTGCAATCTTCCGAACTACTTGTAATCCACATCTTTACTGGCTCGTCCATAGATGCTTTTTTATTTTCAAACCAAAGTTCTTCTCTACTCCGTGCAATTTTAGTGGTTTTAAAGCCGAAGGTATTTTGTTGCGGTGGTGATTCTGATCCTAATTACAAAATTCCGTTCCGAAAAGCGCGAAAAAAAATTAACTTCTCCATACAAATGGTGTCGATTGGCGATAGACATTTTTATTGGGAAGAGTTTTTTTTTCGCTCATTTTGGAGTAAAATTTTGCAATTTGGCTCAGAATGACCAGTGCAACAAAATACCTTCGGCTTTAAAACCACTAAAATTGCACGGTGTATATGCCACGGAAGCACTGCACGCAGACCCGTTATCTGGCAGGGATCTCGCTGCAGGGCATTCATGCAGGTGCATTTAACGATTCGTGATTTACTACTAATTTCCGACAGCTGTATGTACCTACCTACGTTGTGCCCGCGTGTGACGTCACTGGAAACAAATGAGCGGCGGGCGCTTTGTTTTCTTTCTTCTTTTTGGTGCGATCAAGGCGGCGATGGATGGAATGGTGCCAGTGTTTTAATGAGGTTTTATTAAAACAATTGCTTATAAGTTTTTTTGG